>CANUEZ040000024.1:20893750-22307500 GCA_948099385.1 Fasciola hepatica | reverse complement strand
GCTGAACAAGCAAAACACAAATGAAAGAAAGGACATTAAAAACACCACGAAAAATACGAGCTAAAATATTTATGAAGTAATTCAACTGGGCAGTTGCCTGTGACATATATCCATTAAGATTGAATTTAATTTCATGGAATAGAGCCAAACGGAATCCTCTTGCCAGGACTTGAGGACTGAAGTCCACTTATGCAAGATGCATTGATTTCTCAAGAACATCACTAAAATCACTGACAGTACGTCTCTTGTTCTTCCCAGTCAATTCATGGCGGTCGGTGATTGGATGCTGCTTTGCCTGAAGTGAATTGGTCATTTTCAGTTTGCTGGTCAACAGAAGGTTGTTGTAAATAAATGCTTTTTTGTTACATGCTTACACGTGAGTGTAGTGAAAGGAGTATATATGTATATAATTAAAAGCGCGCTACACTATTAGAGATAACAGGGACAAACAGACCCTGGAACTTGGAGCGGAGAACCATAGTTGGTCCAAGTAGGTCAGCACGTGGTAACGAACTGAGCACATTCGAGTCTCTTGCCGGCATTGTGATAAAAGCCTTAACGACTAGGCCACTACCACCAGCAAAACTCACGAGTAATCCTGCCGTGATCGTCTCTGATCCAAATTACTTTGACCGTCGCCCTGAGCCCATAAAATCATGCTTTGCCTTTCAAAACTAAGAGTTGAAAATCAAACTGATCGGCATAAGTGATGAGTACGTGTATTCAATAATGTTAACTTAAAGGTACAACTCAAACTTCAGGTAGTAATTCTGCACCCTCAGCTAAATAGGCTACATTTAGCTAGCTTTTCTGTAAACGTAAGTTGCGTGAGACACCGTGGACATTGAACGGTACTATTGAGAACCCAGCAGAAAGTGGTTAGGCCTACATAAAGAATACAGCGCAATAAGAGATTGCTTTCTGTTGGAAAAATCCAAAGACATGGATGAGTCAACATTTGAGTTTAAGGTGTGTCTCAGTTCAAGTGACTAAAATGTATTAACGCTCAACTCACCAATGAACATTTAGGAAGAACTTGTACGTGTTTTGTAATTGTTTCATTCTACCTGTGAGGAATCATCATCAGTGATGCACTTTCATCGAGCCCCAACTAGGACTCGAATCGCGTCGTGTCGATTCAATCTGCTGCTACTGAAATAGACATAGTACCCATGCTTTGTAGGTTACTTACGACGGAGAGCCTTCGTTGTACTCGGGACCCTGCACAGAAGTCGCTGTTCACAAGAGTCAGTTACTCTGAGAGTAACTGGTCGTCACTTTTCCAGCTCAACACAGTGACGTAACTGAGCTATACGTATAAGCTCAATAGACCCTCAAGAGCCAGCCCGGATAGTCTGTTCTATTCACAGAGCGAGCTCGGTGAATGTATTCTAATGATTCTTAACAAGGATGAGACAGCAGTACGGCGCTTCCATGGTTTCTAATGGCGAATGGAGTGTTGACACTACTACATGATGTTTCGTCTAATCTCTGACTACTTGTATGCATGAAATGCGATGTCGATTTGACCCCGCTTGACGCTGTTTACTGAAAGCTATACTGAACGAGTGACTGAAATAGGAACGTGAAGAGAAAAGAACCAGAAAAAAAAAATGAATATCCGTTGACTGAGATAAGGCAGCCTGCTCTATATTTAAGTGTGGTTTGCCACATCCAACTGGATAATCTAAGGATCATTGTTTTCATTTCCAACGCATTTATAAATCTCTTAAACCATAGTAGACGAATCCGAGGCTATTAGTCCGCTGAAAATCTCAATCACAGGATTTCTAATCGTTCGTTTTTTTGTGAGATACCTGTAAAGGACGAAATGGTTGATGAATCCGATGTAACGAAAGAAGAAATTAAAAATAATGGAACAACGAATTACGTGAATAACGAGCATAAATGATTTGTACAAAATTGTTTTCGGTAAGAGTTGGCTGAAATTTCCATTCTGATCAGACCAGTAGGTGTTGAAAATCAGACACAGTGATTCAGCAAGATTTCTTTTACCACTGTATCAGTTTCAGTGTGAACAAACATAAAAGATGCATTGGGACTGGCAATAACCTCACACAGAAAGCCAAAACTTAAAGAGCAGCCTACTGAATGGACAACGTCTGTGAATACGATAGCCACATCATTCCTGGAAGTCTGTGATTATTTACTAGGTCCACCTCTTGGAAGTCCATCCAGGAAACCTAGCGCGCCCCTACTTAGCCAAGACCACTGGCCACGGTTTTCACACCTTTCTTTCACGTGGCCACACTTGCTTACTTTCCAGCCACTTTCCAAGTCAGCGGGAATAGCTCGCCAAGAAGTTCCACCTGGGGACACGTGAAACACATGACCCAATTGCCGTAACGTCGTGAGAGTCATTGTTCAATCCAATCATTTGTTGTCTGTACTTTGCACTCAGTGTCTACTCTCAGCACTGCTTAGTCAGCATTTCCAACTGATTCGAGCAAAGCGGTGAAAAAGGTTGATGTTCAGACATCAACAATCTTCACGAGTTTTCCACCGGATTTGATCAGAATTTTGAGCCGTACAGAAGAACTAGTCTGACTGCCGCAGTACACCGACCCGTTATGGACGACGTCAGAGATGATGAAGTTTGACAAAAGTGAAATATTTCCACTGCTCGCTATAGCAATTTATCTGGTATCCAACTTGTGATTGAAACTCGGATGTCTAGATTAAATCTATCTCCTGCATTATATCTCCTGAAAAACAGGAAAATGCTCACCGAGTCGGTATGAGACGACACATTTTCTGACTTTAACCTTTCAGGTATAGTGACTGCCTTTATGACGTAAGATATGGGCCCACTCGTCCAAAGCCGACACTTTGATTTCACTATTTGCTTTGGAATTATGAAGTAGCATTATAAAATTGGCTCGTTATCAGTCCTAATTCCACTCGGATACGGGGTGTATTTCAAGGCCTACTCAGTCACCACGAGGACTCTCCGAAAGGGTACAGACAAGACTTTGTGGTATTCGAACTTGGTCTTCGTTTGATAATAATATGATAACCTCGAAATTTCTCACACTGGATTGATCAGTCCTATCGATAATGCTCAGAACCAGTGTAAAGTCGGATAGATTTCGTGGGCTTAGAAGTTTTATAGTGGCTTTTATCAGAGTGTTATGCCCGCTGGTTTGATCGGTGATTGAAGACGGATAGTCCTGTTAAATAGGGGCTGGTTCTGATTTCCAGTTCACATTAACACAATTGTAACGACAAGACGGGCTAGGACTCTTGTTTTTCGACGGCCAAATAAGTCAAGTTCATGAAACACAATCTATTACGTAGCCCCTTTTCCAAATCGTGCTGCACCAACATTGCTTTCGCGACTGCCTGAGTGTTTCGGCTGCTTTCTGGTCAGTTGCCTGTAACCAATAGCTTGATTCTCTTGGGTACCATTTCTATTCGTCCGGTCCGATTGTTCCGGTTGACGGCTTGATCGGTAGCCCCTCACCTGGGTTATCTTGCTGGTTGCCTGAGATCCAGCTGCTTCCTATCTGCTAGTCCGTATGCCTCCTTTTATCTTCTTCGGGATGCCTCCGACACATTCGCCGTATGTTCCCTTGTCTGTGGCTCTCGATCGGTTTGACATCCGTGTCGTTTTGTTCCTCCAGCATTCCCCGCTACAGTATGTCCAAACAGGCCTTTGGTTCTAAAACAGAATGATAGCAACCACTAGGTCAATAAGGATATAAGGTTCAATGGTTGTTTCAGTCCACTTGGGTCCTCAATCAATCCCCTTTACATGGTTTCACAGACGTCATCCAATGGACAGTGAAATAATTCTTTCGTTTATGGTATATACTTGTAGGCTTAACCAGTAGTTAGTATGGGTGAAAAGTATGACACTGGATTGGTTTTCTGGGCACCTATAACTCATACTGACTGCATTTATTGCTGTATGAATCAACTTGCAGTAATATCGTTGCTCTATACCGAATGGAATATCCGTGGAAACACCACTGTACGACTGTAATATCCATCTTTGCCTGGAAAAATCAAAATTGCTTATCCACCGAGACCGAACTAAAATTCGAACTTCGAACTTAAGATTGAGAGTATCACTGGCTAACTATAGGGTTGCATTCCGGACTGTCCCTTGGTGACTTGAGTCACACAAATCCTGAATCGTGTTGGTTCTGTCTGTTATCGGAGTTGGAATTCGACAACTAGGCAATCACACAACAGTCGACCCTTCTTGTGTACGCCTTCTTATTGGGGACCTAGTATTACGTCATGAAAACTGTTATGAGCTATCTGTGTGATAGAAAAACAGTCAGCGTTTGTGAATGTCAACCTTGCACCACCTAAGATGATGGATATGCACGGCTTTAAGAAAGGATCCAATGAGATAAACGTGCTTTTTATCTACTACAATCAGATACTAATCGGAACAACTCTGTATCCATTGATAATTCTTTGAAGATAGTAGCACATCACAGTTTGGAAGGTATTGAGTGAATGTTTTTGTTTTTCGCCTTAGAAACAAGGTTCAAAACCTTTCTTTGTCATAACTATGGAGCGTTGTATTTATCCTGAAATTAGTTAGTGATAGACATACATGAGCAGAATAGCATTTGTCTATCGGACTTAGTGGACATAGGCTTTTGGATAGGAGGAATACCAACGTAATAAGGTGATATCGTTAGATCATAGATTTTCAAAGATTCTAGTTAACTGATCTGACACCTTAAAATTCACATACCAGTTACTGGACGTACTTGTTTACCGTGTTTAAAGTTTGAACTCACCACGGAACATAACTTAGATAATCGTAATACCCTGTAATAGTAGTACTGAACTGAGTTGATAGTCCGTATCGAAATTGCCCCCACCCAGAACTACGCGAACGGAAGTAGCAAGAAGAGCAAGGCCGCGAAATAGAACGTCAATTGTATTGTGGAGTGGGTTCGTATAAACGTTTAATTAGAGAATGTAATTGGTAGACTCACAGATGACCAATTGCAGGGAGCTTTTGTTGGACTTGTCAGCGGGGATCCTAATTGGTTGAGGCTCTTCGGCATGCGTGGCTACGAAGCTGTACCTGGCCGTATCACGTGTGACAGCTGCTGAATCATCACGTACCCACAAATTTTTTTTCGGTATCATCCACTAGTCCACTGGATCTCATCATACTCAGCTGAATCAAAGATAAATTTGAAGCTTGTTATTCCATTTCCCTTGGATCACATGCCATGGTGTGTTTAGAATCTCCGTTTGCTTGTATGTGCAAGATTTAATTCCAACAGATCCTTCATAAAAGTCACAGAACCTTGTTGTGGGATCATCTTAATCGGTAACCCTAACCAAATAATATGGGATTTTCATTTTATCCCGACGTGTTTGACTCATCATCATGAGTACTGGGTTCGAGTACCAGTTGAGGGCTCGGTGGATTGACGCACTGCACTGCTGAAAATGATTTCTAACCACCCACATGAAGTAGATGTAAAGTGCATGTATGATTTGTATTGGTGAGTTGAGCGCTCACACTGCATGCCCAGCAATTTGGTAAATAACCTGAAGCTTTTACAGTTCAACAAAATGGATGATGAAGTGGATACTGTATTTGTGAAGACGTCGTGTACGAGCTGTTCTGTAGCCGCTTAGTAGTGTAAGTGAGAATAATCTTTTTCAATCGAACCATCTCAGTTTATTGGTACAAAACAAATCGATTACATGAGATGTGTGGTGACCATAACCAAGTCTTTGCCAAAAAACTTATTGGCCCAAATGTTTTACCTAAACAGCTTTTGTGGCTGGTTGGTGTGGTTGCAGTCCGATTGGTTGATCCGGTTGAAACCCCAGTCAGCACCTGATTGCTTCGTCTTTCCGCTCCGCTGACTCCAACCTTGTCCCCGACTCAGGAGAAGCGAAGATGTGCTGGCTGCTCGCCAAACCATGGTGCTATCTGCTAAACAAATCAAGTCGTCTATTGACATTATACCAGCCCAAAACCCTCACACAAACTTCTTTCAGGGTGTTAAATTCAATTTGTCGTTTGGTAGGTCCTTTGTTTATTGGGAATAACCAGGTTCGAGCGAAGATTACCAGTTTATATAGCATCTCCTGGAACTCTTTCTCTTGGAGTCCAGCAACACGCACAGAAGGTCAGGAAAGAAAACCGAGAAAGATACAGGAAATAGTACGCACGTATGACAATCTCCTGGGTTCAGAAATTTCTTGTGTTGAACGATCGAATGGCATTTGGCACTATTTGCTGATGCAAGACTGAGTACTTGGGATTGACGATCGGATCTGTGCACGTTTCGCTAAATTCTGCTGTAATGTCGTTCCAATCTTAGAGTGCTATTGATAAATGAAGTTCGCACGAAAAAGGTTATCAGTCATGTCATTTGTTAACTTCGCAAGGATTCTTGGATAACCGTTCGAACAGTTGGCTTGTTGACCTTTCAGTGGAACACCCGTGGAGTAAGGTTAGTACACGCCAACTTGGAGAACTGAATTCTAACCGTTATCAAACGGTGAAATGGTTAGAAGAAAATAATGCGTGGGTGTTGTCAACTGTTAAAAGACATCCATTTTGTTCACACATGGAGGAAACAGTAATGATACAAAACGGAGATTAATAAGTAGGAAAAAGGAGTGATAGAACGGATCACAATCCTTGCATTCAAACGAGTCTTTGTACTTCTTCACCCTAGGTTGGAGTTGGATGTCAAAATTAATGGAAATCTTTTTTTCTTTGACTCCAAATTTTTAAATGTTCAAAAGCCCTCGGGGTTAGTTACACTCACCACGTGCTCAGTACATGTGGGCCGAGTCTGACCGTTCTAACGGGATCACGCTGCTTATTCACGGTTCGCATAATGTACACCATTTTTGGTATTTTAAGAGTTTTGTCTCACAGTTTAAGAGCTTTTCCAAGGTTGTTAAACTGTGGCGCAATGCTTATAGATTGTGGCCTTTGGCTCTTAAAGTACGGAAAATACTTTAGTATTGATCACAATACAGTTGTGGGATCAGAGAGCGAATGCCATTTCATATACATAGGTGTATAGTTCCACTTATCTGTTAAAATACTAAATTAGACCCTGGTGATATTGACCAGATACAACTGCTCTCTCTCTGTCTCTCTATCTGTCGCTCGCTCGCACCAAGATGAACAGGTGAAATGTTTCCCTTCAAGCTATACTGACAATAACGGAACTACGTTCACCCTGTGGAGGAGATATTCCACATTATGCGAAGACAGTGTGCATTTCAAATGAACCCCAGGAAATTAATCTCTTACAAAACTCGTAGAACATTTTACTACTTTGATTACACAGCTCACGGTTGTCCGTTTAAAATGCATCAACTGGTTGATTAGACATTTACACTTCTGTGTGCGTTGTCCAGCGTCTCCCTTCAACCGACTAATTCCGGTTTAGTACGCACACGAAAGTCCCCTTCGACACTTCCGGTATTCGACCAACGAAATAGGCAGAAAGATCGAATTAACAGCTCGTCGCATTGGTGATGGATTTTGTGTGCATTAGAAGGACTCAGAGTGATGATCTAAATACTGTTTGCAGTAAATTCCACATTATTATCTAGAATCACTACAAGACTTGTTAAATACAGAATAAAATAGCATAGCGATTCTTGCGCACTGCAATGAGATAATTCTTAGTGGAGCAAAATGTCTCACTTGTACGGATCAATTATACTACAGTCATTACAGGATAATAAATGCACAGAAGAAAAGCAGCCAGAAGGACGCTATCGATTCATCCAGGACACGTGACCCTTATGGCTTCGCCGGAAGAGCTATCAAGATGCGTGCCCCACGGCTAGTTGCGTTGCGTTTTGTTGCGAACTTAATCCATGTCACTAGAATTATTTTCAAAATCAACACGTCACCCAGAATCTGCTTCCCGAAGGGAACTTTCACTTTCATTCGAGACAGTCTGTTACGTCTCACCATCCACAACTCGTTTTTGTGCAACCTGGCCGAGATCAGGTTGGATTAGAAAAGGCAAGCATGCCGGTCGGCAGACTGACCTTAGTCGTGTAACCCCAAGGAAGCCGATAGGTTCCGCATTGGTCAGTACTAACATTCGGTCTTTTTTGGAAAGAAGTCGTTTCTAACCAGTGTCCCGAGTTCCCGGATTAACACGAACAAATGTGTGACCTGTACCCAAGAGTCCTGGCTAAATAAAAGTACTGAAGATGAAATCTTTCTCCATGTGAAATTTTGAGGGCTTTTTTCAAGACAGAAAACAGTGCAAGAAGAAGACAGGTAGTGGTGTGATTACTTATTTCAATTCCGAGTCGTCTGGCAAGTCTAAAGTTGTTTTTAATTTCTCTTGTGACGGTATGGACTGCGTGGTAGTTAAATGTAAGCCTAAATTTTTACTTTTTCGAAGAACTATGATCAGTTGTCTGTACGAGGCTCCCTTTTGCTTTTAGATGGACTTCAACCTGTTCTTTGATTCTTTTATACCCGTTATGATTCCATTATTATCTGACTATTCAGGCATTGCCATCGATGATTTTAATCACGTTCCTCCGTATCCGTTAGTTGCTCCTGGCTTATGTGATCCCTGTCTTACTCCAGCAGGAGGAAATGCTGTTTTAGACAGAATTATCACCAATCATCCTCATTCAAAAATAAAAGCTATTGTTTCGACGAGTTATCGCGCTCTGATTATCGTCAGACCCAAAATTTATTCACGTTCAGCGCACTATTGAGTCGTCAGGATGAAACAAAAAAAGGTTACCTTCAGAATCCCGTCACCTACCAACGTTACTCTTCTTCAAAGATCTCGTTCCCCTGTTCCTTTGTGGTTTTCTTCCGATTGCTCTCTTTTCCCGCTAGACTTATTCACGAAGACTCTCAGTGCAGCATTTGATTTGTGTTGTCCTATGGAGACGGTATTTTTTAACAGCTGTAGAATAGCTTTTCCCTTGCTTAAATCTATGTGAAGGAAAAGAGAATATACCTAAAAACTACACCACCAGGCTTCTGCGGAACGATACTCTATCTTGAGCAATCAAGAAATACGACGACTGAGCACGACTTTTACCCGCCGATTCTTCTGTACCACTAATAGCAAACTTATCTGGCACGGAATCCGGCCTCTATGTGCACAATGGGCCCGGTCATAAAACTACGATGTAGATGCCGAAAGCCTGAAAGCTGCTTTTATTCATCCTTCATCGGATACCCTATCACCCCATAATCCTTCTGTTCCTTCAGATTTAGGGCCATTTTCCTCAGAAGAAGCCTCTGGCTTACTATGAACCTTGAAATCAGCTTCTGCGGTGTATTCAGACGGTTCATCCTCCACCGTTCTACAATTTGGAGAAGGTCCACTATCAGAAATAATGATTTCCCCCATCCATGAATCTGTTGATGCTGGTGCTATTCCTGCCTCCTGGAAACCCGTGGCAGTAGAACCTATTTCCAAGCTTTCTACTCCAATCATTTCGTTAAATCATTTTCGCCCCGTCGTCATCACTTCTTCTGCGCTCAAGTTGACCGAGGGTGCTATCCTTGGCCGATTGCTTTCCTCTTTTGTTGTTCCCAATGACCTCCATTATCTTGTGTACAAACTTAACAGATGCACTCTGGACGCAGCTACTCCAGCTTGCCATTTCATTTCGAAGAGCTTGAAGTCTGTTAGTGGTATTTTCCTCGATTATTCCTCCGCTTTTGATTCGGTTCCCTGTCCTCTACTTCCTCAAAGGCTTGAATCTTTTAGCTGACCAACTTTTTCACTCTCATGGCTGAAAGACTGCTTTTCAAATAAAACTCAACATCCTAAAACTGATAAAAGTTTATCGAGTCCCGTAACTAACAACTCTGGTGTTCTTCAGAGTGCCCTCCTTTCCCGCCATCTTCTCACCACGTACATCAGCGACCTGACCACTGTATCATCCCCACGATTCTTTAAGTACACAGATCACGTGATGCTCTGTAAATCCATCTTAACCAGAAAGACTTCACCTCTTTTTTCCGAGAACTTCTACAATGCTCAAATTTTTTGTTCCATCGTGGACTACATCTCAACACTTCCAAATGGTTTGAGTGTATTATTCTCCCCTTCTCGTTTCTCTTACCGCATTGAGCAACGGATCATCAACACTGCCCCCGTTTCCAGAGCTGACACGGTCAACTACTTCAGCATTACAATCAGAACCAATTTACAGTGATCTTCTCATACTCCTGATTGTGTAAGAGAACTACAAAGACTGTCGTTTCAAATTCGAAAACTAAGACACTTTGGTGCCATACAACTTGTCACCTTTTCTTTTATCCATCAATATATTCTCCCAATCTTATTCTACTGCACTCTAGTGATTTCTCCCCGTCTACTTAAGAAGGATTTTCATCACACTACACCGCGACTTAGTCATTATCAGTCGTGTTTCTTTGATTCACATAGGCTCTCTTTCATGTTCAGAGTGTGCAATTTGCACATTACAGCCTGTGAAAAATTCGCCGAGAAGATTCTTTCGGACCCCATCCCTCCCATGTACCGTGACTTATCTGTATGCCTCTCGCATCCCTCCGCACGTTCCGCATTTAGATATTCGATCCCGCATAAATATCTATCGCAACTTCACAATGCCCTGCTTAGGCAGAAGGAAGCTACGCTTGTGTGGTTGGACGTACTCAGCAGGCGCCTATGGCAGGCGCTAGTAAAGAGTAGCTAGCGAAAGCGTAAGCACGTATGCTAGTGCGTGAGTTAACTATCTCTGCAATCGAAAGCGTGGGACATGTGAACGATCGGAGTTAGTTGTACAAGGTCGTGCGACACTTGGCAGAATCTGATTGGTCAGGGCTATCCGGGACGAATCATGACAAACGTCAATTGTGTACGTGTGTGTCCATGAATGTACGGGATTCAGGTCAAGAGTGCATACGTGTGAGCACATAAATGTTCAAGACGAACACAACGGAAGCAAATTTTCTTTTTTCCAGTATGTCCTTTTCCTCCTTATTTCAATGTGAAAATGATCCGCTTCCTTCCTTTTGACTGAAATATGAGTTTTGTTAACTTACTGAAGTCCACAATACGATACAGTTTGATGACCAGTAAATGTACTGATAAGTTCAAGAATGCGATTTGGAGCTGTCATGTAGTCCTTTGGAAAAGCCACATTAGTGAATAACTGCTTGGACGCGAATGACAGGTAATGGACCGCATCGTAAAATAATTGAAAGCTAGTAGAATAACTGCCCGGAAGGCAGTGGGTCGCCGGTTGGATTTCGACTGATGGCGTGAACTTTCGGATGCGAAAAATGTAAGCGGATTTTCCATTACCTAATTCACAATTCATTTGATTTGACTCGTTACGAATTTCCACCTTGTAAGTTTGACATATTTTGGATTGATTCATACCGCACAAGCCGTTGGCACAAGGCATAGACGCCGCTCAAGCTTTCGTGTTGTGTACACCATTCCTGGTGGCTCACCTGACAGGGTGAGTAGCGTACACGCATTAGTTTTAATCTCACCTCAGTCGACGACCGCTAGCACATGTATGGATCAGTTCGACATTTGTCAAACCTTAAAGACTGAGTGTTATAAGGCTCCTAGTCTGCTGATATCCGAACGAAATTGTTTTTGATTGATTCCGAACCCTAACGCCCACCTCTGTGGTAAAGGTCGAACAAAATATCGCTTGAATTAATAATATGTATTCTAGTCGGTTGAAAAATTACTATTATCAAAATAATGAACAGAATCATTGATTTGATGGGATAATTCAGGAAAACCAACGTGTTTTCCTTCCAGACAGTTTTGGTATAGTAAACAACTTCAGTGAGTAAACGTGTCTATGTCATCGATCAAATCGCAGACTCAGTTGCGTTATTTCATCCATATTCGTTTTGGAACGTAAACTCAGCAGTTTCATCGGTATTGATCGAGTCTGTGAACAGTAATTCTGAGCTTCGTTGGCAGATAGCACTTTGATTTGGCTCGGATCGTACACGCACCTTACTTAATAGGGCCTTAAATGATCCTCCACTGGGGTTCACGACCTACGATTCCGCACGACAATGCTTTAGGAGGTTCCTGTGATTGATGAGTATTGCCTCTACACCACGCAGACTCTAGTACCGGATAAAAGAACGCAGTTATGTGATTAAAACAGTATCTATAGATGAATGGACAAAGATTTTCGGAAGCACACGATCGGTTTCGCAATTATTACCCCTCACCAAGCACGCTTATATGGTACACCTACAAAGTGTCCAAGTATAAGGATGAATGGACTAAAGAGCGCCAACGAAACCGGTTGTATGCTTTCTTTTCCATCCAGCTGTAGATACTACTTACATCAAGTGTCTCAACTCGCGACGGCAGTGTCATCGTTTTCGAGGTTAGCTGTCATTAACCCACACAGAACTTTCATCAAATTGCAGTTTTGATTCCTCAGTGAACTCCTCAGAGGCGAGCATCCACTCACTCACTCCTGATGCACAAATCAGATCGTCGTGAACTAACGCAGTTACACTGAAGAGAAAATCACTGACGAATGTTTTCGTCCAAAATTTTCGCCACGAATCGCAGGCGGACTGCAAATCGATCACAGTCTGGTGAGAAATAACCCAGATTATATTCAAGAAACCACGTATGGCGTAGAATGTATGGGATTTAGGGGTTCCGGTTATCTATTCATTTATTGAAATAAGTTGTAGCAATGATCTAATTTACAAAAAAAAATACTTTCGCTCCTCTGGGGCACAAAGAACACAGTCACTTCATTAAAATTAATCCGTAAATTGGCGAAAAAAACCCGGGTGATTTGAGACCAATAGCCAAGGAAAGGCGGATTATAAATTGAGCGTAATCAACAGACAATAGTGGCACCAGAGGATATAGGAAAGAGTGAACCTAATAAGAAGTTCGTAACCATTTTTCTTATTAAACGAAGGATTCTTCATTGCTTCAAAGCTTCAATTTCCACTGGAAAAGTGCCAACACCATCCTATACTAGTGCTCAGTCTTTGTAGAAAAACTGTCGGCTGTGCATATATCCACCAACAAGTTCCGATTTGAGACTTGAACCAGAAGTGAAGACTCATGAGTCCCACAAGTTAACCAATAGGCTCATACGGCTGGATTCCGGTGGGTTGATTCCTTTCAACACTACTTGTTGTGGCGTTCATTCTGTGTGTGTGTGGGTAAGAGAAGAAGCATGGAGTTAGGAAGGAAATTATTGAATGACACCGGGTACTACATGGAGTACACAGTCTGACGGTGTGTTGGTGTGTGTTCATGTATTCATTTTCAAAGGGAATGACTTTATTAGAACTGAAAGATCGCCACTGGTCACGAGTGGCTACCATATTCATCAGTGTCTTGAACCGGCTACTCATGAGGTCTGTAAAAGCAAGAAGCACTTATCCTCTAAAATGTGTTCGTGTTCTTATTCGTGCTCATTCACCACGTCGTCGGATGACACTGAACGGACCGTCAGCTGATGCTGTGTGTATGCATACACACATACACACCCACACACAATCCCGAGGACGCGCACGCTCACACGAAACAGTGTTCGTACAGCCCGGTTATTCGAGAAGCCGCAATCGCTCATTTTGTATCGATTTCCTTTTATCGATCTATTTTGTTAGACGTGCCTGTATGTCACGTTCATGTTCATTCATAAAAAGACCCACTCAGTGATCGGGTGTTCTGTGCCTCCTAACAGTTGATTCATAACAGACACCCGTGCGGTTTTCTCCAATAAAAATCAGAATTCCATTAAGCGGAGTCTCCCTTATCCGATCCAATGAGACAACAAATCCCCCATTGATGAACCAAGTAACAGAAGCATCACCGCACTGTTACTTACGCTATTGTCCCACGGACTTCCCCCCTCGCTGGGCTTTACAGACAGTGATGGTCAAAAGCCTTCGGTCGATGAAAACCCCCCACATGTATCTTTAGGTCTCACAAAGGGACAGAACAACTGATCCAACTGTAACACAGTGCACGTGATCATTCAGTTGTAATGAGAAGTCATGTGGACTCCACAACCGCTTCACTCCGAGACACGCCTAAGGCGTGTGCTCTTATTATCTGTAAATTGTTATCCTCAATGGTTGTACGGGTTCTCACCTAGGTGAAGTGGTCTATTATAGTCAGATCCAGAAATATGTTACACAATGGTAATTAGGCGGGAAAGGCAACGACTTCACCTTTAATGCTGCACGTAGGTTATTGTAATTTGGATAGGTACATAGTGTGATTCATTTGTAAAAACACCCTTGGCCTGATCTCGTGGCTTACACGCGGTACGAAATCATGAGCGGCTTCCATATGTGGGTTCGACTCCCTTCGGAGTAAACAATTTTTCCTTCTTGTATCATTTCGAAATTTGCCAAAAACCAATCCGTAACCTTGATTTTTCAAGTTCACTGTTTAAATTATCTTGCATGGAACTTGAAGTCACCTCAAAAATATTCCTATCCAAGAAAAGGCGTAAAATAGGGTGGTCAGGTGTTGAACTGCTTGCCGTGAACCAATAAAACAATGGTTTATACTGTTATGACCTTGTTCGCAGTTCAACTCTCAGAAACACGAAAAGGCTTAGCGAGTTGAGTCCATTGACGGAATTGGGCTTCAGGACGTCGATCAACGAATGTAGTTCAGAGAGAACGAGAGAATTGGGTATAGTCCCCGGGACAAGAGTTTACTAAGTGGATTGCTTCGGAGGGCGTAGATGTTGGTATTTAATGCTTGACGAATTGGATTTCTTGCTCAACCGACTTCTATTTTGTTCGTAGATGTGCAAATTTGTATACCTAGTTTGAAGTCAGTCGCGTATATCATTTAGAGTCTCCTGTCTACCGATTTCTGATACAACTTCTCACAGAAACTGTTTTGCCATGACTTGATAAGACGAGGATTAATTTTTGTAACTTCAGTGGCCCATTCTATTATCGGAGCGAGGTGGTAATAAGAAACCGGAGAACTTATGAGGGCCCCTTTGCGTTCTGAGTGGTAATGGTGTTATTGACCCGGTAATAGAAAAAAATCTACGGCCGGTGAGGCAACAAATCTTCTAGGCATTTTTTTAAATTAGGAACTTCAGTGCACCTTCTGTGTCAGTCTCGATGTTGAGTGAGGTGGTGTGACTTGTACCTGGTCTTGTTCCCTCGCAGGCGTAATCCAACTGTAGGAAGATTTTTTCAGCTATTCTTTTTAATATGGAAATCTGCACGAATGGGTTGATTTGATTTGTCTGAACTATCTGAAAGTACCTAACTCGTGCACTACAGCTCGATTTTACCGGGAAATATACTTCAGCGCATAAATAGCACTTATAAATTGTGGGGTTAAAGCAGACTCATCGCCAATAAACGGCTCGGATAACGGACAGTCCGTGATCGCAAGTCCAAAACTGATGGCAAAGCTGGAGCCAATCAGCTGGTGACAAAAAGGAACGAAATCAACCAATCAGTTGCCAACATTTGTTCTTAGGGAACCGGACGAAATCAGCCAGTCGAGTTTGCACCTGGAAAGTCAGTCAGAAGACTCTGCTACGGAAAATGATTTGCACCAACGCGTCTTACACAAAGATTCGGATGCGGTCACCAGACTTCCTATATAAGTAGTGTTCTGTGTTAATAATTCAAGATGGTTCAAAAGCAGAGAATTCTTGCTAGAACTACAGTATTTTCCGTAGTTAAAGACCCAAACGCTATAGCTTAGAAGTCTTGATCTGCAGTTTAAGAGCCTTCTGTCATAGTTCAGGAGCCATCCATCACAAAGGATTGAGTTCTTCGCAAACATTTAAATCGTACCATTGATTTTACAAAAAAAGAAACATAACTGTAAATCTAAAAGCTCTGTGAATGGTTGTGCGAATGTGAGATTGTGCCTATCGTAGGAAACACATGCAGCTATTGCAATATCGTGCATGGATTTTTGGCAAATTTTTGTAATAAAAGAAACCTATGCATTCTACCAGACGGTCCTTCGGGTACTCTCATGAGCTTTTCTCTGCTCTCTTCCAAATACTAGTACCGAACTTTCGAAACATTGGAATGCCTTCTCAATGGGGTTGAAAACTGCACTGTACGGAGGAAGAAAACGGAATGTCTAATCTTCAAATCAGCTTCAGATGCCCGTTGATGTATAAGAGCATTGTCAAAAATAAACACTACCTCTGTATTGAGCTGTTCAGTGTTCACCTTAGAGGAGCATGCTTCCAAGAATCCATTGGAATCCTGGTTGTTTATTTTTGTGTGACATTCATAATGTAGCATCCCAAGGGCAGTGATATTCAGGTTCACATTTTCATTTGATGGCAAG
This sequence comes from Fasciola hepatica, assembly GCA_948099385.1. Classification (NCBI taxonomy): domain Eukaryota; kingdom Metazoa; phylum Platyhelminthes; class Trematoda; order Plagiorchiida; family Fasciolidae; genus Fasciola; species Fasciola hepatica. Next base: position 22,291,190 of record CANUEZ040000024.1, on the reverse strand, counting down.
GTTTTGACACATGGTTTTCCTTTAAAAGATCGTCTGATCGATCCGGAGTACCAAACTTTGTAATTGGTTCTGTCAAAGTAAAATTGTAACAGAGCTTCTCTGCACTTGTAACCATTTTGCATGTTGGGCGTGCTTTGTCTCAGAAGTTCGGATTGTAGATATTTCCGTGCTGTAGTCCTGGTTATCATGGGGTAGATCATTAGAGGTCGCACTAATGTGCAGCCCGGAACTTTCAAACTGGAATATCATTTTAATCCTAGCTAGAGTTATTGGTAGCTTCTTGTCCATAATGTTGCATAGATTAATGATAATATCATCCGAAAATTCCTTTTATTGAGGTCTTGTTTTAACTAATTTTCTCGAACTCTTTTCAATACCTTTGAGTGTTTCAGTGTTGAATCCGAGATGTCGAGATACCAGTTTCAAAACGTTACTGTTTCTGGCTCATTGTACAATACGCCTGCAATCTTCGTTGCTGACAGTTTCGCTTTCTGGGTTCAAATGGATTATTTCTATCTCCTCTGTCACTTCCTCAGTAGATATCTTCGTTCTGTCTTGTTCGTTTCACGAATAACACAGTTGTCGATTCTCACACCACTATGTTAGGTTGAAACTGACCGGACGACCAACAGCTGCCGAAACCAATGGTTAGTTGTCACACCCTCGTGTGCCATTCAGCTTGATGCATTACATCTCACCACCTAATTAGGCCATTTGTGCACATCAAGCTCACTTGATCACGTTGTACCCCGAGTAGGTTGAAGCACGTGTCTAGGTTTTACCGACATCGAAAAGCAGCAACCACATGCTATAGCAACTGAATGTTTCCTAATGCGCTTGAAGTACCTTTGGTTTTTCAGTCTTTTTAGGCCTTCAGGTGCTACCATGTGCTACCATCACCCGAAAATCTTGTTTGTACCACTTTCTGTAATTTTGATCCCCGATAAAACATCTGCTCAGATGTAAGAGTCAAAAATACCCAATATTCCACTTTTTACACAAGGAGTGGAATAGTCAGTGCAAGAGATGCTGATGAATGGCCCTGAAACTGTAGCGCAAGGCTCTTAAACTGTAGCGTCTGCTTCTTAAACTTCGTGAAACACCTTAGTTGGCGACCTCAGAACACAGATCGTCAGAAAATCACTGAAATGTCATGTATCAACGTGAGCAAGAATCATGAAATTATGTGCGTATGCATTCATTATGTGTATCTAAGGTAACGATGAACTTCTTCTTTCTCCCCCAGATTACTTTGATTTCATCTTCAGGCTTGTACATAGGGAATATCAAATACAAACGAGTGATACACTAGAAACTTCTTGGAATGCGTTACTGATTTGATGGTTGGTTGATATGCTCTACGTATGAGCTACTCTACAACCCTCCTAGACCATGTCATCAATCTATTATAGAATTAGCTTTTTCATCAGCACAGTACTTTTTTCATGAGATGCTTCATGATAGTCCTTACCGAAGTCTCGTGAAGTGATTTTTGTGGGAAACGATTGTGATATGCAGTCCGGATTTCATACAGCACTTACAAGACGAAGTCTGGAGTGGTGGCTGCTTTCCAATCAACCGATAATCTCGTTTTTTAAGCTTCCAACCGATTTGGAAGACAAGCTTTATGACTGAAAGTGAAGAACTTGCCGGTTTCAGACGAAACAGAAGAGGGTAAATCAAGTGATGGAGAAAAGCAGAACGAGGAGTTATATAGTGGTGAGCTACGTGAGACCTCACACCAGCCCGTGATGGACGTGCAGTCGATCGGCATAAACTTTTTGCAATGGTCATACTGGAGACCTTCCATTTTATCTGAACGAGACGTTGGGTTTGATTTGCCCTCATTATTGAGAATATCGTTTTGAATCTAAACCAAGGCAAGAAACATAATTTATTAAAACAATAGTTTCGTAAATGTTTCTTTTCATTATGTAGGCTAATGTTAGTTGAATTTGCACGATGTGACGGAAGCACTAAATACAAGCTGAAAATGTAACTCGACTACTTGCCCTTAACAGTTAACTGGATTCCATCAGCTGACCACCAGGACAAGATCCGTTTTCTCAGTTTTGGTTAGGTCATAGTTCGTATCTGATCGGGTGAGCCAAATGTTGGAGTCGAATCCACGCGCGCTAACAATGAAGTCAAAAAGACACAAGATGGGCTTTGGATACTTCAGAATCACACCAAGTTGGCTAGTCTCTGCCCCTAAGTAAATTCCAATTGAGGCTTAAAAAATAGCATTTGAACTATGTGAATAACCTGAATGGTTTTCCAGTCTGCCACAAGAAACGTGTCTATATGATTTGATGTTGGAGTCCGTCCGTTTCATGTGCAACATGAGTATGTATTATGTATATTCACCACACCCACCTGATTTCAGACTGTGTGCCAAACAAAACGTAGTATAATCGGGGAGGAAGGGATGGATAGTCCGAGTTTATTATTTGTTTGTGGGCGCAATACTGCCAGGTTTCCCAAGCCAAAGAAGTTGGTTTTCTTAGGGATCCACAACCGGAGCCTTCAGTTATCCAAAGCTTAATCCGCAAGGCAGCGGAACGAAATGTGGGGTCGATAACCCACTGAGAGCCGGTGATTGAATGCTCAATTCATACGCTCTTCGGATGAGGCTAAACATCCTGGGTGCCCAGTTCACCTCTCAGCCACAGATTCCGGTGAGCATATCGTTGTACGCCTCAAACGTCACCCGTGGTTGGTTTGGAATCAGGGTTTAGCCATTTCCCCTAGACTGGCTGTTAGTCAGCCAACCCGGTGGAGAGAGCCGGAAGTTATCTTTCGTCCTCTTTGTTTAGTGGAGACACCTCCGCCCCGAGAAGGCAGTGAGTAGGCCTTCCTGAGGAGAGGCTGTGTTGGACGCAGGGTCACCTGGAAGCATTTCGAGAGGCGTTCAGGACTAGTAGCCATATCGGAGCCTGAGACACCCACCCACGATCATACTGAGGCATTGGGTATGAGAAATAGCAGAAGATTTAACTTGTTCAGGAAATTATTTATTGTGCACTATTACCGCTGAACGCTCAGTTCAACAGCGTGCAAGCACTACAGAACCGTGCGGTTAGGAACCGTGGACAATACATATTCAACGAGCTCCAAACTGGGACTCGAACCCCACGGGGTGGGATGACTGTGAATCACAAATATCCCAGCTAGATTATCCGGGCTTGCTATCAACAGTTTCCTTCACGTAAGTACCACGTGGTATCACCTCCCTTCACTGAGTTTGAACGATCACATTTCTTCACCCTTGCTAATCATGACTTCTTACTGCAGCGGCGTCATTTCATACTGAAGTCTTGAATGCAGGCAAATGACAGACTGATCAGACAATATAATGCGCTGAATGTTTTGGAGTCATCTCCTTCAGGGCACACCATCAACCGTTGTCAAAAAGATCCAAAAAGCAAGGCCACAAAACTTCTACTTGTGTGTATTAGGCAGAGCCGATTGCGCAAGTTTGTGCCGAAAAATGCTTGCAGAGCTAGTGGTTCCGGTTAGAAGTATGCACAGGAGCAGACCTTCAAACAAGCGATGTACAGAGGGTGATCAAATGGTTTTGGGATACACAAAACCGAAAGAATAGTAACTTGTATAAAAAGTATCATGCACCCACTCGGTGCCATCGACATAAAAGTACTGACAAGCAATGCGTACTATCAGGGTTTTGCACTAATTGATCAGTTCGAAGGGGCTTTTTTAAAAGATTTTACAAGCTGGTTGGCGAATTCTGTGCTTCAGAAGGTTAAATTACAATAGACCAGTGTTCTCGTAAGGAGTGTTTCAACACCGTGTGATCGTACCGATAATGGACATTTTTTGCTTTCTGCGTTACCTGAGGAAACGAAGAAATTTGAGCTTCGCCTAATTTCCATGTATATTATTGTTCTGAATGCTGGCATTGTTCGTAGTTCATATTGATGAATTTTATGGAATGATGATGGCTGCGTCAGATGACAAACTTCTCAACACTAGTCAAGTGGACAGCGTCGTAACCCACTCGCTGATGATGTCACCTCGACCGACGTAAAGCTATGACCTAAACGTCAAGCTCAGCGATCAGCAACCCATGCAGAGAAGAGTATACCTAAGACGCTTGAAAAGCCACTTATGAAACAGCTAATGTATATTGGTAGTTTTCGACGGCTCGTTGCTGAGCTTGGGGGGTTTAGGTGGCAAACGGTTTGCCCATCACAGGTCCGGGTGACACTTGCGCATTCATGACGAAACGTTGGTGACCTAAACCCCCCAAGCACAGTGATCAGGGAGTGCATACAAATCTTTCTGTTTTATTTCTCAAGACCACGGTCTTTGTTGATCACGAACTTATCTTTCGCCATTTGAAGACAGTCGTCTGGCTAACAGAACCCCTCGAATGGTATCTTCTATTTTACATAGATCTCTCCAAAACATGTACAACTATGTCGGAGATTTCCGACACACAGCAACTAGTGAGATTGTTGCATATGATATTTCCGTTCGTCATCAAATTACCCATGGTAGTTAATGCATCGTGGCCGAAATCGGTTCGGAATGTGTGGAACACAATGCGCCATGTGATATGTTATAGCTAGTTCTCGAAATGCTATTAAATCCACCCGGTTTTTCCTGGGATTACTTTTGATCCAAGCTTCTTATAGTGACCAAATTTGGCCAGCTAGTGTGTCAACTCACCGCCACTATCAAATATGCACACGGATTTTAAACATGAAAAGGATAATTTTATTTATCCCGAAAAAGGTGCCTGTGATTGTGCGAAATGCTGTTAAGCTCACTCCTAGAAGAATGGCAAAAACGTCGACTTGGATTGCGAACGCAACGACCCTGATCGGTGATGACACATTTTTCATACTCAGTGATGTGTCTTTAATAGTTGTTCACGTCATGCGTGATTCGTGAACAAATTTGACTCAAGCTGTACCCTCCCATTAGAAGTAGTCATCTCTCATTTATGAAAACAAGGATGGAATGAGGTTCAAGGCTCTCTGAGCCGGAACATGGAAAACTAATTGGTTACAAAAACTCGAGGAAAAGCATGTGCCAGATTTCCAAGAAAATTTTCAGATCCATAATAATTATTCGTAACTTTTTAAGGGATCTTAACCAAAGTGTCGTCAAGGAAAATCGAGGCCACGAGAACACTCTCGCGTGGTGCTTCGAAGCAACTGACGAGTGCAGAGAAGTTGCAGAAGTCCCCGCTATTGAAAGTAAGCAGTCGGCCTCTACAGCAACCTCTACACTCAGCACCACACCTGCGTCAGAAGAAAGATGAAATCAATGTCTTGAATGACTGAACGCCATTTTGAAGATCAAGGTGAATGTGTCAGAAATCACAACTTGGATTGCCTAATGTAATAATGGGAATTTTGCTGATATGATAAGTTCATTTTTGACGGTTCTGGTGGAATCATGTACAATTGGCACGACTTCTAGGAAAGCAAGCTGAACCTCAGCTGTCGGGGTTGGCTCTGTGATGGTCTGCTTGTTTGATTTTTGAAGATGGAAAGTCCCAGTTAGTGGTCTTGGGAAGGAAGCAGGCCGCTGACTCACACACCAGAACAATGAGCGTTTTTACTTCCCATTGTTCCGGAAAATTGACTGAGGATCACGGAATATCAACATGACAAAGCCTCCATACATACGGCCAACGTTACCAGAATACGGCTATATTATCGGAAAATCAAGACCATGCATGCTTGGCCCACTCACAGTTCAGAAATGAACCCAATTTAAAATGTCCGTGGTTTGTTAGTGAAGCGAGTCTATGCAGCTGCAAGAGTCTTCGGCACTTTGTACGAATTGACGTCCGCCGCCCTCAATGAATGGGATAGCATAGAACCTGAGACAATCCGACATATAACTGGAAGCATACCTGGACATTGCATTTCAGTCAATAACTATAAAGATCACTACTTTGTAGCCCGCTCGTCATTTCTACCATTTGTCTAGGGGTGACTTAGATAGCACTGCGCATCCTCTCAGCCACCATTTCCGGGATAAATCGTTTCATGCTTAGAATCTGTGCCCATTTGATACGATAGTGAGCTGACCTATCATCATACCGGATTCGGTCCTTCTAATTGATTTGGTTCAGAAGTTAGCGCGGAAAAAACAGAATGGACATCATATATTTGGACTGTCCAACAAAATTGATCTCGAGTTAACCATGGAGGGCCGTGCCCGGATCCAGCCGCACACATCAAGTTGATGTCATGTGAACGATGATGCGTGTGTGTACAAAAGCCATGGATTTGTTTGATTGGGCGCTTGCGGCGCTTCTGTGAGGATCGAAGCAACACTACAACTGGTCACAAGTGGACAAACGAACAAACATTATTGGCCGAAAAAGCGGATGGTTGATTGAAGGCGGGAGGCAATCAGAGTCTGTCACCGTGTTTGTTTTTGTTGTGTTTAGTTTGTTCTTACTGAGACGACCTGCACTGATCTTGACCGAAATTATGGTCAGAAGGCAATAACAGAACCAAAAAGAAGTAGCTGTGATGTCAGCATAAGAAGTAGGGAACGGGGTGGTGGTGCGGGCCAGATGAAGAAGTCGCTAATCTGGTTATTCTTCAGGTTATCCATTCGATCGCTTGGATTTATCCGGATCAATTTCTTTGGGCTACTCACGAAGCCACATGGAGGAACAGACAAGCACATGTGTGCGTGTATTTGCTGTTCAATGGAGGTCTGAATGATCTGCCTTGTTCCTTGTCGAAGTTATGGTAAAACCATGAAAGATTGAGAAGCAGTAAATGGAGCAGATGAATTAAGATTTGAACCGGATCAGACAGAGAAACTATAGGTTAGAGACACTCTACTGAAAAAAATATTGAAATTCTGGGTTTCGGAAATGGCTAGACGGGGAGCAAAATCATCGGTATATTTAAATAAATGTGTCGAAGAACGAATTAATAAACCCGTAAGGTAGGTGGAAAACAAATAGGGGGAAAGGACAGCTTTCTGAAGAAATCCTAAACTATTCAGTAAGGGTATGAGTACTTTAAGACTCACTTATGTGTACTGAGATCGGTTGGTAGTCGGGCAATATAATAATAATAATAATAATAATAATAATAATAATAATAATGGTACTAATAATAATCAGGCAACTACGACAATAGGGGAGTGGGACAAACAAAAGCTTCCAGTTTACGAAGGAGAAGGCAACGCGAAATAGAATATAAAAAGGACGAGTGGTCTAAGAAAGTACACAGTCCAGATCTCGTTGATGTTGTCAACGATTTGGTTATATAATGGACTAGAGAAGTATCATCATCAAAACCAAACCTGTTTGGTTTATAGATACATTGAAATGGATCGTTGGGAGGTTTCGTAGAATAACTCAGGTGTGTAAGAATGACGCTCTTCGTCAAGCTTAAGACCAGGTGAATTTAGGCTAACTGAAAGAAAGTTTTCATTAAAACACTAGAGTTATGGAGTATGATTATCGGAACAATAGTGCCGGGCCTCCACCAGTGCGGAAAACAATACAAGCATAAAAATTTGTCAGAAATAGAAGTATATATAACGATCATAGTAACAGTACTATGCGTCAAAAGAGATGACGATAAGCCATCAGGACTAACACTTAGTGACCTAACGACTTCTTCTCTGCAGAATGGGACTATGTTCACGCCATTTTCCGGCATGAATGTGATCCGAGAGTCCGTAGACGGGTGAATAAATGTATTGTTATTATTATCTGCGTCTGCGGCATAGTTCACTGGTTTTGTTTTCTTTCCACGCAGAATCCGAATGCTTGGTTGTAGCTGCATAAGAGTTGAGTGGAAAAAAAGCTACGAGTTTGATTTACTTCTTTGGTAAACCAGAAAAGTCTCCAATTTTTTTAATTGTCTCGGGTTTTGTAGAAATGTTTCCCCTGCTCTCTCTCAATGATTATCATATTGGATAAGTACCATGATCATTACAGTGGAAAAAGGTTTCTGGGGGCAGCACGAATCGGAGATCAAATTGACCGTTCCAACGAAAAGTTGACAATACTGGTTGGTGACAATGCGAAGGAAAGCCAGCAAGATGCTTGGAAGAGGAATTTTTATAGGAGAAGGATGTTGTCACTTGAAAAATTATGGAGGCGAATTTCGATTCGACTGGTTTACCTGAAAGGTTGATAAGCAGACCGGAGTACATCTTGAACCTTAAAATAAGCAGACAATCATCACTGGCTGAAGCAGATGCGCGTAAACTGGAGGAGAATAATTCAGTACGATTGGTGATAATCCCGTCTGGAACAGAGTTTCCTCTGACTGGAAAAACACAAAGGTCAGTTATATCAAACGCAGTTATTGAAATCACCTGCCGTGATGTGCAAATTGTCAACGGACACAGAAACAAGAAGAGATAAAACGGAGTCATAGAAGAACGAAAAGGTGCTCTGTGTGCAAAACGGGGCTAAGTGTAACTTTGTTATGATGATGTTCCCATGGGAAGAAAATATAGAATGGCACTGAATAACTAGGGAATCCTCAAATCCGAACACCTCAACCGGTCACTGTCCGAATGGGCAGCATCACGATTCGTTTCGTGAAATATTTTACCATTGTGATGTAGTGTAATGAAATTAGACAGAGATGAAATACCGTTTTCTGAGTATGCATAAACGAATTCAGACTTCTCACCCCAAGAGGAGTTGACTTAGGTAGCCACTTCGTGCCCAGCTTTCTTGATAATTGTACTCCTGTCATGTCGGTGTTGTTTAGAGCCTTCTATCGACTTGAGTGGGTTGGCAATATGTGGGTTTAGCTACAACTCCTACACACGAACCACACAAGCATAGACATGGATGCTAGAACAGAGGACGAGGATTAAATCCAACATCTTTGTGAAAAGATAACGTATATTGGTACTAGACAGGGACGGGACTGACTTCTTCGCCGGAAAGGGGGTGCAATTAGGTGTACCCTACCGGTCAGCATAGAAGCTTCTTCTGGACCAATCGGCCTATTTTATATATATATATATATATATATATATATATATATATTGTATAAAAGGAAGTAAATAAAAAGACTTGATAGTCAAACACTCGAACACCGCCTCAGAACTATTTGTCTGGCAGTCTGGTAATGTGATTTTATTGATTGCTGTGTTCGGGACTAACCGAACGTGGCGTACTTTGTTTGCCTAAGACAAAGAACAAACGCGTCACCAGGTACTTATCACCTATGACTTGTTCCAAATTAGGAACAGTCCCATTACGACAGAAACTCAAATAGAATTTATCTAACGCATTCTACTGAATATCTGTGCATTTCTGAAAGTGAATTTCTAACCATTTTTTCCTTTATCATTCTTAGAACATTGTTCTGAGGAGTGATGCTCAACTACTCCTGATAGATACGGATTTCGTTTGTATGTTCCCATTCTCTTTACTCTTTCGTCCATTAGAAATTGCTTTCAGGGACTACATATAATCAATGATTGTTGTGGCAAGCGGAAACCGGTGGAGAAATGATCAGTCGTGTTTCCAGTCGGAGCTGAATGTCTATCCTCTTTCCACTCAATATATATATATATATATATATATATATATATATATATATATATATTATATGGGAAGGGAGTCGCGTTAATTAGAGGCTGCCATTTGAGGATTGACGGGCGGCGAAAGCAAGATTCCAGATAGTTTCAAAATCCACCTTGATGACCGTTTGAGACTGACGGTTAGGAAGCTCGAATCGCTTCACAGTCAACTTCATTTATATTCAGCACGTCGTCGTCACTCGGATGATTATCATATCCGGCAGATGTGCCGGTGTACTTCTTCATTCTGGTTCTCAGTGTTATGGTTACCGGTTCACGAACAGTGCGGTTGGTCTCCTGGTTAACGGGGCGTGCCCATTCCATACTCATTCTGATGTTTGCAATAAAAATGTATTTCTCCATCCAGTTGACTAGCTGTCTGTCCGGTTTTTCCCCTCTACATCTACACCTTTAAACACACCCTTTATTTTAGTTCAACTGAGAACCAAACCATGTCGTTCTAGGCCGAAAAAATCTACTTTTAACGTACCGGAACCGAGTGCGGTTTGAGGTACATGGGAAAAAATAGACGACTCGATATGATATGTAAAAGATTATTAATTAGCAACGTAGCGTTATCGGAAGTTTTGTAATCAGACGACTTTTTGGCTACTACGGTTAACCTTTTTCAAAGTCGGTTTTTGGTAGATATGACATCGGCTGATAAAACACAAATTCGACAACAGTACGTTACTGAATATTTGAAAATCTACATAGAGATCCATCCATTTCACATTTCGGAGAGCGGTTGTCATCTTTTATTGGAAATTAAGCGAGATAGTCAGATATTCTGGGCATGAGAAATTTTTTTACTCACGTTTAATCATGTAATATGCATTTTACCCCAGCTAATATTTTTGTAAGTGTACTGATGCCCCAGAAACCAGGATGGTTGTTAGGTGTCACTATATTGGTCATACTTAAGCCGAATATTAGGGGCATTATGGGTTCACAGTTCACGGTGACTGAACAATTTTAACATGGAAATCATCATAACCTTTGGAAAAATGTCTAACTTAACTTAATACACAAAAAAGCATTCACTTAGATTAAATTCTAATTTACCTGTTTTTACCCCTAAAAGGAAATCAATAGGACAGTATGAATTAGAAAAAAAATACTTTTATTCTAAAACACATCAGGAGGACTGAAATTGATCGGCGGTCGTCATGGTGAACTTTGAATCTTGTGGTCCCGAGTTCGAATCCAGCCACCTCTTCGCGCGGTTCACTTCCCCTTCGACAGACTCTAACCGGCAGCACCCCATTCTTGAAATATTGTGCTATTCCCGCATAGTGAATAAAAAGAATGAGAAATATTTTGAAATTAATCAAGACGATAATCTCTGGGTCTGACCAGTGCTTAATCAGGAGAGCCGTTTAACCACTGAAAACAGTTGGGAACAAACAATATTAAATAAGTGATTTCATCAGTACTGAAACAAGCCCGTGATCAAATAACTAGCTTCGATTTGAGGGATAATATCATCGAGAGTTGAATATGGATTTTTATATCGTATTTCTTGCTAGATTTCGCGCGAGAAGCTCATCAAACAAACAAACGAACATCAAATACCAGTTCAGTTTGGTCGATATGCGCAATGTTTCAACATAAGTAACTTTTTTAACCCCACGTGAATTTTTCTGTCAAGCGAACAGAGTACGATTCGATACACCCTTAACCAGTTCACTTAGTACGCGTTTTTAACACCCACACAACCCGACAAACCCAGGTAGCTTAAAATGATTTGGGCGAACAGACAAGATCATTTTTTCCTTCAAGACTACGAAAGAGTATTTTATATGCATCTATTTCTTTCCTCACAAAAGGTAAACAGAACGGATTAAAGCGGCGACCGCATCGATTTCCAAGATGTTTCCCTGATGAAGGCACTTTCTGATCAAAACTGAGTTGCACGTGTGCTTTCACTTCTTGTTTCGTCATCTTAGCCACAAAATCAACCGAAGAAGGAATGTGTTAGCTTATTACTTTTAGACTGGTTGTGTTCTGATCAACAACCGTATCAAACAGTACCTTCAATTTGAACTGCACTGAAAACCAGTCCATTCTATTCGGTTAGACAAGATTCCGGCGAGTAAGTGATAGATTTGAAAATCTTTGAAATAAATCCGGTAAATCATTGACGTTGTATTTGAACTCCGGAAGTTCAACAAAAAGAACCACAGTATCACCTATCTGCCAGCCCATCCTACATAGTCTCGAACCGAAAGATAGGTAACGATCTGATGAACGTGCATCGATGAGTTACTTCGATTTTTATGCTAATGTTTCAGTGATAATAAGTACTTTGTGGAGAACTGTCATGTGTTATATTGTACTGAAGACTTCGGCAAGCTAAGACACTAAAATTTCAGTCAGAAAGAGGAAAACTGATTCACTGTCACGCTGAAATAAACATAAAATTAAATACTGCAGAAAAAACTGGTTCGTCCACCGAGGTTCCTCTGTGACTTTCATTTTATCAACCAGAACACGTGCTAATCAGGGCTTTGTGGAGTGCGGATAGATATTTATGCGGGATGGGATGTCTAAATGCGGGACGTGTGGAGGGATGTGGCAGGCATGCAGGTAAGTCAGTACATCAGTTCAGTTCATATAACCGTTAACAACGCACTGGGTGCGATGGCTTTGGCTGATATCTCCTGGTAGGAGCCTTAATTGGAAATAATGAGAAAGGACAGGAATAGTAAACGAGTAGTAAAAGAACTACAGATATTGGTATCAAGTCGATAAAGAAGGTTTGTGAACACAGGGGCACCACTGATCACGATACCTAGCCGTTTCCTCTAAAGTTTATGGCCACCGAGTGGGAGGGTTTCTTGGAACCCACCATGGAAGTTTAGAATGCCCTACATGGCTGAGTCCACTGGTTAGGTTTTTCATACATTTCCTCCATGTCATGGACTGGCCATCCTTACTCATCTTCCAAACATAACCCACCTCAGCGAACATAGCGTACCGACGAATCCTGTCAGGGGACATGCGCAACACATGTTCCAACCATCGTAGCCTGTTGACCTTAAGTGTTTCATCTAATGGTTTGATCCATGAATATTAGACTCTCCGCCGAACCTCAGCATTGTTTATACGGTGTTCTCATCAGATTCAAGCAATGCTACAAAGATATTAGTGTTCGAATACCGTCAGTCTTCGTAATATCCTCCACCCGTGGTAGCCCTGTTTCTGAACCATACAGATGCACGGGCCTAACGGCTGCAGTGTACACTCGACCCTTAATAGACAAACGGATGTCATGCCAACTCCACAGAAGACTCAGATTGGAAAAAGCAAAACAATCCTGTTGTATATGCAAAGACACCTCATCCAGTAGCCGACCGCTGGATGAAATGCAGCTGCCCAGATAACAAAATTTATCTACCAGGTCTATAGTTTTTCCAGATACTGAAAGGCCTAGGATTACAAATTGAGCATTGAAATCACCAGCGATAACCATGATGTCCGTAGAGCACACGTTGCGGAGCAGTTCAGAAAAATCTTGGTAGAATTCGTCTTTAGCCTCAGGAGAGTTACAGTCAGCTGGAACGTACACAGAAACGACTAACAGACATCGACGCTTCAGTTTGTTGCTGTTGCCGTGCACAGAACCTTTCAACCAAACCGAAAGCAGGCGACTGTTAACTGCGATCCAGTCGAGCAGTTCCCGCTTAGGATTCTTGCTCGAAGCGATGTCAGCGTCTGCTTGACCACGAGCACTGGGCACCGAATCACCCGACACGCGAAGAGTGAAACGAGAAGCCGAGATTTTAGCTGGGGAGCGAAGTGTTAACTCTGAAGTTGGGTCTTGTATGCGTGTTTGGGAGACACAAGACACACCTCTGTTGAAGGTTTCAAAAATTCTAGCCGGGACAGCCTGTTGCCCTTCTGATAGAGTGCTCGAACTTTGAAAGCAGCTTAGTGAACAGAATGCTTAGGTCGGAGAATGGATCCCCCTTTTTTCCCCTGTCTCTAAGTTGCTGCCCCTATCGAGGGTTTGAATTTCCCGGTCACGAAACATTGTGGCTTCTGGTATCCATTCAGACTTGGGATGCGAAAGACAAAGAGCAGAGATGAGAAATATTTCCCTAGGGAGCGCTGGAGACCTTTGGGCATACCATACTTTGCGGCTGTCCACACCGCAGAAGGGGTTCTTCTTCGCGAATCCTATTCGGAGCCTTTGACTCAAAAGTCTGACCCACAAGGTAGTGGGGCGTTAATCCAGTTTGGGAACGTGACCGAAGAATCTGTGAAGGAACTTCTTCTAGTCTGTAAAGTGAGACCTGATTGTTGTACCCATCTTGTCTTATCTTTGCTGGTGCTTTGTTATTCATCCACTTTTCGGGCTCATTCCTTAGCCCCTTGCACCCAGTAGAGCCGGCGGAACGTGGACGGGGCAGGATCATTTGGGCAAGGGTTGCCCAGCTTAGGTGGGTGATACCTGCCCAGTGAAATGCGATCACTTCTCCCACCATCGAGAGAAACCCCAGGTACTCCACTCCTGCGTCCATTTAGTGGAGGTTTTAGACCGGCAAACTGTTTCTCCGTGTCTATCCACTAGGGAGTCCTCTCCAGAGACAAAGTGGATAGCTCAGATGTTGCTCACCAACTGTTTCAGAGACTGGACTTTATCCGGTCTATATTCCTTGATCTGTCAGGTATGATTGCATCTCCGGCTTGAGGGAGTCATCTCGCATAGCTCCTTGGGTTATTGAGGCACGCAAGCCATCACACCACGTCAAGGCACGGTCTCGTTGTGATGGTCGTGGTATATGAGATGGGTGGGGTCCGAAAGAATCTTCTCGGCGAATTTTTCACAGGCTGTAATGTGCAAATTGCACACTCTGGACATGAAAGAGAGCCTATGTGAATCAAAGAAACACGACTGATAATGACTAAGTCGCGATGTAGTGTGATGAAAATCCTTCTTAAGTAGACGGGGAGAAATCACTAGAGTGCAGTAGAATAAGATTGGGAGAATATATTGATGGATAAAAGAAAAGGTGACAAGTTGTATGGCACCAAAGTGTCTTAGTTTTCGAATTTGAAACGACAATCTTTGTAGTTCTCTTACACAATCAGGAGTATGAGAAGATCACTGTAAATTGGCTCTGATTGTAAAGCTGAAGCAGTTGACCGTATCAACTCTGCTTCGAACGCAAATCTTTGATAGTTTATTACTTTGGCACAGAGAGCCTAGAGAGCAAGTGACGCGTCATTAGATATTCACATTCACAGAGTTTAACTTCTGAAGAGACAGTTTTACTCCTGTTACGAGTTCTGACACGCCAAAAAGCAATGTGTTCCACAAGTGTTGTCAGTCTACAGTCGAATTTCACATCTGTGATAACTGAAATAATGGGATCCTATAGCAGTCTTTCAGTTTCTGGTGGGAAGGAAATGACAGGAGAGTAGAAGTGACTAAAATAAGATAGACCGTGCTAACCGACGAAACAAATTTGACATCATCACCGTGTGATTCGAAAAATGGACACCTAGTCAGTACACGCTCCTCACGATTCAAATTAGATTACAGCTGTAAACTAACTGTGGAATGCTCAAGTGCGGTGTTGATTGGGCAGGACAGTGCCGGGTATGCATACCTGATGGGCGGCAACAACCGAGAAACCGATCGTGTGTTTCCTGGGACAATTTTGTCCTGTCATTCAGATACAATACCATACTACTCATACCGTAGACTAGTCCAATTAAGAAGGTATTTAAATGAATAACTGGTAATTGACAAAATTCCTAAAAAGAATGTAACAATGGGATCACAGATATTTTACTCATTTAGGACAGCACGAAAACAGTTGCGCGATTCACCCACATTGTCAGATCATCGAATGGATCAAACGAATGATACTCATGCGTAGAAGGTAAGCGGGCATAAAATGCAGTGAAATATTTATCGTGTGAGAACCGTACGAAGAAACGAAGTGGGGAAGCATTTGTTTCGGGTTTATTGGTAGCTTTAGATGATTTTTTTCAAAAGCAAAGATATTGAACTAGTTGGCATTATCTGACGCAAGTTGTTGAAGCTAAAATCACACTGGCAGACAGTGATTTCATAGTTTATCTGGTCTTAAATTTAATTAGAACACCTTGAAACATTCACCTATTTGTGCCCACAAAAAATAATTGTCTATCAGTGATCATCGATCTCTTTTCAGTCAACCGATCTCACACAACTGTTCGCATAGGAAAACAGTCAACGAATTTGTTTCAGCAGTAGAGGATTTCAGTTGTTGAGAACCAGTCCGGATTGCCTGATGGGGTCATATTTGTGAATCAGAGACTCGTGCCCGTCCGAGGGTTAGAGATCCACTTTGGATTCAATGGAGATTCACTACACTACTGATATGTAACAGATTGAACAAATCTAGGGCGCTTCTAGGGTTGATGAATCACCTCTAAACCCAATTAAATGCTTTTCACTCACTATACGATTTTCAAAAATTGGGCATTACATGGATTTGGCTCCCTTGGGATGTTTCACATATGAAGTGCATAAGATCCCTACATGATTCGAAGTCAAGCTGTATCGCAGTGCAGAATATTTATGTCGAGCATTTGGCACCAACCAACCAGTGGATTCCAGAACGAATAAAAATAAAACAATGAAAGTGGTTTAGCTAATAGGCGGAAATAAAGAAAAATTGGATCCGGCCAGTTCCTTCGTCTGTGGTGTATTTTGTTACTTTGGAATTAGATACTGCCCCTGAAGATACGCATGCGACTCGGTCAAACACTTAGGGGTAACAATCAGAACCAATTTACAGTGATCTTCTCATACTCCTGATTGTGTAAGAGAACTACAAAGACTGTCTTTTCAAATTCGAAAACTAAGGCATTTTGGTGCCATACAATTTGTCACCTTTTCTTTTATCCATCAATATATTCTCCCAATCTTATTCTACTGCACTCTAGTGATTTCTCCCCGTCTACTTAAGAAGGATTTTACCACACTACACCGCGACTTAGTCATTATCAGTCGTGTTTCTTTGATTCACGTAGGCTTTCTCTCATGTCCAGAGTGTGCAATTTGCACATTACAGCCTGTGAAAAATTCGCCGTGAAGATTCTTTCGGACCCCATCCCTCCCATGTACCATGACTTATCTGTATGCCTGTCGTATGCCTCTACACGTTCCGCATTTAGATATTCGATCCCGCATAAATATCTATCGCAACTTCAGGATGCCCTGCTTAGCACGTGTTCTGATTGACAAAATGAAAATCACAGAGGAACTTCACATGGATCGTGGTGGGTGAACCAAACTTTCTCCAGTATTTTTTCTGCTCACTCAAAGGTGACAGCAACCGGAGTTCCTTTCCTTTATTGCTTAAATATGAGTATATTAACTCACTGAAGTCCCTATTGCAACCCAGTCATACAATGTCTATGGATCCGCTATATTGTCGATGAAATAGGGTCAAAACCAATGAATGCTAATTCTTAAATGCTGTTTTTTGATCTTCACGACGTTTTATCACAATCTTGGAGAACAAAAATCACTGTATGTGAATTGGTTCGCAATAGTGCTGTTCCCAGAAATTGTCGACGTCACGTGAAATACGACAAATCGATTGCTACAGTAACCAATGATCTTAACGACATGCTTATCACGATAGACCCAGAGTCCTGCGCACACGGTTGCAAAAGACGTCACACCCCTGTTGAACGAGCATTCACTCCTTCGGCTCTACCTTAAAGGAGTAGTTTTCTGTGGTATTGTCTGTCTGCGAACAGTAACGTGATATCATCTTGACGTCGAGCAACCAACATTTTGCATTCACCGTCGATCTGACCGGAATGTGATAATGTTATCTCTGTCACGGTGGCAAACACCGAACGAACTAAGACCGGTCAATCAAGCAATCTGTCCGTGTGTGCACTAACCATTAGACCCTTTCACTCTGTTTGCTCTTCCTGATTTTCGTTTGATTGACTGTCCTTTTTTGGACTCCACGTTTTACGCGCAAACCTCAGGTCATCCGACCAACCTGCACTCGGAAGCACCAGACTCGAGCTTCGCTCTTGTTAGAGCTCATCAGTGGTGCATATCCTCCGCCACACCCAGGGTTTGAACCTGGGCCCTCCCATCTCGAAGGTGTGTGTGTTACCACTGCGCCACCCCGCTCCCGTTCGAGCTGATCCGAATCACAAAGTTAAGCTTGTACAGATGTCGACCTCTTGATTTGTTCCTTTGCGTTCAGGTAATACGGGACAAGGCCAATGATTAGGAAAAGGTAAGCGACTGACTGATACTGTGCAAACCGAGTACACGCTTGCTTGATAGAAATACCCTTTTTTCTTCGCCGTGACTGCGAAAGAATTTCAGTTATTTCACCTGTGGCTTTATTTCGCACAGATATTAAGATCGGGCCAGATGACTATGTATTCCGGTTGTATTCACTCCCACGGTTTAGAACAGACACAGAGACTTGAGCTCACCCGGCCCAAAACACGTTTGCCCACTTTCTTGCATGCGAAGGATGTGGCTTGCCCATATCTCCCATGCCCTCCGGGAGAACCGACGAAAGCACAACCGGTTCAATTTGTGTGTGTGTGCATGGCGTTGAGGCTATTCGGTTATTTTCTTTGGCCCTACGGCAGCTGCTGTTTTTCGTTTTTCCGCTATCATTTGTCCCTTGCTGTGTGGTCGATGCGTTCAAGGGAGAGGGGTGGGGTGGGGGGCTGAATGGAAGAGTGAAGTGAAGCTGACTTCTATTACGAATCATATGACCACGCAATCGCAAACCTCGTGTGAAAACCGTAATTTGATGGCACTTGATGTGCTTGCTTTTGTTGTTGTTGCTATCGCTCTCTTTCCTCACTCATCACTGTGGTGACGGTTGCTGCGATGTACCTCACCCCGGCTTCCTGATCTTGAACAATTTCTTGAGATGTTGTTTCTGTTGTTATCTGTTCTGGTCGCTTCGGTAGCCCTACGGGAGGGTGGAGTTTAAAGAAAGAGGAAAACCTTTCGTTCCACGTCCTCGACCATGAATAGATGGTTCGCCTCACCTCAGTTCACTTCTCAACGTCCCATCGAACCACCGGCCATCCCAGTCCTTCTCTAGCTTAGCCTCCAATGCTCACCCTAAACCAGTCTAGGTTCCGTTCATACACTTCCCTCTGTGTACCACGGTCCAGCTTCACAATTTGCTCACCTCATGCGTTTGGCTAGTTGCATGGTCAGCAGAACACGATGGCTGGTGTTTAGAGCAAACCAATATGCACATACAAATGCATTTATGCACATGCCGAGAGAACAACACGGAAGATCCACTGAAAAGGCTGTGAGACGATGACGACAACTACGAGGACGGTGCTGACCACAATGGCAACCGCACAGGTGTATCGGTGTTGATGAGTTTTGGGGACCGTGGAGTTGGCTGTGTTTAAGTCCGAAACGGAATATGTGCGTGTTAGAAAAGAAGGGAATAACAAGAATGAAAACCGTAACGGAATATCATATCGGTCGAACCAGGTCACCATTTTATTGCACCCTAGCTTGCTTCTCTCTGCCAACTAGTCAATCAGACGATTTTGTTCGGTTGGGAATATTGTTCCGGTCGTCACGTCTTCGTTCCTGTTCCTCAACGAAAGTGTGTGTGTGTGAAATGTGTGAGACGATTCGAAACAGACCTAAACCTTTTTCTGAACGCCCTCATGAGAAGAAGAGGTTTGTTTGCCCGCGGGAAGTCGGTGCACGGGACCTGTTTGCTTGTTTGCATGTGTTTGAGATGGAACAGATTGGGCTAAACGACGTGAAACAGTTCCTTTTCTGCTGTCTCGTCACGCAAGCTCCACAATCCTGATCGGAAACCATGGGAAGCATTGAGGGAATCAAAGGCAAGCAAGCGAGCAAGTGGGTGGGCAGGTAGTAGAAAAGCCCCGAGGGAGGATAAGATGTGTGGTTGACCAAGCTCTCGAGTAGCGAGAGCTAGCAACAAAGCATACAGAGACCGGAGATGATGACATTGGTGGTGGTGGTAGTCACAGTACGTTCAGCCTAGGAACATTTAACAGATTAGTCGTTCGGTTGACCGTGGCGATACGCAGCGAACCAAGGACAGCGTAACGGGTTGTGAATAAAGAACATTTTTGTCAGAGGAAGGAGAACCGGGACCAAAACAGCCGATTGTACGTGGACGGGAAGCAAACATGACTGTGGTAATGTCTACTAGTGATGTAATGAGAGAGAAGCAAGTTACACTTACCGACGGTATGTGAAATAAGAATTTTTAATATCCAAGGGGTTCTTTCGACTGAAGATCACGAAATAATCTAGTGATGCTAATGCTCAATGCACCTTCAGTATCCGATCATAGGATCAGTCTCTAGTACAAGATGATAATCCATCTGGGCTGGCGGGAATGAATCCGTAGGGAGCTGATTGTGCCACAGAATATTAAAAAGTGGTGAACTTTATCCAGTCAGCTCAAACGAGGGATGTCTGAAAAAGCATAACTAGGTAGTTGACCATGGGGCGATTTGCAAGCGTACTAATTGTGCAGTCTTACAAATTAGTTATGGAGTCTGCTTTGTAATTTTGTGGAGCTCATTAGGCTAGGACAACAGACTCACTCTTTTGTTAAAGGATTCAAAATCTTTAGGCTCTGTATGCATTCAACACTACGATCGGTCGTCACAAGTAATCAATAATCGCTGGTAATTAATCACATGATATGATATCAAATACCATCGAAGCAGTAGGCCACTTGATAATTTCTGATGGCCATTGCAATTGTGTCTACTCATAATTCGTGAGTAACCACAAGGATCTTAATGATTTTACACAATTTCACGCAATTGTGACCAAAGCTCGATGCGGAAAATATGAGAGGCTTTTCGGCAAAAAGAGTAGAATATTGTGGTTAGGTGGGTTATACCTGCATATTTCATCGCCAAAATTTGCTACCCTGAACCGGCTTCCTGCTGCCTATCGGGCAGAAGTTTTGCCAACTGAATCCCTCGAAATATTGCCTAAGGAACTGAAATCAAGCACGCACACGTGAAACCCAAACGAAGAACGGTCACCACACACGAAATGTATCCTGTTGTAAGGCCCCGCCAATGGCACGGATTTAGGGACACAGAACACGGAGCTAGTTTTTAACACTAGGAGAGAATATGATGAAAGATACCACCTGTCTCTGTTGCTATACCGTGTTCCCCAGTACTTTACCTTACCAAAATTAGAAATCTGCAACTTTATGACTCAATCAAACAACCCAATGCTTCTGTGACTCCTGGTAGAATATGGCACCAACTGTTTAGATATAAGACATCTGCTTCAAAATGGGAAGTCGACTGATCCCTTTTAATCTACTCTTCTGTTCTCCAAATCTGTGTGATCTTACATAATGTGTGTTCACAACAGACAAATTTGATGATCAATACCATTTGTGCTTAGCAGGTTCTTTTTACTGTCTACCTAAATGACAGCCTTATTTTAGGCAATACAAAAAGGTTTTAATCACAAGAGAGAGTAGAAACACGCACCCCTGAATAGCGATTGAGTACCACTATATATATATATATATATATATATATATATATATATATATATATATATATATATATATATATATATATATATATCACACGAATAGCGAACAAGCTCGTTTTCGGTAATATCATCCTCGTGGCTAATACAGCTACATTTATAGGTTAAAAACGCATAAATAATGAACAATGTCTGTGTGCTAAAGTATGATTGGATAGTCATCGAAGTTGGTGTTGAGTAGTTTGGAAAGATGGGAAGGAAAATGTTGTTGTTTCATGGTTGGGAAAGGGACAAGTGAAACAATGAACATGGGTTTCGTGGACTATCCATTTTTGGTCTCAACCAAAGGGTCAATGTATGAGTCACACTGAGCTCCAGGGTCGGTTTCGGATCGCGACCAGGGTAGTTGGAGTGCTTTAACGAAACGTTTCTGAGAAAAAAGCGATGGATTGAATAATCTGATGTCCACAGCCTCTGCCGTTGCTAGATGTTGTTTTCGAGCGACTTTCGGCGTCGTCGTAAGGACTCTGAAGACTATTTTGAACGCGTCGTTGTTTACGTGATGTCCAGTGTCCGCAAGGTGCACCACAATTGCACTGGTGATGGATTTTCTGTTTCCCGTCGACAGCCAAGTTGGTTTGTGCTCTTTGATCCTTTGTGATAGCTTCCTTGTCACGCTTCATTCAAAAGAACATAGCAGAAAGGGCAAAGATACAAGAGTTAATGACTGTTAAGAAGAAAGATTTATACATTCAACTCTCTTTCAAAGGAGATGACAAAAGCGAGTTACCAATAAGACGCTTGGAAAAGGCAGTCGCTCGCACCTTTCCGGCTGCCACACTACGTGGCCACCTTGCCAGTCTCGACGAACCTAAAAGACAAGTTACCTATCCTCATCTCATCCATGTCAATCTATTCGTTTGTTTGCTCATGTTCGCCAAGCTATGTAGGTAGAAAGACACGGAAGCTATCACAAAGGATCAAAGAGCACAAACCAACTTGGTTGTCGACAGGAAACAGAAAATCCATCACCAGTGCAATTGTGGTGCACCTTGCGGACACTGGACATCACGTAAACGACGACGCGTTCAAAATAGTCTACAGAGTCCCTACGACCGCGCCGAAAGTCGCTCGAAAACAACATCTAGCAACGGCAGAGGCTGTGGACATCAGATTATTCAATCCATCGCTTTTTTCTCAGAAACGTTTTGTTAAAGCACTCCAACTACCCTGGTCGCGATCCGAATCCGACCCTGGAGCTCAGTGAGACTCATACATTGACCCTTTGGTTGAGACCAAAAATGGATAGTCCACGAAACCCATGTTCATTGTTTCACTTGTCCCTTTCCCAACCATGAAACAACAACATTTCCCTTCCCATCTTTCCAAACTACTCAACACCAACTTCGATGACTATCCAATCATACTTCAGCACACAGACATTGTTCATTATTTATGCATTTCTAACCTATAAATGTAACTGTATTAGCCACGTGGATGATGTTACCGAAAACGAGCTTGTTCGCTATTCGTGTGATATATATATATATATATATATATATATATATATATATATATATATATAATGTAAACTCACTTCTATCTGATTTCGGGCTGTGTGCCAAACGAAGCATGGTAGAGTCGGGGAGAAGGGGGTAGATGGAGTCGGAACTCCAGGCGACCTCCACCGGGTTGACTAATATTCAGTAAATAGGAAGTGGCTAAGCCCTGATTCCAAATCAACCGCAGTTAGCGTACGAACCATACAACTCCGTGTTCACCGGAACCTGTAGCGGATGGTACACTTGGCATCCATGATGTTT
Organism: Fasciola hepatica; assembly: GCA_948099385.1. Taxonomy (NCBI): domain Eukaryota; kingdom Metazoa; phylum Platyhelminthes; class Trematoda; order Plagiorchiida; family Fasciolidae; genus Fasciola; species Fasciola hepatica. The sequence goes on along the minus strand of CANUEZ040000024.1, from coordinate 22,268,273 downwards.
GGTCTCATCCGAAGGGTCTATGATGTGAGAAATCAGTCACCGGCCCCAAGCTTAGTCCCTCCGCCTTGAGGTTATTAATAATAACAATAATGGTACTAGTGCTAATAATTGTTTGTTTTGAGGGAGCCCGAAGCATGCCAGATACATGATCAATTGATAAAAATGGTAATATGATCAGACGTTTAGTGATACTGAAGACAGATGCATGACAAACATAAGATAAATGTATGCATACTAAGGAGTAATGGAGGGAGTTTAAAAGAACACATTAATGGGATGGAATGAGATGCCCGGCAAACTTGAAAGTCATGGCCAGATGGTGGAATCTGGCTGAACCAAGTGGAGATAGATGAAAACTGAGAATTACATATGAGAGAAACTAAAAATGCGTTGAAACAACTGGGATGACTAACAGTTTTATCTGTGGACCCCTAAGGAAGCCTTTTGCTTTGGTCTGCGCAACCTGGCAGTAACGCGCCTACAAACAAGTCATGGAATCGGATACCATCAAAAATTCCAGTAAAATATTGTACAAAAACTAGACAACGGTAAGATAAAAAAGTGTATGATATTCAGATAATACTAAAGGCAGCCGACAGGGCTGCTAGGTTAAGAGGAAAAGTCAAATGAAAAGGACACTAGCGAGGCGGCAAATTCCTCAAATTTAACCAATGAAACCGGCTACCTGAGTATTTTGATGACCTCCAAGCATAGGTTCCCCTCACAATACAGATGACATTTTTATGAATAAATAGCAATAAGTCACACAAATTGCTCTTAAATTATTAAAACTGCACCAAGTTTATCAAATTTAAGAGAACATAACGAAAGGTTACCTCCTGTGTCACGTTTACTCATTTTTCTGTCATTCCGAATGGCTTAGAATCAGACAGGACAAAACCGTTTTCGATTGTACCAGAAATGTTGTGCTTTTGGATTGTCACTGACTAAGCACAAAAAGATAAGCACGCCTAGTTTAAAACTGTATAACATTAACCAACATATGGTTCACTAAAAAACATTTTATTCGGTTAAGCGCCTAGTCGATATTGAGATTTTGTAAAATTTTGATTAATTTGTACGTGCAGCATGGCCCACTCCGCCATGAATCTGACGTCTGCACAGTAATTACCCCGTACAACTATTGATTCTTCAATAAGATAATTTATTTAAGAGAAAACGCTTTGGTTTTTGGCTTACTTGTGCAGAGAACAGTGGTATCCATATCAAGTGGGATGAGTGAAAAACACATGGGCACGCAAATGCTAACGTCATGACAACACAGACGTAGTATGGAGTGTGCACAGCAAACAAACGAACCGGAGGACGATGACAAGAAAGAGAAAAACAAAAGCTCCGGAAACTTGATTTTTGTGACGAAGGACAACTCGGACTATTTCTTCCTGACCGCAGGTCGTTGAACAATCATTCCCTTGGGGTCTCGCATCCGAATCTGAGCGCAGCCGGTCAAATTCTCTCTCGGCAACATCAGACTGACCACGTCTCTCTGCCAGAAGTACTGTATCGTTGCTGTATAACGAATACAGAAGGTAACGGTTCTGTAATTATTACCAGTGCGTTTTTTCGAAATGATAAAAAGATTGCAAATTGATTAAATATTTTGTGGTATTAGAGGAGGGGAAAAATTTGGAACATTTATAAACACTTGGTGCCATTCTACACCGATCGTTGTGTTAGTGATGCTAATTATGATCGACCCCAGAGCCCAGTGTACACGCACACAGACACACACGCACACACCGAAGACACGTTATTGCTTTAGTGGTACTCAGCAACATTACTGAATTCAACCGCACCCGCCAATTAGTTGTCGTTCATTAGTACACTATTCATGGTCAGTCCATACCACCACGGATACATTTTGTGCCTTCACCAGATTTACTGTGTGCGTGTAAATTGCACACTTCGATCCGCGAAGAAAACAAGAAGCAGTAGACGACAAATAACTCCGGTTATGAACTGCATATTTTAGGTAGTAACAATAGCGGTCGCTCAAATCGGCAGTGAGTCCGCCTAATAAACAATAAGTTGTCATGCCAACATAAAACCGTAATGGGTAGACGTAAAACACCTCGAAACAACTTGCCTAATTTTCTTTTCAGTTACCTTTAGAATGTGAACAGCTGTGAAAAATCTCATCGATGTTTAATAAAGAAAATAATACCCTTTAATAAATGCACACACATTACCCGAATTAGAAAACCGAACTTTAACAATCATGAGTAGGAGGCACAGAATGAGTCTGGGTCACGTAAACCAGACTACCAGTGAAATCGATAAACTGGTACTCAGGTTTTGACTCAGTCACTACAAGACTAGGCCGCAGATACGACAAACACCATAGATCGGCCTTATCCCCAATATGTAACAGACACAATGCACACGAGGATAACGATTTTCTTGGAATGTTATTATAAACTCAAGAGGTCTGCTTCCCAAGAAGATTATGACAAGTGGATGATCGAACGAGAGATACACGGAACACAATTGGGACGAAATTTGTAGCAGGTTCCGATGATAGCACATGACATAACAAGTTATATAACTGACCTCATTTGACAGAAGCAAACACAAGCTCGAGGTTCAAACGGAACGATTGACTTGAAGCGTGATCCCGTTAGGTGCACGTAAACTGTAAAAAATCACACAAACTTGCTCAGGATTTTTAAGACTAAAATTGTATTACAACTGGATACGAACTAATGCCTTGGACGTGTGAAAATAAAACCTAACCCGAAAATTCACGTTCTGAGTAAATCTGATGGGACATGTGAGGCCTTTCCAACGTGAGAGACAGAATACACCGCGAACCGAAATGTGTTTATAAACTAAAATGTAAACGAAAGTCAAGAAATGCTGACTGATTTGGATCTGACAAACCCTGTTGAGAATGTTTAGGCTGTTCGGGTTCGGATATTATTCATATTCTAACGAAAAATTTCTAAGAAAAATATTGTGCAAGTACGAAAGTGTATGGCTGTTTCTTTTATTTACATTATTAGCAACAAAAATCATGCTCAGAAGCCGTTTACTTGACCGACTGTGCGCACGAAAGGAGCGCGGTCACATGACAATTGTGTACTCTGCAGTCCACGCATTTCATGTTCATCCAAAATATGCAAAAAAGAAAGAGAGAAATCGCGGCTTACATAAAGTTTTCTGTGAATCTTGTCTCACCCAAAAATGACCTTATATGTGATCTGCTATCGGTTATACACAGTTCACATACTTTTGAGAACTACTGCTTGGCATTGATTCTTCGTTTATGTCTCATTTGAACCACTGTTATATGTTGGACAGATTGAACGGATGCGCGTTTATTGGTAATCAGAGTATATGTAGTAGAAGAGTAGATGTTTTATATAATATGATTCGCCACACAACAATATCAATGCCTAACTCACCTCTGAAAAACATGGAAGCACACTACAGCTTTTTCTTCCCTGTCAGAAATCACCAGTAGTGCATATACACCCAGCGTCGAGGGGGACTTGAACCATTGGTGATGGATTGTAAATCGAACACAACCACTAGACTCTCAGGGCTGGCTCTTAACGGTTTATGGAATTCATGCCCCCGCTCGACAGGCGATGCCCTGATAACACTCAAAGCCAGTGTCGGAAGGGCCCTACATCACGTGATGTATGGATTCAGAAAACCATTAAGGGCTAGCACGAATAGTCCGGTGGTCAGGTGTCCGATTCACAATCCTTCACCCCTGGTTCCGGTCCCCATTGGGGATCAGTGGATGTGTACTGTTGATGATTCCCAACTAGTAATGAACACAGGTCTTCAGTGCCTCCACGGTTTCCAATGGTGAGTTGAGCGTTCACATTGCATGATGAGTCGTAAGAAAGTAATCTAAGTGTTTGGAAGAAACATCTCATTGGTGAACAGGTCAATAATTGCACAACCGATTCAAAGAAAACATTATAAATTATATTCAAAGTTGGGTGGTACAAACAGAATCGGGAACAAAAATGAAGTCCAAAATCGCAGGACTCTGTCGACAGCCATAGCTCATCATCTTCTAATGACAACAGGTAAATGACGGAAACGTTTCTTTTCGGGTCGTCTACACAACAAGAAAAATAAGATTCGTAGGATGTATTGTTGTCACGAGGAGCCTGAATTGAATGTAGTGGAATGTCCGTGACAGCTCAGCTGGTAGAGCATCTGACCGGTATGCTGGGGGTCGCCGGTTCGACTCCGGTTCACGGCGTCCGACTTTTCGATGTGAAAAATGCAAGCGGATTTTCCATTACAAACATAAGATTATCGAAAGTGACCGGAATGAAACCTGTTCATCGGTGAAAACCCTTCAAAGAAAGAGCTGTTTGTTAGATTACCAGTGTCACGATAACGTGATTGTTCTCGTTGTTCTGGAGTACCCACACCTTTTGCTATCAACAGATTCTATTTAAAGTCTGATAAGTCTTCCTGATTACACGCCTTTCAATGCTGCAGTAAAGACTTGTCTATTCAACATTGCTGAATTTAGATCTGGTTGATTTTACCCGAATTCATTCTTACTTCTGCTGTGTCCGGTTGAGTGAATTTGAGTCTGATTTCCAGTGCAATTTCGGTCTCGATTTTGTGAAGATACGCGAAAAACTACGGCATTGTTTCTTGTCGTTTTGGACTGACCACGTGGTTAGAGGGAGCATTCCAAGCACCGTCCAAAAGAGATAAAATATGCAATATTTTGATTCCAGAATGGTGAAACAATAGACTGGCACTACTAAACAAAACTGCGGAACTTGGCGACGATATTGGTCGAACCGTAGCTGCAAAACTGTACACAAGTAGTGTTGCATTAGAAAAAAAAGCAGAATGCACTATCAAAATGGGATCGCCAGTAACGCCAAGACTAATCCCAGGGCCTACTAAAACCGCATGCAGTCAATAGCTATTCCACGAAAGGTAGTGGGAGAGGAAGGGGATAACGATGAAGGGGGATCAGAGCAATACTAGTAATACAGAAAACTGAAAATCAGTTTTTTTTGTTTCACACAAGATACGAAAAGGACGAGGGATCTATGAGTGAACTCAGGGACCTCATTGAACACGTGACACAAATGTCAAACAGTGAAATCTCTAGCGGAGCCGCTAGTACAATTTCTAACGTAGTTGCCACCACCACGAGACTGCACCTTGACGTGGTGTGATGGCTTGCGTGCCTCTACGACCCAAAGAGCTATACAAGATGACTTCTTTAAACCGGAGATTCAATCATGCCTGATAGGTCAATGGGTAGAGGCCAGACGAAGTCCAGTCAACCGCTCCTCCAGGTTGGGGGTCGATTTGAGCTGGCAACTCAGTCGGTAAAACCAGTGGAAGAACAATTGATCCAAGCAAATAAGCTTCCACTTAGCCATGCCGCTGCCTTGCGGATAGGTTCCCGTTAGAACTAAAGGCTTTGAATGAGAATCCTAATCGTTCTCCTGCTTTGCGGCTAGGCACCCTAGCGGTACCCGTTCAATATCTCCAATGAACCGCATGACTACAAAGTATTTCATACTGCATCGGTCGTCACGCAGGATAATCGGGATCACGCTGCCCATTGCAGCATCGAGCGGGGTGGGTAGTGATAAAGAGGCTACTGCTCAGAGTTCCCTCTCCTTTATTCAACCTTTGTCTTCTGTCCCCAACCACCTCTCTTTGCCCCATCTATCCACCAATAACGCTCCCACTGACAACACGCTCGATACTCGCAACGGTTCATTGCCAAATAGTGTGAATAATCCTGTATCTTGTACCTTATATTTTCTCAAGCCTCGTCAGCTTCTGAATCTCGGCTCCTTCAACGTGCGTACACTCATGCAGGTCGGTCAGCAGGCGTGCCTAACCCTCACAATAGACTCTCTGAAGATTGATGTATGCTGCTTAAGTGAAACGCGTATCCAGGATTCGAGCAGTGTGAATCAGCTAACTGACCCAGGTATCTCATCAACGTATTTCCTGCGCACTTTAGATGATGCAGCTAGAGCTACGGTTCAAGGTGGTGTAGGAATAGTCTTGACTGACAAGACTGTAGCTGACCTTTTAGACTGGATCCCGACTAGTAGTCGTTTATGTGCTGTAAGACTCCAGGGGTCAGTTGGCTTTCGAAAGGATAGTTGTGTTAAACGCAATTTGTTTGTGACTTTGGCATATGCCCTAACATTTTGCAGCTCTAACACACAGAAGGATAAGTTCTAGGATGAACTCACCACTCTCGTTCGCGAGAGCAAAGGCTCTGACATTGTGGTGTTAGCTGGTGATTTTAATGCTCAAGTTGGCAAACTTAGTGCATCAGAAGCTTGTTTAGGTGGTTGTTGTGCCTTATCCACCTAGCGCACAGATAACGGGGATAGACTTTTCCAGTTTTGTGCAGATAATCGGTTATTCCTGTCTAGTACAACTTTCTGACACAGCTCGCGTCGCATAGCTGCATGGCGCTCTAACTCTACAGGTACCCTGGGCCAGATTGATCATATCACAATAAGCTACCGGTGGCGAAGCTTTGTCCAAAACTATAGATCCTACTGTTCCACGTACGTAGAGTTTAACCATGCATTTGTTTTAGTGTGATTATCGCTACAGCTCCATGGCCATCAACGCAAATCGCAAACTAGTTATGAACAAAAACTATCATCACAACGCACAGTAAGGTAGACAACCAGTGGGGCCAGTTTCAGTTTATTCACCCATTAACCACGCACTTCTGTGCTCTGGTTTCGGATGCTACCTTCCAGCATCGTCCAGTAAACGGCAAAGAATAGAAGCATGAAGTAACAGGGATAAAAGAATATCAAGCGGAAATCAAGAGGACAAGGAAAGAGTCCGAATGTGCCTACGCCACTAGCCGCGAAACCTAACCATATCACTTAATGTCTCCGGCCATTTGGTAGGCGGGTCGCGTGGACCCCAACCTGGGCCCAAATCAAACAGTCTATACACGTGGCAGCAGGTTTCGCCTGAGATCCTAGATCCCATGTCCGTCAAAGACACTGGATTTCTCAAGAGTCGGTCAGTCTAATGGAGCAAAAACGTCAGCTCTCGAACTGTAAGGAGATAAATAAGATACGAAGGAGGCTACAAAATCAAGTTACAAAAAGCCTTGAGTAGGATCGCGAAAATTGGTGGATCAAGGTATCCGAAGTCATGGGAGAAGTAGTTACTTCGGGTAACAGTTAAAGACTGATCAGACTTAATCGCGATACCGGTGGACGGCGAACCCCGGTCAGCGAAACATAATCCGATAGAAATGGAGAGCCCATTCATGGCAAGCAGCAAAGGTTCGACGGTTGGGCCATATACTTCAAGGAGCAATTTAGCTGGCCGCCCACTAGGGTGGTTACTTCTGTGTCAACGACTGTGATTCCTTGGTGAGTGTCACTTGAGCCCCCTTCAGAAAAGTAGAGTCATTCATTCGATTAATAAAGCGAGGGAAAGCGACCGGTCCCGACGAACCTCACCCAATTCTTCTCACATTGGGTGGAGATGCCTTGATAGAATCACTTACTACTTGATCCATGACATTTGGATCGAGGAGCGTATTCCGTAATTATATGGCGAGTCATTGATCGTGCCCATCTTCAAGAAGGGAATACGCAATGACCGTAGTAACCATCGTGGGATTAGCTTAATTGCTGTAGTCACCAAGGCATCGGTCTCGATTCTGCTGCGCCGTCTGACACCGGTTCGCAAGAGGAACATCCGCGAACAACAGGCCGGATTCCGCCCAGGTCAAGGATACATCCACCAGATTTTTACTTTTTGTCAAATACTTGAGGCGCGTCACACACACCATCGACCGACAATAATGGTTTTCCTCGACTTGAAAGGTGTCTTCGATTCAGTTGACCGAACAACGCTATTCAATGCTTGTCACCGGAGAGGTATTCCCCAGAAGTTCGTGAATCCACTGAGGTCATTTTACTCTCATACTTCTGGGTTTACGGTGAACTATCCAGACAATTCAAAACGACCAGCAGTGTTCAACAAGGATGCCCCATTTCTCCATTCCTGTTCAACTTCGTCATGGACGAGATAATGCAGAATACCTTACAAAGTCTTCATGATGTGGGCGTCGAATTAGGAAATGGTGATAAGCTACGTGACCTAGATTATGCCGACGACATTATTTGCCTGTTTGTATGCACGGAACATGTTCAATGTGCACTAGATAGACTCGCAAAAGCTGCAGCACCATTCGGCATGCGCTTTGCACCTTCAAAGTTTAAAGTGATGTTACAAGACTGAACGTCAGCGGTCCCGAGCTTGATGCTCGACGGGGAGGAGGGGGTGCTAGCAATCGTCGGCCGCTTCACTTACCTTGGCACCAGCATGACGATGGATGGGAGCACGGTAATAGAGGTGAGCACTCGTATATCCAGGGCTCGAGTGGCGTAGGCTGGACTGGATCACATGTGGCACTGACCTAATATTTCGCTGAAGTTGGAAGGTCTTCTGTATTGTGCCGACTTGCGCCCGCTTCTGTCGTATGGCTGTGAGACTTGGAGTCTGGATGGGGAAGATATTCGTCGTCATGAGGATTTCGAACGGCGATGTTTGCGTAGTAATGCTAAGATGGGATGGAATAACCGGGTGAGCAATTTTCAGACCAGAAATAGAGTATTGGGTACCGATTAAGAGAATTTTCTGTCACAGCGTATCAGGCTTAGTATAACTCGCTGGTAGGGGCAAGTGTTACGTATGGCGAACACACGTCTACCATACCGTGCCCTGTTTTCCATCCGTGCTGGGGAGTGGAAGAGGCTACGTGGAAGTCAACAGATGATGTGACAGCAGGGAATGAGAAAATGTACAGCGAAATTAGGAAAAGTAGTTACCTAATGTCTTCGTGGTTGGGGTCCAAAAGATCCCTCAACCAGTTGGCTGGAGACAGCAGAGGATATAGAAACGAACCGCGAATAGTGGCGATCGAGTTGTCACTTTCTTTTCAGTCAGAATGATTGACCAATGTGCGTTTGTACAGTTGGACTGTGTATTCCGTGTGTTGGCTACTAGGGCGTGTTTCCTTTTTCCACCTGTGTAGATCCACTCCCTTTTCACCGTCTACATTCATTCTATCTATCGCTAAGTGCAACACGGTGAGGAAAGTAGTGGTGAGTGGGGCTCGCTCTACTGTTTAACGCTGTACGATGATGATGGTGATACTATTGTTGTAAGACGGAATACTTTCAGGAGAATGACTTTTACCATAGTTACCTCAAGTCACAGAGAAGATAGGGAGAACCGTACGACTTGCGGGGCCAGCCAACCTGACATCAATAGCATTGAAAATGATGGGGAGAATAAGTGCAGATAGAACAGCGAAGTACTTAGAAAGAACCATATGTTTGAGTCAGTTCACCAATATGAGTTCTTACGCCAGAATTCGTCCAAACGTCTCAGCCAAAAGATGGGCCTACCGTAGACCGCTAGTACAGAAAACGGAAGCCTGAAAATTGAGCGTGATTGCAAAGGACTTTAAATCCGGAAAATAATTGCGGCGCTTCGAACCGATGGGTCTGCGCACCCTAGAGCAACCATAACGGGTAGTGAGCTGGGAAACTGCATCCCACCTTGGAGCTCGTCTATAGGGAGAGGTGAGCAAATCATGGTATAGATAGTGCCGCATTGCAGGTGATTTCTGGGGTGCGTAGGATTGGATTGCGAACAGAAACTGGAGAATATTGGGCACCTGTCTCGGAACAGAAGACTTCAAAGAAACGACTTATTAAGAGGTTTACGAAATAAGGGTAGGGACGACTTCGAGGAGACCAAACGCTGTCAGTACATATATTATTCGCATCATCGCACAGTGATTGACAATAAGTGTTACGCTGTCCAAAGTTAGTGTGAATGTGGGATAAACGAAGAGCTTCTGGACCTATGGATGGGTGAAAGACAACAAAGAATGACTGTCCGGGACACAACACAGAGCACACGGTCTGATTGTGTGTTTGCAAACATTCATTCTCAAACAGATTGACTTTAAAGAAGTGATAGCAAGATCAGTTCTTTTCATAAGTGGGCGCCGTATCCCTTGGTCTTAAAACTTCTATTTTTCCTTGCATCCAAGCAAGACACTGGTTTTTATTTCCTCCCAGCACCAGGAGATCCGCGCACTACACAAATCCCAGAAATCAGAAGAATTTTCAAACAACCACCAAGTCCTGTATACTGAACTGACTGTCATAGTCTATATCATACAGTTCTTGATCAATCTACATCGATTACTGCTTTTTCTATGCACTAACGCAATGCAAACTCATGGATAAAAACTTCAGCTGAGGTCTGATAATACTGAACGGACACTGGAGATGGCCGTCTAAGCATAATAAGCTCTCTGGCAATAATTTATCATGTAGATTTGACGTGCCCCTAAAACGAGCGGTAAGGAAACACTGCATGGTTGTTCGATATATTTTTTGAAATCAACGATTCACTGGAGAGACTCGGAATTTGATGTAGAGGCTATCACTCATTCCACATCTGTGTTGGTACCACCAGGACAATAAAGCTCTCAGAGTTCGTACCCACAAACTTCCATGCACTGTTTTTTAGAGACAACTGTGCTTGTTCTCTGAAATCCTTGGAACCTTCGTCCATCATATGGAAGGCCCGCGAGCCAGTTGAAAACCAAGAACTATCATTGGGGTGGTGTTCGCAGTTCAGACTGATGATTTTTATAGACTTCTGATCTCTGAGGTAGCAAGGGTTTCAGCATCAACCGAGGGAACATCATCATCCCCCGCGCATTAATGACTTCACCTTGCGACTGGCGATGGAACATTTACTGTCTAAACACCAAGCTCAGCGAGCAGCTGCGTATGAATTTAGGATTCTACTAAGTTAAGTCAGGATCTGCTCCCGTACAGAGTCTATAGCCCCTGGTCCTCGGTTCGTGACACGTTAACGAATATACTGGGCAGCGCGCAAAAGAGCAGAACTCAAATCCTGGAGCAGGACAACGTGTGTATTGGAGGAACGCAACGGCGTGCAGACCGTGTGTACAGGCGGAGCACGTGGCGCCACCAAACTCGGTAATTGTTCAGATGAACAAATTTGTTAGTCTTTGTAGTCGTGTGTCGTATTGGTAGCACTACAGAAGTCTCCCCTTTGAAGGCCGACGCAGTTGGGCTTCGATCCGTGATGGGTACGTCGGTTTCGGCGGCGAGAGACGTTTTCCATGCCTCCCGCTGCGATCGAATACAACAACGAAGCCAGCACAAGCCATTCTCCATGACTCACACCGGTCGCTGTGCGTCGATCGCAAAATTGCGTCCTTCTTAACATTGAATCCGACCTGGGTAGGTCCTGCTTGAAACTTGGCAGCAGTGATTGAATTGTAGGGTTTGTCGTTGCCGGCGTATCCCAAGGTCCCGTTTGCCTGAGGTTGGTATTGCCTTCTTAAACGAGCCAGCTTCCGGCCTCAAGTCAGTCCAGTCACGATCCAAAGGTGTTGTAATCGCTATGCGAGATCCTGGAATTCTATATGGTTCTGTCCGACGGGACTAGCTGGAAGGCAAGAAACACAAGAAGGCTGCGTCTCGGGATGCGGACGGGTATTCGACTGAGAAGGACATACCAGCGCAATGCAACCTGCCGCTACCCCTGCTGTGATAAACTACGTGGTCCTGTAGTCATGCATTACTAAACTGTGTACAAGTGGAATATGAACAGTAGACAAATATATACAGCTGTTATAAATTTAGAAAACCTCGTCGGTTGTGGCAGTTCGCGGCCGCGTCAATTTCTCTTGTTGACGAGAGTAGCTGTATCTTTCGTGGAGTTTGGTGTTGCAACAGGTAAAGAGGGGTCGTTAGTGGGGTACTAGGTGCCGACTGAGAGCGACCAAAGGAAGGTTGTGAGCAGGTGGGGATATTGGGCGGGTTGTCCGAGGTGGGCTGTACCTCGACGAAGGCTGGTTTAAGGCGGTCTATACTGATGGTCTCTTTCCTGCCTTCGACGTCTACTACGTATTTCTTTTCCTTTCGCTGGACGACGCGGAGCGGGCCAGAGTAAGCCGCTTGTAGTGGTGATCGCACTGCATCTACTCGAATAAACACATAACTGGCGGTCGCTAGGGTGGTAGGAATGTAGTTTCTGAGGGTTTGTTCTCGCGGTGGGGTGGGCTTTATCACCCGCATTAGGTGTGACAATCGTTTTGCGTAATCCCCGCAATAAAAACTCACAGGTGTTAGTGGAGAAACCAACTCGCCTGGAAGTCTTAATGTGTAGCCGTAAACCAGTTCAGTCGACGTAACACCCATGTCGGCTTTAACGGTGTTACGCAGTCTTAGGAGAACCATCGATAAAACTTCATTCCGTAAAGGGCTACTACGAGCACGACGGGCAGCTTTCAGTTGGAGATGGAACCTCTACACCATGCCATTGGCCTGAGGATGGTAAGCCGTCGTCGTGTTGTGTCTGCAACCGAATGTGTTCAGTAGCTCGTGGAAGGCATCATCAAGATGAGAACCGCGGCCGGTGGTCACGATAGCAGGACAACCGAAATGACTCACCCAACCCGTTAGAAAAGCTGTTGCGGTTTTCTCTGACGTAGAACGTAGAATAGGTATGGCCTGTGGCCAGAGAGTGAAACGAACTACACATGTGAGGATGTAGACGCAGCCGTTATATGGTGGAAGGGGCCCTACGAGATCCATATGCATGTGATGAAAACGTGCGGCCGGCTCAGAGAATATGTTAAACGTAGATTTAGTGTGACGATGAATTTTAACGCGTTGGCATTGAAGACAAGCGCGGGCTCAAAGACGTACGTCACGTTTGACGCAAGGCCAAATGAACCGCTCAGTGACTAGTTTCACTGAGGCAGTTAAACCAGTGTGCGATAAGTTGTGGAGTTTGATAAAACTTGTCGGCGAAAACTGGCAGGAATTAGTGGTCGAGGTCGACCCTGTGACACATCGCAAATAATAGTTACGTCCGAAGTTGGAAGGGTCACTGGCACTAGATGCAGGGAGCTGTATCTGAGCTGCTCGACTTCAGGATCTGTTGTTTAGACTGGCGATTGCTTCTAGGTTTGTCTATCGGTTGTAGGTCGTCGATATCGTTGACGTGAGAGTGCGTCTGCCACGGGATTGTGTACCCCAGAGACGTGTCGAATGTCCGTAGTAAACTGTGAAACATATCGATCAGAAGCTGACTGGAGGGCGTACACTAGTGGTTTATGATCTGTGAACACTGTGAATGTTTGGCCCTCGAGTGTGTGCCGGAAGTGTCGGATACCCAAATAAATTGCCATTAGTTCTCTGCTGAGCGTACTATATCGGGATTCTGCAGGTTGGGGACGTTTGGAGACGAAAGCTATCGGCTGCCACGAATTATTGACGAATTGTTGCAACACTGCTCCAACAACCGTGTCCGAAGCATCTGTTCCTAGTGCCAGCGGAGAAGAAAGATCCGGATGTGAAAGGAGTGCTATGTTGGTGATAGTTCCCTTGGTCAGATTAAACGCTGCCAGCGCCGTGTCGGGAAAAATGAATTTCCGCTTACCTCTACGTAGAAGGTCTGTTAGAGGCTGCATTATTTCGGCCCACTTGGGGATGAACCGGCGATAAAAGTTAACCAAGCCAAAAATTGGCACAACTGCTGGTAAGAGTGAGGCTCAGGATAGTCGCGAATTGCCCCCACCTTGTCAGGCAGGGGCTGTATGCCCGAGGCCGAGATTTCGTGATCTACGAATGTGATGGTTGTCCTACCTAATCCGCATTTGGTAGGGTTATTGGTTACACCGTGTTGGCTAAGGCACTCAAAAAGAGCGCGCAGATGCGCTATATGCCCCTTTTCTGGAGAGCTGGCCACCGAAATATCATCTAAGTACACGTAGACATTTTCAAACCGCCTGTTGCTTCATGCATAAACCTTCGAAAGGTTTAGGCTGCACTGCTGAGCCCAAACGGCATGCGCAAAAACTCGAATCGTCCGAATGGAGTTGTGACAGCGGTTTTAGGGATGTCAGCCTCTGCTACCGGGATTTGGTGGTAGGCTCTAGCGAGACCGATGTGGCAAAAACAGAGCAACCAGATAGGGAAGAAGTTAGATCTTGAATACTTGGAATGGAATAACTGTCTGTGATAGTAGCCTGGTTGAGGGCCCTGTAGCCACCGCAGGGACGCCAGTCGCCATTAGGTTTAGGAACCATTTAAAAGGGCGAGGCGCAAGGGCTACTGGACGGGCGTATTATGCCTAATTCTAGCATGTGTTCCAACTCGGCCTGTGCTGTACGGAGCTTGTCTAGTGCCAAGCGACGGGGTCGGCTAAATGCTGGGGGTTCTTTAGTAACAATATGGTGGGTGATGTTAGTGGTTACCGCGGGAAGGGGTCCAGATTATCTTAACGTTGCCGGGTAAGCTGAAAGGCGTTCTGCGTACGGGTGTTCGGCCTGAGGTTCAGTGTATGAGGGCATGATGTGATTCACGGAGGACTACGAACTGGTTACGGAAAGAGAAGTCTGTCGGTCGACAACTCTCCGGCATCGTGCATCAACCAGGAGGTGGAAATGGCCAAGGAAATCGACACCTAGTATGGGATAGGGGACATCTGCCACTGTAAACACCCAGTGGAAGGTCCGACTTAGGCCTAAGTTGAGCATGAGTGACTTACGGCCGTAGGTAGCAATAGGAGTGCCGTTGGCAGCACGAAGTTGTTGGATTGATGGAATCGTTGCATCACCTCCTTCCTTTGGAATAACACTAATTGCTGCACCAGTGTCAATTAGAAACAGGTTATTGGAAACTAAGTCTCGAACATGCAACAGATGACTGCTATTATGGATGCCGACCGCGTTAGTCGTCGGAACGCGTCGGGATATTAGTTTCCCTGTGTTGGCACCTGGGAAGGTGCAACCGGCTTCACAGCGCCGGGCCTTTTCCTCGAATTGTTTGTGATATCGACAGTACTTTGATCGAGATGGACTAACGGGATTTCCAGGGGAAGGGCTTCTGAGACGTTCACGTTGGTCAGAGTTGTGATAAGATTTATGGTCTCTACAGTGAGAACAACTGGGAGTGGAAAAATGTCTGAAAGCCCGCTCGATAGCAGCTTCCAGTGTCCTCGGAGTGTGCACCTACGGCAGGAGCGGTGGTGTGGGGGCTACTGGAGTTTTTTACCGCAGTAATTTGTGGATGGTGCTGTTCTATAATACTATCCGCTAGTGTTGCCGCTTCTGTGAGGTTAAGATGGCTAGAAACTTCGAGCAGTGCTTGGATATTGGTTGGTAATCGCTGTACCCACAATTCTTTAAGGACTTTTTTCTCTAAAAGTTGCCCTGCTAGCTGCTGCATTTCTCTCAGTAATGCGGAGGGCTTCTTACTACCTAACTCTGCTTGTTGAACAAGCCGTTCTAGTCTTGACGATTCTGACGGCAAATGACAAGAGATTACCGCTTCTTTCACGGCTGCGTAAGGATAGTTAGTGAGTAATACGTCACGTATCTGGGTAGCAACGTCACGGGGAAGACGACTGATAGTTCACAAGTAACGAGTACGCTCGCTCGTGATTCTATGTGTCTTGAACTCCGCTTCTAATATATGAAACCAGAATTGAGGGTCATCAGTAAAAAACTCAGGGACGGCTAGGGAGACTGTCAAAATTGAACGGTTCTGGATCAGGCTTAAGGTCGTTGCAAGCCATAAGTGCAATGGTATATCAAATGTTATAGGATATATAAAGATCCGTTGAGCAACAGTGAAAAAATACTTATAATATCGATATGAGAAAAATATAAAGCGAGTATTGTAATAGAAATCGGGATTTACCCGGTATTGTATGCGTTGTCAGTTTTTCTTTGAAATGACAATTGAGTTTTGATATAAAAATGTGTTTCGTGTAGTAGTGTGAATTCAGCTAAAAAGAGATGTAATCTGTGATATGAATTTTCCGTTTGTTCACGTGATCGATACCACTGAGTGGTCCGAAAAAGTATGCACCATAGCACGATCTTTAATGGCATGATTTTCTGCTACTGCAAGACTGAACTTTCGGGACTTCTTGTTTTATCACAGCAATTGAAAGGTGCAATTTATGGCACCTTGTACGACTTACTTGTTCTTCTATATTTTCCTCTTTCTACCGTATGTGAGCTTTTTGTTTCACAAAAACTGAGCCTTCACAAGAAAAACCATGGCATTACTTTCTGTGTTGCTTGTGAGAGTTTCATAGCCTTGGAGGTTCTCGTATCACATTTATCAGGATCCACCGCTGAAATCCATTGTGGCCAACATCATACCCGTTCATTTGACATTTCTGACTATAAGTCCCCGGACGAAGAGCAGAGCTGCATGTCGCCGGGCGCATCCCCAAGTTGCGAATAGGGGGACAGCCATCAGTGTGGTAGTTAATCCCGAATAGCGTGAGGGAATGAATTGGCACATTGTTAATAGACGACATGGTTCGTTTAGTGGAGAGCACGATGGCATGGCGAGCAGCCAGCACCTCTTTGCCTACCATAGCGATACTCAGCTTTGCTCATTTGTTTAACACATTGTTTATCGGAACTCTTGCTGCCAAGCACGGTGGCCACTTGGCCGTTGCCCGTGCACGCTTTCGCAATATACATTAACCACTCTCTCCCCACCGATAGTGTTCTCTTTCTCATGGGTTGTGGGTAACACTGCTCTGGTGATCATGATAGCGTATTTTGGAGTACCACTGTAACGGACAGGTGGTCCACGCATGGCAGGAAGGACTAGCAGTTGCGCGTAACAAGGACACAACTTGGTAAAGTTAACACGACCTTACACTATCCTGAATCTAGGACAACATTGGAGCCAGTGAAGCGGACCGAAAGACCAATCAAACGCTAACTGCCGTCTGAACCGAATCAACCAGTTGGGTTTATTACCAGACTAATCACTCAGAAGAGCTGGTTGTGAATACTAAGCGAATCAATAAGATTTCGGGCCAGTATTTGGCTTTGACTACCATGCGCCGTATATGAAACTGTCGTTTTTGTACTGATAGATTGCGATGGTTCGGAAGCAGAATTCTTCTCACTAGAGTTAGTGGGACAGAACAGAACGTGAGTCCAGGCTCGCCAAACAGACGAACGGTCTCGGATGAGCAGCGACAGCACTCGGAGATGGGGTGGGATACCAACCAAAATGCCATATATATATATATATATATATATATATATATATATATATATATATATATATAATGATCTGAGGACAACACTGAGGCGTGGTGGGTATGACTCACCACCAAATATAACCATTGCTGCACACTCGGATAGGTAATTCAGGAGAGGCACATGAGTCATTACTGGAACATCTGGAACATATCTAATGCCTTTCAGGTAGCATTCGGTTGTGCAAAAACTAGGTTGACATCATCAAAATAGACCAAAAGAGGTTCTTTTGATCACCTTTCTACTCCGGAATGAGCGACCGGAGTACAACAGCTCGCAAAATTTCAAATAATTTTTATGGGTTCCAATTCCTTTTAGAACATGATTCACATCCCCCTCCGTAATTTTTGGTGTTGGCACCATATCTGACTCTAGACCCGCTGTGTAATAATAAAAAATATGTCACGCCGGATTTTTCCCATACCACCGTATTTTCGTGCACGAATGTTGCCTAGTGTATGTAATTTTGTCTTGTTGAGTCGTCGCAGATTTTATGATGATGTGGTCTCAATTTCATCACACTTAGTCATGTACATTATCTCCTTCACGATCTATTCACAGACATATACAGTCAGTACTCAGACGCACATATCTTTATTCTTTTATTTAATTCCTTTTTATTATATGACAGTAGTACAATACCTCAGAGAAAGGGGTCGTGGCCGATTGGTGAAAGTGACCCGCGGCGCCACGAGGATTCGAACCCGGCACAGAAGGGCTTTAAGTCCACGATGTCGACCGTTTCATCACCACCGAAGTGGATACCATTCAACTTCAGTGAAATTTTTTCATTCGATAAGACAAATCAAGAAAGGAATACGTTTCCGGAAGTTCCCCAGTAACTCCCCGTATTGCGCATATGACAAACTTGCATAACCGGATGTACCCTTTGCTCCTAAGATATGCTATTTGAAATTTAAAGTCGCGGAAACATTGTCAATCAATCTGAAAACACACCTGTCAGCTATTGTCGGTGTCAGCTAACCATCACCGTCGAGTGAATACTTCATCAAGCAGTGCCATTGGTAATTTATTTGAAACACTGTACGCCTACTCCATCCTGAAACGAACTATCAATCGACAAATCAGTCTTGATTTGCACCAGCACATCTGTGATAAGCGCGTCTTCTGCTTGGTAAATTCGGTATCAGTTTGTGTATATGATTTTCCCAAGATTTAACTGTTTCTTATCAATGTACAGACTAAAACCAGTAGTCAGGAAACGTTAGAAAACAAAGGCGAATTTCGCGGGAGTTTAGTCTACTGGTTTCCGAAATCTTATTTTATCCGAGGTAATATACTTATGAAAATCAATTTTATGTACCCTCATTGAAACCATCTCTGATGGAGTAGTCGTACCTATTATCCTTACATTGCCCAAGGGAGAGATGATCTTACTATCAATATCTTACCTCGGACATTTGATTGAAGGTTTTGTTCACGTCTCGGTGGAACACGGAGGTTAATTTCTGCTTGGAAAAGGTACTAAGTTCTTCAGATCATATATACCTCGGGCAGAGTTGGCGCGTCAGGTAGCCGGTAGTTGCATCAAAATATAGTGCACACTGTCTCGGGTGGTATAAAACAGCGCATAGTCAGCCCCCTTAGGTGAATCTTTGGTGGTCAATCAGTTCAACTATACTACTGCACTTAGGCTTCTCGCCCCCCAGTTTCACCGAAAACAAGATTACCAAAATGAGACAGTTGTCACGTCTCCTGAAAACGACCGCATACCACTGAGAATACTTCTTGAGACGTAAACGGGATTCCGCTAGCCGTCAGAGAACCTGAGAACGTGGTATATCTACCAAGGACAGAGATGACAACCCTCGTAGTTTAGTTTTCCTAACAGAATTCCGGTAATGAATTAACAGAAATCCAAAATCCGGATTTGATTGTCGAAGTTGATCATTATTCGTTTTACTTATTGAAGAAATTGACTACTTTTGTTTCTCGTTTTCGAAAAACCGGATTCCGCAGAAGCTTCTTCAGACTCATATACTTACCCCCATTAAAACTAAGTTCCATTGGCTTACAATCGAAGAAAAACAATGAAACTCAAATTCGACTGAGGTTGTTATCAGTGTCTGAACTGGTGAAAGTGAGTAAAGTCTTCGCTTGCCGCCTTCAAGCTTTTCACTCAAATTACTGAAGTCTTCTGCTTTCTTTCAACATGATCTGATACAGTTTATTCAATTCAATAATGGATTGACTCTATCGACTGGATCGTTTCGATGCTGAGTCCAGCTATCATTCTTGGGATAGAACCTCAAAGCTTTCATTGACACCTCACCTACGTTTCAAGCACTGTAGTTTGGAAACAAGGGGGAAGTGGTGACTCACCGCAATACTGTTTCTAAGGCTCCCACATTTTTTTCCGCATTCCTTTCGCGTGCATTGCTTTTTAAATTTATCTTATAACAATAATCACTATGTAAATACCAAATTCCGTTTTTAGATCGTTGCGCTGACGTCCTCCTCGGACATGATATCCTACAGCAACATAGAGAATTAGAAATCCCTTTCTGTTTTGCCTGGTTAAACTCAAACATACCACGCGAACAACCAATCACTATTCCTCTCGTGCATAGACGTAAGCTGGCTTGGTATTGACATCTAGTCGTGCTTCGGCGCGGACAGTATTGACTGGTCGGTCTTCCTATGTATCGACTGATCTCACTTGCTTACGCGTGTGAGCACATGCAGCTCAGCTCTTTTATTCGCTTGCTTACTTGAGAGCTGTGGTCCAGTTGCATTTACACTCCTACAAATAAACGGAATGCAACAATTAAGGGTGTATGGAGTGACTGAGAGGATTAGTACCTCTGAATTGGCAGTCTTTCGTGCCTCTTCAGGCATCTTCCATCTCGTTGGTCTCCATCGGTTACCCAACTCTCACCTGTGGCTCCACAAAGCTGAAGCATGCACCAGCGGTCACAACCCGGTAAACCGCTCGACAGGCGGGCCAAACCAGATTGGAGGGTAGCTGAGGCTTAAAATCCTCGATGAGACGGTGCTCAGCACGCGAAGACAGCTGCTTCTGAATGGTCGAACGAGATCTGATGCTTGATCCAACGGCCAAAAGGGAAAACTGTTCAACAGAGTCGCATGGACAACTGAGCCATGGTCACTTCTGCCGAATGGCGAACGAGCTTCTAGAGAGCTACCGATAACCATGCACAAGGGATATGTTGGGTGTCCAGGATTGGTATACCACCATCCAAAAGGCATATGAACCGCCCGATCGGCCACCGGCTCGGAACACACGATCTCCATGCTGCCCGACAGATAGCATCTGGTTGTGCATGGGCTAGAGGCGCAACCTCGGAAAAAAGCCGAGTGACGCTGAGGACACCACTTTGAACACTATTCCCAAGACTCGTCATGGATTTTGCCGCTGCAGTACACAACTGATTTCGCCTCTGACCGCCGTTCGTGGTCGGGCGCAATCCACGAAGCCGGCTCAGCCTTTCTTAGATAGTCACACAAAGGTAAAGTAAAAAGTAATTACGTGTCCTGTTGCTACTGATTACGAACACAAAACCTCCCATGGATGAAAGACTCACGTTCTGTCGTTTTGTTGTTGAAAGAGATACCGGTCTGCGTTCGTCAATCTCCCCCTAGACGCTATCCGATAGCGACCAGATCTCGTAAACATTCAAACTCAGAGGAATTATTCATCACGATGGAAATACAAAAGCCATTGAAAGACGGCGTCACTGAACCTTTCCATTCACCCTGGAGTGCTCAATCACTTGTTACGACTAATGAGCGTTATAAACAAAGAATGATGTTTAGTTACACCTGGTTGACTGCCTAAACTTTCTTGACGCATACTCGTAGCAAAAAATGGACGTAGTGGTAGAAAAGATCTCCAAATATACGGTATTTAGCACAATGAACTTGGAAAGTGGATATCACCAGATACACCCTAAAGAAGATCGCTAATATATACCGGCTGAAGCGTGTGGAAATATGCACCAGTTTTGTCCTACCCTGAAAAGAGTGGCTGCGTATTACAATAACCCGCAATGCAAACAAACGTTGAAGACATCAATCACTTAACGACTGACTGTTATATTCTGATGTAATTCTTAACCCCACCCCAATTTTTAATTTTCGTTGTTGCATTGGCATAATGTTTGACTTCGAGTCTGTGGCTGTATATATATATATATATATATATATATATATATATATATATATATATATATATATATATATATATATATATATATATATATATATATATAGCCAGTCATTCTTTCGACAGCATGATCGTTTGTAGGATTCCATGAGACAAAAAGAAAAACCTGGACCACTTTTGCACATCTCCTATGAATGTGGCCTCATATTTAACGGAAGCAAAAGCATCTTAAACACTCGTATAATCAGGGCCTTTGGGTATGAGGTTTCCCATAGACCCATCAAAAGAGATACCGGTTACTTACGGCCACTACTCGCCTTAAAATCTACTAGAGACAGAGATTGCTGGTGTATTCGAGCGCCATAATGAGCGAATATCTCATTTTCAGGCAAGATTCAATCGTTGGTTCACAACCGCACCTTTCCCGCTTAGAAAACGTCGACAACGTGTATAGAAACTAGAAAGATGAACTAGCGCTGGGAACGGTCACAACCGTAGCTCCAAAAGTTCCTGTACTGTCAAACGCAGACGCCTAGAACTTTGCCATATCCACTACTTCGTCACAAAACGGAGAATCTATTGCCTTTTCCCAAACGCTAACGGCTTCATTCTTCAGTTGAAAAAGTCTTGTACGATTGTTGAGACTATTAGAAAATGGCGACATT
Source organism: Fasciola hepatica (assembly GCA_948099385.1). Lineage (NCBI taxonomy): Eukaryota > Metazoa > Platyhelminthes > Trematoda > Plagiorchiida > Fasciolidae > Fasciola > Fasciola hepatica. The sequence goes on along the minus strand of CANUEZ040000024.1, from coordinate 22,246,291 downwards.
ACTTAATCGGTTCGCTTATGACTGATCACCGACTGCAGAGCAGCAGCCTTTATGTAGGATAGATAACAATGGGGAACAACCAAGAATGATCAAATGTGATTTAAATATTTAACGCCGGCTTGAAATCAAGCACAGTGCCAACGCAACAACAGTTACAGAAACAGAAAACGGAAGAGCAGAACACAATAAAAGAAAGTAAGCAGAAAGATAACAAATGCCGTGATTTTCCCGATCTGTCGTGGTACACCTTTTGTTCTTCGTTATTTTGTTTCTCTGAATGGTATTTTAGTATTTATGGGACCCGAGAGTTCGACCGACAGACTGCGCAGCATCAACACCACTGATTTCCATTCTGAGCCAAGCCCCTCAACGTCTCTAACCAACGACAATCCTCGTCTCTTGGGCCCCAATCAAGGAGCCGGGAAGCACCAACCAAAGCCGATGCTAATGCCAGCTTCTCCATACCTCTACACCAAGCCATGGTCTGACCTCCACGTTGCTTCTTTCAGCCTTGCTCAACACGTGCGAATACAGCACGAAAAAGTGGAAGATGGACAGGCATTTTCAAAACATGACCGAGCCACCGGAGGCGGTGTAGAACGATCACTTCATTAAGGGTGCAGTTGTCCGTGCCCAAGACGACGGCGCACCTCATTGCCCACTCGATGTTACCACCAGACACGAGCAATTCTTTGGAGAAATCGACCGTTCAACAGAGAAAGACACCGAGCATCCTGAACGCAAACTGGCCAGGTCTCGCAACCGTAGGGTAAAACATTACGAACCGCAGCGACGTACATTTGTCCCTTAAGAGGGAGCCGGAATTCACGATGACGCCAGAGATGTCGAGGGCTCACGAAAATTGCTCTGCTTCCTGCTGCCTGTGAACCAATCTTCTCTCCAACGTCACCAGCTGTACCAAGCTCCCGAGGTACTTAAAGTTGTCAACTAACTCAAGCTGATCATTACAAAGGGTGAGTATAGACACAGGCTCTTGCCAGTCTTTCAAAAGTACTTTGCATCTGGAAGGCGCAAAGTCCATACCATATCTGGATACCTCAATCGCCAAGCGATTCAGAGCGTGCTATATTTCCTGTGCGCTAGCGATAAGATACAACGATGAAGAATAGAAATTCCGTGTTATATCCTCGGTGTATCACATCGCACGGAGGAGGAGAATTTCCCTGCTGATACCCTTCTTAAATTACACCTTACATAGTCACTATTATAAAGGCAGCTTCACAAGCCGCTATGTAATTCAGGCGTGGTTTGATTGTTGCGCTTTGTCAGGTCACGTAACCTGCTATTCTCAGCACAATATGTCAAGAACACTAGCGTTCAGTGTGTGGTGTGCAATAAAAGTCGAGATTCTGTCAGATACCCAGTGGAGATATTACCAAGGCTACGGCACCATTCGGACGACTGAACATTCATCTCAGGGATCATGGCTATCCAGAACTTGCAAAAAATACCTGCTTGCCATAACTGATAAACATTCACGATTTTCTTTGGCATTTTATTACCTCCAATGTGACCACTTCAACAATTAAAAATCATTTTTCCCGTGTTTGACACGCCCTCATACCTATATTTTGGTCACAACTCCACATTCGTATCAGATAACCTTAAGCAGGTTGACAGAATGACCATCTTCCACGGCGAGGATCACTCGTAGCCGAAGGGAACAACGGGCAGTTCGAATTAAGATGGCTAGCAAGATGAATCCAACTACCCACAACGTAGACCATCGTCAAGCAAGGTACAGTTTGGCCATAAGTCCAGTAAGCCAGAGTGAGGAACACCCTCGAAACCGTCCAGTAAATGCTGGGAGTCATTCCGTGGTTAGATGCCCGAAAATTATGGCGGAGGTCCGGAGAAGGAGGTTGTACTTCGTGTGCCCGAGGGAGAACCACAGGGCAGGTTACTGCAGGTACAAAAGTGTTCTTGGCCGGTATCATCAATTGCGGTACCACCCAAACCATTAAATGTGAATCATCGTGCAGCAACCAGGCTGCAACACTACGGCGTATGCTTGGGCTAACTACTCGTGAGAATCAAGGCGGGAGACAGAAAGGTTGTCCGATGTGATTTCTTTGACAATGGATCCGACATCAGGCTGATTCGAGCCGAGACTCCGTGCTACCTGGGAATAAGTTCACAAAACAACAGGTTGGCAATCAAGATGCTGAGTGCATCGAAAACCGATGCGGACGGTGATACGTTCGGTGTGCTCGCACTAAACGACATTGAGTCTGTCAGCATAGAACAAACAGTATTTGAGGCCCTGCTCGTATCCAAGCTTAGAAGCGACGACGGGCACGAAGGTAGCTCCGCTTGGCCGACTTACGAGACGACGCGCTATCACTAGCCGCAAAATCTAGATCCGTGCCCTATAGCGATTTGGAAATGCTCCTCCCCGATGTTTTACATTCTACGTTTTCTTTTATGTGCCGCTACTGAGTAAACTTCTCACCGAAGCCTTTTCAAGTATAATCATAAACCAATGTCTGACGCATCATCTTCAAGCTGGACAACCGTCATGTTGCATCCCTTCGGGCGTCTGAGTACGAACCATTGATCGGCTTTCATCTGACAATGAAATGTACGAATTCTGGCGTCAGACTGCCCAACTGATAATGAGAGACTATCCATCCACCAGGCGGCTTCACGCGAACAATCGCGTCTGCCAAAAGATACTCCCTTCATGTGCCGTAATTCAGAACCCATTAGTTCATTATACCTGTGAGGGGTATGTGCTGACTCATGGTCGATAGTCAGCCATGTCCCGCCAGCAATCGGCATGTCAGAGCCTGTCCGGAATCCAGGTCAGTGCCACCGGATGCACATGCGATAAGTTAGCGGATCGATGAGACGTAAACGGATTCCCGTCAAGTGGTAGCTGGTCGTGTGACCAATAAACCAATCAGAAGACAGGCTACTTGCTGCCAATATGAACCAGTTGGTTTGCGTTACAACGACTGGTGTTCATGATTGTTTCTTCCTATGTAAACGATATTCTGTGCTAATATAATGGGATGGTCCGAAGGCAGAAGAGTTTTCTCACTGGAACTGGTGGGACGGAACTAAACAATATCACGTGACTTATCCCTAGCCAGTGACATTACCCGAAATCCCATCCTAAATGCTATTGTTTTCTTTTCGGGGAAAAACTATTCCTCATAGACCCAAAACGAAGAACCCGCCCACACAATCAAGTAAACCGGTAAGCTTGGTGTGATTTCCTTGTGCTGAGTGTGGATCAGGCATTATGTTACGTTCTTCCTGTCACGTGTTTCCAACTTCCTTAACAATGTATTCTGCCTTTTCAGCATACATGTCCGAACAGTTAAGGAGAATTAGCCTTCGACTTAGAGCACTCAATCCCAATCAAACTACTGAAGCCCGTTTCTTACTCTCAACTACACCCTGTTCCATTACATGTTATGAGAAACGTTCACTTCTTATGAGCGGCACACAGCAAAAGGTCTTTTTTTACAAGGGATGGTAACTTAATCCTTCAGATGGCACTGATCACTGTTCATATGAAACACGGACCCATAAAGAGAGATCAACGAAACGAAACTTCCGTCGAGATTTCCAATTTGGTGTGATGATAAGATTGCTGACAAATTACGAAATCTATATTTTCGAGGAAATAAAAACGATTGATGATGCACATTGAATAACGTGTAAAACGTAAAAATATGCAACAAAGTTTGAGTTGATCTTTATCTTTACGAACATCAGGTGAAGAACAATTCTGACTAAAAACTATTCTTTTGATGAAAGGTATTCGTGAAACATGAAAAGCCAGAACGTTTCCACGCATTACGATTTTTTAAAATAAAATCTTGTTAGCTTCAATAGTATCACAGAAGCTCAGAAAATTCCGAACTCAAGCAAAACGATGTATTAAAAGTGAAAAATACGAAAATGACTTGGAATCACGAAGCGAGCTCGCCGAGGTGTTTGAATTGAGAATACTCGTCAATATGTTATTGGTGGGCAGCACTTCAAGGAGTTAACATTTGGAGTGGAACTTGTAGTTAAGGCGGTGTTGGCGACTAGTTTGAATCGTACATGCGATAAAAGAGATGAGAAGAATTCCGTTAACACTAGCAAGCACAATAGTTTCTACGAAATATGACGGCATTATGTAAACTTTCAGGACAGCGATGACATGCTTCTCTTCATCAATGTGGTTTCCACTTTCAAAACACCTATATTCGCCGGAATCATTAATCATAAGGAAATTAAGAGTAAGAACTCCATTTTGATTTGCGAACCTCCCGTCTTCAGAGGTGCTTCCATTGTGAAGCGTAACGTTGTCTTTGAAACTCCAATCAATCGAAATCCCGGACTTCTCATCAGTACATTCGAAAGTTGCGTTTTTACCAACTTCTATTGACTGGGCCACAGGATGAACTGTGAGTTCCCCTAATATTGGGATTGTGATGAACGTTAACAAAATGGAAATTCCCAAAAGTGAAAAGCCCAAGCTGCTCGACTGAATCAGGGATGACATCACAGTACCCGAACACTCAACTAATTGACCTTCAGTCCAGGTCAGTTCAGTTCAGTTCAGTTCAGTTCAGTCTGCACAGGACAGGTAATGGCCACGGCCAATCGAGCGTCCAGAATTCCTTCGATGGTATGCACACCAGTTATGCACCCACCACTGCCGAGTGTATTTCGTCGAATCCCCGCTAAAAATGAGAGGGAAACGGAAAACCTCATCGCACATCAACTGCGAGAGACATTGTGCATCGTGAGCGTTCACTGAGACAGTATGCAATGAGGGAAAAAGTCTGCTAAAACATACTCCAGAAGGACCACAGTGCTACCCGTCATCCATCTAGTTGATATTCTCAAGGCTCACTACAAGGAAAGATCTCGTACCACTTGCGATCAAGTGCACATTTGGAGGATTGGACTGTCTGCAGATCTACCATTTCACCAGGCAGACCGTTCCAACTGTTCACCAACCTGTTGATGAAGAAGTGCGATCTAGCCATCAACCTAGATCGGGCTTTTATCAACTTCTTTTCGTGTCCCCTTGTTCTGGAGTCTACGGACACTTGGAATAGACTATCTGGTCTAAGGCCAGAAAAGCCCTTCATTACCTTGAACGTTTCTATGAGATCTGTAGCGTACTACTCTGTCTATGTGGTACACTAAATTATGGTCAACAATATCTAAGACGACACTAGCCAACTAAGACGGGCGGAGGAGCGTGCGGTGATAAAAAGGCCAAAAGGGTATGTACATCAAGAATAAAAATGAAACAATAGGTGTGACTCAAACTCACAGTTGTTCAGTGTTCTTGTGATCAGGAAATGAGCGTCAAAGAGCCAATGTCCGACAATGTCTTCAGTTCAGTTCGGTCTGACAGCCATCCGTTGGACAGAACAGGATGGTATTGAGCGAAGTGCCAAGAGACGCCGTTGAAGTTTCTAAAATGTTTTGTTTCACACAGTTAGTTCCGACCGATATGATTCCAAGACACTCAAAACCAGAAGATGAGATCGAGCCAGAGTAAAAGATTTATTTACAGCCTTTTTGTATTGCGCGGTGGTGACGACCAAAAGGTGTGTGTTTTTACATTAAAACGTCGGTACAACAAAGGAGTGTCGCACCAAGGGACGTTGAAAATCATGGAAAAAGTCGGAAATGTACAGGTACCTACACAACTCCCCCGCCAGAGCGTTTGTTGTACAAAATAAACGCTCGATAGAAAAATAGAAAGAGGAAACGGTTAGCGAAAGAAAACGTCAACTAACAAAGTCTTGAAATCTGACAGGATGTCGAACGTTTCTGCCGGAACGGCGGGTTACCATGGAAGGTTTTTGCTGTGGTGGTGCTGGCGGGTGTGGTGTAGTGTCTGGTGTGATGATAGAGTTTGGATTATCAACAGGAATTGTTGGTGGTGTGTCTGTGGATGGTGATGGTGTCGGTGTGGTTGGTGATGGAGGTGTATCAAAATGCGCGGGTTTTAATCTGTCAATGGAAACTGTGTCTGGCTTATCGGCTTTTTGAACCACGAAATATTTGTCTGTGCGACTAAGCACTTTAAATGGACCATCATACGGTGGTGTGAGTGGTTTGCGAACAGCATCGTTACGAATAAAAACGAAAGGTGACGTATATAGATCATTGTGTACAAAAACGTGTGTGGATGACAAGCGAGTGGGTGTTGGACGTAGATGTGACATACGGTCTTTGAGTTGTTGGACAAATTGAGATGGGTTAGGACTGGCATCGGTGCTAGGTTGAACATACTCACCTGGAAGGCATATGGTGGTACCGAAAACGAGCTCAGCCGACGTGCTGTGGAGGTCGTCTTTGACTGATGACCGCAGACCTAAGAGAACTAGTGGCAGGTTGTCGCTCCAGTTATTGGGGTTTGGCTGTGATATCAGTGCTGCTTTAAGTTGACGGTGTAGGCGCTCTACCATGCCATTGGACGAAGGATGGTATGCGGTTGTTGTGATGTGTTTACAGCCAAGCAGTTTAGTGAACTCACGAAACAAAATCGATTGGAATTGGCTGCCACGGTCCGTGGTGACGGTAGACGGTACACCAAATGTAGCAATCCAGTGTTGGAGTAGTACTTTCGCAATATTTTCTGCCGAGGTGTCGGAAATGGGTACTGCCACTGGCCAGCGTGTGAAACGATCAACAACGGTTAATAAGTGGGTATGTCCATTTGATGGTGGTAGTGGACCAACAAGATCGACGTGAATATGTGTGAAACGGACGTCGGGAACGGTAAACGTACTGGGAGGAGAAAAAGTGTGGCAGTGGACTTTGTTTCTCTGACATTGTAAACACTGTTTAGTCCATAATGCAATGTCAGAATTCATATTGGGCCAAACAAATCTGGCAGAAATGAGTTTGCGAGATGCACGGATACCAGGATGGGAACGAGAATGAAAATGATCGAAAACGATCTTCCTGTAGCAAGTTGGAACGATAGGACGAGGGTTACCTGTAGACCAGTCACATAGGACTGTGCCATCGGCTAAAGGTAGGGGAGAATCCTTGAGCTGGAGTGTGGAGGATGTGCGCAGTTCGAGCAAAGATGGATCATCACGCTGGAGGTTTGCCAGTTCCGTGAGATCGAATTTAGTCTGCACCGTGTTGATGTCAGGTCTGGATAATGCATCAGCCACAACATTATCAACTCCATGCACGTAGCGGATGTCTGTTGTGAACTGGGAAATATAATCCAAATAGCGGATATCTCTGGGTGAATGTCGGTCAGGCTTGGCATGAAGTGCGTGTGTCAGGGGTTTGTGGTCAGTGTGCACACGAAATTGTCGTCCTTCCAAAAGGTGGCGGAAATGACGGATAGACAAGTAAATGGCTAGGAGTTCGCGAGAAAATGTGCTGTATTTTGTCTGTGCCGCCTGGAGTTTTTGCGAGAAGAACGCTAAGGGCTGTAATTGGTTGTCCACTATTTGGTGAAGCACTGCACCGACTGCAGTATTTGATGCATCAGTCGTTAGGACTAACTCAGTATTTGGATCTGAATGTGGATGGTGCAGCATGGTGGCATCCGCGAGAGCTTTTTTGGCTTCTGCGAAAGCTGTCTCAGCCTCGGGAGTGAAATCGATCGTCTTGACGTTGGACTTGAGAAGATCGGTTAAAGGTGAAACAATGGTCGCACAATGTGGAATGAAGCGACGGTAGTAGTTCAAAATTCCCAAGAAACGTCGTAACTGTGTGATCGTTTGAGGTGCAGGAAATGACAGGATGCTGCGCACCTTATCTGGGAGGGGTGTCAAACCTTTTTGATCGATATGGTGCCCGAGAAAGTCGAGGGACGGAAATCCGAACACGCATTTACTAGGGTTCAGCTGAAGTCCGTATTGTTGGAAACGCTGAAGGAGTTGACGCAGATGAATGGCATTCTCTGATGCAGAGGTGCTGGCAATTAAGATATCGTCGATTTAGCCAAACGCGAAGGGTAGACCTCGAAGCACTTCATCGACGAATCGTTGGAACGTCTGGGCAGCGTTTCTCAATCCAAATGGCATGCGAATGAACTCGAACAGGCCAAAAGGCGTAGTGATGGCTGTCTTGGGAATGTCTTCTTCGGCCACGGGGATTTGGTGATATGCCTCTACGAGGTCAACCTTGGAAAAGATTGTCTTCCCAGAGAGATTCTGTGCAAAATCATGAATGTGTGGGATCGGGTACCTGTCGGGGACGGTGACGTTGTTGAGAGCACGGTAGTCTCCACAGGGTCTCCAATCACCAGATGATTTTGGAACCATGTGTATAGGCGAGGCCCATGGGCTTGAAGACGGTCGAATGATGCCAAGATTCATCATATGTTCGAATTCAAGGCGTGCGATACGGAGTTTGTCGGCGTTGAGTCGTCGTGGTTGAAAGTGGACCGGTTGGCCTTTTGTGGCGATGTGGTGCTGCACAGCATGAGAGACTGGGTCGGTGAACTGACACGGTTTAGTGAGGGATGGAAACTCCTTCAAAATGTCAGCAAACGGCGATTGCGGGATTGCCAGCCGAATACCCAGAGAGTTGGTGCATTTACCAATGCCGACTGCACAAAGCTTGGTTGTGGTGTCTACCAGCTTGCGATTTTTGAGGTCCACTGTTAGACCAAAGTGTGGGAGGAAATCCGCGCCAATAATGGGAGTCTGAACATCTGCCTGGATGAAAACCCATTGAAAAGAGCGTCGGAGGCCTAAATCAAGAGTGATGGACCGTTGGCCGAATGTAGCAATAGTTGTTGTGTTTGCTACTTGCAGTGTAAAGTGAGATGGTTTGAGGCTGTGATGTTTGGGTGGGGGGATTACACTGATCTCGGCGCCGGTATCAATGAGGAATCGAAGACCACTGGATCGGTCAACGATATAAAACAGGCGACTTTCGCGTGGGGGGCCAGCCGAAGTCGTCGCCGTTACTGGCTGGCCTGGTCGTTTGACTGTGGAGTGTAAGTGCGGAATGAACATGGAGGATCGCAGCGGCGTGCCTTGGAGCCGAAAGTGCGGTGGTACCAACACCACGTTTGTGATCGGCGGTTTCTGGACCGTGATCTAGGTCGATGAGGTACTTCGGTGGACACAGATCGATGAGTAGTAAATGCGCTGCACATTGCACTGACCTGATTGCACAACATGCGAACGGTTTCTTTTAGGTCCGTAATGTCCTTATCGATATACGAGTGATGGGACGGGGAATCAGGACTGCGAGAAACGTCGCCACGGCGATCTGGGGCAGGAACTGGTAATGTCGTAGGGGATTCGTGCGCTGGAGTGGTTTCTGCGGGTGATGTCATGTGAACACAGGGTCTACCAGCCGGGTAGCATTCCATTATTCTGTCGGCGTGCTGCGCAACTTTGTCAAGTGGAGTAGTGGGTTCCAGCATTGACAGGACCTGCTGCATCGGGAGAGGTAGTTTATCAACCCATATCTCCCTGAAAATGGCGTCGTCCATTTGACATCCAGCCAGTAGCGACCGCATGTGGCGCATAAGCTGGGACGGAGTTTGGTCTCCGAGCTCCACCGACGTGAACAGTTCACGGAGCATTTTTCCGGCTGATTTTCCGGTACGCTGAATGACTGCTTCCTTAAGCTTCGTGTAAGGAGCTTCTGGTGGAATGGGATCGAGGAGATCTTCCACGTCAACAGCGATGTCAAAGGGAAGTGCTTGGACAACGTGAGAGTATTTCACGCGCTCGCTGGTTATACGTCGAGTGGCAAATACGGCTTCTATCTGTCGAAACCACACTCGAGGGTTGGTCGGGGCAAAAACTGGCAGTTTCAGAGCAACCGCGTGGATGTCAATAGATTCGCTGTCAGACATGGTGAATGGTGTGAAACTTGGATCGAGAGAATGAAGCTAGTGTCAAATGATGGAAAAACAACCTGGGCTCACCAATTTTGTAGCGTACTACTCTGTCTATGTGGTACACTAAATTATGGTCAACAATATCTAAGACGACACTAGCCAACTAAGACGGGCGGAGGAGCGTGCGGTGATAAAAAGGCCAAAAGGGTATGTACATCAAGAATAAAAATGAAACAATAGGTGTGACTCAAACTCACAGTTGTTCAGTGTTCTTGTGATCAGGAAATGAGCGTCAAAGAGCCAATGTCCGACAATGTCTTCAGTTCAGTTCGGTCTGACAGCCATCCGTTGGACAGAACAGGATGGTATTGAGCGAAGTGCCAAGAGACGCCGTTGAAGTTTCTAAAATGTTTTGTTTCACACAGTTAGTTCCGACCGATATGATTCCAAGACACTCAAAACCAGAAGATGAGATCGAGCCAGAGTAAAAGATTTATTTACAGCCTTTTTGTATTGCGCGGTGGTGACGACCAAAAGGTGTGTGTTTTTACATTAAAACGTCGGTACAACAAAGGAGTGTCGCACCAAGGGACGTTGAAAATCATGGAAAAAGTCGGAAATGTACAGGTACCTACAGATCCCCTCGACGTCTCCTTTCCAACGAGAAGAGATTCAGGTCACAGAGTCTCTGCTCGTAAGTCTTACCCCTCTGCCCTTCAACCATTCGCGTGGCGAGACGTTGAACTTTCTCGAGGCAGGCGGCGTCCTTTTTGTAGAAGGGTGACCAAGCCTGCACGCTACCTTCTAAGTGAGGTCGGATTATAGCCATGTAAATAGGTACGAATACCTCCGGCTTCCGGCAAGACGAAGCTGATCGCAGTCTAAAGAGCTCCCCACGAGCCTTATGCGCATCAGCGTTGCACTGCTCCGACCATTTGAAGTCACTTTTCATGATGATCCCCAGGTCTTTAGCCCTACTGGCTGCCTCTACGGTGAACAGCCCTTGATCATGAGCGACAGTTAGGCTCTCCGTTGCCCTTGACAACAAATGGCTTTTTTGAGCGTTTAGAGGTAAGTCCCATTTGTATGCCCAGTTCAGGACGGTGCCTATTTCCCTGCCCAAGTCCGCCCTACCCTTAGATCCAACAATCTTCACATCATCCGCAAAAATAAAGCTGGGCGATTGAAGAGTGGATGCTAGGTCATTAGTAAATAACAAGAATAGGATCGGGCCTAGGACGGATCCCTGAGGTACACCACTGGTGACGTTCACCAAACTGGAGCACCTGTCCCCCACTTTGACATAAAGCGTCCTGTGGGAGAGGAAGTCCTCCAGCCACCTATATACTGGCCCACCTATACCGAAAGTCTCCATCTTGCATAGCAAAAGACGATGAATAACGGAGTCGAACGCCTTGCTAAAGTCGAGGTAGCATACCTCAACTTGCTTACCTTCGTCCAGTAGTCGAGTTACTTCATCTAAGAAGCACAGGAGATTGGTCAGGCAAGATCTATTTTTCAGGAATACATGCTGCGCCGGGCTTAGCATGGAGTGCTGCAGTAAGTTCTGGCAGATATGGGCACGGATGATCTTCTCGAGGACATTACAGAGAATGCTAGTTAGGCTTACCGGCCTGTAGTTCTGCACATCCGACTTAGGCCCACTCTTATGTATTGCCACGACTGCCGAGACTTTCCAGTCCTGAGGCAGCTTTCCCCGGTCCAACGTGGATCTATACAATCTGCATACAGATGGAGCTATGATATCCGCCAACGGCTTGATGATAGCTGGATGAATGCCATCTGGGCCTGCTGACTTGTGGCTGTTTAACTCCTGTAGGTACTTACGCACGCATTTCTCTGAGAGATCTAGCTCGTTTAACTGAGGAGGATGCACCAGAGCCAGATCTGCTCGTACCCCACTATCTATCCTATGTCCACTACCAAAGTATTCCCCCAGGGCGTCTGCTTTGCCCTGGTCGTCAGTGACAATACCATCTTCTCTAGTGGATAGCGGACCTACGGCATTTCTTGTTGAGCCTTTAGACTGTACATAGCTGTAGAACTTCTTCGGCTGTTGTCTTACAGACTGGGCCAATTTCAGCTCAAATTCCCGCTTAGAAGTTCTCAAAAGGCTTACAGTCTCGTTTCTCAGCTTCGTATAGCGGTTCTAGGCTAGCTGACTGCCGGAGGCTTTGTACTGGTTCCAAGAGCGGTTTCTACGTCTGATGGCCTTGGCTATTGAAGCCTTCCACCACATGGGTTTGCCCTCCCCACTCCTTCGGTTTAAGGGTGCGAACTCTTCCTGTAGAGCAGTCAGGGATCCCTTTATGGCCTGCCAGCTCTCCTCCACAGTAGCCTCCTCTGGCGCGTCCCAGGTCAAACCCATAGCCCTATTACGAAGCCTATCTATGTCCATACTACCGAAATTCCTAATCAGCCTTGAGGGTACCTTCGGTTTCCGCATGCATAGAACTATTTTGACACACACGTGGTCACTCTCTCCCAGCGGTGCACAATAATGCAGTCCAGCCACATCGTTGGGGAAGTTCGTTATAGCTAGATCCAGCAAGGATGGAACGCATCCAGTCCTATATCTGGTATTCTCCCTAATATGCTGGTGCGACGCATTGGCATGCAGCCATTCTGAGTAGGTTTGCTCCTCCGATCCCGGCACGCAGACCTCAGCCACCCAGTCGATGTGCGGAAGATTGAAGTCACCCACTATGAGGGTCTTTTGTGCGTCCTTAACTAGTTCAGTCAAAGTCCGCAGCAAACAAACGTCCTCTTCGTGGTTTGTGCTTGGTGTTACGAACGTTTGAGCAATGCGTAGCCAAATTCGCAACGGATCCCGAAATCAGAAGGCGATTATCCGTGATAATTCTACGATACTAGATTATTAAAATAAACAATGACATAAACAATATACAAACCTCAATAATACGATCACAAAGACTCAACAACGAGAAACCGAATGGCAGCGTGTGAGCAGACAGCACGTGCGTCACGCAGGTCCTGAGCAAGGATGTGCCAAAATAGCGCTCTGGGCGCGAACAAACAACAATTGGTCCATAGAAACAACCAGTTCGTAAAGACAAGTCAATAGTGTATGGAAATGAGTGATGTTGGGAAAAAACACTGAATCGCGAGGGAAAAAGGGGGATTTTCCACGACCGGCTGTTACACCGCCCACCAAAATCTTCCTGGATCCTTAGCAAAGTCAAAGGTTCGGTATAAAGGTACTGATTCTTCCTACCTGCCTAGGCCCTGCTGTCAGTGCGCGCGTCTAATGCTCGTCGTCAACGTTCTACTACTGGTCGCACCTAATCCACTGGATACATAGACGTGAGGCTAGTCTACATCTTCCACAAGACCAAATGACCGATGGCGGGCGTGAATGGTCACATAGACGTTGTCCTCGTAAGGGGCCGTCCGGTCCTGGATGTACGTGCTTGAGTGTGTGTGTGTGTGCGTGTGTGTGTGTGCCGGGGTTACAATGAAATCACAGGTATGACTACACATCAAAGGAGGACTTTCTGCAATGTCAACAAAAGACCGCGTGGCAAGAAAACGAGTAAATGTAGCATGTATGTGACCTGAGCTCCGCTACTTCCACATATGCAAGGGGCATTCGGTAGCGTCAACAAAAGGCAAACAAAGAACACTGTCACATGTTTGATGGGTTTACGGGATGTAGAGTGCGTCGTGCATGCGTGTATGTATCGGGACGTATAATGGAATCGCACTCATCACCACATATCGGAAAGAACCTTCTGTAATGTTACCGAAAGGACCGCGAGCACCTTAACGTGTTTGACGGAGATTGTATGGTATTTATGGTGTTTCTTTATCCACCTCGATTACTGGCGTGAAAAAGGTTTACTAGGCCTCAGGGTTATCAGCTTCTCCGTCTTCGCTCTTGAGTAGGTTAATACTGCGTATGTCACGAATGAGCTCTCCGTTAGCTGTCTTCAACTTCACCGTTCTTATCATTCCGTCAGTGCTTTTGATGGTTTCCGTAACTACTCCCAAAGACCAAGCGCTGAAATGTGCGCGTTCGTCGGCGATCATAACTACGTCCCCAACTTTGAATGGTCTTGTTTTGGCCAGCCACTTCTGTCGAGTCTGCAAAGCCGGTAGGTACTCCCGTAGCCATCGCCTCCAGAAGACCTTGGCCAGATAGTTCGCTTGCTTCCACCCGTGGAGGTAGCTCCCACGAAGGTTTACCGGCCCTTGGAAACCCTCGTTCGACCTTAGCGTCAATAAGTCGTTCGGGGTGAGCGCCAGGTGGGTGGGGTCGCCGTTCATTACTGGAACCAGGGGGCGGTTGTTCAGGATTCGCTCCACCTCAGTCATGACGGTGTTCAGCGTCTCGTCGTCGGGCGGCTGCTGCTCCATGATTGACAGCAATATCCGTCTGGCGGACCGGATCATGCGTTCCCATATGCCGCCTCGGTGACTGGCCTGTGGGGGGTTGAAATGCCATCGTATGCCGTAGGCCACGGTTCGATTCTGCAGTTCGTCCCTGTTTATGTTCTTGTGCCAACGCTGCAGTTCCCGTTGAGCGCCCACAAAGTTCGATCCATTATCTGAGTATATGTCGGCCGGTACGCCTCGTCGGTTGATAAATCTTTGCAAGGCCCGTAGAAACGAATCGGTCGTCATCGAATGCGCGACTTCTAGGTGTACCGCACGTGATTTCATGCACGTCATGATACATCCGTATCGCTTTTCTAATCTTTTCCCGCACTTGATCCACAAGGGCCCGAAATAATCCAACCCGGTGTCACTGAACGGCCACCAGCCCGTAGTCACCCTGCATTCTGGTAGTGGGGCCATGAGTTGTTTGCCTGCTGTGGCATTGCGTCTCCTGCATTGCACACACCGTCGGATTACGCGTTTTACAGTCTCTCGTCCTCTCAACAACCAAAGACGCTTTCGGATGACGCTCGTCACGTGACTTTCCCCGGCATGTCCCTCCATGGCGTGGACGTGTTGAATCATTAGCTCTACTACAGGTTGTCTCGCAGGCAGCAGTATAGGATACTTTGTGTCGAAGTTCAGGTGGGCGTTGGTCAGCCTACCATCCACCCGCAGCAGTCCGTTGATGAGTTTGGGGTTTAAACGCTTCAGCTCGCCTCTTGGAAATGGCATGCCTTCATTGGTCGGCCCCCCTTCTTCCGCCCTCTTGAGTTCTTGGGCGAAAGCCTCGCGTTGTATCATTCTGAAAATATCATACTCTGCCGCTTGTAGCTCATCGGGACCTATCGGGCCGACCGGTATCCGACCTGAGGGCCGTAGCCCTTTCATGACTAGTAAATTTCTCTTGAACCTGGTTAACCAAACTAGCGAACGAAGCGTCTTCATCCAGGAAGAAAACCTGACCAGTCGCGATAGAATGGACGACGCTTCGACGACGTTGGTTGCTATCACTACGCCTTTGATCTCCAGTTCCAATTCCGTAGGGGGTTTTAATTCGAACACGGGCCAGTCCTGTTTGGGCAATTGCAGGAAGTTTGGCCCTCTCGTCCACGTGTCCAGTTGCCTGAAGTTGTTCGCACCTCGGGAGCACAGGTCGGCCGGATTATCGCCAGACCTGACATGACTCCACTGGTGCGTGGCTGATTCATCGTGGATAATCGTGAGCCGGTTAGCAACGAAAGTACTAAACCGGCTCCGTACGTTGTTAATGTAGTAAAGTACTATCGTTGAATCCGTCCAGAAGCTAACCGACCAAATGTAGAGATCGAAACATCTCTTCACAGCTTGCACCACCCTGACTGCCAACACGGCTGCGCTGAGTTCAAGGCGTGGGATTGAGACCGACTTCAGTGGGGCAACGCGGGCTTTGGCGAACAGGATCCTCTTGGTATATTGTCCATCTCCTGCGCACCATCGTCCGTACACCACAGCTCCATAACCGACTTCGGATGCATCGGAAAAGGCATGTAGTTCTCCAGTCCGTGTCGTATGGCCAGGGGTCAAAAATCGTGGGATTCTTATGTCCCCTAATTTCTTCAAGGTGTTCAGAAATTCTTCCCAGTCCAGCCGGTCCCCTTGGTCCAGTGCCTGGTCCCAATCAACTTTCTTACGGCACAGCCGCTGCAGCAAGATCTTTCCGGGTAGCAGCCATGGTGAGACGAAACCGAGCGGGTCGAACAAACTTGAGACGGCAGATAGTATGCCACGACGGGTTATTGGCAGCTCGGGAACGTTCAGTTCGAAAACAAAATCGTCCGTTTCCGCGTCCCATTGTATCCCTAAAGTGCGCTCGATAGGAAGTGGAGAGCCGTCCAAATCTCTTACCCTTTCGGCCTTTTCGTGATACGGGATGACCTTCAGCACTTCTGAAGCGTTCGACATCCATTTAGTTAGATGGAAGCCGCCCTCTTCCAGCAATCTCGTCAGACCCCTGAACTGCTCTAGAGCTGATTCCACATCATCGAATGACCCAAGGTAGTCGTCGACGTAGAAGTTCCTGCTGACGCTTTCTACCACCGTCCGATGTACTAGATCGCCATGTTTGTTCGCTGATTCTCGGAGGGCGTAGTTTGCACAAAATGGTGACGATATGGCTCCGAAGGATTGGACGGTCATCCTATAATTCACCACTGCGTTGTCCCGGTCGCTCCCTTCCCACCACAGGAAACGCAAAGCATCTCGTTCTCCTACCGGAATCTTCACCTGATGGAACATTTCCCTAATGTCGGCAGACAAAGCCACTTTACCCACTCTGAAACGGCACAAAACATCGATCAGTGGAGTGGTCCAGTCAGGCCCCTGTAGTAGGCGATCGTTTAACGACTTGCCCTGGAACTTGGCCGCACAGTCGAAAATCACCCGCAGTTTATTGGGTTTCTTGGGGTTGATAACCGGATGGTGAGGCAGATACCAGATACCCCTTTTGCTGTCGGTGTTAACAGGCACCTTTTCAACGTAACCGAGGGCCTCGTTTCGCTTCATCAAATCCGCGTATCGTTCCCACAGATTCTGGTCTCGAATGAAGCGTTCTTTTAGTCGTAGTAATCGTTGGAGAACATAGTTTCTGTTGTCAGTCCACGGGTGGACCAATGTGCGCCATGGGAGGGGAACCTGGAACTGTTTTTTGAGGCCTCTAGTGCCTTGCCGCACCGTTTGTAGAGCGAAGTGATCCTCTTGAGACAACGTCGGTCTTTCGTCTCCAATGTCATGAAACTCCTTTTCATACAGCCGTTGCAGATGATACTCTATGCGGTCCGTTTCGGCGGATAAGTAATTCACGGAACCGCGTACCCCTACTGGACCGTATAACATCCACCCCAGAGCCGTGCGTACGGCATAAGGTACCTGGCGGTCGCCCACTCTTTGGTCAAGCACCCAATGCGCCTCTGGCACGTCGCATCCGATGAGGAGATCCACCTCATCATCTTCCCAGTCTACAACGGTCACATCCTGCAGGTGGGGCCACCGAGTCAAGATTGCGTCCACCGACCTTGGTGCTCGCATGCGGAGATCCGCTAACGTGAATGCCTCCGTTGGTTCAATTTCCTCGCTAGTGTCTAGAGAGATGAGTTGCAGCCTTAATCTACCGGCAGTCATTACCTGTGTTCCGCCCACCGTGCTCACTGCCAACGACGTCGCACCTTTAGCCAGTTGGTGTTTGTCAGCAAACCGCTCTTTCACTAAAGTGGTGTCGGATCCACTATCAACGAAAGCCAACGCCTTGACTATCCCAGTCGGAGTCACTACTCCCACGGCCACTACGCCTAAACGTACCGGTTTACTGGCAGATTGTGAAGTTGAACAAATCACGCTGGGCTTGGCAATCGCCTCGGATATGGTTATTCTCGCCTGATGCAGCAGCCGATGGTGTCTGCCCGTGCAGCCCTCGTAACCACATCGATTCCTTGTTCTACAGGCTGCTGCCCGGTGCGTGATGTTGAGACAGATGAAACATGCTCCTGCCATCCTCGCCATTCCCCACCGTTCGTCTATTGTGGCGTTGCCGAACTTGGGGCATTCTGGTAGGCCATGGCTAGTACCACAGGATCTGCAATTTGGTTTCGCCGTAGCATCTCGTGAAATGACGTGTGTGTTGGTCCAAGGCTGGTACTTTGGATATTCCCGTACAGGGGTTTGGGCTTGGCTAGTACCGGGCTTGTTTGCTCGGTTGCTGTCCCGGATGAGTCGGCCAAATCTGCTGTCAGCTATCTTCGTTTGCCTGTCTAAGTATTCAGTCAGGTCTTCGAAGTTGGCTTCTCTGTCGCCTCGGCTTATCCGTTCAGCTTCTTCCGCCCACCGACCCTGTAGTTCGGGAGAGAGGTGACGGACTATGCCTTCCAAAGTGTGCATGGCGTCTAGGTCAGCCCTGTAACCTAAATGGTCGAGGGCTATTGAACAGTTCTGCATCTTGATCACCAGGTCGGCCATGGTGTAGACGTCGCCCTTGGTTCTCTTTGCCTCTGCCATCACGCCCTCTATTAGGTTACGGGCTACTTTGAAAGGTTGGCCAAACAAGTCCCTCAGAATCTTTCTTGCCCTTGTGTAGCCTTGTTCTGGATCGAGCATGGTGCACCCGTCGATAGCTTCTCGCGCTCGGCCTCGGCAGTAGTGAGTAAGGTAAAGAAGCCTTTGCCCAGGGTCGTTTACCTTGTTTTCAACGAACGTCTCGAACTGTTTGACAAACTTGCAGTATTGCTCAGCTCGCCCGTCGAAAACCGTTAACTCCACTCTAGGCAGATCGATCGATGGTGGTTTGTATTCGGCGACCGGCGTGGGGTTCCCTACCTTATTGCACTCTAACCTATCGGAAGTGTCGAAGTCCCTGGTCTCATGCTCTCGCTGTTTCTGTGTACACTTCTCTGCTTCATGCGCCTGTAGTCTAGCCGAAAGTAACTGTTGCTCTAGTTCTAGTATTCTCAGCTTATATAAATCGACGTCCTTACGATCAATATTGCTTTCAATAACACATGAGCTAGCACTGACAGGACTAGGCGATCTAGCATTAACTAAAGAATCATATGTACCCAAAACCTCCCCAGAGACTTGCCGTATTACTTCCTGTCCGGATTCGACTGCCTTTGATCCTTTTCTTGGCATTTTGCGTGATTTTTCCTCGTTCCAAATAGATCTATTGAGTATTGTTACGAACGTTTGAGCAATGCGTAGCCAAATTCGCAACGGATCCCGAAATCAGAAGGCGATTATCCGTGATAATTCTACGATACTAGATTATTAAAATAAACAATGACATAAACAATATACAAACCTCAATAATACGATCACAAAGACTCAACAACGAGAAACCGAATGGCAGCGTGTGAGCAGACAGCACGTGCGTCACGCAGGTCCTGAGCAAGGATGTGCCAAAATAGCGCTCTGGGCGCGAACAAACAACAATTGGTCCATAGAAACAACCAGTTCGTAAAGACAAGTCAATAGTGTATGGAAATGAGTGATGTTGGGAAAAAACACTGAATCGCGAGGGAAAAAGGGGGATTTTCCACGACCGGCTGTTACACTTGGTGCCCTGTAGACACAGACGACGTTAACCCTTCTGTCTGGAGGGATGATCGTAACGGCGCATAGCTGGATATTGCGAGTGCACATCTTGGTCTGGGCCTCAAGGTGGTTTGCACCTGACCTAACGAGGATGGCTACTCCACCACCAAGGCGATATTGTTCCCGATCCTGCCTGTAGACTGCAAAACTGTTACTTATTAGGCCTGGCACATGGTCTTCTTCAGAAAGCCACGTTTCCGTGACGGCAACTATTGACGCTTTCTGTTCGTCAGCGGTTTTGGCAAGTTCCGCCCATATGTTTCTAATACTACACGCGTTAGTATATAACACCACCGCGTTTGCTCCGTCGCCTAGGTGTCTTTTGTTATTCATTCCTGACTGTTTCTCAGGCGCAACGCCTGAGATGATGACACGTTTTTTGCTTCGGATTTCCCCACTGGGGTGCATGAAGCCGGCTGACGGTCCAGAATTTCCGACGACTCCCAATCCATCTCTATAGGAGTGGCCACAACATCCAGACTGGCAGGAGTCGCGCTGTCATCTATCTTCGGACAGTACTGCCAATTCTCGCCTTCCAGCGCATCTTCAATTACAACTATTAGCGACCCCGCACGTGGCTTCTTTACTATTGTCGGGATCGGGGCCTGAGAGCCGAGTACGGCATTTCGCTGAACTTTAAGGTTCCTCACCAGCGCCCTGGCTGGTCGAGCAAGGTTACCTCCCGGGGCTAGACCACCAGGCCTTACCCTATGCTCGTCCGACACAATCTGGTGTCTGCCCTTGGTAATCTAAGCCACTACCGCTGCCCTCGCCAGTAGTCTATCCCGGGTAGCCTCATCAGCGAACTCCACCAGTATTGGTCTCTCACGAAGTTCGCCCTTGTTCCCCAGTGGTGACTTCCATGTCCCCACTCTGTGCACCCTTCTTAGTGTAGGAGGGTACGGAACACCTGCGATTCGCAGTATGTCGCAGACCCTCCTCCTGTCAATGTCTCTCCTGGCCTTCGATTCCATTATAAAGGGTTCTTCCTGGTTTAGGATCAGAAGCCCGTGGCTTGAGAACCTGCCCATCGACAAGATCTGCCTCTGCAGGTCCTTCACCTTGTTTTCTAATACCGGAAGAGCAGGGTCATACACCCTAGCCAACCCATCTTTCGCTCTATTACAGTTGCCCTTCTTTTTGACCTGCCTCGTCCTTCTCGGCTTCTGCTCCGTCAACTGGCCCTCGTCGGTCTGCTTCAAAGGAGTGGAGGCAATGACCGCCTGGCAGGCTCTCGGAGCTGGTCCATTCGCTCGGATGATTGTCCTCTCGGGTGTTGATACTACTTCTGCAAACGACTTACTACAACCTGCTTGCGGTGGTTTGGGGCTTACAACCGAGGTACTACTTGGTGGACGTTGGTCCTGCCCTTGGGCCTGCAGTTTAAAGGCCAGACTGGCTGCCTCCTCGCAGGGGGCACAGACCCATTCAGCCCATGAGTTCTGTTTATAAAGGACATAGATGTCCTTTGCTATCCAGTTCAGTTTGCACAGGACAGGCAATGGCCTCTGCCAATCGAGCCTCTAGAATTCTATCGATGGTAAGCACACCTGTTGTGCACCCACCACTGCTCATTTTTCCGTCTAACACCCCCCCCACTAAAAATCAGAGGGAAAAGTGAAACCGCATCGCACATCAACTGCCAGAGACACTATGCATCGTGAGCATTCACTGAGACTGTGTGCAATAAATGGAACGGTCGATTGAAACGCACTCCGGACGGACCACAGTGCTACCCGTCGTCTATCCAGTAAGCATACTCAAAGCTCACTACAAGGAAGTATCTCATACCACTTGCGATCTAGGGCACTTTTGAAGGAGTGGACGGTCTGCAAGTCGGTCAGTCCCCCAGGCAGACCGTTGAAGTCTAGAAGTCTTGAAGTACTACACGGGTTCGAGGCTTTGAGCCCAACTGTCCCAGGTCGCAAGGAAGCCTTGGACAGTTTGTCGGATTCACCGAGCTGAGACGAGAGTAGAAAGAAGCCGGGGGCGGGGCAGGGCTGGGGCGACAACAAAAACAAAATGAACATAACATCATGCAGCGTTTCACTATGGACAGTGCCTTAAACTCAATGGGGGTGCGAACATATAGCAGAATGGCAGTGTAACGGAAGACACCTATTTCACTTTTTTGGACAGTAAATTACTGGGAGAAACCCAGGTAGATGTCTAACTTTTTCTTGAAGATAGTTTTGTTCTGCAAAAGAACAGTATCTTCCGGAAGGGCGTTCCACAGCGTAATAACCCAGTAGCTAAAAAACGTATTTCGTAGAGAAGTGCATGGTCTCGGTTTAGAAGCCTTTCAGCAGTGACCGCGGAGAGAAGAGGCTGGACAGATAGAGAAGAAGCAATCGCTTTTACCTGGTTCAAAAAGATGAAACGTCGAAAACAGATCACCTCTTACGCGTCTTAGATCAAGGGGATAAAGATTGAGGATTGCTAAGCGAACGGGATAAAGTAGATGGACCAGGCCCCATACCGCCTTGGTGGAGGCCCTCTGAACTCATTCTAGGATCTGACTGTCGCGGACTAGACCAGGGTGCAATAGCTGACTACCGTACTCCAGCAGGGGTTGGACATACGTGCCCAAAATCATGGAGGCATCACCCCTAGAGATACGCGGGAAGGACCTTCGAATCATATTTAGGATTCGAAAGGCAGAACTGCTCGCAAGTCAATGATGACGGGAGAAGGACAAGTTACAATCTAACCGGGAACCGAGCACCTTGTGTCGGTCAACCCCAGGCAGTGTGGTTGCTCCCTTAGTGGAAAAAGTGGTACCAGCTTCTCTGTTGAACTACATACTCACGCATTTTTCATCAGTATCTGGGAGGTTCCAATCCTCGGACCCGCGCTTTGTTTCTTCAGCTGCAATATGCAGGTTTCCAACGCATGAACTCCAGAGGGTCATATCGTCTGCGTACGTGGATATGTTTGCAGGAAGGGCTGTCGGAAGATCGTTTATGTAGACGAAGAATAGAACAGGACATAAGACCTACTCTTGTGGGACCAAAGTTGTTGTTGAAGAGGGTCGGAACAAAACACTTCCCACCCTGACAACGAAGGTGCGGCCTGTAAGAAAGCTGCTTAAGATGTCCAACATAGAGCCTGTAATTCAGTTTGTTTGTTGCCTATAAAGAAGCGAGGCATGGGGAACCTCGTCGAAGGCCTTAGCAAAATCAATGTATACAACGTGTGAGAGCTGGCCATCTTAGTAGGCCTTCGTCAGGCTATCCATGACAGTAAGCTTATTGGTGATGCATGATCTGCCAGGAAGAAACCCATGTTGGGACAGAGAGAAGACCATATTTCAATGCAGATGAGAAACAACAGCACTCTTGAGAATTCGCCCGAACATTTAGCCGCTGATGCTGGTTAGACTTATGGGTCTGTAACTAGAGGCAAGATGTCTGTAACGGTTATTCCAATCGTGAGTAACCCGTAGCCAAATAAACAAATCCCAAATTCAGAACAAGATTGATTCACTTATTCTACGGTGCTGGATCAACAAATTACACGCATAAATAGACGTGTACAAACCTCAACTGCACGGTTACAACTTCTAGCAACGAGGACTAGAGTTCAACATAGGTCGATGTCAGGTACCGCCGTCACGGCAGTCCGAGTTCGAATCATAATTATGCCCCTTCACGTGAGAAAAATATAAACAACTGTTGAAGTGTAGTGATTGATGCATGTTGTACTTGTTCGAGGGTCAATAAGATAAGGAGCAAAGCCTCAACAATACAAGTATGTGACAACGGCTAGGGAGGATTTCCACACACGTACTTTACACCGCCTTTTTAATCCTCCCATGAAAAGTTCAACGCCCAAGGAGCGAACAGAGGTGCTGATTCGCCCTAGCCTACCTAGACCCCAGATTCGGTGCATAAGTCGGTCGCCGTGGGCTTCATCTATAGCTGCCTAGTCGCGGACGCGATTGCAGATTTTCTCGAGGTCACGCTCCATGAATCGATATCTTGGAGTTTCATCTGAAGATGATAAGACATTATCGGTACACGAACAAAGGACTTCGGTGTGATCGGGATACGTGGACAGATTACGGAATGTAAAGGAAAAGGGCTTGCCTAAAAAGCATAAAGTAAACGGTAAAGTGAAGACTGAAGATTATCGATGAAGAATCAAAAGGGCTATGAATTATTTGAAACAGCAGGCAGTTCAGCGTGTGGCATATTAGCTGTAAAAGTGCTTGGCTCAAAACTTATAACAATTTGAAGCAGAGGTTGGATAATTATACCGACTGGAGATCTCAGGAGTAGAAATGTTTCTGCAGAAGCTCAACAACTGATTGTTCAGAAGTTTCCGCTACTTCACGAACAGTGTCGTATCGAGTGTTAAATAGGAGTTTCAACAGCTGACTCCAGTGCACGTCATGAACGCCGTACCAAATTAGGCACAAATGTGCTTCATATACTGTGTTGGCATCAGTGGACTTGGTTTTAGCTTGGTCTGTAGCGTCGACTTCACCCTCACCGCAATCACCTTCAAGCAAACATATCTAAGGGATATCTCGTAGTACTCTTCCTTTGTTCGTTCTCAACACCACCATGCGCACGAGGCCATCGATTTCTTTACGGCAGTCCTTGATCACTCCAGTCGGCCATTTGTCTTCATGTAAGCAGCTCCCCACGAGGATGACGACATCGCCAAGTCCGAGTGATCTCTCTTTGGAGATCCACTTTTGCCGAAGCTGCGGGGTCGGTAGGTACTCCCTCGTACAACGCCTCCGGAAAGCCTGTGCCAGGTGGTTCACTCGTTTCCATCCTATGATGTACATTCCAAGTAAGGTTTTCGGTGTGATTGCTCCCATTTTTGACCGCAGTAATAACCGGTCGTTGGGAGTGAGAGCCGGTTCGCCTTCCAGATCCGGGGCGATCAGCACCAGAGGTCCGTTGTTCAGTATGCGTTCTACTTCTGTTAGCAAAGTAGTCAGCGTCTCGTCATTGAGGTTCTGTTATGAGGTCAGGGCCGTGAGTATTTTCCTACCCGGTCGTACCAGCCTTTCCCAAAAACATCACCGCAATGACTCGCGTAAGGTGGGTTGAAGTGCCTTTCTATCCCCTTTGCTACGGTCTTGTTTTGTATTTTGGCGTGGTCCAGGCGGTTCCACCATTTCTCTAACTCCTTATGAGCTCCAACGAAGTTCAAACCATCGTCTGAGTGTACGTTCTTGGGGAGGTCCCACCTCGCGACGAACCTTTGAAAAGCCATTAGAAATGAATCAGTAGTCATGTTATGCACTACTTCGAGGTGAACCGCTTTGGATTGTAAACATGTTATCAGGCAGCCATATCACTTTTGTGTGCTCCTTTGCTTTCGCACAGGTACCGAGCCAGAGTAATCGACGCAAACGTTCAACAACGGGCACCATCCCGGTTGAACTCTCACGACTGGAAGTAGAGCCATCATTTGTTGGCCTGTTGCCGCACTCCAGCGACGACAAGTGATGCAGTTGCCTATGGTTTGCTTGACCTTCGCCGGTCCCTTCGTCACCCAAAATGGTCGACGTATATTGTTCGATGAGTGGTTCAAACCTGCGGGTCCCTCTTCTCGATGTACATGATCTATCAGGAACCTCGTGATGTAGTAGTCGCCAGGAGCCATTATGGAATATTTTGTTTCGTACTCAAGATCTGAATTCGTTAGCCACCCTTTAACTCTCAGTAGCCCGTTGGCTAGCATAGGGCTTAGCCCCTAGATACCGCTTTTAAACAGCCCGACTTTTCTGGTGTTATCATTTATCCTGGCCAGCTCACAGGTCTCGAACTTTAAGGCGTCCAGTTGTAGTAGGCGTAGGAAATCGAGTTCAGCTTGGCCCAGCTCACCCGGCAGTATCGCTCCCACGTTTTACATGCTCTGTGGTAGTGTGCCCTTAGAAATCAGTAACAATATTTTGTATCCTTCCCACCAGGCCACGGTCCCTACCATTTTTACCTAGTGGGGAAATGGCACAGTTTTTCCATTAGACTTACGCTTCCCCTGGAATTTGTAGCCAGTATCAGTCGTTCCCTTTCGATATCACCGTCCGCAGGCTTGGGTGCTGGTAGTGTTTGCCACATTTCTTTAGATGTAGTTGGGAAGTCCGGCCCCGTTTTTCACAGCCGCAGCCTTTCTAGTGCTCTTAGGTTCAGCGAGCTGACGTCGGCCAGGTTCCTGGCGGATTGTACGTGGTGCCACTGATCGGTCTTAGTCGACTCATGGATCATGGTGAGTCTGTTGGCCACGATGGTGTTAATACGAGTGCAAGTGTTGCTTACGTGTTGCAGCACATTGGCTGAATCCGCCCTTAAGTCGTATTCCCAGTTTATCTGATTGGAGCACCTTCTAATCAGCGTCGCGGCTTTCACGGCCAGTACTACTGAAGTCAGTTCTAGCCCCGGAATGGACACAGTCTTCGGTGGAGCTACTCTCGACTTTGCGAATACTATCCGGCTTAGCCACCCACCATTTTCGTCTACCCAGCAGCCATGAGACATTACCCTGTGGCCTACTTCTGATGAGTCTGGAAACAAGTGGAGGTGGGTATCGCTGGCACACCTAATTCCTTTTAAGCATCTTTGGGTATTGATCTCGCCAGGTTGATCTAGGCTGTGTGACCAGTCAGGTCATCGCTTGTCGTCGTCGTCGTCGTCCTGGAGGGGTTCATCTCAGCCCATCCCTATTTGGCACAGCGATTGCAGCAAGCACTTTCCCGTTAGCAACCATAGTGAAACGAAACCTAAAGGATCACAGAGGCTTGAAACTGATGACAGGCTTCCTCTCCATGTGGTCGGTCGTTTGGGTAGGCCCGAGATAATTATGAATTCTTCACCTTCGGGCTTCCATCAAACTCCAAGCGTGCGCTCCACTTGTGAAGAGGATCCCAAAAGCTCTCTCGAACACTCAGTTTTCTCGGACTTCGGAATATTGTTGCGAACCTCAGGGCTGTTTGGGGCAACTTTTTGAGGTTAAATCTCCCTGCCTTTAGAGGGGCTTTCGGTTTGGCCATAAATAGGGTGGCAGTAATTGGGTCGTCGAAGAAACATAGAAAACCATCCACATGGAAATGGTCCATTGCTCTTCGTAACAGATGGCTGGTGCCGCCGAAAAGCTGGAGGGTTTCCTGGGGGGCAAGGTTAGAGCAGAAAGAGGATGATTTGATTACAAATTGATGACTCGTCAGAAGGTGCTCGTCTGGTTTGCGGTCTGCGTCGTTTTCGGGTCACCAGAGAAGACGGAAGGCGTTCCTATATCTAACGGGCACGTTCACTCGTAAAAATGCTTTACATATGTCCGCAGGGACTACCACTATTCTCAGCTGAAAAAGACTCCAAACCACGGCTATTGGTTTCTTCCAGCCTGGGCCCTGTAATATATGGTCGGTGAGCGACGCACCCTGACACTTTTCGGCACAATCGAAGACTACCCTGACCTTCCCCGGTTTCTTTGGGTTCATGATCAGGTGGTGGGGTAGGTACCACCTCATATTTGCGCTGATTATTACTGTATCTGCTGTTTTTATATAACTCAGGTCTATATTATTTCGCACGACTAGCGTATATTCTATCATTAGTCGCAGTTCCAGAGTTAGCCTGCTTTTAGGAAGCTTAATATTTCCAGAGCCGTTTCTCGGCTTCTTGGCGTAGGTTTTATTTTGGGTCTCTGCCAGACAGAAACCTCGGAGCGATCTGTTGCGTACTCAGCGTTCTCGGCTACCATTTTCAGAGCCGACCTATCTTATCGCTATAGGGCACCTCTATCAATGGCTACTCCGGTGAATTCGGCATTACACAGCTGTAGGAATGCTTGTTCAATGTTCGCCTTTTCCAACGAAGTGCAATTGATCTGGATCTGTTTGCCGTGTGTTCCGTTAGAGATGCCGTATAAATTCCAACCAAACGTTGTGCATACTGCATACTGTGCTTCACCGCTTCCCATTCTTTGATCTAGAACCAAGTGTGCTTTCGGCAAATAACAGCGGATCAGCAGATCTATTTCTTTATTCTGCCACTCCTCAATTGTGACCCCGTCGAGATGCGGCCACTGAGTCAGAGTCGATTAAACTGACTGAGATGCTCTCATCGGCAGACCTTTTACGGCGAATGCTTCTAGAGTTTCTGCTCTATTGTTTTTGACCGAGGAAGCGAGTGGTAGGTGCGTTTCGGTCAGTTGGATGATCTGGGGGCCACTCACTGTGCTCACCGCTAAAGAAGACTGATCTCCTATGATCCCATGCCTAACTGCAAATTCCTTCCTCATCAGAGTTGTATCGGAGCCGCTATCTACGGAGGCCAACTCTCTTATACCCGCAACTGGGGTTTCTACGCCGACTGCTTTTACTCTAAGGTGAATGAACTTGTTAATAGAGCGAGACACTGAGCAGACCACACTTGGATTGGGGATTTCTTCGGCTCCCAGTTTCTTGGTTTGTGCAGTTGGTAGTGGTGTTTCCCTCGGCTAACATCCTGACTACAACTTGTTTTCATTCTGCACAGAGCTGCTTGATGTGAATCGCTGAGACAGACAAAGCGAGCACCCAGTCTCTAGGCCACTTCCCTTCGTTCGTCAACGTCTACGTTGCGAAAGCAAGGGCATTCCACAAGGCGACGAGGCTCCTCACAAACCTTACGCACCGGCAAATTTTCACCTCCGCGGGATAGAGCGTGGGCCTTCGCCAGTGGTTGGCCTCTACTTAGTCCCCCGGTCCAGCTTTGCGTCGTCGCCATCCTGGGTAACTTGCTCGTCTCGCGCACAAGTTGATCAAAACATCTGGTTGCTATTCGGGCATGACTGGCTATAGACTGCGTCAAGTCCTCAAACGTAATTTCCCCTCCCAAATTTATTGATCTATTTGGCTCCCCGGCCCATCAACTCTGTTGTTCCGCTGGTGAACTGCGCAATATCGTCTGCAATGTGTGAAGTAAGTTCAGGTCCGATCGATGATCTAGTTGATTCAGGGCGATGCTTCAGTTCTGCATTTATATCACCAGACTGACCAGAGAACCCGACTCGCCCTTGGAACGTCTTGCCTCTGATAGTGCTCCGTCGATCGAATTCCAAGCGACATTGAGTGGTTGCCCAAACAGGCCTTTCAAGGTTTCACGTGCTCGGGTGTAACCCTCTTCGGAATCCAGCATTGAGCACCCGTCGATCGCTTCCCCGGCTCTTCCGTGACAATAATGCAGCAGACACATGAATCTCTGCCCTGGATCAGACGCTCTCCTTTCTACAAAGTTCTTGTATTGTTTAATGAGTTTACATTACTGTTCTGCGCTTCCGCAAAATGGGAACAATTCCAATTTTGGTAAGCCACTTGCGTGCTCTCCGCCGGCAGAATTCGGCTTCAATCGTTCCATGGAATTCCTAGGCTGAACGGTTGCGTGCTCCGTGGAATCCAAGACCACCTCTCGCTCCAGCCCTCGAGTTCTTTCTCTCTTGGCTGACTCAGCTTCTTCCCTGGCCTGCCTACGCTGGTTTTCCAATTCTACTATTCTCAGTCTAAAGGTATGGTCACGTTTAGTTTCCATATAATTGGCTCAAATACATGAGGTTGCACCGAAAGGACTGGTAGACCTAATAATATCTAACGGATCAGTATTACCCAAAATACCCAAGGGATCTGCCGAGTTGCTTCCTGCCCAGTTTCGGTTTGCTTTTGTTCTCTTCTTGGCATTTCTGATTGATTTCCTTGTGAAGATTCCAAGCTGAGTACTTTAGCGGTTATTTTGACTGTGAGTTACGCGTAACCACTTCAGAACGAATCCCAAAGCCAGAACAAGATTGCTTCGTAGTCTCTACGGTACTGGGTTGACAAATTATACTCATATATAGATGTGTACAAACCTCAGCTGCACGGGTACAACTTCTAGCAACGAGGACTAGAGTTCAACATAGGTCGATGTCAGGTACCGCCGTCACGGCAGTCCGAGTTCGAATCATAATTATGCCCCTTCACGTGAGAAAAATATAAACAACTGTTGAAGTGTAGTGATTGATGCATGTTGTACTTGTTCGAGGGTCAATAAGATAAGGAGCAAAGCCTCAACAATACAAGTATGTGACAACGGCTAGGGAGGATTTCCACACATGTACGCTGCAGCATCTACTACCCTTCTTATAGATGGGTGCGATGACTACTTTTTCAGCTGCTGAAGAACATGCCATCGTCAACATATCGCTGAAAAAGAGACGCATAAGGGGCAGCTAATGTATTTGCGGTTTCTTTGAGAAAGCAGGGGTGGATTAAGTCAGGACCCATGGAGCAGTATTGGCTGAGCCGACGGAAACCTTATGCAACTGCAACAATGGGAATATTAATATGGCTAATGATAGTGACCAAAGACATCGGGTGCATGTCGGTCATGGATGATATAGATATGGAGCTAATAACCGTACAAAAGTAGGACATGAAGGCCCGGGCTACGTGGCTGGGGAAGTGACTGGGGATCAGGCATGTTCTTTGAGAGCCAGTGGCATCGGAGCTGTGCCCCTTGGAGGCGCACGTACTGAAAGAAAAATGCCTTATCGGTCCGTGTCCGAGCAAGCACAGATTGTTGGACTGCTTTCTGGTGGGACCTAATCTTGCCTTTGCATTTGTTGCGAATAATCTTCAAGTGTTTTGCATCGCGAGCAAGACCTGCGACTTTATATCTAGCAAAGATGCATGCGCTTTCGTCTAGAATGCGCTTAAAGGGACGAGGGAGGAGCCGCTTACCGGTTTGTGGAAGACCAATTCTGGGGAAAAGTATCCTACCAGCTAAGAAGGTTCACCCTCTGCGATCCTCTGCCAGTTCATCAGCAGAGCTACCCAGGTTAGATGAACTTAGCCGGAAGCAAATAAATACACTGACTTGGTCAAACTTGGTCCTCCTGAGGATCTCAAAATTTTGCTTTCTTAGGGGAGCGGAGGCCACTTCACAGTATAATCGAACCCAATGAGAAAGTGGTCACCTTACCGAGAGGTGGCAAGTAGTGCACCACGTCTATTCGAAACCATTCGTTGGAGATGACCAGGTCTAGTAGGGACGGGGCATATTCTGTGCGATATCTGGTCGGATCTTTTACCTTCGGCACCCACGAGTTCTTGAGTACGAGATCTAGGAGGGGTTTACCAAAGGTGACATCAGGGGAGTCAGTTGTTTGACAGTCAGTATTGCGTCAGTTGAAGTCACCACTGACCAACCGATGGGTGAAGTCTGTTCGGCTTTTCACGGAGCCTGATAAGTCCGCGAGACGTAGGCTATCGGCCGAATTGTATGCCGGAGGGCGGTAGACTACACCAAGAAGTAGCGCGTCTGTCCTAGAGGGTGTAAGCGCAATCCACAAACAATCATTACATGAAAAAGCGGGTTTTTTAATATGATGGGAGGAGGGATAGAATTACCGCAGTATACGATAACCCCGCCGGCACGGCCTCTGCTGGAATCCTGCCTTGCTGTGAAGTATCCCGAATGGATGTTTCGGCATCAAGTATATCAGATATGAGCCCGGTTTCTGTGAGGGCTACGATCTGAGGCTCCTTATCCACTGCAAGCTGCCGAAGCTCCGGGATCTTATTCGGCACACTCGGGCGGTTGCTGTAAATACACTTGAGCACGTGCTCAGGACTTGTTGCAGAAGCGCCGGAGACAACTGATTTTGGGGTTGAGGAGGGAGAAAGGGGGAGAGTTGGGGGTGGAAAGGAGGTACTGGGGGAGTCGGGGTCTAAAGATATTTGGGGACTAGTGGGAGAAGAGGCTGCTGGGCGGACTGGTCAGTTTTGACCTCTAGTAACCTGGGAGGTATCATACCAGGCGGACGGTCTGCATCCTTCAGTCTCCTGAAAGAGTGGACGGCTTTTTGTGGTTTACCTCTGTGCTTACTGCGTGATTCACAGCTTTGAGTCTTCTTGCTCGTGATCCTGTTTTGCATGACCTCACCAGATACCCCTTCTAGCGTGCCAACCTCCTCACTGAAGCGTTCAGCAGAAGCAGGTTGCATATTCTTGTCTGGGCCCAGGGATGGGTCAGTTTCGTTTTTATTACGGTCTTATCAACAATGTTGGAGTCTGGGATACTTTTTGTGGGCGTCAGATGTTTAATAGCACCAGGTCTACTACTGGGGGTACTTTCCGCAGCTGGAGATGAAGCGAGTAGGGAAGCTAGGGCTGGTGGATGTAAAGCTAAATCCACAAGGTGAGTTACCTGGATGGCAGGTAGCGCTTTGAGCTTGGGATCGGAATTTTGCGGGGTTTCTGGCCTAACCTTCTTTTCAGCAGAGCCTTAGGTGAACTGGCCTGCCAATGGATACTCCTTTGGGCCCTTCTACTTCTTTTTTGAGCTTTTTGCTGGGGAATCAATTCATTTGGCCACCTCTGTGGAGCCCACGTCACTTGAAATGCCATGCATCCGGTTGACGCATTTGGTGACCAGCCAAGTGGGCCGACTTTTGAATGGGAGAGGGAGCTTGAGGTGGTTAAACACCTGGGTATAGGTGTCATGCGGATGATCCGAGTTGAAAAAGCTGCCCAGAAGAATGACCCTTTCGGAGCATTTCTTGGTGTCTTTTGCAAAACCTTGGCGACATCAAGAATTTGCTGCTCAGATACTCGACACGCCTGACCGCCGCCTAGGATGCTGGGAGGGATTTGATCACCAAGATCCTCAGGCTGGTTAACTCATCCTTAGGGAGGAAGACAGTGACCTCAAGCTCAACTATCTCTGCAGCCTCACTCTGGATTACACATTTTAGTGCCTCCGTTGACAGTGCAATATAGAGGACCGTCCCATCCGGGTTGAGGAGTGTGACGTTGGCCACAGGAGGGGAATGACTTTGCATCGTGGGGAAATTAGCCCCGCCTGAATAAGTGGTTGTACCAATTGTGGGGGAAGTTGACATTATTCAGGATCAAATCAGTACAGATAATGATTGGATTAAATGGGGGCGGGTACGGGCCGGGTGTTCAAAAATTCCAAAGGCGGCTACACTCACCAAGGGAGAAAACAGCACCCCTGGTGTAACGCAGCACAGTTCCAACTGTTCTTCCCCTGTTGCCGAAGAAGTGGAATCCAGTCACCAGCATAACTCGAACTCTTGTCAGCTTCTTTTCGTATCCCCTTGTCCTGGAATCTACAGCCTCCTGTACTAGACTATTTGGTCTAAGGCCAGAAAGGCCCTTCATTACCTTGAATGTTTCTGTGAGATCCCCTCGACGTCTCCTCCCTTCCAGAGAGAAAAGATTCGAATCACAGAGTCTCTGCTGGTACGTCTTACCCCTCTGCCCTTCAACTTTTGCCGCAGCGAGGGGCTGATATTTCTCTGAGCAGGCCACACCCCTTTGCAGAAGGGCGCTCGAGCCTGCAAGCAACCTTCTAAGTGAGTACGTACTGTAGCCATGAGGATAGGCACGACAATTTCCGGCCGTCAACAAGACCATGCCGATCGCGGTCTAAAGAGCTCACCAAGAGCATTTTGTGCGGTAACCCTGCACTGGTCCGACCGCTAAACGTCACAGCTCATGACGACCCCGGGGTCTTCAACCCTTTTAACTGCTTCTATGGTGAACGGCCCTTGGTTATGGGCGACAGTTAGGTTTTCTCACGGGCCCTGACAACAAATGGCTTCTTCCAGCGTACAGGGGTAAGACCTATTTGTAGGCCCAGCCCAGGACCGTACCTATACCCCTGAGTAAGTCGACCCTAGCCTCAAATTCACCAATCTTCACATCATCAACAAAAATAAAGCTAAGGGATTGAAGAGCGGATGCCAGGTCTTTAATAAACAACAGGAATGAGGCCGGGCCTAGGACGGATCCCTGAGATACACCACTGGTGACATTCGCCAAACTAGAGCACCTGTCCACTACTTTGACTTAAAAGGTCCTGTAGGAGAGGAAGTCCCCCGGCCACCTAAACACTGGCCCACCTTTACCGAACATCTCCATTTTGCACAGCAAAGGACGATGGTTAACGGAGTCGAAAGCCTTGCTGAAGTCGAGGCAGCGTACCTAACCCCACGGACTTTCTACCAGTCTTTGTTTTCCTTCATCTGAGAAGCAAAAGAGGTTGGTCAGAAGAGATCTATTTTTAAGTGTTCTACGCTGGGCCGGGCCCAGCGTGGAGTGCTTTAGTAAATGCTGACAGATATGGGCGCGTATAACCTCCTCAAGGACTTTACATAGGATGCTGGTTAGGCTTACCGGCCTGTAGTTATGCATAGCCGACTTAGGTTGTCTCCTATGCATCGCCACGACGGCCGCGCTTTTCCAGTCCCGAGGCAGCTTACCCTGGTCCAAACGGACATGTTCAGACTGCATACAGATGGAGCTAAGATATCCGCCAACGGTTTGATGATAGCTGTATTGATGCCGTCTGGACCCCCCGACTTGTGGCTGTTTAATTCCTGTAGGTAACTGCGTATAATTTCCTCAGAGAGGTTTGGCTCGTTTCAATGTGGAGGAGGGGGCTCCAGAGCCAGGTCGACTAGTGCCCCACTATATATCCTGTGTAAGGTACCATAGTATCTCCCTATGGCTTCCGCTGAGCCTTGGTCATCAGTGACAATACCGTGGTCCCTAGTGGACAGTAGACCTATGGCACCTTTTGCTGAGCCCTTTGAATGCACATAGTTATAGAATTACTTCGGCTGACGTCTTAAGCACTGGGCCAACATGAGCCCTACTTCTCGCTTAGAAGTTCGCTTAAGGTTCACGGCCTCGTTTCTAGGCTTTGTATAACGGTTCCGGGCTAGCCGACTGTCGGAAGCCTTTGTACGGATTCCAGCTGCGGTTTCTAATAATAATATTATTGGTTTATTTCGGTGACGCCCGAAGCATGCCATGTGCATTATTTTGTTGATATAGACGATGGAGTGGACAGATGTAATTCATGAAAATGTGGAAATTTGCATGAAAAAGTAGGATAAAAAGGCTCAGAAGGGGGAATAAAGTAGGATGAAAATAGGATAAGTGCATGCACACCGCAGAGATTGTGGAGAGTTTAAATGGACTCAAGGGCGGATTTAAATGGATGCCCGGTAAGTTTGAAAGTCAAGGCCAAATGGAGAGTAAAACTGGTCCGGGTGGAGACATCTGGAGGCCGACTGGTATACATGAGAAAGGCTAGAAATCGGTATAAGAGAATGCAATAGCGAGGGATGATAGAGAAAAAAGTGAGGTGCACTGCAGTGGATTAGATATCAGTGAAGCACTGGTGCTCTGCAGTGGACGTGCAGCGGACAGGGCGCAAAACTCATCGTTAAACAGGGAGCGGGCAATACAAGACGTAAAGGGCGGATCAGATGAAAAAACGATTTAGAAGGATTGAATATGATAGATGAGAGGCACAGATGTAGGAGGGATGGATGCATATCATGATGGTCGGTGGGATGATAGCAAGAGGAACGGCCGGTGAGAAACTGTAAGATGTAGAGTGCGTGCAAAAACACATATATGCGCAGGTATATATATTATATAGATATGTACAGATATAAGAGGAGCAGGAGCAATAACAATTGGGTCCTAGAAGGAAATTATCAGTCATTGGGAGGGGTAGGTAAGGTTAGATCAAGTGGCTGTGAAAGTAACTTTGGAAGATCGTGGTGAATTATCTTCATGGCAGGTGCACATGGCGGCCCAGCGGAAAGAAAAAGGAATACAGAAGCACAGAAGCGATAAAGACGGTGAGGAGCAGTTCATGGAAGAATGAAATTGAAGGATAGGATCGAAGAGAACAGGAAAAAAGGGTCTAATTATTTGATCAATGCAGATGCAACATGTAGTGATGGACCAGATGAATCGGGTAGTGAAAGATCAAACGATTTGGAACTGTAAAAGAACATCATGACGTAACGTTGTCTATACAATCGGTGGAACATGGAAAAGCAGACCACACTGAAAGGCACACAGAAAATGCCTTTGGCCCAATTGGGGATACCTAAAAACCTTCAGGCGTGCATGAAGGGGGCCAGAAATTGATATGGCAAGGGGTGGTAGCGCAGGACGGTGGAGAAAAAAGAAGGATCCATTGCTAGAGAATAAATATTAATTGGGCTCTGCTACACTGCAGTAGACGGTCAGAGGACAGGGCACAAAACTCATGGTAGAACAGGTAGCGAACATTGAAATAAGTCAAGGGTGGTACGGATGGCAAGGATGATCTGTGGAGATTTGATGTGGTAAATATTAAGTGCAGAAGTAAAAAGGGTGGACGCTTATCGTGAGGGTCAGCGGGATGGTAGCATGAGAAATAGCCGGCAAGAAAATGCAGGATACAGTGCAAATGTGTATATACATATACATATGTATATATATATATATACGTATATATATATATATATATATATATATATATATATATATATATATATAAGTACATAAATAGATATGCAAGGAGCAGGAGAAAGAGCAGTAGAGTACTAGGAGAAAAAAGTATCAGTGATTAGAAGAAGGAGATAGGATGGGATCATAGTTTGTAGGATTGACTTGGGAGAATTCGGACGAAGTTTTTCGTGACGGGATAACGTAGTGGATCAGCAGATAGAGAAGGCTGAAGAAGCACAAAAGTGATGCCGGCCGTGAAGAGCAGATCAAAAACGAGGGAAGATTAAGGATAGAATCGAAGAGAACAGGAAAAAGGTCTAATTATTTGATCAATGCAGATGCAACATGTGGTGACGGACCAGATGAATCGGGTAGTGAAAGATCAAACGATTTGGAACTGTAAAAGAACATCATGACGTAACGTTGTCTATACAATCGGTGGAACATGGAAAAGCAGACCACACTGAAAGGCACACAGAAAATGCCTTTGGCCCAATTGGGGATACCTAAAAACCTTCAGGCGTGCATGAAGGGGGCCAGAAATTGATATGGCAAGGGGTGGTAGCGCAGGACGGTGGAGAAAAAAGAAGGATCCATTGCTAGAGAATAAATATTAATTGGGCTCTGCTACACTGCAGTAGACGGTCAGAGGACAGGGCACAAAACTCATGGTAGAACAGGTAGCGAACATTGAAATAAGTCAAGGGTGGTACGGATGGCAAGGATGATCTGTGGAGATTTGATGTGGTAAATATTAAGTGCAGAAGTAAAAAGGGTGGACGCTTATCGTGAGGGTCAGCGGGATGGTAGCATGAGAAATAGCCGGCAAGAAAATGCAGGATACAGTGCAAATGTGTATATACATATACATATGTATATATATATACGTATATATATATATATATATATATATATATATATATATATATAAGTACATAAATAGATATGCAAGGAGCAGGAGAAAGAGCAGTAGAGTACTAGGAGAAAAAAGTATCAGTGATTAGAAGAAGGAGATAGGATGGGATCATAGTTTGTAGGATTGACTTGGGAGAATTCGGACGAAGTTTTTCGTGACGGGATAACGTAGTGGATCAGCAGATAGAGAAGGCTGAAGAAGCACAAAAGTGATGCCGGCCGTGAAGAGCAGATCAAAAACGAGGGAAGATTAAGGATAGAATCGAAGAGAACAGGAAAAAGGTCTAATTATTTGATCAATGCAGATGCAACATGTGGTGACGGACCAGATGAATCGGGTAGTGAAAGATCAAACGATTTGGAACTGTAAAAGAACATCATGACGTAACGTTGTCTATACAATCGGTGGAACATGGAAAAGCAGACCACACTGAAAGGCACACAGAAAATGCCTTTGGCCCAATTGGGGATACCTAAAAACCTTCAGGCGTGCATGAAGGGGGCCAGAAATTGATATGGCAAGGGGTGGTAGCGCAGGACGGTGGAGAAAAAAGAAGGATCCATTGCTAGAGAATAAATATTAATTGGGCTCTGCTACACTGCAGTAGACGGTCAGAGGACAGGGCACAAAACTCATGGTAGAACAGGTAGCGAACATTGAAATAAGTCAAGGGTGGTACGGATGGCAAGGATGATCTGTGGAGATTTGATGTGGTAAATATTAAGTGCAGAAGTAAAAAGGGTGGACGCTTATCGTGAGGGTCAGCGGGATGGTAGCATGAGAAATAGCCGGCAAGAAAATGCAGGATACAGTGCAAATGTGTATATACATATACATATGTATATATATATATACGTGTATATATATATATATATATATATATATATATATATATATATAAGTACATAAATAGATATGCAAGGAGCAGGAGAAAGAGCAGTAGAGTACTAGGAGAAAAAAGTATCAGTGATTAGAAGAAGGAGATAGGATGGGATCATAGTTTGTAGGATTGACTTGGGAGAATTCGGACGAAGTTTTTCGTGACGGGATAACGTAGTGGATCAGCAGATAGAGAAGGCTGAAGAAGCACAAAAGTGATGCCGGCCGTGAAGAGCAGATCAAAAACGAGGGAAGATTAAGGATAGAATCGAAGAGAACAGGAAAAAGGTCTAATTATTTGATCAATGCAGATGCAACATGTGGTGACGGACCAGATGAATCGGGTAGTGAAAGATCAAACGATTTGGAACTGTAAAAGAACATCATGACGTAACGTTGTCTATACAATCGGTGGAACATGGAAAAGCAGACCACACTGAAAGGCACACAGAAAAATGCCTGTAACAAGCAACAAACGGATCAAGGGATGAAGGCAATGACCTAGGAAACACAGATAAGACATAACCAATGAGATCATTTTACTGCAGATGAAACACGAAGGAGGTGGAAAAGGAAGCAGAAAGCCCCAATATGTGGCCCGGTAATAGAACAAAAGGCCCAAGATATGAATGCGCGAAGGAGTTGGGGCAATGGACCTGGTGAGCTGTGGGCCGGCAGATGATTGAGCAGGTGGGTTAAGCCGGTGGATGCTAATCGGGACACTGCCTAATGGAAAGAACTACAGGGGAATCGCGCAGCCAAGAAAGGAAAACATGGCGGTGGTGATTAGATAATCAGTGCGACCGTAAAAGAGGCAAAGCTTGGGGCGGCAATTTCTAATATCCGGATTGGTCACGGGTGCAGGTGTGAATAATGCATAATGGCATTGGGCATGAGGAGGGAGAACAAGGAGGGATTTAGCAAAAACCACAGGCAGTGGGGTATAAGAATGCTATCAGTGGGCATTCCGAGCAGAGGGTAACACTAAATGCATATAGAATAGAAGCCGGCAATGACGGCAGGTGGAAAAGGAGATATTGGCAAGCGTCGGTAGAGGAGAGTCGTTAGGACGATAGTGACTCGGTGCAATGAAAGTTGATGTGGAGAGAGGCAATAGGAGGAAAGACAGAACGGGCAGGTGTTCACACCGTGGTAGAGTGACAAAGATGGGAAGTGGTAACAGTTGATAAGAACTATGGGTGAACAAACTGTGGCGGAAAAAGGATGGGGGCATGCAATTCTCAACCGACAGCATTGAATTCGGCAGTCCGAGAAAAGTTAGGGCTTTTATTGGTTATTGCATCCTTCCGCCACATTGGTTTGCTCTCCCCACTCCCTGTTTTCAAGAGTGTTAACTCTTGCTGAGGGACGATCAGGGATTCCCTTATGAGCTACCTGCGCACCTCAAAAGCGGCTTCCTCCAGTGTTACCCACGTCAGCCCTATCGTCTTATTGCGAAGATTATCTATGTCCATACTACCGAAGTTCCTTGACGGCCTTGAGAGTACCTTGGGCTGCTGAATGCCTAGGGTGATTTTCACACACTTGGTCACCCTTGCCTAGCGGCGCACAGTAATGCAGTCCAGAAACATCTTTGGGGAGATGCGTTGTTGCTAGATCCGGCAAGGATAGACCGCACTCAGCCTTATATCTGGTGTTTTCCCTAATATGCTAGTGCAACGCGTTAGCATGCGGCCTTCCTAAGTGGGTTTCCTCCTCCAATTCCGGTACGCAGACTTCAACCGTCCAGTCAATGTGCGGAGGATTGAAGTCACCCATTATGAGGGTCTCTTGTGCGTCCCTAACCAGTTCGGTCAGGGCCTGTGTTAGGCGGGCACCTTGGTCGCGGTTTGCACTTGGTGCCCTATGGACACGGAGAACTTTCAGCCCTCTGCCTGGGAGGATGGTCGTAAGTGCACACAACTGGACATTGCGAGTGCACATCTTGGTCCAAGACTGAAGATGATTT
This sequence comes from Fasciola hepatica, assembly GCA_948099385.1. Classification (NCBI taxonomy): domain Eukaryota; kingdom Metazoa; phylum Platyhelminthes; class Trematoda; order Plagiorchiida; family Fasciolidae; genus Fasciola; species Fasciola hepatica. Next base: position 22,206,873 of record CANUEZ040000024.1, on the reverse strand, counting down.
GTACCTGGCCTAATGGGGATGGCTACCCTTCCTCCAAAGTGGTCGTGTTACCTATCCTGCCTATAGATCGCAAAACGGTTACTTAATAGCCCTGACACATGGTCTTTCTTTAGAAAGCCATGTCTCCGCAACGACTACCAATGAGGTGTTGTGCCTCTCAACAGCCCTGGCGACTTCCTTTTGTTTCTTACGCTACACGCGTTAGTATATAACACAACCGAGTTTGCCCCGTTGCCTAAGCGTCTCTTTTTGCTTACCCCTGTCTGGTTCTCGGGCTCATTGCCTGAGACAATGGCAAGTTTTTTGCATCGATCGTCTTCACTGGTGTGCTTGACGCCGGCTGATGAACGAGGGCTTCCGACAACTCCCAATCCATATCCGTAGGATTTGCCGTAACATCCAGACCGGCAGGGGTCGCTCCTTCCACCTTCGCACAATACTGCCAACTTCCGTCTTCCGGCACGTCTTCATCTACGACTATTTCCGACCACGCAAGGGGCTTCTTTATTGCTATCAGGGCCGGGATCCGGGAGCCGAGTACGTCATTCAGCTGCGCTTAGTGGTTTCTCTCCAGCGCCCTGTCCGTCCTAGTCAGGTTACCACCCGGTGCTTGACCACCAAGCCTTGATCTATACCCGTCCGGAGCCATTTCATATCCACCCAGCAGCCCCTGCTGCTGCCCTCGCCAGCAGCCTATCTCGTGTGGCCTAATGAGCGAACTCTGCTAGTATTGGTCTCGCATGGCGTTCGCCTTTTTTATCAAGTGGTGACTTCCATGCCCCCCCCTCTATGCGCTTGTCTTAGAGCAGTAGGGTAGGGAGCACCTGCAACTAACAGTATATAGTAGACCCTCCTTCTATCCATGTCCCGCCTAGCTTTCGACTCCCTTGTGAAAGGCTTTTCCCGACTTAGGATCAGGAGCCTGCGGTTTGAGTCCCCACCCATGGTCAAGATCTGCCTTTGCAGATCTCTCACTTCGTTTTCTAACATCCAAAGTGCAGGATCGTTCGACCTAGCCGGCCCATCCTTCGTTATATTACACTCACTCCTGATGACCGGGCCGATAAAGCAGTCCAGGTTCTTGCACCAGTGAGCCTCCAGGCGAATCCCTCTGGGCCGTGACTTCTGGGTCTGCGTTGTGCTGCTGTTGTTTGCTCTGTAAATGAAGCAAGGTTGAGACTCGATTCGCTGTTGGGAGAATGCAGCAGTCCCTCCGTTACGAATTGGGTCCTTTTCCAAGTCAGGCTTCTCTCAAGATTGTTATAAATGCAGGCAGTTATTAGATAAAGTGTTATTGGTGGTACTTTGGGTAATAAAGAGATTAAGATGGGGGATGGTGGGGAGGCGGTGGTGGAGAGAGTCAGAGGTGAGAATAATACTGGTTGGAAGTGGCGGCAGAAGAGGGAACGGCACTGCTTTCGGTACTGCCTGTGAACGGTGTAGATTTAAATGCATCCAGGGAACACATTAGGCCAGAAACGGTCCCTCCTCTCCTTGAAGCCTGCCACCGATGCAGCGGGCATCACCTCAGCCAGCGGTGCTCTCCGTAGGTTGACAAAGCGGCGCGCAAAGAAACTTCCCCTTATGTACTTAAATATTCTCTGCATGACGTGCTTAAACTCGTGCCTCCTGAGTGTGGAATCCCTTGTCAGTACCAACAACGGCTTCGTTCGGATAGATAACCCTCGAATTCCATTAAAGGCTTCCACTAGGTCCTCTCTGGGCCTTCTACATTTCATGGCGAAGTGTCTCAGCGCCAGTAACCTCTCTGTGCATGTTTTATCCCTGACTTCCAGTAGCAGTCTGGCGAAGCATCGCTGCACCTTCCCAAGGACAGCCGAGTCCCGCAGGAGAGCCGGGTCCCAAGCTTGGACACAATATCCCAGTTGTGACCTAACTTGTGTTATGTGGAACTGAAAGAACCCATAAGCTTCTCTGGACGCTGCGGTGTGCAACTTTTGGTGGAGCGTTCGGTGCTCCCTAGCTGCTGTAGCCAGACACTGCGGAGATGGCTGGTAGCGATCGCTCTTCAGGACCCCAAGGTCTGCGGTGACATTAGCCTTCGTGATGGTTTGTGGATTAGTTGGGTCTAGGCATACTGATTCTCCGCCGATGTCCTGGGTGAGGAGCCTACACCTACATATGTGGGGCGGCAGTTGTTGCTGAGCGGTCCAGGTCTCAGCTCTATTCCAGTTCTCTTGGAGTGATGCCACCCCGGGCTCACTCACCAGCTTTAGACGGTCCGCAAACAGGTAGCCTTTGTTTTGTATACTATCTAATAGATCTTCGATGTAGACATAAAACAGAAGACCCAGGAGTGACCCCTTAGGGACCCCACCGATGGCCGTAGTCCCCGTGGACTTGCTACTTTCCACCCCAAAGTAATACATTTTGTTTGTGAGATATGCTCGAGTCCAATCCATCACCTGGGTCGCTATGACCAGAGCTTCCATTTCGCGTGGTAGAAGTCGAATATTTACAGAGTCAAAGACCTTTTGGAAGTTCAAATAGCAGACCTCGACTCGTTCACCCCTGTCTAATCTGGCCGCTACCTAGTTAAAAAGGGACGGAAAGGTAGACAACCACGACCTATTTTTGGCATACCCCGTGGTGTCCTTTGGAAACTATCCCACTTTCGGTCAGGCGACTGGTTGTGCGATTTCCAATCCGGGCCTCCTTTATTTTGAGTGGCTATGGTAGCAGACTAATCGGTTGATAGTTCTGTGCCTCTTCCTCCAACTCTTCTCCGTGTATTGGAACAACTCCGGCCATCAGTCATTCTTCGGGTAATTGCAATCTGTCCAAAGACCTAGTCTACGGCCGGGAAGGAGGGGCCGCGACTACCTGGGCAAGGGGTCGAAGAATCGCAGCCGTGGTACCGCCTGGACCGGCGGTTTGTGTACTTTAGGACCCCTCAGGGCTTCTTCTACCTGGTCGGCAGAAACGAGGACTGGCAGAATGACATGTGGTCTGGTGGGGCTTTCGTATCCCGGGTTCATTCCACTTTCTGTTAGGTGCACTGTCTCGAGGTGCTGTCGCAGTATCTCAGCGTTATCGCTATTGTTTTGTGCATGGTTGCCATTCCTGTCATTAACTGGACCCATAGCTACTCGAGTGGTTGATTTTGGCCGGACATAATTGCAGTAGGCTTTAGGGCACCGAGTAGCATTTATAGCCAAGGAGCTCTCATAAGATAGTCTAAGCTGCTTTTGAACCCGGAAGGCTGCCTGTCGAGTCATTTTGAATCTGAGATATCTCCTGTGTTCCCCTGCCTGCTGCTATTGCTACTTTGCCCTGTGTTTCTGACTTTGGGCCCTAGTTGCTGTAATGGTCCACCACGGTGCCCCTTCCTTCCTGCGGATTATGTGAGCTAGAACAAAGCTCTCTTTGGGCAGCCAAGGGTTGTTGTTAAAGACCGTCAGTTATTCCCCTACACTTTCATAATGTTAGCCCCAAGTTAGTGTTTGGGCTGCAGTGGCTAAACACTGCAGATCTAGATCCATAAAGCATCTTTTAAGTTTATGAGTGACCTTGTCCTTGGCGGCCAAGTAGTTGCAACTGATCACTTCAGAGCTACTTCTTCGTGGGGGTTCTGATATATGTAGGCCCTTAGTGTCACCTGCGTGATTGACGATTATCAGGTCCGGTAGCCGGGAAGTCTGTCCTCTCCTCCACATGGAAGGTTGCAGGGCGCTCTGGATGTAACAGTCGGTTGCAGAACGTCCTTCAAAGATACAATAATTTCGTGTTTTCTTGACATCACTCGCTTACGTACATTAGTTACTTGTTCCCAAACACTGTTTTTATGGACTAACCTTTGTCTGTTCGCGTCGAGTGCGCTTCTTTGTCGTATCTCATTTTGAACCTGAGTGACGCACTCACTTGTCTGTCAGACGCTGTTAACTTGGCTCTTGTTTTCTGGGCCAGTGTGGCAGCATAATTGAGGTTTGCATGTTTTATGTTATTGTTCATTTAATAATCCAGTACCGTAGAACTCACGGATCAATCGTGGTTTGTTTTTGGAGCTCGTTTTCTTCCGGCCACGTGCTGCTCAGTAGCGTGTTACACTGGGAAAGCCCTCCTCCGGAGCAAAGTCTGGCAGTCTAACAGAGAAATCCTCGCCCGCTGCCCATAGAATCACCCAGTCTACCTGGGGGGCGGTGAAGTCCCCCAGGGTTTTGAGTTCGTTTGCCCTGGCTACGACGCGGTGGAGGTAGTTCAGCAAGGCTAGATCCTCTGACTGGGAGGGAGGAGCGGAGAGGCTCCCATACACACATAAAACACGAACATCAAGTTGGTGTATCTCCAAACCGCAGAAGATAGCCTGTATATGTGGTGATGTGGTACATTTCCCCGGCTATCGGCTTTGTTGCCTCTGAGACTACTATCATAACACCCCTACCGTCCCTTCCTTTCACCTTGTCAGCTCGATGAATGCAATAGCCAGAAGGGACGAGGAAGCCCACTTAATTCCCCGCTTTTAGCCAGGTTTCGGTGGCTGCCATGCAAGCAGCTTGGACATTGACTGTCGTCAACTGGTGCGACTTATTTCCAACTCTGCTTGCATTGATGTAAGCCACGGCTAGGTTTCCCGACTTTCGTGCATTGTTTGTGAGCTGGCAGAGGTGTCACTCTGAACCTGGTTCCCAGTGCTGGCCTTATTTTTTGGAGGCGAGAGTTGAGCTAACATTTTGTCCTTCACCTGTCCATCTCGGCTGACACTGAAGGGATTTGACGGCTTCCACAGGATTCCATAAGAATTGGGGTACTATGCCGATCTGGTGTAGGAGTTCTACATTTTTCAGTGCTAATAAGAAGCCGACGATTTTCCCAGGGTTGGCTTTTCTCCTACCGGTAGATGCTCGCCAACTGGCCGGGTTATCTGGTTCCATTGCGAACCTTCCTTGGGTGGCGGCCCTAACCAGCTCCAAATTAAAGGTAAGGGGGCAGCGAATAAAGGCACGAAAGTGAAAGAAGAGTAGCGTGTTTAGAGAATGCTCATGGAGGAAAAAGGATCAAAGAAGGACAGAGGGCGGTTGTATAAAGTAGCTTAGGAGGTGGACAAAGTAAAACCTAGTAAGCACAAGGTCTAACTAACTTTCACCAACCCACGCGCTGCCATGTCGTCGGTGGCCGTAGCTCGTCATGGAACATTCGGTCACATACCCCGTCAAGTTGATGCTTGGACTCAGCCGCTGAAGCTGTCTCGATTACTTCCTCTGGGGGTTTGTTCCAGCCGTTGACCACACGTTGCTTGGAGAACTGAGCCCGTATTCTTGTCCGTGATCTGTCCATTTTTAGCTCCAGAGCATGGCCTTTCAGGTTGTGGTGTTCCCACCGCGGGCGGAGGCATACTTGCGGGTGCCTAAGTCTGTCCGGACTGTCAGAATCTCACACACTAACACGAAATCCACTCGCTTCCTCATTCTTCGCACGGAGAGTGAGATGAGGCGCTCTAAACTTTCCTCAAGTTTTCTTGTTGTCACGGAGGAGGATCTGGTAAGTCTTCTCTGGATCTTCTCTGATAATCGCCCACCCTAAACAAGACATTGAATCCAGGCCTGGTAAGAGTTCTCCATTTGAGGTCACGAGAGAGCTTTGTGTGGCGAGAAGAGCACAGATGTTCCCCTAAATCTGACAGAGCTTATTGCTCACAGAGCTAACGAGAAAAATGGCGTATGGAAGCGCTAGGTGACTGCAGTCTCGGAACGAGTAATGCCTTGCTAGTGGTCAGCAAACGAAAGTCGAGCCTCAGAGACATTTACGCAAACGTGCAGAGCAAACAGTTCTGGGTCAGGAACCGTCAGAGTTTGTCTAACTGGCGGTCCAACCAGGGGCAGCTTGGTCAGGAGTGACAAAGGGAAGTTTAAACATTGGGTGAAAATGAGAATGATGATTGACAGAAATGCAAGCAATGCCGCCACAAGCTCCCTTAAGCGGCTGTTGTCACATTTTCATGCTGGGTCTTGAGTGGAAATTGGCCCCAGCCATGCCACCAAAGTCCTGAACTAACCCTTTCACGGGTATTGCTGCTGCCACACCACACATCCAGTAACCCTAACATGGAAGACAACTCCTCATCGGCCAGATGCACACACTAGTGCGTGTCCAGCGCCAAGTCCCCTCCTCAGAACATTCACGGAAGTAACATCGTGAATGATTGAAAATTCCTCCTCTATCACTCTTACGTATTTTATTTACGGACTTCAAACCACGTTTTCTCACCTTACTCTTACTAGTGCTGTTTTGTGGCCGCCAGTCTTTTTTCTTCTCTGGTAGTGCTTCCTCTGTGGGATAACTCTGTGAACGTTCAGCATGGTAATGAGTCGCAGTGACTGGAGGCAGTTCGTTTTACTGCGGTTCAGTTTCACTTTTCCGCTCACGTCGACAGGCCGTAGAGGTTAAGCTCGTTTACGTCGAAGTTTTTGGCTCCACGATTAGGAAGCTGTTCCTTGGGCTTATTCAGGCGTAAGAAATTCATTCTCTCTGTCTGGACTGCAGGACAGGTACTTACTATTTACTCCTTTTAGTTAACTGTTCCCTTTGTACAGAATTTTGTCTTGAATTTTGCCACTTCTGGGCTGGATAGAGACTAAAGCTCACTGTTAAAGGTATGATCAATATGTATTTACATTTTCAACTCACAAATAGTGCAGTAGAATTTGCGGGGCAACCATCTCCTTGATCTGGGTTCGGGATCGATTTGGGCTACGCGTGGTTTTGAGGCTCCAATGTGCTATCCACAACGCATGAAGCTTATTAGTCGGTGAATCGAGCACCGAATCATTTGTCAGGCATCACTCGGGCCAGGACCTGAGAGTTTCAGTGGTTACACTTGACTTCGCCCAGGTCTTTCTGGAACTCTTCAAGGTCGACCACTTGTGGAGATTCAGTTGTCGTTAAAAGTGAGGCCGGGGGCAACCTCGTAGTCACTCAAGAGGATCGGACCCAACCAATGCGAGTGGCCTCGGACAAGTTCGACAGAAACCGCTTGTGGTTGGTCGTCGAGTCTGCTAATTACCTTCTCTGATTTATCGTACCTAAAAACCACATCCGCATTACATCTAACGTGCTATTTCGCAGCCTTGGCCTTCTTGCTACTTACTTTTTCGTGGTTCTAGCTAGGGGCAATCCCAACACGTCCTGCCGTTTCAATTTATTTTGATCACCTTAAGTGGCGTCGCTTTATGGAGCTGCCCAGTATTGAATGCCGAACCTGCATGCTGGCTTATCTGAAAGAAAAGGAAGAATCGGACGTTTCGAGTTAGGGTGTAGCATTTGGAAGTAGGTGAAGAAGAAGAACCAGACTGCACTCTTCTTGGCGGCCGGCTGCCTTTTATTGTACTGGTTGATGGAAATCCTAGCATATCCGAGAGTCCTTTCTGCAGTTAAGTTCGATGAGCTAAAGGCTCTACTGCTAGGCCACTTGGCTACGGTCAGTTCCCAGGCCACCGGGCGTGCAGTATTTTATTCGCTGGTTCTTGGCCCGGTTCGGTGGGTTCATCCTGACACTTCTAGCAGGCCGAAAAGTGTAATTTTGGTGGTCAGCTGGGGATCCCGTCGCATGACCGACTCGCTGCCGGTATAAATGCTCCGAAGTTGCAAAATGAGCTGTTGATAATGCCCGACCTTACTCTCACCGAGGCCCAAGCAAAGCGCGAAAAAGTGGGTGACCTATCTGGTGCGACGGCCGTAAATTCCGTAGTGCACTGCTGACACGTTCGTCCCCGTAAACCAGTTCCTACAAATCCTACGTATCAGCCGAAGCCAACCAAAGAAATCATTCCTGCGAGAAAACCTGTACAGCCGAATCGTTGCTCGTCGTGCGGCGAATTTCATCTGCTTTCCACCCACCGTGTGTGGTGTGCCATCATCGTTGAAAGCCTAGCCCTATTCGCTAGGTGTGCCTTCAGTCCAAGTGACGAACTTGGCCCCTGGAGATCCGAAAGTTGGTTCAACCAATTCCTGTACTGATCAGTCCAGTTACAGTGCGGCTTGAGATATCAGCTCATTGTGGATAATGGGAGCCTTGAGTCCGTCGTTCTGAGATCAGTGTTCGACTTGACTCAGCCCAGAGTAGCCTTACAACCCACTGAGGTGTGCTTTTACGGTGCTACTGGACATCGACTTTTGTTACTAGGCGAGAGTACTATAATTTTTTGGCTGGAGAGCAACTAGGCCTCGGTAAGATTCCTGATTTCCGTAGAAATTCCATTGATTATGGGTTTAAAGACCCTGCGTACGCTGGAGCAACCGGTAACCCTTAAAGTGACGTCCAATAATCCGGCAAATCAGCTTGTTCTTCAGCAGTTGATCGCAGATTGGTCCGACAAAGAAGGTGACGCGGTGGTCGGACCCGCGAAATTGGAAGTAGATGGTAATCTGGTATTCCTGGAAAGCGGAGCGATGCGGTAATTTCATAGAGAGGATGTTATGAAGATGCTCACCATAACGGATCGAGAAGGTATCATTGCTCTTATGACTTCGTCCACTTGAGCGACTCCGAGTGAGGTGGCAAATGAGAGCGACGGACAGGCACCCAGGATTTGTGGTGATTCCCGACTGACTTTCAATCCCCATTTGTGGAAACGCGAGGCTACCGGAGGACTCCACGAAATGTTGTTCGGTGTAGCTTTTTTCTCAAAAATCGATCTGGCTGATGGGTACTTATAAATTCCGCTGCAAGTGGAGTCCCTACCACTGAAGACCATTACCACTTCACGTAATGTGTGTTTTAACATAATTTCTTGTCTTTCGGTCTGCACGTGTCATCCGGGATATTCTGGGGTGCAACAGATGGGGTGATACACGACATCGATAGGCAATAGCATATCAAAATGCTGTGCTTCCTTTCAAATCCACAAGGGAAGAACGAGATAACTGATTGCAAAAGTTGCTGGAGAAGTTCGTAGAAAAAATGTATCGATCAGAGCCCCTACGTGCAAGTACGGTGTCACCGAATTAGATTCCTTCGGGTTCGCCATCATTGCGAAAGAATACCAACCCCATCCAGATCGTTTCAATTCCCTGACTGACACCAAGTCACCAAAATCCAGGCTCACTTACGAACAATTCTTGGACACCTGCATTTCAACTCCAGGTTCATTCCGAACTTTGCAACAAGAGCACAACCGCTGTTTCTGGCTCAGTCGTTCGATGTGTGGTGATGGTACGAACGGTGTGAAGAGGTGCTAGGCGGTCTTATTCAGTATATCGTCGACCGACCAATGCTAGCCCGTTTTTCACCATCTAAGCCGACCATGCTGTTCATCGACTAGTCGGAATTAGGGACAGAAGCAGTTATAAAACAAGATGGATGTCCAGTCATGTTCATCTCGCGTCTCCTTGATACTTCACAGAAAGTTCATTCACGGACGCAGAAAGAAGCTTCGGCCATTTTCTGGGTAGAACGCCAACTACACAAATACTTATTTGGACTGAAGTTCACGATTCTCACTGAATACTCAGCTCTTCAGTCCCTACACCACCCAGGTAAATCAGTCGCCAAATCCACGGCTGCTGTAATTCACCTATGGGGCCTTGCTTTGGAGGGCTATAAATATGACTTCCTGCGTTGACCCGGCAGAAAAACTTAGCAGGCAGACTTCCCGTCCCGGTACTTACGACTTGCAGCCGCAGACCAATGCCATTTCACTTCGCCGGCTGCGCCTATGTTGAAAAAAGAATTGAGGAAACAGATAAAACGATGCTACTCGCCCGCGACTTCGGCGATCAGAAAGGGCTGGCGGCCCGAAGTGAAGCGGAAGTTTCCCCAGTTCTTTTATCTACGAGAAGTAATCAGTGTTCAACCAGAGGGCATCCTTTTTCAAGGTGACCGGCTTGCCTTGAACTCTCGCATTCTTGAAGTAGCACAAGGGGTTGGGGCAAAGGCCCAAATGGTCCCGGACCTTTTGGTTATCTAGTTATCTGAGTGTCCTCGATGAGCCAGTTGATAGTTCATCGGATAAAGGGCAATGAAAAAAGAGCGAGGGTAAAAAGTACAAATCATGACAGCATCTTGCATCTGGTATTGCCGGTGAGCTGGAAGATGGACCACTGGGCAACGCGAAAGGATTCAGGATACTGGTTCTGACTGCGTTTTGCTTGTTTTATTGCAGGTGATCTAGAAGGTAGATCGCTGGGCGGTGAGAGAAGTTTAAGAATGTCAATGGTCCTTTCAGCTTGCGTGGCACGAAAAGGTCCACCATGGTAAACCTACCAAGCATTAAACGGCGGGATCCATGAGCCGCCCATCGCGTGAGGCCTTGCCGCGGTCATTCCGCCTACTTTGCGCAAGGCCGATTTGGGCAAACTGTAAAAAACCACTTCGGCTTGGATAAAATGAGGTCATTGACTCGATGGACTTGTTGGTGGCCGGAATAGGATGCGGATATTTGCGACACAGCCGAGGATTGCGATGCACATCCGCCAAACTCTGAAACTCATGGCCCGAAAGCTACATCCCATGGCAGAGGGTTCATTCGAACTTCTGTGGCCCATTCTTGAACCGGTATCAAGTCCGCGACCGATCGACTCCTAGTCTGAATGGCCGGAAGTACTCTTGACGAGTTCTTCAAGCACCCCTTTCGTAATCCAGATGTTACGGGGACGCTTCAGCTGAGGAGGCGTCCCACAGGCACTAACCAGATTTCTGTGTGGAGTAGCCGAAATGTTGACTCAATAGAATTTGAAATCGGCATCTGACTACTGCGCCAAGCCACCCGCGTTCTAACGGTACAGCGAAAAACTTGGTGCATTCTATGGAGGGTGCAGTAACATCAGTCAACCCGGGAAAGTTACCCGGCTTGGAGGAGTCCCTCGACAATTTCTTTTTTTCAGAACAGAAAGGCAACGCATGCAATCACCAGTCGTCCTCCTCAAGTCCAGAAGGATGCGGTCATCGCTGAAGTGGCTCGGCTCCAGAGATGCTATATACTTTCGCGGCTTGAGCTTCGATAAACTCGTGGAATTATCACCAGGCAACTTGGCCAATCTACGGTCGAAACCTCGGGCCCGGATGCTGCCTTGGTGTATCGGCGCCTCCACAGCCAAATCCATTTCAAAGTGGCAACGAACGATGTAACTAATCGAAAGGTTGAGATAACAGAGGACCCAGGCGGTGACCGTGTTGAGGACAGAAACACACCTAGTACGAATCCTGAAACGACTGCCGCGGCCGTCGGGCCACTGTCAATGGCTTCAGTTCGAAGATCGTTACGACAGGGAAGCCAAATGCGCGAGGAACCCTTGAGGGAGTAGGGTTGTGGTGATTCAGCAGCTGTTATACGTGATATGGCCAGGTACATCGTTTTAGTCACTCGCGAGGATCGGCCCTAACCATTCACACTCATCGCGGACAAGTTTGACTAAAGCTTTTTGTGACTGGTCATCGTTGAGCCTACCAATTGTCTTCTCTGATTTGACATATCTACAAGAACCAACTCTACAGTATAACTAACATGCTATTTCACAGCCTTGGTCTTCTTGCCGATTACTTTTTCGTGGTTCTATGTGGGGCAAAACTCGACACGTCCTGCCACTTCGGTTCATTGTGGCGACTTCGCTACTGCCACTGTTTTCACATAATTGGCCTACTTGGAACAGGATTCTTCCAGTCGGTTTTCCGAGTCATTCACGTGCGAGGGGAATAGCAAGGTCGAAGGACCGATCACTGAAGTAATCCACGCTGAGTGTGCTCACCCGGAGATGAACTTCCTTTTTTCCCCATTTGGAGGTCCTGCAAACCAGACGTTCCTCAGTCCATACCATCGCATGCTCCGATAGTGTGAACCCTCGTAGTTTCTTCATAAGCAGATTGCGGTCCACCTAGCCGAAAGCAACCAAGAAATCCAGTTTAAAGACTTCATCTAGCTTCCCACCCTCTACTATCCTTATCGCCCCCCGAAGATTGGGCAGGCTGGAACTTTTCCGCTCAAATCCGTGCCGGGTTCGTGGACAAGACTGTATTGTTTCAGGGACAACACTACCCGGCCCCGAATGAACCTTTACACAGTCTCTGACGCAGTGGAGGTTAGGTCCACTGGGCGGTGGTTTTCGCACCTATCTCTACCGCTCCATGTGTGTGTGTGTGTGTGGAAGAAATTATGAAAGTTGGGAAGTCCTCAGGCAAAATCCCGGTTTCCTGCGAGGCATTGGACAATTTCGTCAGTGGTCCTTCCATTGCTGGTGCCAGAGATTTCAGGGCCACCGGGTGGATATCATCTGGTCCCGCTACATAGGTCTTGAGTGGCTGTCGGATGTGGCCCATGACGTCATCTTACCACGTCGGGTTATCCCGCATCTCAGCATTCACCAGAGAAGAAACCTCTGGATATATAAGCCCTCGGGTCTTCCTTGTACACTTTTGAGGAGGACCCAAGCAGGTGTTCAGCGTCTTCCTGATCTGTGATCGCGGAGAGCCCCTGTTCGTCAGTGACTACCACTCAACCCTGCCGGCTGCTTTTTGACCGCACAAGTTCATGATACGCCTTTGGGTTCTTTTTCGTGTTTTTGTGAGTGACTCTTCACACTGTGTCTTCCACTTGTTTTGAACGCTTGTGACTCTTTACCTAGCGGCAAAATACTGAAAGAGGCAGCCGTGCCCTTCCCTCCCCCCGTACCTTATCCAAGCCGCTTGCCTTCGGTGGTCTGCATTTTGTGATCGACTACTCCACCATGGTGAAATTCCTGCTCTGTGGACTGTCCATACTTGAACGGCCTCATCCACTAACCTCTGGATACTGTCATCTAGTTTCTGCCGTTGTGCTCGGATCGGGTATGCTCTCAGTTCCACATCCCATGTTAGCAGCAGAGCTCTTGTCCGAGTATCACCTTCAATCATCTTGGAAAACATTTTTGCTTTCACTGAAGCCGGTGGAACTACAAGGCTTTAGCCGGTGCAAATAATTGCATGATACTCAGTGGCGCTTCCATTTTTGCTTTCGCGCTATCACTTGGGTACCCTGTAATCCGAAGGAATAGAGCTGGTTCTGCTTGCTCCGTCCTCCACCTGATCTATTGGTCGATATGCTAGACGAGAGCTCCGTTTTGCAGCAGCGTTGCTAGGTTTTCCCCGGAAGACCCCAACCGAGCTGTTCCCACTGGCCAGTTAGCCTTCGAGGTACTGAAGTCTCCCACAGCAGGAAGCTAGTTCTTACCCGCTATGATAGTTTTTTAAAAACCGAAGGGCTCCGCTTCTTCATTACCCTCCGCCGATGGCACCCTGTTTTGGTAAGACACGGCTAAGCCAATTACCTAAATGAGCTATTACCTCAACTTCCTGCAAGTTTGGTGTTGGCAGCAGTCCCCTATCCATGCAGTCGTATTGACCCATTACCAGCAGCATGACTTCTCCCCCAAACTTTCCATCCTTTCTCCATCTTAGCTACAGCAAACTTATCTGAGGCGAGATGGTTTACCTTATCGTACGGCCGAAGCCACTCTTCCGTGACTGCAATGACATCCCCCATGTGTACGAAAGCCCGAAGCCCACTGCATTTACTTCCTATGATCGCTGCATTTGTGTAAGTGGCCTGTGTGGCAGCCATCCTTCTATATAATCTCAAGGATTTTTCCCTCTTTTGGCGGGGATGCCACCGTATCCTCCTGATAGTGGACCTTTGAAGTACTAATCTGAAATGGCCTCCGGCTATTAGTTTCGGGAGGAATGATATCCCCACTGGAGTGGGAAGCCTTTGACCCTCCCTCCGCCAGTTCGCCTTAGGGTTATGCTTGGCAAAGTAGTTGAAATACTGGCAATTTCTTACTTGCTCATCACAGGTGACTCATCTTCTTGGGTAATTTGGTCATGCGGCTCCACGGGAATCATAGACAAAGACGCCTTCATTATCTTACCCGCTCCCGCCAGGACCCTGTCACATTGCCTTGGATTTGCGAATTATGAGCAGTGGTCTGGTGTGTGCGCTGTCTCCCTGCAGCCACCTTCCTGGCCAAAAGGTTTTCTTGATAGTCGAGGGACCAGAAAATCCACCATCCTTAGAGGGTTTGTTATGCGACTACGTACAACACGTCCCCTTTGTCCGCTTTCCTTGATTACGGGCTCTGGCACCCCTCTGGAAAGCTCAACTACATTTCCCCCCAGAGTTGTATCACTATATTTCAGCAGTTGCTCTAGTACAATTCTGAGATACTGCCTTGTGTCTTCCACTACTTTCTCTCTGAACTCTATCTGTGAAATCCAATCTTTACATCCCCAACCACTTCCCGCCGTACAGCCCATCTTATCAGGCTTTCCTGGGGTTGGACGATTGCCGCAGACATCCTTGGGCTCCAGAGGTAATATCGTTGGGGATCTACCTTCCCAGCTAAAGATTATATTCCTCTTACGTTAGTTTTCCTAGTCTATTTTTGCTTGCACCCTGATGCAGACACTATTCTGCAGGACTGATATCCTTATTCTGGGTGTTGGTACTTGCTAGCTTGGCTGCCTGATTCGAGTGCTTAAAATCAGCCTCGGCCCTGATGTTCCACCTAGGGCGGCCATATCAGGTTCTCATGTTCACTAAACACGGAACGCATCTCTTCCGTCATCTCCCCGATCTTATGGTTGTACCGTGTCTCACAGAAGTGGCACTGAATATCCTACATATACATCTCAACTTTACCTCTATTCCCGCCGCACCACGACTTATAGCTTGGTGACCTGATGATTGTAGACGCAGATGACTTCGCAACTTAAGCATTCTTTGAGGTGGAAAAAGTTTGGGTGCAGCCTCCAGAAATATGAGAGCAGCTACCGTAGTTGGTGCTACAGAGGCTGACCCGCCGTGAGCCTCCAACCATTATAATTTCAACGGTTTCGTGATAGGTGTCCATGGGTGGTACTCGTATTTACTGACACTAGTTCCGATTTTGTTTATCTGTACCAGTTGACTGTTACCTCGTTCAAAGCACTTCCGTCTCCCGTCATATAAAGCTGGTTATTCTGTGTGCTGTCTGTCCAAGGAGAGCTACTGTCAAGTATGACTTTGATTTTTTGCATCGGTAGGGTGCTGTACAATTCAGGTACCGTGTAAAGCATGATTCCGACGCATCCAGTGACCCTTCGATCCTGTCGTGGATTGGGATTTATATATCGTTCCTTGAGCGATTATCAGAAGTCATCTGATTTGGGTTCACGAATTAGTTCGGTGGGGATACAAGAGTAAAGACAGTCTCTTTTAGGCTTCCGCAACACTTCGTTTTAAACTTCAAATACTGAGCTGGTTCTATCATAAGCGGCAACTGCGGAGCAAATCACTCTTATGCAGTTTGCTGCAGCGGATACAACGCTGACCTTAGCTTGTCTGTACCGAAATACTTCTTTGTTGTTGATTTACTCTTGTATCATTCGGAAGGCTTTTGAGGCTTTGTTCATGTCCATTTTGCCGAGGTCGCTAGGCCTGTGGTGGAGATGAAAGGAGACCTCTATGGCTGAATTGCTCACAATCTAGAAAGTTGGCCTCCGCAAATGAGTGAACTTCCTCAGCCCAGTGATCCTTGATACGGCTTTTAAGATTTGGACGGGATATTCCCTGATCCTGAAAAATGCTTCCGATGGTATGCTGCCAAGGTTCCCAGTTACATTTTGCCCTGGTGCTTCACAGGTATACCGAGAACAGATCTAGTGATGTTTTGCTGAAGTATTTCAAACTTTGAACTTCTGTTCCAGTGACTTTCTCTTCTAAGGTCTGTTAAATAACCAGACTTAACTGACCCTATTTTTCGCTTTCCTGTGTGGCACTGGCCGAACAAGTGGGTCAAATCTGGTCATTTCCCTTATGTTGACGTCCTGAAGTTATAAATTTGTACTCCGAGGAAGATGGCGTTTTTCTGGACCTTGTGTTTATTTCGTTGTCTGAATGCATTCGTTGAAGTGAAAGACCATTCGCTGGATAGTGGGACAACCGGACAATGGGGGATGATCCAGGCTACAAATCTTCAGTTCAGCCCAGCTCACTTCAACTTTCATGACTTGATGGCAGTCTGCCAAATCGCCCAGTCTGTTGCACTAGTAAGCTCTTTTGTCTCTAGCCGCCTTGACTTTATGAGGAGGCTTCTCTTCCTTGTAGGCTGGCCCGTGAACGATGAGCCAGGATGCTTCAGGTTAGACCTACTCCAGCATTTCGGTGAGATTTCAGTACAATTAAGTTTGCAGAGAATGAAAATGTCGACAGCAAACTTGCGTCCATATCGTCGCGTCGTCGGTGAGCTTCTTTGACCCCTAACACTGAGAGCTGAATGTTTGACCATGCAATGGCATACAAGATCAAGCTGGTAATCACCAGCTCTGATTGACCAACCGTATCACTGAACTGAAGAATGGGGGCAGAAAAAGATGGAGCCACGGAAATTTGATAGAAAGAGTCCTAGTCGCCACTCTCACGGAAGAACCTTACCTAGAACTTATCGAGACGATATTTAAAAGCGCCTACTGAAATTGTTTCTATTATCTCCCCCGTTAGTCTATTCTACTCGATGGCAGACCTAAAACAGAAAGATTGAGTTATAATCCCTATTCTTACTCGGTCTTTCGCGAGCTGGAACCTGCTGCCCACAGTCTTTCTGCTAAACTCCCTCAGAGGTGCATGCTCTTCACCAGGTCTGGGTAGTTCCCTCTTGATGGACCGTCAGCTTTTGCTTGGCTCGGTATCTACTTCATTTCCTCCTTTGCTCTCTTTAGTTTGCCCAAATTAATCCTGCAGTGACACCTGCGTAACACGGTATTTCCCAGCGCTATGGTGAGCCTAATGTAAGGGGACCTGCGGCTTAGGCCTAGAAATTGAGTCCAGTTTCTTGCTCCATTGGGCTGCAGGGCAAATCCTCTAGGGTTTCAGCAGTTTGTAAAATGCTTATGCATTGGCTTGGTACAACAACCACCTGCGACTAATCCGAGGTGATGATCAATTTCGATATCGGGACAAGTGGCAGTCCCATGTGCCAGTATGCTCATCACCCCCACGTCATCCCCTCTAGAGTACAGAAAGTCTCGTTTGGGTTACAGAAAAGGACCAAGGAAAAAGAGGTGGGAGAGAAATATGTGTGCAAGAAAAGCCTATTTGGTTCAAGCTCAGTCAAGGAAAAGGGAACTAACATGGTGTCCAGACTGGCCTTGAACTGCCCCACGGTGGTTGCCTGCACCTCGATCGACGATAAATATCTCTAATCGTTAACTACTCCACATCCAAATAAATTTGCTTTCACGCTTCGGTAAGTGCTTAGCTTGACGGGCTTATATAGTGACCTCGGAGTATTTAATTTTTGTTGAGGTGGGGCATTGACTGACTCGATGATGACAAGCCCTTCCGTTGCTTGAGGGCTTGAATTAGGTCCTCCCTCATAACAGGACCAAGATAGTACAGTCTCTTCCTATAGAACACGTCAGAAGCCCGTTACGACTCTGGTTAACCGAAGCCGGATTTTTCCCGGAGGATCCTGTGGCAAACGAGTGTTGGCAGCTAGGCTTGGACGTAGTGTTTCATATGGGACCTCACTATGGGATGGCTTAAAGGCGCATATACTTCCACGTTCTGGATTTAACCTTGCATGTGAATTGACGCTACTTCCATAAAGCCTTGGTAGCGGCCTGAAGGCATTAGCAGGAAGGCCTACAGGGTCTGTTTCACAACTTCCGGGGTTGGTCAACCAGTCTGCGGTGTCCCTGGAGTCAGAATCTTTGGGGTTGGCAGTGGGCGGGCCATCAGGACCAGAGCCAGTAAGTAGATTCTCACACTTTTCCTCTTTCATTGGCAGCTACCACCCAGCCGTTCACTAGTGGATACGAAGCTTGGCCAAATCTCTCTCACCATCGTATGGATTTCCAGACTGTTTTAAATCGTCGGCGAAGAGGAAGTTAAGTCAAAGAAGTCCGTTGCTTAAGTCGTTTTTCGGATCAGGAATAGCTGCAGACCTCGAAAGGAGCCTATGAAACCCTGCTTCTTGCTGTAGCTGGATTAGAAATTGCTTGTTTAACTCGGACTTTCTTCAGATACCTCCCTATACACAAAGCCAGTCTCGGGAAGTAATTAGCTCTACCAGCTTTAGGAGCGGTAGGCGGCGATTCACTGAACTGAAGGCTTTCTGGAAGTCTGAGCCACACACGTCGACGATTTCGTGCCTATCTAATCCGGAGGCCTCTCTTATCAGAAACGACAACAAGTTCTCGGCTTTATTGGGGTACTTTGCGATCTTTGGGCACTAGAGGCTTCAAGGATGTCTCAACCTGAACTTTGCTGTCTCCCGTACATGTTGTATTGGAGCTTCGCTGGGGACAAACCCAGTAAGCCTTGCAGAAAGCGTCTTGCCTGGTGCATAGTCCCCTCCCGGTCTCAGCTTTGGAAGCCGAAGTCTTCACTGGTCGTAGGTTTCCAAGGCGCAGACACAACCGTGTACAGATAGTGGACAAGTCTATTGTCCGGTTCGGCTGTACGGGGTTCACTCTAAAAACGTCAAGCTAGTGTCAGTTACTGGGCCTGCTATTCATCGTGTAGGATACTCCCCGGATGTTGGTTGGCATTAGGCTCTCAAGCGCCACTTTCTCACGTCTATTTGATATCAAAGTTAAGGCTTCACCTTCCATTCCCTCCGGTCTATCCCTCTCCGTGTGTGCCATAGGCTAGAGGGACAAACAGCTTCGTAATTTTGCAGCTTTACCCGGGATATAGCTCAGTCTATACCGCCTGTCTCCACGACAGGCTCCTCCGATTTGTTTTCCATGTCGCGTACATTGGCACCTAACATGAAATTCAGCAATCAGCCCCTAATCCTTTTCTTGGGATTTCCTTGTGTACACTGGCGGCTAAGTCGGGATGTCACTGCCACTTTTCCAATATTCGGGTTGTTGGCCCAGAGAAATAGCTCCTACCGAGACGTTGGTAGTTTTGGTATCATCGCTCTGGTTCAGGTGATATTCCGTATCCCGCCGTAAAGTATACCGTGGTCTGATACTCTATAATCCACCCGAGTGGATGTTTTGGTAACCGTAGTTCTTGAATGATTTTCCAGTTCTTATCATTCAGATTCTCTGTTTTTCCGAAACCCCTGATAGCTCCTGAGCAACTCCGTTTTATGCCGTGGCGTACTTTATCTCATTTCAAACTCTATCGGGCGGACATAGAGTCGCCGTGATTTTGTTTGAGCAATGCAATTGCCGGTGCCTGCTGATACAATTTATGAGACTCGGCTCACAGAGTTTCTCTTTGATTGTTGCCCTTGCTGATAGAGCAAGTGCAAGTCCCCTGGGAAGGACCGCTGTTCTTTGTATGATAGAAGCTCATTTTACTTTGCTAAAGTTTTGTCACCGAGGCCAATTTTGTTTCCAGATAGTTTGGCTGTCGGCTCTTTTCACTCCGTTTTCGAAACGGAAGCTGGTGCACGCTTTTTCTGATGTAGATACTGGTGGAGTTTTGAGCTCCTTCTACTTCACGACCCCATTTGTCGCCCAAAGGCTGTCACATAAGGGCGCCTGCTCCTGGACCGCTCGATGCAGGAACTACGGGATGTACACTGTTGCGCTTCCCGCTGAGCCCCAGCAGTGTAAATTGGTTTTATTCCGAAGGTACTGGACGAAGTCCGATCCAAGGCTTTGGTCACCGCAAGTCAAATCTGCGGAAAGTCTGCAAACCTTTTCGGGCACGACAAGAATGGCTAATTGCCCCTCTGTGTTCAAATTAAGGGGTGCTTTTTAGGCTGGATGTCCGGCGCATGGCCAGTCTCCCCCCCCGGCATCAGTAGTGGATATCTAAGCTGCATTATCTAAGCTACTCCGTGCCCCGCAAGCACCACCGTGTAAGGCTTAATCTGTTCTTATTGATGTCTATCTTCCTCGCATTGAACACGTCAATATCACCATAGTTACCCTCTCTAAGTCCGGCAAAAAACATGGGTGAATGATCGCTCATCCTGCCTATCACAGCTCTTGCTTCTTTTTACTTGACGCACGATGTATCACTTTCTTAAATAACCTTTAATTCCACTTCTCGGTACCACCCCTTCAGAATGCTTTTTAAGCCCTGTAATCCATATTATTCACCGCGCCCTTCTGGAAGCTTTTCTATTTCCACTCCCAAGAATAGAACTCAACATTGCTGAAGAGTTCACTGCCACCTCTACTGTCGCCGTGACCACCGCCACATAAACCACGGATGAGGTCGCCTTTACAAAACCATCTCCGTATAGTTCCAGCTCTCAGATACCAGGTGGTGAGTATGTACTCCCCTCGAAGGTTCAATCGGCTATCCGTATTAGGATATTTCGTTGTACCATCCTGATTTCGTGAAGCACTGTCTTTTCCACTTTTGCTCGCTATTAGTTAACTTGTTGAGCCGACCCTGATCTCTACAGACTTTCCGTGACCGACCTAAGAAAGGAAAGAAGGGCCGATCTTTTGTAACTCTTTTCTGCGAGCTCATCTCTCATCAATTTTGAACCTCATTGGGCTCCTCCATCTTTACTTCGCACCGACCAAGTCGTTTAACCCTGTCTGTTCTCGTTCTCTGCTATTATCTCAAGAAAATCTATTACATCAAGTTTACTTTTCTCATCAACCCTTTTCCTCATTACATCCTCTGAAGTATCTCTATCACGAATAGTGATCGTTTTTGAATGAATTTTATTTTCTTTCTGTCATCCATTCTTCTCTATCAACTATCCGGCTGATGAATTTGCTCTTTTTCAGAGCTGATTTGTCATCCCTCTTTCTTGGCCAGTTTTTGGCCATATCCATCTCATACTGAAGTATCTGACTGTTCTTTGGCACCTTCGGTAACAAAAGCTGCTCACTTAAAAATGTCCGCAGTTGCAGTTTGACTCTTTACTAGTTCCATCCATTTTTGCCTGATTAACGTTCAAATTCCGACATTTCATCCATCCCCGGTTCCTTCTTGTTTTACTTTATCTCATGACCATGACGTTTAATTTTGAAGGGCTCTATTAGTATTCCGTTTCAGTGCGTTCAGTTTTTTCTTATACAGTGGTTTGTTTTTATAAATAAATCTATTCTGCTAATGTAAAACTTGGCAGTCTCGAGTGTCCCACTAGCTTGCTTTCGAGCTCATCTACGGCGTTCCCAGGAATTAATTGGTTTTGTTATTATTACTATAGCCCAAGCCACCAAATACTGGGTAAGAATCAAATTTGTACCCAGCTTTTTGCCCATGAGGCCCAAAAGATCCTCACGAGCTGTAACAGGAAAGCAAACAAGCATCCATTGCAGCGGTCGCAAATTTGCTGTAAATTTCTGACTGCCTCACCGTTGATTTCGCTCTCCTTAACCAAAGGACCACTGGGAGCAGCTGGGCCAACATCAAACCCCACTGGGCAATGAGACAATGCAGGACAGAGAAAAACAGTAGCGGAGAGGAGGACTTGTCGTTAGCTTTCGTTGACCTCTCTCCAGGCCGCATCAGCCGCGATAGCACGGATGAAGCTGGATGACTTCTGACTCTTCACCTCGTTTACAAATGCCACTGGAGATGTGGTAGACAGTTTGAAAGCAATAAAAGCAAGAAAGGAAAGGAGTGCGCTGATTTGGAACCCTGTCAATAGTGTCTGCTTTCTGGCTCCAGTGAAGGCGAAAGTACGCTAGCGCAGCAGACCAGACAGAGGGATCTTTGTAGTGCTAGGAATCCAATTACAGTGAAAAACAAACCGAAGGTCCCTAAGCCCGCCATCGCCTATAATTCATCCGTCGTCACTAATTACTTTTTCAGGTTTTCTTCAGTGTTGTTTTACAAAGCTTTTTTCTCAGTATACTCTCCTTTGAGACTTTATATCGATGCTATCCGAATTCCTGCAAATGTTTCTTCCTTCCCAGCTTTACTCTTTTACGTATCCTGACCACGAAGCCCAGTTCACTCATTACAGCCCGGGAAGTCCGTCCGACCTTCATATTCAATTATGCTGGCCTTTCTTTCATGCGACCATTAAAACCTCTACATTCCTCCGTGCTGCTTCTACCCAATTTGGTATCCGAAAATCCCTACGGCGACTGAGATATACCATATGAACACGCAATCACGCTTGAGGTGTCCCAGAACTAAACCATTATTGTTTTATATCACCGTCTGCTCGACTTCGAAACACGCTGAGGACCAGCTGCGCATAAGTTCACTTTGAGTAATATTTCGTGGCATGCTTTTGTGTGGTAACAAGGAGGCTCTTCCCTGCCGTCTTTGTCTAGGGGCCGACCTCATTTATTTTTGACATTCAACCTCCGGGTTTTAGGTTACCTCGGACTCCCGAGGGACTCCAAACTCGTTTTTTCTGCGGTCTATTATCGTCTCTCCCTTTTTGTCTGCCTACGCTGTCAGGGCTCGACGGCTAAGTTTATTACATCATACCTTGACTTCAGTATGCTAGAGATAAAGGCCGGACGGAGCGCATAATGTGCCGGCCTTTGTTCCTAACTTTGTAGGGGCCATCCATCAGGCCAAAGTCCATCATTCCAGTGTGTTGAACTTCTTGAAAATAAGTGTAGCATTTTTCTGCGTTGTTTGTATGGTCTTGCCACACTCGTTGTGGCTACTGAGCTACTTGCGCTGCCACTGGTTTTGTCCTCTAGGGCGTCATGCAGAGATGCAAAAAACACGCAAACATATAGATGTTCGGCTTATCCTGGGTAGTCTATCAGGCGGCGAATTTCGTTTCACTTTTGTGGGAAAGTGGAAGAGAAGCTGGAATTTATTATCATCCACACCGGGAGGTAACTACACGGTATGATTTACCTATTTACTGGTGGGCAAAGATTTTATTTAAATTTTGGTTTCAGGCACCACATATCCGGTCACTAGATCTCGAGGCGATCTGCTGCACTAGACCGGGTCTTGGAATAAGATGTTACTGTGGGTGCCTGATTTTGAAACCCGCGATCCTCTGGGCCCTCATTATCGATAATGAAAGTCTATTCCATTGATTCATTATTCATCGAGTGAAGATTCTCGCCCTGACCACAGTATTGTAAGGGCTTTTAACGAGCTTCAGTCTGTGTCCCGAATAGCCTCCGTCTATGTTTCTAGGCAGCATCCAAAGCCTCCAAATTCTGAGACGCTTCACATAATTCTGACCGCCCCACGGAAACCTCTTACACTTCATCATTTTGAGGAGAATATATTTGGTCAACTTGGTCTTTTTTCTTATGGCTGAATTCGAAGCTTAGAAAGCATCCATGCTAGTCGCTTCTGCTTACTTTTGAGTAGTTTCCTGCTCTTATTAAAGCTGGGAGGCAAAGCTTGAACGGCACCATCCAGAAAAAAACAAAGGTGGGTTGTGCGGAACTGCAGCTGTCCCCTTGATTTACTCAAGGCAGTAGTTTCCATCAGGTCTAAGAGGGAATTATTAACCCCCTTTGCAGCCCTCAGGCCCTGCCTCTGGAGTCGTAAATCCACAGCCATAAACATCCCCAGATCTCTGACAGTGTTAGTTCTATTCAAATCCACAGTAATGTCCTCTTTTCTCGCTCCCACATTGGACTAAGAGCTGTCCTGAATGAGCCTTCTGAATTTCTTGTTGGCGGCAGTTCTCAGGCCGTGGGTTAGCCGCACAATTTGTCGAGGACGTGTTGAGGGCACTTCCTCTGGGATTTCCCGTTATCGTAAAGTTATCAGCTAGTATAAACTATGGGCACTCGAGACAACGGGTTGGGCCGGTAATTAGGACAGAAGCTGAAGTAAACCCACCGTTGACTCCTTCCAAAACTCAACGGAGGCTTTCCCCATACATTCCCACATGGGGACTCTTTTTACCGAGAAAGTCTACCATTCAGTAAGCCGAGAAATGGGCTAACAAGTTTGATATTCAGGACTTGAAAGCGGTACGCCTAGTTGTTCCGTTTCTCGTACCAATGAGCTCCTTGGATCCATCGATTCTTTGAATATATAAGGATCAACGTCTTTTTTTTCTCTGGAGGCAGAGGAGAAACAAAAGTAGTAAAACACCGCAGCTCAGGTCGAAGTGAAGGGATAGGAGGCACGGAGATGGGCTTGAAGGCCCTACAGTGCCGCGCAGAACTTATGCCTATCAGCTCTCAAAAACCTCTTTCCAGACTTCATTCAGATTGCGTTTGGACGCAGCTGCTTTTATGGCTTCAGCCACCGAATTCGGTAGTTTATCCTAGTCATTCTTTACTCCCAATGCTGACGAGTGCCTGCTAGTCCTTACCATTATTCTCTGTCTTATTGACATCCACGCATGCCCTCTCAGTGTCGATTTTTCCTAGTCCAAAAGAGTAGCTTGCTGCTTTCCACTACCTCAGTGATCCACCCAATTCTTTTGAAAACGTCTGCCAGATTTATCCTTTTTCTCCACTTTGTTGAGGATAGATCCAGTTCTTCCAGCCTCTGCTCGCGATGCAACCCTCTGCAACGGCCATCCCGCCTAACCGAATAGCGTTTTTTATCTGCTCTGGAGTTTTGATATCCCTTATCATGTAATGACCTCGGGCTTGGACACTATATTCCAGATGGGGTCTAGCCAAGGACTTATGCGGCGGCAAGAGGACTTTCAGTTCTCTCGGCCTCATCACCCATTCAGATTTGCAGGACGCGTGTGGTCTTTCCGAGGTTTTCTTTGCGACAGCGGCCGCATGGCATGAATTCTGTAAGCTGTAGTTTTCATCCTTACACTAGTTCCTTCCATTATAATCCTCTCCAGGGCAGTAACGCTGAAACTAGGCTGACCGTTCCGTAGTCAGGACATCTCCTGTGACCACCCTTTTCATGAACGGAGAGACCATTTGAGATGAGTCAACCCCTGTACAGCCTTCCTTCCCCCGGCCAAGCATTGACCAGTTGTGTTCTGGGCTCTGGTCATATGCACCGCCTCGGTTTAAATACAGCTAATTGAATAATATCTTATTCCGCCGCCTCGGATGTTGCCAACTGTCCTGTGCTCCCATGCGGTTTTCGTACTGACATATCGGCCTCAGCTTCCATTGGAAAGCGCAAGCTTTCATCCACTGCTGCCCTTTGATATCTTTGATTTTACCTGTAGACTTCCTGAAAGAACCTGAGCAGGAAGATGACTTTCCCCTCACCAATTGGAGCTTTTTAGTTCCTGCAATTCTTGACCGCCTCCACAGCCATTCTTAGTGCAGCCTCTAGCTGCGCGTAGTTAACGTAAGCCGTTTTATTGGTCTTATCTAGCTACGTAGCTCCCTCCACATCTATTTTGGCATACCCTCTGCAAATCCGGTGTACTTTTCGTGCATTTTGTACTGTAAGCACTGTCGACAGCCCTTCCTTCTTATGTTTAACCCAAGCAACTCGCTTCCCCTGGACAGCCCTCAGACAGCACTGCTCCCCTATTCACCACGGCTTCCTTTGAACTTTGATCAATGGCTCCACTCTGTGTGAATTCGACTAACTGTTCCGTGATATTCCTTACTTGAGTCGCCAAAAAGGTAACCCCCGTACCTATTTCATGAAACTAGTTGCCACAGTTCCTTCAAATGGTCCGCGATCAGCTTGGGCGAGCATCATTGAAGCCTTTCCGGGGCACCCCCCCTATCAGCTTAATCGTATTTCAAGAGGCTGTAGACTGCACCTGTAGGCTTCCCTATTTGTTTTTGGCTACACGAAAAGCCCAGTCATGAAGTTAGCTTGGTTCTTATGTCGAGGTGTGACAAGCCGTGCTGTGTCCGGAAGACGCCCTTCCTGGAAGCAAACGGCACCAGTGAACCGCGGTGTATTTCGCAAGGCATCGCGCATGATCGTGCCCTCCGATGAGGTGCGTGGCACTGGTTGGAGTTGGAGAGTGACACTTTAACGAAGATACTTGACATCTGGATTATGTGCTTGCGCTGATGCAACGGCTGCTAATTCAATACCACTGATAGGCATGATGAGACGGAAATGAGAAATTGCACCAGCCACGGGGTGAAGCTCGCCTGAAATGAGTAGCATTTCTCTTGTGGACTTAGTGACATAATCTAGGCGAAGGGAATCCCCGGGGCAAGCCCCGGCTTGTATTTGGCCGCGCAGCGAAGATGATTGGCCTGTGACTCGTAAAGACGGCGAAATATCTTCCCTCCAGCACTTGCTGGAAATGACGGATGGCCAATTAAACCGCTGGAAGCTCCCTACTTAGTGCACTTTACCCAGATTCAGCCGGCTAGGGCTGAATAATTTGGGTTTCCGCGTGTCCTGTACCTGTTGTTGTAGAAAAGCAACAACAGCTACATCTAAGGCATTGTTTGATACTGCCAAAAATGAGCTTGGTAGGTGATGTGTAACGGCGGCCGTTGTGGAGATAGCCCGTTTCAATTCAACGGACAAAGAACTGCCGTTCTCGGAAAATTCGAATGTTTTTGTTTTACTGCCTAGCAAACCTGCGCGAGTCTGCATCAAATGGGCATACTTGGGGCTGAAACAACAACAAAAATGGACTTAACCATCGAATATTCTTGAAGTCTAAGAGTTTTTTGAGGGTGCGAGGCATAAACCCAAAGGGTCCCGGATCTTGCGTTAATCTTAATTTCGTTGAGGCGCCGAACTGAAGGAGAATTGATTTTATGGGATGGCGAACAAGCTCAAGATAGAGAGGCCTCTGATTTGAGAATGAAGAAACGAGTTAATACATATTTATTCACAATCGGGCTTCTTTAAGCTTATTTGCAAAGGGGATTTGCGGGATATTTAGGAGTCATCTGCACTTTAAGCTACTCGGGTGAAACGCGTGTGGCTGATATCTCGTGACCAAGGAAAGTAACACTCTCTCGGCCAAATGAACACTTTGCCGCGATGATAGTTGCCCACCTTGAGACAAAAGTTTCCGAAGTGTTCGTCACCAGAGAGTGTGGTCGCCAGGGGTCTCGCTAGTGACTGAGGTATGTTCTGGGTATGCGGCAACTTCAACTGAGCCTTAACAGCGTGATCTTTAAGTCAATGGAATGCCGCTACGCGAATACTGAGCGGCCTTTGGGGAAACAAAAATAGGCCAAACTTTGGGATTGCGACTCTCTTTGTGGTGTCACTAGCGCTAATCTAAATTGGACCGCATGTGCGTGTGACAAACAAAACACCTAAGTCCTGGCCCGAGTGATGTCTGACAAATGATTCGGTGCTCGATTCACCGACTAATAAGCTTCATGCGTTGTGGATAGCACATTGGAGCCTCAAAACCACGCGTAGCCCAAATCGATCCCGAACCCAGATCAAGGATATGGTTGCCCCGCAAATTCTACTGCACTATTTGTGAGTTGAAAATGTAAATACATATTGATCATACCTTTAACAGTGAGCTTTAGTCTCTATCCAGCCCAGAAGTGGCAAAATTCAAGACAAAATTCTGTACAAAGGGAACAGTTAACTAACTAACTGCAGTCCAGACAGAGAGAATGAATTTCTTACGCCTGAATAAGCCCAAGGAACAGCTTCCTAATCGTGGAGCCAAAAACTTCGACGTAAACGAGCTTAACCTCTACGGCCTGTCGACGTGAGCGGAAAAGTGAAACTGAACCGCAGTAAAACGAACTGCCTCCAGTCACTGCGACTCATTACTATGCTGGACGTCCACAGAGTTATGGCACAGAGGAAGCACTACCAGAAAAGAAAAAGCAAACGCTTCAATCGTAAAAAGACTGGCGGCCACAAAACAGCACTAGTAAGAGTAAGGTGAGAAAACGTGGTTTGAAGTCCGTAAATAAAATACGTAAGAGTGATAGAGGAGGAATTCTCAAGCACTCATGGAAATACGGAGAGAGCTAAATCTACGCGACTTTGGATCATGCTATCTCTTGAACTCATTGTGAGGTCCCGCTTATGTGGAATTGCGTAGCAGTCATGTATGTTGCTATTGTTTATTGCCTTTTTTGCCACAGGGCCGCTAATCACCGACTGATGCTTTTGGTATCATATGCTGCGGGAGGGCCCGCGGCCTTGAAGATGGTCTATAAATACCGAGGTCCAACGTGTGCTGAGACTCGGCCTCGGCTATTTTTAATTTGTTGGGTGCTAAGCCCCCGGTGAAACAAAAACTGGTGAACCTGTGGTAGCACGTTCGTAGCTCTGAATAGTCCAGAACTCTCACGCAGGAGCCCCTGGTAGTGGTCTGTTGCGAGGGAAGTGGTGGGAGCTGGGGAGAGTGATGGTTTCATTTCCGATGTGCCGCTAGTTTAGGCGTTGGTAATCTTACTCACAGTATGAAAACTGGACGGATCAAACGTGAGCTTTGAATGTCGAAGAAAGTCGACGCCAATGACCGAATGCGGGAGGTAAGCAGTAATAAACACTTATTGCGGACTACGGCGTAAACCGAGGTTCAGCGTTGGTGAAGGCTTAACAGTATGTCCTCATAGGCATCCTTTTAGCTGTAACTGAACTGATGTTTGTCTGGCCGAGATGGCCTCTGGAGTGAGGTTAAATAGTGCTTACGTGTGCACCGGAGTATGTAACGAATTATGTTCCGGACATTCTGTTGGTTATAAAAAATGGGCGACCGTGAGCGGGAAAGTACGACAAGGTTGTCACTGGCCCTAGTCGGCTTGTGTTTTTACCGGGTACTCAGATCGATGCGCGCGAAGCTTTGTGTTATTTTGCTTTGTCGTCTTGGCTGCTATGGTGCCAATATAAGCCGAAATTTGGGGAGCTACGATGTCGTACACGGCTGGGGCTGCTTGCTCCTCGAGATGCGAACATTTACTGCGAAACACTGAGCTCGGCAACCTGAGATGGAGGTAACACCATCTGCTTAGCTAAAACCCCCATTGTGTTAATCTGGTCCACCTGGGGGTCCCTAGCTTTTAGCTGCAAGGAGGATAAAGAGGGTGCTTCTACTCTAACAGCTAGTTCCTCCAACTAGTAATACGTTGATTTATTCCCTACAACAGCCAGGGCAGTTTGAATGATGCTGGAAAGAGCTGGAATCTGAAGCACTTGTAACACTGTATCATCCAGTTTGATGGCGAGGCCTGTCCTCCCATAAAAAGGACAAGTTGCGTCAGTTTTTCTGCACCTCGGCCGCTCAGCCCAAAGCAGACATGAGTAGCTTGGGCCGAATTTCTGTTGACGTATCGTTTCTTCATAGCACAGCTTCCCGCAGCCTGTTGCATCAGCCCTCCTCCGGTGGGCTGGGTACAATATCTCTGACTATTGAAGCCAGAGCCGGAGGTAAGCCCCCCGCCAGATATGTAAGCTTGGTGGATTGGCCAGTTATGCTGGCCATTAGAATCTGCGTTCCCACTTGGAACAGCCAAATTTCTGGGTCCAAGGGTGGAAACTCGAAAATCCCAGCATGCGCGACAGGTATGCCAAACTGTCACATATCTGCTACATCTTTACCGTCTGACACCGCTGACTCATGCAAGTTGGCCACTTCTGCCGGTGAAATGAGCTTAAGTCGATGAGAAGTATTTTAAAAAGTACTCAGGTTATTCAATGGGATTCTGAAATACCTCTTCGGCGAAAACGGGTGAGAAACAGATGAAAGTAAAATAATGGAAAATGTCTACTTCAGAGATGAAAAATTTGACCATAAATGCAGAAGCTGCGGGTGCGTGTCCGGTTCACCTGAGGTTCATTTATTTAGCTATCAAAGCTAGTGAGATGAATGGCTTGCGGGGGCGGTAGATAAAAGGCGCGAATCAAACGTTGCTTAGCCAGTAGCCCAAAACCCTTGGTGGAAAGATAAGGGGATGTTTGTGCCAACCTGCAGAGCAAGAAGTACAAGGCAGACAACCTTCAGGGGGCTCAAAGGAGCGTGTCATATTGATGATCGAACCAGGATAAGCTTGGTACGGAGTTATGGAGCAAAGTTTGTGCATGAATTGGCAATAAAAATAATGGTTGCCAGAAAATAATACCGCATCAACACACTAACCTGACCCCCTGGTCTAGGCAGTAGTCTGCGCCTGTCTCCTTTCAGAAGAATCTATTATGTTTCTTTCCACTCGCATTTCTGATCAAGCCCTCCCGTAACCAGTCCAAAAGCCTCCCCCGCAATCTTAGGATCTTCCAAAGCAGGAACTCAGGACACTTTGAGTGTTTCTAATGGGTCTTTCATGTAGATGAGGAACAACGGGGCTATGGATCGGACCCCTGTGATGCCCTGCTGTATGCTGAGTTTGGACTGGACGGGCCATCCTCATCCCGAACCCAAAACCGCTGAATCTTGTTCTAATCCGTATTGCCTGTCCCCCTGACCCTGAACTTCCTTTCAGTAACTATGACGGTAATGCACTGAGCGGGTCGATGACAGCCACATTACTGTTCGATTGATGGGTGGGTTGCAGCTGTTACGCTGGCTTACATTTGAGCTATTGGATACTTTTGTTTTTTACCTTGCAGATCTAATAGGAGCAACATTCCACGGAAGATAACTGGTCATTTCAACAAAAGTAATGGTGGTGAAAATAATGGGATATCTATTAGGAACGGTGAGTAGAATTCAGAGAAGCATCATTGGGGCATATAGGTGTGAGCAATGGTTTACTGCGGGTGAACACCTGGGAGCAGGGAGAAGGATAAGGATGATGGTTCCAACGGATGGATGGCAACGTAAAAGAATGCATATTTTAATTTTTCCTAAAATAACAGGCTCATCCTCAAAAGGAATTGTGCGTAGCAGCACACAAATACACAAAGGAGACGTGTACAACTACCAGGAAAAAAGAATTGTGTGAAGTATGTCTACGGAGAGTTGAAATCTTACCGTTTGTTATGTGCCTGTTGTGTTTTGAAAACTTTTCTCAGATTAAAAGATGACAGGTTATCCTTAGACGATGGTTTGACACCACTGTAGAAAGTATTGCTTGTTGTTCACGTGAAACGCCGGCAAGGGACGGCAGGAAAGTCCTTGTAAAACACACCCTGAGGGGTTGAAAGTGGTCCGCTTATAAGGGGCTTTGTTGGAAATGGGAAAGTAGCAGAAAAGTCCAGTGCATAATGTGGATTGGGTAGAGTTGCTCATATCTACACCAAAATTTATTGTTTGATGGACTTTTGCTACGATTTTGCTGAAGGTGTGTGAGCTACTTCCTTAACATCTGGTTTATGATTGGCCTTATACCTAATTCACTAGGCGGCTGATTCAAAACTGAATCGTGTTTACCGCGGAAGCTCACACTGTTTTACTTCATTTGAATTAAGTTCGGCTGTTTTATGCCGTTACTTAAATTTGAAGCTGTTGTTTCACTTCATCCAAATTTTATGGAGCCTTTTCACGTGGTCGGTGATTCTGTCCACCATGATCATGTGTCCACTCCGGCTTCTGGTTTTACGGTGGAGAAATAATCTGCCCTGGCCTAACCAGTGCGTGTGAATTTCAAAGCCTTTGCTTCTTTTACGGCACCCTCCTTTTGTAAAGCGTTCAAAAGTTTCCATACTATAGGAAATCCTGTACACACTGAGCACGCTCCATCACATGTTCCTCGGGGAGATATGAGAGGTATACCACAATGACCATCGCGCGTAGCTGCAAAAAGGCTAAGGAGGGAGTTCCAAAAACAGTGATCTCATCCACCCTGGCTGAAGACCGATGGAACAAGACAGTAACTTTGTAGATAGTTCTTAGTCCTCAGTTGTTTTTCCACGTGTCCACTTTGTTAGATTTGAATTGGAAGTTTACTATACATGCACCATACCGAAAGAAGGTTCCTTCTCTATTTACGAGGGACCACTATTTGAAGCGGAACTTTACCATATCAAAATCGCTCCTTCTCACGGGTGCAGTACCATCATGGTGATAGATTTCGTTTGTTGATCCAGCGGTAACAAAGTCCAGAAGGCTTGGTCACTTTAATCCCCCTCACTAGGATGGTTGCTTTGTGTTGTACCAGTATAAATTTGCAAGCCCGCCTCAAAAACCGATCTCAACCCCCCCCCCTACAATGAACATTGAAATAACCGCTCAACCTCAGATGTGTTGGTGTCTCCAACAGTCACCATTCCGTTGGACTGGGTGGCTTTCCTCTTCATAAAAACTAATAGTAAAGCTTCTTTGGAAGTTGGGATGGAGGCCTTTTGACGGACTATGAAGTCTACTTTGTATCCACTGAACTCAGACAACATGAGCCCACTAGTATGCCTGGGGCGGAAGTTACCCGTCTGAGACCTGTTCGTACCCGTCCGCAACTGTCGGTGGTGTAACCTCCTTCGTCCATTTTGCCTCGTCTTTCCGCTCTGTAGGGGCAGTAACCCTCAAGGGGAAATCTTTCCTTAGCAATGTCATTGCCCAGCCAAGTTTTCTCGGCCGGGATGCTGCTAGTCCCCTCACCCAAGCAACCAACTCTCCATTTATTTGCAACACTACTAGCGCTGGTTTAAATCATAGCTACTTCCCCCGCCAAGTCCTCAGTTTTCAGTTGTTTCGAGGTCAGCAATTTAATTCGCTTGCGCTAAGACAAACGTTTCCGGATGATATTGGAGTTTATTGCCATGCCTATGTTTAACTCTACCAAGTGGTTAAAGTCTTGATTTTCCTTGGGTAAATTCAGTTAGGGTGTCTTTCTGCCCTGCGGCCAAGTTTGAAAGGTGCACTTCAGAAGTGTTTTAGTCCATTTGAACTGAACGGATCAGGTACAACTTTCGTTGGTTAGTTTTGGTTGTCCCGGAAGCCGGCACCTGGCAATGCGCACCACATTGATGGACCCAGCACAAGTGTGGGAGCCATGCGCTGTAGTCTGGGCAATCTTTGCGATATTCACTCCTTGACTTACGATTCGGTTTCACGCAGATTTTCCCTGCTTTAGTATTCATCATCTTATCCGTCTTAGAAACTATTACGTATCTCTATTATGAGTTTCCAATTTCAACGGCCACTGGCTCGAGGTAATATGGAAAAATGTTCGGCCTCGAGCACCACTTTTCCAGCCTGAAAACCCTTCTATTGGGGGAAAGCTCTGGTAAGCCTACTGTTCATAGCACATTCACTACCTGGCGACACTTCCCCCCTGTTCCGGGTCATGCTGCTAACTGTTTCATTAAGCTGTTGCCTTCTTCTTTTATCCATGTAAAATCTGCCACATGCAATTTCTGAGCTTTGGAGTGAACCAGTTTCAGCATTATTGATTTTTCAAGCCCCATGTATCCAGCTCCGACTATCTACGGCATCGGAATAGTTCCTTTTGTGTGCGGTTCCGTGACGATAGCTGCTTAACTACGAGTGTCGACGACTTTCTGGGGAGGTCAAAGGCATTTTCAAAGGTTTCTTGATTCATCATACTCGGGGCTTTCTCGGATCAGCCCAAGCTTGTCTGTGCAAAGTCCAAAAGCTTTACCAGTAAATCTGCGGCATTTTGCCTAAACCATCGGACGCAGACTTTGCAGCATGTCCCTTATCTGCCATCACCTTGAATCCGGCGGCACCAAGAGGAATGTTGGGGATCCTGCGGATTTCTGATTTTGTTCGTTGCTCATTGCACGAAAGCCCGGAAATAATAAAATTAACGTGAACTGAAGAACGAGTGTTCACATCCTCCAAACCAGTAACTAATGAAGCTTAACTAGCCAAATCCACCATGGAACGGACCTTCTGTATTGTTTGATGCGGTATCTAAATATTGAACACTAATGAATCAAGACAACGAAAATCAAAATTGGCTGTACACGTTCCCGGGATGACAGTAAGAACGAAACAGAACCAATGCAAACAAACGACCAAGAACCAAAATGTCCGGACAGTCCGTTAAGAGTTTGCAAAGTCGAGGCAGATAAATAAAAACTGAAGCTGAAATGAACTAACCACCCCCGACGAAATTAGCTGACTCGGTGAGGGTTTTTCGTGTACAATCAGCTGCGATACGTCAGCGAACGTAGCCCGTTTGTGTTGCTTGTAGCTCGGTGAGGTAGACTTTTCTGGCCAGAAACAGAGAAAAGGTGAAAAAAACTTCGAGCTGTTTGTGTTTAGCTAATACTTAAAGGCCTGCAGGATATAGAGCCTGATAGGACTTCTATTGGCTTATGCACATCCGTAACCGGAAAGCGATGAGCTCACCTGGCAGACTTTCAGGAGCTTCCTGAACTCGCAGTTCAGTTCAGTTCAGTTCAGCTCAGTCCGGTTAGTACTTGACGAAAGTGGCCGAGGTCAATCATGTGTCTAGATCGTCGTGTTGGAGGGTTTTCCTGGCTACCAGCACGGCGCATTGAGCGTTTTGTCCGAATGGCAGAATATGCAGGTTGATGTTGCCATTACAGACGGTAATTCCGTCTGGTTTTGAGTGCCACTGTATACATCCGCCCGCATGTTGACAGTCTCGTGCTGTTTGAGCCTGCTTGGTCCAATATGATCTTCCGGTAATAATGTTTGCTGTTACCAGCAGAACCCTTTCTACTGACGCGTACCAACCAACATTCAGTGTCACCTCACGTTGTAGGGTAGAACTTACGTATGTTTTTGAAGTTCTTGAATCAGCTTTCATGCTCGAGTCCTCGCAGTGAGCGCTCCACGGTCTTCGAAGTCACTTGCCACCGATTAATTAACATCATACAGAAACATGAAAACTGTTTCGTTCGAATACAGGGCCTATCTTGTCCGTTTATGGAGACAGTTTTCATGTCATATTTGGGCTGCTGGATTTTGAGACAAAGGCCGCAGGAATTCCTCTGCTTCCCTTTACCAGTTTCGGTTATTTCGACCTTTATTCTTCGTGGTATAAGTTGCTAAATTGCTTAGCGTGGCTTTCCACTTTTAACGGTTAGCAAGTTTTTCGCGTAAACAGAAAATTCCGGAATGATGCTACCCTTGGAATACGTAACAGTTCCATGGACTCACAATAGCTGTAAGGAGATTTTGGGGGTTTTCCAGCTGGAAGCCCCTTCCAAGGGGACCAAAGCAGTGCTCGCTGGGAATCCGGCGCCTAACTGGCTAGTGACGAGCAGTCGACTCTCAAGCTTCATCCGGCCAAATTAGTTAGTATCTGTCTTAGGACGCCTACAGTGGTCAAAGTTGGTGGGGTCTCTGAACAGCTCTTCGTGTCCCTGAATAAATGTCGCTGACGAATTTGATAGTCGAATGCTGCTGTGAACTGGAAGGCTGCGCAAGGTGCATTCAGGAGTTTTCCAAAAACTGTCAAATGTGCTGGATTGCAGAGGGCATGTCGGCTGTCCGCCGGGTTGCTATTAGGTATTTGCTGTGTTGAAAGGTGTCCGCGGTCTCCCTTGTCAGCAGGTGGCCCTTCTGCCAGAAGAA
This sequence comes from Fasciola hepatica, assembly GCA_948099385.1. NCBI lineage: Eukaryota > Metazoa > Platyhelminthes > Trematoda > Plagiorchiida > Fasciolidae > Fasciola > Fasciola hepatica. Next base: position 22,171,758 of record CANUEZ040000024.1, on the reverse strand, counting down.
CTTACCTTTCTGGTCACGCATTTGCCCAGGTGAGGTCCTTCATTTCCGACCAGTTTAAGCCACACGTGGTAGGGCTTAGGAAAAAACACTTTGGTTGTCTTTTTGCCGCTTACACAGAACTACACAATGATGTACTACACTCGCTGCCCACCAGTTTTATCTTACAAGCTCTCTTTCCTTTGGTGGCAAGAAGGAGCCCTCCAGGGGTTATATTTGGCGATGGTGGAAGTATTCCTGGAAGGATTATGGTTGGGCTTCATGTTGATCCCCATGATGCTTGGCTGTTCAAAATTCACTGTACTTGCTGAAATGTGAGATGGGACGAAATTTCGGTCTACTCGATATCAGTAGCTGAATAAGTAACCGAGAGCGCAGGGTCATTTTGGTGTGTAATATCTTGTGCCATATCTAAGAGCCAGTGCACAAAAGTCGGAACCTCAACAACCCTTTTGCCGGAAGTGGAAATAATAGTCGAAAAACGGCCACTGGTACTGTTGGTGGAATGCGCTACTGATCTGTAAGCAAAAGTTCTAAACAAACAGTCGCTACTCTCTTGTAAAGCAACGATCAGGGAAGGCAGGTGTTTCAGGTAACCGTTGGTTAGGCTTTGGTGCTGGGTTCAGGCGCTGACCAAAACTTTTTCGAAACGACGGAAAGTGAAGTACATGTTGTCCCTCAAAGGGAGGCAAAGACCGTCCGAGGTCCGGCAAAGCAAAGCCAAGGGACCTGGTGTTATCCATTACGGAAATCAGCCACAGGAATCAGCTGATACTGAAACTTATGAAGAAAGCTCAAAGGGTGATGACCGAACCTTAAGTTGTGACAAGAACACCCCGGGGAAAGAAGAAGCGTGAAATTTGAAAACAGTGCATACTGGAGGAGGTGGTCAGTCAGATGACTTTAGGGTATTTGCAAATAATCTATCGCGTGGAGTTAGTTGTTTGTTCGTTTGTCAGGAGCACCTTGGATCAAAGCCTCTTCTATGTTCGTTGAATCTTACGCGAAGACGCGACCAGTGAGATGGCTTTCACGATAATTTTAATTGTACCTTTGGTACTCCTTCCTTGCCATTGTTTTTTTATTGCGCCTGTTTGATCGTGGTTGTCTTTGAGCGACTGCATTTTGAAGTAGTTCTTTAGCCCCTTCGCTCCCTCTTATTTATCAAGTAGCATGGTACAACCTTACGGAAAAGAGGCTGAGGCCATTGAACTTCTGCCAAATGGAAAGGAACTAGCTGGAGTGGGATTCGAACCCGGGTCCTTATTGTCCAGGGCCCACAACGTTAACCGTCCGACCATGGCCGGCCGCCAGTAAAACACTCTTGCTGGCTCTCATGCATTTATGGCTCCGTAAGTACCAATGAAATCAGTGGTAGAAGATGAACATGCGATAGGAGACATTAGCTTCTAATTCCTATGGTGTTCACCGGTACGGGTAGCTGAATGACTGATGAAAAGGCTTGTCGATTCTGCGTTTGCGATAATTCAGGGTTGCGTGCCTCCCTCGTACAACTGTTGGCCGCCAATAAGACCAAAACAAAGGAGGCATGGAGGGCAGAATAGATCTGTTTTGACATTTGGTGCAGGCAAAATTTCCTATCGCGGCTGTCGCACGCTAAATATGTTTCGGTCACGATTGGGAGTCTCTGCTGCCTGTCCGTAAACAGATACGCATGAATAAACCCGTCTGATTAACCGAAAGTCAAGTAACAAAACGAACGACGCCGAAAAATGGTAGATCCCGTATGGAGCGCCCCACCTCAGTTGACGGCAAACTTGCCCAGATATACCCCAACGAAGCTATATCAACCTCCGCAGCCGGCGGTTTTCACCATTTATGCAGAAAGTAAACTGATGCTTTGACCATCCAGAGTTATCCTTAATGAAAAACTGTCAAATTCGATGCAGGGAGGAAACGTTATCTCATGACGACGGATGCATGGCAAAATGAAATTTGGACTTGCTCACCCAGGTGAAAGGTTTAATATCAATGCAAATTTATCGCAGTTAAATCGAAAAATCTTAAATGGGAAGTTTTGACGTGAAGCGCAGTGCCTACTGTCAGGAGGGTGGCGCGGCATTTAAGGAGCAGTGGTGAGGTTTACCGTTTGGCACCATCTGTGTGGGTGTCAGTCAGTATTGACATTCACAAATATTCCTAAGAATGAGGAAAAAGGAGCTGGCGAAGAAGCACTCATTCAGTGGTTCATGCTAATGTCATTACACCACAATATATTATGACTAGTTAAGGAATAGGACCAATTAGACAAATATGGAGTGATATAGGTTATTGGTGACACAAAAAAGAAAGAAACGATTGTGTTCCAGGTTTTGATCAAGACCGGATGCGGACTATTTCTCACGTATTATGTCAGCATTCATCTAGACTGTGGCTTGTTCTAGGGTGGAGGAGAGCCATGGTAGCTTAAGAACACACACGAATCGTTTTTCAGGCACAGAGATGGGATTGTGTAGGCGGATGTCAACAGCCTCAGCTGCGGCCAGGATGCAAAATTTCACTTGCCGACCTCGAATCTTGTACAGGGCAAGAAGAGCTTCGGACACGTTTACTATGTGATCGGACTGAACTAGGCGTGAAACGACCGCGCTAGTAGGCGACTCGACTGCGCCGGTGTTCAACCGCGTAGTGCGGCTTTTGCGGTCCGTTTAGACAAAAGCCTGGTCTTGCGGTCAATGTGCATTATTCCACAAGAACAAGTAAATGAGTACACATAGAATGAGGCCTCATAATCGTGTGCTTTTTCTTTCAAACGAAGAATCACTGCTGGTTGGATTGGAACAACGTCCTCAGATTAGCTTGATAAAATACCCTGCTGATGAGACCTGACAGCCTTTTCTGTGTATTCTTTGCCATCACGTCGCCTTTGAATTTCAAATTTATGTAAACCGGCTTCTTTTCTATTGTGGACTCTCTTGGAGTTTCCAGCTCTACCTGCATCATCTTGTCATCTAGGAGTTCCGGCCAGCTATTTTGGGTAGAAATCCTTCACACCTTTTAGAGATCTTCCTCAGTTGTGTACTCTGAACATATTCGTTTTGCTGCGTTTGTGAAACTCCTAGTGTGCGACTCAACTGCACCAGTTAACAGTGGAGGAAGTGCAATTCTTTGAGGAACATGCCCAGTCAATTGGACAAATGCAAGGTAATTGGAAACGAGAAATATTATCAAAACGGATAGTAGGATTGAAAACGGCAAAGGGTTCCCACCGAGCCCCGCAAATTGGCGCATAACTTATCTGACTTCCAGTTGGACAAAAGGTTACTTGACGTACTATCCTCGGGCCCTAAATTCTGCCGCTCAAGCAACCAGAGTAAACAGCTAGATTTAAAGGTGGAATTCGAGAGTCATAGAGCTCAGTTAGCCGACTTAGTTCCTTCTCCACAGTTGGAACTCCACAATTTCAAACCTACCCAAGTGAACACGTGCTATCATGTCATACGGCGAAAGCAGCCACAATTGGGCTACAAAAGACAAAACATATGGAACTTCCGAGAGAAAAACAAAAGAATATTGACATCATTATATCAAAAACGGACGAGGGTGCAGGAAAAGCACTCCTGAATAAGCCAGACTATATCACGAAAATGGAAACCATCTTGGATGAAACATGCAAATTTGCGAAAAAAGGTGACAGTGAAGGACAAAAAGCAACAAATAGAAAAGAGCCTCCAACATTTTACGACATCTGCAACTACATAACACAATGGACCCATCTACTTACAAACGGACATGGCCTACGGGGACTATCATTCCCAGATAGTATGGATTGCCGAAAACTCATACGAAAGCAGCCTCCATAAGACCCATCCTAGACATGTGCAATTATCTGTACCATGCCGTGGCCTAGTAGTTGACAAATCTGCTGGAACCAGTTAAGCAGAAAATATCAAACCCTCAGCCTGAAGGCTTCATATGAACTCATAAGTTGTGTAAAAGACCCGAAGGTGAAAGAGCGACGGATGCCATCGTCAAATGTCAGTCCAATCTTAACTAAAGTTCCAATCGGTGAAACCGTCGATCATTTACGTAACCTTATTGAAGACAACGCACTAGAGACAGACATTCCTCAGAAGCTTTGAAACAACTGCTGTTCTTCTGCACACACCAATTTCAGTCCATCTTCAACAGGCCATTGCATGGTACAGATAATTGCACATGTCTAGGATGGGTCTTATGGAGGCTGCTTTCGTATGAGTTTTCGGCAATCCATACTATCTGGGAATGATAGTCCCCGTAGGCCGTGTCCGTTTGTAAGTAGATGGGTCCATTGTGTTATGTAGTTGCAGATGTCGTAAAATGTTGGAGGCTCTTTTCTATTTGTTGCTTTTTGTCCTTCACTGTCACCTTTTTTCGCAAATTTGCATGTTTCATCCAAGATGGTTTCCATTTTCGTGATATAGTCTGGCTTATTCAGGAGTGCTTTTCCTGCACCCTCGTCCGTTTTTGATATAATGATGTCAATATTCTTTTGTTTTTCTCTCGGAAGTTCCATATGTTTTGTCTTTTGTAGCCCAATTGTGGCTGCTTTCGCCGTATGACATGATAGCACGTGTTCACTTGGGTAGGTTTGAAATTGTGGAGTTCCAACTGTGGAGAAGGAACTAAGTCGGCTAACTGAGCTCTATGACTCTCGAATTCCACCTTTAAATCTAGCTGTTTACTCTGGTTGCTTGAGCGGCAGAATTTAGGGCCCGAGGATAGTACGTCAAGTAACCTTTTGTCCAACTGGAAGTCAGATAAGTTATGCGCCAATTTGCGGGGCTCGGTGGGAACCCTTTGCCGTTTTCAATCCTACTATCCGTTTTGATAATATTTCTCGTTTCCAATTACCTTGCATTTGTCCAATTGACTGGGCATGTTCCTCAAAGAATTGCACTTCCTCCACTGTTAACTGGTGCAGTTGAGTCGCACACTAGGAGTTTCACAAACGCAGCAAAACGAATATGTTCAGAGTACACAACTGAGGAAGATCTCTAAAAGGTGTGAAGGATTTCTACCCAAAATAGCTGGCCGGAACTCCTAGATGACAAGATGATGCAGGTAGAGCTGGAAACTCCAAGAGAGTCCACAATAGAAAAGAAGCCGGTTTACATAAATTTGAAATTCAAAGGCGACGTGATGGCAAAGAATACACAGAAAAGGCTGTCAGGTCTCATCAGCAGGGTATTTTATCAAGCTAATCTGAGGACGTTGTTCCAATCCAACCAGCAGTGATTCTTCGTTTGAAAGAAAAAGCACACGATTATGAGGCCTCATTCTATGTGTACTCATTTACTTGTTCTTGTGGAATAATGCACATTGACCGCAAGACCAGGCTTTTGTCTAAACGGACCGCAAAAGCCGCACTACGCGGTTGAACACCGGCGCAGTCGAGTCGCCTACTAGCGCGGTCGTTTCACGCCTAGTTCAGTCCGATCACATAGTAAACGTGTCCGAAGCTCTTCTTGCCCTGTACAAGATTCGAGGTCGGCAAGTGAAATTTTGCATCCTGGCCGCAGCTGAGGCTGTTGACATCCGCCTACACAATCCCATCTCTGTGCCTGAAAAACGATTCGTGTGTGTTCTTAAGCTACCATGGCTCTCCTCCACCCTAGAACAAGCCACAGTCTAGATGAATGCTGACATAATACGTGAGAAATAGTCCGCATCCGGTCTTGATCAAAACCTGGAACACAATCGTTTCTTTCTTTTTTGTGTCACCAATAACCTATATCACTCCATATTTGTCTAATTGGTCCTATTCCTTAACTAGTCATAATATATTGTGGTGTAATGACATTAGCATGAACCACTGAATGAGTGCTTTTTCGCCAAAGTGTGCCCTCAGAATTTCCTCAGTTTCTAGAATCAATTAATTTCCTGATATTTTCACTCTTTTAAATAATCGATTCAATTCACTTGGGCTTAGGTCGGCCGTCACAAAGGTTACTTTTTTTGCTAGTTATGGATTCGGTTGCCTCTTCATTCTCCTTTTGTTCAAGGTTCTGTTGAGCTTTCCATATGGACTTCCTGGCAGATCATTTTTCATGGTTCGCCTGAGGCAGAAAACTATCAAGTGAGCTCGGTGTACCGGTGGACTATTTCGAAATTGTCACTACTGGCGCGCAAAATTCTGAACGTTCACGATTTGCCGATTTTTGCTTATCCAAAGGTCACTTTCGCGGATCCGTTCCAATTGGGCCCGCGATATAACGAACCACTTTCGTCTGAACATAGACCACCAAGTTAGGGCAGCCTGAAAATCCATCACTCCAAAGTTCGTGGGATAAGAAAAAACAGTTTTGTTTGAGAAAGTCAGAGCATGGCTTCGATGAAAACAGAAACAGCTGAGAGTGCATTAAGGCAGGGGGAGAGAAAACCGCGAGGAAAGGGGTAGCGACCGGAGCGGGCCGAACCAAACGATGATCGATCGGAGGACAGGAATATTTGTCCAGAACTGGGATGGGTCAAGGTTGCCAACAGTCCATCGGATAAAAGCTTCCGTAAAAAGTATGGATAATTTGGAAGGGGTTTCGCCACGTCAGTTGGGCCGCTTGTCTGGTTACCAAAATATTTTAGTTTAGCACTTTATACCGTGAACATTCCGTTTGGCGCAAAAAGATTTGTAAACCCCCGAGGAATTGGCGAAGATTGCAGTTTCCTTGTTGCACGCTGTGAACATATACTGTGCACTTCTCCTGAAAAGTGGAAGCCTGAATAAAGGCTTTCTGGAAGCCTGAGTAGAACTCTGATTCACCTTGGTGCTTATCTAACAAGAAAACCACTTCACATAGGAATGGGAGTTAGTTTGATAAGCAGTTATTCCAACAAATGCGTCCTGCTTTGAAACGTTAGTTTTCGGGCTAGCGATTGGCCATGTCCTCCTCTATCACCTTCTAAATAACCTTCAGCTCTATGGGTTAGGAAGACAGAACTGCGGTTTTTTAAACTCCCCTTAGATCCTCCCTGGGTATAAGAATAATCCCCGTTGGTTCCATATCCTTGGGGATAAAAGGCTTTTTCTAAAAATATTGAATAGTTCAGTTAGTGGCGCTGCCATTGCTTTAGTCAGTGTGCTTAAAATGACTGTGTGAATATCCTCTGGCCCAGAGGCCTCAGGTATATTCAACGATTGTGAGGCATTTCCTTTCCCACCTGCTTAAATCTCAATATCATGAACTGGTCAACAGCCTGACTTCCTCAAAGTCTTTTTCGCGATCTGATACGGAAGATTTCTCGAGATACTTCTCAGCACTTCATCCTCTAAGCCCGTCTACCGTCCCCCACTGCCACGCCCTGCGCTGCCACCCACTTGGCTGACTTTCGCTGAACGTATCCGTATAACCGTTTTAGACAACCAGCTTTCCAGACTGGCTTCCGTCTACATTCTACGTGACAATAAAGTTGTATCCGGACGGCATTCGCTGAGGACAAACCCAGTAGGCCTTGCAGAAAGCGTCTTGCCTGGTGCGCAGTCCCCTCATGGTCTAAGCTTGGGAAGCCAAAGTCTTCACTAGTCGTAGGTTTCCAAGGCGCAGACACAACCGTGTACAGGTAGTGGACAAGTCTATTGTCCGGTTCGGCTGTACGGGGTTCACTCTAAAAAAATTAAGCCGGTGTCAGTTACTGGACCTGCTATTCATCGTGTAGGATACTCTTCGTATGTTGGTTGGCATTAGGCTCTCAAGCGCTACTTTCTCACGTCTGTTTGATACCGAAGTTAAGGCTTCACCTTCCATTCCCTCCGGTCTATCCCTCTCCGTGTGTGCCATAGGCTGGAGGGACAAACAGCCTCGTAACTTCCCAGCTTTACTTGGAATTAAGATAAAGCCGTACAGCCTACACCACCTGCCTCCACGACAGGCTCCTTCGATTTGTTTTCGATGCTGTGTACATTGACACTTAACATGGCGAGCTCTTTCAACTGGCCTGGGTTAAGTAACTTGCACCCGAAACTCAGCAATCAGCGTCTAATCAGTTTCTTGGGATTTCCCGGTGTACGCTGGTAGCTAAGCCGGGATGTCACCGCCATTCCTCCAGTTCTTGAGTTGCTGGCTCGGAGAAATAGCTCGTACACTGGTGCAGTTCTACCCGGTCAGGTTGGGGTTCGTGATGCTCAACCATGACTAATGTTTTGTGCCACATCGAGCCACGAAGCTGTTATTTCATCTGTTGATTGCACCGTGTTTCATGCCGATCTTCCTCGACGCGCAGTGGTCAAGTCCTCCTGCAGTACAAGGAGCGTCTCCTATTCTGGGGTCTGTGTCCTCTATTAGGATATGCCAGGTGGCTGTGGTTCATCAGCTGGTTCTCTCTACCTTATCTTTCTAAGGGTTATATTATCTAACGTGGGTGCCAAGAGCCAGACGATCACAAATAGACGTGTAGCCCTCCTTCCGACCACTGAGTCCTCCAGTTTGGATACCATTCATACAAGCTCAAGCACTTTCTTAACTATCATGGCTTGGTGTTTTTCTAACGCAAAGTTAGCCCTTGTTCACTTGTTCCTGTGAATGTGCCGCGGAGCTCACCTTCTTTTCCATGGTCCCAGGACAAATCATATGTGATGATATCCTGTTCAACATTTCTGTCTGGGTTCCACATTCTGTAGGGCCTTCGGCAAGCACGCTTACTCCCTTTTCACCCCACTCGATTACCGCTTCGTGGCTATGAGGTTTCAGTTATGGAAAAAGTTCCGTTGGCTACCCCGTTACCCGACCTTACTCTACGTACCTTCCTGCAACTCGCACATACCCAAGCCAGGCACCCAAGTTCAGCGTGGAGATGGAACGTATAAACCATTTGATTACCGCATTGATGATGGTACCGTGCAAGGTGGGTATCGCAGCCTGTCATAAGTAACAACTTTAGCATGTCCGAGGTTCCCGCGCGTGTTGCTCACCCACTTACTCTTGTCCGAGCACGTGAGTGCGAGAGTAACAGGAAGCTTGAAGCAGCTCGCCCATGGAAAGTTAGAGAATGGATCACGCGAAACCTCCACAAAAATGGCTTATTTTGAGGTTTAGTGGAACTTACCTATGAGTAGGATTGCTTCCAAAAGCGGAGACTTTCTGAAGCCTTCCCCACCTTTCCTCTGACCTTTCAAGATTTTGCACGACCTTTTGCATTTTTCTTTCATCCTGCAGCTTTTGTGTATTGAGTTCAGTTCAATGTGGATTAGTCTGCCCCGCGTCATAGCCGGAGAGCGCTTTCTTTCTCATCAAACTCCGGTGTGCATTTTCTGAGGGCAAATTGCGCCTGGCATACCGATGGTGACCTGGCTTATCAAAGGTTAAGACTTAACTCTTTCGCGCCCTAAGTTTAAGCTTTCTTCTAATAGGTTCACATTTTTCGCCATGCGTTTAACCCATTTTCAACCTTTTTTACCCAACCTTTTTTACCTTTTACTTTACTTACTTATTTCTTCTCACCTCATTTTTTGTCAGCATAACTATGGATCAAAGTTTTTGATCGTGCTCTTTCTTCTGAGGTAGACCGTCCGATATTATGAAACTTGAACGCGAACCTTTACTTCAGTCAGGCTATTCTGCACTTCCCTTATTCTACTGCTGAAAACATTTGCTCGGGCTCTTGGTCTAGAGAGTTGCTCCTTCAATTTCATGCTGTTGTCTCGTTTGATGATCAGTGGCCTGTTCAAATGTATCCTCGGCACTTATTTTCGATAGACCCGTTGAGATTTTGATAGTCACAACAAAGGGCTCTGAGTCTTCCTTTTCTAAGTGAGAAGAGTTCTATATCTTATGCTGTTTGTAGATAGGTTAACCTCTGTTTTCCCTGGAATATCCGGGCTGCTGGCTAGTATTATTTTACAAAATAGGCTGTCGTTTCTCCTGAAAGGGTGTCGAGGCCGGACGTTGTTCCGCAATAGCATTTCTGCTATCCAACACAGGCACAAAAATTTCCGCTTTTCTGCAGAAAAATGCTAAGCTCGTCCAAAATCCTCCGGTTGTCGCCTAGTAAGCAGTCATTTTGCACGGCTGGCCTGCTGAAACCGTTGGGTTCCAGTGCCTCACTTGGTTATGGTCGGTTTTTCCTTTTGCTATCAGTCTCACCAAAGCTGTGGTTAGTGGATGTTAGTTGCTGTCGCTTATAGGTATGCCCCTTTTGTCAGCCCGCGCCACCCCCTGAGCAAGTTCCCCCACCACATCACCATGGGCTACTGATCCAAAAAGAAATACGTGACCTACAAAAGTGAAGCATGGAGAATAAAAACCTTCCTTCAGTAAGTTAGGTAGAAAAGAAAAAGCAGGGGACCTGAAACTTCCTCTGATATAGTCCACTTGCTGCCTCTTATGAATTCAAGTTGCAGATCCCTACTCTACTATTAAAGTGCCTGTTATTTGGGGGGAACATATCAGGTGCCAAAACTTGTGGCTTTGGGTTAGTCTTTAATTCCTTGTTCTTGTATGAAGGAGCTTCAGATGAAGAATGCTGCTCTGCCTCGATGGTCGGGTTGCTTTAATTTCCGTCCGGTTGGTATGGAATAGGTAAAGGCGATGGTCCATCGAGCCTCCAAAATTCCTTCAGTATTAAGAAAACAGCCAGGTACCCTCTACTGTCTGGTGCGTTTTGTTGATTCTCCTCTAGAAATAAGAAAAGTTTCAGAAGCACGTTGCACACCAGTTGTCAGGCGTTGGTAGTCCGTGGGCTCTCTCACATCACGAGTAACATGTAAGAACACACGAAAGCACCCGCAAATGTGAGCTTCGGGAACAAACCCCGCTTTTGCCACCAACAAGTTGGACATCCTGTTTCAGAGTTCACTATCGGCCGTTTGTGTCTCACGTACAATCTAGAGCATTCTCGAAAGTCCCAGCGGTCCCTATTTTCACCGTATCCTTTAATGACCTAAGCGGAGTTTACTACTCTTTGCCAACTAAATGAGATCTGGTTATCAAATTAAATTAAGCACTCTCCAGTTCGGGGGTCTGAAACAAATTATAATTGACTCTTCGAGCCAAGGCCGAAGAAGTATTTTATTATATTAAATGTCTAATAAACTCTCCCGAATTCATTCCTTTTCCCTAGGGAGAAACTCCGAGGAAGTCGCATTTTGTTTGCTTTTCTGGGCCTCTTTGATTAGGCTTTCAAAACTTCGAGTCATTGGTTCAGATCTTTCTGTCTACTAAAAGGTCAAGCTTCTCTGACCCGAGTAGGTTTTAATGTTATAGTGAATGTTATATTTTTTGTAGACGCTTCTAGAAAAAATGACATCAACGGTTTAAGTTCAGGCCTTCAACCATGGTGCTCCATCCCAATTTGATTCTGGGTTTTTGCTGTTGGTATGCAACTTTGCTCGACTACAGGCCCCATAGTAAAGCAGTTGAACGAGGACAAAAGATAGGCAGAAAAGTTACCAAGTGAGTTCCACTCGCAGCTTTCCCTAACCAATCCCCTAAAGACTTATCCAGCCGACTTTTGAATGCGTCTACTGAAGTCACTCTAACGATCTTCTTCTTCAGTTTGTTCAGTTGTTCACTATCACGTGGCAAACAGGCCGCTTTCGTTTCATTTTTCGCACGATCTCTCCCGATTAAGATCCTACATCATCACAATCTGTCGTACCCCCGAAGTTCAGAGAGAAATTCCGCTGGTCCGTCCGTCGTGTCCACACCTCATCAGATGAGTGTGTTCATCAATGCCCCTTTTACTCTTCTTTCCAGGGGGACTCCGTTCGACGTTTTTCACCGATGCTTGAGGTCTGAATATGAACATTTCCCAAACATTCCATTGTGTTTTAAAATAGAAGTAGAAGTGAGTTGGCTGCATTCCTTCGGCCAAGATTTTGCCTGCTAAGAAGGGCAGAATAAACTTCACGTTCTGCTTAGGCGCAATTTGGGATGTTGCAGAGACCATCCGCAAAGTGACAACCGATCTTAGCTCACATTTACGGGACCCGACGAAATAGAAGTCAGATAACGAGAACAAAGTGGCACTCAAGGGCGGTGCGTAAAAATAAAATGGTTTAAATAAATTCCTGGCCTATTCTTTGAAAACAGAAAGACAGTGAACTGTTTGTGTCGTTGCTCAGTATTATTGTGTTGCCTTCATAACGTGATTCACTGGCCAGAGCCTGAAATGGAAGTAAGGCCGAAATGCCACGGTTCGATCCTTCAAAAACCTTCAGGTCATTCTAGTCTCTACCGTACGGCTCAGCCCTAATCTCATTTCACAGTACCGGTGTTGAGAGATGCCACTGGAGCCACCAGACTTCCTTCGCCGGTCTGCAAGGGATTCAGTATCCAGCTTTGAGGACTTTGTACGTTTCCCCCGTCCCTTCTTATCGGTGCGATGTTCCACTAGTTTAGTTTTACCGAAACGAATAGAAATGTTTTAAACTCTTGATGTAGCTCCCAGGTTTCAGGCTTCAACCTATGTATTCCATAATTCGGATTCTACTTTTTCCTGTTATTGCCAAGGAGCTTTAATGTTCAGTGCTTTGAATGAAACCAGAGAGCGTATCCTGCGCAAGCCTCTTCGGAAGTAGTCTGTGGGTTCTCATTCAGAGGATGTTCTCTCACAATGTTGCCAAAGGTGCACTCAAATGTTGCTTTATTTGATCATTATCCTTTCTTCCATAACTGCCACCAGTAAAGCGTTTTGACTGTATGTCGCCCTTTATGAAAGACCGTAGGCTTATGGTGAGCCGATCGACTGAAGCTTTCGGGGCTTTCAGGAGTAACCCCGCATCCGTTTGTCCACCAAAAAAAGCAAACTTCTTTGGCAATTTCTGACAAAAGTAATCATTGAAGGCTCTCCCGGCGGTGAATATAAGTTCCGCATACCACAGGGCATTTCTGACGAGTTCAGATAGAATGCTATCATAATTCAAGCATGTCTGAGCCCATATCATCAAACCTGATTTCACTGGTTTTTTACCAGGTTTTAGAAAATACAGACCCTGTTGCAACGGTGGTCACCTGATTCACATCAACCTAAATGACCCTGCATCTGCCTTGGTTTCCCAACCCTAAATGCAATGCCAGATTCTGTACGGTTAATAGAATTGCCAGACAACTCCTCGCTATTGGTTTGATTCATCCACCGGCCTCTTCATCAGCCCATATCCAACTTCTGATCTACAATCGAGGGCCTGAACGGCGTAGCCCAGATACCATTGGGGCGTAGGCTTACTGCTGAGGACCTCTGCTCCCCGAGCACCTGCAGGGAAAAGCATCCTACATCACTTAATTTGTTGGGGTTTAGTCTTGCCGAAGGACCGCCCATTGTGAAGACGTACACTGGAAACCACTTCCAGACAGCAACTACGGGGCGGTATGTAGCAGGCCTATCGCGTCTTGCAGTCAACAAGGGTGCTTCTTAATGTCTATAATCATCTACATTGTATCGGTATATTAACATCAGCTCCGGACCAGGAGTTTCTTAACGAGCAATCTACAAGAAGCTACAGACATTCTCCATTCAAACCTCGCTTTCTCCATGAACCAGATCACCACTTTGCAAACGACATTTCATAATAGGAATGAATTACCCCTAACGGAAAGTAAATCGTGATTACCTCAAAAACCAAACACACCTGCAACAAATGCAGAGGAGATTCCCTCTTACGCAGCTGACTAGCCTCTATGAATTCCTACAGGTAGCTCCCGAAGATGTCTCTTTGGAACAGGAACAAGTGACAGCCGTAAGACTGTTAGATACCATAGCTTCCTGCTTCTGGGGAAAACATGAAGAAACTCTAATCCTCGGAAGTAGGCTTCCTGTTCCTTGAGATCGATGTGCCTGTTGTCTATACCTTTGGAATTGACGGAGAACTTAGCACACTTTTAGCTGTCTGCATGACTGCAAGTCATATCTCTGCCCTTCAGAGCCCGAAGCCACTTGCAAATCACGCTATAACTACCATGAAGCTTGCCCTCTATAAAAATGATAAATAATGACTCTTTATTTTGGTGAGGCTCGAGGTGTGCTACAAAGCAAGAACAAATGACGCGAGTGGAGGTGGGATTGGAGTTTCCAAGGGAGGGTGCACAAATACTTGGGCACGGAAGAATATGGAGGAAAATTTGAACTGAAAAAATGATAATACCGCCACTGAAAAGTTAAAACTTAAGGCCAGATGGACAAGAAGACCAAAGCTAGATGAAGCTGGTGTGAAGGGAGGAGTGTATACTTCGGTGGTAAAAAAGATGCTCGCCACATCCAGGAAGATAACCACATTCTGTAGATGATCCGTTCGTCTTTGAAAAACGAATTTTGCAGATGAAAAGGCTGAGAACCATAAGCACGAGGCAAAGTACGACGGGGGGGAGGGTGGGGGGGGGTAAAAGACCAAACGACAAACAGAAGTAGAACATGAGATATAGAACCAGGCGAGAAGATGGAAGTCGAGCTCAGGGTCAAGTGGACCTCAAAATCAGGTTGTCTCGGCTTTTCATGTTTGCCACTTCAAGACTCCATTTCGTGAAGCTCTCAGTATCTGTCATTATCTATACTGAAATATCCGATTGTCGAAGTAAATACATGGACCATGCCATGGTGAGGTCCTGATTTGTTGTCTCAGACTATCAACAAAAGCTGTTTTTGGGCACTATGAGTTCGAACCCACCCAAAAGTATCTCTTGAGACCATACAGAGGTTTTCTAGTTTTCAGCTTGATCACCTCAATCGGTTGGTTTTCTCCTCATCTTCCAAGATCCTACTCCGTTCTGCCTTCGAAGTATCTACCGACAGGTCTTGCAAATTTCCAAACCCCACTTTATCGCACTTCTGTTCACCTTATTCACTTTTCGAATGGCCGATCCCATAGGATGGGGTCAACATAAAGTCGCAGTCGGCGCGAGCAGCTTTAGAGCCGTTGGTATTCGGATGCTTCCTCCGTTCACCCGTTGTCACTGTCAGAGTTCTTTGGCGATGCAAAAGAGAAGTCTACTGGACTACAAATGCTCCAGGCACTCCGTCAACATAGCACTTTTAAATTGGCTAGACGGCTAGCAAACGGAGGACTCTCGCACTTTTATCCGACCCTTTCTGTCCGCCACTGTCAGTCTCGCCATTCTAACAGCACAAAGCTCACGGGTATTGTTGCTCTAAAAATTTTAGGGCGCATGAAAGTAGCTCATAAAGCGACACCTGACAAAACATTTCAGGGGCCCGCGATCCGGACGCTCAGCTTTGGAGGAAAAACTCAGCAAACACGCGTCTCTTTTATTCCTGTTTGGGAATCAGTTACGGCCCAAGGGTTTGTAAGTAGACGATACATGGTTGGGACCAGTACAAAACAAATGGGTATTCAAATTATGTCCAACGGGATGCAAAGACAGAGAGAGTATCAAAGACGCCAGGATCAAGGAGGCATTCCCCTTCAAAATAAAAAATGTAGTATTCCGCCAGTCCAAACACCTATAACTGGGCCTTGCGTGAGTACACTGTCTGAAAGAAAGCAAAATGCGACCGCTGACCTGGAAAATTCCTCGGTCTTTCTTTCGCTGGATCTTCTGATAAACTTCCAAACCCTAAGTACATGCAAAGCCTAACAACAAACCAAAAATCCCTCCAGCTGCTTAAAATACTGGAACTCACTCCCCTTTAGTAAAATACTTCGGTCTCTTTACCTTCCCCCCGCCGTGGCATCACTTCCTTTCAGTGCAGTGAATGGCCTAGAAACTGCAAGCAGTGCATTAATCGTTCACCGTGCCTTGAACCAAGGTGCGCCGACCCGAACGGGTAGCCTCCGCCCATTACCGGTGAGGTAAGACCCAGTGTGACATTTAAGTTCGAGGAATAACTGATAAATTAAGGTCGATGCCGCTATCCCTGAGCAGTGAAACAACATTCGACAGATTCAGGGGACCTTTGGTGAATATGCCACAAAAAGGAACCCTAGATCCCGACATCAGCTCGGGTAAGGAACCGTACCATCAAAGCCTCTCTGTACCATATCCAGTTCGAGCGGCTGGATCTCCTTCTATACCTGCTTCCGCTAGTAATCATCCTGTCCCTGAGCAGACCCCGTTGATATATAAACAACCTTTGCTAATCTTACTCGACCACTCTTGCAGTCGGAGCGTCAGCTGCGGGATTTGAAAGCTCCCCTATTGCCCCTTGCAACGCTCCCATATGTCGCCTGCAAAATTCTGTCATCCTACGTCAATCAGAGCTATTCACCCCTGAGTGCCTTGTCATATTATTGTCCCCTGGTGGCCAAATTCTTCAGTTCACATTACTCGTTATTCCTCCCGGCTTAAATGCCGCACTTAACCCCAATCATGGGCGCCCACATCCACTCTCCGCATCTCAGTCGATGGTCGCTGTTGTTTTGTGGACTATACTGGTTCCTAACTGGGTCTACGCTTCTGGCTGACGATCCTTCATTCGCACATCACCAAGTTGTTGCCCCAATGGTCTCGTTCTGGGATCCCTGTAGATCTGGTTGCCTGATCCCGAGCTACGTGACCTCCACGGGTATTTTTCCTTAGCGATAAAACATCCGTTTACCCTGAGGTGCGGAGCTCGGTCAGACCTACAACTACGGGGGGTGGATCGGGCTTTCAGGATGTCCGCAGCCATGTACGGTCGCGAATAGGTTATTGTATTGCACTCTCTGTCCCCATAAGCGGTTTCCAGTTGAGGAGTCCAGATTGTGGTCAGCCCCACCCACCGACACTGGCCGCGGAAAACAAACATTCTCACCCAGCTCACGTTGCTGGAAAAAGCCTTCTCTGCTTTCTCTAATTTTTATCCATTTTTCACAGCTCCTGTTTTTAGTATTGCCAATGTAACCTACTCATTTTTATGGGAGACAAAATTTGCTTCTCCAACCATGCGAAGCTCAATCAATATAAACCTATCAATCTTTCTCCTTGGTGTATACTAAAAAGCTTATCCGGCCACTCGTCGATATTTTCGGCATATTTTCATCGCCCCTTCCTTCGGAGTGACTCGCCAAACTGCTTGCCAGCAGGATCCGTAAACTTATCCGTTTTTCATGATGAACTTCGTAAAACAATGACACGCGTACTGTGGATGTCCACCTCCGCACTACTGTCACCAAACGGACTAGACAGGTGGTCCAACGTGTTGACAGCCCAGCCAGAGGGAGCAACTCCTTGGACTTTGCCTTTTCCATCAATGCGTTCCATGTTACTGCTCAGATGATCGACCAGTTCACAAGTAGTGACCTCGTTAGTGTTTAATGTTTGCTTAGCCAAACCCACCTACTTCCCTGGACCCACTTCCGATCGCCAACGCGACTACTCCGTCCCCCGGATTATAATCCCCTTCCTCAAATAGGACGCTTTCCTTCTTTCCCATGATCCTCACATTGAGGCCAAACCTGTATACTTCAGTCTCTTACACTGTGTAAATGCCACCAACTCATAATTTGGTAGATTTCCCCGGCCCCGTAATCCACCTCTGCCTCTGTCAGACCTCAAGCTGGCAAAACCGGAACTGACGTATACTCGTTTGCCTGGCTTCATAACTCTCAAGAGCTTCAGCCAGTTGAGCTCGGAACTGTTTTGCAGAGCTGAGCTTTATCTGAGAAGAAATCGTATCTCAACAAATCCGGTCACTAATCCAACCCACAGAGAAAGGTCCAATGAACACACCCAAGTTCCGCCTAAATTCTTCACCTGCAGCCAGTCTACCCTTGTCATCACTGCTCTAACTCGCGAAGCCTTTGATGCTTATTCAGCCCTAATAACTCTCGTCCGGTCAAACCTACTCCAACCATTCTCCCGTCACCCCGGGTCCACTTTCTTTGGTCCCATTTTTTCGCTCTGACAATCACAATTTGCCTCTCCAAATCAGTCTTCACTAGAACCGGGTCCAGCTGGTATCTCACTGGCCACTCCTAGCTACGATGGCCCTGACCTACTCTTGCTTTTACTTAATCTCTTCACAATCTCCATGCAGAGCAGTTTTTTTCACCTCAATGGGAATTCCTGGCCCTAACTCCCTGTTCCAGAAAGGGCTCGCAAAGCGACCCCGACATCAGCAGGCTCACTAGTCACACCAAAATTATCTGCAATTTCATGGAAAGACTGGTCAAAAATCACGCAGCAAGCTACCTCCTGACAAACCTCTGGGGGTCAACCTCGTACCCGAGTAATACTTCAATATTCCAAGACCTCAACTCCCTACGGATTCGCCGCACGGAGCTTAACTTAGTCTTTCTTTTTGGGATAAATTGCTCTTAAGCCTATATCTTCAACCTAATCTTTTTCACTTTCCTCTGCCCATATCTCCTCCCACAAAGTGCATTTTCTCTCCCCAAGGCTATATCCAATTTCGACTTCAGGTTTCACTCATTCCTGTCTGCCTTCTTTAGGATTTGGAACAAGCTTCTCCACTCTGGACGTGGGGTTCCTTATTTGCAGACTTTTGTGCTTGCACTTTTGATCCATTTAACTATACTCGACTTCACGTTAATAGCCAGTGAGTTCGTCCTTGCTGACCTGGGGCTCGAGAGGCGTTACTCTCCAATCTCTCGTCCCCGTCTTTGTGCATACGACCACACTTAGTCATCTGCCGATGTTCTCCTCTTTGATCACGGCTAAGCCCTCAAACAACTCTAGCCCCTTTCTCTTCCTTCGTGACCCCCCCCTCTAGTTGAGTGATCGCACAGCTTGTTCTACCTTCGCCGACCTTAAATCGTTGCGTGGCTTACTCCGTCTTACTGGCCCTTCCGTACTCTTTCTTGAGCGGCCTTATGGATCTGCTACTTGTGAGATTCCCTGCTCCGTCGTTGCCGTTAACCGCTGTTTACTAGCTAGGAAAGGCCTGGAGTGCGTTTCACCTTTTGTTTTCCCTTTTCCAGTTTTCTGTCCATGCACTCGGAACCTCATACGCCTTCCTGTTGCTGTTGGTTCGTATTCGGCTTCCACACCTTTCAGGCACCTGCTTCTCAGCCCTCTGATAGCCCACCACCCATTTATTGGCTCGCCAGGCTCTGTCCTCCAGGATCCTTCGGGATCCAGCCACTCGCACTGGAACATCGCAGTAACCTCTCCCGCACCGTACCCTATGTGTAGACCAGTTATCATTCACTAAAGCTTATCCCATCTGCGCGAGGCAGAGTCGGGTACACAACCCTGACTGATGCGCATCAAGCACTCTAGACTTCATCAGCGATATAGGGGCGCCATCGGGCTGTGGCCGCAACTACCTCGTTCACCTCATGCAGCGTTTTTTAGGTTGGGTGTCAAGCTCACGGTCAGCTCCGTCCACTAACCCTGGTTGCGGGCAGTTGGCCTCTGCTGCCAACGTCCAGTCATCGTACCACTACTCTCACCGTTTCCTACAGTAGAGTCTTCTTCACTGTATGCAGACCTACCGTCTTCGTTCGTCCCTCAGTCGCTTTTCGTCTTGGTAGACGTTGTTACGAACGTTTGAGCAATACGTAGCCAAATTCGCAACGGATCCCGAAATCAGAAGGCGATTATCCGTGATAATTCTACGATACTAGATTATTAAAATAAACAATGACATAAACAATATACAAACCTCAATAATACGATCACAAAGACTCAACAACGAGAAACCGAATAGCAGCGTGTGAGCAGACAGCACGTGCGTCACGCAGGTCCTGAGCAAGGATGTGCCAAAATAGCGCTCTGGGCGCGAACAAACAACAATTGGTCCAGAAAAACAACCAGTTCGTAAAGACAAGTCAATAGTGTATGGAAATGAGTGATGTTGGGAAAAAACACTGAATCGCGAGGGAAAAAAGGGGGATTTTCCACGACCGGCTGTTACAGACGTCACTGCGCGGTGCCTCCACAACCCTGTTCTCCCGATCCCTCCATCCCAGGAATCACTTTTTTGCTTTCCATCCATGTCGGTCCCATCCACTCTACATCACTAATCGGCATCTACCACCATCCGATCATACTGCTTACTGATCGCGTTCTTATATTCTCGCTGTCATACCCCTGGAATGTCTGTTACTACCTTCTCCTCCGACATCTCACTTCAGCTCCCACCAACCCCACCCGTAACCATGCCCGTCATTTCATAATTCACCTTCTTCAGCTTTTCATTCTTCCCAGCCGAATCAATTACCAACACATATCTGTCAGTCTTTCCGGAGTCTGACCGAAGCCCGGGCTCCTTTTGGAGTCTTTCAGCTCACTCTTCCCTCCCAGTTGCCCGCCGAAGCTGCACATTCCAGGCCGGTCTTTCAGACTCCGCTACCCACATTCTTCTCCGCTCACCGCCCCATCTCAGGTGCATTTATCCTGAAGCTGCTTCTTTTTCCCTTAGCCGTTGCCACGTGACTCCGTGCTCTGAAACGAAGTCATTGATTTACCTTCATCTGTTTCGTTCGATAACTTATTCCACCTCCCATTCTTTACATACTGTCTACTACACCCATCATTGCTTGTGCCTCACAGGCTGGTCTGCAACTTACTCTTTCTCTGCTTTTTCGCTAAGCCACTCTTGTAAAAGAAAAGACATCTCGAGGTATTCCCAAGTAACTGCAAACATTCTGGTCAACTCTCACCAGCCCTCTCCGATCATTTCTATTTTCATCCGTTTTTCCGCACCACTCGCCACCACTGTTGCCAAGTTGTTTGCGCTAAAGCCCGTTTCACCCTCCACTCCCATCTCTCTACTGACATTTCACTCTTCTTCAAATTTATGGGATATGTTCGCTCCGCTCCCTACCTATGAACCACCTGCTTTTTCGTCTGTATCTTGCCGCCTGTCCCCTTAAGAACCTCCATTTTCCGGGGCTTCTGCTTCGTTCAGTGACCGTCATCACTTGGAGCTCGTGTACTAAAACGAACTATTCCGCATATATTTACCTTCCTTACTCAATCTGTTTCCTTTATTACCCCTCCTTTACATTTTGTTCACCACAGCCGTTTCCATTTGTGCTCTCTGGGCTGGCCATTTCTTCTCTTCTCCTGTTGGTTCACCCACTTCTATCTGTCAAAGAAAATAATACGCCACGCTCCTTTCATACGGTTACAAACCATCCGATCTACAATATGCCTGCTTTTTGATCATTCTCATATTCATCTCTTACGCGACTCACCATTGCTGCTGCCGCATTCCTTCATCTCAGTTCATTTCACTCACCAACTACGTCCCCCTGAGGGAAATCCACTTTCCACTGACCACACTGAAATATTCGCTCTGTTTCTCCCAGACTTTATTCGGCCATCTACTTCACCATCATCTCGCTGCCTGGCTTTTGGTATGTCTCCTTTTCTAGTACGTCTGTACCACAGAGCCGCCACGTACCAGACTCTCCAACAATTTTCGACAATCGGTTCTTCCTCCCGAAACTTTGATTCCCTTTCCGGCTTCCTAGTCGATTTCCATGTTCTAATTCCTGTCGTCCCTTGCTGCAAACTACGGCTTCATTAATTCCTCCTTGTTACTCCCCTTTCTATATAAAACAATTAATTTGATACTCTTTTTTGTTCTGTCAGCTTTTCATTGCGTTTTTAGCCTCCCTTGTTGGACCCCTTGTTTTCAGCCACCTAAAGCATAATCGGTCACATTCCATCATTCTACCTTGATATTCGAAGCCACCAGGAGCCCCGTTTGTATCCACCACATCTTTAGTTTGACTGTCTACAATGCTCTGGTATGCACAACTCAGTAATCATAAAAACATTTTGTGGTTCATAACAGTTGATCACGTACCAAGTATGCCCTCGCCACCAGGGTATAAAATTCTAATAACTCTTCTAAAAAGCTTACTCATTTTTAAAGAACCGACCAAATCTCCGTCGTTATTCATGAATCTTTATCCGTTTCAGTCAAGTTTTGACAGACTTTGCAAATATTCTATTCTTCGGCCAGCCTCAACTGGTTTCGGGGGGCTCAACCGCCTGACCTCGAGTTCAACTTCGCCCGGCCCTACAGGGAATGCATACTCTTAGAGCCTTCTACTACACTCCATCGCGTGCAAATATAACTTTCATTCTCCTGCAAAATCTGATTCTGTTGAAACTAGCACAATTTCATCATGCCCTGTAGCATACCTTGGGCTTCCCCACAAACAGCCGTTCCGAAATCACTTCGCCAGTTTGCTCCATTTGCCTACCATCCAGCCTCCGAAGGTTCTCCAAATTTACCACGTGTGCCTGGGCTTTTTGCAACTTAACCTCCAATCAAAGCTATGAAGCTCTCCTACAAGGGAAGCCATCCACTACTTCTCATCTCACGCGCCGCCAAACCCGTGGCACTTTCGTTTGTAGTTCACTTTGCCGACATCCGGCCTAGGCAATCACCTTGAAAGTGCCCTAAACACATTCAACGTTGGCGATTAGTATGGAGCACGAGAATAAAACGTGCCACCAAGTTCTAGCGCATCAAAAAACGACGTAACACGATTAGGGCGAGGCTATTCGCAGTCATCCACAGCTTTCAGCAAACTGGTGTCAAACTGACCACGTGCAGTTGCTCCTCTGATTTGGTTCGATGCAGTATTCCACTGGGCGATCGTACGCCGTCCCAGTGGGGCCTTTTAATTCCAGTGCTGGCCGCCAAGCCGTTCCAGATGCGCTTCAAACGGCCTTTGGGGTTGCATCAGTTTGGCTTTCGCTGTCACGGACCTCGAAATACTCACTAGCAAGGCGGAGAGAACGATCCACCCCAATCACTTGAGGGTGCTCTGAAAGCCTTCATTGATTTGGTAGAGCAATAAAACGTTATTTACAATGCAGTGATTGCAATACGGTAGAATATATAAGCGGCGCGAGATACCACAAGATATCCGCTTACCGTAGAGCATATTATAATAATAATAATACACCTCTCCCAAGTTGCTCCTTATGCCTCTTCATATGTGGTAACGTTTCCAACTGCGTAAGCTGCCTAACCGAGCAAATTTGCTTCACGGTAAATGCCTATGATAGTTGTAATATCTTTCCTGCCTCACCTGTCATTGTTCCGCCCTCCCTTGGCAGTGCCAAACCCTCGACCACAGGTGCAAATTTCAACAATTCACTTTGTAACTTGTCGTCCTCTCATTGTTGCCAACCACCGCCTGTTCATGAAGTAAGCGACTCACTATATAGCAGCCTTCACGAACCATCCGAAGTTGCCAGCGGCACGGTTATAAACACCCAACTTGATTACGGTGAATCTCGACGATACTCTTCATCGACCAATGCTCTGTTCTGCAGACGGCCATATGAACTTTCTTGAGTCACCAACCACTGACTCCTCGTTTCACACTAGCGGGTTATTATTGATTTTATTCAAGTTCAAACCTGTTCTAAACAAGCTTCATCACCCTAAAAACTGTTGCAATGTCAAGCCCTGAGATAATCCTTGCTATCAAAACGTGGCTCACTGAAAACACATCTGTAAAATAAATATCACCTAAAGGATGCAGTGTTTTCAGGGCCAACAGAATTGCTAAGCGCAGAGGTGGAGGCTTAGTTTGCGCCAAGCACTTTCTATCCGTCTCTCTAATTAGGTATGTCGCACCAAAGGCAGTCTTGGATTCTTCTTTGCCCACGGTGCAACTATCAGCTGATGTCGTACAAGCTGACAGTGAATGTTGCCCGTACTCCTCCACAGCTACTCAAACCCCTCCCCTAATTATTGCTCTTGAACGCCTCGCACTAAAACCCTCGGCAGCAAGGATTATAGCCAGAGATTTCATTTCGTCAGAAACGTTTTTAGTCCACACTCGGAGCACCTTCCAATCCACTGTAGTATATTTCTCGTACTTGTACTATGGGTTGGGTGCAACATGTTAGAACTGCTAAAAGAAACCCCGACCTCACAGACCTCAACCTTCCACGCAGCCCTCCAGGATTTCCGGCCTCCCCTTGATATTATTTTCTAGGCAATGACCGGGAAGCAGCGATAGGTAGTTTTCTTTCCGCACTCACCCATCTGCCAGCACCAATAATTCTCGCTGGTTAAAATAAAGTCTTCTGACAAACCTAGACCTTGATTATGGCTGCATCGGATTTTCTTAAAAGGGATCCACAACGAGCGGTATGGGTAACTATCCCGCACGGCTGTTGTCTGTCCAAATTTGTTCCCTTAGAAACTCAAAACTCCCCTCCTGTAGTAAGAGCGTTTTAAGATGTGAAAGCTTCATCTCCAAACTCACGGCAGGTTATAATTTATGAAGCTAACTGAACTTTCTGAAACCACTCGGGGCCTAAAGGAAAGGCAGCATTGTATGTGCAAAGCTAAGGCTCTGAGACAGCCAAATAAAGCACCGAGGCTCTCATTTTTACATGAATCTGGGAAGGTGGAATCCCAAACTGCCACTCAATATATTTTATCGCTCAACAAGGTGTTGGTGATTCCCTTCTGATCTATCCGAGGCCTTTACTCATTGTTTTACCATTTCTATGGTAGTTGCCACAGGTCTCGTACCATCACACTATCACTGGTTTCCATTAGCTGTTACAGCTTTTGATACAAACGATAATCCTGGATTCCTCTCGAGTTGAAACGTTTTTTCCCATCCAGAACGGGGTGGTTTGCCGCCGCTGCAACCGAAAACGGCCGGCTGCTTCCTTCAGTTACACCGCTGAATATATTCATATATTCAGTTAACCCGAGCCTGGTACCGACCTACTCCTATCCCGAGTACATTCCTACCCATCTGAAAGTTTTCAAGTAGCTCTTACTAAAGGCCATTCTCACAGACACGGACCAATCACTGGTGGCATTACAGAAACTAGAGGGATGGTTTCCCTTATATTTCTGACACTTCAACGAAGTTCTTGACCTCATGCCTCGGAACACCCCTTTTCCTGGCAGAGGATATAAAGACAGTCCACTACTTTATGTCCAGTAATGCGACGCTACTCCATTCCGTCGCTGTCTATCACATGCTGTCTGTGTTTCGTTTGGAGCGTGGGATCTGTAAAGGCTCACCAAAACAAGATCACTGGCTTCTCAGGCAGCCGAAAATTTGGCGAAAGTAGACCTCGTGGTATGTCAAGGTCAAATGAGATTCGGAGTGCGCTGAAAAGGCGATGCTGCGTGTGGAGTGTTAAAAGAGGAGACATAAAGTCAGTAACACCGCGTTGTCGGTGGAAAATTATAAGCCGACGTTTTAGTTATCGTGGGTGGCCCTTCTCAAGGCAGTTTTACAGTGATAACTGCCTTGACAAGGGTTGCCCGCGGTAGCCGAAAAGCCGGCTTATAAATTCCCACCGACAGTGCCTACAACTAACGTTATATTTTCTCGTTTATTGCAAAAAACCTTCAGAGCACTGTCTGCTGGAAACCCAAAGATGTTCAGTGATACTTGTCCATTGAAAGCAAGAGCCGGTGCTTCTTGCCATTTGCAGTGAAGGCAGGCCTGTAGAGCAAGCTTCACCGTCCACCATACAGTTATCTCGGGTATTACCACCCGTTATCCCCGAACCAGTTCACACACCTATGTCATACTACACTGCAGCGTGCTAAGGAGGCCGTAAAAATGACAACGAAATAACGACCGTGCCAGCACGTGAGCTGCGTGCTAGGGCCATAAGGTCTCGGTTGCATTAGTGAATCTGAAAGCGACTTTTTAAGCAGCTAGTATCGCTTGAGACTGAAGTGGTCTGACTTCCGCTTTTACTTTCAACCCTAGAGTCCTTTTTGTAATATGCATTTAGATAACTGCATTCAAAGTGCAACACCTGTGGCTAGTTCCCCCCTACTGAAGTTGAATTCAGAGTTCCCAGACAAATATTCGGCAAGTGCTTCATCTTCTGATTCCCCACTGCTCCCAGTAGTCAACGCGAAAATAACAACGATATGTTTCTCAGATTTTTCCAAGAGGCATGCGATGACTCATGAATAAAGCGTAAGGGTGTTCAGACAACATGAAACTATTCAACACTTTACAAAGAAGCAGCCCAGAAAGATGAAGCATGTGTTAGTGTTCACGCGCATACCGGTTAGATTAGAATGGGTTATTTCTCCATTGTGGTTGAGAGGAAGGAGTGGGGGCGAGATCACGGTGGACAAAATTACTAACCATTACAAAACTGTACTAAGCTTCGATAGAATAAAAGGGTTACCCTAATTCATTACAGCGTAAAGCAGTATGACCTAGCTCAAATAGGGTAAAACGATATGGGCATTCGTAGTAAATATGAACCAGTTTCGGATCAGTGACCTGATGCAGTAGATATAACGCCGATCATGATTACGACATGATGGATGGTAATGATAAATTCCGGCGATGTCATATAGAGGAGGGTGATGCTAAAGAAGATGCCGGGTGTCTACTCGTGTTAGTTAGACAGAGCAGCCAACAAAGGTTGTATTTACGGTGATCCAAAAAGGGTGAAAAGTACTAATGTGGAAAGGTTTTTGAGGCAGGTGGAAGCGGTACTTTGTGGAAATCCAGAAAATGGTTATACTGAAAGATGCCAAATTTATAATCGGTCTGCTGTGCATGGGGAAAATTTGGGCGACGGCCAGATGTGTGAGGGAAGTTGTCAACTACCACAATAAAACATAAAAGAACTTCATATAAATTACCCTGGCTTGTCCAAAGTGTTTGGTTTCATCAAATAATAATGGCGTGGACTTGTCACAAGTTGTAAGGTAGGGCCCACAAAGGTGGTTAATAATTAGAGCTAGAACAGGTTATTAATTCGCGTAAGACACGAGAATCTTCGTGGCAGTTCCTTCGGTTGACGGCGAAGCAGTAATAGTACTAAGTCCCAGAGAGATGGTGCTGGTAGGGTTCGACTTAGTAATTGTCATCAAAAGCAGGACTTGGAATGCTTCATGAGGAGAGGCGTCGCCATGCCAGGTGATCAGCTTGGAATTAGATTATTGTACTCCGCTAGAAACAACGCTTGAAGACGTTTCGCTGCATTTGTTTTGCATGGCGCAGGACAACGCGTCGGAATAGATGCTGGTATCCATTTTGGTCAGCCCAGCGTAGGCCTCCTCTGAGGCATTAGGCCGAGCCGTCCGATGGACTACGCGGGGATACTGCCTACCTGTAGTAGACGGAGGTGGTTGCAGTCCGGTTTCAGCTGTGGGTTGTAATTATAAAAGTGAACAAAATGCTTTATGGACCTGGTGAGTCTACATGGATGCAGCTGGAACATAAAAGCACAAACAAATTGCGTTTTTCTGATCGTAGACTGACAAAGAAGTTTAAAAAAGCGAAGACAAGTCATGTATCTGCGCTTGTATAAGAGTAGCCTAGTTGTTATTGGTCGGAACGACGGCAGGATCAGTATGTGATATCGTGAAGAGCCTTTTGAGGATTGTGTTGTCTGTATGAGAACCTACTTTCTTTTACGTGGGCGCCGACTAAACTTTTGGTTTGGTTCCGGAGGTTGGCCGCCAGAATCAGTGATGCACAGAAGGTTGAAACCCTGTGTAATTTGAGGACTTAGGGAGTATGAAGTCTGAGGTTACCAAGTAGGACGCTCGTGTTGAAGCTTTACTTGCCCTCAGGTTGAACAAGGTAGATGCCTGGGAACCTGGGCAGTTAAAACTATTTTGGGCCACAAACTGTTTGCAAACCTACATATCTGGGGTTAACATGAGAGAGGTTCAGCTACGGGTGGCAACTATCGGGTCAGCCTCTTTCATATACTCCATTTGCGTAACTGGGTGCTAGCGATAGTCGGTCCCCATGTCGGTAAAAACTTAAAGATGAAGTGGACTCCACTTGGGTGAACTTTACATCAGACTCCCTTTTTCCCCTTTTGGAGGTGCAAATGCTGAGTCACTCCACTACGAAACGTATTGCCCACTTTCCAAATGCATCATCTCTTAAGACCCAGAATGTCAACTCTACTTGAAATAAGCCAAAAAGAGCTCTTTGTGTCAGGTACACTTTTCACTATGACGTCTTGGATTCGTTCTCCAAACCTCCTCTGTTATACCGTTTCCTTTCCCTACGCTTGTCTCCCATTGTAAGCCAGCTCGTCGTAGCCCACACGAACCAAAACAACATTCCAACTGAACTATGGATTTACCTACATGGAACCTTTCCTGACTCAAAATTAGAAAATTGACTCACCTTTTATTATTTTTATCCAAAACCTGTACGCTGGCCAGAGGGTTGTTTTTCCAATTCCGTCGTCGGATATTGATATTAAACACCACACCACTGCTCCACCCTGTAGACCCATTTTGAGTCTTCTTCATACTTGCTCCATAAAGCGCTTCACCGACCATAGTTTCTCGCGGGTTATTCCTGGGCCCCTTTTCCGGAACACGAACAGGAACGTTTTCGCTCGGCTGAGACCCCACCCTACCAATAACAGGTACTGAAACCCACAATAGGGCATCTAATGTTGAAACGAATAGTCCGACTCCATTGGTGCCCCCTCTCCACAAAATGGAAGGTGGTTCTCAAGAGCTGCCAAAACACCGGAGTCCTTGTTCCACAGGGCACTCAAATGCGGCCCCCGGACGCAGCTCCCTAACTCTCTAGTCTGTACCGCCCGACAGCGAAGCAGGAAGCCTAGTGCGTTCCTGCAAGAAATAACTTCCTTCATTTTGGAGGCATGAGCAGGAAAGAAAACGAGAAATGTTTTCCATTACTCTCTCTATTTGGAGATTCTGTTTCTTCTTGACATCCCGTGTTCTGACGGCTAATTATTTCACCACTTTCTAGGTCTTTCTCTCCTTCCACCAGTTTCTGATTCCAATCTTTTGGATGATACTTGTGAATTATCCTGGCGGTTACCTCAACCACCTTATGGATCGTTGTTTCATTTTATATTCATCAGTTTTCTCTCCAATGTCTACACTTTTTATCCTGTTTACCTCTTCACAACATCCTGCTCCATCCAGTTATTCTGAATAAACATTCATCAATCAACGTTTGCGTAGTTTTTGCATATATTATATCCTTCATTCGCCGAATAACTTCCTTTCCAACAAATTCTACTTTTGGGCGATGCATTATTATTGCCTGTACCTAGAATGGAAACTAATTTACCTTCGCCGCATGAACGTCAGTCCTTTCACCTTATTTTAATTTCGTAAAAAAAATTTCGTCATAAAAACTGTCAATATTTTACCTTACTGAGTAATTGTAGGCACTCCGGTCATGCTGAAAAGCTTGTCTTGGCCATAGCCAAGAAATGTACCGTTATCATTATCACCATCCCCTATCTGCTTCTGGCCGATGGTCTAACTCATGAACGAATAATTCTTCCATGAGTAAGCGCAAGGTCTCCATCTCCTAAATCCGGCTACCCACCCTCGGGACCCCTAGGTTTAAGTGGATCCCGAGAGCCTGCCAACCTTGATCTAAGCTGCTGTTGTTCGCTGAATATTTCAGAGCACGCCGATATTCGATGGATTGAGGCTAGGAGGTGCGTGGGCCTATTTTTCTGCACATTTCGGCCTTGCTTGTCTCCACAAAGTCCATATCAGATACTTGGTTGGCTCCCACTTAGTAATTTTCTACGATGTATCACAATCTGACGGAGTTTACCCATAAAGGACTCAGAGGTATTTCGCCAAAACATTACTTGGCTAATCCACGTCTTTAAGCCCTTGAAAAAGACGCCAACAACCGAATCCTGGCCCAACCCGGCCCCAGAGCAGGACTCTTTACTTGGTTTTTTTGCGTAGTCTTACCCACGACCGTTCATTTTCCACAGAACCGTCAAGCTTACCCTCCGAGGTCTTTTACCTTCTCCGATATGGGTCCATCAATATCCCCATCGCCATGGTTTGATCTGCTTCGCAGTCGCACTATTTCTCTTCTACTCCTTGAAATAGGATTCCAATCAGTATTCAAAAATCTCTAACTGAACTTACTCACCTATCGGTACTTTCTTGTTTCGTTTTTTAACCATGCACTCTAAGTATCCAACTTGTACTCACCGAGGGACCAAACGTGTGAGGAGGGGGCTTCCACTTTCGCCCCTATCCACTTGTCCCTAATAATCCTTCACTCCGTGGCCGCGGCTTAAACATGAGATGCGCTTCACACCTACTCCTTTTCCACCATCTTCCATGCACGTTTCATTTATTCAGTTCGCAGCACACATTTACTTTCTACCCATCTCAGTGCTCCATGCTCCTCCCTCCTCTGACAGCCCCGACCCTAATGCCTTGTCCGTTTTCGTTAGCACCATTTTGGAACTGCTAGTGCCCTATTTTCCACTTACTCTCAAGACTTATTTAGGACACCGTAGCCACCAGTCCTGGAAAAATGACTTTGAGTTCAAAAGTAGCAACCAGATCTTTGAGTGCCATTGCTTTTTGATATCTGATATTCCATGTGCCGAAAAAACAAAGGCTACTTGTGGTAATCCTGACGTTATGGGGCGCTGTCAGAACCGCAGCTTTGGCCAGTAGAAACGGGCGAGCAGAAGCCAACCGCGGTGTGCGAGTGCAACTGGGCTAAAGAATTGCATCTTGTGCTCATTGTAATAAGTGTTTTAAGTTGGGTTTCCAGGAAACGGTCAGTCTCATTGACTGACACCGGTTGGAGATTGAGCATTTCGGAATTCTACTGGCGCCGCTATTATACGTACACCTTCACCGTTATGAAACTTATCTTGCACAACTGCTTTGCGCTTGTTTTCTCCATGTAAAAAATCGCCGGGTACACCCACCATCTCGTTGCCCGGAAAAACACATTCTTCAGTATTTGTGTCACGAGTTCGCTACATAGCTCTTGTCTGTGGCTATCAGTCCGCTCACATAAGACGTAACTGTCGCATCATCATTTATCGACCGTTATTCTGTCTCGGCATATTGCTGCGATCTTTCGCGCCACGGTGTTTATCAGTCCAGCCTGATGCCTAGGTTTCAGAGCTGGTTGGTTCTATTACTTCATCGTCCGCTGTAACATTTATTGACGATAAGCATCTCTGATGTCATTTCGACGGAAAATTTCTCAGGAGCTTTCTAGCACTCGGTAAGTTATTTGGAGATTGTCTGCTAACTCCATCTGTCTAGCTGCTAGCCGACATGGGGCATTCAAATCGCATTTTCTCTCCTTTATAGATCAACCTCCTGCACATATATATATATATATGTACATATATATAGCACGCAGATCTGTCTCGCATCTTTGAATTTCATAAGCCACTCATCACAACAGATAATTAGTCCATCAGAACCCAGATCCATTTGGAGTGTACCTAACAAATGACGCTGTATGTAAAATTCTACGAGTAAGTGTTCATTGTTCCGTATCACAACGTTATCGGAAAAGATCGCGGTCGGTGGACATCTCAGACACGGCGGGCAATCTGTCTCAAGACCGGTTTGCTATCGATTGCAAATGGGTCTCGATAAAAATTACCCGCGGTGTCCGAAGCGTCAACTGGCGACCATTTTTTCCGATAACGCTGTAACATCTAACAGTAAACACTCACCCATGGATAATCAATCCACTTCCCGAATAGCTGTTCTCAGTAGTTACTTCCGCCATGAGCCCATGTACCGCCTTCATCTGCACTGTCAACACATTGGTGCAGGTCTCTCCGTCAATGCTGCACGATCCACTTATCACAAACGAGACAGTTCCATGATACCGACATCAAAAAAGAAACAACTGACCTGTCTTCACCTGCTTTATACGGTCTTTCCAGGATGGTTCGTTTCTTAGTTCCTATTTACAGTGGATATGTGACGGTTCACCCGTTATGAAGTGAATCACCTAATTTTTGTCCAGCCCTTTTCGCTGCCAACTTCCATTTTTGCCCGCGCAACCTCATTCTAGGTGTGTTCATTTTGTACCTAGCTGTCTCGTCAGTTGTAAGTCGGCACCTACCAAATTATCCTACTGCATTCATTGATTATTTCACATCAACCCACTTTCAATTTTCTTTTCCTGTTCCCTCTCCAGTTTTCTTTGCCTATGCCACTTAACCCGTGCTATTTGCTAGTACATCATGAACGTTTTTCTCTCCTTAATCTTAAAAAACCAAAAGCGATTCTTGATCCTTCCTCATTTTTCAGCTGATACTGTTATTTGTTTGTCTGGCATGCGAGTTGTCCTATCTTTTCAGACATTGCTTCGGAATTCTGGCGGGTGCAAGTATCCGACCGTGAGGCTTAATTGCCGGGCGGAGATGTTGCTTTTATCGCCTCGTCGGTTTAGACTTTCTCCTACGCGGTTTGGAGCGCACACATTTTCCACCGTATCCCTACCAATCTAACCTCGCCTTCAGGTCTATGATTTGATCGAGTGTCTAAACTTGCTTCAAACTCCCCGAACTAAACCACGGTTTTTATTAACATGTCGGCAACAGTTGGTATCAATTTACGGATGGAGTCAGCTAAGCAGGCAGTAGAAGACGTCTACATTGGGAGAGGCTGGGAGAGTGTTGATGGGGGAAGTGACCAGGGGGTAGGTAAGCTTTCAAAGAACTATTAGCTTCATAATGAATGGAAGATGTAGTAAGATAGCGGAATTAGAAAACGGGCGATGAATCGGTCCGGGAATCGTAGCCACTGCAAATGCAGCAACACCCGCTGAGCAAAAGAGATAAGGAAGTAGATGGCGCACCAATAAAAGGTTTTGACCGACAAATCATGTGATAACACCAAGGCAGCAAAGCTGTGGGGGAAGTATATACAAATGCAAATATATTCAAATACAGAGCTTTACAAAGTCAAGCTGAAGCGATGAAGAAGCTAAGACTGAGCAGACAACTGGATTGGTGGAGGGAGCAGATATTCGTCAGTCACACTGATGACCACAAGAAGACTTCGAAAATATGATTCACAGGGAATACTGCTTGATGGTTTCAGTGTGGAAACGGGTTGCTGCAATAAATGTGCCCGTGAATGAGTATACCTGCATTGATGACGAATTCTATCTTGATGGATGGACACTTTTGCTGACGGGTTTATTGAGCAATGCTCTTAAAATTTTGGACAGTAAGCAAAGAAGGATACTACTGTTCAGTGTGCTTTTGTGTTTGCAATCATAAAGTACTGAGAAGGAATGTTGATACCCGGAATTAAGAGCCGAATACTGTATGGTCAGCACGTAGGTGGAGCAGCATATTTTTCCGGTAGCAGCTTGTGCAGATTTAAGATGTTACTAACAAGAATCTTCGGTTGCATGATCGAGTTCAAAAAATGGATAGAGGATTCACTAGAATAATTGCACTCCTGAGCTTTGGTGCAAAAGTCTGTGCAAGACTGGTGGACTGTGAGTGGCAGGGAGCAGAGTGCACGTTTGCAGCCAAGACCCTCCTGTAACTCGCCCAAGAGTCTAGCAGTGAAGTGCTTGCAACTGTCAGTAAACCGCGTGAAGGGCACTCCATCTCTGCCAAAAGTATTTTAGAGCATTATTTAGTAGTAGATGAGTAGTTAACGTACCTCTGGCCAGCGGAAAAAAGCGTCAATGATGGCGCAAGCGTAATATTTACCTAGAGGATGTCCACAATAGTCATCACGTATCCGCTGTCACGCCTCACAGAGCCCTAGTCAAGGAAGCCACCTTGAAGCTTTTGAATGCATCTTATGTAAACGCTGGTTACGGTCTTTGGCTGTGTGTACGAGGTCGAAATTCAGTTCTAGGCGCCAGTAAATAATTCGGGCCAGTGCTTTAATTATGCTGAGACTCGAAAGCACTGAAGGGTGACCCGTTAACATGGCAGAACAAATTGTCGCGGGGGTGACCAAATGATAGTTAAGGCCCAATAATCCATTTGGAGTGATCGGAAAATAGTCATTACGACAGTAGAACTTTCACCCACAACTTGGGGCTGAAGTCACACGAGTAAAACACCTTTTTGTATCTTTTGCGATATTCAAGCTGCACTGGCCGTTGTTGTATCAACGGACAATCATGAGTCACTGGTAGCCAAGATGAAAATGGCATTCTGGATGCAACACTATCTTGTAGTTTGTGGCACTGCGATGCAGAATATCATAATAGAATAAGCTGCGTGCAAATTCTGTCTTTGAACCATGGCAGCTGGTGGTTTGACAACCAATAGTCCGGGTGATGGATGAACTGCAATACCTCATGGTCGGTGGCTACGGTACACTTTTGACCCCATGAATATTTTCTTAAACTCTTGAGGCCCAGTAACCTGCCATAACTTCTCCTTGTGTTTGTGCGTGTCCCCGCTCAGCTTTAGTGAGCCTCCCTGAAAAGCAAATGACTGGTAGCACAAGTTGGTCAAGGACAGCACCTATACCAGTAGGATTGCATCAGTTACAGCAGCTGAGTAATCTGTCGGAGTAAAAGATTTGGGATCAACACCGGATCGTGCGTAGCATAGTAGTTCACGAAGCTTTCTTCTATCAGCCTGATTCCAGTAGGAGGTATCGGACACTATATTGAACAAACTACTTCCCTTCAATGCATTGGAGTGCTCCGGAGGCAGTAGAGGCAAAAGGTCGGGCCTGCTACCGGGTGACAATCCAATATCAGCCGGTCACTCCATTTCCCTCCCATTGGGCTTCCTTTCCAGGATTTCTAGCGACCCGGTGGCAAATCTCTGGACTATTCAATCTCTACGGCTATGTGGTCCCGCCAACATCACTCCAGCTAATCTCACAGATATTGAGTGTAGTCAGATCGAAAGCTTTGACCGGCGCATTTAGGACTAGCAGAAGGTCTGCAAAGATGTATGGGAGCGGCTAGGCAGATAGGTTACACATCCAGTCACCAGAAACGGCTTTCAGGTTGAGTGTTCAGCGCAACGTCAGCCACACCAACCAGCACCGGACGAAGGCTGAAAGCTCCCTCTGTACGTTTCTACCGCTGCAAATGCGCCACAGTCTCCTCCACTTCTCGCTGGTTTTCCTTCGTGACGGCTTCTATTATCTCTATCATAACTTCTTTTTAAGCCCGACGAAATTTACTTTCCTCGGTGCGTTGTTGATGCATATCCAAAAATCTATCAATATTATTGGGGCGTAACTCACTCTCTACATTCCAGGGGCTCCACGTTTACCTTTTCACTAGCTTCATCCATGAATATATCCATTCACCGTGACAAAACTCACCACGCCCATCGCTTTTATTGATTTACCTAAAAGCCGACAATTTTATCGTTGCTATCCACTTTAGTAATACAGTTTCTGAAAGGTAAGCTTCGCTGCAAAATATGTCTCCAGAGTATTCCAGCAGTCACGAGGCTGTTGGTTGTTGGCTGCTTCTGTCAGCTCCGCATTCCTCCCGCGTAAGACCGCTGTATTGCAAAGTGCCCATCTGGAAGGGCTTTATGTCCTCTACGTGCAAATGCACATCGGAGGCTTCTTTCAGGCGAATACTTCATTTGTAGCCATCACGTGATCCGCCATAAAAGGGAAAAGCAAAAGTTAGTCATTTACCTGTCACCCACTTTATCATCTCTTTAGCGAGCTATATGTCCCTGCTATTGTCGCAGCTACACATCCCACAAAAACCTATTACCTAATTTCTATTTTTACGTTGTATGTCTCGTAACCTGCTCACTTGAAGGCACACTGTTTGTTCTACTCTGCCCTCTGTCTGTCTGGCCATTTCTTTTGTCCTTTCTCTGGTAATCTCTTTCTGGATATATTATCCCTTCGGTATATAACTTACTCAGTCAATATCCGGCCACCAAACGTCACAACTATTATGTCGACTGAATTTCCCTGTTTTACATCCCACACCACAATCCTGTTCATCGTCTGACTTTCATTCCACTCTTCCCCTCATATATCACAAAACACCAATGCTTATCTGGGTCAACTCTAAAAGATTCTGCTTTCCCTAAAGTGAACAAAATATCCGTCAATCCCGTCTGAGCCTCCCGCCGTGCAGTCTCCCTCTCGCGTGATCTGTGTATAGTTTGCCGCTTCCAGCCGGCTCCGCTCGGATTCGGAGGGCCCACCCACTTAGCCTCGAGGTTAAATCTGTCTGTTACAATCGCAAGGTGAAACTTATCTGTATAACTCTCTAGAGAGGCAAACCCTGCTGCCAATTGTACCTTTTGGTAATGGGTTGCAGCAAAACCAGATATTTTCCGAAATAATACCTTATTCTTAATGATGTTTCTTTGAGAAACGACTGAAGTGCCGAGGGCGCAGTACTAAGAACCATCAATCATAGAAGGTGATTCACGAATGTTCGTGGCAGAAGGCACATCAGTGAGGGGAGCAAAACTAGCTGGATCCGGAGAGAAGCTTTCAGAGCTAATAAAATCATCGTGGCGGGAAGTATCATAGACACCGAAAGTAGACTTGTCTGGGTTAATCGAAATGCTAGACCTATCCAGTCTCCTCAGCAAGCAAATAAAATTATCATGTGTAGCTCAAGCTGAATCACGGCCAACAATGCCACCTTTGTAAGACTGAACACCCTGAAGACCCTGCACAACAGGGCCAAGGGACTGCCCATAAAGAGCAAGGGAGGCATTCGGACCGAAAAGCAAAAACTGCATGGGTAAAAACCGAAAAGATTATTCATGGTAAATGATGCACTGGATTCCTTATCTAGGGGTGTATGCGAATGTGCAAAGTTTAGGTCGGTTTTCAGAATAAACTAAACCACGCGAGTTGGTAGAGGACATCTACAGGTTTCTTAGTTTTACATAAGCGCTGCAGCAGGCACTTGTTCGCTGTCACCCGTTAAACACCGTAAATCAACCAGGGCCCTCAATCAGCTTTTAGCCAAAGTGACGATCAGTGTGGCTAATAATTCCGCCCTCACACATAGACTGTAGCGCTTGACGAACGGGTTCTCGCAATCCAGAAGGAATTAGGCTGCGCTTAAGAAAAATGGGATCGCCAGATACCTCTGAGCCCACTCCAGAAGCACGCATCCCACCAGCAATGTTTGAAAGTTTTCAAACAAGCCACAGAATATCAGACAAATCACGTTAAGGCTTTAAGAAAGTTGCACATGTGTTATTTACAAAGAACTTTCAAGCCAAGAACTAAAGGTCCCGAATCAGAAACCAAAAGCACACTCTCGGAAGGACCAGAGTCATGAAACCAAACCGGAACCTATCAACAGCCGACAAGTGGGAGCGAGTGCCCAGTAGTTTATTGAAAAATCACATTGGAAAGATCGATTTTAAGAATGGGACAAATATATTCAGGGCTTGAGGGGAACTTACGTATTTTATACTCCAAGTGTCAACAATAAAAGTATGTTTTCCACCACTTTTATTGTGGTTAATCTTGTCACAGGCAAAACAAGTAGATCATCGATGGGGAAATGTGAAACGAGAACGTAAGTGTTTGCATGAAATACATTTGCCCAAATTCAAATTCGTAGGGTTGGATTTCGAATAAGTCGATTGCTGAATTAAACTCTGAATGCCGCGATAACCAACTAACCTGGTCAAATGTGGCAATCTTCGGGTGCGTTGATCACCCTGGGGTGCAGTAGGATTGAACAGCCTGGACTCTGATCAAGAGATTTCAGGCTTCAGGTTCTGATACTGTTCACAACTAAGGCGAATGCGGCAAAAACTCTGATCATTTGCCATTGAGAGATCCGAATGACTTCTGCTATAAAATGAGCGCGCAGTTGATCCTCCAACTTAAGACAGCAGTCTTGTTTCGCTGCCTGTGTTTGTAACTGAAGAACGAATTCACTAACTGATTGATTTTCGAGCCTATTGCCGAGGCCGCTGAACGGGGCTCTCTACGCATATAATGCAACCAAATAACATCAAGATCTAAAATAGATGATTTCTGGTTATCTTTCAGTCAGCCATGTACGGGTGCTAATATATAACGGGTGAGCCGAAATCTCGTTCTGTACGGTATCTGAAAGGTACAGAGTTAGAGCCGTGCAACAAAGCACAGTCAGGCTTAATCGTGGATCCACTTAGGCAGACCGCACAAGAAACAAACATGAGAAACGTCACAAGCCAATTTAGCGTTATCGGACCGAAACAGGATTAAGTTGATAGAGGTAACTCTCAGATGATTCGGATAAGGAAAATGGGAACAAGAAAGGGACACAAACTAAGAATGCTGCTCATGAACGATCAAGAAACCGTCAAAGTTTTAGTAAGTTCAAGATCTACGTTGGGTCAGCCGCCATGATACCTGGATTGGCAGTTAAGTTGGGCCCTGCCGGCAGCAACGGAGTTAAATGGCCTAGAAGACCGTTGAGTAATGACTCTGGGCCAGCCGCATGCAAAGCTGATGGGGGAATACGGAAAAGAAACATTTTCACGAGACTGTATGCATTCACTTCATGCAGCTATCAACCTGCCGGAAGGTAGGGCTCACGTCAGGTGGTTCCATTCCTGAAGCAATCACAATTTACCACATTCGCAAGCAATTTAAATTGCATTTTGAATGAGTTGAATAGGCCGGAGCCCGCATAGAAATTTCGAGGCCGAAAACTGCACGGAAGCATAGCAAGTAACGTATTATTTCTTATCCGCATAATCAAGGACGTTACATTCTGGAGTACAACACGGAGAATGAGGTAAAGCAAAATAGAATGGGCCACTCTTGAATGTCACACAAGTCGATGCCACTTAGGGGAGAAGCAAAGCCGGAGGCATTTGTGCAGCAGCTATATGAATAACAAAGTACACTTTAACCGGCAAGCCGTGCCAATGGATAAGGCTGTGTGCTCCGGACACTTTAACCGAATATCAATTCTTGGTGGCAGGAAGTGCGATCTAGTAGCCCATTTGAGCCCAGGAATAGCTGCAGACAAGATGCGCTCCCAGAGCCCATCAGTGAGGGCCGTGTCCTCAAGGCTGGGATTTGTTGGAGCTGTGTTGTTGAGGCTACGAAGCAGTAGCTCTGAAGCAGTAGTAAAAATAATAATACTATTGGTATATTTCCGGACCACGGTTGAGAAGTACGCGCAAAAGCATTATTATTGTGTACAAGACTGTTCATCAAGAAGAAGTATTTGCATATTGTCGGAAGATTCTCAATGAACACATTTGGAGAACACAGTTTGGCGAACAGGCTCGTTTTCATTGATTCATAATCAAGCCATTAAACCACAATATGGTAAAACAAGTCAGAAGGTTGAACCAGTTAGATAAGTGGGAGGTGATAGAAAGTAATAATTAAAGGGGGTGAGGGGAGAAGAAAACAATTGTAATCCGGGATTACACCAAAACCGGATGTGTATTGTTTTTCTCGTGTTTTCAGTTTGCATCTGGTCTATGGCCCGTTATGGGGTGGGGGGAGTGCCAGGGAAGCTTAAGGACGCATGCAAATCGTTTTTGAGCACATAGAGGTAATTTGTAGAGGCGGATACCGACGGCCTCAGCTGTGGCTAGTATGCGACACTTCTCCGGCCTTGTTTGCCGACCCCGAACCCTTTACAGTGCACAGAAGGCCTCAGGCAAGTTTACTGCATGATTAGTGTGAGCAAGGTGTAAAACGACAGCGCTAGTGAGTGACTTAACTTCTCCAGTGTTCAACCATGCAGGGTGGTGTTCGCGGATGCGTTCAGGTCAACGCCTGGTCGTGCGGTCGATAAACTTTGTTCCCCAAGAACAGGTAAATGAATAAACACAAAGTGGGGCTGCAGAATCAGGCACTTCGTCTTTCAACCGCAAAAGCACTACCGGCCGGGATTCAAGCAAAACCCGGAACTTAGCTGCGCAGAACGTTTTGCTGTTTACCCCTGACAATATTCTCCGCAAAATCTCTGCCAAAGCATCATCTCCAAATGGCAAACAGATGTATATCGGCTTTCTTTCCATCCCAAACTTCTATGGAGTTTTCACCTTAAATCGCATTATCTTCTCAACTAGCCGGCCCGGGGAGCCGTTTTGGATGAAGGTTGTTCGCACCGTTTGTGGCTTTTCTTCAACGGTGTCCTCCGAACATATTCTTGTTGCCCTGTTTGTGAGGCATCGAATAAGGTTCTTTTTAGTTTGTGCTCAAAAACTATTTGTACTTGCCCTTAAGCTCCTGTGGCCCTCCCTCCACCCCACGACAGGCCATAGACCAGATGCAAACTGAAAACACACGAGAAAAACAATGCACATCCGGTTCTGATTTAAGCCCGGAATACAATTATTTTCCTCCCCCCACCCCCCTTTCATTATTAATCTTTATCGCTTCCCACTTATCTAATTGGTTCAATCCTCTGACTTGTCTTAACATATTGTGATTTAATGGCCTAATTACGAATCAGTGAAAATGAGCTTGTTCGCCAAACTGTACTCGCGTATTCTAAAAGCAGGAGTCGAAAACGTTTGCGACAATATAATAAGGCTGGGCGGGGTTTGAATGAAGTGAAATGGCGACTGTCAGTTTTGGATTAGAGCTTCACAAAAAATATCAAGTTGGGTAAACATGGAGTTGCCGAGAAGAGTGGTAATATATAGTGCCGAAGAAGCAATATGCATGAAAGCGATGCCCCGACATCTATCAGTTCTACGCAACCTGGACTGACCGCGAGTGACTGAGGCTTGTTCGGGTTCAATGAACGAAGCGAGTTATCGTGAAGCTGGCTAACAAGGAAAGCTTGTACAAAAGTACGCAAAGGGACGTTGATGAGTATGAAAAGAAGAGGTGGCTGAAGAACTAGTCCTGGAGCATGTGATGGGGTCGCAGGAAATCCTGCAGAGCAAGGTAATCGGGGAAGCTATCGACCGACGGGTGAATGTGAAACCTTCAGCCGGATTTAAGGGCTCGCTTAATGGCTGAGCGACATAACTAAACGAGAACGGAATGAGCCCAGAGACAAGCCCTCCCCGGGATTTGTGTGACCTTCCGAAGGACCGATATGAGCCAGCGATGAGGTAATTGAATAGTCGCGAGAGGTTACTGGTAGACTGAATGACGTTTTGGAAGAGACGCGTTTGACAAGGGGGCCGTAGAGTTCTGGAAGTGGCAGTTTGTTAAGCTAAGGGTTTCAAAATATAGTTTTCCCATACGGAAAGGTTGAGGAAAATGAAGTTTTGGGAACATGGTCAAAAAGCCAAGTCCTAATCGAAAATCACCGGCCTCAGACAGGCTAGCAGTAGTTAATGGAAAGGCATTATCAACCGTAGGATATGCAGCTGTTTAAAACTGGGCTGGAGGTGAACACTGAAGAGCATCGGAAGTGAGTTTGGTCCAGCTTTGGAATATTTTCATGGAAAGAAATTGGATCCGATTTATTCTTTGTTCCGGGCGCCGGAAGGAGCTGAGGGTGACAGGGAGTGAGCGTGGTTTGTCTGTGGGAGGGAGTGCGATGCAAGTTGTTGACCCAAGAAGATAGCAAAGATGGAAGAAAGCACGGCATGGCTGTAAAGATTCATTGTTTAGGGAGGCACATAGCTCCCAACAGCAAAATGCGATGGAACATCCAGGTGG
Organism: Fasciola hepatica; assembly: GCA_948099385.1. Lineage (NCBI taxonomy): Eukaryota > Metazoa > Platyhelminthes > Trematoda > Plagiorchiida > Fasciolidae > Fasciola > Fasciola hepatica. The sequence continues at coordinate 22,130,610 of CANUEZ040000024.1, read as the reverse complement.
TTGTTAAGCGAGCGAGCGTTTTACGGTGCCGTAAAAAGTCTTTCGGAGACTTGTCTCATTTCAGTTGAACTAGATCCTGCGCCGGACTACTTTCGTGCCTATTAGCGGGCAAATGAACGAAACATCAATCCAGGCCGAGGGCTTTCGGCCCAACCACCCAGTTCTTATTTTGCACACACTGGGACAGTTCCTCACAGCAAAGGTGGTTGCGGTACCAAGGTCGCCGACGGATAACTATCGGAAGTCAGGCTCTTCCTCGTAATTCCATAAGGGGTTAATCCTGTTTGAGGATTATGGAGCCAGTGGTCCACAAGCTTTCCGACAGCCGTGGTGCACGCCACAACAAGTTAGAGTTAGAAATACCGCCTCCGTCCGAATACATTATAGGATTCTAGACTTGAGTCCATCGCGCTACCGAAAAAATGAAACGTGATCCGCGTGGTGCGCTTAAAGTTTTTGCAAGCAAGTAAAATTTTATTAAAAACGACTCCCGACACAAACATTGTAAATCAGGGTGAGAAACAACGGAGGTCTGGACCCTAAACACTGCGCCGACGGAAGTAAACGGAATCCTGAAAGTGCCCCCAGTGGTGCCAGGTTCCTGCGGTGACACTCAGCCCAAACCCCAAACGATTTGACGGTTTTAGGGTGGAGTGTTCGATTTCACGGTTGAGCCAGTCTCCGAGATAGTTGCCTGTCGCAGTTTGCATGTCCACTCAGTCCATCTAATCATGTCATTGTTTTGTCCACCACTGAGCCCCGGCCTTCGGCTTTAGTATTCGTCAAATGGCTCTCTTTTTCACGACCGTCTGATCAACTTTACTTATTCACCTGCCTCCATGACAGCCTGATCAGATCTATGCAACTCTACTCCTATACCAGGTAGACTCTTTCGTGCTTCTGGTCTTATAATGTTCTCCACCACCCCCACCGTTTTCCAAACCACCTGCACATTCGTTTGGTGTCCATACACTCGTAGCCACGATTCATACCAGCAGTCATCTGCTCACCAAACCCCCTCGCCGTTCATTTTTCCCGGAGCTTTCGTCCCCCTCCCCTCAGAACTTTTCGCCTTACGACTTGAACTGCCTTTTCACACCCACAGACCACTGATCCTGGCTGTTCGCCCTTCGCAACCTGCTCGATATAGTTTCCCGTCGCTTTGTTTATTGTTTGAGTTTTCTTTCGGACTTTCTCGCGTTACCTTGCTGCCCTTTTGACGGATGATTTGGCCAATATTGACTGGCTTGGACATTGCGGCTGGATTTCCCGTTAATTTAGTTATGTACTTATCAGTACTTGACCGTGTAGTACAAGCATATTACCGACCAATCTATACCTTCTTCTGGTATCGGGATCCACTTCTGCGAGTCCCTCGACCACAAGAAGGAGCATCTTTACAGAAATTAGCAGAATAAGAGAATTATGGCCAGAAAAGTGTGCAGTCACAGCCTCTTTGAGAGTGAAAAAGAACACATGAAGCCCGGAATTCAGATAACGAATAGCATCCACCTTCAGGTTTCAAACTAAAGGAAATGCTAACACTGGCTCGAGTTTTGGCAACGTACCGCTCTTTTTTTTTGAGGATTTGACTGGAAGGACCTGTGAAACTCAAACTTGAGTAATTGGGTAACCCTGTTGTATATTGTGATCCTCCACTCTCTCAACCTTACCATGGCGAGCTCATGCGCTAACATCTGTCTGCACATCTCACGCACACACCATATTGGTTGACCGACTCTTTTCGTACAGGAAGTGCGCGTTTGGTGCCAGACTCCATAATGTCGTGATGTTATACTACAAGCTTGCAGACGGGTTTACATTCGCGATAAAAATATAATACCTTGCAGCTATGTCCTTCCTCAAGTTCGCTCATCCACGCTCACACACACGGGCACACCTATTTGTTAGGCTCTTCCTGTAAATCCGGAACTCCTCCACACTTTTGCTGCTTACACCCGTAATGTACCCATTGTTAGAAATCAGGATGATTATGAAAGGTCGATGAAGAGAGGATTACGGGTCATGGCCATTATAATTAACCACGCGTTTGCGCTACCACCGAATCTTGCGTGACCTTCGCTTGTGTACGTCGAACGGATTTCTGCCTCCTCTTTCTGCAGTAAATTAACTCACAGTGGGGCGTGGGTAAACGGCAAATATCAATCCCTGAATTCCGAGCCTTTGATACTGTCGGGTTCAGACGGATCTCGGTAGGTAGTATGACAGACTTTTGAGTAAAAACCTCTGATGAAGAGCTGCTAAGGAAAACTTCAGAATAACTGGTTTATATATATGTTTATTTTGAGTTCCTCCCTACCGATATACTTATGCACGGACCTTTGACATCAGCGCCCAAAAGAGCTAATTTGATACGGCTCATTTTCGATCTGTGTCATTTGCGGGCTCCTTTTCTAGCGAGGCCAATTTGTCTCTCGTCTTTAGTATTTGTGATGGCATACCTGAGGTTGGTACACTTTTATGAAGTTGCTGATTTCGTGCTCCAGTATCACAGAAACCATAAATCAATATTGTTTTGGATTGATGGGCAACACTTGACTGCTCATTGCTCGTAATAAACTTAACCTAGAGGTCAGACAGTAAAAATAATGGGATCCATCCAGACCCGACCGTTGAAGCAGACAAAAATGTGAGGTGTGGTGCAAGACAGCGGGAACACAAAACAGTTTAGTTTAAAATGATTCTGACGGGAGAAAGCGAAACCTGATGCTTGCTAACCAATGGTCAAAAGTGAGGTCAGTGCCTGGGAATAATGTTGAAGGAATCTACCTCCGTGTCACCATAAAACACGTCACAATATTGTAGTGACACAACAAAGGTAGGAAACAAAAATGAAATAGGCTGACGAAATCTGGCACACAAACATATATTGAAGTTCGGGTGGCACAAAGCGACTTACCGGTCGTCGACAATGCCTATAAAACTGACATCGAATCGGCCGTACCCATTTGCCCCTTAAGGTTTCCTTAACACAACCTTCGGTTTGGCGGAGAAAAAGTTTTGAAATTAGATCCCAATTACTTCTATTCTGTCTGCCACGTCGACGTTCATGCACCGAAAGTGGCCGTCGTGATTGTGAAGTTGGTTTTTGCCGCTACTTTTCTCAGGAGGCCTACAGGCGGCACACAGAGAACTATCCTCTCTGGCCGCTGAAAGGGACGTTGAAAATCTCTGTTAATTAGATTAGGCACAAAGCCGTTGTGCAATTTATAAGAAGGTTGTGGTAGAATGTACAACTTGTACAAGGAGCCATAATATTGAGCAAAGTCTCTTAATACATGCCTGGCTCTCCTCCTGTTTTGGATCCCAGCTGAAGTTGCAGTAACTGCTCAATTGTACTTCTGGCTCCTGATGGAGTCGTGGCGTGATCAAGTGTTATTTTATCTAGCTTCTTCATGTGACAAGAACTAACTTTCATCGAATCAGTCGTCACTGCCGATTCTAGTCAGCCTTCAAATCGTTGTGCTTACTTCTTCATTCTCCAGTTCACCATTCTTATTTCATATCGTCTACTGCATCTTTCATCTGTTTCGGTGAATTTATCAGGGAAGCAAAAGGTTTATATTATCTGCAGGCAAGAGCTGCCGGAGAAGCCTACGGGACTAACCAACGTGGGCAAGAGCTAAGGCTCCACATTGGACGTAGGCTGCCCACCGCAACACTGTCTATTAGCCCGGGGAGGTCAGAGTCTAGCTGTGCTACTTCCAAGAGGACGCCGTTGTGGGAAAACGGATTAGATGGTCAGACACAATTATGAGTCTGCTGCAACCTCGTGACTGCTGCAACAGGTGTTGCTTTTGTTTTTCTTCGCGTCATGTGAGAACCCCAAAACCCCAGGTACAAGAAATTGGATGCAAATTTGGCTTGGTCAGCCATATGCCGCAATCCTTTTCGGTCCGTTAAGTACTACCCAGAGAGCTGATTCACGAGGGTTGACGGTCGTGGTGAGTGTAGAACTAGAGTAACCCTGGTTCTGTCGTCTGCTCTCCCATCCAGCGACGTGCGGGCGTGCTCAGAAGTAGCAGTATTTGCTTGATTTCTCCGTGACATTTTTGGTGAGGTCCGATATCCAGGTCTGGATGAGGCTGCCCTATTTTCTGCAGCGTATGCAGAACTCTGTAACCATTGTTCTTCATTCTTCAAAATGGGAGGCAGTAGAGTGGTCTCTTGTATGAGCTTCGTCACCCTAAAGATAGGGCATGAGCCAAAGTGTACCTACCCTGTCACTACCTCTTCAGAAAGACCCCCGGACGTCGCTTGGATCTGTGGTCATTTTCCCCTTTCACAGCTTCTGCTGGCAGTGCATTCCATAGACTCCTCACCTCCTTGCGAGGCAGTATACCAGCGGCAGACCAATTGACTGTTGTTTCGTTAGTTTCCGTGAATGACCTCAGGTATGGTTCTGCGCCCTCAAGGGGAAGTATGTCGTCATCTCTGGTCCTAAATCACCATGGAGAATGCGTCCGGCATGGATGAGATCAGCGGGGATCCCGCAGTAGGTCTCTGGGGGCAGTCCTTCAGCTTAGAGACGACCTTCACAACTGGTCTTGTGTAATCGAAATACGAGGCAAGTAGCAGCCCACTGTACTCTTTTAGGTTTCGCAAAGTCTGTGGCCGTGAGGGAGAATTTGGCAGGTCCACTGCATTTTCGTCGCTGGGGTAAATGGAAAGCATACGGCACTTTAACGGGTGGCTTAGAGAGTTGTCCAAGCTTTTTCCTTCATTTGAATTTCCATATGACACTGTAATCACCTGCACAAAAGGTCCATTTTGTTATCACCTTTGACCCACTTGCCTTTATTTCACATGCTTCCTCCACAATTAGTTACCCAATGCTGGATCAGTGTCCAATATTCCGCTGGTATCTCTGACTGCACTCTGAAAGCCCCACGCTTGCTTTACTTCTAACAATGTTCTTTGGCATCTCTTCCGCCCAGTTACTCGTTAGTGACCGTCCATTTGTCGCTTATTTCAGCAATCTCACGACTGTCCAGCTATCCACACCGCCCTCCGGCGATTTCGAAACCAATTCGGAATTCCCGCCTCAACCATTACCACTTTTGTTCACTCAAACACTACATGATTTTACTGGTGTATTTCGGTTGCTGTGTGATTTATAAATTTAGAATCTGTGAATACCTCACATTGACATGTACTGCTGTATACTCTTATCTTGCCTTGTGCATGTGTATTGACCATGGTCAAGAAATATACTATACTATAGACTGATATATCGCTCCATGCATGCTTCGGCCAGAATCGCAAGCCTTGTCCGTGTTGTCTTTGGTCTACGGATCTGATGTCACGGCTGCTCTAAGACCTTTCTCACAAGATGGCGTGCAGATGGGCTTTCCGCTTAAAGTGCCGCTCCCTACCCTCCTCACACACGTGTACACACACTTTCCGACATTAATGGGGACTTGTCAAGTCTGGGATCAGGGCTCCAAAGCCACCGAGTGATCCTGCAGAACTAGTCAATAAACGTCTACGCGCAGATTTTAAGGCCATCCGCGTAAATGAGGTAAGGTGATTGGGAAACGGGTGGCGGATCGCTTATATACACCAAGAAGGTAGTGGCCCCAAAAATGAACCTAGTGGATCTCCACTGCAAGCACCGAAGGAACGCGAAAGCAACTGCACGACTCTCACCTCGAACGTTCTTACATTTAAGGGATCTCTGGCTCAATGACTAAATGGAGCATAAGCACCATGGGCCTCTAGTTTCAGCAACGAGGGTTCATGCGGCACCCCATCGAATGCCTTACTGAATTCGACGAAGATTGCCTCTGTGGGAAGCCTTGTGGCCTTGGCCCTCTATCAGTCTTCACAAGATAGCCGCAGATTGGAGGTACACAAAAGCTTCCTTCAAAATCCATCCTGTTGTGTGCAGAGTACCTGGTTACACCTGACTTGTTCACTGGAGAGGAAGGCAACTAGACGTTCTTACATCTTTCCAACCACGGGTGTCTAGCAAACAGGAGGGTAAATAGTGGCAGCCGCCTTTGAACTGGTTCCTAACAAGGAGACAGCAATGGCCCATTTCCCCTCTCTAGATAGTCTCCCAACCAAAATTGACAAGATGGAGAGTCTTGTGATTAGCTGGGCCAATATTTCAGCCAAATCTTTAATTATCAGGGGCTGAACACCACCTGGTCCTGGATACTGGTAAGTTTTATCTTCAGCTACCTTCTTCTCGGCGAATTAAGAAAAGGGCATGATAAGAGCATTGCTTTGCTCCGTTGAAAGCGGAGTACTTTCTGACGCATGCACTTATTCGTGGTGTCCCGCAAAAATATTCTCCTTGCCATCATCCGCCACAACCGGTGAGCTATACTCCATGAAAGCTGGGATGCCGATTTTGGTCCGTCTGTTATGCTTTAGATAGGCAAATAACCGTTTTGTGGCAAGCACGGGATCAACCGTAAGTTACTCCTCAAATGCACAATAATTTAGCCGCATGGGTTCAGAGGACTGATTGCGAATGTTTCGACGTTGCTGGTATCCTGCCCCGTTTGCATAAAAGAGCTGCATTCTCGATTTCTCTGCCGAGGAAGTTTCTGAGCTCCAGGTCAAACCTCGAAGACCCCTATGAAGGTGGAAGACGCTGGAGTATAGGTGCAAATATTCGGCACAATGAAAGTACCCCACCTTGGACAGATTCCCCATCCCGGTCAATATCATACGGGCCACTGGGGTACCAAAGAATAGATTCCACAGACTTGCGTACTTCATCAGGTGGCACGTGCCAAATATAAGGTAGACCCTCGACTCTTGGAACCTCTTGCAATCCCTGTCCCAAGCGTATAACGAGAATCGAATAGTCTTTGCCTCCAAGAGATGGCGTGAGCAAGATATCTTAGACGTCAGAGCATCTGGGACCTATGACCAAGTCCAAAATGGAGCTGTCGTCCCCATGAGCACGCTTTAGCCGAGCCATGCGCTCACATAGAGGTAGTTCTTTGGGAGTCAGAATGACTTCGTGAGTGAATAACTTTGCACACTGTAGGCTCTGTTGATTCACCTACAGAAGACATTCCAGCGCGGCTGATGAATGTGTCTTTTATTCGGTCTCACAGCGAAATACAAACGTAATCCCCTCTATCGGATAAATAGAGAAGACGCAAGTAATTAAACAGATACGAAAGTGTATTTTATATATTGTGGCACCGAAACAACACCGATATAATGAATACGCCGAATGAAAATGAACTCAGCAGCTGGACAGAAAGAGAACCTCGAGTGAGTACAATCGGCGAAGAACCGAAGATAAATGTAATTCAAATCGAGGTCAGAGGAAACCTCGGGAAAGTCAGTAGTTCAAAACATACCCAACCGAACAAAACTGTGAGGCTAATATCAAAAGTCAGAAAACATGGTGCGGGAAATAGATCCAAGGTGGCCCCCAGGAAGCGGTCACTTTCTCAGAACCATCGAAGTCACTACACACCCAACCAACTTTTGGGTCATGAAGGTCTCCCATAAAGTGACCAACGCAGTCCTCCACACATCTGTGTATGCCTGACATCATGCCTGATAAATCCATGGCTGGAGTCCGGTAGATGACACCAGCGACCTCATAACCACCTGAAAGCAGCTTCACTTCACACAGTAAGGGTTCACCTTAGCCTTCTCATTAGGAACCAGTTGTATTGGAGGTGTATCAGACCCCACGAACAAGGCGACAACGCCAAAGCCTCTGATTAGGCTCCTGTCCGCATGTCAAAGTGTGTAGCCTCGATAGCCACCTCCAAATGCGATACATCTGCAATGAGCCATGTTTCCGTTAGGGCGACTAGCTCTGGCAAGCGGTCTTGTACCCAACACAGTAACTCGTCTCATTTCCTCAGGAGACCTCGGAAGTTCGACGGCACGATCTCAGCACTTCCAGCTCTCTCCTATGGCCGCAAGCCAGTCTCTAATGATGGTTCGACGGTGGGTGTGGTTGGAAACTGGCAAGTAGCTGCTGCCACTTGAACTGCAGTCTCCTCCTTTGAACTCGAAAATCCATAACGCACAGGTTTGTTCTACCATTTGCACGACACACACGTAGCTCACTACTCAAGATCTCCATTTACTTCCTCGCTTCGGGACTTAAGTCAGGTAGCCGTCGAAACTTTCCACGTTTTCATTAGGATGACTGTTGGGATACCAAACGAGCCTCCTTGTCCGGACCAAGGACTACCTTCAGTGACCTAGGTTGGCTGTCTTTCGTAATTCTTCCCCGCCTGAATGCAGCTGTGACTCGCCATTTTTGACAATTCCCCCTCGTTTTGAGTGAACAGTTTTCCAAATACCTCGCGCCGCGTTGCCAAGTTGTGGCTGGGGGCTTTTCGTGGGGCTATTACCCCAGCCTCTGGAGGACTTGCCACCAAGGGGCACTGAGTCCCCGGTGGAGTAGCATTCCGCTTCAGAAGCGGTGCCAAGTTCATCCGTGAATTAGGCGACAGTTACTGATCGGTGTTGAGTTGCAAGTTGTAGCTTGCAAAAGAGGCTCCATGGTTTATTACGGGAGGCTGACCAGTCAATTTTATTGCTGTTGATGGAACAGCAATTGCAGTAGCCGTCCTCTTTCCATGACGAGTTCTCAGACGTTTGTTGGCTTCTTAGGTAACAGGGGCAGACGCGACTTCTGAGTACCTCGCGGCCTTAGAAGAGCTCTGGTCCGGGAACACGGAAGCCTCATTAGGTGAAGCTTCATCTTGGGACGTGGCACAAACTGTGTGCATGGATCTGGCACTGAGTGCACCCACAGGCTCAGTATAAACTGCACCCGGAGACCTGGCACCCAAAGTAACCCGGACAAAACACAGACCGTGGACGTTTGCCGAGCACTATCGGTGCACGACTTTTGCAGGAGCTTTAAAAGACATTTAACTGGAGCAGCATGTAATTTCGCGCTAGCCTTTGTGCATCTTAGGTGCAGCCAATGTAAACAGAGAACCCACTGTAGAGCTTTATTACAACTGTTCACCGGCTTGGAGCAAACCAGGGAAGTACTTTTCACACTGGCCGCCTTTATAGGAGCCATACTGAGTAAAATCCACTGAAGACACGAGAATACCACAAAATAACTCTGCGAGTAGCGTAGGAAACTTACGCCCCGGTGTAGGGTAGCAAACCCCCGGGTGGGGAAACGTGGTGAGGATCCCGCTTGCGGGTGTCGACAACAACAGTCAAAATGTTATAACCTGGCAGTATACATAGTTTTAACTCCATCCTTGAGTGTGTACGGCGACGGGGTGCACATGTGATCCCTGTAGTCACGTCCCCAGCTTCCTGATACCTCGCCTGACAGTGATGGCGTCTAAACTTACCCAGCATGTCTCTCAACCCCGTTTGGATTGACGCTGCTTTCATTTCTGTCTGGCTCCAACATTATCGTCCCACGTGAACTAAATTTGTGTAAAAACCCCAAACAGGGCTATTTATGGTTCAGCGGCTACTGTGAAGCACAGTTTTCAGCTCTCAGTCGTTCCTCCTCCGGTATCTTCCGTTCTACTGGAAGACGTAAACATCTGGGTGGATTGCGATTTTGGCCTTCTGAATACTGCACAAGCAACATTCGATTCGTCACCCTACTCATCACCGGCGCCCAACGAAGCTCCCCCGCTCACCTTACACGCCGATTATAAAAACAACTTAGACGCTCTACGCACCCACTGCACACAATCCAACTGTGAACTACACTCGAAGAGGATAAATAATGGAGAACCCCACCTACAAAAAGTCACAAAACTTACCTTCATTTCGTAATAGGCTCTAAACCGTCAAAGGGGGAGCAAGAGGCATTTTAGTGTCCCGCGTGTTGGAGTGCTTGCGCACTGGGTAGGCAGAGCCCCGGTGTCTGAAGCACCACGAGATCCCCTTAACTAGGTCTATTGGCGATCCAACCGGCATGCCTCAGTTTCGTCGTTTTCTCTTGTTTTTCGTCCGGCTTATGAATGATGTTCTCCACACTCAGATCAGGCAGTTGAAGCTACTCGTCTTCCTTCTCCTCTTATCCGCTTTTTCCTTCTCCTTTTCGTATTATTCTGCTCTTCTTTTTCATTATTGCCTTCCTTTTACTGGTTTCCCTCATCCTTTACTTATTTCCTACCATTTTGTTCACCTGTTCTTTGTTCCTTTGTTCTTTTACCCTTGAAGTACTTTTTGCTTCTTTTTCCCACCATTTCCTCATTTTAACTTTTCGTCTTTCATTCGTTCATCTTCTCTTTCACACAGCTTATTCCTTTCCTTTATTTTCCTTTTTCCCTCGTTCCCGTGCTTCTGACCGACCGAAGCATGCGGTACTCAGCTCTCTACCCTTCTCCTCATTTTTCGATCTGTTCAAGAGGGTTGCACCAAAGGCCAGGAGAACGGTGTTCAGCTGACTTACCCCGGTAGTTCTAAAGCAATGAAAGGTCTGTGTCAGTGGTGTGCCCTTATGTCCTTCAAGTCCGGTTCCCTGCATAAAGTGGGGTACATGACTGCCTGTTATCCTTCAGAGGGGGATGGATAGAAATTACAGAGGCCTAATGATTTCACCCAAAAATTAAACCTTAGTCGAATAACATCCCATTCTCAAACAAGTTCCAAGCGTAACACGTTCATATCTCCTGATCAGTCCAAGCGTCTGCCAACGGATGGCGCTATTCTAAATGCCATAATCAGAGTTCTGACTAGACGCTGTGATTCTGCTGGCATCGCATGTGGTGCTGCCAGGTTAAAGCTCCATGTCCATGTAGGCCGAGCAGCTTCCGCCAATCATGGCCACCGAGAGCAGGTAGAGCGGAAGCTTGCTGCAAATGAGCGAGTTACTATCTGTCAAGTATTTTCTTCTAACATATTTCTACGAACCAGTTCTCAAGTACGAATAAGGCGCTATTCCACAGCCTTGGTCTTCTTGGTGCCCCGGTTTCGGTTTGTATAGCTGTGGCCTGGAGTATCTTTAGTACTTCATGCCAGTTTAGGTATTGTGACAATACTCCATGGTCATATTTGCAGTACTCAGACTGCTCAGCAGCAAGCTTGCCTGGTTTTCTGGAGCGACTTCGCTAAAGTCGTTTCAATTACTGGCCCTGGCAACCAATTCTGCGAGCAGCGCACGCGTAATAACAGGCCACTGTGCCTATCCCTCGTTCGTGAGAGTTGCCTCTCTAGCTTTAAGGAGTGACCGTTCCAAGCTGGAGTGGACATTTGTGTGAACAGGAGCGGATTAATGTATCGTTCGGAGCGTAGGATGTCCCTGAGGATGGTCAGGTTACCTCCGGTCATTCCGTACTCCATCTCTACAGAATAAGGTAGCTAAGTCTGTCGGACCTGTCGTGCTGGATAGCCCTGGCAATTATTTTGTGACCTCCCGCTGACCCACTTGGATTGTGTTGATATATTGCTTGAGTACGGATGGGCAATCCCGGATGTTCATCTCTACTTGCGCTCTGAACAGTGTGGCAAAAATATCAGGAAAAGTTTCAGACGTAAATTTGCCTGAGTCCGCTGGGCTGGTCTAATCTGAATATGGCTCTACGATCCAGTGTATGGCTTTTCGGTAGGTCACTGCATACTGATTTTAAAGCCGCTGCATAAAAAGCCGTTCCTGTTTTCCGTGGTGTAGGCGTTGAAACCTATTTATACTCTTAACAGGCTTCGACTCATAAGGTTTTCTTTCATTTTTTGCCTTTGCAGATCGTGTAAGTGCAACTTCCGGGGAAAAGCTCTGCATCGAGTGTACATCTGTTGCGACGCACGGAGACCCCAGAGCATAGTGCGGAAGAAATTTAGACGTTCATTTGACCTAGACCACTGCCGATCCAGCGCAAACCAAACTAACAGCGTCGTTAGCAAGGTCACCGTCGATGCTAGCGTGTCGCACAGTTGTCGTTGTCTTTTCCTTCTTTGCTGATTCCGTGGTCTCGTGGTTGTCCTTCGCTTTCACTCTACACGCCCACCGGAGTACACTGTCAAGATGAGCTAGAAAACCGGAACGAACTGAACTGAGCCAAACTGAGCTGAACTGATCCGAATTCAGTTCCTTCAGAATCTGTTGGTATATCTACACGTCCCCCGTTTGGTGTCGTAAATGCAGTAACGAATGTTATCGTTCCTTTTATGATGTGGCAGACGGGGGCCTCCGGAACATCAGGTGCGGGGAACTGGATTGAACAAAGGGCAAGCCTCCAGGTAAGGGGAAAAGGTCTTTCCAGCATCACTTGCAGCTTATCCACTCCTATGTGCACACTAACGTTAACAACACGCTGGCGTACCACTCGTTCCTCACTTGGTGGTTTAGAGCCTATTACGAAACGAAGGTAAGTTTTGTGATTTTGTGTAGGTGGGGTTCTCCATTATTTATCCTCTTCGAGTGTAGTTCACAGTTGGATTGTGTGCAGTGGGTGCGTAGAGCGTCTAAGTTGTTTTTATAATCGGCGTGTAAGGTGAGCGGGGGAGCTTCGTTGGGCGCCGGTGATGAGTAGGGTGACGAATCGAATGTTGCTTGTGCAGTATTCAGAAGACCAAAATAGCGAGCCTCAGGAGTACTTGTATCAGGGGTGATATTGGGCAGAATTTTGGCCTTTCGGGACAGTAAAATCACACAGTATTAATAACTACATAGTCTTGGCGGCTATACAATCATCTGAACAGATAACTGCTCTGGCCACACTGTCCTATGCAGAATGAACTGAAATGAGCTACCGGGACTGCCAACTCTAATGAACCCTCAGTACAGCTCCTCAGACCAGGTATAAAGCACGGAGTGTCCAAGTCAGACGATCCAAAATAGGTCCTCACGAGGGAGTCGAAGATCTCCGATAATTCGCTGGGCTAGTCGTGGTCAAAACGTTGGCTGCGAGCAGAATATTCCACGGACAACCACTGCGCTACGAAATGAAATCCCCCGAAGTTGACCATGTACTTGAAAACTTAGGCGACTTTACAGTACTTCCTTCCTGCAACGTTCAGTTTGACTGCCAAGAATCCATCGGATCTCTGGGGCTTACCGCCCGGTGGCAAAAGCTCTGCTAATAAAAGCTGCCCATGATGGCAGAAGGGCCTGCCGGCGCTTTATACTAATGTCCAAGGAGCAGGCAGTAGGTGGAATTAACTTCAAGCAAGGGCCACTGAGGCAGATTGTATTGCAGTCTGCAGAACGAGTTTAAATTATAAAGTTACCGTAGAGCCCTGTTTGCTCTAACGATAAGCCGGGCAGGAGGGACCGCACAGAAGACGGAGTTATCCTGTGGCTAGTCGCTCGGCCCCAAAGCAGGTGCAAGGTTCCTACTTTGCAAAAGCCGACTTCCAGGCGGCTTCCACCGCAGTCATCCCTGGGGACAGAACGTTGTTCCTTTTTTGCTTCCACGGCGTCCCCCTTGAGAGAAGACACCAGCCTCGTGGACTACTCATGACAATCTGTTTGCATGAGTGATTAAGTCCTAGAGGTCGGGGACCTAGACTTCAGAGGAGCAGACTGGGGAAGTGGATGGTTGCTGCGGAGCTCGTTTGGCCAAGGCCTCGTTGATGGGGTCCAAGAAGAGGCCTTTTTCCGGCACTTTCTTCGTTCCACTTTCTGGAGGGACGGCTAAAACTCCGCCCTATAAGATATCGTCATATGCTAAGTCGATATGAGGGACACAGTGTTCACTGCACCGCTTGGTGAAAGTGACCATGGAAAGTTACGGTTAATTTAGGCTGTATGGGTTAAAGTCTTCCTGGCAAGTGGAGGGGAAATTCAGGCAGCTAAATGTCAGCAGGTTGGTACCGAGGGCGGATTCAACAAATAATTATCTGCCAGACGATGTGGATGGCGCATGGACCCATACAAAACTTTCTGATCATTTTGGCCCTCGAATTCCCCCGCTCAGGAGGGTGCGATGTAGCAGTCGCCCTCTGCCGCGGAAGAGTATAGTGACTAAGGCTCGGTAAAAGCTCCAAGCTTGGAAAAGCTTCGAAGAAAATGCGGGCCTTACCAGGTATCTGCTGTCCATAAGGGTAAGAAACTCAGTGGTTAGAACACAAAAGGCTTACAAAATCAGGTTCGAGTTGGCCCCCGCAGAAAAGCAGAAACACCGCCTAAGGCACAGCTTCACTGTAAGCATTCCAAGAAGACAATCAGGATGATCGCTGAAAATGTGCAGACTGGGAATCGATGGTGCCACTACGCCAGGGAGAAGGTTGAAGCCCTCCCAGTGTTTCCAATGGGTCTACGGTGAGGGCCCGGGCTGACAGCCAATGCGCCCTCATAATCAAGAGGTGCAGACTGTTTCAGATGCGGCCACGCCTGGGGGAGGGGGGTAAAACTAGATATCAGCAACCTGAGTAAGTATAAAGCCGCAGGGCTTGATGGAATACCTCCCGCTAATCCGAATTCTCCAGTCGAATCCGTCATCCCTCGTTTGTCAGCATGTTGAATCTTTCCACCGAAGACGGGAAGATACCAGGGGACTGCAGGGTGCCACCTGTTGTCTCAGTTCACAAAAGTGTATGAAGAGAACTGACAGCAAATTATCAACTAATGATTCTCCCATCAACTGTAATAAAGGTCATGGAATGACGTATTAGGGATGAAGTTGCTCTCCCCCAAGTAACCCCAACCTACTTGGAGTTGAGCAACACGGATACTTCAAGGATAAGTCGTGCCTCACGAAATTACTACCCTTCCCAGATGAAGAGAAGGGGCTTCTAGACAAGGGTGGCCGAGCCGATGTGTGCTGTCTGGACATTCAGAATGCATATGACTCGGTTAACCACCTAGTTTTCGTCTCTAAGCTGGCAACGGTACAAATAAAGCCCCCGTGGCAGCATGGTTAAAAGGCTGCAGGAGGAACCGGAGTTCCTCTTCATGGTGTAGTGCACCAACTCATCTTTTGTGAACTCAAGTAGTGGGGTTCCACAGGGCCTGTCTTAGGGTCACTGCTGTTCTTCACCTTCATAAGTGACTGGAGCGAGAGCTAAGTTTTCCCTTCTACTTGTTTGCAGACGGTGCTAAGATTGCAGGAAACCCAACTGGTAATGTTGTGCTATCTGGCCTCGTCACTGCACATACGTGGTCAGTAGCCTGGGGTCTACCGACCAACAATAGCGAGTGTAAGCGGCCGCCACCTGCTGGTGCTCCTACCCGCGATACCGAGATTCAGGTAGCTCCCACGAGGTCGCACAAATCTCTACCACTAATGGTTCAAGGGTACCCACCCCTGAGTCCTTCACACCGCAAACCCAACGTACCTTCGAGATCAGCAAAGCCAATAGGGCTATCTATGAACTCTGAGGAGCAGTGAATTATGGAAATCCCCTGGAAGCAATCTCAGTATGCACAACCATTGTTCGGCCTCATACAGACTCCCTCGTTAGCTCTAGAGACTGCTTAACGAGGGGTCACAAAGACCATTCCAGGCTCCCGGAATCTTTCGTGCGCAGAAATGTCGGTTATTTCAGACTCCCGTCCCTTGGTCGGAGAAGGATGAGAGGGCCCTTAGCCAAAATATTTCAGCAGGTAAAATAGGTGTCGGTGAATAATGTAGCCCACTTTGAAATCAGCTGGAACCCGGCCCTCAGGGGACATAGCGTAATTGCAAAGAAGCCCCGGGCTCTGTGAACCCTCTGGGCATATTTCATTCTAGAGTACATTAAGCAGGGAATAAACTTCTTGCTTCTCTACGTATTCATTTACTCCTTCTGTTTTTGATCATGCCTGTAGTATTATCCACTGCTGTTAGTTTCATGGACCACATCTTGTCCACCTAGCCCGGACCCAGTGTGCGTTCGTGCTGCTTTCTAGGTCCAGATTTTTTCTAAGCTAATTCAGGGCTTTCTCCCTTATAGTCAAGCACCGTCACGCGCAGTCGCCACTTGATAACCCACAGTATCAAGGTACTACCTGATTCAACCCCAGTGGAAGGACCGTTTATGACGATCAAATCGGTTAGAGAAGCCACGTTAAAAGAACTGAGAGAAACCAAAAGACGTCTAAAAGACCTTTTCTCTCTGAAGGCACGCTCCATCTCCTGGCTGAATCACACGAAAATCCGGTTGTCAGGAGGCCCCTAAAGCCGCAGATCACAACACGAGGACTTTCACTCCTCTGGGGCCGAAAGTAAGCGGTACTGGGTTGGGGTAGCTGCAAAAACGGAGATTGTAGTAGGGACCGGTGATTTTGGCAAGCTATCCCATCTCATTCACAGCACGCGGGGCGGGAACTGCTAGCTCGAGCCGCTCCTGTGCGACATAGCCGATCAGCCTACACCTCGGCAGAGAAGAAAAAGAGAATGATAGGCGGACCACCTCGACTCGTTTCTCAACCAACCCCGGACCACACGACGGTTCTATAAACCCCAGTTCTCGCCGAAGCGTACGACTTCAGCTGCCATCCGCCAATCACAACTGAAGTCGCCAGCTTCAGTCAGCTGAAGAGTTAAAAGTGGCCGGAGCAGACAGCATAACAAAGTAAGTCCAAAACGGCTGTCCGTGGTCATTAGTTGGCAGGTTAAGCACCCTATTCGGCTCTGAAAGGGGGGAACAAATATTTCCAGCTGATTGGGGCAAGTCCATTCCTTCACCCATCCAAAGAAGAGGATCAAATCAATGCGTGAGAACTATAGGTAGATCAGCCTGATCGACGAGGCCGAAAAGGTTTTCTCTGAGCAGTTACTCGACGGGTGTTCTCTTGCGAGATCGCCCCACCCAGCCGAAATAATGAGGTTCCCCGTTTGACATATGGTGGGCCCCAGTGGAAGGTAAACAGGATCCCGATCTGCATCGAGCTCGCTTCCAACCACCGCGCGTGGTCAGTTACAATACGACATACATATGCGGCCAACTCATTCTCTATCCAGCAGTCGTGTAAGAGCATAGATGAACTAATTGTTCGCGGGCTCCTGTGGCACACCTTCCCGGTGAAGAGCACCTAGTAGAACCGTTCGTCCAACCAAATCAAAGGTGAGCTTAAGTAAAGGGAGACTATTATTGCCGGTGGACGGTACATGCGACGAGCTTCAATAATCAGCGAGTAGTATAAACCCCATCGACTAATCTTCAACCTAGACAGAATTCAACCTGTTGTTTTAGGGGTTCCTCGCTGGAACCGGTGTAAGATAAAGCTTCAAAATCAGGGCCAACGCCTGGGTGACTGTTGGAGTTAAAATAATCCCGCGATGGTTACTAGAATCAATAAATAATACCAACAACTAGCCCAGTGATAACGGAATGCACTTCTTAATGCGAATGTCAGAGAGCAGGGCGGTAAGTGATTACATTGCGGCGTCTCCGCCCAAATTGAAAAGAACTGGAGGGAGTTCGTCGGGACCTGCAGCCTTCCCAAGCTTCAGTGGTCGGTCTCTCAACTCCACTTCCGCTTCCGATGGGGCCCAAAGAGTACCTCCCAAGGAAATGCAGCTGGTGACACGTGAGTAACTGAACAAGTGCGCGGCCAGCTAAGCTGCTCCTTAACGTCTTCGGTCCCACTGTCCAGCCTTTGCTCTTTGCCATGAATGAGTTCCTCATTTCTATTGAATATCATTTCATTGGCCGAGGTTCGCCGTCCACTGGTGTCACGAATAAATTTGAACAGTCTTTGACTGTTAACTGCAGCGACTGCTCTTTCCACTTCTTCGGCTACCTTGAGCCATCGACTTCCGTGATAATTCTTGGAGCTTTTAGTAACTCGCTGCGGTAGACGTCTTCGTGTCTTATTCACCAGCTTACCTTTTGAGAGCTGACATTTTCGCTCCAATATACTCGACGAATCTTGAAAAATGCTGTGTCTGCGATTGACATCGGGTATAGGACCAGAAGCGAAAACTGCTGCCACGTGCATTGCTGCTGGAAATGGACCCAATATCCATTTATATTACTGTTCGTCGTAAATCCTAGCCCATGTGCTAATTTTTGTTCATAAGGGGGGGGGCACTTCTGGATCACACACACCTTGCACGGCTAAGCGGGTTTGCAGTTTGCAATTTGCATCGATGACCATGGAGCTGGAGCGATTATGGCATTAGACCTAGTGTGTGGGCCGACCCTACGCAAATTGACCAGTTAGATCTACTGCTCTGAACGGAACTTAGTCACCGGTAGCTTGTGGCAAATGATCGGCCTTGATCAGAATACCTGTGGCGTTGGAGCACCGTCTCATTGTGCGACGCAAGCTGTGTCAGGCATTGGTAATAGACAGAGACAACCGACTGTCTGCACTAAACTGAAGGAGCATGTTCTCGTTATCTGTGGTCAGACGGGATAAAGCACAACCCCCTGGCCCTCGGTTCGTGACATGATAACGACTCTACTCGGTAGCGCGCAAAGGAGCAGAACTCGAAAGGCTGGCCCCGTTGCATGTGTGTTGGTGGAGAATAGGGGCTTGCTGACAGTGTACAGGTGGAGCACGTTGTCCCACCAAATTTGATAATCGCTGAGATGGACGAATTTGCTAGTCTTTGCAAATGTGTCACACTAGTATAACTACAGTCAGCCTAAATTGCGTCGCCACCCTTCCCGAAAGTGAAGCCGGTACCAAGCTCCGAAATTGGATCCGACAAACCCAGGGGGTTAAGAAACCCCTCTGGCAGCCGGAGCACGATGAAGTTTCAGGGCTGAGTAGCTCAAGAATTTGAACTCCCTCTCATTTTTAGTGAGGTTCCGAAGAAGCAAACCTGAAGAGATACTCTCAAATTTAGTTTAATCTCGCAACTCTTGCTGAATTACTGCTTACTTTGGCATAAGGGAGGTATTTACTCTTTTTGGGCCGATAAATTGCGTCCAACCAATTCACAGAAGCATAAATTACGGGCTTAAAACATTCTACGCGGTTCTCAGTCATGAAGGAACCAGTATTTTTGCTCCTCTTTTTGCGGATTCAGTGTCAATGCGCTATTTTCGGTTTCTTTTGGACCATGCCGAAAGGGCCTTACACTTGCTTGTCTAAGGCCGGTTGAAAGCTAGTGCGAAATGGAATCGCGCGCAATGTTTGCCGAGGATGGGCAAATGTCAAGTGCCCAGGGGTCCCACGGGAGTACAACTCGAAGCCTTGTCAAAACAAGAGGATTGAATGGGTATGCTTTCATTGCAAGGCCGGCAGGCTTTTCAGTCTACTACACACGCGAACTAAGAGAAAGTAGACAAGAGAGTTTGAGAACCAAAGGACACTGTAGCGTTCCAGAGGAAAAGGAGCCTTCCAAACTGCCCTCCGACGATTTATCAGGAACGAGCAAGGAAAAGGCAAGAGGGACTGTGGTAGAGGGACTCAAAGGTAGGCAGAACGTCGCAAATCTTCAGTCCTCAACATCAAATTGGAACCGTGCAGCAAAAGCATCACCAAAGAAGAATAAGGCCACAAATAAACCACAGGTGGCAAAAGCCTCTGGGGGCACGGCAAGCCCAGTTTTAAAAGGCCTGGATGGCCAGATATAGGAATTAAAATGAGAACTCCGGGAGATAAGAGCTGGAGGGGAGCCCAGCACAATGAGATGCCGCAAAGTTCTCACGCTGAATAGTGAGGGACCGACCATTAGGGAATCTAAAGGTGGGATTTGGATAAAAGGAGAGCGCGGGATCTGATGAGGCCTGTAGGCATTAGTCAGGTGGTAGGAATAAGGATACTTCATGGGGTTGACGTATGGGAGCATCCCTGGCCAGGCACACAAACAGAACCAGCAAGACCACCCCTGGCTGAGTTCGTAAACCCGAATATCAAGGACCAGCTACTAGGAAGGGTGAAGTAAGTTCTTTATCGCACAATGGGAAAGTATCGTGTGGTGCCTGATACTCAAAAAATGGGCAAGAAGAAAGGCCAGCCTAGGTGGAAGGCCAGTACAATCATCACCTCAACACAGGGGCTCGCTGAGAAAAAGCTCGGCAGTACAAACCGGGACTACTATCCATCTCAGCACGCAAAAAAGTACTGTCAAGCAGTGGTTGTAATTGAAGAAATACTGGAAGACGAGTCGTGGGAGATCCTAGTGGAAGACGTAAGCAGTCCTAGGCCGCCTATCATAAGAACTTTCGGATCGACGAATATAGAAGTTGATGCCCTAATGCCCATGCGGCGTACACAGGATTCCAACCTGAAAGAACAAACAGCGTTAGAGGCAGACCGGAAAACTACGACGTTCAGCACGTTAGAAGCAGAAAACAAGGCAGCCACTCGAGTGCTCCGCTAGAGGCAAGACATGAAACAAAGAAGAAAAATGCTACGTCGACAGAAAGGGCCGCCGTAGTGCTACACGCTGGTGTCACTCATTACAACGCTGAAATAGCAGCCATTTCTGAGGGGTAGCTGTCCCAGAACAACCATTTTCCACAGGGAGTGCGAGACCGCAAACTTGTTTGTCAACAGGAATGGGAAAATGACAGCCGGTGGTGGAATAGCCTTCCTGGCAAGAGAAGAACTAGTGCACATGTAATTCGAAGTGAGTTTGTGCACAGCAGGTACTTAAATGTGTGCTATTATCGTAAGATCAAGTACCAGAAAGTCATCTGTTGCATGGGTATACAACAGCCCAAGTTCAATAGTACGTGAGAATAACAGATTAGTGGGTGAGCCACAGCAGCCGCAGGCATCAGCAGGCGGAATTCTAATGGTAAGAGACTTTAACCTGCCTGAAATGGATTGGACAACAGGTACCTGCATCTTAATAATAATAATGGTATATTTCTCGACCATGGTCGAGACGCATGCGCAAGCGCATGATCATGGTGTACAACATTACTCAAAACAATGAACTATACACGAATTTCAAGAAAGCAAGTGGAGTCGTCAGAAGCAAAACAATATAGCTAGAGATAGTTTGAGTCGACTGAAATTATAAAGGTTTGCGCGGCAAATACGGTTTGGTTTCGGATTCGACTGGTTGGTAGTGGTCCGTGAAAATACAAAATATATCGTGAAAATATAGCGCTAGGGATGCGTTATAAGTCATAATAATGCAAGATGTGGGTAACTGAGGCCTATTGCGGGTTCTATGCACGGAATAAGTAATGGACATGGAGAGGTTAAAGAAATGAATGGGAGTACAACCGTGAACTTTGGTGAATATGAAGAGAGCGGCTCTCTATGGAGATGAAGTTGGCTCGGAATGATGGATATTCCCGATTCTAAGAGAGGGAGTTCATCATGAAACGAGGGGACATGAGAAAACTTTGTGGAAATGGACAGGCAACGTTGATGAATGTGGAGGAAACAGCAATCCATATATAAGGTGAGTTTAGGTTCGGGATCAATAACCCTTATCATTCAGAAAAAGGCAGCGCAACTTGAAGGCCTTTAACTGGTGAAGAGTCAATTTCAAGCTGGATACCGATCGAAAGAAAAATGAAATCTTGGAGGAGAAAACGGAGCGAAAAATCTCCTTGTAGGCTCGCGCCTTATTGTTCTGTTATGCTGACAAATATATTGACTTATTGATTCTCAGTGATCTTCGGCATCATTGTTGGGAACCAAGGATGTGAGGGACAAGTGGACTCGCGTTCGGATAACGTATCGAATTTTAATGAGAAAAAATTCCTGTGTTGCGTATTCTGGCTCTGTTATTGGACTGTTTCACATGAGACCAAGGCGATGTGAAGCATCCCGTGGGTATGGTTCATCAGGCGGGGTAAGGGACGTGTCAATCAATCAATAGAAGGTTGCTTGCGAACTGTTATTTCTGAAGCCTCCAACAGTGACATCAGTAGTAGAGGTGTTGCGTTTGGAGACGTCTATCAATCTGCTTGTAAGCATTTGGGGGTGTTTTAGGTCGTGTGGCCCGATTGCAATCCCGTTTGGTATAAAAGATGCCATTAAGGTCTCTGTCGGTACAGGTCAAAGTGTGGACATTGGTCACCGAAAGTGGTGCCCGAGAGAGTGGGCGACGACAAACCTGAAATGAATGGTGTTAGCAGTCTGGACGTGGTTCCAGCTGATAGTTATGATAATAAATAGCGACAATTAATAATGAACTGACTGGGTCTATGTGGACTGTCAGTGTTACATTTCGTACTTTGATCTGGGTTCTAATTAGAGAGCTTAAGTAACAGGGGGTTGATAAGTACTACCACCGGCTAGCAAGATAGCGTAAACCCGGTTGGCTGCTGCGTCTGCATTTCAGAGATTTAACTTAATTGTGAGCAGGCTGCGGTAGTGATTGTAGTTGGCAGGAGGCAGTGGTTACTGTTAGGTAGGGTTGTAAACCTAAGCGTGGCTTGGATGCTAGGACATCGAGAAGACCGCTTTCTAAAAAAGATGACGGACGATAGAGGGGTATAGATGGAAAAGGTGACCGGTTTCCACTATGTTATCTCTTTTTCCTTTTCCGGGCTTCATCGAGGTTGCCGTTATTCGTCAGGTACGTCGATACTCTGTCCAGGTCAATGGGTTGAAGGTCAGGGCTGTGGTAGCGATTGTATTTGACGTCGACGTGCATGCTAGGTGCGCTTATGGTGGGTATGGGGTGGTTGAAACTTAGAGCGGGGGATGGGAAAGCGTATGTGGAGAGTCCAGTGCGCTGTCACCCCAGTCAGTCTCGAGCGTGAAGACCAAAGCTTGTCGAACGAACAAGGGCGATGTGGGGTTTCCCCTTTCGCAGGATCAGGTCTGAGCTGATGGGATACTTTCCCATAGATGAAGGTTGCCCAATTCCTTCACAGCCCGATGTCAGTGGTATTTGGAGATCGAATCGATCCCACGAGGTCTTTTTCGTTTCCACTGTTCTCTTTTTTCAGTTTTATTGTTATCATTATTTTTTTGTTTGTTTCCTAACAGAGGGGTGGTTGAGCCCATATAGGAACTTTCCATAGCCCCTCCGCCCGATCGTAATTTTATGCGTATTTGTCTTTTTTCGCAACTGCTGGGGGTGGTCTGTTTTCCCCACGTTCCAACGACGCAATGGTATGGGTGCCGTTGACATCAGGGGTTTCGCTAGCATGGGCTGGGAAAATGCAGGATGGGATTATGCAACACACGGAGTAGGACAACGAACGTTGTAAAGCACAAGCTAGCATACGTGTGTCAGTCTCATACAGCGCCAGGCCATGCCTAAGACCATCAGAGTCCATTCCGGGCTAGCTGGTGCAGATGAGTTTAGCTCTGCTGATGGGAAATGGTGTGGTGCACAAGAGAGAATATGATAGTAGTTGGTGCGTGGTAGATACAGAGGTGAGACGAGAGGAAAAGCCACCAAGTAAGTACTAGCAGGTGGGCTTCTGGGATGATAGATTCTGGAATGAGGTGATTAAGAAAGGCGAATTGAGGCCGGGCATAAAACCCAGGTGAGTGGTGGTAGCAAAGAAGAACGGGAGAGGAGTGAAAGGATCGAGTAAAGTGGTAGACGGCGGAACTCAGTGTCCTAGGGTCCGAAGCCACGTACTTATTTTCTGTGGAGACATCTAAGACTAAGAAACTTAGACTGGTTGGCAATAGAATAGGAACATTGTCTAAAATTAGGAGAACCGGCAAGCATTAAACTAGGTATAGTTATAAAAGTCAGCAAACTGTGGCTACAGTAGTGTAGATTGTAAGCAATATAACGTAAAAGAGAATTGTTGCCCTGGCGTTTGTCATCGGGTGAGAAATGAAAGTTCTAGTGCAGTTATCCTAGTAATCAAACCCGTTTTCGTAGGCCACCTCTTAGGGGACGGTCAAGCCGGTAAGAAGGATCACATTGGGAACAGTCAAGAAGTGATCCAGCGAGCCTCTGAACTGGGAAATTGAGAGACTTTCGCGGATGTTTAGCGGGAGTTTATTCCATAACTTTGAGTATTTTATAAGGAAAAAGTTAGATCTTAACGCTAGTTTTGATCTAGGAATAGAGAGCTGCAATGACCGATGGCGTAGAGCATAATTCGTGGAGGGAGTGAGACGAATGGGTTCGGTACACGAAAAGGCCGTACGGTGGTACAGCTTAAACAGGAAGCACAAATTGAGCTTCATGCGACGCAACCATAGAGGGTCAAGATTGAGTAGGATGCATCGATCCTTGTAACACAGACTGGAGGAAAAGCCTACTAATTGTTTGGTGAACTGACGTTGCACGGACTCCAGAGAAATGCGGTCGGATTTCGTCATGTTGGTGAAGATAATGGGACAGTATTCAAGGAGAGGCCTGGCGTGAGACTTGTAAGTGAGCAGTTTGCAATCATTTAGCCGAAAAGTTCTGGAGATGAGACCAGTGGTTCTTCTGGTTTTTGCAATCTGGAGTGGAACATACTCAGAAAACCTAAAGCTACAAGAATAATGGAGACCAAGGTCTCGAACTAAAGGGCTGTACAAAATGGGTAGGTCGTGGATAAGCAGGGTTCCGGGGGTCACTTGACATCTGAATGTTGTGTAGCAGCTCTTCGAGGTCGAAAAGTCCATATTCCATGAATTGCACCAATCCCCGAGTCGCTTTAGGTCAGTAGAGATATCATCCAGCATGATGTTGAGGTTTTGACGAGGAAACTCATAGACAATCTTAACGTCATCAGCAAAAAGGAATGGGGTACCATGGTGCAAGGTGGGAAATATGTCGTTTATGTAGATGAGAAATAGTAAAGGACCGAGTACACTGCCTTGTATAACTCCACTGGTGACTGGAGCAGGTTGTGAGAGACACCCATCAATGGAAACCACTTGTGAACGGTCCGATAAATAAGATGTTAACCAAGATAAAAGCGAACCGGAAAAGCCATGAGCTTTGAGTTTGGTTAGTAACAAAGCGTGAGGGACGCGGTCGAAAGCCTTTGTCATATCAAGGTATATGATGATGATAGATTTAGCGTTGTCGGCGGCCGCCGTTATGAGGTTAAAAAAGTCGTACTGACAGGTGGTGCATGAACGTGATTTTAGGAAGCCATGCTGCCCACTATGGATGATGTTATGGGACAACAGGAAGTCGGACATCCGCTGTTTGACGAGGCGTTCCATCAACCTAGAAGCAATTGGAGTGTGGTTGATAGGGCGGTAATTTGAGGGGTCATGTATTGGTCCCTTCTTATGGATTGGGATGATGACCGCAGTCTTCCACTGTGAGGGAAATATGCCAAACTTGATGGATAGATTGTAGACCTTCAATAGTAAGGCTGCGACATCAGTTCCTCCAAGACGTAGAAGTGTCGGCGGAACACCATCATGGCCAAGGTGTGAGGACTTCCGGACACGGGTAATCTGGTTGGTCACCTCTTTTAAAGTAAATTCTAAATCAGACAGTGAGTGCTCGGTGACAGGGTCTATGCATGGGGATAAAGTACGGGGGTTCGTAGTCATGGATGCAGCAAAGTAGGAGTTAAGCGCCTCGGCTATCGCTACAGGTGAGGTAATGTGGTCGTTATTTTCTAAGATTAGAGAGGGGATACTTACTGGTTTGCTCTGATTTCTATTCTTCATTAGGTATGCCAACTTTGAGGAAGTATCATGGCATTGCAAGGCAGATACTTCTTGTTTTTTGAGCATATCATCAGTCTTCATTCTGATTGCTACCGAGAGACGTTGGAGCTGCAAGAATGACGATAAGTCATTATTGGTTTGGTACACCTTCTGGAGCTTCAGGTACTTGTTTTGCATTCGGCTCAGGATTGAACTACGGACTCGGTTTGATGTGATACGAGTAGTAGTGATTTTGGACAGCAAGTATGATAGGTTAGAATATAGTAAATTAGCAGCCAGCTGAGGGTCGCTTTGCAGGAAAAAGTCGTCCCAGTCTAGCGATCGAAGCGTGCAGATAAGATTGACCCAGTTGACTGCTGAAGAGTAATGATTGGGTGGGTGGGATTTGTCAAAAGATTGCGGAACCACGAAGGTGCAGGACACCATTCTGTGGTCGCTTCCAGGAAAGAGGTCGAGCGTACTGGCTGAAACATCCGATAAACCAATAGTAAACAACAAATCAAGGATGTTGTTACCTCTGGTTGGGACTGTTACATGTTGGATCCAGCGCCCAACGCGGATGCATGACATAAAATCTAGTAAGTTGTTTGGGGCGGATAGAGTATTCCAACAAATGCTCGGTGCATTGAAGTCCCCCGCTATGAGTTTGGAGGAACAGGGCAGCAATGAAAGATAGTTGAAAGCGTCAATAATCTTGGTAAGATCCATAGCGTTGGAATCGGGTGGCCTATAGATGCAACCAATATGAAGATAGGAATTAAGTAAGGGAATTGTTAACCACAGTGAATCCTGAATGGCGTCGAGAGTTGTGTGTGACAGTGGAATGGCCAGCAGAGTGTTTTTGACATAAATTAGACAGCCTCCCCCACGACAAGGCCTATTCCTTCGGAATATCTGGTAGCCAACTAGACAGACTCGATCTGACGGGACGGAATCTGTTAGCCATGTTTCAGTTACAATGATAATATCAAAGTCAGAGGGCTCAGCGATGCTGCGGATGGCTTTAGTTTTGTGCAGTAATGAACGGGCATTTACAAGTATGACTGAGAGAGATGATACAGGCCTCGGTAGTGGTGGATATGGTGGGGGGTTCGGTAGTGGTGATGAGGGTGGTAATTCCAGTGAAGTATAGGGCAAGGATGGGGGGAGGACCTCAGTTGTTCCACGGATTGGATGAGTTGAAGCCTGGAGGGGGATAGTGTGAGGGGAGAGGGATGGGGAGGTGCTGTTTGGGAGAGTAGTTTGAATGCGGGGAATATTCTCGAAGGGGGCCGGCAGGAAAAAAGCGGCCATGGATGGATGGCAGTACTGGGCCAAGAGACGTGGATGGGTCTTGTGGGAGAGGGTAGCTAGGTGAAACCAGGAAATGGTTCCCAGGGAGTGACTGGGTAGCGGTAGAGGTATAGAGTAGTTGGTGTGGCGGATAGTAATGTAATGGAGCGGTGAATGGGGGGGGATAAGGTGGGTACAAGTAGGGTGGAAATGAAAAGGCAGTTAGCCGAGATGGAAAACTAGGATTCCCAGCCGCATCTCTGGTGGAGCGGAGGAAGACTTCGTCGAATGGATGCGCATCAGAGCTCCGGTTTAGCAATTTAGAGGAAACACGAGATGCGGATCTTGAAAAAGCCTTTTCTCCTTGACTTAGTGGTCACAAGGCATCAAAATGACATAGACGGGTAGGATTTGCTGACGCCCTCAGGCAAAAGTGGTCATGTTACCATCAAAATTTCCCTTTGTCTCGGGCATGCTAAAGCCGTAGGAAAACCGTCTAGAAATTTCGGGATGATAAACACAGTGGAGGTGAGAACTACGGCTGCTGAACTAAACTGGGGGCTAGAGGGTGAGAAAACTGCAGTAAAGGAAAAGTGACGGAAGATCAAGGGAAATCCTCTGGAGCGGCACGACAGTTTTGCTCCACTCCGGGGGTGCAGAAGCAAGGGTATGCCAGATTGGTGGACTCCGGCGATTCGACGAGCAGGCAAAAAGGGGGACAAAAGCTGGCAGGTCAAGGCCACTGTTAGCGAATGAGCCCGATCACGGTATAAAGGCTACAGAAACTCAGCCGTAAAAACCCAACTGGGAACGAAGAGGACTTTTGGACTGACATTAGCCAGAGTAGGTAAAAAACCCAAAATATTATTAAGGATATGTTTAGTCAGAGGCTTCGCTAAGGAATGGAGTGGGACCGCTGGTCTTGAGGGATAGGGGTGAAATATGTAGTGATGATCAGAGCGAAGCTGATGCCTTAGGCACGTCCTTCGAGGGTGTACGTAGACTTGAAGAGGGGACAACAGACATCGAACGGAACGCGAGTGGCTGCTTTTATCCTTTCCAACCTGAAAATTGGGGAATGGGAAGCAGAGGAATAATTGGAAGGACTTAAAATACGCAAGCCAGCGGGGCCTGACGGTATACATCCAGCCATCATACAGCCATTGGCTGCCATGATCAGTGAATAAGCCTGCCGTCTACACTGTGCCACACTTAGCTTGGGGGCATTACCTTTGGACTGGAACTTAGCTGCAGTTTTTGGCTATCCACACAGGAGGGTCGCGGTAAGACAAGGAAAATTACCACCATGTTAGCCGCACAAGCATCCTCTGCAGGTGTTTAGTGAGGCTGAGCCACTAGTTGCTCTGTAGGGCACAGCACGGGGTTCTTAAAAGGGCAAATCCTCTTTCGAATCTTACAGTATTCCAGGACGAAGTCACGAACCAGCTCGAGGAGGAAGAGGTGGTCGAGGTTTGCTATCTAGGCTTCAGCGGGGCCTTTGACTCTGTCATACACCGCATATCGATGGGGAAACTGAAGACTTTTGGGGTAGTAGGACAAGAACACAGGTGATTATCAGCCTTCCTGACCACCAACACTTTTCCCGTTACAGTAGGAGCCTGCAGGTCAAAAGCAGCGGCGGTGGCCATTGACGTATTAGAAGGTCCAGTTTAGGCCCACTGCTTTTTCTCCGCGGCAAAAGTGATCTAACGGATGGTTTGCCACCCCCTTTTCCTTTTTTCAGGCGACTTAAATTCGTAGGATCGCACACTGTGATCTACTAGCAAGGGACTCTGGCGCGGGCGGTTGGCTGGGCAAACAAACGAGATATGCCCTGAAGCGAAAGCAGGGGTCGCCTACTAACCAGAGCTTCAACGGAAATGGCGGTAATGTTAGAAAATGGACCATTCACGGCCGAGGCGACACGGTCAATGAGGGATCTGGGTGTCGAAATAACTGCGGACTTCAAGTGTGCAGAACGGCTCAAGCTGGTTGCCCACAAGGCAGGAGATGAGCTTTTTGGGCTACGTTGGGCACTTCCTCACATTCGTGGAAGAGTTCATACCTATGTACAAGGCAGTGTTGCGGCCACTTTCAGAAGATTGTGTACAGGCCTGGGCACCTTTCTTGAAAAGGATGCAGCCTGCCTAGAAAAGACCCGGCGACAAGTCACTCGGATGCTTAAGGGACAACGAGGAAAATCATATGAACAGGGACTGCAGGATTTGGGACTCTTCTCACTCGGGGAAAGAAGACTCAGAGAAGACCTTACTGAAACTTAAAATTCTGAAGGGCTTATCGGGGATTTAATTGAACAGGCCACTGATCACGGAACGCGAGGAAATAGCATAAAATTAGGGGAGCCACGCTCTAGGTTAAGTGTGAGGGCTGACATCTTCAGCAATAGAGCAGTGGGAAAGTGAAACCGACTAACGGAAGAAATAGTTAGTGTACAGTGTGTAAGGCATTTTAAGAGGATGCTGGACGCCAAAAGGGGTGAGATACTCACGGAAGCTGAATACTGAGGAGTAGGAAGAAATTGTAGTTAACTCCAGGATAGTCAGTGTCCTGTGTCCGCGCCTACGGTCTGAGGCACTCAGTGTGAAGGAAAGCCAACGTCATGGTTGTATACAAGACTTTCGAGGGCTGCTGGTGAACGTGTCTCCTATTGGGTCTAACAGCGAAATACCAACGTTATCCCCTCTATCGGACGAACAGAGAAGACGCAAGTCGGCTTACAGATGCGAGGTTTATTCTATATATCGTGGCACCGAAGCAGTACCTATACGAGAGATACACCGAACGGAAAACGAAGAGCAACGGCTGTGCAGAAAGCGAACAGCGAGCGCGTACAATCGACGAACGACTGAAAGCGAGTGATTCAAAACGAGGTCGACGGAAGCCTCGGAAAAGTCAGTCCAGTAAAAAGTACGCGACCGGACGACACTATGAGGTCGATGTCAAACATCGGAAGAGATCGTAGAGAAAATAGATCCAAAATGGTTTCCTGAAAACAGCAATTTTCTCAAAAGGATCGGGGTCACTACAGTTGTCTCTCCTGGACAGTGAGAAGAGCGATTCTTTTTTCAGCCCACTGAAGGAACAAACCCATTAGAGCAACAAAGCTGGAAGATATTACCGCAGTCGCAGCAGTGAGTGCCGGTCTGTGTGCATATCACTGAAAGAATTCTGGACGCTCGTCTGGCCCCGGCCACTATCATTCCTGTGCAACCTGGCCTGACCTGCTGTGGTGGGTGCATAAATTCTACCCTTGTAAGAATTCCGGACCTTTCATTGTCCACGGCCACTACCTGTCCCGTGCAAACCAGGCCGAGTTGAACGGAACTGCCCGAACTGCAAGTCTTGTGATCAGACCTTACCTGACCTGAATCTGATTGCTAGGACGAAGCAGCGCGAAATTCGCTTCCGAACGTTGACCTGTGATTCTCGTGCATTGCGATTGGTGTGTTGCATATGTTTATGATTGCACTGTTATGACCAGGTTAGTTTAGCACTACCGTTCCGAGAGGAATTCATATTTTCGATTTAGTGCCCCAGTTGTCTTTAGTTTCGGCTCGCGTTGCTTCGTTATTCGTAAATTGTTTGTCCTGCCAAATGAAATTTTTCCTGTTGTCCAAGACTTTGCTAGTCTCCCCACAATGTAAACACTGTTATTTCGGTACCTCATGTTAAGATGTTATCGCCAGTTTTAATAAAGCCGTTATTTTTATTCGTTAGCTGCACTGATTAATAACCAACCAATTTACCGTTGAAAATGTGTCATGGTCAGTTGTTAATAATTCAGCGCAATTTGAAGTTAATTTCTAACCCTAGGTCTACAGTTCCTGGCGAAAGCTCTCACAGCTTACATATTCACTGACAACCTTCGGCAATTTCAAGCCATTAATTTTCAGAATCCAATGATTTATATACACCTGAATGTCACTTGTCTGATGCTGACAGTCTCTTATTGGGTAAAAAATCCGTACCTTGCGTGTACCCCAGTACTTAGTCAGCATCTTTGTTTCGAAATTTAAGGAACAGGTATCAGGTTTTAGGAGGCTTACACTGAATCACTCTTCAATCTTGTCAGAACGCAGAGGGAAACATCCCGCGTAAACCTCTTCACACTGACTCGGTAGGTTCACGCTGAGAAAGCGTTCCTCCACAATGCCTCCAGATGTATGTCGAGACGCCGTTCGAACCGAGCGTCGTCCTCTTCCACCACTGATACCGATAAGGCGTTACAGAGATTGGTCACTCTCGGTGAAAGACAATAAACTAGCGGCAAACCAGTCGACGAAAGCTTCAGCAGCGTTAGGGAATGGCCTCACATCCAGTAGTCCATTCGAAGAGGAAAGTCTGCTTGCCATTCTGGGCCCATGCCACCACGCATTCGCCGATAGTACTCAGGGAAAAGATCAAAGAACCTCAGACGATCCTCATAGCTGGTCCCACGTAAGCCATTGATGAGTCTCGTCGCGAAGCGTTGCACTTTCTCCAGTTTCACTATCTTGCTGATATTGCAGGGACAGGTTGCAGCACCTCCGTACTCAAGTCTCGGGTGAACATGGGAAGCGTACAACAATTGGAAAGCCTCGGGACTCAGCGGACCAATTGATCGATGTATGGCACAGAATAGCTCTGGAAGAGGCAAAAACCTTATCCATGTGGGCTCGAGACTTGAGGGACAATGAGAACATAACCCCAAGGTCTTTTTCGCACGACAATCGTGGTAGTATTTCATTCCCGATGCGATACACTGCATCTGATACTCTTCCCCAAACAGGCATGTACGCACATTTGGATACAATGATTGGTAAAGCCTAGACGTCAGACCGTCGTACTAAAGCATCCAGATCCCTTTAAAGAACCTCTCTGCCCACTTCTGACTTCACGGCACTCCGAAGTCTTGTGTCATCTGCATAAATAAGGCAAGGTGACTGGAAGACTGACGGCGAGTCGTTGATGTGGGCCAAAAACAGCACCGGTCCAAGAACCAATACCTGAGAGACCCCACTTATTGCAGCATGCCAACTTGACTTCGATTGGGCAACTCTGACTGAAAATGTCCACCCTTTCAGGAAATCTGCAATCCAGTCAGGAATCAGACTCTGGAGACAAAATGATTCCTTCTACCGTTCTACAAGAAGATTGATTGATTGACTCGACAACTCTGGTCAGCTCTTTGTCCTATGGATAACACTTAGTTGTCACCTGACACCAATGGTGTCCTTTCCTGTTTCTTTGGGTCATGGCGGTCGTACATCACTTTACTTACGCACAATAAAATGAACATTGAAAATCAAACTCTACACCGCCTCTTCGTCAAAAGTGAGGCGTATCCTCTGGTGAAGTGGACTAAACTTTGTAGTAGTATTTAGTTGTACTTCATTTGTGGTGTAAAACAGAAGTCCGATCGAGTGGTTTAATGCATTCGCTTACCACCTCGGAGGTTGGAGGTTCGAATCCCCATTACCACCTGTCACTTTGGTGGTAGACAGTAATCCCCACTGTCGTTCGGCTCGTTACCACTGACCTGTTTGGATTTATGTGGTTATCCACTCCAAGTCTCAGGGTCTAGTAACAGGTTATCCCCAATGGTGCAGTGATCCTGTGGCTGATGGGTATACCCCTTCCACTACACCGAGTAGTTCAACAGCTTACAACGCAAACAGCCGTGAAAGATACCGCTGACTTTACTTTTACTTTTATGCGGCTAGCTCCTGTAGGAGGATGAGCAGGCTTCATGCACATCCCGAATGGCACCTGCCCACACACATGCCCGACATAGCCATTGCGTAAAGCCACCGCTGCATGTCACTGCCTAGTTGTTGCTGAACTCGGATCGGGCACTTCGTATGACCAACCGATCCTCCAAATTCAACCCATTGGTCGAGGGAACTGAACTTTTTGGGTGCAACCCTAATTACGCCCGTATCGTCTTACTAACGGTCGAGAGGATACTCTATCTTTCAGATATCTAACTCCAACCAGTTGGAAATCCATCCCAAATACCAGAAAATAAAACGAAACAAGGTCTGTTTCGCGATTTTGTAGACGAGTCTTCCTTTCCTGCATCAGAATCAAACCCATCTCAATTCGGACGTTGCACAAACACTTGAAAACCCCACGCAACAACCCTCACTGGATGAAACGCATAAGCCCCAAAAGAGTTTGCCTTTACTGTCTAAAAAACCGAGATGCATGAATCATACAATTTTTTTAACGTGCGCCAATTCTTCTTTGTTTGTATGTATCCTCACATGTCTTTCACTTTAACGCGTGCACAAAACATTCGTCAATACATTAGTTTTAAGTGCCAAGCTTGCAATCTTTGGAGGTGTGTGAATGTGATGAGCTTAAAACTGCCTGATACATGTGCTCTTGCTGGTTGTTTGTTCTCGTACATGTCGATGTTTCGCAACTCGTGTCTACCGTTTTAGACATAACTTTGTTGCGAGTTGATTATTACCTTTTCTCTCTCTTTTCTTTGGACTCAATCTGTCCTACGATTCTGATAACTACTTTACTCCTTTCTACAACAATTACTCATCTGATAGAAATGGACCGTTATCTCC
Source organism: Fasciola hepatica (assembly GCA_948099385.1). Taxonomy (NCBI): domain Eukaryota; kingdom Metazoa; phylum Platyhelminthes; class Trematoda; order Plagiorchiida; family Fasciolidae; genus Fasciola; species Fasciola hepatica. Next base: position 22,097,433 of record CANUEZ040000024.1, on the reverse strand, counting down.
GGTCGGGTCGTTTTGCGGGTGACCCGAAATGCAAACGGCAAGGACGGTTGTAAATATTTTTGGTTCTATGTGTGAACAGTCAATGACAAACGACCTGCTAGAAACGTCATCTGCATGTCGTGTGTTAAAGAATGCACTATTAAAAGGTCTGGCGTAAAAAACGGGCCTGAAACACGCAGCCGTGGTTGCTCCATCGTTACGGCCGTGGCGCCTAATGACTTAACAAAGACAATTACACCTGCAAAAGTGAACAGCGCAACGTTGAAAGTTCTCATCAACGCCGGAAGTTCTTGCAGCTACACGTCGGCAGATGTAGTGCAACATAACAAATGGCCCGTAGAGTCTTCAAGAAACGAGATTACGTCTGCCTCCAGGCAAACAGAAAGACAGATTGATGGACATTGTCCAGTGTGCCTCAAACAATCATGTTATACCTCAGCATGTCTATTTGTTCTACAAGGTCTTTGTGCGGACACACTGCTTGGTCAAACCCTGAACTTACATTCATTTTGACGTCAAGCTCCCGCCTTTGAAGCTCTGCGGTATTACAGTGGCCCGTATTGAACCACAGTCTATTCAGATATCACCCGACAGCCACGAAAACTAGGTTGCACGGTTATGGCGACCTGGTTTCCATTTCATCAAAAATCCAGCTACCGTCAAGAAAGCAAATGATCAAGCCTGTGAAGACACCGTGACAAACACAGATGCTATTCATGACCAAAGAATGACAAGATTGGTTAAAGACTGGTCAAACCGCAAATCACTTTGGCACTATTTACTTTTTACTTTTATGCCGTTAGCTCCTACGAGAGGATGAGCCGGCTCTACGCATGTCCCGAATGGCACCTGCCCATAAGCGGCGATCAGATGCGAGACGTGAGCACAGGGAAATCCAATTCTGCTCCTAGTTGCGAGCACTGTAGACAGAATGGAATCCAAATCCCTCAACGTCCGGTTTGACAGTACTGACCCATGTTTTCAGCTGTCCTCCGAGGCGACAGCGCCAGCCTGGATATGGCGCGGGAGCGAGGCCCTGTCTCATCATCATCATTATCATCACCATCATCATCATACAGCGTTGAACAGTAGGGCAAGCCCCACTGACCACCATGTTGCACCCTGCACTAGAAAGTATGAATATACAAGATGGACAGGGACTGGACCTACAAGAGGGAAAAGGAAAGAATGCCCCAGTAGCCAGCACACGGAATACACAGTCTAACTGTACAAACGTATACCAGTCAGTCATTCTGATTCGATAGAAAGTGACAACACGATCGTCACTGTTCGCGGTTCGCAGCCATATCCTTCAGTGTCTCCAGCCAACTGGTAGACGGATCTTCTGGACCCCAACCACGAAGACGTGAAGCACCTACTTTTTCTAATTTCGCTGTACAGTTTCTCATTCCTCACTGCCACGTCATCTGTTGACCTCCACGTGGTTTTTTTCACTCTTGAGGAGGAACGGAGAATAGGACACGGTACGGTATACGTGTGTTTGGCATACGTAACACATGCCCCAACCAACGAATTCTACTAAGTTGGATACGCTGTGACAAAACTTTCTCCGAATTAGTACTTAATACTCGCTTTCTGACCCCAGCATTACCTACTCGGCTAATCCACCCGATCTTAGCTATACTACGTTAACATCTGTGGTCGAAAACCTCAAGAGGACGAATATCTTCAGCACGCAGACTCCAAGTTTCGCAGCCATGCAACAAAACTGAACGCAATGCGGCACGGTATACACGACCTTTCAACTTCAGTGAAATATCAGATCAACTCCACAAATGCTTCAGTCCAAAGTACGCCACTCGAGTCTTGGATGTCCGCGTGTTCACCTCTACTACTGTGCTGCCATCCGTCGTCACACAGCTGCCGAGGTAGGTAAAACGGTCGACAACTGACAGCACCTCCCCATCGAGCATCAAGCTCGGAATCGTTGACGTCAAGTCTTGTAACATCACCTTGCACTTTGAAGGTGCAAAGCGCATGCCAAATGGAGCTACAGCACTTGCGAGATTATCTAGTGCACGTTGAGCATGTTCCGTGGATTCGAACAAGCAGACAAGGTCGTCCTCGTAATCTAGGTCACACAGCTTCCCACTATTTCCTAGTTCGACGCCTACATCCTGAAGATTTTGCAATGCATTCTGCATTATTTCGTCCATGACGAAGTTGAACAGGAATGGAGACAGGATATCCTTATTGAACACCACTGGTCGTTTCGAACCGACCGGATAGTTCGCCGTAGACTCTAAGGCGGCCAGAAATATGAGAATACAATGATCTCAGTAGGTTCACGAACTTCTGGGGCATACCTTTTCGATGAAGAGTACTGAAAAGCCCTGTTCGATCAAGTGAATCGAAGGCGCCTTTTAAGTCTAAGAAAATCATTATTGTCGGTCGGCGGTGCGTGTGACGCGTTTCAAGTAGTCGGCGAAGAGAAAAAATCTGGTCGATGCATCCTCGACCTAGACGGAATCCAGCTTTCTGTTCGCGGGCATTCCTCTCGCGAGCCGGAGTAAGACGGTGCAGTAGAATTGAGGCTAATACTTTGGTGATTATCGGAATTGAGCTAATCCCACGATGGTTACTAAAGTCATTGCGTATTCCCTTCTTGAAGATGGGAACAATCAACGACTCACTCCATATTAACGGAATACGCTCCTCCTTCCAAATGTCACGGAGCAAAGCGGTAAGTGATTTTATCAAAACATTCCCACCCAGTTTGAAAAGAACTGGGGGAAGTTCGTCGGGACCTGCCGCTTTTCCACGCTTTAGTAGTCGAATACATGAATCCACTTCCACTTCCGATGGGGGCTCAAGTGACACTCAACAAAGAATCACAATTGTTGACACAGGAGTATCTACATTAGCGTGCGGCCAGCTAAACTGTTTCTTGAAGTATTCGGCCCAACGGTCAGGCCTTTGCTGTTTGCTGTGGATGGGTTCTCCATTCCTATCGCAAATCGTTTCACTGACCTGGATGCGCCGTCCACCGGTGTCACGAATAAGTTTGAACAGTCTTTGACTGTTACCTGAAGCACCTGCTATTTCCATTTCTTCGGCTACCTTGATCCACCAATTTTCGCGATCATTCCTGAGGCTTTTCGTAACTTGCTTCCACAGATGTCTTCGTATCTTATTCATCTCCTTACGGTTCGAAAGCGGACGCTTTTGCTCCATTATACTCAGCGACTGTTGCGAGATCCAGTGTCTTGGATGGACAACGGATCTAGGACCACAGGCGAAACCTGCTGCAACGTGCATCGCCTGTTTGATATGAGCCCAATGCTCATCTACATTACTGTTCGTTGTAGATCCTAGCTTATGTGCTAACTTCTGCTCGTAACGGGTGCGTACTTCTGGATCACACAAACGCTGCACGGCTAATCGGGTTTGCAGTTTGCGACGATGACCATGGAGCTGGAGAGATAATCGCATTAAAACTGATGCATGGTCCGACTCTACGTTTGTGGACAAGTAAGATCTACAGTTCTGAACAGAACTGCGCCACCGGTAGCTTACGGCGATATGGTCAATTTGACTCAAAGTACCTGTAGAGTTAGGGCGCCTTGTAGCTGTGCGACGCGAGCTGTGTCGGAAATTGGTGCTAGACAAGAACAATCGATTGTCTGCACAAAACTGGAGAAGTCTATCCCCGTTATCTGTACGCTCAGCAGGTAAAGCACAACGCCCACCTTAACAGGCTTCTGACACACTAAGTTTGCCAACTTGTGCATTGAAGTCACCAGCTAGCACTACAATGTCAGAACTTTTACTGCTGCGAACGAGGGTGGCGAAGGCATCATAGAACTCATCTTTCTGCAAGTCTGAGCTGCAGTCCGTTGGGGTGTACGCCGAGATCACAAACAGATTGCGCTTAGCACAACTATCCTTTCGAACGCCAACTGACCCCTGGAGTCTTACAGCACATAAACGACTGTTAACCGGGATCCAGTCTAAAAGGGCAGCCTCAGTCTTGTCACTCAAGACTATTCCTACACCACGTTGACCCACAGCTCGAGCTACTTCGTCTCCTGAAGTGCGCAGGAAATACGTTGATGAGATACCAGGGTCAGTTAGTTGAATCACACTGCTCGAATCCTGGATACGCGTTTCACTTAAGCAGCAGACATCAATCTTCAGAGAACTCATTGTGAGGGTTAGGCACACCTGCTGACCGGCCTGCCTGAGTGTACGCACGTTGAAGGAGGCAAGATTCAGAGGCTGACGAGGCTTGAGGAAATGTAAGTTACCAGACAGAGGATTATTCACGATACTATTTGACAGTGAACCGTTGCGAGTATCGACCGTGTTATCGGTGGGAGCATTATGGGTGGATAGATGGGGCAAAGAGGGATGGTTAGGGGCAGAAGACAAAGGTTGAATTAAAGAGAGGGAACTCTGAGCAGTAGCCCACTTATTACTACCCACCCCGCTCAATACAATGGGCAGCGCGGTCCTGATTATCCTGCGTGACGACTGATGCAGTATGGAATTCTTTGTATTCGTGCGGTACATGGGAGATGTTGGACGGGTACTGCCAGGGTATCCAGCCACAAGGCAGGAGAACGATTAGGGTCCTCATTCAAAGCCTTTAGTTCTAACAAGCACCTATCCGCAAGGCAGCGGGATGGCTTAGTGGAAGCCCATTTGCTTGGATCAATTATTCTTCCACTGATTTTGCCGATTGAGTTGCCAGCTCAAATCGACCCTCAACCTGGAGGACCAGGAGACTGCACTTTCTCTGACCTCTACCCATTGACCTGTCATGTATGATTGCATCTCCGGCTTAAAGAAGCCACCCTGTATAGCTCTTTGGGTCATAGAGGCGCGCAAGCCATCACACCACGTCAAGCTGCAGTCTCGTCGTGATGGGTCTCTGTATCCAGGTGCCGTAGGACATGTCCAAACCACTGCAATCGTCGGCGTTGGAGGAACACTGGGAGATTTCCGATGTCGAAGCACTGTTGTCTTATTGTCTCGCTTGAAAGCTTTTCGTGTCACGCCCCTTTCAGTATCCGTCGCAGACACCAATGGTCAAACACTTCCAGCTTTGTGATGTCCTCGACGCGTAGTGGCCACATCTCGCAACCGTAGGTCAGTATTAAACGGATAGCGACCCGGAAGACGCGGGCTTTGGTCCGGAGGCTGATTCCGTTGCGCGCCTAGAACACATCGCGTAGCTGGGGAAAGGCAATCCTGGCATTGTCGATGTGCAACTTGGTTTTATCTTTGGCTTGACCGTTTGGGAGAATCGTGGAGCCCAGATATTTGGACGCCGGGATATGCTCACCTTGTACGCCGCAGAGAGGATAAACTGTATAGTGCATGTCAAAAGGATCTTGGTCTTTGACATACTGATCTTTAGTCCCATGGATTTTGCAAAAGATTCTACGCGATTGAGAACCGGCTCTAAGACAGTTGGACCATCCAAGGTTAACGATATCGTTTGCGAATTCTAGATCGACGAGGAGAGCATTGGTGTTCAGCTGAATACCGGGGTAATCAGTGAGCACCTGACGCATTATCCAATCAGTGGTTTAGTTGAACGACACTGGCGACAAGGATAGCCTTGTCTTACACTGGAGTTGACGGCGAAGTCACTGGACTCCTCTCCGTAGATGCGTATTACTGCGCGCGTATTTGCGTAGTACGACCTCACTAGACTGAGAAGCTTCTGGGGTATTCCATCCACTTGTAGTTTGGTCCATAACGATTGTATGCTAACTGAGTCGAAGGCAGACCGAAAATCAATAAAACAAGCTGCGGTGAGTTGATAAAACTTGTACCGATGTTCCAATACTCGGTAGAGGGTAAATATTTGGTCCACGCACCCTCCACCACGGCGGAAGTCTTGATTGGAGCGTGTTTGCGCGTCTCGCACCACTGAGAAGCGGTTCGACGAAAGCACGGAGAATATTTTTGCTGGTACGTCGATCAAACTGACGTCACGGTAGTTTGCGCACACAGTCCTGTCGCCTTTCTTTAGAAGAGGGAGTAAGATTGAAGTCCTTCAGTTCGCTGGGAATTGTTCTGTTAAAAAGACAACATTGGAGAGCGAACAATTGTTTTCAATGATTCCTAATCTTGCTCTTACACATCATATAGGTGACAGTTATGCATTTGATTGGCCGTTGGCTGGGTTGAAGGACATTTTTACAGTAGTGTGGGGGGAGGGGGAGATGGTGTGGTGTTTGTCAGTTAGTGTGTGCTGATGCTGAATCGACCACTGTTAGTGGGTTTTCAGAGGTCGTTTCTCGTTTCGGATGCTCCGTCTATATGATGTGTAAGAGCAAGATTAGGAATCATTGAAAACAACTGTTCGCTCTCCAATGTTGTCTTTTTAATGTGACCATGGGACTGTTCAAACAATTGTTCTGTTACCAAGATTGAGCAAAACAGGGTGTGCAACGGCGCCAGCAGTGTTGAAAGATACGATTTATATATCTCTGATGCGATGCCATCTTTTACAAAAGATTTCCGGCTCTTCAGCTTGTGTATTACATCGGTGGTATCATCTCGGCTTGGTGGGTCGTCATTACCGTTGGACCGACACCTGCGCCCGGATCGTTTCGATGCAGGCCCAAACTCCCCGAATAGCGCTGGCTCCTGGGAACATTGGTATTATACCTTCACAAACTTTTTGGAATTAGTCAATAAATACCAACCAGACAAACCCAAAATTCTCATGCACTTTTTATCGCCAACTGTTTACAAATTCGTTTCTCGGTGCAATGGTTATAGCACAGCTATAACCACCCTTCATACCCTATACATGCAAACTAAAAACAAAATTTTAGCACGCTATCTTCTGGCAACTTCGAAGCAGAATACTCTTGAAATCAGTGATCGATTCATGCAGAAGCTTAGAAAGCTCGCCCGAGACCGTATTTTCAGGCTGTCGATGCAAAGCAAAACGAAGAAGACGCCATCCGCGATTCGCTCATCAGCTGACTCTTATCAAACCGAATTCGTCAGCGGCTTCTCGAGAACAAAACACTCGACATAAATACTGCATATGATCAAGCGAAAGCTCTAGATCTAGCTCATCAGCAATCGCAGACATTCGCTCAATACAAACCTTCAGTATGCACTACCGCTACGATAGATAGCTCCAGCTCCCTCAGTCAGGTATCTGATACAGAGGCCGAAGCGATACTGGATGCATCCCAAACTAGCTGTTTCTTTTGCGGTTGTGATCGTCATCCTCGCCACAAATGTCCCGCGAAAGATGCAACTTTCCATTCGTGTGGTAAACGGAGACACTTTCAGAAGGTCTGTTGAGCTTCTACGAAAACAAAAAATACCGCAACTTCCTCACCATTTCTCGTTTTCTCCATCATTATAACTGCAGGTCCAGCGGCCCCAGTTAGGCTATTATGGCAGTTGCAGTCAACGGAGTGGCGCTATAAGTTCTAGTAGACAGGAAACTGGAAGAGTTACGTCTCCTAGGCGATTGTGCTCCGGATCAAACGGTCAAAAATGGCATGCAAAAGTAAGATCATTTTCGCTTTTACCCACATAATCAGCAGTACCAAAGGTTACTGTTTTGTCTCGTTGCTGCACAAAGGTGCCCGGTACGAACATGTCTAACTATCGATTATCTCTGACTTATGTGCTAGCATACTGCTGGGGCATGACTTTTTACAACACCACACGTCGGTAGAAATACCTTTCCGAGGAACTCAGGTACCCTTCTCGCTTTGTGGTCTCACTGCTGCTACCCTTCCAGCCCCACCTGTTTTCGCACATCTGAGTCGCTCTTGCCGTCCTATCTGCAAAAATCGAGGAGATACAGCTACAACGATGAAGCCTTTATTTGATCAGAGGTCGTTCGGTTATTGGGCAATGGTATAATTGAATCTTCTCGATTACCGCGGTGAGCCCGGTTACTACCAACGCGTACCAGAAACGACGGATGGTGGTCGACTATGGTCAAACAGTCGATTGATTCACTTTCCCAGATGCATACCCGCTACCCCGCATAGACGACTCTGTGGGGAAAATTTAACAGTCCAGCAATTACAGTACTTTAGACCTACATAGCGCGTACCACCAGATCCCCATAAAGGAAAGCGAACGGCAGTACACGGCTGTCGAGGCATTCGACAGCCTCTACCCGTTTCGCGGAATACCGTTTGGAGTAACCAACGGTGTTGCCTGTTTTCCGGCGACGATGGACGAGCTTGTTTGGCGCAAAGGACTCGAAGGAACGTTTGTATATGTTAGCGACATTACTATCAATGGGAAAGATGTCACCGACCGTGCTGTCAATCTGAAACGATTCCTGCAAATGGTGGAGAATTATGGTTTTACCCTAAATCACAACAAGTGTGTCTTTGCCACAACCGTAGTTCTACTGCTGGGCTACGAAATATCTAAAGGGACGGTTTAGCCTGACCCAGAACGCTTTGACGCTCTTCCCAAACTTCCTGCTCCGAAGGATTTGAAGGCGCAGTAAAGAGTCGCTGGAATGTTTTCACATTGCTCCCAATGGTTTTCCCGTTTTTCGGATAAAATTCATCCACTTATTGTCAACAGGACATTCCCCTCCCCGAAGAAGTATTTTCGTCTTACGAATCATTGAAGTCTGAATTAATCCAGTCATCACTATTCGAAGCCGATAAAGACACACCACTCGTGGTCGAAACCGACGCCTCCGACATAGCTTGGTTGAACACTGGAGCAATCAAAGTAATTATGAGCGCTGTGTGTCCACACCTTGTTCAGTCTAACCACTCAGTGAATGTGACCGAAGCATTCCGGCCAATCTACAAAGTCCGAAGTGGACAGTCAAGACTGGTGAAGTGCCATGTTCTAGCCACAGCGGAAGCAGTATGCATTCGTCTCTACAAACCCCCGTTGTGCGCCAAAATACAGTTCCTGCAAGCGCTAAGGCTTCCTTGACCCACCCCCTACCCACAAACTAACCACAGATCCGTTGATCCGACTAATGACACCGCAGACACCCATTCACGGTCCCGAGACGGGTCGAGGTCACGCATGTGATATTTGATCCCCTCTCCCCCCACTTAAATTTCGACTCATCGCCTTATCTTGATTTCTGTTTTGTTCACCTAACACTGTTCGTATAAAATGTGATGTAATGGCATGATTACCAATCACTGAAAACGAGCTTGTTCGCCACCTTGTATTGTTCTCCATGTGCCCCGTGGGATTATTCGGACAATTATAACAATTTCTGCTACTCTCAATCAAAACGGTCGTCCCGTGGCCTTTTTTCGCGTACCGTCACCCACGGAGCGAAATCACTCAGCGGTAGAGAATGTTTCAGTTTCAGTTTATTCAACCAATAACCTCGCACTTCTGTGCTCTGGTTTCGGTTGCTACCTTCCGGCATCGTCCAGTAAAAAGCAAAAAGAATAAAAGCATAGTGATAAAGATCCAAGAAGTCTACGTACCAAGGGGAAATCAAGATGATAAGGAAAGAGTTCGAATACAATTACACCACGACACCTAGCCATGTCACTTAATGTCTCCAACCATTTAGTAGGCGGATCAGGTGGACCCCAATCTGGAAATCTAGCACGTCCTACTCGGCCAAGTCCACTGGTCAAGGTTTTCATACCTTTTTGCCATGTCATGGACTGACCACCTCGACTTACCTTCCAATCACCACCTGCCTCAGAGAACAGTGTACGCTGAGGAAGTCTATCGGTGGGCATGCGTAACATATGTCCCAACCACCTTAACCTGTTGAGACTCAGCGCTTGATCCAGAGACTGACCTCTGGTTCCCAACATTTTACGCCGAACCTCAGCATTGCTGATACAGTGTTCCACCATGCTCGGGCAATGCTACGGAGACATCCGTGCTCGAACGCCGACAGTCTTCGCGACATTATCTTCTGGTTGTGCACTTCAAGCTTATTACAGATCAGCGTTCCGTCACTTTTACGTATGACATGAAAACCAGCAACAAGATTACGAATGAGGAAACTCAACGTTGGCGCAGTGAGCTTTCCCAATTCTCCCATGATGTGATATATCGCCCAGGATCAGAGAATGCCGCAGTGGAGCATTCTGTGCGAGCACACAGCCTACCAGCGAACTGAAGCGACTTCACGAAAGTCTCTGTCACCCCGGTGTTACTCATCTATATCATTTTGTTCGGACAAAAAACTTACCTTTCTCTTCATAATGTCGAGGCGATAATTCAGCGATGTGCTGTTTGTTCACACTTGAAACCTAAGTTATACAAACCCTGTAATAGCCCACTTGTTAAAGTTACACAACTATTTGAACGTCTCAGTGTTAGCTTCAAAGGACCCGTCCCCTCTTCTACTCGTAATCGCAACATCTTGACAATCGTCGATGAGTATTCTCGCTTTCCATTTGCTTTTCCTTGTTCTGATGACTGCTTCCACCATAATTTCTCGCTTATGGAAATTGTTTGCTATGTTCGGCATGCCGTGCTATCTACATTCTCACCAAGGAGCCTCTTTTATGCTACTAACAGAACAACGAGCTACAACCCTCAAGGCATTGACCGAGTCGAACGATTGAACGAAACAATATGGAAAACAGTACCTCTGTTCTTCCGTTCGGGAGATCTAGCCATTGATCAGTGGGAGTTGGTACAGCCTGGAGCACTGCATGCTATCAGGTCACTGCTGTGCACTGCTATCAGTGCGACTCCCAATGAACGGATGTTCACTCATCATCGAGAATCTGCTGTTGGCACCAGTTTACCTCAATGGTTACTAATGTCTGGGCGAATGCTTTGTCGAAAAAACATCCGTTCGTCCAAGTATGATCCGATAGTGGAGGAAGTCGAATCACTGGGAAGCAACCCCAAGTACACTCGCATACGTCTCCCTGATGAACGCGAAAAAGGCTTAACTTCGTCATCTTGCTGCCGTAGGACGACCCACTTCTGCACCACCCGTCTCTCATTCAGACTTATAGACTTTCCCCCGGGTGATGACATTCCATGTACCTCCGATTTGCAAACAAATGTCTCTTACTCAGTAGAGTCTCCTAGTGAACCAGACACAAACGTTGAAAACCTTCTCTTGCAACAGCAAAGAAAGACTCTATTACCTTTGGAACCGTGAGGCGTAACGACGCATTCTTCGTTAACTGGTATTAACGTTTTCTGTTGCTCACCCACGGACTGGACGGAACACAAAATCCTAGTCTTTTTTTCTAACTGGCGGTGAATGATATATATATATATATATATATATATATATATATATATATATATATATATATATATATATATATATATATATATATATATATATATATATATATATTTGTTACTGTGCCTCCGCCTCATAATTCGCTCCTATTTCGTTTGTATCATTTAACATTTTGTTTGTCTTCTTTTAGCTCGTATGCCTCATTTTTTGGTTCATTGAAACGTATCAACCAGGTTTTGTCTTCTGAACTCTCATTCCATTAACCGACCATACGGTGCAATCCCCTCGGATCATCCTAGTTCGTTTTCGTGTCTCACCCTTGGACGTATCGGTTGTTGAGGTTTATGCCTCGACAGTTGCAGGCAAAGAAGCGGTAGAGGACGAGTTTCACGACAGGCTACAAGGGATGATGAGCAGCGTCCCGAAACGTAGCATTCTAGGGGTTACGAGGGACTGGAACAACCACTGGTGCCTCCATCCAAGCAGTCAGGCATACTTAGGGAACGTATGGTCTCGGACAGCAGTGCAGCAGTGCAGCAGTGGTGCACGCCTCGTCAACTTTACAGACTTCAACAGCCTAACCATCACCAACACCCGCTTCCAACATCCCAGGGAGCACTTGCTAACGTGGTACTCTAATGACGGTCACACAGTACACCGGATTGACTACGCTCTCATACGGTCGCGCTGGCCATCTTCGATTAAAGATTGCCGGTCCTACCGAGGCGTAGGGACTAGTAACAAGAATGGCACCAACAACACATTCGTCTGTGCACACTTCAAGGTCCATTTAGCCAGTCGCCGCAAAAACTGTGCACCGAAGATGATTACCACAGCAGCGTTAGGGCCACCGAGGAAAGCGCCAAGTGGCCTTAGACGCTATTGCTTCCCATCTAGACACCACGTTCATAGGTGGAGAAGTACAGATGAGAAATAAGTGGACTTAACTTAAGGCATCGATCCAACGTTCCGTTTTAGATGAACTGGGTTTTATGCGACGACGACAGAAAGACTGAGTCTTAGGGGTGACTAGTTAACCGAAAAAGCTAGAGATCCCCGCCTAAGTGGTCACCCAAACTTCCGTGATATCCGACGAAAAGCCAGCCGTTCGGCCAGGAGCGACCGCAACAACTACTGGACCGAAATAGTGGGAACCATGGGGACTCGCTAATTGCAGTGACTTCTCAAAGCTCCTCCGTCTAATCCGCACTGCACCCAGTAAGCCGTATTCGGCGGAACCCCTCCTTTGCGATGCTGCCGGGATGCACATTCCTAAACAAGCCAAAAAATGCAGCGGTAGACCGAAAATTTCAATAGTCTACTGAAACGTCCCACGGCAAACTCCGTGAACCCAATCGAAACATTCTAGAGCGAGATCTATGACGTTTGTAACGTATGATCGGTAAATGGAATGAGAGTTCAGAAGACAAAACCTGGTTGATACGTTTCAATGAACCAAAAAATGAGGCATACGAGCTAAAAGAAGACAAACAAAATGTTGAATGATACAAACGAAATAGGAGCGAATTATGAGGCGGAGGTGCAGAAACAAATGTATGCCAGGGATATCGGGTTCGATGAAAGCAGTGCTTTGACAGCCTTGTTGTTGACAGCTACCGCGACGCCGTGGAGACCAGAGCTGCCCGTGGGTCCGCTGTAATAGAAGTGGTGATTGTCGTCCACTTCAGGAATCTTTATACACCGGCTGTCAGAATTCGGCAGCCAAAATTCGGAGAGACATACGATTTCGATGCGGTAGTCATATAACGTCCGCGTGGTGATGGCTTGATTTCCGATGCCCAAGAGTGTTCTCACATTCCAGCAGGTTATTTGCATATGATTTCGCGTCTTAAGGTCCCCAGCTAGCATATTTGTCACCCCGGCCGCAGACATAACGCGAGGTGCGTCGCTTACCGGGGACGCAGTGGCATAAGCAATGTGTTCAGGGGAAGTTGTCATAAAGATTCTTGGGAATTCGTTACAAAGTGGCGTCCCCAGCATCACTCGGCTTTTTGTTCGAGGTGGCAACTCTATCCCGTGCACAACCAAGTGCTACCTGTCGAGCAACGGAGGGTTTTGGTATAGGAAGCCGGTGACTGAACGAGCGGTTCGTACGCTTAATGCGTCCTAGTGTTCTTGGTGCATAGTTTCCGGTGGCTCTCCAGGAGCTCGTTCGCCATTCGGTAGAGGTCACCTAGACCCAGGGGTCCATGAAACCCTCTTGCTTGGACGGATTTCCTTGGTAGCCGTTGGATCCCAGAAGATCTTATCCACTTACTTAGAAGTATCCGTCTTCGCATACTGGGCGCCGTCTCACTGAGGTTTTTAGGCCTCGGTTACCCTCAACTTGGTTTGGCCCACCTGCCGAGGGGTTTGCTGGGTTGGGACCGCTGATGCATTCCTTAGCTTCCCGAAGCCACAGGTAAGAGTTGGGCAGTTGATAGAGATAAAAGAGATGGAAGATATCCCAAGAGGCACAACAGTCTACCAACTCGTAGATGCTACTCCTCTCAAGTACCCCATGCACCCCAGATAATACTGATACGATGATTGACTGTTCTGTTGTTCCTCCCCTAATTTTTGTGGTTGTTGTTGCGTTGGCATTATGTTTGATTCGAAACCGGTGTAAAATAGTAATGATAACGTCATAGTAATACAGACCGCTGTATTTTGTCGTTCTTGATCTTCCCCCCTTTATCTAACATCCAATACAAATGCAACTGACTGTTGATCAGTGACAAGCTTGAAGTGATTGCCAAGAAGATTATGCTTCCATTTTCTAACGGCCTCTCTCATGGCATATGGTTTTTCCCGACTTCTGAATGACGGCGTTGGTTTGGTGATAGGGTTCTATCGAAAAATTCGACAGTTCGTCGGCGTTGATTGAGCATTGCGGCGATAGCGACGTCAGAAACAGTATCTAAAATCAGTGAAGAGTATGGATCCACCGTCGCAACAGTAGTCTGGGCTAAATCCGATTTCAAGTCCTTAGATGTTTTGATTACAACCGGTGGTTTTGGAAACATCTGAGTGACGGCGAGAGGATGAATCTTTTTGGAAAAGTGTGAGTTCCAGTGAGGGTAATAGACGAACATTCCAGCCACTCATTGTTAGTCTTTGAGGTCGGCGATCAGCTTGCTTACTTCATAACTGACCAGCTGGACCATGTTGGTAACAAACATACATTCTTTTTGGTTCAGTGTTAAACCGTATTTGTCTGCTCTTCGTTATCTCTACCGCAGACCGTTACGTTGCCAACATAAGCCAAAACCCCTTCAAGACATTCGTCCTGGATAATGGCGTCATCAATACGCTGGAAACAGGCAACTTCATCGATGACGCCAGACGGAATGTGTACAAACTGATACGTCACGACATGCTTCAGAGACAGTATAGATCTCGTTTTCGCAAATTACGAACTGATGGTACGCGCTGTTTAAGCCCAGCGTGTTGTATAACTGACATTTAAATATTCTTTCCTGTCATTTCAATTCGAGTCATAGGTTAAGCGTACAGATTCGTAGAGCGATTCGTGGTCTAATTATAGTCAATAACCACGCGCTTTTTATGTCTTCCATTGGTTGTAACTAACGCTTGAACTCGCTATGGGGATCCCGAGAGTTCAGTTTTATTCTCTTGTAACAAATTTTTAATTTCCGCTCGAGCAAAATTTTCATCCTCCACAGAATGTCGTCTGGATTTGCTAATGATTGATCTGATAACATCCAACTGGTGTTCAGAAGGAGGAGGAGATTAAATTGTAGGAGGTGCAAGGCCACATAAGAAGAATGATGGTTTCTTTCCTTCAAACGGTATTTGAACACCTATGTAGTCTTAAAAAATCGTGATCAAATAGCACATCGGCGCACAAATCGGGTAAGACTGATTAACGGATCCGTGGATAAAAGTGGTTTTGGTGCCTGAGAGATACGTAACAATGACCACGAGTGTTGCTTCTGACGCGTGTGGATGCCAGTAAAACTTCAGTGATGGAATTTTCAACCGACCGTTTGTTACGAGTGACAATGGATTCTAAAGCAGCTTTCAGAGCTCTCCGTGTCTATCAGTGCTTTTATTGTAGTCTGTTGACAAAGTAACCAGTGACTGCTTTTGACAGGCACTTGGGAACGGCAATGGTGGTAATGAATGAGAGCGCATGGGCGGTCTTTGACGCTGAGTATTTTGACTTTCTATTGGATCGACGAACTCCCTGGCAATGCCCTTTTTATCCACAAGATTTGCAGGTAACGTCCCGTGTTGGACACGAGTACCTGTGGTGCCAACTTGAGCAGCAAAAAAACCGTTCGTTTAGATGATGCCACAGCAGCTTCCGCTTCTGAAGTTTGACAGTCCTTACGGGATAACCCAGGACTAGTGGAAGCACCACGTGGCTCTGGGACAGTTGCATTTGACGAGTCCGGATCTTTGGAAAACCGATTAAGTCAAAGAAAAACGTCCATCAGTTTTCAGATGAACAAATTTTAATGCGATCAAGTACGACTGTACGGTTGAAACAAATACGGCAGTACAAAAAATTGAGAAAGAACGATGTCAAATGATTTAGGATTTACTCATCTACCAGTTTTCCGTACGCTAAAATGCAAAAGAAACAGACGTTAGGAAATTTACCAAACACAAAGGTTATCATAATGGTACGCATTGAGTTAGGGATACATAACAGTGTATATGGTAAACATTAAGAACCACGATTGCAGAGCGAATTTCGGTTCAAGCACGGTGCTAGTTCACTCTCGTTTTCCAGTCTATGCGTGTGGAGGAGCATTCGGTACTTTGCGTAAGTTGATGGTAGACAATCCACTGGCATCCGGCTCGTTGCCAATACCAGACCTATTGAGACTTTATTTGATTCTCGTCACTCCAGTTCTCCGGGTCTGGTTGTCAGTTATCCCCAATAGTACAGTGGACCTTCGTAGCAGATAAAATCTTGTAAAGGGGTTCCAAAAGGGCGTCAATCCTGTGATAAGGCTGAATACCTGACCGCGAGTTCCTTGGATATAACACCAATCGAGGAAATCGTCTCGAATGTGAGTCAAACCTGCCTGTTGTCTTGTACGCATCAGTCTTCGCACGTTTATCGTGGTTAACTTAAGCGAGCATCAAGAACAAAGAAAAGAATCGATCGGCGTTCGCTGGTTTCTGGGTTTTCAGATATCAGTCGTGGTGCATCTAGTACGAGCAGTTTTGAGCGTTTGATTACCGCCTCGGAGGTCGTAGGTTCGAATCCCTGCCATCACCCTTCTGAAACGTAGACTAGCAACAGAATCACCAAGACCAGTATGATTCAGAAGACGGAGTTGAAATGAGAAACGCTTTAGTCGTTTAATAAATGGAGTACATCGGTTGAAATGTAAAAAGATAACCGTTCATGAGATGTTATGTACAACGAGATGAGTAAACGTACGGAAACTTATACAACGTTCGCCCCTACCAGTAAAGAATAGTTTGTCATAATGCCTTGTGGGGAAGGGAGAAGGGAGGGGATTGTAGTGGGCCAGACGAAACTAGCGTTTTGTGTTCATTCATGCTTCCCGATTGAGTACGCAGTGTGCACGTGTATGCTGCTGCCGTCTAAGTATTTCAGATAGATTGCCATCTCTGGGATCAGTGTGTGTCTGTCCATTATCAGTAGCATGTATTGTAAGGCTATCACCAACGTCAACTCTTGTTGACTGCTCCTGCGGCAGGTCGTTAGGTGATATTAATGAGGGAATTCATTGATGGACGGCACAAACGTATCGCTTTGGGGAACCAGTCGGTAATCATCATCATCGTACAGCGTTAAACAGTAGGGCAAGCCCCACTGACCACTGCCTTTCTCGCCATGTCGCACGTTGAATTAGAAAGTATGAATATACAAGATGGATAGGGAGTGGACCTACAAGGGTGGGAAAAGGAAGAAATGCCCTAGTAGCCAGCACACGGAATACACAGTCTAACTGTACAAACACACATTGATCAATCATTCTGGCTAGACAAAAAGTGACAACACGATCGTCACTGTTCACGATTCGCAGCCATATCCTTTAGTGTCTCCAAATAACTGGTAGACGAATCTTTTGGACCCCAACCACGAAGATGTAAAGCACCCACTTTTTCTAATTTCGCTGTACATTTTCTCATTCCTCACTGCCACGTCATCTGTTGACCTCCACGTGGTTTTTTCCACTCTTGAGGAGGAACGGAGAATAGGACACGGTACGGTAGACGTGTGTTTGGCATACGTAACACATGCCCCAACCAACGAATTCTACTAAATTGGATACACTGTGACAGAACGTTCTCCGAATTGCTCACTCGGCTATTCCATCCAATCCTAGCGACACTACGTAAACATCGGTGGTCGAAAACCTCAAGGCGACGAATATCCTCAGCACACAGACTCCAAGTCTTGCAACCATACAACAAAACTGAACGCACTGCGGCGCGTATACACGACCTTTCAATTTCAGTGAAATATCAGGTCGGTGCCACAAGTGCTTCAGTCCATCGTACGCCACTCGAGTCTTGGATGTCCGCGTGTTCACCTCTACTACTGTGCTCCCATCCGTCGTCACACAGCTGCCGAGGTAGGTGAATTGGTCGACAACTGCCAATACCCCACCCCATCGAGCACCAAGCTCGAAATCGTTGATGTTCAGTCTTGCAACATGACCTCACACTTTGAAGGTGCAAAGTGCATGCCGAATGCAGCTACAGCTCTTGAGAGTCTGTCTAGTGTACGTTGAGCATGTTCCATGCAGTCGAGCAAGCAGACAAGGTCCTCCGCGCAATCTAGGTCACACAGCTTTCCACTATTTCCTAGTTCGATGCCCACATCCGGGAGATTCTGTAGAAGTGGGTCGACTGAATTGTTCCCCAAAGTGCTCCTCCCAACGGTCCATACGACGTCCTTGAAAGTGAATCAGTAAGTCGTCGAATTTCTTGAATAACTCACTCACCCCAGGCTTCCGTAGACCGGTACCTCTAATCGAACGGAAAAAGTTGCGAATATTGTCAATAGACACGGCATTTTCCATTTCCCTGCATTTCGCAATCCACCACTGCTCGCGGTCATTTCTCGGGCCTCCTAGTCAGTTGGCGTCTCAGGGATTTACACACTTCATTGAATGTAGCATCCGGGGGGATGAATCTGCGAGCATCCAACAGTAACCGATGTGGAAGAGATCCATCGTTTGTGAGGCCTACTTTAACCAGAGTCCTGGGTGGCATTAGACGCGGTATACAAAGCCTCCTTAATCTGTTTCCAGTATTCATCTGGGTTGTGCACATCCGGCTGCATCGATAACCGTGTAGACAGCTCTACTTGAAAATCAGATCGTCAGTTATCGTCCAGAAGCGACGGCGCGGGACGGGGACACTTGGGTTGGCGTTACTAAGGGCGAGACGTAAACGAACGTGAGCACGTACCAAAGCGTGATCTGAGCCTACGGGTGTAGACCAAAGAGAACGAAAATCTTCAACTGATCCACGCCAGTGGTGACCAATCACAATATTGTCAATCTGAGTCCAACGTTGTGAGAAAGTACGAGGGCGTAAGGCGAACCGCACGGCTTCTGAATGTTAAAATAAGTAGTCAAAGGGACCTGAATATAATACAGCGGAAAACAGCGGTTTCTGTTGCCTTGTTTTGAGGCTTCTCAGCTTTCTTTGCCCAATTTTGATCGTTTTGGTTTTATTGGTTCATTTCTGGTAGTGGCGGCGTATATTGAAACACTGATGAGAGTTTATGAGTAAGCTAAACTGGACGGGACTGAACTAAACGTACGCAAATGCGTGCAATTTTTCTGGATTTTATCAAGGTATCAGTACAATGTGTTGTGTACTACCCATAAGCGGAAGTGCTCATTGTGCTAACAATAATCGGAATCCCTGGTTTCAGGACTGTAAGTGGAGAAATATATTGGACCCTCACAAATAAAACCCATCCACCACCGGGTAAATATGTACACATTTACAAACGTGCTTTTTTGTCAGTTTTTAGTGAAGAATGAGGATACGATGATACTAATTTTGTTCATCACTTTTCTATTCGAGCAGAGAAATAAAAGATATCAACGCGCTCTTTCGACAGAAGGAAGAAGTCGATGAGTTTCTCAAGCTTCCGATTAAAGGCAGAGCATGGTATGTGTGATGTATTTTCTTAGAATTATATCTTTTATTTTAGGTACGTCATTGATTTCCAGTGGTGGAACAAATGGTGCACTTACATTGAATCCGTCACGAGCGAGGATAGTCTAGATGTAGCCTCTGATGATTATCCCGGAGAAGTTGATAATACGATTCTCCTCGGTGAGTTGTTCTCATAGTTTTCACGACCACTTCAGCTGATGACGGGAAATTAAAACCTAACTTGTTACGGGAGCAAGATATTACTCTAATCCCTGAAGAGGCATGGAATTTGTTTGTCAGTTACTACGGTTGTGTGCACACAGACACTTCGGTTTTTCGTCGAGTTTCGGTTCAAACGCCTGCTGGGCCCGTGGTAGAGATTTATCCACCTTGTTTCACTTTTCGTGATGTGGATACGAATCAGAAGTATTTCGAAGGAACTTACAGTGAGGCGCAAACAATCGGTAAGTTTTTGTGAAATTTCGTGTGCAACACTCATTTTCCAACTGTAGGCGAATTGAAGGCAATCATCAAGAAGAATCTGCAACTTAATGACTCCAGAAGTGTGCATTTGTTCGTGGGAGATCCTTTGGAAGAACTTTCTGAAGATGACGCGACCATCGGGGAAGCAAGCTTAGAACGGCAAAAGGTTAGTTGAGTTTTATTATGATTTCCTACGACGTTCGCAATTTTACGGTGCATCACAGTGTGTGCGAAAACGCAGTTCATGAATATACGGATTGCTGACCGATGTTGGGGACGAAGTCAGTCCTCTGGAGAAGTTTGTTTCTTCATCTCAATCAACAGTGTGATTCGTGTTCTGGTGGCTTTTTTATTCCCGAGGTTTTCTGGAGAACCGGGGAATCTTGCTTGAGGGATCAGTAAAAACCAGAAAATTGAGGCCATTTAAAACAGCATGTGAAATCCCGCCGGGTTCGCCTTTATCAGAATATAAAACCCCATTCCAATCTTAGATCACTCAGTTTCATGGTCAGCACTATCCAGAAAAGTTTTTATGCGCACAGATGCATAATGGGATTGTTTTGTGGACCGATCCCGTTTTACTTTCATAATCACATGCACGAAAGCATTCCTTCTTATCACATACTTACGCATGAGCGCATTAGAAGTGGCGTATCCCATAGCCTTAAAAACCCGCTGCATCATTCGGGATAACCGGCGAAGAAGTCATTGAAACTGGAGTTGGAAAACCACATCAAGCCACGGTAGATCAGGCGCGGCAACGAGCTAGGCGACTACTCTTTCCTAGGTATGATAAGCTTACTGAAACGGACAGGTGGCGCGAGTCATCGCTGTACTGGATCGAACCGAGACAGACAAACAAGTGAAACCTGACCGGAAAACGTTGCCGCAGCTAAAGCCGAACTTACAGGTTCATTCATTACAGCCGTCTTCGGTAGTTTATGGAATCCAGCGACAACTTGGTACATGGTGCTTCATTTGCCTTCTGCAAAGGTTTTGCCAGTTTCTCTTTCTCTACCTGAACTCTTTGTTGCATCGCCACGAATGTACAAGTAATGGACTTCCAATGTGGGATTTCTATGAATTTTAACAACACTTCATCCGTGACCTATTTTTAGCAACAAGAAGAAAGCCTAGGTGCTACCGAAAAGTAAATCAATGTAGAAATTCATAAGTAGATCTCCAATAAGACCGGTTCGTTCGTCGTTTGAGTGACGTCACAAATCCACACTTGGATTATCCCTCCGTAACAATCACTGTCCCTAGAAGTCTTGCAATTAACTAAATATTACAAGAGTGAGGGATAAACTTGAAGTCGTTTTCTAGGATTGGTGTTTTTTCCGACTTCCGTTTCACAGGTTAACAGTAATCATCCATTCAGGTATTCCAATATTTTTCAATCGATCCATTGTTTTTTGTGATGCCAGCAACTGTTCGAATGTCATCCGCCTGCACTGTGTGGGTGCATACATCGGATGAGACGCCGACGCGACATCACCCCATATCTTTTTGCTTGTCATTCGGCTTATCGCACGAATTATTTTGTGCACAGATATAAGAAGTACTTCACGTTCACCTGGTAATTTACCGAGTAACAATGAACTACCACCGTTTCTCGTACGTTGATCTCTACATGATGCCAATGCAGCTTCTCGCGACACGTGACTAGGCCTATTTTGGCTTCAACATTCTATGCAAATTTTAGCAACTTCAGGAGGATCACGTGGTATTCAGCCTGAGCATCTCTCGAGGAGTTTACATCTTAGTTGAAGTCGACCTCTCGTCTCGAACAAGCAAGACGTTGAAATAGTAAATAAAGTCCCAAATTTCGTGTATCACATACACCTAAATTATCAATTTAGGAGTCTAAGCTATCCTACTGCGCGTGACCTGACAAGGTTCCTATCACTGCTTGAACAAAAAATGCTAAGGTTGCTGACTATGGCAACTCTTCATGGCCGAACGACCGAGATCTGCGTTGGTGGTCTTGCATCGCGAGGTGACCATCGAACGGGTAGACTTAGTTCTGTACCTTATCTGGTCACTTACCATGTGTATGCACATACTGACACGCCTTTTCCTTGTACAGATATCATATTTCTTGTCATTTGTGCATCATTTTACACATCTTGTAATGTTAGATCGATGAGGAATTGTATACGTGGACAGCACTGTTTTCGTCTGGTAGGTTACCATGACTTACTTATTAGAACCTTGTGACTCATCACTGAAAATTTCAGGGTCTTGCTTGCCGGTTCCCCTCGACCGTACAATGTACCCTTGTAGCTATATGAAATGCCTTCACAACATTCATGCTTATGTCATTGTAGCTGTGTAATCAGACTTCTGCAGCCTCCAGTGAGGGCCAGTTTAGTGGGTAGCTATTGCAATCCCCCCTAATGATGGAACGGTCCTAAGGACCACTTTCATTTATTTTAAATGGTTGTCGGTGCGTCCAGAATGCATTACTAACCATTCTATGCCAACCATGTAAGATAAATCCTTGAACTGGTTGTGTAACCTCACTCACAATGAATTTCTCAAGCTTTGCTAAATAGCCCAGGTTGACAGTTTCTTTCAACTCCTAGAAAAGCACAAAGGCGACCTGTGAGTAATGCTGATTCCCTTCGTAATAGCCACGGAGCTTGCGCGCTTGTGATAACATCAAAATCCAGTGCGCCTGGAGATCAGAGTCATTTTCTCGGGAAAAAGCTTTTGTCACTTATGAACTTGGTAACCGTTTTCCGGTGGTGATTAACTGCAGTCGTGAAAAACTGCTCTGGCACAGGTACTGCGACAACCATTGTAATAAATATAGCTAATTCCGCTCACCTCATTCCAAACCAGGTGCACGCGTGCGATTTTGTGTATTTGTTTCGTGTTGAATGTGGAACAGTCGATTGTCAGACATGCCGATTTATGGCTGGCCAGCGACAGTTAAGTGGTGCCGAGCACTTTGTTCTCTTGAGGTATGTTGGGAACGGGAGTTAGGAGTTTTTAAGAAGATAACTAGTTTTGTGATCTCGGTTATCCTGACCCCAAAGTGTTGGTAGAAATCGCGAATCTCCGTCGCTCGAATGTATGCCTTGGATCACAGTTGTTCTTGAACAAGGAACTTCATACTTGTATCACGCGCCTTGTCAGACGCTGCATTCACAAAGTTAATATTCTCTTTCACGGTGGGCACCAGTCCACGACTTCATCTCTCTGACACTGAGAATAACCGCGGTCTTTTCACCCTCACCCTCACTAACATTTGCGGAATGAACCATAATATCGACCGCGTCCACCAGTTTCTCCAGTCCTCCTCTCTTGCCCTTTTTTGACCAAAACCCAAATCTCCCCCTCATCAGACACCACCCACCTTCAATTTCTCAACTGTACCTTCCACTTTTCTTTTTCACCCAAAGCTGGTGTTTTTCCCTCTGTCCACCAGTCAGTCGCCACACACAGAATCCAGAATCTTGGCTTTTCCAGTCGTGATTTTCAGTTGAGATGGCTGAAGCTCCGACTTCCCCACTCAAATCACTACTTTTGTGTTGTTTACCGTTCACCCAACAGTAGCAACTCATCGATCTTTGATTTCTTATCTTCGAACATTGAGAACTTGTTTGTTACGGATCCTCACTGTCATATCACCATCTTAGGAGATTTTAGTGTTCACAATCAAAATTGATTGATTCACTCATCGGACACTGGCTCTGGGGCGCGAAGTTGGTCATTTTGCCATGATCAACACCCTATCCCAACTTGTTGACCTCTCCACACGTATTCCCGATCGAGCTGGCGATCGTGCCCATACCTTTGATCGTATTCACACTTCTGTTCTTTATCTGTTTTCCGGCATCTCTGCCGTTCCTCCACCTGGCTTATCTGACTACTATCATTTCCTGTTCCATCAGTTTTACTCGCCCCGATCATCCACCTATCTCGAAACACACATTTTGGTTTTACAGTTCAGCCAACTGGGATGGTTTTTTCGCAATTTCCTAGCCTCCTATCCTTGGAATGATTGCTGCTTTACTTCAGACATTTCCGTTTCTAATTTCACTGACATTATTCTTCAAAGTATGCAACTTTTTATTCCTTAACTTTCCAAAACCGAATCCCCCGAATGGTTCAACCACGTCTGTGGTCATGCTGTACGCTTGAAGCGTGCGTCATTTCGCCACTGGCACCACTCGCCCACTCCCGACTCCCACCGCCGCTCCGTGCAAGCCGGAAGCAGATGCTCATGAGCCCCACAGAGAGCCAAAAACGCTTCTTCCGCTGGAAAATCGGACGCTTACTCTCATATGCCACCGGTGGCGGGACGTTTTGGTCGCTTGTCAAAGCAGTCTCTCGCAATTTTCGCCCTTCCAATTTTCTCTCCCGTCAGTAATTCTGGTGATCTTGTTTGTGAACCACACAAGAAAGCTGAGGTTTTTGCTCCCAGGTTTGCCTCTTAGTCCACCGTACCTACTTATCCGGCTCCTCCAGTTCCCTATCTTCCCTCTGTCTCCCATTTATACCTCATATTCGCACTAGGACGATCCGCCAGGTGCTGTGTTCTCTGGACGAATGAAAACCACTCGGTCCGGACGGTATACCACCCATCGTCCTTAAAATGTGCCCCTGAATTGGCGCCTCTCTTACGTCGTTTCTCTCTCTCTCTCTCTCTCTCTCTCTCTCTCTCTCTCTCTCTCTCTCTCTCTCTCTCTCTCTCTCTCTCTCCAACTTTCTACTTTTCTGATCCCTTGGAAATACGTCGTGATTTTCCCTATCACTAAACGCGGCGATCTTTCTGACCCAAACAACTATCGTCCTATTTCCATCACACCTGTTTTTTCGAAAGTATTTGAAACTGTCATCTCCGACCAACTGCGTACGTTTCTCGAACGCGAAAGACTACTGAGCGATCGCCAATAAGGATTCCGACCTCGCCGTCCCACCGGTGATATCCTGGCTCTCGTCTCACACTCCTGGTCGGATGCACTCGACAATCACGGAGAAACACACATGGTGTCGCTCGACATCTCTGAGGCCTTTGACCGAGTTTAGCACGAAGGTCTTCTGATGTAACTCCTCTCTTTCGGGTTCTCCTCCGCACTCGTATCGTGGACATCAACTTTCCTCAGTAAGCGAACCATCTCCATCCGAGTTGATAGGTTTCTGTCCCAGCCATTTCCTGTGAATGCTGGCGTTCCTCAAGGTTCGGTACTTGTGCCCACTCTAATCCTTTTATTTAATAATGATCTTTTATCCACTACTTCCAACCCAGCCCATTCTTTTGCCGATGATGCCACCTTTCATTCTTACTTTTCTTACCGCACTCACCACCATGCCAACGACAACATTGATCGTGACCGAAGTGCAATCAGTGCATCTTCAGAGTCCGACCTCGAACAGGTCTCCTGGGGATCCCACAATCATGTTGCATTTAGTGCTTCAAAAAATTCTCTCCTCTCGATTTCCCTGAAATACCATTCATTCCTCCCTCATTTATTCGTTGATTCAACTGTTCTGTCTTCCACAGATTCTATCTGTCTTCTTCGTTTATCTATAACTTCTCCATGTTGGTCTGCCTCCATATCTCAGCTGGCCTCTCGTGCTGAGCGCAAAGTTGGTTTTCTGTTTCGCGCCAGACGCTTCTTCGTACCAGCTCATCTTCTGCTGTACAAAGCTGAAATCCACCCCACACTTGAATACTGCAGTCACGTGTGGGGTGGAGCGTCGTCTACCTCTCTTTCTCTTCTTGATCGGGTTTAACGTAAGGCAATCCGGCTGATCGACGACCCTTCGTTTTCCTCCGATCTGCAGTCACTAACCCATCGTCGGGTTGTTGCTTCGTTGTTTCCTACCGGTAATATTTTGGATTTTGTTCTTTTAAGCTTGCTTCGGCAGTTCCCCTTCCCAAACCTTTTTCCCGAATATCACGTACCCAAGCAACTAGTCATCCTTATCAGGTTTCTGTCACTAGATGTCGTACTTCTACTTTTCAATCTTCTTCCTTCCCCCGGACCGTTGAGTTATGGAACACTCTCTCTTTGTCTTCCCACCCACTTACAACCTTTCTCTCTTCATAAGTAGGATCAATAAACTGGTTCCAGCGTGGATATTCCTCCACATCCCACTGTTACAGTACGTCTTTTGATTATGGGGTTTACCCCTTATGCTGTAATGTACTTTAAGTGTAATAAAAAAATATGTATGTATATCTATACGCCAGTGGCCGCATGAAATGGGTTATTTTTCATTGGGTTTTATTTTAGATTTCCTGTTTTCTTGTCTTCTAGTTCTGGCCGTGAATTGCCTGATTCTCAGTTCTGTTTGTTCTTTACTGTTGACAGCAACAAGCCGTTTCGCACGGAAAAGTCAGGGCATTTGAGACGCAAATGCTTTTCGTCGATGGATAATTGTTTGTTTGTTTGCTGTTATTGCCAAATGCAGTGAATACTATTGAAAATTATGTATTACACTCACCACCGTAACTCGTCGTTATATATCATTAGTTAAATTTGGCAACATAACTGTTGAGCCAGACACATTGTCTTGCCATACTCCGGAATCGAGACCACATTTTATATGAACAAGTAAAATAGTTCACAAACGGTAACCCAGTTTTCCAACAGTCAGCCACTTTTGCAAAGTACGTTCCTTTTTTGATTTTGATTTTTCCTTTTCTCCCTCCCCCCCCCTCTCTCTCTCTTCTTCAGGTTCTTTATGTGAAGCTGGATACAAGAAATGGTCCAAGTTTAGGGTAGGTTTCACTGTCTTCCATGAATAATGTATTGTGGTCATTCCGGATGAATTTGATGTGCTCTGTGGTTTTCTTATTCCGGAAGTCACAGCGATCGTACAGTTATCATTTCTGTTTTTCGCAGTATACACGTACAACTGGTGATTTAAATCACACGGCTTCAGACTTTTATTTCATAATACGTATGATTTATGATGAAAAACGATAGATTCAAGTCATATCAAATAAATACTTATGCTCAAAGAGGTAAATATTCAGCTGTTTGAAGGCTTATTGCACACTCAGGGATGGATTAGAGAACAGCCATGTAAAATCGGTTTGTTGATCCCGCGGTCAAAAGTGTGGGGTTTATATTAAAGAGGAAATATGTTGAAGAGAAGTTTGTTCAACAATTTCACAGTTCTCGAAAAGTATGAGGAGCTTAGACTGTCAGTGTGACAGTGGTATTACAAGACTGGGCGTCAACGGTTCCGAGCTTGGTGCTCAATGGGGGGGGGGTATTGTCAGTTGTCGACCACTTCACCTACCCCGGCAACAGCGTGACGACGAATGGCAGCACAGTAGTAGAGGTGAGCACGCGGACATCCAAGACTCGAGTGGCGTACGCTGGACTGAAGCACTTGTGGAGCCAACCTGATATTTCGGTGAAGTTAAAAAGGTCTTGTGTACTGTGGGGGTTTGCGTCCAGCTTTGTTGTACGGTAGCGAGGCATGGGGTCTGGGTGGGGAAGATGTTCGTTGCCTTGAGATTTTCAACCATAGATATTTAAGTAGTATTGCTAAGGTTGGATGGAGTAACGGGATGAGCAATGGTTAGGTCAGAAATAGAGTGTTGCGTACCAGTTCAGAGAATGTTCTGTCACAGCGTATCAGGCTTAGTGAAATTCTATAATTATGTTTGGCAGATAAGATAAATTTTGGAATGTTCCGAATTTCAAAAGTCGTCTACTCCGGTGGAATTTGAACCCGTGAGTACTCTGCCAGTTGAGCTACGAGGCCACGCCGAAAGGGTTCGGACTTTTTGCAAATTGATTACAGTGTACCCGCCAAAATTACAGTGTCACATATCATCCGCGATAAGTCAGAAACCCTCCGACGTGGCCGTGTAGCGCAGCTGGTAAAGCACTCGCGGTATATAGCCGGGGTGGCAACCGTCCTTAGGTTCGGTTCCCGCCGAAGTCAACGACTTTTTCCATTTTGATCTTTTCGGAAATTAGTATAGTTCGTTGGTTTGGGGCACGTGTTACGTATGTACGTAAAGTGCCCTGTTTTCCGTTCCTGCTCGGGAGTGGAAGGGGCGACGTGGAATTCAACAGATGATGTGACAGCGGGGAATGAGAAAATGTACAGCAAACTTAGGAAGAATAGGTGCCTCACGTCTTCGTGTGTGGAGTGCAAAAGACCCCTTAACCAGTTGGTTGGAAACACTGAAGGATGTGGCAGCGAGCCGTGAACATTGGCGATGGTGTTGTCACTTTCTGTTGAACCAGAATGCTTGATCAATGTGCACACTGTCGGATGAGGCAACAAGCTGTCCTCGCTAGAACTCTTGATACTTTCGAAATAGATGTATGCTGTGTCTCCGAAACACTCATACAAGACCTCACTTCTGTGATAACTCTTCGCTCCCCGGATACAAACTTAATCTCTCACTTCACTCTTCACGTGTCTAGTGATTCGGTGTCTAGAGCTCGTGGTCAGGCTAGCGTTGGGATTGTTTTGAGCATGAAAGCTGAGCGTGCACTGCTAGACTGGATTCCAGTCAGCAGTCGTTTGTGTGTAGTTCGGTTGGACGATTCTGTGCACGTCAACAACAACAAACTGACGCACCGATGGTTTTTCGTCGTGTCTGTGTATGGGACGATGACTGCAGCTCCTCTGAGGCTAAGGACGAGTTCTATCAGGATTTGTCTCAGCTACTCCGAAGCGCATGTTCAACAGACGTGGTGGTCATTGCTGGGGATTTCAACACCCATTAGAGGCTCATTTGCTATCCCAGCCGGTCGTTACGATACCGGCGATCGTCTCATTCAGTCGTGTTCTGACCACAGATTATTTCTGGCAAGTACGAACATTTTCCGTAAGGAGCGGCATGGACTCACATGACGTCCTTCTTCGTCTTCACAACGGTGGACTCAGATTGACAATATTGTGATTGGTCACCGCTGGCGTGGATCAGTTGAAGATTTTCGTTCTCTTTGGTCTACACCCGTAGGCTCAGATCACGCTTTGGTACGTGCTCACGTTCGTTTACGTCTCGCCCTTAGTAACGCCAACCCAAGTGTCCCCGTCCCGCGCCGTCGCTTCTGGACGATAACTGACGATCTGATTTTCAAGTAGAGCTGTCTACACGGTTATCGATGCAGCCGGATGTGCACAACCCAGATGAATACTGGAAACAGATTAAGGAGGCTTTGTATACCGCGTCTAATGCCACCCAGGACTCTGGTTAAAGTAGGCCTCACAAACGATGGATCTCTTCCACATCGGTTACTGTTGGATGCTCGCAGATTCATCCCCCCGGATGCTACATTCAATAAAGTGTGTAAATCCCTGAGACGCCAACTGACTAGGAGGCCCGAGAAATGACCGCGAGCAGTGGTGGATTGCGAAATGCAGGGAAATGGAAAATGCCGTGTCTATTGACAATATTCGCAACTTTTTCCGTTCGATTAGAGGTACTGGTCTACGGAAGCCTGGGGTGAGTGAGTTATTCAAGAAATTCGACGACTTACTGATTCACTTTCAAGGACGTCGTATGGACCGTTGGGAGGAGCACTTTGGGGAACAATTCAGTCGACCCACTTCTACAGAATCTCCCGGATGTGGGCATCGAACTAGGAAATAGTGGAAAGCTGTGTGACCTAGATTGCGCGGAGGACCTTGTCTGCTTGCTCGACTGCATGGAACATGCTCAACGTACACTAGACAGACTCTCAAGAGCTGTAGCTGCATTCGGCATGCACTTTGCACCTTCAAAGTGTGAGGTCATGTTGCAAGACTGAACATCAACGATTTCGAGCTTGGTGCTCGATGGGGTGGGGTATTGGCAGTTGTCGACCAATTCACCTACCTCGGCAGCTGTGTGACGACGGATGGGAGCACAGTAGTAGAGGTGAACACGCGGACATCCAAGACTCGAGTGGCGTACGATGGACTGAAGCACTTGTGGCACCGACCTGATATTTCACTGAAATTGAAAGGTCGTGTATACGCGCCGCAGTGCGTTCAGTTTTGTTGTATGGTTGCAAGACTTGGAGTCTGTGTGCTGAGGATATTCGTCGCCTTGAGGTTTTCGACCACCGATGTTTACGTAGTGTCGCTAGGATTGGATGGAATAGCCGAGTGAGCAATTCGGAGAACGTTCTGTCACAGTGTATCCAATTTAGTAGAATTCGTTGGTTGGGGCATGTGTTACGTATGCCAAACACACGTCTACCGTACCGTGTCCTATTCTCCGTTCCTCCTCAAGAGTGGAAAAAACCACGTGGAGGTCAACAGATGACGTGGCAGTGAGGAATGAGAAAATGTACAGCGAAATTAGAAAAAGTAGGTGCTTCACGTCTTCGTGGTTGGGGTCCAGAAGATTCGTCTACCAGTTATTTGGAGACACTGAAGGATATGGCTGCGAACCGCGAACAGTGACGATCGTGTTGTCACTTTTTGTCTAGCCAGAATGATTGATCAATGTGTGTTTGTACAGTTAGACTGTGTATTCCGTGTGCTGGCTACTAGGGCATTCCTTCCTTTTCCCACCCTTGTAGGTCCACTCCCTATCCATCTTGTATATTCATACTTTCTAATTCAACGTGCGACATGGCGAGAAAGGCAGTGGTCAGTGGGGCTTGCCCTACTGTTTAACGCTGTACGATGATGATGATAATGACAGTGGGCGTTCCTAATATACCCTTCAGAGAATCGATGCAGGCGAATGTCACCCCTCCCCCCATTAGAAACGGTTATACGGGAGATAAAATACCTGAAAAGTTATAAAGCTGCTGGACCAAACGGGTTTATTTTCATCTTTTTTCACGGATGGAGGCTGAACATTGGTTTCGGAGTTAACGGAACTCCTGTGTATGTTTTGCATATTCATGCTTTCTGATTCTAAGTGCAACATAGTGAGAAGGGCAGTAGTCAGTGGGGCTTCCTCTGCTGTTTAATGCTGTACGGTGATGATGGCAGGTTCGGGCAGACACTTTATTCGGATGATTCGCTGCCGGCTCACTGAATGTGATTTAAGATCAGGGCAATTTGAACCACAGGAGTAAGTTGCTGAAAATGGAATCCATGGTATTATCGTTGGAAGTGAGATACTAGAGAATCTGTAAGCAGCCTCAACGTGAAAGTCGTTGACAAGACGGATACCTCTACGTGGAACACGGTCGTGGAAGGATGATCGAGAAAGATAGCTCGATTCCAAACGTGATTGCTTTATTAAAGAGTGGGTCGATTTTCACCTCGTATGGGATGGGAGACGGGATGGGTCCAGTACGGTTTCCGAGACGAAAAGAAGACTAATTCTTTCTGAAGCCGTCGAGGCAATAATGGTCACATGCGGCCATCATGAAAGCAAAGTAGAGTATCAAAGACCGGGGCGGATGTGGAAATCAGTGTATTTGAGTCAAATGCCAGGATCAAGCAGTTTTGGTTTCCTTTTATGCAGAAGGAAGGACTGGCAGTTTTCGGGATGTTGAGTGGTACACAGTTGCCTGAACCCCCAGGCAATGGTCTAATCGAGATCAGAATAGCGCAACATAAAAATATCTGAACGATCGTACCAGCTGCAAGATAAGGAAGCATAAGATGAGTAGTATGACTACTAGTAGTGTGTGACGTCGCCGAAAAAGGCATGAATAAAGTTGTATGTCGTGATGTCATTGATCCAAAGCAAGAAATAGTGCGAATGAAGGCAAAGTACCTTGAGGTACGCCAAAAATCACGGGGTATATATTTGAAAGACTCCCGCCAACTCGGGTCATCAGCTAGGGAGTTCAAGCGAGAACCTATAACCGGATAGTTTCGACAACGGTTCTCCGTGGCCCACTTGATCGAAGGCTTTGGAGTTATTCAACAGCGCGAAATGCGGTCCGCCTTGACTGTTGATTGCAATGGACCGGATGTACGAGATAAATGACTACGACCCACCGTTGGATCCTTGGCTTTGAAACTTATACTCCTGGTTACTAATGAGTACTTGGCGTTCCATATGCGACAAGTCGCTTCGCAACCACGGTTTCAATAACGATGACCAAAACTGGCTTAACGAAGTTGGAATAATTGTTATTTTCCTTTAAAGGATCACGGGAATCGGAAATCGTTTGCAGCCTTCTAGGATGAGGGGACACAGTTTTATAGGGACGGGTTAAATGAGGGGCAAAGAATAGACGCAAGTTCTGGTTAACAGTTCTCCAGGAGATTGGAGAGCATGCTGCCCGGACCAGGAGGCTTCGGAGTGTCAGGTGAAAGAGAACCTAGTGGGTGCTTTGGTCATTAATTTTGCCCTGAAGACTCATGAAGGAATAAGTTAAAGGTCTTTGAAACAATGCGCGACGGTGGAACTGCGACAAAGATGACGGCACGAGCTTAACTCCGGAGCTTTATTATGCATACCTTTATCCTTGACCTTCCACACAACTTTTTACGTGCTTGCAAGTAGCAGTCATGTGATTTTCAAGTTTTTGAGCTGCTCACTTACTTTTCTACTTTCACACTACTATTTCCTGCCAAAGATAAGTCAACCCCATAGATATTGCGGATGAACACCGGGGTAATCAGACAAGGCTTTGTTCATTGCTCAGTCGACTGCATAGTTGAACAACACTGATCAGAGAGGGCAGCGCTGTCTCACTCCGGAATTAATTGGGAACGCCGAGGACTCTTCACCATACATTCAAACACGTACACTAGTGGAGGCACAGTAAGCCCTCAGAATCCTCGAAAGTTTAACAGGAATACCGTCGGATTCTAGAATATCCGAAATATTCACGATTAACCGAGTCAAAGACACCCCAGAAATCAATTAAACAGTCTACTGTTGGTTGCTTAACCTTGCAGCGGTGTCTCAGTACTCGTATGAAGATTTGCTCCACACAGCTTTTGCCGCGACGGAAACCCCCTCGGTTTGGTTGAGTGTGGGAGTTTCGCAACTAAAAAGCGATTGAGTAGCAGTACCCAGAAAATCTTTGCAGCGACGTCAATTAAGCTGATCCGCCGGTAGTTCTCACACACTGCCTTATCTTCTTTGCTGGGAATAGGTGACAGAGTAGACACATCCCAGTCCGTTGGAAGTGCTCCTCCTCATATAGATCGGAACAGCACGTGGAGCCTGTCTATCATTGATGTCAAATAGGTCTCATACATTTCTGATGGAATGCTATCATCTCCAGCAGCTTTTCTGTTTCTCAACTGGTTGACGACCTTGGCGATTCTCGTCGTACTTGGCGGCTCATAGTTGACGTCCTACATCTCTACACTCGGGAAAGATGGAATGTCCACGGTGTGACCGGAAGTTCGGCTGAAAAGGCGGCCAAAATGCTCTACCCAACGTTTGGTTTTTCTCTGCTCAGATAATCTGGTCTGCTATATCACGTACGATGAGCTCAGATTTGCATCGTTCATTCAGAGCGTTGCGAATGAGTCGAAATAATTTGCCAAAGTCACTAGTACCGGGTGCGGTCTCCATCTTCTCTGCCACTGCTATCCAGTACCTCTTTCGACCGGCTCTAGCCGAGCACGAGGTCTCTCGCTGCAGTCTTCGGTGTTCAGTGCTTCCTACCCCTCGGGTTTGCTGTGTCTTGGCTGACAGTTGCAAGGTGGTCGCCGAGATCCATCTGTAAAGTCCAGCCACCGGAACGTTCGAGCGACGTGTAGCAACCAATTTCGACACAATTCTAAACAAAATCGATTCCCAACAGCTACGGTACTATATACAACAAATTAATTAGTTTTACAATAATTAAACCTCAATAGTGTTCCTTCTGAGCTCTTGCGCTCCAAATTGAACAACAAATCAACAACTGCAGCTGAATTACAGCAAAAGGTTAGACACAGAAGATGAGGTTACCGAATACAGTCACAACGAAGTTCAAGCTGAGCGACTCACGCTCGAGGCAACGGGGGGAGTCCGGTTTGAGACAAAGATTCAGAGCAATAAAACATACAATCGGAATTCCGGCAAAGATAGTTCATACGAATGAAAAATGTCGTTTGTAACGTGGATGGTAATGCATGGAACGGGGTATCCTGAACTCCTTTACACGGGCCCCCAAAATCCGACTCGGATTTTTCTTGTGCACCGCTAGGTGTGGTCGGCCTCATGCATCGGCTCGCCCTACGGTTCCCCAATACCTAACACTAACCACCGTCAATAGCAGCTTCCAGTTGGACCAGTGGATCAACTCTCAGTGGTCCCTCCCAGTTCAGCAGATCCGAAGACCTGCCTCCCACTCGAGGAGAGTTGGCTTTTGAACTTGCACCACCAGTGTCCGGTTCACCTTCAATCAGACAAATCTTTCTAATGTCACGGAGCGCTAATCCTTCATTCGTTCGCACCAAGCCATCGTCCGAAACAGAGATGCTTTCGATAACTCCGACCGGCCACGTGGCAAAGCCTCCGAAACTAGTAGCACTACATCACCCGATCTGAAGTTGCGTTCTCGAGTTATCCATTTCTGCCGCTGTTGCAATAGTGAAAGATATTCCCTGGTCCATCTCTTCCAAAACACAGATGTTAGGTAGTTTGCCTGCCTCCACTGACGAACCATTCTATCTCGCAACGAATTCGTCGGAAAATCTCGTGGTTCCTCCCCCCCCTTCTAGGATAAGTTAGTCATTGGGCGTGAGTACTGGCAGATCACGATAGTCCAAGGCCAAAGGCACTAGCGATCGTCCGTTTACTATCCGCTCACTTTCCGTAAGAAATGTCAACAGTATTTCGTCAGTCATTGGCTGTTCGTCACAAACTGAAAGAAGTACTTATCTAACCGAGCGCGCTATGATCTCCCATATGCCACCACGGTGACTAGCATGAGAGGGATTGAAGTGCCACTACACGCCCCGTTGCAACAATCTATCAGCAATCATATCACTAGACCAGTTTCCCATTAGGTTCTTAAATTCCCTTTGAGCCCCAACAAAGTTTGTACCATTATCACTAAAAATCTCGGACGGTGCCCCTCTCCTCGACATGAAACGCAGTAGTGTCATAATGAATGAATCCGTGCTTAGAGAATAAGAAGCTTCAATGTATACCGCACGCATCTGGAGGCAGGTGAAGATGCATCCACATCGTTTCTCCATGCTGCGCCCATGTTTAACTGCAAATGGGCCAAAATAATCTATTCCGACGTACTTGAACGGAAACTAACCTTGTTGGATTCTAATGGCTGGTAGAGGAGCCATCATCTGTTTGCCTACGACTGTCAAATGCTTCCGGCATTTCCAACATCCTCCAAGTACACGCTTGACGGCAGCTCCCCCCCTGTACAATCCGAAATTTTTTGCGATGTTCCGCGAGTAACTGAGATGGTCCTGCATGTCCTTCCATTGCGTGATACCATCGGATTATCGAGTTTGTAATTGGATGAGTCGTGGGTAGTACCACCGGATGTTTCACACCCTGAAGCTGATTGGAGTAGTTCATTCGTCCTCCAACACAAATAATTCCATTTAATAAAATTGGATCGAGTTTTAATAGAGTCCTGTTCATCGTAGGTTTGTTAGCGCATAGGTTATTATTTCTGGCTCGTAACCATTTTAACTGTTCACCATAGACCTTAGCTGTACAGTCAGAATAACACTTTCCTCCGCTTTAGCAATGTCGTGCAACTTCAACGGCCCAGTTTTCAGTCCTAGGTCTGTGCGACCGCCTCTCATGACTGCAATGTACATTTTAAAACGGGTTAACCACGCTACCGACTTCAGCAAGTGAAACCAACTGGAGTACCTAGCTAGAAATGCGTCCGTCCATGTATCCTGCAACATTGTGAGAACCGTACTCGAAGGCTGTTTCAACTCCACGTCCGGTGGTGCTGCAGCAACCGTAGAACTGGTCGGCCATAAAGTTTCGTCGTTTATCAAGAAGTAAGGATCTTCAAACCAGCAGCTGATATCACTTGGTGATTTTGTGCCTCTTGATGCCAAGTCTGCAGGGTTAGCCTCCGATCTGACATGACGCCACTGCCAGGGTTCCGACCACTGATGGATTTCAGTCAAACGGTTTGCAACGTACGTACTAAATCTCGTTTTAGTGTTGTTTATGTAGTGCAAAACTATAGCAGAGTCCGTCCAGTAGTAAGTCTTATCAAATTTGATTCCAGTTTCTTCTATAAGAATCCGAGAGACTCTAACGGCCAGTCTTGCTGCGGCTAACTCCAATCAAGGGGTCATTACGGTCTTTAGAGGAGCTACCCTTGATTTGGCGAACAGTAGGGCACAATAGGGGGCTATATCCCTTGAAACCATTCTGGAATACGCCACCACTCCATAGCCAACTTCAGAAGCGTCACAAAGTACATGAAGCTGTGCACCTTCGTTCAGTGAGTCACCTCTAATAACAGAACGCTGAATTTTGAATGCGCAAAGTTTATCCTTACTTATTAACCACTCATTCCAGCATCGTAGGGGCTTTTCTCCAATTGGGTCGTCCCAACCAAGCTTCAAGCGACACAGTGATTGCAATAACACCTTGCCTGGCAGAACGAAAGGTGAAACCAACCCTAGTGAGTCGAACACTGACGATACTATAGACAACAAACCACGCCTTTCTTGAAGTTTTATGCTTATTGTGAATGAAAACTGGAACGTGTCTTCTATTGCGTCCCATTTCAATCCCAACGTCCTCTCCGGCACTGGCGCGCAATCATCTATTTCCAAAGTGGAATGGGCCAGCTCAGATTTCGGTAAAATATCCAGCACCTTACTATTACACACCCACTTATGAAGCCGGAATCCGCCTCGTGATAGTAATTCACTCATATGGATAGCAAAAACTTTTGCATTCTCCGGCGTTGGCAAGGGCACAAGACAGT
Source organism: Fasciola hepatica (assembly GCA_948099385.1). Taxonomy (NCBI): domain Eukaryota; kingdom Metazoa; phylum Platyhelminthes; class Trematoda; order Plagiorchiida; family Fasciolidae; genus Fasciola; species Fasciola hepatica. Next base: position 22,060,869 of record CANUEZ040000024.1, on the reverse strand, counting down.
CGTCTACATAGAAGTTATCATACGCGGCCCTGGAGACGTAATCCTCATATTGTCCTCGCCAATCATCTGCCGTGTGACGTAACGCGAAATTCGCACAAAATGGGAAGGAAGTGGTACCAAATGAGTGGGCATTCATTCGATATTCAACAAGATTACCACCTAGTTGACCATTTTCCCACCAAAGAAACCTCAGTGCTCCTTTGTCTCTCGTCGGCACGTGCTGCAGATCTTGGAACCTGGGTTCATCTCTTCTTCACCGCACTGCGCTCGTAAGTCCTCTGCCGATGGAGCCCAACGGAATCGCACTAGAATATCAGTTTGATGCATTGTGCGACCATCGTTTGAGTACCAGGCTAGTTGATGTCTTCTGGGGGTGTTGAGAGCGCTTGTTGCAGGTGACTAACCTGTTAGCATCGGTCGGAATCACTTTGGTCAAGTCCAAACTTACCTAGGACATGGCGAGTGAACTCATCCGAGGGACTTGTTCGTGCATTCCAGTCACCGGCGGTGAAGAGTTTATCACTGCTTGAAACACGATTGTTTAGATCTTGTAATTTGTGGTAGAAGTCACCTTCTGTTGTGTTTTCAGCCGCACTTGTCGGTGCACAGATAGCAGTCACCGACAGGTTCTGGGGAGGCCCCTTGAAGCGTGCCAGAGCCAACCTCGAGGAAGTCGGTTCCCAAGAAATCAGAGAGCTGTTGGCCTTTTTGCTCGGGGCGAATACGATACCACAGTGTCCGGAGTTGTCCTCAGGCCCACTGTGATAGAGCCAGTAAACTGAATCCACTCCTGGGACTTTAACACACCGAGTGCCGGAACGGGGTAGTTGAACTTCCGAAAGAAGGCGATGTCTACATTGTGGTCATTTAGTGTTCGCATAGTGATATTCTGGCTACTTACATCTAGTAGCGTCCTCACATTCCAATGGGCTATGCGTGCCTGTTTTCTACAGTATCGGGTTCCAATTCGCTGTCTTGTCACTTCGACCGCCGGGACACGGGAAGCGTCGCTTACCGGGGACGCCGTAGCATGATGAGAGCACGTAAATTCGCAATAATCCATGGAGAGTCTTGGGAATCGTAATACATAACGGTGTCCCCAGCACCATTCGGGACTTTTGTAATACTTGGTGGCTTGGTCCGGTCTTTTTTCTTCTAGGATGCATCTCTAGCTTCTGCGCATCCAAGTACAACCTGCAAAGCAGAAGAGGCAACGGCCTTATTTGGTGGCGGGCAGCATGCGCCACGTCACATTACAGTCAACGGATTTATGTGGTTTTTTAGGAAGGAGAACGCTAGCCAAGCAAAGACTCACCACGTCCTCAGGCACTGCCGCTGCTCGTCAGCGGCCGCTTATTCAGCAAGCCTAAGCCCACTTTATTCACGATTAACCACCGGTTTGGTGGCCGTGCCCGTATTCGCAACCTGGGGACGTGCTCGGTAACATGCAGCTCCACTCGAGATCAGTACAAACCCGACCGGGGTTTATGGGCTACGTCAGCTCGGATGTGTAAGTTGATTACTCATCAGGCTCCTATGAGGGCCATATTCTCATTGATGGTCTTATGTTTGAGTTATCTGTTACACTGGATTCAGTTGGATATCACTAATTTTTGTTAGTCTGTTTTTCGTATGACCATGAATGGTCCAGAAATTCCTCTTTTTTGTGTATGGTGAAAAGCCATAGATCAGGGAAGGCTGACGAGACCCACCTCTCTAACAAGACAACACTTGAAGAGTGGTGAGTAGGATGTGGTCTTCCATGTTTTTCCGATAATGCATATGAATCCATCGGATTGGAAGTTATGTGAATGTGAGTAGTAGGTTGTTATATACCAATCAGTAGGAGTTTTCCTATCTTATTTCGTGACAAACTCTTGATAACTGTGTTTATTCATCCCTCCTTCGATATTCTAGGATTTTGTCGGTAAATCAGTTAAGGATTGGTTTTGGAATTGCTCATCTTCCTCATAGATATTCTTGTTTACTTCTCATCAAATCGATCATTTACGCGATTCAAGATGTTGGGATGATCGTATTAAATGGTCTGCATGAAAGCTTTCTTTGTTCTGGGTTTTCATCCACAGAGGCGGTGGTACTCCTGGTTTTTATTCGCGCACAAATGGTCCTGTATCCAGCGGTTTTCTGTCTACGGCATCCTCGCTTTTGTTTCCCTACACGTCCTCCACCCGAACACTACCCGGTGTGTGCGGTTTGAGCAATTTGGGAAATACTTGTTTCATGAACAGTGCCATCCAATGTATGTCCAACGTGCCTGAACTGACCGCCTATTTCCGCGATCCTCGTTGGAAATCAGACATCAATCGTTCAAACCCTCTTGGAACTCGTGGCCGGATTGCTACAGCTTATGCCGAACTAATTGACCACATGTGGTCCGGTCAGTACACCCATGAAGTACCCCGAGCATTAAAAGTGAGCTGACTAATCTCATTGATTTGCATTCTCAGTTGTTAATTGTTTGGTATACGAACAGCATGCGTATCAAAGTGGTAACCGTTGTCTGTGTGTCCAATTCTACGATAGAATCAGTTTGTCTTTCAGCGGTACTAATATGTCTGTTATCCAGAGATAGCTTGCCTCTGCAGTTTTTAATCGGAGCGAACTTTCAGTTTACCCTATTTGTAAAACGTCTCATGGATACCTACTCAATAATAACATGACTGGAGGTCCCGCTCCATGACCATCTGCTATTATTCACATTATCCTCATTTGCTTGATGCGTTCGTTTGCAACCGTAATTCTTCTCTGTTTCCCTTTGAATTTTACTGAGGCGGAAATGAAAACCACTATACTTGGTTCACGGTTAACGGCTTTTCCGGTTAAACTGAACCGAAACATTTTAGGCAACCATTAAAAATCGCGGATAGTGTTTCACCATTGTTTCATACCAACCTCCAATCATTGGTATTCCATATTTTAACTCCGATAGGTTTCAACATCACAGTCACACACTGTACCGGAGCATCTGTGGTGTGCATGGGGCTGTTGTTCCTCTTTAGAAAAGGGACCATCACCGGTAAGCACCAATCAGAGGTTGTGTGTGAACACCTCAGGACAAGTTGGTACACGTAACGATGGTCCCAACGGTGAACATACACGCCCTGTTTCCAAGCCTCCCTGTCTTCAGCGAACCTTGGTTCGTGTGAAGAAAGTCACAAGAAACAGATTTTTGGATCGCTGGCTCCAGTGATGATTTCTCAAGAGTAACATTTCCTGCTAAAATGTTTGCGTGATGCAGTCAAGTGGTGCAAGGCCATCGTCTCAACAAAAAGCCGATGTAAAAAAATAGAAAAGCGAAAAAGCATTAACTATCTCAACTTAATTTCACCTATTAACCCGAAGCAACCTTTAACTCACCCGCGCGTCTCTTATATCAGTTTATATGTCGATGACGCTCCTGTATTCATACACTTTCTTTATCGACTCAACGGTACCACTTATAGTTCCCCTCGTATTGTTTTCATAATCACGTTTTTTGATTATTTCCGATTGAGGCTCCCGCTGAGAGCTAGTAACGAAAACCGCTACGCTCAGTGCATAGTAAATGTTTGTGTGAACTGAACTGGCTGAATGTCGGTGGATTTTAAGACAGAGAGTAGGTTTCCAAAGCCCGTGATAAACTGCTCTGATATCAGTTTGTTCAATTTTTTTTTGGTTACTGTAGCGTGAAATTTCTGTGATTGCCAGTCAGTTTTCCGGCTACGCTCAACACGACTCTCACGAACTGCTGGTCTTTCTCCTGGACGGATTACACGAGGATCTAAATCGGGTCAAAGACAAACCGTATATCGAGTTCAAGGATGCCGGAAACAGACCGGATGAGGTTTGTTCTTTCACTGTCCAATACTGCTTTTGTCATTACCTTTGATTAATTTGCATTTGCCACAACCAGTTGATGGCGGATAGCACTCTCTTCTGACCTATTCAAGGTCTTACGTGGTTCTTCACTCTGAGTCTTAGAATCATGACTGTCAATTCACCTCGACAGTGTTGTTGGGCCATATGACTGTGAGGTACATCTGCTCACTGGTCCCATGCTTACGAATGAAATAAAAAGGATTACCTGCCATCAATTTCGTCTCGCTTTAGACCCCGTGCGTCTTCGATTGTTGTCAATTGAGTCACTGTCGTAATCCAAAATTATTGTTTGATAACTAGGGGTTCAAACTTTAGCCCCACATATCTGTGACACATCACTGAAGGTCTGCTGTACCATCCCTGATTACGGTGGTTTCTGTAGTTGATGTAAACGTTTTTAAACTACGTGGTTCATATCTACTAACTACTACATACCATGCCCACCTAGTGGTTTGAACATCGATATTTTCGCACTGTGTGCCATCAACAGTGTCACTTTTGTTTTAGGTTGTTGCAAAAGAAGCTTGGCAAAACCATCTGGCAAGAAACGACTCAGTTATTGTGGAGCTATTCCACGGACAATTGAAGTCGACTGTGGTTTGTCCAACGTGTCACTACAAGTCTGTTACTTTTGATCCATTCGCCTCGCTGAACCTTCCCCTTCCGGATTTGTCTCAATACACACGGCTTGTCTATGTGTGGCCTTGGATGCATTGTTCTGGCGGAGAAGTGGGACCCATCCGGATGGAATTGACCCTGTCAATGGAGTCCTCGGTGCGGGATTTAGTCGACGTGTTGCAACAGCAAAGACCCCCATATCGGGGATGCAAGGTGATTTTGCTGTTTCATTTTCAGAGTGAATATTCATCCGTTTCGTTTTCGGTCCTTACTTTTCTGTGTTACTGAAACCTTCCCGCTACATGACTGACATAAATTCTTGATTGAGGGTAAATAATCGCTAAAATTCCGCTACTCTTCGCTGCACTGTGTACAGTGTGTTCAGAAAGTTTGTAGATACCCCGGGAGGTCAGAATTTGGAACAATACTTCAAAGGTTGTACGTAGAAAAAATAGTATGTTCTCATCACTGATTGGCCGCCCTCTGTTAGGTTTGTCAACCCATCGTCCTGTGTGGTGCGCACACACGCACCCCATGCCACATAAGGCACAAATTTGGGCAGTTAACCAAGTGAGAACGAACACACGTCATGTTACTCAAAATTAGCCAGCTAATTGAGTTGAATCACATGACGTCCGGAGGTGTGTACGTGTGTGCATTACACAACACGGCGAATTGAGAACCATAATAGAGGGTGATGAACCAGTGGTGGAAAAACCATTTTTCTCACCAACAAGCATTGGACTGATAATTTGCAAATTCTCATCTCCCCAGGCTGTCAACGGACTTTGAGAACACTGTGGATACCATGGGGAGGTGGAAATTCGCATCTTACTACTGCAGTGCCTATTCGTAGGCAAAATATTATAAATACCACCATGTATATCGCACCCCATAGGTAACGCTCGAAAGTTGCACACCACACACGTTGCAAACATGTCATGTGAAGTGTATGATAGTCTGGGCGGTTGGGACAAACCACGGAGAACGGGCTCAGTTCCGTTCGGTATCGAAATTCAATCCACTTGTTGTCAAAGCCTGACAATCAAAGGGATCACGGTGCAGATAGGCCTTGGTTGGAAGCTGGGTGATCGAGTGAGCTCATCTCTGTGCGTGCGCATGTGTGTACAAGCTAGAATTAATAGCGAAATTCCGGGCGACTGATTCTTTACATGATTTTCATAGGCTGAGGCCTATTACTCTAAACGTAGCACAAATATTTCGTATCTGAACATTCATTGCTCGCTGATTTGGTTTGGCAATGGTGCCCTCACCAACGTGAATTCAGCTCAGTTTGGGTATACAAATTACTGTGCGGTTGACTCGATCATCAGTTCTCGTCCGTACGTCTTTGTGTTTGCATGGCTTGGTTCATTTCTGATATTGTCGAGCTAGCTGTGTTCAGGGTAGGAGGCCTCAGTCTGCGGGAATGTAGAGAATTTCGTCACAGACAAGGTGGTCTGCTAAAACCGTCAGTGCATTTTTGCGCACGTGTTGTTCAGTGTTCACTTTCTTAAGCTCTCCGGGATCCCAAAGACACACCGCCTAAACTCAGATTTCCGACTTAAAACTATTGACTACGGAACCAGGCACTTCCGTTCGAACAGCCGCGAGCCGAATCTCGGGTTCCGTCACGAATATCCCAAGGAAACATGGTTACAAGAGTTACAGGCCCCATCTGCTCCCGACCTTGTTTCAGCGAACGACGCTCAAAGAATGGAGTTTTGTGATTGGTTCTTACACAGACTCAATCCAATGAACGGTAAGCACTGACATAATTTTCATTGAATAATCCACATAACATCTGCCCAGCATCAAAGGTTTCGAGCACGGGAGGAGCTACACATGAAGAATCCCCTTGACTATTATGAGAGCACTAGGCAAAGTGATGTGAAAGTGAATGTTTGGTGTGACGTCCACGGTTCACGACTTGTTGGTTCTAGGTTTCTCCGCGACAAGGTGAATGCAAGCGTATGTTTGCATGCAATGAAGAAGACTCTTTCTGAATACCTGGAAAGTCTACTCTCGTTCACCGTGTTAAGAATGTTATTCCAGCAGGACGAAACGCCAGCACACTCCAAAACCGTTGTCCCTGACTGACCTGATGAGACGTTCCCTCTACAATGGATTAAAGCGAAGAGTCCGGTACCATGGCCTCCAATGTCTCCGGACTTTTTCTTGTGGGGTTTTGTTATTCGAACAGCATATAATCCCACACCGCGAACTCTGGAATAATAGAGTCCCGAACCGGAACTGTTTGAAAAGAGAGGTTCCAACTAAGATGCCAGAGAATTGTTATGAGTTTATGGTTCCGCGGCTGCGGATTTGTACAGTACGCGATGGTGGTGTTTGTGGACAACTCCTTTAACGGGAACCACGGCGAAAATCTTCACCGAGAACGGCATATTAGTCCTCTTCAGAACCGGAGAACGAAGCTCGATCTTTTTAGAGGCAAAAATAACCCCATTGCCAATCCCTTTCGTACTGTTCTATTATTATTCAGGTTTAGTACTCCGTGACAGCTTAGTTTGGTGACTGTTGTGGACCATGTCCGTACTCTGCGCAACACAAATGAAAAGATAATGCAAGTCTGATATGCGTTATACGTACGGATACAGATTGAGAAAGTGACAGCTGCCGAGTATATATATATATATATATATATATATATATATATATATATATATATATATATAATGTTTATAGGTGTATGCATGTGTACAGTAACCACAAAAACAAAACGGTGAGATAGTCTTTGGAATAGCAGAGAAATCGGGTTCAGTGTGAAGCCAGACTGAACGGGAACGTGTCAGATGTTTGTTTTTTTATTCAAATATCTACGGTAGTGCCTCCTAAAAAGAAACACTAGTCGGGCTTGCTCAAGTTTAAGGCTTAGAGGTATTGCATTTGAGGAAGGACATGTTCAAAAGAAGGTAGTCTCTTAGGTAATATGGTTTTTAACGCGGATTTTGCCAAAAAGATCATGCACTTTGCGTTTTTCAACCATTCTACAGAGTACATTTAATCAGAAGGACCACCTGATATCTGGTATTGTTATCTTTAACCATTGAATCATTTCCTCTGTCCCGTGTACCTACCCATAATTCTCCCACAGATAAGGCGCCCGATAGTCACAACGGTTCATTGTCAAATAGTGTCGTGAATAATTCTCATTCTCGCAACTCACATTTTCTCGAGCTTCGTCAGCCTCTGAATTTTGGCTTCTTTTACGTGCGTACATTCATGCTGGTCGGTAAGCGGTCGTGTCTTGCGCTCACAACGGAGTTTCTGACGATTGATGTCTATTGCGTCTGTGAAACGCGTATCCAAGATTCGAGCAGTGTGATTCAACTAACTGCTCCTGGTATCTCATCGAGGTATTTTCTGCGCACTTCAGAAGACGAAGTAGCTAGAGCTGTGGGTCAGTGCGGTGTAGAAATAGTCCTGACTGACAACGCTGAGGCTTCTTATTTAGGCTGGATACAGGTTAATAATCATTCACGTGCTGTGAGACTTCAGGGGTTAGTTGGCGTTCGAAAGAATAGCTGTGTTAAGCGCAGTTTGTTTGTGATCTTGGCATACACCCCGACAAACGGAAGCTCTGACACGCAGAAGGATGAGTTCTATGATGAAGTTACCACTCTTGTTCGCAGGAGCAAAGTCTGTGACATTGTGATGCTAGCTGGTGATTTCAATGCTCAAGTTGGCAAGCGTAGTATGTCAGGAGCTTCTTTAGGTGGGCGTTGTGCTTTACCCTCTCAACGCACAGCTAACGGGTATAGGCTTCTTCAGTTTTGTACAGACAAACGGTTGTTGCTCTCTAGTGCAAATTTCGGAGACAGTTTGCGTCGCACGGCGAGATGGCGCTCTAATTCGGCAGGTGTTCTGAGCCAGATTGACCATATCGCCATAAACTATCGGTGGCGCAGTTCTGTTCAGAACTGTAGATCTTACTGGTCCACATACGTAGAGTCGGACCATGCTTTGGTTTTAATGTGTTTATCACTCCAGCTCCATGGTCATCGAGGCAAACTGCAAACCGCAAAACCGGTCAGCCGTACAGCGTTTGTCTGATCCAGAATTTCGCACCAGTTATGTACAAAAATTAGCACGTGAGCTAGGATCTACGACGAACAGTAATGTAGATGAGCATTGGGCTCATATCAAACAGGCGATGCACGTTGCAGCAGGTTTCGCCTGTGGTCCTAGATCCGATGTCCGTCAAAGACACTGGATTTTTCAAGGTTCGTCGAGTATAATGGAGCAAAAATGTCAGCTCTCGAACTATAGGGAGATGAATCGACACGAAGAAATCAGCAAAAGCAAGTTATGGAAAGTCTTGAGAATGATCGCGAAAATTGGTGGGTCAAGGTAGCCGAAGGACTGAAAATAGCAGGTGCTCCAGGTAACAGTCAAAAACTGTTCAAACTTATTCGTGACACCGGTGGACGGCGCATCCAGGTCAGTGAAACGATTTGCGATAGGAATGGAGAACCCATTCACAGCAAACAGCAAAGGCCTGACCGTTGGGCCGAATACTTCAAGAAACAGTTTAGCTGGCCGCACGCTGGTGTAGATACTCCTGTGTCAACAATTGTGATTCTTTGTTGAGTGTCACTTGAGCCCCCATCGGAAGTGGAAGTGGATTCATGTATTCGACTACTAAAGCGTGGAAAAGCGGCAGGTCCCGACAAACTTCCCCCAGTTCTTTTCAAACTGGGTGGGAATGTTTTGATAAAATCACTTACCGCTTTGCTCCGTGACATTTGGAAGGAAGAGCGTATTCCGTTAATATGGAGTGAGTCGTTGATTGATCCCATCTTCAAGAAGGGAATACGCAATGACTGTAGTAACCATCGTGGAATCAGTTTAATTCCGATAATCGCAAAGGTATTAGTTTCAAATTTGCTGTGTTGTCTGACACTGGCTCGTGAGAGGAATGCTCGCGAACAACAGGCCGGATTCCGCCCCGGTCGAGGATAGATCGACTAGATTTTTACTCTACGTCAACGACTTGAGACGCGTCACGCACATCGTTGACCGGCGATAGGGTTTCCCTCGAGCTGAAAGGTACCTTCGATTCAGATGGCCGAACAACGCCACTCAAGGCTCTTCACCGAAAAAGTATGTCACTGAATTCCACGAATCTACTGCGATCATCATACTGTCATACTTCTGGCCGCTAAAGGGTTTACGGTGAACTATCCGGTCGGTTCGAAACGACCAGTAGTATTCAATAAAGATGTCCTGTCTCCATTCCTGTTCAACTTCGTCATGGACGAAATAATGGAGAGTGCATTGCAGGATCTTCAGGATGTGGGCATCGAACTAGGAAATAGTGGAAAGCTGTGTGACCTAGATTACGAGGACGACCTTGTCTGCTTGTTCGACTGCATGGAACATGCTCAACGTACACTAGACAGACTCTCAAGAGCTGTAGCTGCATTCGGCATGCACTTTGCACCTTCAAAGTGTGAGGTCATGTTGCAAGACTGAACATCAACGATATCGAGCTTGGTGCTCGATGGGGTAGGGTATTGGCAGTTGTCGACCAATTCACCTACCTCGGTAGCTGTGTGACGACGGATGGGAGCACAGTAGTAGAGGTGAACACGCGGACATCCAAGACTCGAGTGGCGTACGATGGACTGAAGCACTTGTGGCACCGACCTGATATTTCACTGAAATTGAAAGGTCGTATATACGCGCCGCAGTGCGTTCAGTTTTGTTGTATGGTTGCAAGACTTGGAGTCTGTGTGCTGAGGATATTCGTCGCCTTGAGGTTTTCGACCACCGATGTTTACGTAGTGTCGCTAGGATTGGGTGGAATAGCCGAGTGAGCAATTCGGAGAACGTTCTGTCACAGCGTATCCAACTTAGTAGAATTCGTTGGTTGGGGCACGTGTTACGTATGCCAAACACACGTCTACCGTACCGTGTCCTATTCTCCGTTCCTCCTCAAGAGTGGAAAAAACCACGTGGAGGTCAACAGATGACGTGGCAGTGAGGAATGAGAAAATGTACAGCGAAATTAGAAAAAGTAGGTGCTTCACATCTTCGTGGTTGGGGTCCAAAAGATTCGTCTACCAGTTATTTGGAGACACTGAAGGATATGGCCGCGAATCGCGAACAGTGACGATCGTGTTGTCACTTTTTGTCTAGCCAGAATGATTGATCAATGTGTGTTTGTACAGTTAGTCTGCATTTCGTGTACTGGGTTCTGGGGCGTGTTTTTCTTTCCCCGCCTGTGTCGTTCCATTTCTTGTCCACTTTGTGTATGCATTCTTTCTATTGCTTCGTGCAACATGACGAGGAAGACACTGACCAGTAGGATTCCTCTTATTGTCTGAAGCTGTTCGAAGATGGTGAATCCATTGAAAGTAACACCGTCGTTGCCCAAACGTATGCGCATGTGGGTTGAATATTATCACGGAACCTCATAGATTTTGTTTGTTGCAAAAATGCTGGTATACTAGTTATAGCGAAGGTGCATCTTCTCTTAAATCGAGTTACATCATTTTCACATAATAGTTGGATGTTACATTGGAAATGATCATAAAGTTCAGCAAAACCATATCTCCGTATTGCAGTTGCCATATGAACTGACGATAAACGTTTATGATAGGATTGAGAACCCACGAATTTCAACCCAAAACCGTCAGTTTAGATCCAGAGAAAGAGTGACTGTTCACTTATGAAACCGTCATCATTTGGTCCACTAGTTTCATGAAAAATAGTTTTTCAAATGTGCTGTAGTGCTTTCAGAGAAATAGACAAAATACTGACACCTCGCAGTGTTTGCATTTGTTTCCTACTGATCGACTGGATAAAGCGTACTCAGTTCTTCAATTGTCCGAATAAAAAGTTGGTAGCTTCGTCAACTGTGTGCAGGCCAACACCTTACCATTTAGTAGATATATACCCTCTGTTACTGAAATGATCAAATGAGTTTGATTGGCCGCACTTCTTTTTGTCCTCAGCCGATCCCGTTCCTCCGAATTGAACATTAGTTTGCGTACAAGTAATGTAGCTTTTGACTTTCTCTCCGTAAATTGTCGATTAACAAGTTTTATAGCTTATTCCGCATCCGCATTTTCCCCTATAGAGACAAAGAAACGCTAAGCTTTGCTGCAATAGAGAACCTCTGATCTTGTTTGACGCCCACACATACCTATGGTCAGCATCCCAATTATGATCGATAATTAGCCGCATTGCAGTTCTCTGTTGTTTCTAGTTTGTGCACCCATGCGCACGCACAATGATGAGCTCACTCAATCACCCAGCTTTCAACCAAGGCCTATCTGCACCGTGATCCCTTAGATCGTTCAGTCTGAACCCGTTTACTCTGCTATTCCAAAGACTATCTCACCGCTCTGTTTTTTGTGGGTAGTGTATACATGCATACACCTGTAAACATTATATATATATATATATATATATATATATATATATATATATATATATATATATATATATATATATATATATATATATATATAAACCTTTGATGCTGGGCAGATGTTATGTGGATTATTCAATGAAAATTATGTCAGTGCTTACCGTTCATTGGATTGAGTCTGTGTAAGAACCAATCACAAAACTCCATTCTTTGAGCGTCGTTCGCTGAAACAAGGTCGGGAGCAGATGGGGCCTGTAACTCTTGTAACCATGTTTCCTTGGGATATTCGTGACGGAACCCGAGATTCGGCTCGCGGCTGTTCGAACGGAAGTGCCTGGTTCCGTAGTCAATAGTTTTAAGTCGGAAATCTGAGTTTAGGCGGTGTGTCTTTGGGATCCCGGAGAGCTTAAGAAAGTGAACACTGAACAACACGTGCGCAAAAATGCACTGACGGTTTTAGCAGACCACCTTGTCTGTGACGAAATTCTCTACATTCCCGTATACTGAGGCCTCCTACCCTGAACACAGCTAGCTCGACAATATCAGAAATGAACCAAGCCATGCAAACACAAAGACGTACGGACGAGAACTGATGATCGAGTCAACCGCACAGTAATTTGTATACCCAAACTGAGCTGAATTCACGTTGGTGAGGGCACCATTGCCAAACCAAATCAGCGAGCAATGAATGTTCAGATACGAAATATTTGTGCTACGTTTAGAGTAATAGGCCTCAGCCTATGAAAATCATGTAAAGAATCAGTCGCCCGGAATTTCGCTATTAATTCTAGCTTGTACACACATGCGCACGCACAGAGATGAGCTCACTCGATCACCCAGCTTCCAACCAAGGCCTATCTGCACCGTGATCCCTTTGATTGTCAGGCTTTGACAACAAGTGGATTGAATTTCGATACCGAACGGAACTGAGCCCGTTCTCCGTGGTTTGTCCCAACCGCCCAGACTATCATACACTTCACATGACATGTTTGCAACGTGTGTGGTGTGCAACTTTCGAGCGTTACCTATGTGGTGCGATATACATGGTGGTATTTATAATATTTTGCCTACGAATAGGCACTGCAGTAGTAAGATGCGAATTTCCACCTCCCCATGGGGTCTGCAGTATTTTTGAACGCAGTGTACATGTTCTTGTGCTATCGGATGTCATGTGGTTTTCCACTAATCGATTACATTGTTCAGAATAAGGAAAAACTGGTTCGAAATGTGTTTGTCCGTCCGCTGAGTGCTTCCGATCCTATGGGACTAAATCCTCAGACGTCGGATGTGTGAATACACAAGAATAGGTAGCTTCTTCGAAGAAACTGCTACTATGTTCACTTCATTTTTAAGAGTTTCCCCACCATTTCTGCTAGAAGATGAGTTTGCTTTACGGGTATCAAATTAACGATTGTTTTACCATAGGCGAGACTGCTCTGCCACTGTATCTCTTTTCTCCTTCCGTTCATCTTCCCCAAAAATTGTTCCTCGTTTGTAATGGCTCTGGTTTTGCTTCGTTACTTCCGACGTTGACGTGTTGATCAGGGTCACATGTGGTTATGTCAGATGTCAGAATGCCCGGCCTTTTCGAACTAGCTGTGTCCGCGTCATGCACGAGGAATAATATAATAATTATAATTATAAATATAATTATAATTATAATAATGTCAGTAGTAGTAATAATAATGAAAGTAATTTGAGTATGGTAGTATCCTGTTGGCATGCTTTTACTAATAATGTTGAAAATACTCGTAAAAGCTGATAAATTTGCGTGTTTGTCCAAACACTGAACGATACATGACTGCATAACTGGTTTTCTTTTCGGAATCTTCAAATGCAGCTCAGTTTCTCTAACCCTCTTTTCAAATCTAGTATTACCTGACAGACGTGTATAATCATTCAATCAACGACCCTTGGCGTTTGGAACATATAATCCGCGATCGTCACGGCCCGCCTGTGTTCGCGTATGAGTTACCACCTGGTGAACTCATTCCTGTGCGCTTCCGTCAACCATGGTAGGCAGAAACAACTTGTTATTAACCAGCTGTCCTCCAGATTCACACAGATACTGAGAATTTTTGTCTTATTACCGAGGAATTTCTCATTCTTTCTCTCAGCTTCATTAGTCAGTCATTGTTCTCTATCTCGATGTATATTTATCACAAAAATGCCATAATGGCTTCCACCTCAGTGACATTTTTGCGCTGCTGTGAGAACCATCTCGATCTAAAGGATCAGTTGCACTATCTCGCGGTTTGTGGTGTTTTACCAAAGGACTGCAGAACGTGGCCGCCCTATACTGAGGACCCCCAGCAATATTCCACATTCATCATTGAATGTATCCGAAGTTTCGATTCCGTTTTGTGGAAGCATCGTGCGAGTAATGGGATCTGCTGTCGGATGTTTGGCGGGAGTAATTGCCTAACAAACAACCTCGGTGCGTCATTGTCCATCATATAAAGTGTTATGCAGTGTCCGATCGAACCTAGAACTGCTGCACAGGCGAGTGAAGGAAACTGAGTGTCACGGATACTCTCGGACTTCCCGGTGTGAGCCTGATGAATGAGAGTTGTCTTTAACCGAGACCAAATAGCATGGTTCAGATTCAAGACGAGAAAGCTATATGTTATGTCTAACGAACACGAACTTTCAAATGATCTTATTCACTCAGGAAAGGTGAACTCAAATGTATACGATAGACGGAATGTTTTTGTCTTTTCAACTTACGATTATGTCTTCATCCGCATGTCATTGTCGTTACGGCCTGCTGTAAGCGCATCTGCCACCTAGCTCGTTACCACGCCAAATCTGTTTGGGCTAAACGTGATTTTTTATTTCATGTCTCAGATTGGTGGTTGCGTATGATTATTAGTATAATTATTATTACACCGAGCCTGGAGTTAGTCATGGCGCCAACACTGTAGATACAGAAATGAGTAACGAGAAGGAAGTTTTTAACGGGAAGAAACTTTTTTGATTGTTTCACCACGCGCATTGTTGTGATATTTCAGAGTTCACGGGTCTCCTCTGACGGTACAATGAACCATTGTTACTGAATTTACCCGTTCACAACATTCAAGTGCCTCAATATGGTTGGGGGTGCGTAATTCAGGCTCCGAGATGCCAGTTCGTCTTGAACGCCTCTCGAAATGCTCCCAAGTGACCGTGCGTTTGCTGCAGCTTCTGCTGAGGAAGTCCTACTTATTGACTTCTCGCGGCGGAGGTGTTCCCACTAAAGTGAGAGGAAAGCTAATGTCCGGCGCTCTCCGCTGGGTTGACTGACTAACTGACAGCCAGTCTAGGGGAGATGGCTAAACCCTGATTCCAGACCAATTACGGGCGGCGTGTGAGGCGTGCAACAATATGCTCACAGAAATCTGTGGCGGAGGGATGTATTAGACACCCAGGATGTTTGGCCCAATCCGAAGGGCGTATAGACTGAACATTCATTCACCGTCCGGCGGACGGCTATAAGACCCTCATATCGTCCCATTGCCTTGTAGGTTAGACGTTCTGGTCAATGGCTGGGGGTGGGGCCCCTCAAGTCAACCCTCTACTTCGGTCTGGGCAACCGGGTAGTACTCAGCCCACATGCTTACATGAAGTCTCCTTCACATATATGATCACTCGTTCTTGCGCTCGGTTTTACTCGCTCATTTGAGCTATACAAGATATGACCGAGGTGCTGGCGGTCGGACTAAACCAACTGCCTATTACCACACCACACATTTTCACCCACCCTTCTGTACACAACAGTATTAACGCTATTCCATGTACTTCTCAGGTTGTCATAGACGAAGACGCTGGGCATGCAAATAAGATTCCTCCTCTTGTATACAGTTCATCAAAACCACCACTGAGGCCACATGTACCACCGAAACTCGCAGCCTCTAATGTGCGCACTCTAATGTAAGTGGACCAACAAGCAGCTTCAGCGCGCACCCTCAAGACACTGGCCATTGACATTTGCTATTTACCCAAGACTCGTATCCAGGACCCCACCATCGTAGCTCGTCTGAATTCGTCCTCTGGACACGCTTTCACTCTGTGCTTATCCGGAGACGTCACGGTTCCTGTATCTGGTCATGCAAGTGTGGAAATCGCTTTGAGTACTAAAGCCAAGTCTGCATTGCGTGATTGGATCCCAATCAACGGCAGGTTGTGTGCGATTCGCTCAGAGGGTTTGTTCAAAGCTAAAAAAGCCCACGATGACAACCGTTGTCTGTTTGTTGTCGCTGCCTACGCCCCTAGTGACTGCAATCCGGTGTATTCCACCAACAGCTTCACGAACCTTTTCGAAAGGCATCCCATAGAAACATAGTGGTGCTGACTGGAGATCTGAACTCTCAGTTTGACCGTTTAGGCCCAAACGAGCAAATGCTTGGGAGCCAAAACGGCGCCAGCCATCCACGTACGGATTAACGGTAATCGATTGCTTTATTTATAAGCAGATCATCGCCCGTTCTTTTCGAGACGGTGTGAATAACCAAATAGAGAAGGTTCAAGCTGCGTTCTGCAATTTGTGTTACCTGTGGAGACGGCTTGACGTCTCTGCGATTGAAAGGTGAGATGTACAACTTTGCTATGCTTAGTGTGCCTTTATGCGCTTGTGAGACCTGGCTTGTTCGAGCTGCCGATGTCGACCGGTTGTCCGTGTTTGATCTCTGATACACGAGGAGTATCTCTCGAGTTTTGTGATAACGGCGAATAAACAATTTCGCAGTTTGAACGCGCACCTACGGAGCCAGGCGTGCCGCGTACCCAATAAGTGCTACCATATCAACGTAGTAAGAAATATATAAACGTGTGGACAAGATTGCCCCGGAAGCACACGACCGGTTTCGCGGTTGTTGCCGCTCATCGGGTATGCATACTGGGTACTCCTCTGCCTACTCAACTTCATACTTGTATACTCCGATCTTATATGTTCTCTGGGATCTAATTTGAATCGTTGTGATTCATTTGTGGACTCTTCAATGAAGAGTATCCATTCACACTCCAGACGATTCAAACTAGATCCTAGTTAATATATATATATATATATATATATATATATATATATATATATATAGAGAGAGAGAGAGAGAGAGAGAGAGAGAGAGAGAGAGAAAGAGAGTGAGAAGCCAAGGTGTACACTGAGCTGTTTAAGATTTGTCGTGAAGTTTCCTTCCAAACTAAGACTCGTAGTCAAGCGTGAGTGAGTAAGTGTGTAAATTGGATGGCTGGTTCCGCATGTTTTTGGTATGGTACCCGTCTGTCCGTTTCTCGATCGTTCAGCGCCGGCTTTTCCAGGGTGACGTGATGTTTATCAACTTCGACATGTCTACTGAACAAGTTGATCGAATGGAGGGCTTCGAGGATCAGGCGTTACCCCTTTCTCTTTGCTCGAGCGACCACCTTTGCGCTATCGATTTTGATCTCGCGACCTGTCTGGGTGCAGTGGTTCAAAAGCTGTTGGTTTGAGTCGTCGCGGTGATCGACTCATCCAACTATGTCTGAAAAATACCCATTGCATCGTATAGAAGTCCAAATCGACGAATTGGACTTCTATATCATCCAACTCTGTTCTGACCGCATAATATTCCTAGCGAGTAAAAATTTTATGTACAAAAAGCGTCACCAAAATACTTGGAGTCTCCTGTAGGTCCAATCCCTGCCCTTTTTGTTTATCCATTCTTATTATTGCGTGCCACCTGGTGAGAAGCGCAGTGAGGTTTGCCCTACTGTTTAACGCTGCACGACGGTAGTGATGAGTCCTCCTGCGCCTTCACTGCAATGCACATTGCAGTCGGTTACCGCTGGAACGGATCAATTCAAGCTTTCGGTTTGCTTTGGTCCTACACCTAACCGCGCTCGTTTTTTCCCGCGTCTCGTTGGCCGACAGCACCAACGCAAAAGCTTACTTATTCGGAACGTGAGACATTATTGTAAGCAGTGCCGGGTTGTGAAGTGTAAGGATGCGTAAAAGGCTGTGACAGTCGGCAGTATCCACAATCTTTTCCATCTAATGAGAAATACAGGTCCACGAAGGTCAGGCATTAGCGACCTGATCAGAGGTGAACAGCTCACTGATTTAGACTCAGGAACATCACCTGGATCGCTTGAGAGGAGCATTTTGCGATACAGTTTAGCTGGTCTTCATCTACAATGAATGTACTAAGTGGCACAGTGGTAGGAGTTCTGAATGTAAATACGAGTCCCTCGTCAAACGAGGAGATTCTACGTGATATAAGCTTTTTTGAATGGCATAAGGCTTCTGGACGGTATGGGTTGCATCCGTCTGTTTTCAATGGCGGTGAATCAGTTTTCTCATTGGGACCGACAAAACCCCTCAGTTTGATACTGTAGAAGGAGGAAGTCTTGAAGAATTAGTGTGAATTGGTGTTCCTGCCAATTTATGAAAAGGATGATAGGTCCTGTGAAAAACATGAGAATGAGCCTGGTTGATATCGCATCGAGACGGCTAGATGTATTATTCCTAATCGGTTATCTAGCTCTCGCCGCAGTAATTATCCAAATTCTGTTTGGTTCAAGAGTGCGACCACTGTGGGCCAAGGTGCACGTAGATTATCGGTACCTAAACACCCATGTTTTTGAGCATTGCCGGAATTTGATGGGAACACCATATCAACAATGATGGGATTAAGCGCAAATTACTAGACGCACGAAAAAAATCAGTAACTGGAGCACGCGTTCACCGTCCTAAGATGGTTGGGACGCATTGCGCATATCCTCAGATGACATTTATTGGCGTTCACTGTTCGGTGAGACGGGTTTTGGTTGCAAGGCGAGTATGGATGGCCAGTCCATGACATGCCAGAAAGGTATGGAAACTAACCAGTAGACGTACGACCATGTATTGTGTGTAGGACTTGTTGGATAGGGTCCTAGAAATGCTCCCACTCAGTGGGTAAATACGTTGTCTGATAAGGCAGGGTTACGCGGCCAATGTCGCTGCTTTATTCATACACTTTATCTCGATAGTTCATATTTCTCGCCCTACCATTTTCATGCACTTGTCTTTTATCATCTCCGATTGGGATTCACGACGTGAGATATCAACCAGAACGATCACACCCAGTGCATGGGTGGTGATTGGTTGAAACTACACTTTTCTAAAAGAACTGTGTTCATCTAGTCAAATATGGCCTGTCTTCTTCATGAATGAAGTACTCAAATATTCACATGGGTGGAGAACAGGGAAGCACTTGTTCAGTGGTGGCCTGATGCTCTCTGGTCAGGTAGCATCTTTGATGGATGGTAGCATGGAATACTTCTTCCGAAATACCCACCAGTTCGGCCTTAGAGCATCCGACTTTGTCTTCGAATGTGTACCGTAGGTGTTTGACACTGGTTTTCGAGCTTTTGATCAGTTATACCGTACCATATGTGAACTGGTACGTTTTGCTTTGCTGGCAGACCTTTTCGTTTCGAAGGACCGTTAGTCATACATTACACGATATTTTTGGTTGCTTTCTTTCTTGCTCTCTCTCTCTCTCTCTCTCTCTCTCTCTCTCTCTCCTCGAGAACCTCGCTGAAAAACAATCAGGAGTATGGAAAAAGTAAGGTGATTTCAGATAACGTCATCAAATACACGAGGAAGACTTGCAAATACAAAAGCGCCACTGGAGCGATGCCTAGTAATATCCTCCGGTGTCTCTAACCATTGAGTTGCCAGGACGCCTAACACGACATGCATAATCAAGTCTGCTGGTTGGGTTTTTAAGTATCTTTCTTCGGTTGTCCAATAGCCACCCTTATTTTCCAACCTCTGCCCGTTTCAGAAAGCATCAAGCCGAAGAAATCCATCTAGGAAATTCCCAACACAGCCTGGTGAATTTGCCGTTTGACCTAATAGTTTGTTTTTTGTACTCAGTACTAGGTACCTTACTTCAACTTTGCTGGTCTGTTGTTCCCGCCATGTTCGAGCAACGATGCGGAGAAATCCGTGGTCAAATGCGGAGAATTTTCACATACCCTCCAGCCGCAACGACCACGTTTCTCAGTCGTACAGATAAACATGTCTCACTGCTGCAGCGTGAACTCGACCCTTGACGAGCAAATGGATTTCACGTCGAGTGTACGGATGTTGGAAAATGAAAAACTCCTACGTACCTTATGCTTGCGCAGTGCGACCTTCTGTTGAACACAACATCCCAGGTAGCAGAAAATAGTGATCGGGGCAAAAACTTCGTCGTCTTTCCGTTCTCATTAACTGGAATAAAGGGACCCAGTATATCAACTTTCTCAGTGGGACTTGTCAATGATGCTAGACAGGTGTGCAGATGCGACACCAACGCCACGCCGCTTCTCAAGCCTTTCATTCTTTTGTGACACTGGGGCAGTTTCATTCAGTTCCCTAAACTAATAACCTGTCACTTCAGTGCTTTGGTTTTGGTTGCTACCTAAGAGCACCATTAAATCGGAAGTAAAATGGATAAAAGCGTGAAGACCTGACAAAAAGAATTTGAAGTTTAATCGGGAGTCATGTAGATGATAAAAGATTCTGTATGCAACCAAGCCACTCTTTGCGAAACAACCATGCAATGGGCGTGTCTCGTAGCCACTGACGCATCGTATGATAATACTTTAGCCGCTAAACTTATTTGCACCTAGCAGCTGAGAAGCAGGACAGTTTTTCATTATAACCCTAAGCAACATTGTTAATAATCATATAGGTGCTTGTTTGCACATTTATTACCTAAATTTCTCATGTTTGCACTACAGTTGGACTTCCCACGACGTATTCCAACTGACTGCTTGTAGAAGAAGGAATACATTGTTTTAATTTCAATTGCTAGAATTATCAATAGTCTTCCGGATGGGTAATAAACCTTTGACAATTGGCTTTGCATTTGCTGATTCCTATCCCGGACCCCATCCCATTCCTTACAGTTCAAATACATCCGGTTGGGTCGGGATCCCCTTCTATATCAGCGTGACCCGAACTGATCAGGTAATTGATGAGGCATTTCTCGTCCAGGCAATTAGTGCACGTCTCCGTGCGATCGGAATTCGTTCCTTAGATCCGGCGGACATGATCCAATCGAATATAAACAACTTGCCCGGGCTGAATGACACCAAAGCCGGCGATGATCTGTTTCCTGGTCCGAGTTCTCTCAATCATCGGACCGGAGAGAACGGTTACACAATCCCCGTTCACAATGCATCTAAAACCAATCCATCCAACTCAGACTATGTCAATAAGTTGTCTAATGGAGATGAATGCCCAATTGGTCGATTCATCGTCGGACGCGTTCAACTCTTGAATGACCTGAACCGCGACCTGACCCATTTGCCCATCACACTGGCCAATGTAGAATCAAGTAAGTCCAGCCTGTCACGTTATGTCTCATGAAGAACTATTGGATTAGCATTTTCGCTTGATCGACATCTATTTTTTGTCACAAATCTGCCGCATTCCTTTGCTATCATTATTCGCATACCGGCCAGCTGTTGAATGTTGTGAATTACTTTTGAATCCTGACAGTTTTTTACGTGCTTATTTGTGTGTTATCTGTAAACCATGTTGTGAGGAACGGTGAGTACTATCCGTGATCTTATTAGCATGTTGGAATTTTTGTGATGCGAATTATCGGCATGTTTGTGGTTCAGTTATTACTTGCCATTCGGACGAAATGTACAATGCAATTCTTCTTGTTTGTTACGTTTATGTAAGCCTAATGCTTCTCTTTGTCTCTTTGAAAACGTTAATTTGAGTTCAGTTTTGTCAGTCATGAGTTTATCTAATGCCCCAGTGCTCAAACTATGGTTGTTATCTCTCGGCGTGACTCAGTTAGAAATGACAATTAAGTGAATCAGTTCTTTCAGCTTTTAACCTCGCATTTCTGTGCTCTGGTTTTGGTTGCTACCTCGCAGCATCGTCGAGTCCAGGGTGAAATGAATAGAAGCATAAAGTGGAAAAGAGCCGAATATAAATTAGCGGAAATCACGAACAGGAAAAAAGAGCCTGAACGTCACCATGCCACTGACCGTGACACCTAGCCATATCATTAAATCTCTGCAACCATGTGATAGGCGGGTCTTGTGGATCCCAATTCGAAAGTCTGACAAGTCCACTGGTCAAGGTTTTCACACTTTTTTGCTAATGTAGTGGACTGATAACCTCGACCTACCTTCCAGCCACTACCTGCTTCGGAGGAGAACAGCGTAAGCCGAGAAAGTTTACATCAGCATTGCTGATAAGGTGCTCCCACCACAATCGAGCAATGCGACCGAGACATCTATGCTCAGATTCCGACAGCCTTCGTTTATCTTCTAACGTTAACGACCATATGTTTCTGAGCCGTATAAAAAAACCTATCTAACCGCCGCAGTGTGCACTCGACCTTTGACGGACAACCGGATGTCAGGCCGACGCCACAAATGACCGAGGTTAGCAAAAGCCCAATGCGCCTTTTGTATACGCGATGACACTTCATCCGTTATCTATCCACATGGTGAGATGTAACTACCCAGGCAACAAAACGTATCTACTTCAGCTGGAGCTTCCTCTGCGAAGACAAGGTTAAATGTAGAGCAAACGCAGCCCTGCAGCAGCATTCTACACTTTGAAGTTGCAAAACGCATCCGAAACATTTGTACACTATTTTTAGGCTATCTAAGGGAGCCTGCAACTTACCTGGATCTTCAAACAGAAGAACAATATCTTCCGCATATTCCAAGTCAGACAGTTTACTGTCTTAGCAAAGATCGACGTCGCTATTCTCTCACAGAGATGGAGCCATCTCAAGTATCACTTCAATTACAAATTGGAATGGGAGAGCGAAAGAGGGCAACCCTGACGAACACCATTTTCCTTGGTGAACTCGGGTGAAAGATCGCCGTAAGTACGAACTCAGCTTCGGATTTTCGCGTTCAAGGATCAGAAATGGTAAATAAACTCCTCTGGCACATCCTTCATTGAGAGGTAGCGCCAGAGAACTGTGCGGTCGACTGAATCAAATACCGCTTTCAGATTAAGGATGACAGAGATTGTGGGCCCACAAAAGATGTCTGTGCTCTAAGTTTTACCGAAGAGTGAAGATGTGGTCGATACGACCCCGACCGGATCTGAAACTGGCCTGATTCTCATGCGTCCTGGGCATCCGGCTGCAAATGAACGCTGGCAACTGAAGGAGTAGTGAGCGAATATGAATATGCATGTGAAATATTAACTGGACTTAGCAAGGGCCCAGATTAAAGTGCACTGTGACACGTTTACATTTGTCCATTTTCTTTCTAGTTCCCTCGCGTATACTGATCATTGAACCCCAAATTACAAGTTTTACACGCTTTGCAAACCTCATGCTATTCGCGAAAGTTCGCATATCTCCAGTGTTATTGACCAAGCTTCACGGTCGATTTTTTCTAATCCCACACTGACGCATGAATACAGTTAGAGGGGCATAGCCAGTGGCTTCAGAGATTCACTGCAAGATCAGGGAGATTTGCATGGGAGAATCATGTCTGTTACCAATACGTTTGGCCGAGCGGCAACGAATGATTGTCCGTCACCAACGTGGGCAGCGGTGTCAGGTTTCGACCTCATACTTCAGCGATGACCGAGGCTTGTGCCATGCACCTGCCACCGGTCTAAAGTAACTCGTGCACCATGTTTATTTAGGATTATTTATCATTTGTTCAAATGATATAAATGGTAAAGGTTTATGGTCTCTGGTTCAAGTTTAAGCATAGAAACCAGTCACACTGTAGTACCGCGTGGTGTCATAATGATTCGGACGTTAGCTAATGTAATTCATCCTGGGAATGTCTGAATTCCGTTCGCTACCTGTTTATTTTGGAAATGGTTGGCAGTGTTCATAAAAACAAAGGTGGCTAAACTCAGTGATCCAACAACCTATTTTATGAGGAGGATCCGAAAGAATTAATTTATTGATCCTGCTTTTGGAGAACTTGCTGTTCGCTGAATATGAGTGCTTTTTCACACCCACCATCATTTATATCACTTCTGTTTTCTTCCTTACACATCACGATCCTCATCTCCATAGGAAAACTTCACTGCCGGATCCTAGTAGAACGCACTGACTCCACTTTGCAGACCCAGTTAGATGAAATAGTGCGCCGCATGGGGCCCGCGCCAACATTCTACAGCATAAAGTCAACTATCAGTTTGGCCAAGTGCTTGGAGAAGTTTGTGATCGAGGAGAAATTGGGAACTCGAGATTTGTGGTATTGTTCCCGGTGCAAAGGCGAGAAACAGGCGGTCAAAAAATTTGACTTGTGGTCACTGCCAGAAGTTTTGGTGATTCAGCTCAAACGATTCCGTTCCACATTGCGCTGGCGTGACAAGATAGACACCTTGGTTGATTTCCCCATCAAGTGGGTTGTGCAGTTTTTTATCTCGTAGTTAAAGATATTATGTTCCTTTATTACCTCTTAGGTATGTTGAGATGATAGTGATATCACCACCTGCTTGTATGATATCATTTTTGTGCCGACCAGTTAGAGTGGACTGTTCTGACTTTGATTTGGATTTTTTGTTCGTCTCATTCAGACTTGCTATCCGGTTTGTTCGGTCAAATTCAACATATCCCCGACTGCCAGTGAACTGCCTTTAAAATCCGGGCGAAAGGTTTTTGCAAATTGATATTGCTCTCACTTTTTGTTCTACACTGATTAGAATCAGTGTGATAGAAGTAAGGGAATTAGATCTCTGGGGAAACAAAACGTTTTTGGAACCGAATAGTTGATCACTTGTTTTGACAACTTCAGTTGAGCTAGGAAATATTGAAAATGGGTGACTGGATGGCACTTTCATAAATCTTTCGTTGTTCACATTTTCTGGTTACCTAGATATTAAAAAGTTTAAAGTGCATTCCAGAAAAATCTCTAGCACCCGTTCGTTGGAACAATGTTCGGATGTCTCTTTCCTCGGTGCAAGGTGTCAACGCAAATCTCACTCGAAGACACAAATAACACGGAAGCAATCAAGAAAACTACAAATGATAGTTGATTTCACCAGTGGAATGGAAATGATTTACCGTACTGTATTACCAATCAACCCGCTATTGAAGCACCTTACATTCGTTTCATCCTTTTTGGAATCATCAGTAGTGCATGATCGAATTCTAACTGGGAATCGAACCTATGTTGCGTGAATGTGATTCGCACTCTACTATCAGACATTCTGAATTGGTTTTCAGCGTCTTAGTTCGCATCTTAGACGGTATTCAACGGGTGTGGATTGCTGATGCTTCTTGACAAGGATAATCAGGCTCTACACTGCTCATATGAATTTCCAGTAGTCAGTTGCGCATTTTGGCTTAGTGATAAATCATTTTTTGATAATTTGAACCGCCTTCTAATTAAATCAAAATTTTGAAGTCAAGAAAGATGGGGAATTCAAAGCAATAACCATATAACAACGTTTACCAAGAAAATATTGTGCGTTTCAACGTTGTTCACATCTCAAATATAGTCTTATAAGATTCCTCTGTTCTCATTGTTACCATCGGAATTAGACGTACTCCGAAATTTCCTATATACTGTAATAATTTTAATTCTGGAAGCAAACTTTGTGCCACAAAATCAGATTTCACCACGGGACGGTTACGGCCTCCAGTAGATTGTGCATTGTTCCTCTAGGGAAACTTAAATCCTCCCCTCAAGTTTTCACACGGTTTGAGTTGCTCTGCACAGATTTTAACTCGATAAGTGTTTGTCTGAATCCACCGATGCTATTTGCTCGTTTTTTCTCAAGATCATATTTGTTTTACTGCTCGTCGCTAAACGTGTCTTGCGGTTCTCTGTTACCATCACTTTGTAAACAGTAACGTGGTGAAATCAACAGATAAATGCGATCACTGTTTTTTATCCATTTGAATATTCTTCAATCCTCATAAATCCTTCGTTGCAAATCGTCTGCTTTAATTGTGCCATAACCGTGGATTTTGTACCGGTTGTGCACTGGTCTGATTGCTCTGAACCATTTAGGTTATCCTATCTCTTTTTCATAGAGTGTAGCTTTCTCGAAAACAAGTGGGACTGTCCTGTTCGTTTTGAGTTATCTCTCTACGTAGAGAATGCACACGTGGTTGTCTTGGGCAAATACAAACAGACAAATTTACTGAGCCGAGAAAACTAGGAGTCGTAAAACCGTACTATCAGGAAGTAGACATTAATCAATATATGACCTTCCAGTGTTCATTGATAACTCGACACCTGTGTGTTTTTCCTGAATGAACAACTGTTAGAATGATCGGTGAGTGTGAATGTAGTCGGACCGTTTCGCCGGTCCACCAAACCAACATTTATCATTAGTACACCTTCGATATTTTCGTACACCTAACTGTGTCAGCGTGATCTCAATAGTGACATCCACAATCTCTTTCTCATTTACAGAGGTCTTGATCTCACTCCTTGGGTGGTGTCAAATACAGACGAACGATTTGTTTACGATCTGATTGCTGTTAGTAATCATATGGGTCATCTCGGTGGGGGTCATTATACGGCTTATGCACTCAACCATCCCACGGGACGGTGGTATCTGTTCGACGATACGTCAACCAGAGAGATTGATGAATCTCGTGTTGTGGTAAGTAAATTCCCCGTTGCATTCACGTCCTCTAAAACATGGTATTTATCAAGGACATGACGTGCCATTCAATCATGTGCACTGTTATATTTTATTTCCCTGTTTCCCTCAGACGGAATCAGCCTACGTTCTTGTGTATCGACGCATTCCTACTCCCGGCCAGACAACGACGAATGTATCTAACGTTGGTTCCCATGTTGGTCTCCGTGTCTCCGAGTCTGGCGTACCTATCGAGGAACCTTCTACGTGCATGGGGACTCATTCTTCCTCAGTATACATCAATGATGATGATCTCGTGAACATCGAGTAATACGGTTTTTTCAAATCTCGACCTCATCTGAACAATGACCCATCAACAAATAATGGTGGATGACTGTCGCGCCACTCGAATTTTTCCCGGCTCAGTTCTCTCTGTCCCGTCACGGAATCGGACATGTTCTCTTTCAAGCAGTGAAGATCACTATTTACTTTGAGTGACGCTCTGTCCGCTTCCTCCATGACCAAATTTTTTGCCGCTTCAAACACGGCCGCCTTTATTCTGGGCTTTTCTACCTTGGGTCGCAGAAATAATGCATCGAGTCTGACTTCTCGATATTCCCCTCATGTCGGTCTTCACTTGTCCTATTTTGCCTAGCTCATTTTTTGGTTCGCCGTATCACCTTCCTGATCCTCGTGGCCGTCTTTTATCACATCTCTTTGTTTTCTGCGTTCCTGATACTCTGTCTCATCCCTGTTCACAATACACTGATATAAACTGAATGGTAGATTCGTGTGATCAGTTCTATTTTCTGACAGTTGATTATAGTTCTTCCATGTTATGCCAACGTATAAACGACCTGGACTTGATAAAAGTGTACGGCTCACTTTGTGGATCGTCGATCCACGTCGTCTAAACTTTGTGGGTCTTTGTTGACTACTGGATCTCTACCGAATAAAGTTTTTCCGATGACCTGATACATTGGTCCGTTTATTTCAACGTCAATGGAGCATTGATGTTATGTTGAGGATCCTAGTCTTTCGTTTGTCGACTTCTCACATCCGAAGATACAAATCAACTGGTTTGTGTACCTTGAGATTGTCCCTAGTCAAAAGGGGTTACACAATAAGTGCGCGAATCAATTGACACAATAACTTGTAAAGAAATCACTGCTGAATGTCATTATTTGCTTGAATGTTACAGTCTTGGTCGCGGCAAATCACGTGAGTATTACCCAATCCCGTGTGATCTATTTTTTGCCGGACTGATTGGTATCACCATCTTGACAAGTTATTCGTGGATAACCATGACAGTTGTTCTTGTCCGATGGCGCAGAAGACGAAACAAAGACTGGAGAAGGGAGTATGGTGTTTAGTTGTGCTGTCAGACAGGGTTCATTGAAGCAGTTTTAGCAAAGACACTAGGGCTTTGATGGAAATCATTGTCAGACACCAAAATGAGTGCTGTTCCATGGAGCCGTGGACACTATTCATTGGTTTGTCCCTGTTACTTCACGAGTGTACTAGTATGACTGTGCTTTGGCGGATTTTTGACAAACCATAGCGATGCGTTTTCTGAGCTTGTGGGTGCTTATTGTTGTCCATGAGCTAATAATGTAACGGTGCGTAACGCTGTCTATATGTAGACGAAATATACTCAGAAAGCCGGAGCAGGATGGCGTGCGTAAACGAGTTGCGCGGGAGCGTACAACTAGACGTAGTCAATGGCACCGCCAAACTAGGTCATCGTTTTTGTCATCAGTGACTCTACAGAAGGCTCCTAGGAGGTCGACACCGTTGGGCTCCGATCCGGCATCGGCAGGTCCACTTTGGTGGCAAGAGATGTTTTACATTCTTCTGGTAGTATTCGAGTGCCAAAGTGAAAATAGCATAAGCTTCTTTATGGCTCACGGGGCTGCTATGCGATGGTTGCCAAAACTGTATCAGCTCACAATGGAGGGTGCATCGGTTGTTTGTTGGGAGTTTCCCACATTTTACGTTCTTATCTAATCTTTGTCTTGCTTACCTGGAATCCATTTAGATTTGGCATTGGGACTCATTGACATTGCACTTCATCGTTCATGTTGGTCGTTGGGCCCATTTACGTGACAGATTCTTGCTACTGAGAACGCCTGCAATCGGGGTTTGGATAGTGTGGACGAAAATATTGAGTACACACTAACGTTGGCGCTCAACTATGCTGTTGATGAGATCCCGCAAGACTCACATTGGCCAGTCCACTGCCACATATCGGATGACTGGGTGAGAAACAACGACTGCACCCTCGTTGCGATGAATAGAATAGTACTGCAAACAACCAAGTTTTGACCTCAGGTGTGCTCGGTTTTTCAGCGACTCTATTGTGACTATAGGTTTGCAGTTGTCAGGGTCCGGTTGGTCCCCATTGGCGTTCACTATGGAACCAATGAAGTTCAGTTTCCTAACCCCGCTCTTGCATTTCGCAGGCTTGATTAGAACATTCTTAGCTACGAACCTCTCTTCAGGGTCTGCCTCAAGCGATGATCGTGTTCCTCCTTTGATGCCCCAAAGATGATCACATCATCGTGATAAGTCATTACTCTGGCCAGACCTTCAATTGCCGCCTGGAAAATGCCCGATGTAACATGCAAACCAAGAGCTATATAATTGTGCTGAAACGTGCCCCAAGGGACGTTGATAGTGGTAAGTGGTCTCGATTCTGGGAGCAGCGGAATTTGCCGGTACGCATCAGCTAGATCAATGTTCGAAATGTACGCACTCGTGAGCGTCTATTTCAGAACCTTTCAGTCCCAGCTTAGTCGCCACGCATCTTCGCAGTCGTGGCTTCAAGGTAAGTTTGTAATCCCTACAAATGCGTGGTGTTTCCTCATCGCTCTTCCCTGCCACAACTATCGGAGTCGCCCAAGAAGACGAACTGATCTGAGTTATCACACCATTCTGTCCCATTTTCCTCGGTGCTTTCAGAACAACTCTTTGCCCGTTAGGCAACGCCCTTCGTCGGATGAACACCGGGTCGCCGTGGACCTTCAGCTTTACCGGCTCCACCGCGATTCTTGTTGGAGCATTGTATCACTAGTTGTTGAATAATCACAGGCTAAATGGAAAAACATGATGAAGTCGATGGAATTCACAACAGTCCGTAAATGCGCTAAGTTTTTGGAAGAGTGGTTTCTTTATTTGAAAGTTCTACATGTTCGTCTGAACAATGCTTATCAATTTTTCTTGCCATAGCTAGTTGGACAAACTCTGTGAATGCAGTGTTCAAAACTGCTCAATGACGCACGTTGCCGGACCACAAATAACCCCACTTTGTTTGTCAAAACAAAATCTAGGCACGCATCATTTCTTGCCGCAAATGTACTAAAGTTATCAAACTGAGTGTTATAAGGAAAGTTGTGTCAAATCTGTTGGAGTCACCACCAAATATAGAAAAACAGTCATCTAAATCCGAGATAATTGAAGTCGATAGGAGATCAGAAAATGCTCTGCGTTCATTTGCCGTTGCATCTGGCGTTAGGTATATGTTTCCAACCAGCATTGGTTGAAACCGACCCAGAAAATATGGCTTGCGTTTGACAGCGTGATAACTTATCTTTTCGAATATTCGTAAACCAACTTGATTGTCTTGCTCCATTCTGCTTTCACGTAAGTGATAACTACACCACCGCGATTTCGAAGCTTCATGGGACGATCGGCTTGTAAATGCTATCTATTTGTATAATTTCATTCGTAATATATTTATGTAACCAAGACTCTTACTGCATCATAATTTAAACGCTTTTTACTCTTTCTTTGTCGTAATCTATGCGGGATCATTTATTTTACCCAGAAACAAACACACTGCTTCCCAAGCAGCACAATATACAACGCTGTTGCGTTAACGTAGGGCTTAAATGACTCGTCACACAAGCCTTGAAAAATTGCACAGAAGTTCGAAAATTCTTGCAAGAAATATAGTAATAAAAATATCCCGATATTTATTAACATATATTTGCTTTGCAAAAACTGCATGTTTTGTTTTGCTGAATGCCCCTGTGACCAGGCGGTACCATATTAATTTTTCTTATTCTCCGTTGTGCTGTCCGGTTTTTCTGTGATAAAAAATTGATTCATCACTCGTAAAGATAACTAATGCGCATTTCTACAGATAACGTTAATTCTAGTCTATAATTCCATCTACATATGTGTATTTACATGTATTCTTTGGGAACGGGTACAGCCCTGGAGATTCGAATTTATTATATTACTACTGGAAATAAGAGCACCAGTTAGATTTTGACTTTTTGAATTCTCACGAGAAAAGTTGCGTGGTATTGTCCGCTTGAGAAGTCGGTGAACGACACCGGAATTTGCAAATTATACTTTCGAAGGTGCTTTTTTGACCACACAGTGATCGGATATAGCTGTCTACGCAAATCGAGTGGACTGTTAGTGGTATATAAACCAAAATGAACCCGTTAGTTGTGAATAAATGAGCCATGTTGGTCAATTTGGTATAGCCTTGCATGGAAAACCCGAGTGCAATGGCAACTTATGTAGTATCTGATCTGTGGTATATCGCCCATCGGGATAGTGATTATCACCAACCCGTTTTCGGTTTAATCTCGTATATTCACTTTGGTCTCCTGGATGTGAAAGACTTCAATGAATCTAGTTCATTTGGAATAACCATTAATGGTTACTGGATTGTGGCTGTTCTGGTTGCTGTTTCTCAACAGCAGCCTAACCGAGAAATGAAAGTTATCAATAGTATGTTAAAGTAGGAAGAGAAGTAAAAATATCGTAGCGGTATGATGATCAGGTTGTGTGAATACAAATGCCTCACTTGTCATGATATGTAGTCGTATCTTCCCGCCTGCCTATGATCACTGGTTGTATGGATGTCGTGGAAGTCCGACACAAGAAAAATAAGAAACAACCTTTCCCCGTTACAAATTTGAAAACAGAAGTCAAAAACATAGATTGCACGATGTATCCTGGATCATTTCGCTGCATCTTTACAAAGTGCATACTGCAGTCGATCCGTGCACACAAACCTGAACTTTGCAAACAACGCGAACTTGTAATCAATTTATCATTGCCGTGGTAATGAGGTGTGATAATTATTGTGTGATCATCCGATAGACATGTGTGAATGTGTGCGTCATGTGATTTTGCCTTTGTTTATAAACATTTCGTTCATTTATTTTGCTATAAAAATAATCACTTCGACTGCAGTATGCACTTTGTAAAGATGCAGCGAAATGATCCAGGATACATCGTACAAGAAAAATAGTCAGATGCGATAGTCCGGCTCAATATATTACATCCATCTTAGGGACTGTCCACTTATTGGCGCTTACCTTATCAAGGCCGATGTAGCTTTTTCAAAGTGGTATATGTTTACTCAGTAATGTCAAACTCACCAATTGGGCTATGGGTTGAACCTGGTTATTGTTTCTGTCCAGTACTCGGCATACTGTAGTGAAAGTAATATTAGCATATTATCAAGAATTACCAGCTTCATGGCATTATTCTACTCAAGCCGTCAAATAGTTATATTAACCACGTTGGAAAGTTTTGGCAAAATGCAATGTAGCTGCTATTGTCGTGTGCACAGTCATCTGTGCTTATCTCAAACTTGGACATAATTTGTGTTGCCCGGCGACTGAGGGAATTCGGTGGTTAGGGCTGTGTGTCAGCCAAAGAAACTTTGAAGAATGTCGGAAGTGTTGACATATTCTGACTGACGACATCAGTTTTTATACTTCTGTAGTAATAATTGATGCAATTCCTGAACAAGCTGCTGCTCACACATTCATCTTCGCATGAACATGCGAGTGATCAGTATCCGTGCCTATACAGCGGGCAGGAGCCCGGTTCAATCAGCCAGAGGCAAAACTGCTTGAATAGTATGGGAAACACGACCGACTGATAAGGTGTGATCATCAAACATATTCGCATCGTCACTGAAACAACTAGCTAGTTCATCGGTACCTGTTCGTGGACTTGTAGGTGCGTCTAAGTGATCAACACAAGCTCTAGTCGTGTGTCTTTTATAAAATTCATGCGATGTTCAGTACTAATCGCTTTGCACTAGTGGTCATCCATCTTGAGATTCTGGGAGTTAGGAAACATGTGGAAAGGCCGCATTATGAAGGCAGAGTCGTTCGTGGCCTTAATTACAGCTAATAGATGTGCTCAAAAAAATCAAATGTTATCAAGTATTTTATTGAGCTATATGTGTAGTCGATAAGGCAACTCCTAGTGTTCATGCTGTTGAAGTACAGCCACAAGAGTTGGGCCAGCTGCATAAGTGCAGATTAAATTTTTAGTGAGAAATTACCCACTACCAGCACATCATAGCCGACCACCTATACGGGCTATTGTATTTGTGCATATTATTTCAATTTTTTGGAGCCAGCCAACGGAAACAGCTTGGAAGATCCGTGCGTGCCGAAACCAACGTGGATGCTCTTTTACAGTCCTTATCCGATGATTTTGTAACCATCGCGCTAACCACGAGGCAACGTTGTGACGCGTTGCATGCTCTGAGCTATCATTTACCGGGTATTTCGCGTTACCCAAGGACAATATCTCATACACCACGGTCGTGAGATGGAGCTATTGGTTTCCCTTATGAATCGTACCTGGGAAAACTCAGGTCGTCCATCGAGAGACCCGCAAGACCTGTGGAATAACTATACTGAAGGATTCGCGAAGTCAGCAATATATGTTCCGAAATGAAAGTAATATTGCTCCGAATGATATTTTCATTCCCGTTCGTGCCGTACACGCGTTCATCCTGTGTTCTGTATGTTTTTCACTCTATGCAATCATATTGAAATATCATCCTCAACAAACGCCCTGCAAAAGTTGTAGGCGATCGATAATGTGCCTTTTTATTGTTTTACCGTTTCGGGCAATTTTTTCACACGGTTTGCCATCATATAGTCTGCCGTGGATGACGTACTGTTGGACACACTCACTGCACTCATTCACGCAATCATTTGTAAATATTCATCGCTTTCCACTAAGTCCTACGATGCCGTTGTTCCAATTTTGCCCATGTTCACATAAATTCACATTTTTCTCCTCCACTTTTCTAGATTGCATATTTGTCTTTCAGTGTGATAACAGACGGCGTCCATTGGGCACGGCGTGGCTGTAACTGGTTGTTGGTTTACAAGTGAGCAATGAAAAGCCGTTCAAAAACAGGCTCATTGTTGCAGTCAAGGGTAAGTCGATAAAATTCGTTGTTTCTGACTAAACTCCAGACGCTGTTTGTACCATCCCGAAAATCGCAGGAGAACCGGTGTCTGTCGTTGAAAGACATAAAGCGTTGGTTTAATAAAGCTAGACATCAAGGCGAGAACGCATGTACGTAAATTGTCATTTCCTTCGAAATAAATCTCACGCTACTTTTTCTGTTGGAGCTGTTTTATTCATTTGGTGTAATCAACACCTTTTCAGGCATTCTGAAGATTAGTAACTGTTTATCATATATCACAACTCTACATGTTCCCCTGATCTAGTTCGTAGTTCATTTGATATTTTCCCATTTCATTTGATCATCAGATGGTAATCCGTTTTGTTGAAAACAGTTTTCAATTAAACTATTTTTGGAACCTGCACGCGAAAATGTCTTGTTGTCCAACGTTTTCTTAAGTGCGACTGTCTCACTTTTCTATATCTTGATATTTCAGATCCGGTGACCACGTAACAAGAACGATGAACATCTTCCGAACATTCTGAATGAAGCAGTCGTCGAATAGCAAGTTTGCACAAAATTTCAGTATACCATTTTTATAATAAACTTGGTGATTTTCACAAACTGTTTTTCTAACCAATGATTAGTGGGTAAATACACTGAGAAACGGGTAGGCAATATGGATTAGGGAAAGAAGAGTTATCCATTACCGGCAATTTTTTTCTAACGTCGGGCGTGCTGCTTGGGTATAGACGGTAAGGTCATTTTACCACAGGTGTAGTATCGTGGCTGAATGCATCTATCACACTCAAAATAAGTGTTGTGCCCCTTAACTTGTCGGGCAAGGGCTCGTGCGGGGCTGTCACACATAATGGCAGAGAGCATACATTAGTAGAACACACCAGGATGTGCAATGCTTGTTCCAGCACCGTTTTCAGTTTATCAATGCGCTCCTGCAGGAACTGTTCGACGGGTTTTGGTTTGCCTCTACCACAGTAAAATCCCACAGTGAATATCTCACTGCTTCGTGGTCCGATTATTCCTGCCAATATCGGCCACAACTGCAAGTCGGACGAACGATAAATGACGGTTCCGTCACAGTATATTTGAATACCCTAGATGCATTCTGGTAGTTTCAATGTGCATATCAAACCAGAAAGTCCTTTCACAAGTCCCTTGTGAAAATAATTTCCGTTCTGCAAACTCCGGACGTTGCACTGCCTTTTTGTCCCACGCAGAATCATTGGGTCCTTTGGAATGTTTGTGAAATGTTTTCCAAGTACGCGCAGCGCTTCAACTCGTTAAGACACGTTAAACCGGAATTTAACGAAATCTTGGCATAGTTCGTTGAGCATTCGAAAATTCTCGTTGGTCTTTCCAATATCCGATATGAGGAATTCTTGTTTCTTGTATGCGCCAATAAACCATGATCATCCCCAAGGTCTGCTACAGTCACAGATGTAGACAGCGCTCCTTGAACTTCTTGAAATGATACCGACGAAGTTGATGGCACCAACTGGGTATTATCAGAGTTAATAGGATCACCACGATATCTGGATTCTGGAAGAGTTAATAAAACAATGCAGTCGTACTGTCAACAATAAATATTAAACATCCATTACCATGTTCCCATAAGGACGCATCCAAACAACACGGGCACGGGGCTCGCAATAATACTTCTCGCCGAAGGCCTTATCTTTGCAATCTTGATGATGCGGCCATAAAAGTGTTTTACCTATAAACGGGAATCTAGACAGAATTGTTGCTAATGTTTCACTACATTGCATACGTAAGAAGAAAGCCAAAATAAATAACAAAAGCCCATCCAATATCAACCCAGTATTCGTTATTGGCTAGCCCAATCAGATCCCTACCACAATCCGACTAAATCTTTGTCACAATGAACTGGAGCTTACAGACAATTATTTCAATTTTCGACTGTGTATGCAAGCAAACAAAGTTAAGATAAATTTTTATTTGTTTCTTCATATACACACGATGGCGATTACATCTACTGAGGCGCAAAGAGGGACAAATTTGTAACTAATGAAATCGAGAAGGTAAAATAGTTCGTAATTCAAGTTCGTGGGCCTCACTAGGCTTATAGAGGACGTTAGCATTTTTTAATGCATGGAAGGCAACATCCAGTATAGAACAATGTGAAAATGGTGCGTCAGCTCCGAAGCACAACGAACCCCCAGCGAACAATGACAATTCAAAAGGGTGAGAAACCGTAACTTAAAACAAAATGTAATGCATTTCAGTATTGGTATTATTTCAGATTTTCACATCCATGTAACATTTTGGGAATTTCCTTTCCAGGTATATGGATCTTACTTTGCACAAATGATGATTAAACATCTCTATCAGAAGCCATCGCTACCATAGGGATGAATGCTACATGGGAATGGATCTTGAAAATTGGAGGCAGTATTTTTGAAACGAAAAATTTATTTGTATTTGATGCGTGTATTATGTACGGTTTTGCAAAAATCCTTCAAAGTACATTGTCATCGAACCTTAAATCTGATTGTCTTCGATCGCGGTACCTGTGGAAATCAACGTGGAAAAAGTAAACTGTTATTGAAGAACCATCAGTAAGTCAACTAAACGTTGTGTAGTAAGTGAGAATGGTGGGCCAGTCAGTTTTCCAGTAAACAACATCGCATTTTCCAACAATGTTTGCAAGTTTAAAAAAGGGATGTATCTACATTGATGTCCGTTAGTGAAATCGCCTGTCGATATATACTGTGTAACATATGCTTGCTTTTCACACTTTTCCACACTTATGTGTATGAAACGGACAACAAAATGGCTCACAGCAAGAACATAAAAATTGAATGCAGTTGACTAACCAGATCTCGAGAATAGCCTAGAAGTTTGGATAGACTAAGTGCTCCTATAAAATCCCTTTCTACAACTTTCGGGACATCACTTTTACAAGATATGCCGAGGCGCTCACACATGTGAACAGTTTGGATGAATTTCACCATTTACACGACGTCCTGGGAACACCAGAAGCTTCCAATAAGATGGTAAGTTACTATACGTGTAGGTGACAGATATAGGCCACAACACTCCGGCGGTACGCAACTAAAAACCTTCGGGATGCGGTTAAACAAATGCTATCTGCTGTGGCCAGCGATGACGTTGCAGTGAAGTGCTGCTGGCTGGGTAGCAGCAAGAGGATAGCCGTCTGCCATCATAGACTCATCGAAGCAGTAGAAGGTATATCAACATCGACAAACACATCAGAAATTGGTTCCACAACGCTCGTGATCGCGGAGTAGATAGTAAATGTAATAGGTAGGTAGAATGAAACAGACTTGCCTCATTTCACATTTACGGTTGACAGAAACATGTTTACTGTGAGACTAACATTTGAAGTACATTAACCGTTTACTGAATTACATTGGGCTTCCGCGTTATTCCCGTACGCTTCTTTCGCTATCCGTGTCATATATGTAACTGTAAAAAGGTAGCAGGTATATGCAAGCATATGTTGCTCGGTATACATCGACAGACAGCTCCATTACCAAATTTCAAAGTAGGTTCATCTCTTCTGTTCAACTTGTAAGCGTCGTTTAAAAATGCCATGCCGTTTATTAAAAATATTTATATCGGATGCCACTACCACTTAATACATAATTTTTAAGTGATTTGCTGGCAGTTCTTTAATAACAGTTCACTTTTCTATTCTCATATCTGCAGATATCACGACCACAGACAACCGAATCCAAGGTTTAACTAAAATGTACTTTGATACGTGTATATACATAAACATACATACATATGTCGATGCGGAGATGAAAATATACTACAGTTAAAATAAACCGTAAAAATAAGAGTGATGAATCATTTTCACCGCAGAAAAACCGAACAGCACATCCTACGAAAGTCAAGGACCGAACTACAACAAATGTTGGTTGTGTGTAACCAAAAGCTAAGATTAGTGTAAAATATTGCCTGTATCATCAGGCTTCGCGCAGCGAAATGTCAGCACCCATCTCACTCGATAGCCACGTGAATGACCATCCTAGTGGCAAATGGGTTCCGGACCGGTTCCAGCAGCTTGCCGGACGCTTTACGGAAAAGAGCCGGAAGGTTGCCGGCCATATTACCGGTGGGGTGCCGGCCCCGGAAGGGCATACCGGAATCAATCCGAAATCGGCGTACGATTTCAGTCTACTTTAAATTCAAACCCGATTTTCGAAATCGCACACGAACCTCCAACAATCATGTAACTCTTGCTTGTCCGGAATTCACGCAAGTAAGCAAGTAGTCAACTGATCGATCAAGTTACCTGCGTGAACAATCTCATCTCCACATTCCCAGAGCAATGCTTACTAAAGGATGGCAAGATCTAGCGTTGTACAACGGCCAGTGCAATCTAAATGAGATTTGTTCCAAAATACTCAACCGTGGACATATCAAAACGAACAAATTGTACGAAGTAAAAATTTCATGTAGTAGGTAATACTTACAAGCTGATTTTGTTGAACAAACTTCTTCCCATCAAGTAGTTTCGCGCCAAGCTCTGCAAAGGATAACAATGGTGTGACTGAGAATTGAGAAGAATGGTAGTACGAAAAATATATGTATATCTGTATGCATAAATATATACATATATATATGTAACCGACTCCGGAACGGTATTTAGTTAACTAAAGTGAAGCATGACATTCGTTATCGTCGGCTGTGTAAATGAAGAAAAACTAATCATGGAACTACGAATGCGCGATCAGTGAACGTACTTGGCGGTTTTACAACCTAGGCCGCGATCTCTAGGTAGCGTCCAATTAGTCCAAGAAAGTCAAGGATCGAACTACCACAAATGAAACGGTAATATCAGGTGAAATAGACATTTTGTGATGAAATAAATTACGTATAAAAGAAGGTGAAATAAATTCTGTTGGGTGTAACCAAAAGCAAAGAATGTTATAAACTATTGATTATGTAATCAAATTTACAGTGGTATATTAGGCCTAGCGCTACAAAATGCCACCACCCATCTCACTCGCTAGCCACGTGAACGATCATGACCGTGACAATTCCGATACGTTTTCCAGATTGATAAAAGACTTTTACGAAGATCTCGATGAATTCATAACCGATTTTCGAGAGTTCCAGCGTTGCACAAGTACCAGCCTTTACAATTACAATGCCCGTACATGGAAACAGGCCAAAAAGCGTGGGCTAACAATTAGCGACGGAATGAAATATCATTTCGTGCAATACTGTTGTGTCCATCGGCGCCGAAAAGGTGGAGGTGGATCAAGGTGAGAATAGTTATATGCTAATGTTTGACTTCGTTGTAGATACAAAAACCTGGAGTGCCGAGCTTTCGTCACCTTGGTCGCGAAAGGAACTGGATATCGTGTTGCAAAGTGGTGCTTGTTGCATAGTCATAGGTTCCAAATAGGAAATCCTAGTTTATATGTGGCCCACCGAAGGCTGACAGCATTTTAAGAGTCCACGGAGTTTCACTTAATGGTTACTATCCATAATACAGCTGAACTAAGGGGCTATACTAGTCGTATGTTCAAAAGGCTTCTGAATAGCATGGACTTTCGGTCTATACGTTTGACATTTCTTCATATTCCGCAATTTATGTAGTTCCAAAAAGGTATCCATTTTGCGATACAAATGGACATTATGGCAGATACATCAGAAAAAGTTGGAAGACCAACTTCATATTATTTTTTACGACTAATTACGCCTTACGGCATTAACCGTAAGTTGCTATTTTTCCAGTTCCAATGGGGTATAAATTTTGAAACAAGACTCAACATTTAGGCAGGTGTGAGCGGAATTGGCGGCAGACTAATACCGCCATAATCCCATTCAAATTTAGCGGGGTGATGTGTTCGGCGACCTTGCTCACCGGCGCCCGTTCAAATCCCATCGTGGTAGTTTCATTCATCGTTACCTCAGTCCAAGAGAAAAATTTGAGCAACCGCCGTTTCTACGGTGGTTACTGTGTTCGCTGTATTCGGCTGATTTGAATAGTCAGTTTGTAAATATAAGAGCTGGGGCGGCCATGTTGGAGGACCTCCTGAACGTGCTGATTTGCTGTCGTTGGTTTGTTGCAGGCGCACCTGTCGGAAGTCTGAATCGGACGAAGACTGGTGAGGAATCCTGGACAAGAAGGTCTGCCGCTATTCCCGAGGAGCATAACGATCCCGACCCGGAGAAGCCGGAGCTGTGAAGAACTGGTGTAACTTGTTTCTACTGCATTCGTTCTTGCCCAGTACATTTTCCTCTCTTGTACTCTCTGTTTTTCTTTGTTGACCGAGCGCAGTGCACCGGACGATGGCTGATTAGCCGCGTATGTGTCTGTTCCTAGCTAACCGGCCCGTTACAGATTTGGCACCTACGGCGGCACCGAATTCTGGAGACGTGAGTCCGTCCAAACCATTGCCTACCTTGTCAGGTCCATTCACATCAGAAACGGCTGAACAGGTGTTATTGCCCATCAGGCGCCGGAAGCCTCCGTACACGGTGCCGGACTAGCTATCTCTGGGAGGTGATGTTAGCATCTGGGAGGAGCAAACAAAGCTATATATTCAGCGTTTTCCAGCCGATTGGCGGGTGGACCTGGTACTAACGCTGCTGTCGAAGGAAGTATTCAGCAAACTACTTGACCATGGAGTCCCGGAGGACGTGAACTCTTTATTTGCCCTACTGAGATGAATCGTGGATAGCCCGGTGGCTGAGGCTGACCGCCAAAATTAATTCTATATGAGGACACTGGAGGAAGGGGAGAGACTAGTGGAATACCTATCCACACTGCTTCGTCTGGCCCGGCTAGGATTTCCAGAGGAGTCAAGGGATGACAGAGAAAGCGGGACCCTCAGTCGATTTTTGGCTGGGGTACGAGACCCTTTGGCAAAGGTGTTCCTCCGGCTACAACCACCCCGAAGGACCTGGCTGCCTTCGAGTCCACCAGCACCACGCTGGACCAGATGAGTGGTGGAATGAACATGCCAACCCCAGGAATTTTTGCGGTTTCAGCTAAGACAGGGAGATCACCGGCAGCCCTAGAAGTGAAAGTTTGCTATTACTGCCAGAAACCTGGACATATCGCCCGGTATTGCTGACGGAGGATTTACCGCGAAGGTAGGTCAACTTTTCATGCAGGTAATGTCAATAGTTTTGCGTATGGTAAACGCAGTGGTGTCTTACCTGTGATTGAGGTTACGACTGGCCGCCACCAAACTAGGGCTTTGATTGACTCGGGGTCCGTCTGCAGCTTGATTAGCAAACAGTTCATAGGTAAAGTACCGCCATGCCAGCCTTGTGAAAAGCTGCGCAATGGAAACCTATCCTTCGTCCACGAGTCGCACGCTGGACTCATTAATCATCATCGTCCTAGACCATCGGCAGCTTCTCCGCACGCGCCACCCGCGGCAGCCCAGCGCACCGCACAGCACGTGGCAACGGAAGGACGGAACTGCGGCCCACAAAAGTTTATATACGGCCGATGGGCCAATCAAAACTCACCGAAGCAAATTAATTAGCAAGACCAAACAAAAACAGAGGAAAGAAGCAAACCGATCAGCATTTTACAATGAAAGAGATTTATCAATTCCTACGGGGAATGACATTATATCGTGACATTCATCATTTCCCTATTCATGTCACAACGGCTGAGTGATGCTTTACACCAGCACCTCTCAAGTGATTCGACGGTACCCGATCTCTAGCGTCAGTAAACTATCGTTTCATGGCACTCTCCATCTCCAGCGTAGATTCCCGGGAACGAGCGGTAGATTTCATGACATCTGTAAACAAACAGTAGTTACATTACAATAGACTGGGCAACGACGGCTTTAGGAAATTTGGTCGTGCACAACAGTTGACGATATCGTCGCTAAAGCGACGAAATGGCTCAATATTTCGTGAAATACTGTTGTGTCCATCGGCGTTGAATAGGTGGAGGTGGATCAAGGGTACAATAATTGTATGATAACAGTGGCAGCCTAATCTCGCCAGAGAGTGGAGTAAGTTCCGACCTGGCTTGGCGTAATGCAGACCTCAATTAGCCGACAGAATAAAGTTTTCATTTGAAAGGGTCAAAAATATCGCAAGAGTGTGCTTCATGGAAGCGGATTTTTAAAAATTATATCGGTAATTCTTAGTAAAACTTGTTTTTCTTGGTCAAATCTCTGTAACTGGCGCTCTAGTTATTGACTTAGCCGTCGCTAACTGTTGGTTGGGTTGGTGGTTATACATAATCGAATGTTATCCAATCATTTCCCACAATTTTTGCCAATAACAGATACGAATGTCCCTAGAAGTTCAATTTTATAGTCCCGTATACATAAATCATTGCCACTTGGACAATGAAAATATTTTCACCAAGGAAAAATCGTCCATTTTTTCATTATAAACAAAACGGGTAAGTCACTTCAAGCTCAGCAAGTACCTTGCATTTCGCAATAACTTCGGCAGATCAGCTTCGCGGTTTTCAAAATTCGCGCCCTGAGGATCTGGGATTCCGCGCCAATTCAATTATCTTGAGGTCGGAATTTACGCCACTACCTTCGCGCCATTGCTCTATTCAAACTTAGCGGGGTGGTGTCATCGATGACCATGCTCACCGACACGATTTCAAATGCCATTCTGGTAGTGTCATTCATCTTCACCACATGCAACCAACGGAGAAAATAACCCAGCGCGGCACTGCCCAGTCGCAAAGATATTCAGTAAAAAGAAACGAGCTGCTCTTGTCCAGCGTCTATATAATAATGATATTGTGGTACTCCTATTACTGTACTCCTCATGAGATTTCACGAACTTCAGTGCAAGCTTCCAAGGCACACGTCGGGAGTCGCTTCAGCCCAACAGCGGTGAACAACGTGCTGCTTGGGTAAAGGCTGAACCAAGGACGGACAAAAGCTTTCCTACAAAAAGGTACAAGAAGTGCAGCTTACGGGTATAAGTCCATCTGTCGTTGAGGCAATGGGGAATTGCATTCTACAATCACACTTTGGTATTGCGGAAAAGCCAACATATAGGCAACGAGATACGCCGGAAATCCAGCAAATACCGAGAGCTCCTACATTACGTGGGACCCGTATATATGATAAGTTTACCATAGGAAGATGAGTATCACCATTTTTTGGCACCACCAGTGGCGGCTTACGTTTCCTGTCATTCCCGCTTGTCTCTTCGTTACCACCAGTTTGCAGCTGATCTCCTTTCCATGCTTGAGATTGCGGATTGTTCCTACCTGGGTTTGGGTAGAGCAGCCGTTACGCACTGATGGGTTTCTCGTTAATCCCTTTGTGGCTCTTAAGGACCTTAACAGCATGAGGAATTTGTTGCCACTCATGACGGTGAAGTTAATAAATACTAGGTAAATATTGTTTGTGTTAATCAAGTGTATGTAAGTGTCTTTCAAGTTGTTGGTCGACCCGCCCGTTACATTTGATTGGAGCAGCTGTCACATATAAACTGACACGCAGGGCTGCACTCTATTTTTGCGGTGCAGCTTGTGCAGTCCGGTCGTCGAGGTGTCGGTCATTCCGTGGGCTATGCAGCCGGGGCTCTGCCAGTGTTGCCCGGTTTGGGAGCATTCAGCTACGGGTTCCACTGCCGGCTTGGGTTTCCGCTTTTGCAGTTCACTGACCAATGAGTTGGCTGGGAAACGAGCTCATCAGGTACCGCTCCTGTACGCGTTTGGCACATTTGCAATGCGACTTTTGGAGAACTACCTGAGCGTATCACCTCTAGCCACATGATGGATGATCAAAGGATGACAGAATGCAAAACCGGCCGCTGTGGATTGCTAATGTGCGGTTAATACTGAGAGATGATTTCTTCCTTCAGGGGCTTTCGTTATCCTTCACTAGGAACGTTGGTACGTGAGTCTTCTTTTACGTGCGCAACAAAGGAGCATTGTAGCGTGACGGTTGACGAAAGTAGTCAGAATGACGTTTATTTTCATAACGGGTAGTGGAGTGCACCATTTGCTAGGTGGAGGTCATGGGTTCGTCGTACCAATGACTGTCATTTGGCCCCAGTGGTTGTACAACCTGTCCGGTAAGATGCTCTAATAGCTAGAAACCGGTGCCTAAGTGTGTATGCATCGTTGCTCGACGGGTGCAGTTACCAGTATGTTGAAGGCGCTAGGGTTGCCTAACTGTGGTCAATTTGGTCACCTTCGTACCCCACGGCAAGCTTTGTTATCCCAGTTAACTCGCATGCGTAACAAGTGCGAATGGGAAACTCGCGGCACCCGATGGACCAGTCATATTTACGATTAA
The DNA here is from genome assembly GCA_948099385.1 of Fasciola hepatica. NCBI lineage: Eukaryota > Metazoa > Platyhelminthes > Trematoda > Plagiorchiida > Fasciolidae > Fasciola > Fasciola hepatica. Next base: position 22,016,980 of record CANUEZ040000024.1, on the reverse strand, counting down.
AATACTAGCAAGCTTGTTGCGGACTTGCGTGAGCGCCAGAGAATAGAAACATAATTACGCCATATACATGGGACCGGTACATTTGCACATATAAATGTTTTCATCGTTGTGCTTTGCTTAACTTACTTTGTAGTTATCCCTGTATTGCACACATTTTAAGGAATCATGTACCAGTAATACCGATGAACTTCCTCCGCGGAAGCTCCGGCTGGTCCGTTTTCCGAAGGATGGTTCAGTTGGAACTATACATCGCCAACGGCTGGTGGATTTCAAACACCAGATGGCCTAGAGCAAAAGTGCTTCGGAATATCGAAGCATGTTAATTTTGGGTAGACAGATGCCCGACAATATTCCCGTTTATGAATGACTTGAACTGTTTAGTTCAGGTACGAGTACATTTAAAATTAAAGTGCTGCCAACAGAAATTTTTCGTGAGATTTAGCAGTGTCAAACGCAATATCTGCGGGATGCCACCACGGAGGCCTCTGATGTGACAGTACCAATGAAGCTATGTGCACGTGGTACGCAACGCGCAAAACGTACGTCGATGGCATATTCTTACTGCCGCAGACGGCTTGTCAACTTTTGCAGTGACTCAGAAGATACGCAAAGACTATACCCGGGGCCGAGATTTTTTCCAAGTCTACCGGAACAATGTCTTGGTACCAGTCAGACAGCGAGATTTGGTAAAGCGATCTAACTTAGTAGTTCCTATCATCTAAACACTCCTCCAAGCCGCACTCAGTATCCCGTAGGATGGAAACCGGCAACCGAATTCAGGTACTTTCCTTATATCGCTAGTCAGCCAGTTTTTACGTATTCATCTACACAATCATGAAGTTTTTGAAGCTCTGGTTCAACTAGTTGGTAGTTGCTTTGATCGTCCTTAGAAAATGAGCGTTTTCTGGACACCCTTGAGGGTCTATTTTCTCTGCGACCTTTTCTGAAGTTTGATATTTACCTCACAGTTTTGTTCCGGTGAGTACTTTTACTGGGCTGAACTTTCCGAGGTCTCTGTCAACCTAGCTTTTAGATCGCTTTCACTTTCGGTTCTTCGCTGATTCTACTTGCTCGCCGTTGGCTGTTTGCTTAGCCGTTGCGTTCATCTTCATTCGGTTTACTGCTCTTATCTGTACTGTTTCGGTCCCACAATATATGAATACGCTTTTTCGTCTCTCAACCGACTTCAGTTTTCCCTACTCGTCCAAAAGAGGGGATTACTTTAGTATTTCGCCTTGAGACCGGATTGAAGACAAGTTTATTAGCTGCCCTCAAATGTGCTTTATAAGTCTTAGCAAGACCTTTGTTGAAACAACACAAAGAGCCATAGAACACTCGGACGATAAGATGGACGAACTGCAGGCTTCTTTGGCCGCCTTGGCGGGAGATATGAATATAAAAATTTTCACCAGCATTAATCTGCTGAGCTCCAGGTGTGTCGCATCACAGAGCCAAATAAATGCTTTATCCAGCGCAAGGCCAACAAACCGAGTGCGATCTTTCTACAAGCCAAAATGGGCCGCCACTCTGGAGGAATTACAGATGGTGGACGGTGATTCAAATGTTTCGATGAACTACGAAAACCTGGCAAGATCACAAGACTGTTCAATACTGCTCCAGGTTTCCATGCTCATCAGGACTGTCACAAATAGCATTTGGGAATCAGTCCACGAATTGTTGTCCCTGAGGATCGGTGATGAGAATGCAAAGCGGTGTATCTAGTCAGGCAGTGTTACGAAGTCCGTTGCTTCGCAGCTTCAACTTAAGGGCGTAAGTGAGGTCAACTTTCCTTTTCTTTTCACGCAGACCATACAACATTAGACGCCATTAGCAGCAGCGAGCGGCCGAAAGGTATCCCCGACGGCGATACCGGAAAGCATGCGTAACATTGGTTCAGCAACGCCAGGGACCGCGGACTATCGGGAACGGCGCCCAGGTAAAATGTTGCGGGACATCAGAAAATGATTGAGTTTTAAATTCAATAAACCACCATCTTACGGGTAATTCTACTCGGTATATTGTGAAGCGTACTTATCATTTATATAACTTTGGTACTTTCTTATACGGATCTCAGTCAGCCACCCACGCTTCATCATCATCTTATTACATGAACGCAAGTGATTAAAAAAATTTCCATTTCCTGTACCATTCCAGGGGCCATTTGAACTTTCTAGTGAGAAAATAACGAAATCCCTTGGATATAACTGTACTCCTTTTACCATCTTTGTTGTAATACAATTTCACTTATGCAGTTGGCTACCCTGTTTTATTTTTCTCAGAGTTATACGAGAGAAGGTACATGAACTGGTAGCTATGGATCGTTTACCGAGATTCAAGTTGGTGGATGGGGGAAATGGGTGACTTTGGAAGGACAGTTTAAGACTACCAAACAACTGGGTTATCCCCACCGGGAAGCGATCGGGGCCAGGCCGGCATGTGCCTTACAACCCACATAAAGCACCCCCCCCCCGACTAGGGTGCCCCAGGCAAGGCCCAGGGCATCCCAACCGATTCCCAGTCAAGATTCCATGGGGACCCAATCGGGCTTGACTGAGATTGCCACGTGGCACACTTTTACCGATGTAAAAGTACAAGTAATAACAGACTACTTTCCAGTCTTCGACCTAAGCGCTGTCTTCCAAACTGGCAGTTTCTCTAACTAATTGCGGTTCGCCGTCTTCTTGGGCCAGGTTGACAAGACCAACCGAAATGGAGGGGAAAATCAGTTGCTACAACTCACGATACTCGCACTGCCTCCCGGAAGTTTCTGTTACACGGCTCTCCTTTTCAGAAGGCTCCGTCCCTGAAGCCACAGCTCTTCTCCCTCCTGTTGGTAACTGTTTCTCCAACTGTACGGCCGGCACTGGACCTTGGTCTTCGGAAGGTGAAATCTCACTGGTTGGGTTGATTTCCCAAGCCATGCACTCAGAGAGCTCTGGCTTATCGAAATGAACCATGATTGGTGGACTGCCGTTATTTATTGTTGATTTTCGGATGTCTCAGGTTGCATATGAAAAGGACCCTTTCAACACAAAAATTCCCCTTCCAACACCCGGATTGTTCGGCGGGCGACTCTCTCTCGGTGGGTAATGGCGCATGAAGCCCCAAAAATCCTCCAAAATGTTATGGAATGTCAGATGCCTTCCTGTCATAATTTCGTTTTGCCGCCCCTGTGTTGTCCGGAGATAGGATCAAGCAGCGTCCTCGCCCCTTCCTGTTTTGTCTCGAAGCTTTCTGAAATACTTCGCCACAGTAGTGTTCTGGAAATAAAGTTTAGGCGATATCAAATCTGTCCGGGGCCGGATCTCCCTCCCCGTCCAAAAGGAGTTTGGGGTCCATTTTGTTGATGCGCTCACAGGTCTGCGATAAGCCAGCCAGCAGAAATGTATTTCCTTGTCTCTATCAGTACCACGTTCGACGGGGGCCTTGGGGAGATTGATGGGTGTCCGATCGGTGCAGCCAACTAACTCCCTTTTCTTCTAGACCGTGGGTTTTTTTGCTTGCTTCGTCAGTGCCAACAGACCTACAAGGCTGCTGTAGGAGATAGCTCTCAGAATTCGTGCCCTCATTAGCGTTCAGCTGGCCAAAGGCAACGATTTTGGTATCCTTAGTTCTCAAGGGTATCGCCTTGCACCACTTAGCGAAAATATCGAACGGGGCCAGCAAGTAATAATTTCCTCGTTGTGTAAGTGGCAGTGGTCCGAGTAAACCCATACTAAATATTTCATTGGGAATCCAAACGATATTCGGTGTAACGAAGCACGTGGTGCCTTTCTGGGACTCTCAAGTCTGCCACAACATTCGTAAGTCTTGCGAGAGTCTAATAAATCTATTCTCTTGTAAGGCCATCAGAACAGACTCCGTGCAACTATCTCTAGGCTACTGGCACCATCGTAGCCTAGCTCTGCGTGCAGCCTTGTAAGAACTCTCTGTACCAAAGAACAAGGAATAGTAACTTTGGTCGGATAATCAGGAACAAGGTGGAAAAATAAAGCATTATCCACAATGCTCAAACGATAGCAGAGGCTCCACAGATGCTCGGTGCATGAACCGAGCCTACCACCTCTCGCCGGGCAGGCTTTTCTTTTTCTGCCCTTTACTTTGCGTAAATGGAACCTGTGTCCCTATAGCTGGACTGGATTGAGCCCCAGTGCTCCCCGGTATCCTCGTGTTGGCTGGTCAGTGACACATAGATGAGAGCGCAGGAAGGGCAATCTCCGCGGTTTCAAACTGGCCTCCCCGATAATGCGTCCTCACTCAAAAGTAGCTACCCGCCCGATGTTCATTCGTGTATTAACACTCTCACAAACGGTCCTTCCACCGGTCTGTCTGTTCTTGGGGGCTTTTAAAGTGTTGTAACCACTAAAATGCCCTGAGGTCTGAGAGAATTCGAAATCTTCACCCGACTAGGTGTTGTCTAAATATTTCTGCAAAGGTAACCAGGGCTAGCATTTATTTTCTTGTTGTGCATTGTTTTATCTCCTGTTTACAAAACGTTTTGCTTCCGTAGGAAAAAACGTGCTCTATTCTTTCCTATCCGACTAATAATACCAGGGCCCCGAAGACCTCGTCTCTAGTGTCCGCTTCCAGAAACAAATAGTCTGTTTCTTCAGAGGGATTTGGAAATGCTAGCACGAGTTTCGAGTACGGAGCTGAAAATGAGTACGCGAAGGGCTGCCCTCATCTTTCACCCCAACTGAAGCCTTCGTCGTTGTGCAGAAGAATGTTCATTGGTGTATCTCGTTCTGCAAAACTTCGATGAATCATGCGTGGTAAAGCAACCTCAATAAACTCCTCGATTCCGCAAAGTTGTAGGGGGTTTGCTAATAAGGGGCTTGTTCAGTTTCACCTAGATCGGTTCCTATGCCCTGGTCCGAGAAATGGTGGCCCAGAAAACCTAACTCCTTGGGAAGAAGTTTACTCTTGGATAGTTTCATCCTGAGCCCCGTTTCTCCAAATCTTTCCAAAACGGGTTTAATTTTCTTAACTTTCCTTCCTTCATCTTCCCATGAATCAGTTCATCAACAAGGTATCAAATGCACATGGAGGTAGTCCATCCCGCCAAAGATCGTTCATTCGTCGGCAAGAGGTATCAGGTGCTTTAGTCAGCTAAAAACACCGTCTGTAGCTCATAGAGCCGGATTGCGGCGGCAAAAGCTGGCTTCTGCTGGTCTCCTGCTGCGAGCTCAACCTGCCAATACCCAGATGCCAAGCCCAGGATGCTGGGGTAGTGCCTACTTCATAGAGCGTTGAAAAAGTGAAAACGAGTCCCGTTTGTTGACAGCCTTAAGTATGCTGTAGTCTACACACAGACTCAGTTTTCCATCCTGCATAACTAATGCCACCGGGTGAGACCAACGGGACTGTGATTGCTTGATAACGTCATTCTTCAGCGATTCCCCGATTTTATGCTGCACCTCTACCTGGTAACGAATTCATGTCCCATTGGGAGCCGCTCTAATGGTTTTTTAAATCCCCATTGTGGGTTTGGGGTCTGCCTTAACCTGTCGGGTCCATTCTAGTGTTTCTTTATGAAAACTGATCGAGAAACTTTCCTAGGAGGCCCAATGAACGTGTTACATTCAGCCTCATCAGCTCCGTCCATCAACCCACCAAAGCGTGTTACTGGACCATCACTTGCCAGTGTCATTACTCAACTGAGTCTGCCAAACTTTTCCTAACCAAAGCCTTTAATTTATACATTTCCTAGATATGACCTATCATATGAGATGGCAATTACACATCACAAAATCAATGAAACACATTATCCTATTATTCTATCGCACGGAATCCCTTAGACCACCGAAAAAGCTTGCTTCCTGAAAGGCTGTCCACTTCCGAATTCGAAATTTTCATCCCTGTGACGTTAACCTCCCCACAACTTACCGCCTTTGCAGTTGTACCAAAAGGGGCCGATTCGGCTTTCTCGAATATTGCCGTCAACACCTCGCCAATGAAAACATGCACCGATCCCTTGTCAATCAGACCACCAAAAGTAGCTCCATTAACTTCGCCCGAATAAACAATGATTCGGCACAAAAGGATAATATCGAAACGACAGAAACGATTGACTCAGCTGCTACCTAGTTGATTGCCTGTTCCATAAAAGGGCATGTGGCGCCCCACTAAATGCAAAGAGGATGGCCGTGGAGGGTTGCCACGGAGTTCAGCGCACCACACACTGGTGCTTATACATTGGCTCCTGTCACAAAACGGGTGAAGTGTACCAGTGTAACTGCCTCAGTACCACCTCCTTCTCCACTCCAGGGAACTGCGTGCTGGCCGTTGAGTATTCAGCCACCATCCGCGTAAAACGCAACGTTCACTTTTAGTTGGCATTCCTTCGACTGCCCGTCCCAGGCGTTCCTCTTCTTCCCCGTAGACAGCGCTCGTCAACCTTCTCAAACGTCCCTCGTTACAACATACGTTTCACAGCAGGATTCGAGACCCCGTAGACAAACCGTTCTAGTATACGGCGGTCCAGTCCCCCCTTGGCCTCTTGTGGATATGCTCACCGGCTCATCCGTTGTAGCGCCAGGTCAAAGGACATTACGTCCGCATTTGACAGCTTATTTCCCCGTGAACTTTCTGTTGGTAGTGCGAAAAATCACCCGGGGCGCCCAGTAGTCTCCGACTGTGTTCGGGAGAGGAATCAAGGTCGCCACTTTTAGAACGTCTGCTTCATTGTCAATGCCGTAGGCTTCTCGAACCAGCAGCCTGTTATGACACCCTCTTGCTGCTCTTCTGTGAACGATTTGAGATATCGCCAAAATTGGCCACACCACCGGCTACAACTCCCAACAAGGAGGAATTTCTCGGGCACACCAGGAGTAGAAACTTGTTGAGTTTTGACTATCTTGGGCCTTGCCAGTGCGCGATGAAGTTCATGAACCGATGAAATCCCCGGGTAATCCTCCTGTGCCGAGCGTCTGTCGCGTCTTTCCGATTACTAGGTTAAACTTGCCTCTTCGGGATCTTCGATCCCGGGTCGCGGCTCCAATTTGCATTAGTCGGCCATAAGAGAAAAGACTGAATTCAGCGGTGTGAAGATTTATCTAGAAAGTGTGGCACGCTAGTACCGGTATAAAAGTACAAACGTAAACACACTACGGTTCATTCTTCTTCGATCGTTGCGCTGTTTTCCAAACTGTTGGGTTCTCCAACTAATTACGGCTCTTCGTCCGCTTGCGGGAGGTTGGCATGAAAAAGTGAAATGAAAGGGAAGATCTATTACTAGAGTTTACATGCTTGAGCGATACTCCAGAATTTCTCATTACACTATGAAAATTATTTTTTTGATCGCGGAAGACACCGACGCAGTAAAAGTAATCATCCCACGGGAAGGCCTCTCATGCTAAAAGACTACGCACATACGGATATAATCTTAGAAGGTTTTGCCTGGATTTCACATTCTTTCATCAAACCTAACCTTGCTGCAAGCATGGGCCTGACCCCATTATTCCGTCACAGATTGGGCTGAGGCACATTTTACACTTTCACCCACGGACCCGGAGACTTATGTGGATCTTATGGAAGCGCAGTTTGGGACGCCCTTTAGTACTCTAGATACCAGAGTCCAACCAGATCCCGAAAATGGTCTGAGCAACGGACAACAAACCAAAAGTTCCGACGGTTGCTAGAAGATGGTAAAAGCTTATGAAATGTGTGAACAAATGGCTTGTATTATAACGATGTCGATCACATTCACGTTTTAGGGTGACACTGGACGTGATACTAGGTGATGAGGATAAAAATTCACTTGTTTGCAAGCTCAGTAGTCAAAATTGTGTTTTACAATTGACGGAAACCAATTTTCTCTACAGCAATCAGGCAAACAACACAGAGTCCTGTGGCATCGAATAACGTACAAACAGCATGGAGCTAAGCTCCAATTAGTTATGTTTGTCTATAGTAATTTTGAACTTGAATATACATATTCAAGCTCAGTCTTATCCATCTCTTTACAAGAATCCCTTCCACTAAGAAGGGAACTGCCGAAGTGATCCTCCGATCTAATTTAGGGCGTACCGCGCGCAGGTCTCCGCCAAACTCACGAGTTCCACGTGTCGTCAGCCTTCTAGGGGATCATAGTCCGGTGCCACAATCCATTCGTGCCACCGGTGGAGGTTAACTAAATTGCGCACGGGCCTATAGATCACCTACAAAGCCCTCACCTAGGTGTCACAGAAAAGAATATACATATAACGAACAAAATAATCCAACACGACTTTCCGGGGTTCCTTCATCTACTGTGCCCGTACTTGCAATGGAAGAGCAAAATATAACACGTGAGCAAACGGCGAGGAGTAGGAATGGAATGAAAGGAACTTACCCCGGTCGGTCAGGGGAATACGCAAGTTATAAATGTGCCAAATATTTCGTTTTTTGTTTTTCAAAGTGGTTCTATAGAACGTCAGACGGTGAAAGCAACGCTAAGTAGGGTTGTAAAGTCCAGCCACCGGAACGTTCGAGCGACGCGTAGCAACCAATTTCGACACAATTCAAAACAAAGTCGATTCCAAATAGCTACGGTACTATATACAACAAATTAATTAATTTTACAATAATCAAACTTCAATAGTGTTCCTTCTGGGCTCTTTCGCTCCAAATTGGAAAACAAATCAACAACTGCAGCTGGGTTACAGCCAAAGGTTAGATACAGAAGATAAGATTACCAAATACAGTCACAACGAAGTTCAAACTGAGCGACTCTCGCTCGAGGCAACGGTAGGAGTCCGGTTTGTAACAAAGGCTTAGAGAAATAAAACAAACAATCGGAATTCCAGCAAATATAGTTCATACGAATGATTAATGTCGTTTGTAACATGGATGCTAATGCATGGAATGGGGTTTCCTGAACTCCTTTACACCGGCCCCCAAAATCCGACCCGGATTTTTTCCCGTGCACCGCTAGGTGTGGTCGGCCTCATGCATTGGCTCGCCCTACGGTTCCCCAATACCTAAAACTGGTCACCGTCAATAGCAGCTCCCAGTCGGACAAGTGGATCAACTCTCAGTGGTCCCTCCCGGTTCGGCAGATCCGAAGACCCGCCTCCCACTTGAGGAAAGTTGGCCTCTGAACTTACACCACCAGTGTCCGGTTCGCCCTCAATAAGACAAATCTTTCTAATGTCACGGAGCACTAATCCTTCATTAGTTCGCACTGTTGCCGTTCGTACCAAGCCATCGTCCGAAACTGAGATGTTTTCGATTACTCCTATCGGCCACCGGCCACGCGGCAAAACCTCCGAAACTAGGAGCACTACATCACCCGATCTAAAATTGCGTTCTCGAGTTATCCACTTCTGCCGCTGTTGTAATAGTGGAAGATATTCCCTGATCCATCTCTTCCAAAACACAGACGCTAGGTAGTTTGCCTGCCTCCACTGACGAACCATTCTATCGCGCAACGAATCCGTCGGAATATCTCGTGGGTTCGCCCTCAGGATAAGCAGGTCATTGGGCGTGAGTACTGGCAGATCACGACAGTCCGAGGTCAAAGGCACTAGCGGTCGTCCGTTTACTATCCGCTCACTTTCCGTGAGGAATGTCAACAGTATTTCGTCAGTCATCGGCTGCTCGTCACAAACTGAAAGAAGTACTCTTCTAACCGAGCGCACCATGATCTCCCATATGCCACCACGGTGACTAGCATGAGAGGGATTGAAGTGCCATTACACGCCCCGTTGCAACAATCTATCAGCAATCATATCACTAGACCAGTTTCCCATTAGGTTCTTAAATTCCCTTTGAGCCCCAACAAAGTTTGTACCATTATCACTAAAAATCTCGGACGGTGCCCCTCTCCTCCACATGAAACGCAGTAGTGTCATAATAAATGAATCCGTGCTTAGAGAATAAGAAGTTTCAATGTGTACCGCACGCATCTGGAGGCAGGTGAAGATGCATCCACATCGTTTCTCCATGCTGCGCCCATGTTTAACTGCAAATGGGCCAAAATAATCTATTCCGACGTACTTGAACGGAAACTAACCTTGTTGGATTCTAATGGCTGGTAGAGGAGCCATCATCTGTTTGCCTACGACTGTCAAATGCTTCCGGCATTTCCAACATCCTCCAAGTACACGCTTGACGGCAGCTCCCCCCCTGTACAATCCGAAATTTTTTGCGAAGTTCCGCGAGTAACAGATGGTCCTGCATGTCCTTCCATTGCGTGATACCATCGGATTATCGAGTTTGTAATTGGATGAGTCGTGGGTAGTACCACCGGATGTTTCACACCCTGAAGCTGATTGGAGTAGTTCATTCGTCCTCCAACACAAATAATTCCATTTAATAAAATTGAATCGAGTTTTAATAGAGTCCTGTTCATCGGAGGTTTGTTAGCGCATAGGTTATTATTTCTGGCTTGTAACCATTTTAACTGTTCACCATAGACCTTAGCTGTACAGTCAGAATAACACTTTCCTCCGCTTTAGCAATGTCGTGCAACTTCAACGGCCCAGTTTTCAGTCCTAGGTCTGTGCGACCGCCTCTCATGACTGCAATGTACATTTTAAAACGGGTTAACCACGCTACCGACTTCAGCAAGTGAAACCAACTGGAGTACCTAGCTAGAAATGCGTCCGTCCATGTATCCTGCAACATTGTGAGAACCGTACTCGAAGGCTGTTTCAACTCCACGTCCGGTGGTGCTGCAGCAACCGTAGAACTGGTCGGCCATAAAGTTTCGTCGTTTATCAAGAAGTTAGGATCTTCAAACCAGCAGCTGATATCACTTGGTGATTTTGTGCCTCTTGATGCCAAGTCTGCAGGGTTAGCCTCCGATCTGACATGACGCCACTGCCAGGGTTCCGACCACTGATGGATTTCAGCCAAACGGTTCGCAACGTACGTACTAAATCTCGTTTTAGTGTTGTTTATGTAATGCAAAACTATAGCAGAGTCCGTCCAGTAGTAGGCCTTACCAAACTTGATTCCAGTTTCTTCCATGAGCATCCGAGAAACTCTAACGGCCAGTCTTGCTGCGGCTAACTCCAAGCGCGGGATCGTTATGGTCTTCAGAGGAGCTACCCTTGACTTAGAGAACAATAGGGCACAGTAGGGGGCTATGTCCCTTGAAACCATTCTGGAATACGCCACCACCCCATAGCCAACTTCAGAAGCGTCACAAAATACATGAAGCTGCACACCTTCTTTCAGCGAGTTACCTCTAAGAATGGGACGCTGAATTTCGAATGCGCAAAATTGTTCCATACTTCTTAACCACTCATTCCAGCATCGTAGGGGTCCTTCTCCAATTGGATCGTCCCAACCAAGCTTCAAGCGACACAGTGATTGCAATAACACCTTGCCTGGCAGAATGAAAGGTGAAACCAACCCTAGCGGGTCGAACACGGATGATACTATAGACAACAAGCCACGCCTTGTTTGAGGTTTTTCGCGTATTGAGAATGAAAACTGGAACGTGTCTTCTATTGCGTTCCATTCTAACCCCAACGTCCTCTCCGGCACAGGCGCGCAATCATCTATTTCCAAAGTGGGATGGGCGAGCTCAGATTTTGGTAAAATATCCAGCACCTCCTTACGATTACACACCCACTTATGAAGCCGGAATCCGCCTCGTGATAGTAACTCACTCATCTGGATAGCGAAAACTCTCGCATTCTCCGGTGTGGGCAAAGAAACAAGACAGTCGTCTACATAGAAGTTGTTATACACGGCCGTGGAGACGTAATCCTCATACTGTCCTCCCCAATCGTTTGCCGTGCGACGTAACGCAAAATTTGCACAAAATGGGGAGGAAGTGGCACCAAAAGGGCGGGCATTCATCTGATATTCAACAGGATTACCACCTAGTCGACCATTTTCCCACCACAGGAACCTCAGTGCTCCTTTGTCTCTCGTTGGCACTCGAACCTGCATGAACATTTCTTCAATATCCGCAGCCAACGCGACAGATTCCTTTCGGAAACGAAGCAACACTCCAACTAAGCTTGCTGTCGTATCCGGTCCCTGTAGCAAGTAATCATTCAAGGAGCGTCCCTGGAATGCAGCCGCGCAGTCAAACACCACCCTCAACTTGCTAGGCTTTTTAGGGTTTGTAACTGCGTGATGTGGTAAGTACCACTTTGGCTCAAAACCCATTTTTAGCTGTACATCGGGAACTAACTGGGCGTGGCCCTTGCGCACATAACCCTCTATTATTGTAGAGTATTTTTCAAAGAATTCAGGGTCACGCGCAAACCTTTTCCTCAGGCCGTTCAATCTCTCTTTGGCCACAATATAGTTATTTGGAAGTCTCACTTCGGGATTCCTCCACGGGAGTGCAACTTCATAGTGTCCGTTCAACCAGGTTATGGCATTGGAAACCATATCGACGGCCTGTTTGTCCTCTAATGAAGGAGAGTTTTCTGACGCACACCCATCGCAGAATTCGGCGTTGTATAGTCGATCGATCTGTTCTGCTAAGGGATCGATTCCCCCCTCAATGTAGTTTACTGTTCTCGCAAAGTGTGGTTCCTGGTTTATCGGACCAAGAACAATCCATCCTAAAATCGTCCGCACAGCATAGGGTTGTTTTCTTTTGCCGCATCTTTGCTCTAATGCCCAATGTGCTTCTGGGACGTCGGCACCTATCAGGATTCGCACTCTCGAATCTTCCAGATTCCGTCTTTGGACGCAATGTAGGTGAGGCCAGGATAAAATGTCCGCATCTGTGCAGTACTGCACTGCTTGGATTGGTAACCTATCAACACAAAATGCTCTCTCTACATTCACGAAATCATTCTCTGACAATGAGTTCAGTCGCAGCTCCGTTATTCCCGAATTCCAAGTGGTAGTCCCATTTACGGTCGAAATCGAAAGTGAGGTCGGGGATGCCTTCAGGCCCACCAGCTCCATAATGTCCTTTTGTATTAGAGTCACATCAGACCCGCTGTCCAGCAGAGCGTAGGTCTCCACGGAGCCCCCCGGTCCGTCTACTCGCACTGGTAGCACACCTAAACTGACCCGACATTCTGGCCTAAGAGTAGCCGCACAATTATTGGTCCACTGCCCATGCCCTTTCGCACTGTCCGTACCCAGCTTATCCAGCTGCGGCCCTTGTGTTGTATCTTGCGTGACTTGATCGGCACCTTGCTTCTGTGCAACATGCAGTAGAGGGTGGTGCCGTTTCAAACAACCTGATGTTGAACATGGTTTTGAAACAGAACAGTTGCTGGACAGATGTCCACACTTGAGACACGAAAAACAAGCCTTGATTTCTTTGATCAATGCCCAACGACCGGGTATATCACGAGACAGGAATCGCTGACATTCCTCAAGTGTGTGTATTCCATTACATACCGAGCACCTGTTAGCTGCGACCAACAAAGTACTACCCTGATTTGGCGTGAACCGTGTCGCTTCTGGACGCGGGTTTTGTGCATAATTCCTCCAACTGGATGACCGCGAATACTCCTGAGCCTTGCTATTGGCGGCAAGTTTGCCAAACCTACTTCGAGCAATCCGTGCCTCACGGGACACTAGGTGCTGCCGATCTTGGAACCTCGGTTCGACTCCTCTTCCCAAAATATCATCAACGGTCCTAGCCCACAAATCCTGGAGACGCGTTGGTAGCACTCGAGTGATACGTTCCATAGTCTGCAATGAGTTGAGGTCTGACATGCAATTCATCTGCGTGAGGGCAACTTCGCAGTTCAGCATTTTTAACGACAATTTGGTCAGGGCATCCGAATCTTCTGCCAGAGGCTTTAAACCTTGCAGCAAGCCGTCAATCAGTGAACGAGCCACTACATGATCTTGTCCATACAGATCCTTTAGGATTTCCCTAGCCCTATTGTATGCCAGTGTTGGAGGCAACATAACACATTCGGCAATCGCATCCCTTGCTTGTCCTTTGCAGTAATGCATCAAATAAAGTAGGCGCTGTCCATCGTCTCGAACTCTACGTTCGACGTAATATTCGAACTGTTTCACAAACCTCCAGTACGTTGACGAGCAGCCCGCGAATGACTCCAGTTCCACCCTAGGCAAGTCCAAACGATAATCCGCTGCAGGTTTCACCATTGGAACCAAGCTTGTTTTTTGTGGTGCGTCGTTCTGCACGTGGCAATCACCTAAGTAACGAGAAAGATGTTCACTGACCATTACTCCACCCTTGACTTCATCTCCGCTGACTAGATTTTCTTCTTCCTCAGCGAGTGCCAAACGCAGTTTCGCCATTTCCGTCTCATTCCTCACCTGGAGCAGCTTACGTTGCTTATCTAACTCTAACTGTTCTACAACCTGCTTCTCCTTCAACTCGGCTAACAACAGATCAGCTCTAGCTCTATGGGAAACCGAGCTAACCCTAGAACAACCTGATATACTAGAGCCTGAGCAAGAAACATGACCAACACCTACGGGCAAAAGGGTTTGGTTCACCTGCGGGGTATTGTCCTTTGATTCGGAACGGTTTGCCGATTTGCTGCGTAATTTCATGTCTCAGCAATTGCCAAGGATATTGAGTACGCTAAGTAGGGTTGTAAAGTCCAGCCACCGGAACGTTCGAGCGACGCGTAGCAACCAATTTCGACACAATTCAAAACAAAGTCGATTCCAAATAGCTACGGTACTATATACAACAAATTAATTAATTTTACAATAATCAAACTTCAATAGTGTTCCTTCTGGGCTCTTTCGCTCTAAATTGGAAAACAAATCAACAACTGCAGCTGGGTTACAGCCAAAGGTTAGATACAGAAGATAAGATTACCAAATACAGTCACAACGAAGTTCAAACTGAGCGACTCTCGCTCGAGGCAACGGTAGGAGTCCGGTTTGTAACAAAGGCTTAGAGAAATAAAACAAACAATCGGAATTCCAGCAAATATAGTTCATACGAATGATTAATGTCGTTTGTAACATGGATGCTAATGCATGGAATGGGGTTTCCTGAACTCCTTTACAAGGGTTTTTAAAAAATAAGTAAAATACTGTCTACGAGACGCTTTGGCCAATGCACATGACGGCCGGATCGCGTTGTCCACTGCAGCTCCACGGTTTCTGGGTGTGATGCTTGAGGCTAGGGGGTGGCATCTATGATGAATGACGGAACAGTTGGGACACTGTCGTTGAGCGATCTCTCCTTCCAGACTAACATCATGGTACGCAACCTAAAGACGGCCGATAGATAAAGTCTTGTTTACCGTTTCGATCAACGAGGTAAACTCGACCGCGCCATTCGAGCTTTTTAAATGGACTTCCGGAGGGCTGCTGTAGAGATGTTCTAAGACTATTCACGTGTATGAAGATATGAATGCAAACGGAATGTTCTAATAGAAAGTAGGTCGATCAAGACTGCGGTTCAGTTCAGTTCAGGCAATTGTTAGGCACGCACTGGGAACTACTGAAGTGCTCCCACAGGTGTTGACCGAATTACCACTGTATATAGTCACGTCTGGTTTACCCGCTCATTGCTTTGCCAGAGACTGGGCATGAGACAAACCAAAAATAGCCAAGACTGAGTTCCAGCGCATGGTAAACCTTGGTATTTTTAGGCCAGTTCAAGTCCGTGGGCTTTTTCCGCTGCATATGACTCGGAAAAATTATGTTTGCGATCGGCGGCCCTGTGGCAGCTATCGGAATCTGAACAATGGCACAGCGCCTGATAGCTACCCAGCACCAAGTACCCAGGGCCACACGACACGTTTGGGCTGTAGCAAGCTTTTTGGTCGAAAAGATTTGGTTCGTGCATACAATTAAATTCGCTTTAATCCTAATGACATTCCAAAACAGCTGCAATCATACCTTTCGACCTGTTTGAGTTTCTTCGAGTATCCTTCGGTCTCCACTTTGTGGCTAAAATGTTTCAGAGGTTTTTAGATCAGGTCTACGAAGATTCAGACGGGGTTAACTCCTACTTAGATGACACCTTATTCGCTAGCGCGATATCTGGTGACTACGCCGTGCATTTACAAGCAGTTTTCAAAAGTTTGTTCCAACGTGAGGCAACTATCAGCACGGCGACTTGTTCATTTTTGTAAATACAGTAATACCCTCCGTGGTCATGGGATATTCTCCACAGGCGCATCACCCATGGAGGATAAGGAGCGGGGGGTGCTCGGATACCGTGAAACGTCATACTTCAAAAAGCTCCGGCGATTCGATGGTTCGGCAAGCTTCCACCCTACATTTTATTCCCTAGTATGTCCAGTGGATGCAACCTCATAGATTTACTACACAGTAAGAAAAAAGCCAGGAGTCCCCTACAGTCTCCGTTCCACTTTTTTGAAACAAGACGAGCCATTAACAACATTTAAAGGTTAGTCCGATAGCGAGTAACGCGTAGCCAATTCAAACGAATCCAAAAACAGAACAAGAACGAGTCGCAGTTTCTGCGGTACTGGATTAACAAAGTATGCGCATATAAATATGTACAAACCTCAGCTGTTCGGCCACAACGTCTAGCAACGAGGACCAGAGTTCAAAAATGTCAGTATCAGGTACCGCAGTCACGGCAGTCCAAGTTTTAATTAAAATTATACCACTTCACGTGAACAAAATAAAAACAAATGTTAAAGCGTGGTGATTGACGCATGCTGTACTTGTTCGAGTGTCAATAAGATAAAGAGCATGGTCTCAAAAAGACGAGATGTAGCAACGGCTGGGAAGGATTCCCACACGTGTACGGCACAACACCGTCGTTGCACATCCTCTCCTGGCAGATTCCATGGTACAATCAACCTATACTTCAGGCTTAGCTGTTTTTCCATTCCGCAAAAACAGGCACGGGGCAAGTGGCAAAATACATCATCTTTTTCCAAGAGCCCTGGGTGGCCTGATGTAGCTATAGTACGCTCGGTGGGGAACTTCTGGCTGTTTCATTGCTGCCCCTCACTTCCAGCACGTGATGGAAGACAGACCATTCACTGTCTTCACAGACCAAAAACTGATCTTCTTCGGTGCTCGGTTAACTACAGATCGGCATTCGCCAGACAACCCCGTCACCCAGATATCACCCAGCTCACGCAGGACACGCGACACCTCCCAGATGAGCTTATCCTCGTAGCAGTTGCTCTTTCTCGCATCCATCCCAATATACCTACCCGTGGCATTGGCTTAGCATCCATTGCATCAGCACAAATACACGACCCCAGTGTCTAGGTGAGCCGTAACAGAAGCTCTCTCCAACTCGAACCAGTGCCACTCACCTGATCGCGGGCTACTATCTCGTGAGATGTGTGGCAGGGCGCCTCCGTCCACTGGTACCACTTGCTTTCAGTAAGGGTATCCCAAGGACACTGCTAGACTGGCCATACCCCGGCTTTCGAGCCTCGGTTGAACTTGTCACCGACCTTTTCGTGTGGCTAAAATAAACTAGGATATAAGTGAATGGGCTCTTAGTTGCCTAGAATGCCAGCAATCTGAACTACGCAAGCATACAAAAGTCCTCTGCGCACATCCACCGGACCAGATGCACGCTTTCATTATGCTCTCGTCGATATGGTAGGTCCTGTGACTCTACGTAGCGGATTTATTTAATTGTTAACATCTGTCAACTCTTATTCGAGGTGGGCAAAGGCGAGACCCCTTAGCGACTGATCATTCGAAACAACAGCTCCTATGGGGACGAGCAGCTCGTTTTGGATGCCACGCTGTTGTGACCACCGATTGAGGGGCCCATTTCTAAGGTTTGCTTGCTTCCCAGGTGAAATTAATGGGGTACAAGCGGGTGAGAACTACGGCGTACCTTCCGGCTTTTACCGACTTCATCGGGCTCGCTCATAAAAAAATCACTGCAGCTTTAGCAGCTTACTCGAACTTTGCATGGAAAGAGACTCTTACCTTGTTGGGTAGCCGCCATTTGATGAAAGCCGACCTGTATTTGACTCCATAGGAGTTATTTTTGGAATATGAACTTCAGTTGCCGGTGAAACTGTTGCACCACATCCTACGCAAGGCTTTAGCTTTTCCGGCTAAACCAAAAGCCTAACCCAGACTATGCGTGAGCTGCGAGCAGCATTGAATAGAGACTGGAGCGTACCAGTGTACATGCCTAAAGAGCTGTGGGCGTGCATAAACGTCGTTTTGCCTCAGCTCGAAATCTGTCACTTGATTCAGGCCTCTTATTCGGGCAATCATCGAGTTCCAGGGCGGAAAGATCTGTTATCTCATCCAAATACCTACGTAGCACACAGCCCGTTCGGTGGGCTCGGCCCAAAATGGTTTTAAAACGGATAAGTTAATCAGCAATTTTGATGGTAGAAAACTATAAACGTCGTCATAGTTTTTTCTAAAGAGCTCAAAAATGTGAATTATTTCTAGTTTGGCTATCGAAGATTGCGGTACGATATCAGAGGGGCTCACCCATATCGACAGTTGGCTCCCACTGGGTAGCTGCGCTCTACCCCATAACAGTCTGTATATTTCTAAAAATATCTCAATAATCTTTCACAGCGAGTCACATTTTCCAAAAGATAAATCAGTCAAGACATAAAATGTTATTTTGGTGAAGTATGCTCTTCGTTTTAGGTTATTACTGCGTTGACTGATTAGCCGGGTTCGGTGCTGGCCTGATCTGGGTTTGGGCCGGGCTCGAGCCACTTTCGCAACTGGAGCCCTGCGAGTTTCGACCTAGCAACCCAGCCGTAAACCGGCCTTACCCCAACCTAGCACCTGTGGTGAACTCGGCCTTAGCGCAGCGGAAACCAGCTTCCAGTCTGCCCACAAGCTCCGAGTCCGGCCCAAAACCGCTCAAAGCCCGGCAGGTTCCCGGCGGCGTTTGCTACTTGGGTAAGGGGTCAACGGAAAAAAGCTTACTTAGATAGGCTAAAGATGGCTTTCATTGGAGGAGAAGCACCATTGCATTCACCCAGTCTGTGTTCAGCACCTATCATCACATCCGCACACGATGTGAGGATTTGTTGAGGATATTCCTTCATGGGCACTTGTTACCCTGTTTTCGTGAAAGTACTCAGCTACGTACAACGTGTGCCCTGTACCATTTGCCTCTCGTAAAACAACTTTCGCTTATTCGCATCCAATGTTTGACTGTGTCATATCCGTGGTTGGAACTGCGTTGACTAAAGTGCTGGTCTGTCTCAAGCCGTGAACTAGGCTCTTGCTTGCTTTCTTGGTGAACTCACATTTGAGGTTTGCATATATTTTACGAGGTAGTTATTTAATCACTTCATTATTGTAGAAAATACAAAGAAGTCTTTTTATAATTTCTGGATTCTTGTAAATTTGGCTGTTCATTGCTCAAAAACTTCTTATTAACGGGTCTACAGCAACAACAAGCACGGATCAGACAAACCACAGAACCCCGGCACGACACGACCGCTGCGATCGGATCGAGCGAAAACCCTTGCCTTTCGAAAACACGGCTTCTGTCATAACTGATCGCTAGCAGAATTTCACTATTTTCATTATAATTTCTGAAGAAAAAAGAAATAAAACAAGCATTTCTACAGTTTTCTTTAGATTTTGTACACAGCTAGCAGCTGAGGACTTCGACCATTGCACTCATTTTCGTCCCTTTTCCTCACCCATTGAGTTAGTTCGCAGGTGACGTCCCCTTTATGAACAAGCCATCTACATAGGACAATGATGGGCGTGTGCAAAAGCGAGACCGCTATTTTTTCCTCGCCCTGTGTATGCACGTGAAGGTGTGGTAGTTCAGCAGCTGTCACAAGCTATACGGCCAGGTACAGCCTCGTAGCCACTAATGCCGATGGGCCCCTTTTCTATCGGGATCACCGCAGACAAGTTTGACAGAGGACCCCTGTGGTCGGTCATCCTTGGGTTTACCGTTAACCTTCTCTGTTTCAACATTTTTACACAAACCCGTTCTGCAATACAACTAACGTGCCATTATTCTGCCTCGGTCCTCTTGCCATTTTCGTTCGCTTAGTTGCAGATGGGAATAGTTTCAGTAAGCCTCGTCATTTCGGCTCAATACGGTTATTACTATCGGTGTCCCGGCATATGGATGCCCTGGAATGAATAGCTGAACCTGCATGCCTGTGCTTCTGAAATTGAAGACTGAATCGGACGTTTCGATTTACGATGTGCTTTACAAAAGTATGAAAAGAGGGAGAATCAGGTTGCTTTCTTCTTGACGGCTGACGGCCTTTCGTCGCACTTGCTGATGAAAAATCCAGCATGTCCGGGAGCCCCTGTGCAGTTCTTTTTGGCGAACTGGAGGCTCTACTGCTAGGCCACGAGGTTCCGGCCAACCTCCAGGCTACAAAAAGTGCCATGTTTCATTTGCCATTTTGTGGCCCCAACATGAAATTCTCTGAACTCATCCTGACACTACAGACACAGGCTGCAAAGCGTAATTTCAGTGATCATTTGGAGACCCGTTTGCTTGACCTCCTCATAGCCGCCATAAATCATCCGGAGTTGCAAAAGAAGCTATTGCTGAAGCCCGACCTCAAGTTCTCCGAAGCCCGGTCAGGCTGAAAACAACTCGCTGACGTAGCCGGTGCAACGGCAGTACGCTCCGTAGTGCGCTGCTGACACATTCTTCCCCCAAACCAGTCCCTATGAATCAGACGCCTCGATAGAGGCCTGCGAACAAAATGATTCCCGAGTGCAGACTAGTACAGACTAATCGGTGCTTCCCGTGCAGCAAATTTCACCTACTTTCCTCCTGCCGCCTTCCTGATGTGGTACGCCATTCTTGTGGGAAGCCTGGTCGAATTCTCAAGATATGCCGTCAATTGAAGTGCGGTGTGACGATCCTGATCCCTAAAGATCCGAAAAAATATGCAGTTCGGCACACACTCCAAAGCTTCCGAGTGAATCAAACTGATTCCCACACAGATCAGTCCATTTCGAATGCTGCCTCAGACAACAATTCCCAGTGGATACTGGGAGTTCTGAGTCAATTATTCCGAGACCAGTATTCGACATGAGCCAGCTCAGTGGACACATAAAACCCAATACCTTGCGCAATTAGGTTCTTATTGGACGTTGACTTTCACTGCCGCTTGAGATCACAATAATTGTTCGGATGGGGGGCGACTATACCACAATATGATCTCCGATTTCCGCAAGAGGTCCACCGACGTTGGGTTGGAAGGCCGTACGTGCGTTGGAGCAATTGGTAGCCCTGAAAACGACGCCCGACAATCCGGCGAATCAGCTTCTCCCTCAGCAGATGATCGCACAACCCACTAACGAAAAACGATGATGTGGTGGATGAGCCCGCAAAACTGGAAATGGATGGTTATCCGGTATTCATGGAACGCCGGGTGCTGGCGTACGGTCAGAGGGAGGACCTTCTACAGGTGCTTAACAAGATGGATCAGGATGGTATCATTGAGCGTGTGACTTCATGCACTTCGATGACTCCGATTGTGATGGCAACGAACAGCGAAGGACAGACACCGCGGATCTGTGGTGGTTACCGATTGACCTTGAATCCTCGTCTACGGAAATGCCCAAGGACTACGGTGAAAAAGGGGGACCTAATGAGGCACGCTTGGTAGCAAGTTTTTCTCGAAAATGTATCTGGCTGATGCCTGCTTGCATATTTCTCTGCACACGGAGTCCAGACCTCTGAAAACTAATAACACTCCACTGAGCATGTTTCAACACAATTTCTCGCAGTTTATTTTGCACTTGACATCTGGTGTGCTCGGAGCTACAACAGACCGGTCGACGCACGCTATCAAGGGCGCGATGGCATATCAAGTTGGTTTGCTTGTTTTTGGACCCACGAAAGAAGGACTCTAACACGGTTTGCAAAATTTACCGGAGAGTTTATTGGAGAAAAATGTATCCATCAAGGCCCATAAGTGCAAATTCGGCATCTTCGAAATAGACTTTCTTGGTTTCACTCTCAAAGCAAACGGATATTGACCTGACCCAGATAGTTTAAAACCTCTGATTGGAATTCAGTAACCAAAAAATCAGGCGCACCTGCTATACAACTCCAGGTTCATCCCAAACTTTGCAACAAGAGCCCGGCCCTTGTTTCTGGGTGGGCCGTCCGATGCATGGCGGTGGAACGAATAGTGTGAAAAGATACCACTCGGTCTTATTCGAAATATCACTGAACGACCGATACTAGCCCTCATTGCATTAAGCAGACCACGCTGATCATTGGCGCGTCCGAAATGGGGACAGTAGCAGTTCTGGAAAAAGGCAGGTGTCCAATCATCCGCATCTCCTGTCTCCTCGATTCTGCCAAAATGGTTACCTTCGGAATCAGAAGGGGGCTTTGCCATTTTCTGGGCGGTGCGCCGACCACACAAATACCTACTTGAACTGAAATCGACGATAGCCACCGACTACTCAGCTTTCTCTTTCTGTATCCCCGAAGAAAACCGTCGCTAAATCCACGTGTTATGATCCAGCGGCGGAGCTTTGTTTGACAGCCCATAACCGTGATATCGTGCATCGGCCGGGCAGGACAATCCAGTAGCCGGACTTCCTGTCTCCTTACTCACGATTCGCTGTGGCCGATCAAAGCGATTTTACTTCTCCGGCTGCGCCTGTGCCGAAAAAAGAATTGAGCAAGCAGACAAAACGATGTGACTCGTCTGTGACTTCGGCTATCAGAATTGGATGGCAGCATGAGGTGAAGGGGAAGTTCCGTCAGTTCATCGGACTGCAGGGGCGTTCAGTATTCAACCCGACGGATTCCTTTGTCAAGGCGACCGGCTTTTCATTCCATCTCTGTTGCAAGGGTCGGATTTGGATGAACTACACGAAAGCCGCTTGAGTTTGGATAAAGTGAAGTCGCTGGCTCGGCAGATGTGTTGGTGGCCGGAATGAGATGCTTACATTTGCACTGCAGCGAAGAATTGTGATGTGTGTCTGCACAAAATCCAGTCGAGGCCAAACAACTGGAATCCACGGCCCGAAGGCTACCTTTCATGGCAGGGAGTTCATGCGGGCTCCCTTGGCTCATTCTTGAGCCGGTATCGCGCCCTTGTACTGATGGACTCCCAATCTAAATGGCCTGAAGTGTTCCTGACGAGCTCATCAACCAACTCCTTCGTAATTCAGTCACAGTAATGCCTCAGCCGAGAAGGAATCCCATAGGTGCTAGTCACCGATAATAGACGAGAGTTCTGTGTGGCGGAGCTGGAATGCTGGCTTGATAGTATGCGATGCCGGTATCAGCTTGCGGTTCCAGGCCATCCGTGTTTTAACAGTGCGGCTGAGATCTTGGTGCCGACTGGAGAGCTTTTCTTGAACTGGAAGCCTCCCTCGGCAATTTCTTGTTGCAGCTCATAAATGCAGTGCATACGACTACCGACGTGAGTCCAGCAGTTCTCTTCAAGTCAGGAAAACTACGGTCACTGCTTGTGTCTTGATTTTAGCCATCCCACAGTATTACTCGGCGGCGAGCTTCGACCAACTCGTAGAGCTCTCACCAGAAAACATGGTCGATCTATGGTCGATATCACGGAACTTGATGACGCTTCGGTGCATCGGCGCTACTTCAGCCAAGTCCATTCCAAAGAAGCAGTCGGCGACGCAACCAATGGCACAGCTGAGAGGTCTGAGAGGCCTGAAGGCGATCGCGTTGATGACGGTGATGCATCTATTCCTGTTCCTCCGCTGACGTCCAGTCACTGCCACTGGATCCATTTTGAAGATCAATACGACGGGCGAGTCAAACCAACGAGAAACTCTTGGGGGAGGAAGGTCCTGGTGAATTAGCAGCCTCCGCACGTGATACGGCCGTGTACGGCATCCTAACTTCGAAGGCTGGTAAGCCCCTTGCAGTTAGGATCGCCGCAGACTAGTCCGGTTAAAGCTTCTTGTGATTGTTTGTCTTCAAGTTTACATATTACCTCCTTTGTTTCAGCATATTTACACAAACTCGTTCTGCAATACAATTGATGTGCCATTTTGCTGCCTTGGTCTTCTTGTCATTTTCGTTTGCTTAGTCACGGATGGGAATAATTTCAGTATATCCTGTCAATTCATTTCATTACGATCATTGCAGATGTTTTCGGAAGGTCTAGTCTCTTTCCGGCAACCAGGACCAGTTTTCGTGCCGGCGGGTATCCCGCTGCTACAGCCCTCCACAGCCGAGTCAATGAAGAACATGTTTGCCTACCATGAGTATTGGTGCGATTGTCGAGCCGTGAAGCATTTTTGTAGACAAATAACCGTTCCCTTCCAAACTTTTTCTCTCTACCTCCAACTCTGGACGAAAACTGTTTGCCCTCATCCTGATTGTTTTGTCCTTTTTTGGTCGTTGATTTCCAGTCGTGACAGCTTCTTCGAGGAAAGTTAGCACTGTCTTACTTTGGTACGTCGAAGACTTCACCCTCAACATTCTGGGGGTGAGAGACTATGTAGCGGAGCTGCTTTCATTTCCCGCAATCATCGTCTTTACTGCTACCCATAGTGCAGAATTTGTTTTATCACCCCCAACCAAGTAGTCCCTGATTCGACTGTTAAATGGTATGCGATCATGCCAGTCCCCCCTAATCATTTCTCACTATGCACTTTCCGCTCCGCAGGATAGCGTAAACCTCTTCTAGCACTGCTTTGGTTTTTCTGACCTTCAGCAAAGAGTCACTCGATTCTCGACATTGGCTATATACCGCGTCCGTAAACCGTTCGTCCTGTTAGCCCTGTGTGCTTTAAAGATCCCTCAAGGGTTTCCAGAGGGCCTTTCATGTTTTTCAGCGAAACAGTTTAAAGCCTTTTCATACTTGTGCAAGCATGGATATAGAACGATCGCAGCGCACACATTCCAAAATGTGTTCTTTGTCACGGATCTATGTTCGGCTACGATGGACCGCCACTAGGTAACTACTTGTTTTGTGCTACCCGCTCACTTTTTGTACACAAGAACAATAAACATTCGTCATGGTTAGAGCTGCTGAGACTTGGGACAATGTTGGATATCGTCGTACGCGACGTAACCACACATTTCATTCATTTATTGACCGGTTATATGCCAAAAATACGATTTTGACTTCTGGTCGCGATTCATATCAGCCAGATGATTGAAACGTTCTACAAGTCCCAGTAAAATATAATCTCAGGCCCGGAATGGGTTCAAAAGGTTACTCACAGCAGCAGACTTAAGTTATTTAAAAAAGCTGTGTACGTGTCAAAAACTGTGACTAACACCCAACTGCTCTAAGATATCATTCCGGTTTCATTTGTTTGTAAAAGCACTCTTAAAAAAGGTTGCCATTGGGCCGAAGCGTCGACAAACTACAAACGATTCACACTACTCGGTGTTAATAAACATTACAGTTCTACCATAATATTTCACATGGATTATTGATTTTTCGATACACTCCAAACCGATCTCAGTACTGAAAAAGTAACGACCGTCCATCTAAAAAGAGGGTTGGGGACCTTCGAATATTCCTTAATCATTTTTTGTATATACAGTCGATGGCAGACTAAGATTGCCACCACAATTAAACCTCACAGTTACGTAGGCAAATGATAACAAACTGAATTAACAAGGGATTCTCACAAGTGGACAGCCATCTGAAATTTGCGAACTACAAACATCAAAAGTAAATCAAAAACGATCAGGAGTATACAACTTATTAAAAAGTGGAATAGGAAGAACAAACAGTCTGAAACACAGCGCAACGATCGAAGGAGCCAATGGAGCCAATGTATAAGCATCAGTGTGTGGTGCGCTGAACTCCGCGGCAACCCTCCACGGCCATCCTATTTGCAGCTAGTGGGGCGCCACATGCCCTTTTATGGAACAAGCCATCAACTAGATAGCGGGTGGGCCAACGGTTCCCAACGTTTCAGTAGATTTTCAATTGAGCCGAGACAGGGATTTGCACGCTTCCCAGCAGAGCACCGATGCAACTAGATTATTCTGAAAAAACGAACATTCCGCCGACGCCACTTTAGAACTATTCTCTTTAAAACCGTTTCTAATGCCTGGTTTTGACTACACTGTTTTGTTGGGTTGCGTGTATTGAACTAATCTGGCCCCGCGAGGCTCCCGCCGTCCTCGCTTTTGGCACGCTTTCGGTTTTACGTCGACCGTACGCACACGGCTCGCTTCTCACTTAGCCGAAAAGTTCGTTTGCATCGAGTAGATTTCTCGTATTGGTGCTGTTTCAGCGGCAGGGTAAGTAGAATGAACTACCCCATTTGTCCACCGACCCTGGTTTTTTCCAGTCACCCAATCGAGGGGATTTTCCTGGTAGTTTGCTGTGAGACCGGACAGAAGAAACGTTTATAAGCCGCCTTTTGAACGTCTTATATAGGCGATGCTGGCAGAGGACCGAACACAGCAAAGGTTGCAGCCATGAAGCATATGCCCGCTCCCACCAATAAAGGAACGCTTCAGCTCTCCCCTGGGCAGCAAACTATCACCACAAAATTTGCACCAACGATTCGCCTGCTAAGGGCTCTTTGAACCAACTGCAGGCGCAAAACACCGGGTGAAACTGACTGTAGTGTTCCTGAGAGATGCTCTATAAGTTTAAAGAGAAAAAGGACGGGGCCTGTGATAGAAGGCTTATAATGAAAGAGCACAAAAATACAACACGTTGTTACGAAAGCGCGCAAGGGGATGGCTTCATGAGCTAGAAGGTTTACCAAGCACCAGGAGAACTGGTAGCTATCAGGGTATCAATTCCAAAGCGGGGTTAGTCCCATGTCGCTTCAAAGAACATTGAGATTTGCCTTAATTCAGGAGGTCCGTATGTATTGTCGATGCGTTTTGGCAGCCTGGGACGGTGAGCCAATAAATGTAGCAATAACTGTAATGGTGTTTTCCGGAGATGACTGAGGCGTGGTGCATTGTATGGATAAATGTTACGAGTGATGACGCAATCGAATATTCCAGAAGGACGAGAAAAATATTTGCAAGGCTAGGACTTGAGAAGAGGTTCGAAACTAAAGCAACTATGCTAGCCTTGCAAAGACAAACACAGTGTCGGTTGATGGAGCAAACCGAAGCCGAATGGAGCTGGCTAGAAGGACAGAGTATCAGATAGGGAATGAAAACCAGCCAAATATCGTAACGATTTAACTTTTTGGTCGGATATTGACTTAGTCAAATATATGGAAAATCAACAACAAAACTCAAGAAAAGGCCAAAACTACGGTGAAAAAGCGGCCATGAGGAAACAAGTAAACGTTCGACGAATTATTCACTTTATGGTAAACAGATTGCGGCGCGAGAAAACAAACGTGAGAACTGGGTAACTGGTTGACTTGGAATGCGTATTTATGGCTTTAGCCCAGGTGAATATTTTGCGGGAGAGATTATAAATTAAGTGGCAGGTAGGAGCCCAACTATTTTCGTCCTTCTAAAAGTTGGTCCACTTGATAATGACAAAAGAGCAGGCTAAGTAAAGAATGCACTTGGGATGAGCGGCCTTGAGGGGCATAATGCTCTGCAACATCAGAACTTTACAGTGCAAAAGTTCTATACGGCGGAACATTCCTCCGCCACGGCAGAGTCGCACGCGTAAAAGCGTGATCATAGTGTACAACCACAAACAACTAGACGAAATGTTCTCGAATTTTAGAAGTAAAAGTCTCATACCGTTATGGGTAAAGTGGACTAGACAGAGTGGAAGCGAACTGAGATGACAAGGTTTTAATCATAAAATAATAATTGGCCTCGATTTGGGTTAAAGATTTGGCCAGCACAAACGCGTTGGAAGGATTATTATTATGGGAAGTGGGAGATGCAAAGAATGAGTGACGAAGACTTGCTCGAATTCAGTGAACACGGTAAGCTTTAACGGAGCAGGCAGAGAGGAAATGCTTGTATCCATTGCTTGAAGCCTTCATTGGAGTCCACAAAGACTCATGGCCATATTAGTGGCGAACGTAGCACTGTGAATAGGAAGATCCAGGCATCAATAGTTCACGGTTTCTCTTGGGCATTGTGTTGGTAAGGAGATGTGACCTGGCCGATCAGCTAAAGTGATCCTATGCCAATCCAGCGGATGGCGTACATTCGTTAGGAATGAAAGCAAAGAAGTGATAACTGCGAGGAGGAGAAAGAGGAGGAGGAGGAGGGAACAAATAAAAATTGAGACCTATAGAAAGGGTTGCGCGATTGTTTGCTCTGGATATCAAAATAAGTAACATCTAAAGTACCGGAAGAGCAATTTCTATGAAGAGAAACAGAGGCGTTGAAAAATAAAGCCAGCCTGGGTTTACCGAGGTGAGACCAGCTATGTTTGCGGCTTTTGGAAAGTTTTATATCCATCCATGTCATTTGAACAAACCGCCGGACCAGAGGACTGTGGTGCAAACACCTGGCAGTTGAAGCCTTAAAGAGGTCGGGAAAACTCTTTCCAGTGATGTAGAAAATTTTATTATAGCCGTCTTTTCCAGATAGTTGATTTGGAATGAGATGTGGTGGGGAGTGGAAATGTTCGTTCACTCGGGAGTTACCGCACTGGTCAAGCTTCAAGAATTGCAGTTGGACGGTCAGCCGCGGGTGTAGAGATTAGTACGATGAAGAATCTGACACTCGGAGTCGGTAGACTGAGTGCTCGCTCTCAAGCAAACACGAGGTGATCACTTGGATTGATGCCGTTGTACTCAAGGTCTTTTCGGAATGGCCTGTAGAAAGCTGAAGTGACGATGAAAGTTTCTGGTGGTAGTGCTTGGTACTTTATTTCATAACGCTCCCGTCTGCCAACCACGCCAGGCTACAGAACCTGAAGCTCGGAAAAGGTAACGCAGCAGGGCGGGTTCCTCTTTAGCGATTGGCTTTTGACACGTGTAGGCAGCTCGGGGAGAACTTGAGACAGCAAGTGGAAGCGGACTAGGATGGCAATAGCCGACCATGAGGGGGTTTCGTAGGTTATGGAAGCAGCGGCGATGGTTGGATCCCGGCCCATTGTTCCATCATCACACCGCAATTTGAGTACAGCTGTTATGACGTTATAGAAGTAGTAGTTGAGGCGGAGTATAATGGCGTTTAGTTCCGGGAATCCGCTGGGCCATTCAAAGAAAAATTGCGAGAACTCCCACGCCTGGAGGAGTGATTACGCTCTCAACAGAGAGCGACACAATAAACTCCCACTTGGCCCCTGCTGGCTTGGGCACATTTTAAGGTCATGATTGTTGAACATGAAATATGACTCATTATGACCAGTCGATTCATTAACTTCACGAAGTTTTCGGGGTGAAAGGCCTGGTTCACAGACGGCTACAAAAGATAACAGCAAGACGGTGCCCTGACGTACGGGGCCGAGTGTAAAGAACGAATACTGAAAATCCTTCTAAATGTTCAACGTGCTTTGTGAATTTGACTATATTTACCATTATCTTGGAAAGCTCGCTCATACACCACACATTTTCACGTTTGTTTATCCATGTGAGACATTTGAATTTGGCCTTGAACCGTTTCTGGCCGTCGTGTTTGAGCCACGGGGCTTTGGACCTTTGTGTTTTACTGTGAAGCCTATTTGGCCGCATACTTGAGGTTCGTATATATTTGTATTCTTTGTGCATTTCAATTTAGTAACGTAGAAGCTACGAATCAATCTTGTTCTGATTTTGGGATTCGTTTGAATTGGCTACGCGTTGCTCGATTTGCGAGATTTGACTTACAGTACTAAAGTGGAGCCTGGACAAGAAAACTCATTGGAAATGCCCAGACGAGGAAGCAAGGACCTTTTGAGACAACAGGAAATAACTCGGCAGGTCTCTGGGGATGGTTCGGGTGTTATTGATTCTCTAGATAATGCCACGTTCACTAGCTCTGTCAGTGCCAGGTCATATATCTCTAACCGCGATGCGTTTGACGATATTAGTACTTATAGAATGAGAGTAATAGAATTAGAAAACGAGCTGCGGTTAGCCAGAAAGGAAGCAGAGCCCCTTACACAAGGAACTGGTCTCAGAGAGCCAGCAAAGAGTCCATGCAGTTCACAATGTCAACATCGAAAAGGCACTGTGATCGACGAATATATACCCTCGAGACAGCCTGAAACTACCGAGGTTTTGGCTCTTGACCTGCCGAGAGTGGAGCTGTCCCACTTCGACGGGCACCCCGAGCAATACTGTATATTCATGAAACAATTCGGAAATTTTGTTGAGTGCAAAGTTGCAGATCCTGGTCAAAGGTTTTTGTATTTATTACATTACTATCGTGGGAGAGCCAAAAGTGCTATCGAAGGCTGCGCGATGCTTGATCCACCGATGGGGTACATCAGGGCGCGCAGAATCCTGAAAGATTTGTTTGGACAACCATTCAAGGTGGCTAGAAGCCTAATTGATAGTGTTTTATTGGAGGCGAAAAGGACTGAGGGCAAGGCTGAATCACTGTCGAGTTTGGTGATAAAAATGCAGAATTGCAGTATAGCACTGGAGCACTTAGGATACCAGTCTGATCTGAGTGCATTGCACACACAGGAATGCATTGTCCGATGTCTATCTATTGATTTACAGAGCCGATGGGCAGAGGAAGCTGAAAAAATAAATATGCTTGAGCGGGAATCTACGTTCAACGATTTGACGGAGTTCATAGTTCGTCAATCCCGTATCGCCAACAGTCGATTTGGACAAATCGTACGCGAAAGTTGCAGACTGGCGCGAAGGGAACCAAAATCTCAAATTGTAGAGAAGGACTGTAACCAAACCCAGTCTTTGGCTAACATGCACACGATAAGTCAAGAACCCGAGAGGTCAGCTGAATGCAAGCTATGCAACTCCCTGCATCGGTTACCAGATTGTCCGACCTTTCATGGGATGAGTGTACCCGATCGGTGGTGCGCAGTAAAAAGGATTGGCTCATGCTTTATGTGTTTGAACAACTCTCATCGAGCCTCTGAATGCAGCTTAAGAGTGAAATGCAACCAAGACGGATGCTTGGGTAATCATCACTCGTTACTGCATGGCCTTCTCAACAATAGACCTATTCAGCCGGATGAACCCAAAATTGTCTGTTCAGCGGGACATGATGATTTCAA
Organism: Fasciola hepatica; assembly: GCA_948099385.1. Lineage (NCBI taxonomy): Eukaryota > Metazoa > Platyhelminthes > Trematoda > Plagiorchiida > Fasciolidae > Fasciola > Fasciola hepatica. Next base: position 21,986,123 of record CANUEZ040000024.1, on the reverse strand, counting down.
ACCGGCAAGATTAGGCATCGTACCTGTCGGTATCGTGACACCTAAAGGACTGAGGAGGGTCAATGCATTTTTGGACAAGGGGTCGGATACCTCGCTGATTACTCGCGAGCTTGTAGAAAGCTGTGAACTAGTAGGCGAGCCTACCTCACTCACTATCAGCACGATTGCAGGGGGTCATGTTACCAATTCTAAGAGGCTTACCCTGCAGTTAACGTCTTTATCTGATGAGGGGACCGTAGAAATTCCGGAAGCTTTTGCAATAGACAGCTTGCCGATGAGACCAGTCGACTCTGTTAGATCGATCGCCAAGAGATGGTCTCATCTCAGGGACATAGAATTCAAAGAAGTGTCTAGCCTTCGCGTCGACATACTAATTGGATGCAATGTACCAGAGGCTCACTGGGTGCTTGAACAGAGCATAAGCAATCGAAAAGAACCATTAGCTACGCGAACGATACTGGGCTGGACACTTCTCGGACCCCTGACGAGCGAACTTCAACAATCGGCATCAATAAATTGCGTTACTGTTGCTGAGAAAAGTGCCTCTGTAGAACACAATCAGCTTTTCGATATTGAATCCAACGGTCCATCTCAGGAAGGCGAAGTTCACTCAAAGGATCAGTCGGTGCTTTCGATGGCGAATTCAAAGACGGGACGTCACAGTGGGCAACATGAAGTTGCTATACCCAAGAGACCACCGTCAAGTCACCTATCGAGAAAAGGAGAAGTTGCCCGGAGGCTTTTGAAATATCTCAAAAAAGGACACCAGCAGGTGACCCAAAGCAGCTTGGAATTTGCCGACCCAGTGACAGTGTACGGTACGTGGGTGGAACTGCATGGCCGGCGGCGAAACAAAGTACCCTTTGCCAAAACAAAAATTGCTGAGCTGAAGTCAGTATCCCCAAAACGAGCTCAAAACGACTGCACTGATTTTGGGTTTTAAGGTAGCACGAATGCTAAAAGAGAACTGCACCACCGCCGAACTGAGCCTTGCCTATTGGACAGATCCTACAGTTGTGTTACATTACAGGAAACGGAAGAAACGAAGAACGTGTTCGAGACATCAGAGAGTTAATCCACTGGAAGCAGGAAACAGAGAGGTAAATGTTTATGATTCGAGCTCGAAACCACATACAAAAGACAAAGTAGCTCGCAGATCGCCTCGCTCCGAGTTACTCAGCACTTTATTGCATTTCATGCCCTACAACTAATCAACTTGACCCATTTTTTCTGAAAGGTTGCAAATGTACTTAGTTCCAGTTTCTATCCAGCGTGCACATAGGCGAAGAGGAGAAGTTCACCAGTATTTCACTTGAACAGTTCAGGTGAGGCATACTAGCTGTGAGCACATTGTGAAACTATTATTATCTTTAAAGAAGAACATTTATTTACATTTTATACAATATTGATTGTCACATATTTTGTGCACAGAAAAACTTTGAAATACTCTGATAGATGCCAGTATTCGATCAATCTCCGTGTTCATGTGTATTTCGATACTGTCCGCCGTACACTTGTTTTCGAAATTTATTCATAATCAGAAACCGGTTTTCATTTCTTTCGGAAGATTTGGTGCGTTAATTTTATGTAATTCCACTGGTTCGTGACCTGTCAATTTTACGCGATATCTCATTAGGCGTTGCACCTGCGTTCAACTTCTGCGCTCATGCTTGTAAACAAAATTAGTCTAACCAGTTGCTACAATGGGTTACTGCTTGTGATGCTTAGACTTATTTCGTGCGGCGAAACACTTCACCCTGCGAAGCCTTTATCTTCATCGTGCGTCTGACTATATGCGCCGGTCTCCTGATGAATATGTCAATCTCAAGTTGTGCAGCGGGATTTGGAATTGATTCCTTATGGATTGTGCGATGATGACTACGGCGAAAACCTGTTTCACGTTCAGATAACACAGGAAGTTAGTAACCACAGGCACTGACAATAAGTTAAAGGTAGATAGGGTGAGAACCATGACCCCTTCCTGAGCCTTAGACAACCATTTTCGCGGAAGGATTTTGGCCGGCGGTGTAAAGAACGAATACTGAAAATCCTTCTAAATGTTCAACGTGCTTTGTGAATTTGACTATATTTACCATTATCTTGGAAAGCTCGCTCATACACCACACATTTTCACGTTTGTTTATCCATGTGAGACATTTGAATTTGGCCTTGAACCGTTTCTGGCCGTCGTGTTTGAGCCACGGGGCTTTGGACCTTTGTGTTTTACTGTGAAGCCTATTTGGCCGCATACTTGAGGTTCGTATATATTTGTATTCTTTGTGCATTTCAATTTAGTAACGTGGAAGCTACGAATCAATCTTGTTCTGATTTTGGGATTCGTTTGAATTGGCTACGCGTTGCTCGATTTGCGAGATTTGACTTACACCGAGAACTGTCACACTGACAAACGACTGGTCAACCGTGTATGATTCTTTCCCCTGTTGGTGTAACTTTGGTAGTGCTCCAATCGGCGGCACGGGTTCCAGCAGCCGTACACGATCCCCCGGGTGGTACAGATAAGATTTTTCTCGCCGACCTTATTGAAAAGAGGCTTTGGGTGGCCTGCAAATATTGACATGCCAAATCGTGCTCTCGCCGCAAACCAGCCCGCCGTTTACGAGCACTTGTTAGTGCAAACATAATGTCATTATTGAAGGCTAGATGGAGAGCATCCGATGGACGATGCTTTTGCGCCCCCTGGCCATGCAGTGGTGTCCGGCCAGTCGTTTTTTGGTTAATCGCCCGACAGGCCAAAGGCATCGAGCAAGTGCGGTATCTTGAACTTCTAGTGGTTGACAAATGCCCCCTACCTTAGTGGTTGTACGGTGTTGTTATACGCTTGATTCTGGGGTAAAGCATATCTTCGCGTTAGCATACAATCGGAATTGGGACCCCGGTCTGAGTGCAGTTGACAAGGCGCTCTTGATCGTGTTACCCGTTCGGAAAAAAGCCTTTGCCACCGCCTAAGCGTCTAACTTCTTTAAGGTTGATGCCTCGAATAGTTTGGTCAAACAGTTTGACGATATCAAGAGGTAGAGGATGCCTTTCTGCGGCAACAGCAAGGGCAAACAACAGTCGTTGTACGACAATTCGAAAGGATAGCACCCACGCTCAAAGGACAAAGGACTTTTTCCGCTTCCAAACCCGGTGATGAAATTCAACAACTGCAATCCCTCTAGAAAAAGGACGTTTATAATAATTGATGTGGTTTCTGAATATTGAACAGTAATAAATCAGAAGTATGCAAACTGTGCTTGACTGTATGCGCTGCCGGAGTGATTGTATGAGTAAGACTGAATCACTGTTGCTGAACCACCACGAAGAATAGAATGTTTTCATAATTCGTACGAAAATAACTGCAGGGACTGGAAAATTAAGCAGTATTCGAGAATGTTTCGCCTGTCTTTGTAATGGAAGGATATTTTAAGGAAGACGTTAGGAAGCAGTGGCGAGCTGCAGTGCATGAGGGGGATTTACTGTGGAAATAAAACGATGAACTGGAGCTGAACATTGGGTATGGAATGAAAAAATCAGCTAACTGTCGCAGTATGCCTACACCTTCCTACTCTGCGCAGCAGAACAGTTGTTCTTCATTCGATAATTCATGGGTGTTGTACCAAGTTTTATCAGCGCTACTAAACTTTTGACAGCCTTTGACTAATAGCTTTGTTTGGTGAGAAACTGGAGGAAACTATTAGTAAGATCCGAACCCAGGCCCTTTCGGACCGGTGGGTGAAACACTTTTCGGTATTCATCTAGTATGTCACCGAAAACGTGCGAACCGGTAGATTTAAGAAGAACGGGATGGATCGGGTCAGAATAAACCGAAATCTCATCTACAGGTAGATTAGTGACACCATCCACCGGATGTTTGCGATGAGGATCAACCAAGGTGTCAAAATGATGCAGGAAACCAAAGCTAGGCATGGCATTTTTAATCATTGTCATCAAAAAACCCAACAGAAAATACGGCCAAGACCAAAATCTAATGGCCTCAAAAGTTGTCCACAAGTCCATATGGAAGTATCGTTAAGGTCACGTAATTTGGAAAAAGGGTGCCTATCTAAATTTTTGACCTGAAGACTGGGGCACAATAACTTCAGTATCTGCCTCCAGCAAGTAGGGTGTCCCTGAAGGTGATTATCCTGGCCAGAAGCTTTTTTTGCAGCTGCGCCCTGACATCTCAGGTTCCCTGACTGGCTGCGGCCATGGCACAAGACGTAGTGCAATAACGCGCCTCAGGAAGGTACCTCTGATGATACCGACAAGGAGCACCGGGTAGGTACGGACAAACCGGGATTCTTACACTGTATCTACAGGGAAATCTCTTTAGGCGAAACAGTGTTGGGTGCTGCCTGGGTTGGGAGTCCAAATGAAGACACACTGAATGCCTCGACGTTTTTGGCGAGATCGTGCACAGTGGCTGTCAAAGAGGCAATAACAGACAATTCCTGAGGAAACCGCCTGATTGATCTCTGGCTTGTAGGTTTCCCCAATTCTGTCGGCCGTCTAAACAAAACTTTGAAACTCCCCTCTTTGGACAAACAAAAAACTTCTGCGTATCCAAGGGAAGATTAGGGGGCCAAATTTTTTTTCAAAAGACTATTATCCACCTTAGTAGTTCCTGAAAGAGTAAGCGTGCGCCGAAGCAACTGCGAGGGTTTGGGATCTCTGAGCTAGGTACCTGCCAACAAAAGGACTATTCCTTGTTTTTCAGTTACTCCAGTCCGGACAATAACCCCCGGCTTGAGCGTGTTTAGGGGTTGGGTTATTCTGAATCCAACACATCCTGTTCTTCATCGACGATGTGTGTGGGAAGAACTGCCACCACGTGGTGAAATCTGATGCTTCCCGTGGTCACATTTTGCAGGGCGAAAGTTGATTTTAACAGCGCGAACCAAGTTCTAGGGTTACTTTCCCCGGGCGGTGCTGACGAAAAGGCAAGTGTGTTTAATTCAGAGTAAAAAGTTTACGGTCGCTGATACGGCATATGGCTTAATAAACTTGAGTTACTCAAAAAGTGAGTGGAGAACCAATGCATTGGGGAAGAAGTAAGCAACTGGTTGAAAATATTGAATTTCCACCGATCTGAACTGATAAAATGATGTACCGGTACTCGAGGATTTACATGAGCTTTGGAAAAGACGAAGGGCACAACTTTTCGGTACTCCGAATGCCAGATACTAACTAGATCTCGAGAGTGGTCTATGGAACAGGCAACAGGTTTAAAGCTCCAATGCGTGCCAAAAGAAGGTATAGGTCAGTGGAATAGGTGAAGAACTACTCGTATTGAAACAGTTTCGTTCACCTTTACATATGGGAGCAACACTGGAGGCAATTTTAGCTAAGCGAGCTAAACGTTCAACCGCACTCACGAAGAGCAGTCAAAAATGCGTCTTGCGATTGACGGAAATCAATTGTCCTCACGGCAAGCAGACAAACAACACACCGCCCTGTGGCACAAAAGGAACGTCTAATAAAGGTGTCTTCTGTCTTCCAATGATAGGTATTTACACCAAAGTCCTTTGGTCCGGCGGTTTGTTCAAATGACATGGATGGATATAAAACTTTCCAAAAGCCGCAAACATAGCTGGTCTCACCTCGGTAAACCCAGGCTGGCTTTATTTTTCAACGCCTCTGTTTCTCTTCATAGAAATTGCTCTTCCGGTACTTTAGATGTTACTTATTTTGATATCCAGAGCAAACAATCGCGCAACCCTTTCTATAGGTCTCAATTTTTATTTGTTCCCTCCTCCTCCTCCTCTTTCTCCTCCTCGCAGTTATCACTTCTTTGCTTTCATTCCTAACGAATGTACGCCATCCGCTGGATTGGCATAGGATCACTTTAGCTGATCGGCCAGGTCACATCTCCTTACCAACACAATGCCCAAGAGAAACCGTGAACTATTGATGCCTGGATCTTCCTATTCACAGTGCTACGTTCGCCACTAATATGGCCATGAGTCTTTGTGGACTCCAATGAAGGCTTCAAGCAATGGATACAAGCATTTCCTCTCTGCCTGCTCCGTTAAAGCTTACCGTGTTCACTGAATTCGAGCAAGTCTTCGTCACTCATTCTTTGCATCTCCCACTTCCCATAATAATAATCCTTCCAACGCGTTTGTGCTGGCCAAATCTTTAACCCAAATCGAGGCCAATTATTATTTTATGATTAAAACCTTGTCATCTCAGTTCGCTTCCACTCTGTCTAGTCCACTTTACCCATAACGGTATGAGACTTTTACTTCTAAAATTCGAGAACATTTCGTCTAGTTGTTTGTGGTTGTACACTATGATCACGCTTTTACGCGTGCGACTCTGCCGTGGCGGAGGAATGTTCCGCCGTATAGAACTTTTGCACTGTAAAGTTCTGATGTTGCAGAGCATTATGCCCCTCAAGGCCGCTCATCCCAAGTGCATTCTTTACTTAGCCTGCTCTTTTGTCATTATCAAGTGGACCAACTTTTAGAAGGACGAAAATAGTTGGGCTCCTACCTGCCACTTAATTTATAATCTCTCCCGCAAAATATTCACCTGGGCTAAAGCCATAAATACGCATTCCAAGTCAACCAGTTACCCAGTTCTCACGTTTGTTTTCTCGCGCCGCAATCTGTTTACCATAAAGTGAATAATTCGTCGAACGTTTACTTGTTTCCTCATGGCCGCTTTTTCACCGTAGTTTTGGCCTTTTCTTGAGTTTTGTTGTTGATTTTCCATATATTTGACTAAGTCAATATCCGACCAAAAAGTTAAATCGTTACGATATTTGGCTGGTTTTCATTCCCTATCTGATACTCTGTCCTTCTAGCCAGCTCCATTCGGCTTCGGTTTGCTCCATCAACCGACACTGTGTTTGTCTTTGCAAGGCTAGCATAGTTGCTTTAGTTTCGAACCTCTTCTCAAGTCCTAGCCTTGCAAATATTTTTCTCGTCCTTCTGGAATATTCGATTGCGTCATCACTCGTAACATTTATCCATACAATGCACCACGCCTCAGTCATCTCCGGAAAACACCATTACAGTTATTGCTACATTTATTGGCTCACCGTCCCAGGCTGCCAAAACGCATCGACAATACATACGGACCTCCTGAATTAAGGCAAATCTCAATGTTCTTTGAAGCGACATGGGACTAACCCCGCTTTGGAATTGATACCCTGATAGCTACCAGTTCTCCTGGTGCTTGGTAAACCTTCTAGCTCATGAAGCCATCCCCTTGCGCGCTTTCGTAACAACGTGTTGTATTTTTGTGCTCTTTCATTATAAGCCTTCTATCACAGGCCCCGTCCTTTTTCTCTTTAAACTTATAGAGCATCTCTCAGGAACACTACAGTCAGTTTCACCCGGTGTTTTGCGCCTGCAGTTGGTTCAAAGAGCCCTTAGCAGGCGAATCGTTGGTGCAAATTTTGTGGTGATAGTTTGCTGCCCAGGGGAGAGCTGAAGCGTTCCTTTATTGGTGGGAGCGGGCATATGCTTCATGGCTGCAACCTTTGCTGTGTTCGGTCCTCTGCCAGCATCGCCTATATAAGACGTTCAAAAGGCGGCTTATAAACGTTTCTTCTGTCCGGTCTCACAGCAAACTACCAGGAAAATCCCCTCGATTGGGTGACTGGAAAAAACCAGGGTCGGTGGACAAATGGGGTAGTTCATTCTACTTACCCTGCCGCTGAAACAGCACCAATACGAGAAATCTACTCGATGCAAACGAACTTTTCGGCTAAGTGAGAAGCGAGCCGTGTGCGTACGGTCGACGTAAAACCGAAAGCGTGCCAAAAGCGAGGACGGCGGGAGCCTCGCGGGGCCAGATTAGTTCAATACACGCAACCCAACAAAACAGTGTAGTCAAAACCAGGCATTAGAAACGGTTTTAAAGAGAATAGTTCTAAAGTGGCGTCGGCGGAATGTTCGTTTTTTCAGAATAATCTAGTTGCATCGGTGCTCTGCTGGGAAGCGTGCAAATCCCTGTCTCGGCTCAATTGAAAATCTACTGAAACGTTGGGAACCGTTGGCCCACCCGCTATCTAGTTGATGGCTTGTTCCATAAAAGGGCATGTGGCGCCCCACTAGCTGCAAATAGGATGGCCGTGGAGGGTTGCCGCGGAGTTCAGCGCACCACACACTGATGCTTATACATTGGCTCCTGTCACAAAACGGGTGAAGTGTACCAGTGTAACTGCCTCAGTACCACCTCCTTCTCCACTCCAGGGAACTGCGTGCTGGCCGTTGAGTATTCAGCCACCATCCGCGTAAAACGCAACGTTCACTTTTAGTTGGCATTCCTTTGACTGCCCGTCCCAGGCGTTCCTCTTCTTCCCCGTAGACAGCGCTCGTCAACCTTCTCAAACGTCCCTCGTTACAACATACGTTTCACAGCTGGATTCAAGACCCCGTAGACAAACCGTTCTAGTATACGGCAGTCCAGTCCCCCCTTGGCCTCTTGTGGATATGCTCACCGGCTCATCCATTGTAGCGCCAGGTCAAAGGACATTACGTCCGCATTTGACAGCTTATTTCCCCGTGAACTTTCTGTTGGTAGTGCGAAAAATCACCCGGGGCGCCCAGTAGTCTCCGACTGTGTTCGGGAGAGGAATCAAGGTCGCCACTTTTAGAACGTCTGCTTCATTGTCAATGCCGTAGGCTTCTCGAACCAGCAGCCTGTTATGACACCCTCTTGCTGCTCTTCTGTGAACGATTTGAGATATCGCCAAAATTGGCCACACCACCGGCTACAACTCCCAACAAGGAGGAATTTCTCGGGCACACCAGGAGTAGAAACTTGTTGAGTTTTGACTATCTTGGGCCTTGCCAGTGCGCGATGAAGTTCATGAACCGATGAAATCCCCGGGTAATCCTCCTGTGCCGAGCGTCTGTCGCGTCTTTCCGATTACCAGGTTAAACTTGCCTCTTCGGGATCCTTCGATCCCGGGTCGCGGCTCCAATTTGCATTAGTCGGCCATAAGAGAAAAGACTGAATTCAGCGGTGTGAAGATTTATCTAGAAAGTGTGGCACGCTAGTACCGGTATAAAAGTACGAACGTAAACACACTACGGTTCATTCTTCTTCGATCGTTGCGCTGTTTTCCAAACTGTTGGGTTCTCCAACTAATTACGGCTCTTCGTCCGCTTGCGGGAGGTTGGCATGAAAAAGTGAAATGAAAGGGAAGATCTATTACTAGAGTTTACATGCTTGAGCGATACTCCAGAATTTCTCATTACACTATGAAAATTATTTTTTGATCGCGGAAGACACCGACGCAGTAAAAGTAATCATCCCACGGGAAGGCCTCTCATGCTAAAAGACTACGCACATACGGATATAATCTTAGAAGGTTTTGCCTGGATTTCACATTCTTTCATCAAACCTAACCTTGCTGCAAGCATGGGCCTGACCCCATTATTCCGTCACAGATTGGGCTGAGGCACATTTTACACTTTCACCCACGGACCCGGAGACTTATGTGGATCTTATGGAAGCGCAGTTTGGGACGCCCTTTAGTACTCTAGATACCAGAGTCCAACCAGATCCCGAAAATGGTCTGAGCAACGGACAACAAACCAAAAGTTCCGACGGTTGCTAGAAGACGGTAAAAGCTTATGAAATGTGTGAACAAATGGCTTGTATTATAACGATGTCGATCACATTCACGTTTTAGGGTGACACTGGACGTGATACTAGGTGATGAGGATAAAAATTCACTTGTTTGCAAGCTCAGTAGTCAAAATTGTGTTTTACAATTGACGGAAACCAATTTTCTCTACAGCAATCAGGCAAACAACACAGAGTCCTGTGGCATCGAATAACGTACAAACAGCATGGAGCTAAGCTCCAATTAGTTATGTTTGTCTATAGTAATTTTGAACTTGAATATACATATTCAAGCTCAGTCTTATCCATCTCTTTACAAGAATCCCTTCCACTAAGAAGGGAACTGCCGAAGTGATCCTCCGATCTAATTTAGGGCGTACCGCGCGCAGGTCTCCGCCAAACTCACGAGTTCCACGTGTCGTCAGCCTTCTAGGGGATCATAGTCCGGTGCCACAATCCATTCGTGCCACCGGTGGAGGTTAACTAAATTGCGCACGGGCCTATAGATCACCTACAAAGCCCTCACCTAGGTGTCACAGAAAAGAATATACATATAACGAACAAAATAATCCAACACGACTTTCCGGGGTTCCTTCATCTACTGTGCCCGTACTTGCAATGGAAGAGCAAAATATAACACGTGAGCAAACGGCGAGGAGTAGGAATGGAATGAAAGGAACTTACCCCGGTCGGTCAGGGGAATACGCAAGTTATAAATGTGCCAAATATTTCGTTTTTTGTTTTTCAAAATGGTTCTATAGAACGTCAGACGGTGAAAGCAACGCTAAGTGGGGTTTTTAAAAAATAAGTAAAATACTGTCTACGAGACGCTTTGGCCAATGCACATGACGGCCGGATCGCGTTGTCCACTGCAGCTCCACGGTTTCTGGGTGTGATGCTTGAGGCTAGGGGGTGGCATCTATGATGAATGACGGAACAGTTGGGACACTGTCGTTGAGCGGTCTCTCCTTCTAGACTAAAATCAAGGTACGCAACCTAAAGACGGCCGATAGATAAAGTCTTGTTTACCGTTTTGATCAACGAGGTAAACTCGACCGCGCCACTCGAGCTTTTTTAATCTTTGCGCTGCCTTCCAAACCGTTGGGTTCCCTAACCAATTACGGCTCTTCGTCTGCTTGCGGGATGTTGACAATTCCATTTGGAATGGAAGGGAAGATACACCAAAGCCTCTCACTTTATTCTCACTACCTTCCATCAATTCCGATAGCACCATGCTTTTGTTAGGTTCCCCTTCTCGTACTTTGCAGCCACATTGTTTTATATATGTTAGTAAAGTGAAGAACTGGCACACCCTCCTCTCAGCGGATGGTCGTGAGCTGCAGCAGGTGGATTTACTAACAGTGGCCCTTAGGTCGGATTGTTGGGTTCTACCGATTATTTCCCAGGAATGCTCCCAGATTAGAACCTGTAGATGTGATGCTGTTATCTGCCATCACCCTCGAAGCATCTTTCTCCGGCAAACCGCTGGCATGGACGAAGCGTGCCGTTTTTTGTCGTCAGTAACCTGAGGACTGGCGCACATACCGGCAAAACGTGTGCCTCCGCTCGGAGATGTTGTTGCACCACGCGCCATTTGTTTGGAAGCCTCTTCGTGGTAGCTTTCCAATTTCATTTTTCTTCTACCTTGCTTCCGTGGTGGTAACATGGTGGTAACGCTGCCTACCCAAATACTGTTGATGAAGCAGCCAAACTGGCAAGAATACTGTGGACCACTGCACTTCACACTGTTGGAATATGCGGCTTCCGCCAAGAAAGACGACCGGAAGCAACGGGGTTGTGTCCCATTACTTGCAGGTGGATTTGCAATGACCCAGTTTATGCAAGGCGCATTTTTCGAGTTGATGTGAATGCCGAATCGCGATTATAGCTGACGGTCCGGATTTGCAACTGGCTCCCGGGACATGTGTCCATAAAACGAAAGCTAAGTTCTGCCGGCCTACCTTTGGTATATCGTTTATCCAGGAGAGTGACCATCCATCGTAATCCTCTCCCTTTGCTGTGGAGGAAGAGGACAATGACAGTGTTTTCGAGCTGAAGCTAGACAAGTCTTTCATGAGACATTGAAAAGGCTGCAATGCTGTCGGGTCCATATAGTTTGCCCTGATTGTGGTCACACGGGTGGATCTTACTTCCCTTTCAAAGAAGACCGGAGACCTAAGACTGACCTGACTTGAACTGAAATGAGTCAAACAATCGAGGAAGAGAATAAAAAGCAGAAGGGTGGTTGCCTTGCTTCAGGTTCTTCCACTGCGGTACGGCAAACTTCTACGGGTGAGTGGATGACCCGGAAACTGAAGAAAGAGAGGGGTAAGCATTGAGCCAGAACACAAAGAGTGACGGACAACTTCTTGGATAGTAGGGACCACAGTTACTGGAACCTGGACGCCCAGGTGAAGACACCCAAAGGCGGATCCAGTCAGTAGGCGGAAAGCCAGCCGAAGACCACTGAGTCGCAATAAGGAAGAGCCCTTCACACGGAATCCGGGCCAACAAAGGACATAGACAGGAGATGGGTACATGATAAACTGCTCTTCGCAGGTGGTCCCCACTTTATTCCCTTGAAGGGGTTCACAGAGTGTGAACGTGGAAGCCTCCGCTCGCTGGAACGGGAATTAATACAGCACGGCCAATTATGGTCGAGTTAACATATGAGCAAAGCAGGGGCACACTCCTGGCTATGGCTGCAGTCGTAGCCCAAATCTCCAGGGGCCGATACCACAATGTGTCGGGGAAACAAAGAGGGAGACAAGGTAAAACCGTGGATTACCTCCATCGTCACCGGAAAAAGGTCCACAGGGATAACAGAACGCTGCTCCTGGTTTTCGAGGTAACACACCAATGTCGATAGGCAAGCCACTGAAGCCGCCGGGAACAGTGGTCATTGAGGGGGTCTTGGAAAATCAGAATTGAAAGTGGTGTAGGCAGTCGGAGGATACAGCAACCCCCGGGAATTTGCATTTTATGAGCGCCCCAGTAGGAAGGCGTTGGGAGGTATCAGGGGTCCTAAATATCCAATGGTCTCTATGTTCCCCAGGGATAAACAGTGTCTGAAGAACTCGCCATAACCCTGGGCTTTGCTCCCGAGACAGATCAGGTGTGAACAGAAGAGGATGTCCGTACTTTGAAGCGAATGAGAAATCGTTATACGCCAACGTAGATGGAGTTAGAAACACATGGATGGAATTCTAAAATGTCCCCTGGGGGCACGATGCGTCAGAAGTCGCCGTAAATGAAAGTGCCCTTCCAGGTAAGATCATGTGCCGGGGTGAAAACTGAAGATATCGCCATCTATACATGGGATCGACGGCACGAAGAGGAATGGCCATCCTCACTGGGTAGGGTACAAACCATCTTGAGTCTCATACCAGGATCTGCAACGGAGGTATCCAGCCTTGCCCCGTTACAAACACCCTTCTAGGCCTGAAGTTCGAGGTTTCTTGTGTCCACAGGGCACCCAGTACAAGCCGCGGCGAGGATTTTCGCCCACTGCGGATCCTAACTGAGCTAGTTAAGGACTCCTATGAAACCCCCAAAGTGGATGACTTAAACATTCTGCAAGCTGACTTGACGGCTGAAGCCCGCAGATAGGGGTCGCAGGAGGACAGCCACTTAGATTGGCTGCGTACTAAAGCTGTGCACCAGAGCATTAGGAAAGATACGAGATATAAGATTAGATTCACCTCCCATCCTCGTTCGACCTCGTGATAACGAGTCCCGCGAACGATGTATCCAAACTACGACGCTGTGCGCCGCTGTGCAAGTGTAATCACGTTTGCATCAAGATCACTCTGTGCATGAGGCAACTCAAAGTGACCTCCAGACTGGTCGGGAACTTAGGAGTCGACGTGGGACACGGTAGAGGGGGCCACTAAAGAGGAAAGCTTGAACGTAATAAAGAGATCACCAGACTCCCTCCAGGATGAGTTTGCACCCTTGGCACGAAGGGTGAGGTAAGAAAACCAGGGAGGCAGAAAGCTGCAGTAGCAAAGATCTTCAAAGTTAGAAACAGTGACTGGGGTCCTTTTAAAGCTTCCGCTAGTCATCTAGCTTGGGCTCACTATGCTAAGCCCCGAAATGCGGCGATTAGCCTCATGCAAACATCTAAACCAGAGTTTTAGCTCACGTTAGTCAAATGCACGATAAAACAGTCCAAGAAATTCTGTAGTTACTTGCAGCCTAGAGGCTCAGTAAAAGATGGGATGGGTCTATTCTCCACTGAGGGTCACCGTATCGCCACTGCTGACCGGAGCAAAGCAGACTCTCTAAGTGGGTACTTTGGCAGTGTCCGTAATGACCGGCCGTGGAAAATCCCCTCAAAAACACAGCAGTTCCATGTTTCCTTAGCATCACTCACTTATTCACACTATCGGCTTGTTTTTGCACTGTATTCTTACCAACCATCGTTTGTTTGTTCGCTACTCTGTCATATCCGTATTCTGGACCTGCGTGACGCACGTGCTCCTTTCTCGCACGTCGCAATTCCGTTCTCGTTTTCTGAGTCCTTGTGATCGCATAACTGAGGTTTGTATCTGTTTCATTTCATTGTTAATTTAATAATGTAGTATCGTAGAATTTCACGGGTTATCGCTTTCCGATTTCGGAACCTGTATCGAATTGGGCTATGTTTTGCTCAAAGGCGTCTTATTATCCACAGAGTGGACAGTGGGGCTCTAGTTTATTTGGCCCTGGTGAGTAGTCCTCCGGAGTCAAATGAAGGTAATTTTTTGGGGGAGTTTTGCGTACGTATTTACACGAGTTGAATATCGGTGAGTCAGCCGGCTCATCTATCATCCATCCACCTACCATCAAGCCACTGAAGAATACCATAGCTCCGTCGGTATGTAAGCTGTACGGGCCTACTTTGGACCAGGTTAAGCCGCCTCAAGTCCACTAAACTTCGGCTATGGTGGCTATAGATAGGAGTGAACCTGAGTCCGTTATGGGTAATTATAGGCCCGTAAACCTTAACAGCGTTTTATGCAAAAGCTAGAGGAGGTCATCCAGGTGCGCGTCTGAGAGCACCCGCTAGAGGATTCCGAGCTTTGCCCAGAGCGGCAAGGATTTCTTAAATACAGGCCGCGCTTTAGCGACCTCTTCATTTTCCTAGGCGAAGTCACTAGAAGAGTGGACGATGAAGAAAAGGTTAAAGTACGTTCTCTTGATTTCAGCAAAGCGTTGGACTCGGTGAACCATCGGCTTCTACTAATCAGGTTGAGGTCACTTTGGTATAAACAGGCAGACTCAGGAATGGCTTACTGACTTCCTTGCTTATACAAAATTTTACTTTAGAGTAGGTGGCAAGAACTCGGGATTAGAAAAAGCCCCCTGTGGAGCACCGCAGGGTTCCTTATTAGGTCCACTACTGTTCCTTCTGTTTATAAGTGATGAGGCCCCAGTCCAGCAGTCACTAGGCCTCTTTCTTGCACGTGAAGTGAAATTGGTGGGAGCACAGGGGAGAGAGGGGCTGAGCAGAGACATAGGTAATGTTCTAAACTGGGCAAACAAGCGGGACTTGCCTCTCAATGCCCGGAAAAGCCACTGGTTCACACTGATAGCTACGAGCCTGACGGCTGTGCACGACCAAGACCCATTTACTATAGAGGCATGAAACAGAGTTCAAGACTGTCGCCACTTTGTTTATTCTCAGGGTTAGAGACCTTAGGATTTTGGTGACCTCTGGTCTGAAGTTGCCGAATCGGTGTGCAGCAGCCGCGCAAAAGTCATGCAATGACCACATCACGTTGAGGTTAGCTGTATGGTGCAGACAGCGAAGGGTTTTCATACCGGTATTTGTGACTCTAGTAAGACCTCTTTTTGGAAACTGTGTCCAGACATGGTAACGTTTCCACGAAATAGAAGCTGCCCCTTTGGACAAGATAAAACGTCTTGCAAAGCGCATGTTTGAGAGTCGGAGGATCAAGACAAACGAGCAGAGACCCCGGGATCTCGGGCATCTTTTTGTGGGGAGGAGATTACGGAGGGATGCCAAGGAGACTATAAAGTTAATAATAAGCTTCTCGGGCTCAGGCCGGGGAGCCTTTCCATATGACAGTGGGCTCCGGAACAAGAGGTCACGGGAAGGAGTTGGTGAAATTTCTATCTAGGTTGATGGCTAGATCTCACCTTGTTACCAATAGGGTGGTAAGCTACTGGAATAGACAACCAGAAGACATAATAGAACTGGAGGCCATCCAGGCAACCAGAGGGACTCTAGATCGTAACTGGAACGAAATCATTTCTAACAATGAGCTAGAAGCATCTTTCGGCCGACGGTTGTAAAAATTAAGCTCCTTGGGAAGTTTTTAATTATTGAAAGTTCCCGCTGGTTGCGTAATTACTCAGAGAACGCTCGCGGTGCATAACGTCTCCCGCAGTTGATCCGCGATGAGGGTTTACCTTCCCCTCCAATTTTTAGCGAGGATCCAAGGAAATAAGCTGCGCAGTAGCTGATGCCTACGCTGTGTACGTAAGGCCGAAGGAGCTCTGGACGCTCGATAGCCTGTGGCCGTTATCTGTCCCAGGCAAACTGAACTGAACTGAACTGAGGTGCGATTAAGAGCACGAGGGTTGGGCTTATGTGTACACTGACTCCGGATAAGAGTTGCTTAAGCCACTGGGATTAGGAAAATATCCACAAAGAAATCAGAGGGTTAAACATCCATTGCTCGAAGGGGGCATGTGACTAAAAGGTATTTATTGTAATGGGTTAGCATGAAGCAGTACATAATATTGCCCACTATAATAACTACATGATTGACGTTCCAACATAAACTAGAACTGAGGCTACTAAGTAACCCATTGCCCAGCGCCGGGCTTGGCTAAGGCTGGGCAAAATGGGCTGGAGCTGGGAAGAAAGTCTTATTGTATTTACTAAAACAGCCTGCGCTGGCTCTCATGAAATGTTCTGAGAATTACAAATACATATAGCCAGCAGTGTGAGCTCGATAAAGTTAAAATTTTCGAAATGCTAACCTACCCATTAAATACAATATGTTTATCATTGCTGTAAATTCTGCGTTCACTTCTTATTGGCTGATTGTTAGGAAGGTTAAGCCCCTGAATGCGGCACCAGGGGACATAATCTTAAGCTACAGAGCATCAGGTCCGGACACACTAACCAGCTTTTTCTACAAACTGGGTTTTACCTATACGGAACAGGCTGTCAGAGGGTGCTATTAAAAGCGACAGTGCACCAACTCTCAGGAGGACCATAGATAAGCGCTAGAACACTGCTTTCCCAGAGCTAGACTTGTGAGCTGGGGTTGAGTTAATGGCCCTCTGGCATTTATGTCTATGAACTTAGGTCCGTGAAGGTGACAACGCCTCACAAATTCTGCTTTTCAGACAAAACATCCAGCGCGCGGTGCTGAAAGTCAAGGAAACTCACCGACGGCACGACGATCTGGAAGCACGATTGGTCTCGGCCTCTTTCGTCCTGTGCAAACTGGATTGAATTAAACTGAACAGGACAGCGTGAAGAGGGGTGTTGGTTCTGGAACTAGGTAAGAAATTAATAAAAGGAAAGAGAAGAGTAAAACAGGACGCTCATTAGCCCAAAAATATCAGGCCATGGGATGAGCTCATTTGGGGTCTCCCTAACAGTCCTTCTTTTTCCGTGGAACTGTCCACCACTTGTCCAGAGTTGGTCCTTCTAGATTCCGGGCGGGCCCCATCTAGGCGTGCAGCTAGGGGCCAGGGTCTTAGGACAGGGAATCTGTAGGTCACTCAGCATCACAGCCAATTTAAAAAGATTCAGTGGCATTACCACCGGTGGAAACCAAAATGTGGTGGTGCGCTGTATTCCAGAGACTCTTTAAAAGGGCAAGTAACTGAAGGCAAAAGCTTTGTTAAGTCTGAATTTGGTAATCAGGTTTTGACGGCGATATGCCTGGTCGCCCAGTTTGTTGCACCTCTGAACTCATTGGATCTCCTGATGCTTCACCGATACGAACACCAACGTCTTCTCTTGTTCTCCGAATGCGGAAGAAGAATGGAGCTAGTATAAACTCCGACAAAGTTCCATCTCTGTACTCCACCGTCTCCCCATAGGGTGCCTATGACCGGAGCAGAAACCACGTTCGGCTTGACGTCCTGTGGCACCATGTAGAGCCTATTCTTTTCGGTTCATAAAACACTTCCATACTCCTTCCAGACTTTATTAGAAAGCAGCATCGGGTGTGGCCTCAATTAGCAAAATTGGCATTTTTTCCTGTCACCTACCGCTCTAACCGCTGACTGGGGCCTTCTTATCCCTATAGGTTACCTCTGCTCTCTAAGTTACCAGGCAAGTTTTCTTAGTGTTGCTTTTCTTCTGAGCTAACGGAGCAGCTTGCTGCCTCCTACTGCATCGATGAGCCCTTGGTTACTTTAGGGACTTCTTTTAGACATCCCCTCCCCCTCCCATCTCCAGTTCTTCCAGCATTTGCTTGGAGTCCAACCTTCAGCATAGGCCAAGCCACTTAGTGAGCTGGCTTTGTACCTGGTGATATGTCAGAATCGCAAAAGATGACGATAGATTTACTGGAGGAAACAAGATTCAGCGGTACGAATGTTACGCTTCACTTGACTAACTATGGGGATATATGATCTGAAACAGAACTTGGTAGAGAGTAGGATACGTAAACAAAATCACATAGACTAGCAGAGAAAACCACACTACATTCACCCCGGTTGGGGAAGTGGGGTCTTCGAAAAGCTTTTTTAGCAGGGTGTGAAATATATATCAAATAGTTTGAGCAGGTCTCTCGATTTCGTGTGCAGTGTGATTATGTTCTATGTCGTCATTCCACCACTTCTGTGGAGTTGCTGTGCAGCAGAGTGATGGGTAATGGGACACCATCTGTATTATTTATGGTGGCGTTGTTATACCTCGGTACCAGTAGTAGATCTGCGTGTGGTGCATCTCGGCTGACTTTGGTGAGTGAGCGGGATTCGGGCATATATGCCCGTGTCTTCGGGAGGGGCTGGTCGGCAGATTGAAACATCGTTTTCCCTGCCAACTGGCTATTTTACAAGGGTGTAATATGGATAGAGACTGATAGGGTTTATTTCGTCCTTCAAGGAGTCACACTTGGAAGATCGATCCATGCACTTGAGCAGTGCGGGGCCGGGAGTTGGCAGCCAACGTAGCATAGAATAAACACTGGATGCTCCGCGGGGATGGCAGAAAATTCGTGCATGGGCGGTCATTTTCTTCGAGGCAAAAAGTAATGAACCAACGAAATGGAATGAATCCAGAGAAACTGATTCCCATTTTGAAGTTGGAAAACCTCTCGTTCGTATTGCCAGGGGGACGGCCTTCCATAACGTGCCATTCAGTCGTTCCGCTTGAGTACCGGCTTGTGGGCTGTAGGCTGTTTTATGGCTGATCACCACTCCCTCGTCTACCAAAAATTGAGACAGTTCAGATAATGATTGAGGATTCCCGATCAGATGAATAAAGGCGGGTATTCCGAATACTGCAAAAAATTGACTTAGGCAGTCGATGATTGCAGAAGACGACATACCAGGGTAGGCACATGAGAATGAGAGCTAGGAGTACTCGTCGATAGTGGTGAGTGGATATCGAATGTCAGTAAGTGGGAACAGTGGCCCTTTGAACTTAGTACTGAGTAGCTATTGTAGCTTGGAATCAAGGGATCTGCTCTACACCGGCTCGGCCAAGCCACCAACCGGAAATTAAGGGGGAAAGATCCTGTAAGAGGAATCGAAAATATCGCAGAGTTCAACAAAAAGTCACGAGAACTGTCCGAAATTCATCCGTAATACAACAGAGCAGGAGGGAATTTGGAGCCAAGCAGATCCACCAGCCTTGCAACCAAAGCAAACACTTCGAAGGTTAGTTGCACTGTAACTGCCGCTTGTGGGAGGATCCGTTTGTTATTTAACTTTAAGCTCACCTATCTTAGGTACCACTGTCCTTGAGGGCTGGCTTTCAAAGCCCTTATCCAGTCTCTTGGGGCGCACTGGTGGCAGAGTCATTCACGGTTAGGATCATGAAGTCACCCATGGGCAACTTCCCGTGCTGCAGAAAGAAGATTTAAGATGAGGCCGATATGAAGGGCCCACGATGCTATGTTTGCGAGACATGGCATCGTCCTAAGTGCGGAGCACTAAAGGATGCAATGTAAGCAGTGCACCACAAACACCAGAAACTAACATGGGTCTGCCTTGGATGCAAGATCACAGCCAGAGCCAATGTTAGGCAGGGGAAGCCGACAGCTGAGTCAACAAATAACATTGCCAAGAACAAGGCTGTTAGTCTTAAGGAATCGGGCCTGAATCAGGAGTCAAGCGAGGAAAAAGGAGGGAACCGGAATGAGAGGAACACTATATTCAACGGGAGGGAGAGATCTAAAGCAGTAGAACACATGGAACCCACGAAGTTTAAAGACAATAATTCCATCTCAGAAACACCTGATAAGGTGAGATCCAAGGGGAAAAATCGCGGGGGTCTAAGGATACGATTGCACCAGTGGAGGCCAAGAAGGAGTCAGCAGAATAAACAAATCATTATCTGACGGCCACCCCAAGGTAACTGATAAGGAAAAGCGATATTGCTCTGGGAAGAAATAGGAAAGCAATCATCAGAGGGGTACCGGAGCCCGCAATCAAAGAAAGTAGACAGAGGAAGCGTGCAGTACAATATCACTTAAAAACTTGTTAAGGATGGCGGATTTGCCGGGACACGTAGCCATCAAACGAGCCTTAAAGCTAGGAAGGTGGCAACAAGGAGGCTGGACACACTCCAGGCCATCGCTCGTAGAACTTACAAGCCCGAGACACCACGACAGGTTCCTAGTGGGGGCAGGAAGGAAAAAAAGAAGTGTCTCACGGTACAAAGACGGTGGAGCCAGATGATCACTCCAATCAAAGTCGTAAACCATTGATGATGATAATGATGATGATGATGATGATAATGATGATGATGATAATGATAATGGTATATTTCTCGGCCATGGTCGAGACGCACGCGCTAGTGCATGATCATGGTGTGACACTTTACTCAATAAGGTGGAATATTCACAAATTCAAAGTATAAAAGTCGAGAGTGTCAGCGATAGATAGACATAGCCAACAACAGTTTGAATGGATCATTTTACTAATGGTTTGCGCGGCAGTTTCAAACCGGTTTCGAATCCGGGCTGGGCGGTGGAGATATCGAAAAACGGTTAGCGCAGTGTCAAGGACGCATTATGAACGAGAATGATGCAAGCTGGGGAAACGGAGGCCTGCTGATGTTCTACAGATAGAGTAAATTTTGAACAAGAAAAGGAAGAAAAAAAAGAAAACAAAATTTGCAAAGAAGTGTTTTCGGGAAAGTCGGTGCATGCGGAGAGGATAGCAATCCATGAAGACGATGCAGACCCTGAATGTCGGATTTACCGGAGTTCAATAAATGGAAGGAAGTGTTGTTACCTCAGTTACATCTTCGCGTATAACTCAAAGGCGAATTGACGAAGTGGGAGCCAACTGTTTTCAATGCACCAGCATGAGCAGCGAACTTCATAAAACGTGTAGCCAGGGGCCGTCGCAGAGTAGTACCCCGACTAGCCACTATCATGAGGATACGGTAGCATCCCAGTCAAAAAACGGGAAGGATGATCGGGACCGGAAACCGAGCATTACAGTGCCCTCTCCGACAATGGCCCATATAGGAGGATGGCTGCAGTGCAAGCTGCTTAGACGAATGTGGCGAGCATAGGAAACAAATGGGGGAAGCTACTGGGGCATGCAAATGACGGAGGTCATCGCAATCACGGAAAAGTGGCCGCGACTGGACGAGAATGTAAACCACCTCGCCCCAGAGAACTTCACTATCGTCAGGGCAGACAGAGAAGGCGGAAGAGTAGGGGTAGGAGCCACGCTACTAGTGGCAAAGCAATCCTTCGGCACGGAAGGAGGTTGGCTAGCAACACCAAACTTGCAGGCCTTTGGGGTTATAGCGCATTTAAGGGGGCACAAATTGGCCGTGACTTTCGTCTACCGGGGACCACCGGCGGAAGATAACGAAGCCGAGGATCTCCCACTGTTTCTCAGAACTACCATGGTGGACAGAAGCAAGCCTCTCATCAGGGGAACCTTTAGAGGTTAAGTGTTCAAGGGGGCAGCTCCGGTTGGGTAATTCAGAGCAAAGCTAGCAGCTCTATCGTATTAAGAAGCGCTGGTTTAAAATACCAGTCAAGAGACCAGGTGGAGTTCGGGACAAGCAGCATCAACGCTGAATCTCATGGTAAAATGGTACACAGATTATATTGCAAACACTGAAATGTAAACTCTACTGAGCAAGGGCGACCACGCTGTTATTTACACCAAGTACAACCTTGTTGGTATAACTGCTTCAACGTGAATGAGAAGGAAGTTTTCCAGGATAAATGAAGATTGTCTCCTGACCAGGGCTCCATTGCTAAACGGGAATGTGGATTCGGGTAACTGCACTGTCCAAGCTCTGCGGGGGAAGGTAAAGGGCGATATCCTGAGGTTACCAGGTGAGGTTGCTTTAACTCAGGGTCCGCAAGGCCGATGTACCACCGTGGTGGTGCAGTCAGGGGCGAAAAGCAGACGGCGCGAAGCAGGAGGCGTGCAAAAGGTACAGGGTGAGGGAAGGGCACCGCAGCCTCCTTCAGTATTCGGCTGCTAGGAAACGGGGCCACCCGCGTTCATAACTAGTGTAAGAGGGATTATGAAGAGACACTGGCTAGGAACGCGAAAAAGAACCCCAAGGCCATTTATGCATACGTGTATTCGCAGCGTAGCCCGCGGGGTGAAGTAGAGGGAGTCACGGGTGAGCAGGCACGCGCTGCCACCTCGGACCAGGAAAAAGTTGATAACCTGCGTGGATCCTTCCAAAAGCCACACGAGGTTGACCAAGGGCTATCATGTCCAGAGATGTGCCCTCTGGCAACGGCTGCTATAGGAAACTTCCCCGTAGGGGAAGATGAGGTCAGTTGCAGTATCAAGCAGCTAGTAAAGACCAAGGCAGCCGGCTTGGCTGATATCCACCCGGCGGTCCTGAAATCGCTAGCACCAGCAGTGATAACACCACTGAAGAAACTACTCATTACCCCTCTTGAAACCGGGGTCCTGTCTGAGGGTTTGGTAACTTCGACAACAACCCTTATACGCAAAGGTGATAGTAGGAGTATTTACGAAAACTACCATCTGGTGAGCCTTACCTCCGTTGTACTGAAGGTCATGGAGAGGGTCGCTCGGCACCGCATAGTGTTGCACCTAAAGCAGCTTAGCCTCGTCCAGGAACTACGGCACGGATTCGTGCAGAAACGTTCGTGTCATTACAATCTACTGTGATGCTTGGGGGAAGTGACCAGGAGAATGGATGATGAGCAGCGAGCTGAGGTCCTTTGCCTGAACTTTCAGAAGGCTTTCAACTCGGTGAACAGCCTTCTGCTCACGGAGAAATCACGAGGGTTTGGACCGTAGGAACGGCCGAAGACATGGATCAAGGGGTGTCTGTTTGGCAAGATCTTCAAATTAAGGAAGCATGCAGGAAGCACGCACATTGGGGTACCCCAAGAGTTGGTTCTTGGATCCCTGCTTCTCCTTCTGTACGTAAATGACGTGGAACATGGTCCAGAATACTCTTGTCTCAACTTTGCCGACAATGTGAAGATAGTAGGGGTAGTCAATCACAAACCAGTCCAGAGGGACTTGGGCAGAGTCTGAGAATGAGCTGCCAAGCCGGACATGCCACTGAGCATGAACAACTGAGTGCATCTAGTTAACGAGGGGTTGCCTTGGAGGTAAAGTTTACTGGAGGCGGAGGGCGAGACTGTAACAAAACCTGTAAAAGGTGTGGTACAGAATTTCATGGTCACATTTAGGGCTGACTTCCAACCCAAAAACCAGTGTGACAAAGCTCCATAAGCGCTTCCAGGGCACCGCACCAGCTCCACCGTACGATCAACTCTGGGAGACCAAGGGCGTTTTTTGCTCTGTGTAAGACTCTCGAACGGACCCACTTGAAGAAATGTGTCCCGGCCATGAGTACACATTTGGTTTGGGACAGGCAAATGCTAAAGAAAATTTGGAGACGATTTACCAGATTCACTCCCATATTAGGTGGAACAACCCATGAAAAAGGCTCGAGGTACATCAACTTATTCTCCATGGAAATGAAAAGGAAAACGAGGGGACCTCATAGTAGTGCACGAGATCCTTACAGATAGGATCGACTTGAGGACTCTCACGTATGACCTCCTGCCGCCAGGAGACAATCACAACCTGAGAGGTTATGCCTTCAGGCCGAAGAAGAACAGGTCACGGGTGAGACTTCGGGCCCAGTTCTTCACTCAAAGTGTGGTTAGCGGCTGTAATAAACTGCCGGAGAAGGTGGTTGAGGCTACCATGGTGGCTGAATTCTAGCGTCGACTGGACAGGGCACGGACCCGAGTGTTCCATCATGGGCCACAGTGACCGACAACACCGCACTGAGTGGACTGGTGATAGTTCGTTGAACCTTGTGTTTTCCGGGTTTCCATTCCGTCCAACTTTGAGGCTTGTGCCCTTAGGCTGCCCCTTGCTTTCCTTCTACATGTCAGTTCGTTAGCCTGTTCCCTCTGCATAACTAGTTTTCCTTTCGCCCCCCTCGTCTCCATGCATTACCTATCACCATTACCTTCGACTTTATCATCTCTGCTCCTTCATCTGGCCTACCCTCTTTGTATCCCTTCTTTTAAAACTAAATTTCGGCTCTGTACACGTGATGGCTACTGTCATCAACTGTGGACCGTACGTGAATGGATACAGGAACTGAAACTCAAGAAACTAGTCGACCCTATTGTCGCGGCACCAGGGGATCCGTGGAGCTCACCTGTGCAAGAAAAAGGACTTCTTGTCTACGTGCAGTACAGTCCTGGAATCAACCTGAACCTGAGGCTGAACATTCGGAAGGCCCGCAGATGGTTAGCAAAATCGTGGCCTCACTTGGGCACACGCAGTACACCTGTGAATTACGTTTTTCAGTTCCGCTGCGTACTGCAAACGTTTGGAAGCAGGGGGTGAACCATACGTGTTGTGGCGGAGTGGAATAATGAATCAATGGAAGTTTTCGAGTTGCTCCCATTTAAATGGAAGCATACCTGCAGAGAGACGAAGCGTCAGCAATTTGATTTTTCTTTCTCGCTCTAGGTAGCATCGTTGTTGTAGCTGCGCTACACCAGGTCGTATTGCTTACTGCCATCGATATGGTTTCCACCCAGTTATCTTGGGCAATATTAAAAGTACGTCTTCTTTATGCATTCCAGTAATCCAGAGAAACTCAGGGAGGTTTTCTCGGCAGTAAATTCTAACTTGGTTTTATTCTGCCTTCACCGCTCTGCTTAACGCAGCGTCTTTTCGATACTTCAAAATGCCGCGTGTAGTAAAGAAGTCTCCCGATAATACCCCATCCTCTCATAATCCTGTTACTAAAAATATGAGCTAATTCAAACTCCCGGGGCCCTAAAATAATGCTCGGTTGGGCTGTGTGACTTTGTAGGTTTGACGGCCAAAAGAACAGCCGTTTAGACCAAAGCTTCGCTGACAAAATGTCCCAGCTTATAAGGTTGGAAGGTACGGTATCTAAACTCGCCCCTCTGCTGTGCGTCATTGAAAGCATCGAACATTCTGCCCTACAAAACCTGTGAGTGGATGGCCGCTTTATCGACTCTGTTGCGTCTGATGTAATTATAAGGGTGTGAAACTCTCGTAATGCAGTCGTGTTCAATGTCCCAGAGAGAACGCCCATCGAGCTTGTCAAGCATACATTGTTGAATGCTTGTGCTATGGCCCACCTTCCTCGTCAGATATCAAGGCAGAGTAAGCACGTTTTGCGTCTCAACTGTCCAATCCTTATGCGATTTGTAGATGACCTATCCACAAAAGAGTTCAATAAAATGCGTAAAGCTTAAGCTTCTCATTCCCCTTGTAAAAGCACATAAATATCCAACGATAAGATCCCTTTTCAAATGAAAATGACTAGATCTCTTTCGACTTTCCCCAAGAGAAGGAGGCCTGATAGTCCTAAGCCTTCGACGCGGACAGCTGATCACTCCGCCGCTTCTTCTCAATTCCCCACTGCTTTATCTCAACACGCGCCTTCCGCTTCTTCACAACCGCCAGCTGCCCTCTCATCTGCTCCCGCCCTGGACTCTTTGAAATCTTATCCCATTACTGTTGACCTGGACACTTCCGCTTCTCCCCTCTTACTGCCGCCTAGTAAAAAACGCCAACTATTGCCTCGATCCCCCACTTCATCGCCTGTTGGGTACACCCCCAGCTCTAATTCGCTCTCTAATCCCCCCGGTGGTAAACTACCCGCCGTCCAGAGGAATAGGTCTACTAGTCTTCCAACCCTTCTCACAAACCCTCCTTCATTCAACTGTCTCCCCTTAACTCAACTCCCCTTAAGTCACCGAAACCTGTTTCGACCTCGGGAAGTATCCCTTGCTCCTGTGCGTCGGTGACTTTTACAAATTCACCGCATTCGCCGCATGCTGATAAAAAAATACACCGTCCACATGCTGTCCACTCTGCCTCATGTCGTATTGCCCACCTGAAAACTATTTTCACTGCCGCCGTTGCAAAATGCTCCATATTTGGGCTTGTGTTTCTCAACTGCTACTAATCACCCCTGCTATCGACCCGCCATATTCAGTAGGATTTCCCTTTGCTCCGGCATTTTACCTTCTTTTGATGCCCAGTTTTTCTACCCCTCAGCAGTCCCCCTTGCTGCAGCATTTACTACGGCTCGTCTGGAAGCCACCCCATTTGAATCTCCACTACCCTCAACGTTCATGTATTCCCCTTTCGGCTCTGAGCTCCACTCCTCTCAATCGCGCTAGCTTGTGTTTTTACAACTTGCGCTGCCCCAGTGATGTGCATGTACTACCCCGCACAGATGGCATATCTTTAGACCTATACAACTCTTGTTCTTTTCTCGGTAAACTCCTGCCGTGGGTACTTTTACCGTTCCATACAACCCATGTAAAGCTGCTTCTGGAGTATGCCGTTCAAGTTTGACATCCAAATCTTATTCAGGACTGGCAGCTACCTGAAAGTGTGCCAAGGAGATTCACAAGAAAGCTTACTGGACCCCAAAACAAGCCCTATGAATAGGAGTATAGAGAACTGAAGCTGCTTCCCGCCAAATAAAAAAGGTGAAGGGTGTTCCCATTGAAGCCTTCAGGATTATGAGGGGCTTCTTTGACCTGAGAGGACTTCAGTCACTCCCAGGAAATACAAGTGACGGGCTCAGAGGGCACGGGCCAAAGCCCAGGAAAGGTCGTTGCCATACGGTAGCCAGGGAAAGTTTCTTCTTCAAACTAGTAGTGAGGCGATGAGATGAGCTTACTTTCTCTGTAGTGGAGGCCCAGACGGCTGTTGACTTCAAGAAGACGTTGGGTGCCCACAGAGACGGCCTATTTAGAGAGCTAGTTTAGAACTGCAGACCACCTCATGACCTCCTGAGTAACAAAGCAGGTGGTGCGTGAAGACACAGAAGAACTGTTTTCATCGGGGAAAAAGATCTGAACCGCCCATTTACTTTCGTCTGTGGATGATAATGAGATCCAACCTTTCTCACCAACCTAGAGGGGTTAACTGGAAACCAGCTCCATGGGATAGCCAGGCACAGTGGAGTATACCTATCGTCACACCAGTTTTTCACACTTTTGCATGACGCCTTCACAGACCAAAACGTCTAGGGCATCGCGGGCAGCCCAACCGCAGCGACATGTCAGGAACGACCGTATCCGAAGAGACTGGTAATAATCGAAACACAAGGTAGCCAGACATTACCTCATGCCCCCCCCCCTAAAAAAAGGTCGCTACATTCGGGCAGCGATCCTCGGTCTGGTGGAAGGTACCTACAAAACCGAAAAAACAAAGACTGATGTGCTGCACTTCCCCTTTGGCCCTTATCTCGGCTGACTTCAGTCAGAATGCTATGTGATGAAGGAAGCCACCGGTCCCTGACCTCTAGAGCCAACAAAAAGAGAGGTATGGTATTGGACTGCCGAAATGTGTATGGTTTTAAGAAGGTCCCGGAGGATATTGAAAAAACGTAAAAGTCTAAAAATCAAAGGGCGGATGGAAAGAAGAAAGAAAAGCTAGGTGAGCGCCTGAGCTAGGTGTGCAGGGATCTTCCTGTCTATCATCACAAATTGCCCACCATCCAAAGCACAAATGGTCCGCATCCTGCTTTAGAATCAAACTAAACGCGTAGCAGAGATTTGTTTGTGTCGCCCAGTACGGCTAAGTGTCTTATGTCTGACATTAGGCTAGCAAATATTTTATATCCGCCGAAGCTAGCATCGCCGCCACTTATAACCAAATTCAAAATCGTTCAACTTCAGCTCTCTGTATTTCTCTATTTCCACTTGTTGTTATTTTATTCTTCAATATCAGTGGTAATTTTCTGTTTACCTTTTTTTCTTTCCAGTCGTCCACATTCACTGTCACAGGATCAGTCCTACTTGTAGAAGCAGTAGAAAGGTAAAAAACCCCAGCATCATCCAAGCATGAACCACCACTGCGGTCTAAAGAGAAAACCAAAGAATATGGGAATCGGGGTCCCACCTTCGACGAAGGCTGCTTGTAGTGCTTCCATGTCTTATGGTGTGGCGGCTTCGCATACACCAAACTCACCTAAATTCAATTACGAGCGTAGAGCTTGGGAGCTTCTTGTATATAAATGAGTATCTGCGCTAAGATATACATGGGAATGAAAACAGCTGCCAGGAGTAGCCTATTCCGGGGCCAGGCCTTACTCTAGCTATAGGCAATCTTCCTTTCCGAATATTTCCCCTCAGTTACGTAGAATGGCTTATAGTCAGGACATTTGTACCGCAAGATACTCGCACACAGCCAGACCCGATTCCACCAGTGTGGTATCATAATCGTCATCGGTCGGGTACGTAGGCCTATTTTAGAAGTCTTGTAGGACATTTTTGTGATTTTCATCAGTCATCCATTGAGGTACTCAAGAGTTAAGGTAAACGTTGGCCAGGCTCTTCGATAGACTAGGGATTTGGCTTAGCCTCAGTTCCTTCAATCGAATGGTTGGTTGAAGTCTGTTTAATTAGGTCCACGCGGTGTTGGCACAGACAACAGCATCGCCATCTCACATCAAGCGACTCAGGCGGCAAAGACCACTCTAGATCATCAGCTCTGGCCATTAGCTCGTTCAATCTCCCATCTCCCGTCAGTTATACAAGATGACAACTACAATTAGTAAAACCCGTCAACTGCTACCGTTGCACGTCTCTATTAGTTGGACGGGAATCGAGTCCGCATAAAGCTCGCGAGGGTCCAAAATAGTTCAGCGGGGTCTGAGGTGGCTTGTGCTTGTACTAGTATTCTCTTGCCTTTGGGAAGGGGGAGTGGATGGCCAGATAACTAGAACCCTGCCGCATTGCAATGACCGCTGGGACGAATGCTACGTTTTCTTTCTTCTGCCGCAGCAAGCAAGGATTTCTGGAGCATCGTGTGCAAGGAACTGGATGCGAGTTTGGCTCTAGCCTCCGTATCCAGTGGTCCAAATCGATCTGCACCTAAAAACTAGTCCTCGCATAATAACGATATCATTTCGGTAACGGCATTCTGGCTGTCTGAGAGCACTCCCAATGATCAGACATCTTTCGTGCGGTGCAAACCTCTCAGTACCAACAGGCTGAGCCGGCTTCGGAGTGGGTGCCTGGCATACGTCAAGGAACACTACACCACGACCCCTTTTTTCATACGGCGCTCGATTCTATTCCCGGATCTCTCTGGTTCATTATCAGCATTCATAGCACTGTTATTTACATTGGCCGAGTGCATCACTCGACAAATTCCCCTAGTTCCTTGTTTCAGCTTCTTGTCAGATCCCTCGAATTCCCCTTTTTCCTTTCTTCCAAAACCAGTTTTATTGCGAGTGACTTTATTCTCTCATATTTATTGGTCTACCCCCCCCCAGTTCCCACCAATCCTATGGACCTGATTACTGGAATTTGTCTTGGCGGATAGACACATGTTTCCGGACCTACTAGAAATGAGAACATTCTAGATCTGATATTTACTGACCGTGTGCCTCTCATCGACTGATCAGTAACACAGAAATTCCCCGGCATAAAATGGTTATCTTCAATCTGCCCCTTAGCGGCCCAACTCATCCCGTACACTACTCCAAAATACATTTCTGTGCAAAAATTGGACCTTGTTAGTCACGCGTTATCCGCCAAAAAGACATGGGTGATTATTTTCCCACCTATGACCCTCATATTGCTGTGGATATTTTTAAATCCTCCTTTCTGGCCGCCCGAACAAATCGTCTTTTACTTCTAGGGCTGTACCTAAAAAAGGTCCCTCATCTCGCCACTCCACAAAAGGTATCAAAACTCCTCAGGCAGCTACATAATTCGGAATACTTTTTAACTTATATTTGATTGAACGGCCTCCAGGCATTCATTCAACTACAAGATAATACTCGACTTCGTGACCAAAAGGCTAGGTCGCTGAGAAGCCCAAATAAACCGCAAATTCCTTCTGTGTCGCATGAACCTAGAAGCAGCGATATCAAGGCTGAATCTTAAATCCTGATTCTGGACAATAATTCGTTTATTATCTCCCCACATTTTAAAGCCGAAGCCCTCAATGCTTTTATTGCTTCAGCCATGGCTCCAGCTGCTGTCATTCCCCCTTCCCCATCTTCACCATTTACTGGCTCTGTCCTTTCCACCATACTCTTTGATGTCAGGAGTACTTCTAAGCCACTATCCAGTGGCAAACCCTCCCCTCGATTGGGCCCCGATGGCCTACAGCCAGTTACTCTTGTCAATGGCGGACCAGATCTCCCTCTTTAGTTACTTGAACTCTTCAATCTTTCACCTAATGGTGGCACCGTACCTTCTATTTGGATGCGCTCGATAATAGTTCATTCTCAAAAAAGGTAACTTTACATGAGGTATTCAATTGTCGCCCTATGAACTATGCCCTCGTTTTATTCAGAATAATGGAAAAAATAGTTAACGACCACATTGTCGCCCACCTTTCAAGCCTCAACCCTATTAACAACAGCCAACGTGGATCCTCTGTTAATGGTCCTGCATGACTTGTCAGCAGGGTTTTATGAATCTTGTCACTGACTCAGCTGAAAGAGGGCAATCTTTTAGTGTTCTCTATCCAGACATATCCAAGGCATTTGATCCTGTACCTCACCCCCACCTTTTACCAAGGCTACGATTATTGAGCGTTATCTATCCACTTTTTTCTTGGTTCTCATCTTACTCATCTCATCATTCACAGGTTGTTTCGATTACAGGGCAAGACGCCACCCCCTGGCCTGCTACTAGTGGTGTTTTTCACGGCAGTGTTTCGGGCCCCCTTCTTTTTCTCCTACATGTGAACGATGTTTCCGACAAAACTCAATGGCACGCCCTTCTTGTTCGCGGACGACATTAAGGTAGCCTGCACTTTTATCGCCTGGAAACCTCAGTACCACTATCTCTAAAATCTCCGCTGACTTAGCCGCTCTTGGTGAACGATGCTGCACCTGACCGATGAAATTCCCCACCGATGAGTGTATTTTTCTTGCTTACGAATGCCAAGTTCCTCCTGGTTCCCTATGCATCTGCGGTTCACCCATCGACAGCCAGCCCTTAGTAAGAGACCTTGGCTCAAGCTACTCTTGCTCTTCCGACTTCTCGGAACATGCCGTCTTCCAAACGGCGAAGGCTAAACAGTGTCTTGGTCTTCTGTTCAGATCCCTTCACCTTAGGGAGAGCATTCTTTACATGTGCAAGGTACATGCCAGGCCCCTTCTCGAATATTGTCCCTTAATCTTCTCCAGTATGCGAAAATCCGACAGGATTATTATCGAATGTATTCAGAGAGGACTCACAAAGCAGCTTATTGGTTGGTCGTCAAACTTAAACTAAAGGGAACGGTGTTTATGTCTCAAAATCGAACCATTATGGCTTCGTCCAATCAAGCTGAATCTGGTATTTCTGTATAAGCTGTCGACTAAGCAATCTTATTCCTCCAACCAGTTGTGTTTTTCCCGGGTACTGGATATTCACTCCGTAATAGACAGTATACTATTATCATACCCTCCGCGAGGACTGTTCTACGCTCTAAGTTCTTTCCCTTCACGTACTCCAGAGTCTGGACTAAAAGCCCCTTGCAAATCGGATCTTCTCAGTCAACGTTTGAATTCGTGCATGCCGTTGATAACTTCCTTTCCGTCCCAACTATTTTTGGCTTATTGAACGTTCACATAATCGAAAGTCAAACTAACGAGAAAGGCCTTGACTTCTAAGCCATTGCTCTGCTTTCTCGCTTTACCCTACCATCCTGAACAACTTCACCGCTTTTGAATTCTGAATGCAACGCCTGACCGGTTCTCCTTAGACTTCGCCAGTGACCTATTTAAAGCATGTCCGGGTCCACCAGATGCTTTCGCATTTATAGAGAGGCCACCATAATACTCCTCACGGATTGTCAACATGCCTCATCCGCTCCACGATGTATTACCTTTATTCAGTTGTATCACATCTGCGGCCCTGAAACCAGCCTTACCAGCGCTATAGAAACTGCATCAGTAATTACCCCTGGTCCGCTATATATGTGTGCATAAATATATAAATATATGTATATACTCATTACTGTCCTGTAATTATTAACACAAGCATAATAAGTAATCCGATGCCCCTAAAAATTTCTTGGCTTACGTTGCCTCTTTTCCACACCAGGTCCCACCACATATACTTCCATCACCACCTCTGCGGTTTCTAACCGAAAAATCTAGTTTCGTTTCTCTCACTTAATGTGGCTCACTAACTGAACTCAACATCCAGTTATGAGGTCACCAACTTTGCCTCCACCCTATTCTCCGGCTAAGCTTCTTCCAAAATTTCATGCATGGTTTACTTGTTCTTTTCTACTGACTAACTACCCTGGATCAAACCCAAACCTCGTTACTGAATTTTACGGCTCTCATTTATCCATAGTTCACCGTTTTCTTTTTATCCTCACTTATCATAGGCCGAGCTTTGCCTTAGTCCATCTATAATGGACCAGTATTGAAGCCTGTCAACCCCGTCATTCAGGTTTTTTGTACGAATCCCCATCTGTTAACGATCCATGTATGTCTCGCTCCTTCAACGTCTCACCTTCTTTTCTGTCTCCCACCCTATAGAAGCAGAATGAGCATTGGCTCGAAACTCCTTGATATCCTTTTGCTTGCGTTGTTTCTTTTCCGATTCAGGTCCCACCACATTTACTTCCATCACCACCTCTGCGATTCTGAACCAAAAAATCTGGTATCGTTTTTCTCACCCAAAGTAGCTCACTAACTGAACTCAACAACCAGTTATGGCGTCACTTATTCTGCCCCCACCCTATCCACTAGCCGAGTTTCTTCCGTAATTTCATGCAGGACCTAGTCTTTTCTTCTGCTGAATGACTACTCTAGGTGAAATATTAACCTTTCCATCGAATGTTTTGATTCCTACTTATGCTTTCCCTTTATTAGTCTCACCTTCTATGGCTTCAATTTGCCTTAGGGATCCGCCGCGTTCATGAGCCTGTGTTTCACCTTCGTTTGTCTTTCCATTAGCCGTTGATCCTCAGACTACGTTCTTTTATCTCATTTCCCTTTCCAGTGGTCCCCATTGCCGGTCAGCCACCCCGGGCATTACACTGACCACCTCCCTGGCTGGTGCACTTGCATGATAATGCAACATGACCGCCTGTCGATCGTCGTTCCCGTTGGCTCTGTTGTCCAAGCTCCCACAACCTTCCAAGTTCGTTCTGGACCATATAATCTTATCGTAGTTGCTCAGCCCTCTGTACAACCGTCATCGAACACTCACGCCAGCCGCAACGGTGCGGGGCGCGACCAGATCCCCCACTTTGGCCCGCACACATCTAACGTGCTAGCCACCTGCAACGATGTGCGAGCGCAATTAGGCTGGTGGATCACACCTCCTGTGTTCACTTGACGAAGTGTTTTTCAGGTTGGGTGTCCAGCGCACGGTCAGCTCCACCCACCAGCACCGGTGGCGGATTGAGCGCTCCAACTCTCCTCATCCTACCGCATTCATCACTGTCCGTCGCGGGCCGCATGCTCCTACTATTCTTCTGCCACTTTTCACTCATCTATCGTTCTTGTCAGCTCTTTTATCACTTCCCTTCCGTGTTGTTTTACCTCCGTACGCACACCTATCCATTCTGTTTTTGTTCCTATCGCCTTCCACAATGAAAACCCTCACCGTGTGATGTCACTCCCGCCCTATCGAGTTTACACGGCCTAAGCCCAAAATATGCTACTTTCCACCCATTTCGCCCCTGTCGGCTCCTAATCAGTGTTCACTTGGTAACTCCATATACTTATAATGAGTACCGACCGCATGCCTCACTAACTACCATTTTGCGATATCCTTTTTTGTCTATCTGAAACCTCCCACAAATACGCACCAGACATATTCGTAACCATGACCAATCACCATATAAGAACTAGCTGTTTCAGATTTTGCATTTTTTACAACCAAATTTATTATCCTTTTACCACCTCCATATCTTCCATGTCTGGATCCGTAATTCTTCCGTGGATCGTTCTCTTAGGCAGTGACCGATTAGCAACTTCTGGCTCAGCCCATCAGTGCAATGGCCAGCGAGCACGCAGCCCTCCAGTTCCATTCTCCCAACTCCGAAGCACAACATTTTCGTGCACTTTTGCTCCATCGCAGGCTTGCTCGTCCGGGTTCTCTTCTTTTTCTCGGTCTTTATCCTGTGTCGCCTGCAGTAAAACAATTCATCATCTCTTACCTGGTGTTCTTTGGTGAACTCTCTCGTCTGTTTCGTACACCGCTTGCCACAGGCATCTTCATTGTGCCTTTGAGGCTGCTCTGCTTTTCCGCGTTCCACCCAGTGTAACGTCATCGTAATGTTATCATTCCCACATACAGTTTCAAACCATGTGACCTGCCATTAGCTGCTCTTTCTGATCCTCCACCTCCGTATTTTTCCTCCACGTCATTTGATGTTACAGCTGATGCATCCTCGCTTCACAGATCTTCTAACTTCAAAGCTACCCTTCCCCAGTGATCTTCTACACCTCCACAACCACCCCGCACTTCCATTAGCCGTGCTTTCTCTAGCCATTTCCACGGCCATCTTCTTGCTGTATAACGTATGTCCACTTAAGAAAGCTTGATCCATGTTTGACCGTCACCACATGTAACAGCTGCAATAATCATACTGTTAGATTCACTCTTACCTGTGTTCGTCAATCCTTTTCTTCATATTCAACTCCCGCTGAGGGCCATCACATCTGTGCTTCCGAAGTTGGTTCTCTCTTGCTATTGATCCCCTATATTCGCCTGTCATAAACAAATTCATCAGGGCTTATCCAAGTTAATTCCGCACCATCTGACCCAACTCTACTCGTCTCGTCCAAGCACTCCTACTTCCGTGTCCCGTCTCTTCACTGCTACTTGCTACTGCTCTGATATATACATATACATTCACATATACGTTTTTGTATCCACATGTTTTCTCTGCCTCCTCCAGATCTTCGCCGACCAGATATTTTGCCATCACGCCAGCATCCCTCACTATATACCTCCATTTTGTCCAAAACTGTGCCTCACATTTACCGTATCTCGATCCTTCGGCGGCACTGAGGCCATCTGACTCATTCTTCACTTCTTGCGTTGTCAATCCCCTGTTTTTAAATTGACATCGTCCTTTCATGGCAGCAACACATAGTTCGTGGTTACCAAGTCCCGAGCCACGCAACTCAATTTTTGCTTTTCCTTTCCTTCCTCCTTTTTTTCATTTTTCCGTCATCGTTTCTCGTAACGATAGTTTCTCATGCCGATTTTCAGTCCTCTTCATGTAAAACTCTCAGGTTCCGTTCTCCCCCACTTGGCCCAGCCATCTACTCCATCTGACCTTGACCTTCAAATTCACCGGGCCATTATTTGAATCCATCTCCAGGTTCACTTAAACGCCCTACATTATTCCTTGGTGTGCGTACATTTATCTCCCTCTCATCTCCACTCTATTTCTTCCTACCCCCCCCCCTTTGTGTTGCGTTTTTCTAGTTTTTCATGAATTTCGTCCGTCAGTTTTGTCGCTTGTAAAATTTCAATCATGCGTAAGGCATTCTTCGGGCGTCTCCGAAATAAGCTATTATTATTATTATTATCTGGCCTCCAGCTTGAAAAGACGTTGCTAGAAGTTTTATTCTTGGGACCAAAATTTTGCTGTCCAAGCAGACAAAGCAAACAACTAGACCTGGAAGTGGAATCTGAGAAAATTTATGCTCATTTGTCGGGTCTACTCCCATCTTCACAGCTGAGACTACATAACCTTAAATCCACATTAGTGATTGCATATTATCAATGCCATACGGCCAAGCCGTCAAAACGAGGATTGCTGGGGACAATTCATAAGCACCGGCTAGGGGAACTGAGATAGAATAGAGACGTCACCATATCGAGGCCGGACAAGGGACCAGGTATGGTGCTTCTCAACAAGTCAGACTAAATTGAAAAAATGGATACCATTCGCGAAAATGATCACAAGAAAAGATAAGACACAACAAATAGAGAAGTAGCTATCCAATTGCTGCGACGTTTGAAGCGAGAAGATGTGATAGACTCAGTCACATTTGAACGGATACTCCCTGCGAGGACAACTATTCCCAGATGGCACGGGTTACCGAAAACATAAGAGTGGAGTCCCCTTGAGACCTATCCTCGACATGTGTAATTCGCCATACCATGCGGGGACTGAATGGTTGGCAAGGTTGCTGGAACCTGTAAGACAGACAATGTCAAAATACAGCCTCAAAGACACATTTGAATTCGTGAACTGCTTGAAAGACCTAAACGTGAAAGAAAGTCGGACGCCTGCATTAGACGCCAGTTCACTTTTTACCAGCGTCTCAATAGGTGAAGCCATCGATTACCTATGTGACCATATTGAAAGGAACGGAGTTGAGACAGGCACACCCCTAGAAGATCCGAAACGGTCGCTGTTTTTCTGCAAATACAACACTCAGTTTAAATTCAGCAACCAGATATATCGCCAAGATGATGGGGTAACAGTGGGCTCCCCACTCCGACCACTACTTTCGGATGTCTTTATGGCAAAGCTAGAAAATGGCTAACTTGAATCTGCAATCCGAAACTGTGCTGTACACAAACGGCACGTAGATGACATTTTCGGTGTTATAAATTCATCACACCAAATAAGCCAACTGTTGGGCAGCTTAAACTCAGCTCATACAAACTTACATTCCACAATAGAAGCAGAGTCAGGCAATACAACCACCTTCCTTGACGTTCGGATGAGTCGCCGTGAAGACGGCTCAATCAGGCGGTCGGCACACAAAAAAGCAACGTGGAGTGGGCAATACGTTCATTTCCACAGCTTCGTGCCTCTAAATATTAGAAGAAACCTAATTCTGTGCCCCACAAACAGGGCAACAAGAATATGTTCGGAGGACACCGTTGAAGAAGAGCTGTAGACGGTGCAAACAGCCCTCATCCAAAACGGCTACCCGGACCGGCTAGTTGATAAGGTAAGGCGAGTTAAAGTGGAAAACTCCAAGGAGGTTTGTGGTGGAAAGATAGCTGATGTACATCTCTTTGCAATTCAAGGCTGATACGTTGGCAGAGATTGTGCAGAGAATATTGTCGGGGGTAACCAGCAAAACGTTCTACGCAGCTAAGCTCCGGGTTTTGTTCGAATCCCGGCCGGCAGTGCTTTTGAGGTTGAAAGACAAAGTGCCTGGTTCTGCAGCCTCATTTTGTGTTTATTCATTCACTTGGTCCTGTGGAACAACGTATATCGGTCGCAAGGCCAGACGTTTGCCTGAACGCATCCGCGAGCACCACCCTGCATGGTTGAACACTGGAGCGGTTAAAGCACTCGCTAGCTCTGTCGTTTCACACCTTTCTCAGACTAATCACGCAGTAAAGGTGGCCGAGGCCCTCCGTGTTCTGTATGAAATTCGGTGTCGGCAGTCGAGACCGGCAAATTGTCGTATACTAGCCACAGCTGAGGCCGTCAGCATCCGCTCCACAGCCCCCCTCTATGTGCTCGAAAACAATTTGCGTGCGCCCTTAAGCCTCCCTGGCCCTCCACGCACTCTACAACAGGCCATAGACCAGATGAAAACTGAAAACACTTGAGAAAAACAATACACATCCGGTTTTGATTTAAGCCCGGATTACAATTGTTTTCTTCACCCCACCCCCTTTCAATATTAATTTTTGTCACTTTACGCTCATCTAACTGGCTCAACCCTTTGACTTGTCATAATATTTTGTGATGTATTGGCATGATTATGAATCACCGATAGTGAGATTGCTCGCCAAAATCTATTCTCCCTAAAAAATAGTTTGCCTTACTTCGGTAAACCTAATGTTCATTCTTAACCACGCTGAAATTGTACATGATATATATACATACAATATGGATTCTAAATGCCCCCGTA
Source organism: Fasciola hepatica (assembly GCA_948099385.1). NCBI lineage: Eukaryota > Metazoa > Platyhelminthes > Trematoda > Plagiorchiida > Fasciolidae > Fasciola > Fasciola hepatica. The sequence continues at coordinate 21,948,031 of CANUEZ040000024.1, read as the reverse complement.
TGGTCACAGGTGGGTGCTTCAAGTTCCGAGATGGCTACTCCTCTCGAACGCCTCTCGAAATACTCCCAGGTGACCGTGCGTCTAACATAGCCTCTGCTGAGGAAGTCCTACTCACTGCCTTCTCGGGGTGAAGGTGTCGCCACTAAAGTAAGAGGACGAAAGTGAACTTCCGGCGCTCTCCACTGAGTTGGCTGACTAACAGTCAGTCTACAGGAGATGGCTAAACCCTGATTCCAAACCAACCACGAGTGACGTTTGAGGCGTACAACGATTTGCTAACCGGCATCTGTGGCGGAGAGGTTAACTGGACACCCAGGATGATCGGCCTTATCCCAAGGGTGCACGAACTGAGCAATCAGTCACCGGCCTCCAGGGGGTTACGGACCCCACGTTTCGTCCCGATGCCCTGCGGTTTAAGCACAGGACAGCTAAAAGCTCCGGTCGTGGATCCCTAAGAAAACCACCCGTTTTGTTTTGGGCAACCTGGCAGTACCGCGCCCACAAACAAACCATGGACTCGGACTATCTACTCGTTTCTCCCCGATTGTACAATGTTTTGTTTGGCAGAGGGTCTTAAGCCAGGTGGGCTTGGAAAATATGTGCAATAGCATATTTTATGTACATATACGCGAGAAAACACTCATGATTCGGAAACCTCTGGGCCTAAGCCTCGAACACGTCAACCACTGCAAGAACATTAGGAACAGAAGCATTGCAATCTTATTATCTACATTCTGCCTGCCCCAAATATGTCCAACTCCGACCAGAGTGGATGGGGTGGATAAGACAAAAGATTGTTGGCTGATTGATGGTGTTCAAAGACGAGGCTAATATATTGAGCTCAGTGTGCTAGATCAAAAGATGATCATTCGTAAAATATCTCGTTTTCCCGAGGGAAGGTTTACTTTGGATCAGTTTAGCTTAAACTTGGACGGCGTTTGGCAATGCTCCTACCTAGTGGCCTCTTCTGCATGCTAGGAGAGTTCTGCTTCGGGTTTCAGCTACTTTTATGTGACCACTGCATAATCTTCGTCTGTTCTGGCTCTCATTTATGACCATTTGTTACCTATAATAGATACATTTGTGCGCCAAAAGAAGCTCCACCCCATCTTGGCTCCTGTCCGGCCTTTTCAATGGGGCAGCCCAGTGCTCAAATTTCATGCCCGAGCAGCCTGTCCTCTGTTTGTTCAGCGGTCACGCACGGCACTTTCAAACGTGCTCAAATCAAAACCGGCCCCCTCCTCTATTATCTATGCCCTCAGTTCCCTGATATCTTCCGTCCTAACAGCGGCCACTCCGGCATCTCTGTCCCCCCGAACAACCAAAATGCCGGTGAATAATGTTGAATTTCGAGCTCTGATTGATGCCGGTGACTCCTACAGCTATATATCTCAGAAGGTTGCCGGTGGGTCTGATCGATCAGTTCATCCTTGAAAATCAGAAACCACTGCTGCGATGGCGCCATTGTCCTGTGTCATCGGCTGCTGCAGCGTAACAATTAGCTATTGAGATGTAGTCTACGAAAATGTAAAACTAGGAGCCATTTAGATTCTGTGAACTGAGGATTTACTTGGTCATTATTCCCTCAAGCTACATGAAAGGGTCGAATTGCCATTTTGTTGGAACAGGCTGCACTTTCTCACTGTGCACGTTGTCTGCTTCTAAAATCCAGTCCCACTCCTGTTCGCTCATCCGTCGTTCAACTTCACGCCTGTCGCCGCCAAACCCCGCACATTCTCCTTCGAGGACGAACGTTCCATCCAGGAGGAGGTACAACGTCTATTGAGAGATGGCATAATTAAGCCGTCGAACTCTCCATGGGGGGCCTAAGTTTTAACTGCTAAAAACGCGAACCACAAGATGAGAGTGGCGACTGATTATAGTCGAAAGATCAACCGTTTTACGCATCCAAATGCGTATCCATTATCAAGCACGGAGAATATGGTTGAGAACGTCGCCAATTACGTGTACATTACTTCTAAACTCAAAAGAGAACTGTTAGATTCATAGGCCGTTTCGCTCGCTTCCAAAGCCTTTCTACGGATCACCTGGGTGATACAAAACAACTTGCCGAAATTTTCCGTAGTTGCAGCAGTTTTAATTTCTAATGCTTCCTGCGACCGCCAGACCTCGTGATCCGTAGGCAGCCTCGCGCTGAGTTTACGTCTCTTTGTGGGCCATGCTGGATTAAGCTCATTACCATCCGGAGTTGACTGGTGAGTATCAAGAAGAAGTACAAAATCAGCAGAAATCCGGGGTGCAACGAAAAGACAAGTTAGGCAACAACTCATCATCCAACAGAGTACAAATTATTCCTAATAAGTGGCCAGTTCTGGTTGACGTTGTCTGTTGGACTTGATCCCAACACTTCAGCTAGTTTTTGGGACAGTCGAGCGACGAGCCTGATCAGACGGCACATCGCGGTCTAACCGCTGCTGCGTCGTACGTTTGACTAGCCCGCCGACGTAAATGGATAGCTCAGCACAGACTAATGAGTGGTCGGAGTCAACGGAAGTGCCCGAGTCCGACTGACAGCCGTTCGCGTGGCCCCCCTATTTGTAGAAAATTGCGACGTGGTCTGTCTGGGTCCACTTCTGGGTTGAAGACAGCGGAAGTGACGTGGCGTGCCGGTGATCAGGGCGTCTAAATTTCGTACCGGTGAGAAATGAGCGGTAGTCTGAGCACTCAGCCAATAACCGCTACCCGATTTCTGGACGACAGGAATTGAAGCCAGAAGTGTCTCCAAAGTTCGCCCCATTTGAAGGCAGCCGACCGAACCTAGCGTTTATGTCTCCGCGATATCACCCTGCTTTGCTCTACATAGGAGGTCGCGTACCTTTTGGCAGAAGACATCTTTGATAGTGTCTGGGCTGATATCTCCGGAGATGTAAGCCCAGGCGACAAGCAAACTGTGGCTGTAAGAAAGGCATTAGCGTACTCCGAACGAACCTCCCAGTCTTACTGAGCAAGACCGGTGGCCCATTGAGATCCAGTCAAGTGGAGCAGCCTCAGTCCGCTCACGGAGAGATGCGCCTACAGAGGCAGCCCCAGCACCCGTAGCCTTGGGGTCCCCAGGCAAACGAAAGTGGAACGTTGTGAATGGATTGGATGGAGGTATCAATCGAACGGCTTGGCTGGGGTCTTGGGTGCGAATGCCTTTGCCACAATACACGTCCATTGCAGGGGTTTCCAGCTTTCAGGCTAAAAGCGCCCGTTGTCTCATCCGCATCCGCCTTCACACGTTAAACTTGGTCGATCTGAAAGAGTGCCGGGGCGAAGAAGAGCGCCAGCTGTCGGAAGCAAATTCGGTGGGATTTGGATACTAGGTGGGGGACGACGTGGGAGGGCAGGAACAGGACTTTCCACGGAGATATAACCACAAGTATGGCTGACTGCAGTTCCCCGAAGAATATGAAAATGTGTGTGGGGGGGGGCTAGAATAGACAATGTGTGTACGGTGTGAGAGCGTCAATGTTGGCATGTCTTCGGAAAGTTCAACGCGCGTTTCAATAGGAAATCATCACTTGCTCTGTTTATAACGTTGTGGGCTATCGTAAACATCGGACCCGTTCAGGGTACGGAGATATATTCGAGGATATAACCCTAGCCCATGCGCATCCAAGCGCTTCCCGCAAGACAGTAGCGCTGGTCCACATGGGCCAATGGCAAGTCGCGTGGTTCATTCGCCTCTTCCGCGAAACTCTGGCAGCCGGCGACTGAGTGCCCAGTGCATACCGCTCTCAGATAAGGTCAGAAATCCTGGGTGCCCAGTACACCCCTCCACCACAGATACCGGTAAGCAAAACGCTGTGCTTTTCGTGCGCCACCGACGGTTGGTTTGGAATCAGGACTTAGCCATCTCTCGATGAAGAGTGCCGGCAGCTCTTCTTCGTCCTCACTGTTTAATGGAAATATCCCCCTTTCTAGAAGGTAAGGCTTCCTCAGCAAAGGCTTTTCGAGACGCGCGGACACTTGTGAGCATTTCGAGAGGAGTTCAGGACTAGTGAACAATTGGGAGCCTGACGTGCCCACCCCAAGCTATACTCAGGTACTGAAAAACAGGAGAATGTTCATTTTTGCTGCACTTCGTTTAGTTTGATTAGCTGATACTCTTTCGTTTAGGAAGACCTGGGAGTTTCTCGAGTTCTTGGGAGTCCGCACAACCGCAAGCAGTCTTACCACGCTAGGAGCTACTTGCCGAATTTATGGCATAAAGGTAATGTTTTCAAAAGTTTTGTGTACCTAATCTCGGTTCCGGGTTGTTTTCTGCCAAAAGCGTGTGAGATTGGCAAGCCTTACCCTGTATGCTGAACTTTCTAGGTGGGGTCCAAGAGACCCCTCCCCCACTCAGTGTTAACGTGCGTTAGAGAAAACGGCTGAGTGTCGTGAACAATGGGGCTCTTTTATTCGCAAACTTCCTTTGTCGACTTGATACCAATACCAATCGTTCTTTTACTTCTCCTTCAAAATCCTTGATCTTTCTCATTGTTTCCGATTGAGATTGCTTTGTGTCTCTGACAAAAGTCCCCGAAGGTTAGAACCTTTAAATGAATCAGTCAGATAATGGATGTTCATGTGTCATTTTGACACGTACCGGCACAACGACTGTCGTTGAGTGGAGCGACGGTATGCTAGGTTTGAGCAGAATAGTCGTCTTTTACAAACCCAATCGGACTACCTTTTGACTACTAATGTAGGAGGCATTGCCGGATTTATTTCCGTACCAGTGTTTAGTTTGTTTTGATGACGTGGCTATACACGAGAAATCTGCCGCCGAACACCCAAATACTGTGGAGAAAGTACCAGACCGACTGCCGCAGAATGAACTCAGGTTGAAACCATCAAAAGGTCGATTTCTGCGGAAGTAAATTATTTACTTAGGCCACCTGATTTTAAAGAATGTAGTTCACGGGGACCTCTGAACGAAGGAGCAGGTGAATTCTTGGTCGGTACCCCGTGGATCGCAAAATATGATCGACAATAGAAGAGCGATAGCCGAAGCTGGACCACTCACTAGCTCGAATAAGGACACAGGTCATTGATTTAGCTGACGGAGTTTATTGCCTAGTTGCGCACCCATGTCGTGTGGTTCGAAGAGCGCAGAACTCGGCTGCTTACATAGGTTGTGCTAGGTCGGAGTCGATTGACCTTGGAAAGCAATGGGCAGCTAGGGCACCTAATCCATCGGAGGGAAGCGGCATAGGTGCCACAAATATATAGTGGCGCGACAAGATACCGATATAAACTAGCAACTAATTATGTGACTAGAATAACTAAAAAATATAACGTGTCTTGGGGGAAAATAATAATGCCATTGTAATCAACTCCTTAATATTGGGAAGGACGTACTTTCTTCCCATCATCTTCCCCTTTGGAGGTTACCTTTTTCGGAGAGAGCAAACTGTGTGCATGTGGAAGCGTGCCATAAACGGTCAGGCCACCGATGGAGCAACAATCTAACGTTAACGTTTGTTGCTCCATTTTCCACAACTGAGATATTCAAGGTATCCAGCGACGTATCCAGTGGAAGTGGGTCCTCCCGTCTTGGAGTTGATGAATGACAGTGCCGGGCCCGTACTTGATTCTTGTGTCGAATCCTGGTGTTACCTTTGACTGTTACTTCACACAGCGTAACGGCCGGTCATGAAAAATCCCCCAAAACACTGCAGTTTCATGTTTCCTTAGCATCACTCACTTATTCACACTATCGGCTTGTTTTTGCACTGTGTTCTTACTAACCATCGTTTGTTTGTTCGCTACTCTGTCATATCCGTATTCTGGACCTGCGTGACGCACGTGCTCCTTTCTCGCACGTCGCAATTCCGTTCTCGTTTTCTGAGTCCTTTTGATCGCATAACTGAGGTTTGTATCTGTTTCATTTCATTGTTAATTTGATAATGTAGTATCGTAGAATTTCACGGGTAATCGCTTTCTGATTTCGGAACCCATTTCGAATTTGGCTACGTATTGCTCAAAGGTGTTTCGCACACAATACTCAGCCAATTCGAAGTTTAATTGTACCTCCTATCCAAGTACGATGTCCTGTTCGTCAATCTCTTGCTGAAACTGATGGCCCTGAATAAAATGCAACGATTTTGTCTTTTAGATGGTGGCTGTGGCTGATCGCTGTTCGGTGCGATTGCTTGATGGATAGCTCAGGGCTTCCACCCCATCACGGTCTCTTCAGGAGATTAGGCATGGGGTGTCCAATGGCACATTAGTAAAAACTTTTGACTGACGCACTCACTTGTCCCCTCCTCGCGGGACTTGATGAATGGTTGCCTAAACGAGTCGACAGATCATTCTGCCTGACTACTGGACTGTGTGTGGTATGGTGGGAAGCGAAGTTGTTCAATTCGATTTTCACTACAAAAGCCGCTGTGAACGGCGAGCCACTGTCAGTCACTTATATTAAGTAACCTGTGTTGTGCGAAAGCGCACCCAAGGTGGTTCTCAGTGTGTTCTGTAGTTGGCGATAGCACAGGATACGTCTCAGACCTTTCCCAGTTGGCATCTACAAAAGCCGGGCAGAATGTTTCGTTTATTGGTCTAGCGTAGTCGATAGATACTCTGGACTGAGTACCTTGAGGCACAGGCCAGGGAATGGGATTCTCCCCATTGAGAAGCCCAGTTGCACCACGGAAGCGGGAGCATTGCTTAGCCGTACCCTCAACATCAGAATCCTTAAATGGCCAACACGCGAAACCGCGTGCCCGTGCCATCGTTCGGCCCACGCCCGGGTGACCTGCGTGAAATCGTTTTAAAACGGCTTGTCGGGGGGGGGGGAGGATGAAATTACAACTCTGCCTGAAAAGATCACACAGGCATCAACAGCTGACAAGGAATGGCGTCGGGGGTATAACCGATTTAGTTCACCAGTAGGATGGCTTTCAGGCTACCCAGTGCATGTCCATTGGGTCGCTTGACGTATCGGAGGGTCGTTGGTGGAATCATACCGAGTGTCGTCCACTGTGACAGAGACCCCGCGTATAGCGTCACCAAGGACGTAATGCTTATCGTTCTCGGCGGTGGCTGTCGCAATCCTTATAACCCACGAGGATATGGAGTGAGGTTTCAGAAACCATGGAAGGATGTCAGTCTGACGGAAGTCCTGTGCACGTCGACACTTAATGTTAAAACAGTGGACAAGAAGGATGGTGGACCATCGTTGTGATCTACTGGCCAAATGTACTAAGATGCCCTTCTTTGATCCAAAGATGGCTGGCAAAGATTTATGGTCAGTGAGCAGTGTAAACCCACACCTATAGATGAGCGTTTGGGACCTGTTGATGGCGAAATGATGGCGACGGCCTCTATTTCAATTTGACCAAAGTTCTCCTCCGCCGGAGTTAGGGTGCAAGAAACATGCGCAATAGGTATCTCAGTCCCGTTGGGCCATGTGTGGGATATGACCGCCCCTATCCCATGATTCGAAGAATCGGCGGCGAGGCAACCGGACGCATGGATCAAGGTGGCACAACAGTGGTTGGGAACCGAGCATAGCCTTGGGGTCTCTGAGGGCTTTCTGGCACAGATCTGACCAAGCCCGCTTAGAGTCGTTCTTCAAAAGCTCGTTCGCAGGCGCGCCAGCGTTGTACAAGGCTAGCAAAAAGGAGTTATAATAGCCGACCATAATCAAGAAGGACCGCAAAGTCGCTACATTGTTTGGAGGAAGCATTTCATGGACTGCTTGAACGTTATCAGGGTCCGGATGACTACCATGCGCGTTTAATACAAAGCCGAGGTGCGTGATGGAATTCATAAAGAATTGGCACTTCTCTGGTCATGATCTGGACCCGTAGTCTTGGACTCGGTTGAACACCTAGGTCAAAAGTCACTTTAGTTCTTCAGGCGATCAACCCATAGCCATTGTGTCATCTAGACACGCCGCGGTACCTGCGAGATCGGAGACCATGGTATCCATCACTTGTTGAAATATGGCCGAGGCCGTATTCGCACGAAAATGCAGGCGAGTGTGTTGAAGCAAGCCTTGATGTGCGTTAATAATGAGTAGCTCCTGGGTTTTCGGTTCAACAGGAAGTTGTAAATAGGCTTCCGTCAGGTCCAACTTTGTGAATCTGTGAGCGCCGTTCAAGATGGTAAAGATGTCTTCCGGTGAACGCAGCGGGTTGCATTGCGGTCCTAAAAAGTTGTTTGGACCGGTGAAAAATCTTCACAAATCCGGAGACTACCATTAGACATCTTGGCAGCCAATATTAGTGTAGCCCACTTGGAATAGGTTACAAGAAGGACGATCCCCAAGCGTTCCAAGCGTTGTGGTTCCTAGTCTACAGAGGGCAGCGCTGCATAAGGCACAGGTCACTTCGGACGGGAGACGAGTTTTGCTCCCTGAATAAGGTGGAGCGAGGCTTTTGCTCGGGTGCACAACCCAAGACCCTCTTTAAAGACTTCGAAAAACTGCTCCACAACAGCCAACGGTGGGACACACGGCTAAAGGTGACCATGGGGGTAATTACAGATGTCCCTCAGTGGCAAACCAAAAGGATACAAACGGGTAATCCAATCCAGATGAAGAAGGTCAAGGCGTTTGTATGAAAGTTAGCACAACCCTTCAGCCCCGGGGTCTGGGAATGTCATGGTACACCGAAAAGGAGCGGCTAGTTTCACAGACCCATCGCAAGTACTATAGGCTGCGTTAGCCGTCTTTTCAAGTGGCGTACGACCGATTGAGTGCCAAAGCCGCCTGGAGACAGTGGAGGAGTCAGAAGCCGTGTCTAGTTGTCAGTCGGGCAGGATGACCATCGATCGGCACAATAATTACCTGCGCCGGAGCCATATATTCTGTCAGGAGCGGGCTATGAGAATTCAATAATGATCAATTGATTTATTGCATATAGGATGGCGTTGGTGGATATGTGAATTAGGCCGACTGGAATCGGTGTGAACTAACAACAATGCCCGTCTTTGCGACCAATCTCTTTACACCGTGAGCAACGATAACAAAAAGAGGGACAAAATCGATTAAAATGTCAGGCCTCGCAATGTTTACGTGGGGGAGGAGGATAGCTAGTACTGCGAGGCTGGGGCAGTCGCGACCATAATGAAAATTTTGAAGTGAAGTCAAGGTATAAATGACTTGCCAGGGGTGGTCCTGTTGTTGAATCATAGACGAATCATGCTTCAAGTAGGCGGCGCACCCGCATTACTCGATCATTTTTCGAGGCCTAGTTCAAGGCTGTTGGCCGATCTTTGCGCGAAGGCGGGTTTTAAGGTCCGCGTGCCCTAGTGCTTGAAGGCCACCGGTGAAAACAAGGCAACGGAATTGATCTCCAGTGAGGGACCCTGAAAATAACGATTCACGTTCTCTGGTAAACAAACCACCGTACGCTACAAAGTCACCGGAATCCTTCTTGGCTAACTGGAGGCACTTGAATCGAACACTGAATAAAGAGGCTGTAGGGCCGAGTATTTTTTGCAAAATCGATATGGTATCACTGAAAGTTAAAGATCGAGGCTGAGCAGGGAGAATGTAATTGGCGCATCTGAAATGCCCAGCAGGGTCCAGTCTCCGGAGCAGTAGACAAACATTGGATTCGTCATCCTAGGCAGCGCGTGATGCGATAAAGATATCTTCATGGCATTTACACCAAGATCCAAAATGTGATCTCTGCCTATGGAACATGATGGAAACTGGGGGTGTTACGTACTATATGATCCGTCGTGCACGAATCAACAGCTATGGACGGTCCCAAGTTTGCCAACCTTGAGGAGGTGAGGTCCATCAAGTCCATTTGCGCCTTCATCATGTTCAGTTCAGTTCAGTTCAGTTTGCACAGGTCAGGTGATGACCACGGTCAATCGAGCGTCCAGAATTCCTTCGATGGTATGCACACCAATTATGCACCCACCACCGCCAAGTGTAGTTCGTCGAATCCCCGCGAAGAATGCGAGGGAAACGGGGAACGTCATCGCACATCAGCTGCGAGAGAGCGTTCACTGCGACGGTATGCAATGCGCAAAAAAGCCGATTAAAACATACTGCAGACGGACCAGTGTTCCCCACCATCCATCTAGCTAACATACCCAAAGCTCACTACGAGAAAATATCTCGTACCACTTGCGAACCAGGGCACTTTTGAAGGACTGGACGGTATGCAGATCAATCATTCTACAAGGCGGACCGTTCCAACGATTCACTACCCTGTTGCTGAGGAGGTGCGATCTAGCCATCAACCTAGCTGGGGCTTTTATCGGCTTCTTTTCAAACCCCTTGTTCTGGAATCCAAAGCCACCTGGAACGGACCATCCAGTCTAAGGCCAGAAAAGCCCTTCACTACCTTCAACGTTTCTGTAAGATACCCTCGACGTCTCCTTTCCAAGGAGAAAAGATTCAGATCACCCTCTGCCCCCCAACCATTCGCTTGGCGAGACGTTGAACTTTCTCTAGACAGGTGGCGTCCTTCTTGTAGAAGGGTGACCAAGCCTGCACGCTGACTTCTAAATGAGGTCGTTCTATAGCCATGTAAATAGGTACGAGTGTCTCCAGCTGCCGGCAGGACAAAGCTGATCGCAGTCTAAAGAGCTCACCACGAGCCTTTTGTGCAGCAGCGTTGCACTGCTCTGACCATTTGAAGTCACTGCTCACTATAACCTCAAGGTATTTAACCCTGCTGACTACCTCTATGGTGAGCAGCCTTTGATCATGAGCGACAGTTAGGCTTTCTGTTGCCTTTGACAACGAGTAGCTTTTTTCAGCGTTTAGGGGTATGCTCCACTTGTATAACCATTCAGGGACGGTACCTATATCCCTGCCTAGGTCCACCCCACCCTCAGATCCAACCATCTTCACATCATCCGCAAAAATAAAGCCAGGCGAATGAAGGGCGGATGACAGGTCGTCAATAAACAACAGGAATAGGACCGGGCCTAGGGTGGATCCCTGAAGTACGTCACTGGTGACATTCACCAAACTAGAGCACCCGTCCCCTACTTTGACGTAAAACGTCCTATGTACACTGCCAAACTAGTCCCCCAGGGCGTCTGCTCTGCCCTGGCCATCGGTGACAATACCGTGGTCTCTGGTGGATAGTGTACCTACGGCATTCTTTGTTCAGCCTTTCGACTGTACATAGCTGTAGAACGTTTTTGGCTGTTGTCCTACACAGTGGGCCAATTTGAGCTCTAATTCCCGCCTGGAAGTTCTCAGAAAGCTCACAATCTCGTTTCTCAGCTTTGTATAGCAGTTACATGCTAGCTCACTGCCGGAAGCCTTGTGATGGTTCCAGATGCGGTTTCTACATTTGATGGCCTTTGTTATTGCGGCCTTCCACGACATAGGTTTGCCCTCCCCACTCCTTCGTTTCAAGGGTGCTAACTCTTCCTGTAGGGCAGTCAGGGATCCCTTTATGACCTGCCAGTGCTCCTCGACAGTAGCCCCTTTTATCGTGTCCCAGGTCAAACCCATCGTCATAATACGAAGCATATCTATGCCCATACTACCGAAATGTCTGACCAGCCTTGAGGGTACCTTGGGTTGCCGCATGCAAAAGGCGATTTTAGCACACACATGGTCACCCTTGCCCAGCGGTGCACAGTGATACAGTCCAGACAAATCGTTAGGGAGGTTCGTTATTGCTAGGTCCAGCGAAGATGGAAGGCATCCAGTCCTATATGTGGCATTCTCCCTAATATGCCGATGCAACGCATTGGCATGCGGCCATTCCAAGTAGGTTTGCCCCTCCGATCCCGGCACGCGGACCTCAGCCGTCCAGTCGATGTGCGGAAGATTGAGGCCACCCACCATGAGGGTCTTTCGTGCGTCGTTAACCAGTTTCGTCAAAGTCCGCAGTAAACGAACATCCTCTTCGCGGCTTGTACTTGGTACCCTGTAGGCAGACAACGTCAATCCTTCTGTCTGAAAGGATGATCGTAACGGCGCACAACTGCACATTGCGAATGCACATCTTGGTCTGAGACTCAAGGTGGTTTGTACCTGGCCTAATGAGGATGGCTACTCCTCCACCAAGGCGATCGTGTTCTCTATTCTGCCTTTAGACCGCAAAACCGTTACCTATTAGGCCCAGCACATGGTCTCCTTTAGAAAGCCACGTTTCCGTAACAGCAAATATTGACGCTTTGTGCCCCACAGCGGTTTTGGCGAGTTCCGTTCATTTGTTTCTCACACCACACGCGTGAGTATACAACACCATCGCGTCTGCTCCGTCACTTAGGTGTATCCTAATATTTACTCTCATCTGGCTCTCAGGCGCAACGCCTTGGATGATGACAAGTTTTTTGCATCGGTCGTCCCCACTGATGTGCATGACGCAGGCTGACGGTCCAGAACTTCCGCCGACTCCCAATCCATCTCAATAGGAGTTGCCATACTACCCAGGCTGACAAGGGTCGCGCTGTCTTCCAACTTCGGGCAGTAACGCCCGTTTTCACCCTCCAGCGCGTCTTCAATTACAACTACTCCTGACCCCGCAAGCGGCTTCTTTACTACTGTCAGGGCCGGGACCTGAGAGTCGAGTACGGCACTCTGCTGAGCTTATTGGTTTTTCACCAGGGCCCTGGCTGGTCAAGCCGAGTTATCCCTGGTGCTAGACCACCAGGCCATACTCTATGCTCGTCCGGCACAATCTGTTATCTACCCTTGGTGGTGCGAGCCACTACTGCAGCCCTCGCCAGCAGTCTATCCCGGGTGGCCTCATCGACGAACTTCACTAGTATTGGTCTCGTACGATGTTTGCCTTTGTTCCCCAGTGGTGACTTCCGTGTCCCCACTCTGCGCACCCTTATTTGAGTAGTAGGGCACAGAATAACTGCAATTCGCAGTACGTCGTAGACCCTCCTCCTATTAGTGTCTCGCTTGGCTTTTGGCTCTCTTATAGAATGTTCTTCCCGGTTTCGGATCAGGATCCTGCTGCTTGAGACCCCGCCCATCGGCAAGATTTGCCCTTGCAGATCCTCCACTTTGTTTTCCAACACCTGGAGGGCGTGGTCGTCCACCCTAGCTGGCCCATCCTTCGCTTTATTACAGTCGCCCTTCTTTTTGGACTGCCCTGCCCCTCTAGGCTTCTGCTCAGTCCACTGGCCCTTGTCGATCTGCTTCAAAGGAGTTGAGACAAGGACCGCATGGCAAGCTCTCGGAACTGACCCACCTGCTCTACTGACTATCCCTTCAGATGTGCCTACTACTTGCGCAAACGACTTACTACAACCTAATTGCGGTGATTTAGGGCTTGTGTCTGAGGTGCTACTTGGTAGACGTTGGTCATGGCCTTGGGCCTGCAGTTTAGGGGCCAGACTCGCCGCTTCCCTGAAAGGAGCACAGACCCACTCAGCCCATGGTTTCCGTTTATAAAGGACATAAATGCCTTTTGCCATTCCCGAACACTTTGGATGAGCCCACTTCTTGCACACCTCGCACACTATACCATTTACTACACTTTTTCTGCACTGAGTTGCGAGACACGAGTCAGAAACGCGTGTCATACCTGAAAACACAAAAAGAGGGGGAAAACGGCACAAGTGTTCTTTAACCTAACACAACGTAAACGCTCTGACACTTGCAGGTACAGCCCGTTTACACAAAAGACCAAAAAGCAAAACTGCAGGCGAGAAAAGATCGCTTCAAAAAAACACCAAACACTACTCGGCAATGCCACAAGGAGGACAAAAATATTCTCCGGATACAACTGGGTTGATTCACAAAACTATTCAAAAACTCAATCTAAAGGCAAGAGCACTATGAATTGAAATCCTCGGCACTCCCCAAGGTCGTTTTCAACTCAGCCTTCGTTGAGTCCGTTTTCGCCATGAGTCAGTGCTCTCGTCACCAAGTATGTGGTGCCTTGTACAGTATTCTCCGAAGGCCGGAACTTTTAAATGAATCAACCGGATAACAGACGTTATTGTGTCGCTCGGACACGTACCGGCACAACGACATTTGACTGGACAGCGAAAAAACGATCCACAATAGGAGGACAATAGTAAAGCCAGACCATCCACTAGCTCGAATAAGGTGTAGCGTACTACTTTGTCTATGTGGTACACTAAATTATGTCAACAATACCGAAGACGACACTAGCAAACCAAGATGGGCGGAGGAGCGTGCCGTGATAAAAAGGCGAAAAAGGCCTGCTGCATCGTGAGGGGTAGTTTATGAACCCATATCTCCCGGAAAATGGCGTCCTCCATTTGACGTCCGGCCAGTGGCGACGGCATGTGGCGCGTAAGCTGGGACGGGGTTCGGTCTCCGAGCTCCACCGACGTGAACAGCTCACGGTGCATTCTTCCCGCGGATTTTCCGGTGCGATGAATGACTGCCTCCTTAAGTTTCGTGTGAGGAGCTTCTGATGGAATGGGATTGAGGAGATCTTCCACGTCAACGGCGATACCAAAGGGAAGCGCTTGGACAACGTGAGAGTATTCTACGCGCTCGTTGGTTATACGTCGAGTGTAAATACAGCCTCTATTTGTCGAAACCACAATCGAGGGTTGGTCGGGGCGAAAACGGGCAGTTAGAGAGCAACCACGTGGATGTCAATAGATTCGGTGTCAGACATTGTGAATCGTGTGGAACTTGGACCAAAAGAATGAAGCTAGTGTCAAAGGATGGAAAAGCAATCCGGGCTCACCAATTTTGTAGAGTACTACTTTGTCTGTGTGGTGCACTAAATTATGTCAACAATACCGAAGACGACACTAGCAAACCAAGATGGGCGGAGGAGCGTGCCGTGATAAAAAGGCCAAAAAGGTATGTGCATTAGGAATTAAAACGAAACAGAAGGTGTGACACAAACTCACAGTTGTTCAGTGTTCTTGTGATCAGAAAATGAGCACCGAAGAGCCGGTATCCGCCAATGTCTTCAGTTCAGTTCGGTCTGACAGCCATCCGTTGAACAGAACAGGATGGCATTGAGCGAAGTGCCAAGTGACGCCGTGGAAGCTTCTAAAATGTTTTGTTTCTCACAGCTAGTTCCGACCGATATAATTCCAAGACACTCCAAATCAGAAGATGAGACCGTGTCAGAATGAAAGATTTATCGACAGCCTTTTTGTATTGCGCGGCGGTGATGATGATTAAAATGGTATGTGTGTTTTATATTGAAACGTCGGTACAACAAAGAAATGTTGCACCAAGGGGCGCCGAAAATTATGGAAAAAGTCGGAAATGCACAGGTACATACACAACCTCCCCGCCAGAGCGTTTGGTATAAAAAATAAACGCTCGATAGAAGAATAGAAAGAGAAAAATGTTCGCAAAAGAAAACGTCAAATAACAAAGTCTTGAAATCTGACAGGATGTCGAAAGTTTCTATCGGAACGACGGGTTACCAGGGCTGGTTGTTGCTGCGGTGGTGCTGGTGAGCAAGTTGTAGTGTCTGGTGTGATGATAGAGGGTGGATCATCAACAGGAATTGTTGGTGGTGTGTCTGTGGATGGTGGTGGTGTCGGTGTTGCTGGTGATGGTGGTGTATCAAAATACGCGGGTTTCAATCTGTCAATGGAAACTGTGTCTGGCTTATCCTCTTTCTGAACCACGAAATGTTTGCCTGTGCGACTAAGTACCTTAAATGGACCATCACAAGGTGGTGTGATAGCATCGTTACCAATAAAAACGAAAGGTGACGTATATAGATCATTATGTACAAAAAAATGTGTGGATGACGAGCGAGTGGGTATTGGACGTAGATGTGACATACGGTCTTTGAGTTGTTGGACAAACTGGGATGGGTTAGGACTGTCAGCAGCGCTAAGTTGAACATACTCACCTGGAAGGCATATGGTGGTACCGAAGACGAGTTTAGCCGACGTGCTGTGGAGGTCGTCTTTGACTGATGACCGGAGACCCAAGAGAACTAGTGGCAGATTGTCGCTCCGGCTATAGGGGTTTGGCCGTGATATCAGTGCTGCTTTTAGTTGACGGTGTAGGCGCTCTACCATGTCATTGGACGAAGGATGGTATGCAGTTGTTGTGATGTGTTTACAGCCAAGCAGTTTAGTGAACTCACGAAACAAAGTCGACTGGAATTGGTTGCCACGGTCTGTGGTGACGGTAGATGGTACACCAAATGTAGCGATCCAGTGCTGGAGTAGTATTTCCGCAATATTTTCTGCTGAGGTGTCGGAAATAGGTACTGCCACCGACCAGCGTGTGAAACGATCAACAAAGGTCAATAAGTGGGTATGGCCATCCGATGGTTGTAGTGGATCAACAAGATCGACGTGAATATGTGTGAAGCGGACGTTGGGAACGGTGATTGTGCTGGGAGGAGAAAAAGTGTGGCGGTGGACTTTGTTCCTCTTACATTGTAAACACTGCTTAGTCCATAATGCGATGTCAGAATTCATACTGGGCCAAAAAAATCTGGCAGAAATGAGTTTGCGAGATGCACGAATACCAGGATGGGAACGACAATGGAAATGATCGAAAAGGATTTTCCCGTGGGAAGTTTGAACGACAGTACAAGGGTTACCTGTAGACCAGCCACACAGGACTGTGCCATCGGCTGAAGGTAGGGGAGAATCCTTCAGCTGGAGTGTGGAGGATGTGCGCAGTTTGAGCAAGGATGGATCATTACGCTGGAGGTTTGCCAATTCCGTAAGATCGAATTTTGTCTGCACAGTGTTGATGTCAGTTCTGGATAAAGCATCGGCCACAACATTATCAACTCCACGCACGTAGCGGATGTCTGTTGTGAACTGATAAATATAATCCAAATAGCGGATGTCTCTGGGTGAATATCTATCAGGCTTGTCATGAGATGTGTGTGTCAGGGGTTTGTGGTCAGTGTGCACACGAAATTGTCGTCCTTCCAAAAGATGGCGGAAATGACGGATGGACAAGTAAATAGCCAAGAGTTCACGGGAAAAAGTTCTGTATCTTGTCTGTGCCGCCTGGAGTTTTTACGAGAACTCTAAGGCTTGTAATTGATTGTCCACAATTTGATGAAACACTGCGCCGACCGCAGTATTTGATGCATTATTCGTTAGAAATAACTCAGTATTTGGATCCGAATTTGAGTGATGCAGCATGGTGGCATCTGCGAGAGCGTTTTCGGCTTCAGCAGAGGCTGTCTCCGCCTCGGGAGTGAAATCGATCGTCTTGACCTTGGGCTTGGGAAGATCAGTTAAAGATGAGACGATGGTCGCACAAAGGGGGATGAAACGGCGTTAGTAGTTCAAAATTCTCAATAAATGTCCTAACTGTGTGATGGTTCCAGGTTCAGGAAATGAGAAGATGCTGCACACCTTATCTGGGAGGGGTATCAAACCGTTTTGATCGATATGATGTCCGAGAAAGTCGAGGGACCGAAAGCCGAACATGCATTTACTAGGGTTTAGTTGAAGTCCGTATTGTTGGAAACGTTGAAAGAGTTGACGCAGGTGAATGGCATGCTCTGATGGAGAGGAGCTGACAATTAAGATGTCGTCAATGTAGCCAAACGCGAAGGGTAGACCTCGAAGCACTTAATCGATGAATCGTTGGAACTTCTGAGCAACGTATCTTAATCCAAATGGCATGCGTGTGAACTCGAACAGGCCAAAGGGCGTGGTGATGGCCGTTTTTGGAATGTATTCTTCGGCCACGGGGATTTGGTGATATGCCATTACGAGGTCAACCTGCGCAAAATAATGAATGTGCGAGGTCGGGTACCTGTCGGGGACGGTGACGTTGTTGAGAGCACGGTAGTTTCCACAGGGTCTCCAGTCACCAGATGACTTTGGAACCATGTGCAAAGGCGAGGCCCATGGGCCTGAAGATGGTCGAATGATGCCCAGATTCATCATGCGTTCGAATTCAGGGCGTGCAATACGGAATTCGTCGGCGTTGAGTCGGCGTGGTTGAAAGTGGACCGGTTCGCCTTTTGTGGCGATGTTTCGACGCACAGCATGAGAGGCTGGGTCGGTGAAACGACACGGTTTAGTGAGGGATGGAAGCTCCTTCAGAATGTCAGCATACGGCGATTGCGGGATCGCCAGCCGAATACCCATGGAGTTGGTGCACTTACCAACGCCGACTGCAAAAATCTTGGTTGTGGTGTCTATCATCTTGCGGTTTTTGAGGTCCACAGTTAGCCCAAAGTGTGGGAGGAAATCCGCGCCGATAATGGGAGTCTGAACATCCGCCTGGATGAAAACCCATTGAAAAGCTCGTCGGAGGCCTAAATCAAGAGTGTTGGACCGTTGGCCGAATGTCGCAATAGTTGTTGTATTTGCTGCTTGCAGTGTGAACTGAGATGGTTTGAGGCTATGGTGTTTGGGTTGGGGGATTACACTGTAACCGGCGATTTCTGGACCGTGATCTAGGTCGACAAGGTATGTCGACGGACACAGGTCGATGAGTAGTTAATGCGTTGCACATTGCACCGACCTGATTGCACAACATGCGAACGGTTTCTTTTAGGTCCGTAATGTCCTTATGGGTATGAGAGCGATGGGATGGGGAAGCAGGACTGCGAGAAACGTCACCACGGCGATCTGGGGCGGGAACCGGTAATTTCATAGGAGATTCGTGTGTAGGAGTGGTTTCGGCCGGTGATGTCATGTGAAACACAGGGTTTAATAGCCGGGTAGCATTTCTTTATTCTATCGGCGTGTTGCGCAACTTTGTCAACAAGAGTAGTGGGCTCCAACATTGACAAGGCCTGCTGCATCGTGAGGGGTAGTTTATGAACCCATATCTCCCGGAAAATGGCGTCCTCCATTTGACGTCCGGCCAGTGGCGACGGCATGTGGCGCGTAAGCTGGGACGGGGTTCGGTCTCCGAGCTCCACCGACGTGAACAGCTCACGGTGCATTCTTCCCGCGGATTTTCCGGTGCGATGAATGACTGCCTCCTTAAGTTTCGTGTGAGGAGCTTCTGATGGAATGGGATTGAGGAGATCTTCCACGTCAACGGCGATACCAAAGGGAAGCGCTTGGACAACGTGAGAGTATTCTACGCGCTCGTTGGTTATACGTCGAGTGTAAATACAGCCTCTATTTGTCGAAACCACAATCGAGGGTTGGTCGGGGCGAAAACGGGCAGTTAGAGAGCAACCACGTGGATGTCAATAGATTCGGTGTCAGACATTGTGAATCGTGTGGAACTTGGACCAAAAGAATGAAGCTAGTGTCAAAGGATGGAAAAGCAATCCGGGCTCACCAATTTTGTAGAGTACTACTTTGTCTGTGTGGTGCACTAAATTATGTCAACAATACCGAAGACGACACTAGCAAACCAAGATGGGCGGAGGAGCGTGCCGTGATAAAAAGGCCAAAAAGGTATGTGCATTAGGAATTAAAACGAAACAGAAGGTGTGACACAAACTCACAGTTGTTCAGTGTTCTTGTGATCAGAAAATGAGCACCGAAGAGCCGGTATCCGCCAATGTCTTCAGTTCAGTTCGGTCTGACAGCCATCCGTTGAACAGAACAGGATGGCATTGAGCGAAGTGCCAAGTGACGCCGTGGAAGCTTCTAAAATGTTTTGTTTCTCACAGCTAGTTCCGACCGATATAATTCCAAGACACTCCAAATCAGAAGATGAGACCGTGTCAGAATGAAAGATTTATCGACAGCCTTTTTGTATTGCGCGGCGGTGATGATGATTAAAATGGTATGCGTGTTTTATATTGAAACGTCGGTACAACAAAGAAGTGTTGCACCAAGGGGCGCCGAAAATTATGGAAAAAGTCGAACTGTACAGGTACCTACAAAGGACACGAGTCTATTGGGTTGGCTGACGGACCTCACTGTCCCGTTGCGCACCCAGGCCGTGTGGTTCGGAGAGCGCAGAACTCAGCTGCTTATATAGGTATCGCTAGGTCGGAGTCGATTGACCTTGAAAAGCAGTGGGCAGCTAGGGCAGCCAATCAGTCGGGGGAAGTGTATTGCGCTGACAGGGACCACCTCCTCATGCAGTTAAGGTCCTTATTAGCCATCAAAGTACTAGCGGAAAATTCATCAGTGCGTAATGAATGCTTTACCCAAACCCAGATAGGAACAATCCGTACTTTCAGAGATCATCATTCCCATTCTCTGTTCCCAGTCAGCGCAGGGGTACGTGTTTTAGTCCCAAAGTAGCCCCGCAAAGGACTGTTTACAAAAAAAATTATTTGGGAGTTATTTTTGTAATACCATTAAGTTCGGACAGGTCCAAAATATGGAAAAATAATTTTGCTTCATCGAAAAACACTGGTTTCCCAGTCCGGTCAGCACGAAGGGGAGTGGCATTTAGTCCCAAAATAGTTCCTTGAGTGACTTTTTTAGGACTAAGTGCCCCCTCTTTGTGCTGACCGGGCCGGGAAACCAGTGTTTTTCAATGAAGTAAAATGATGTGGTATAAGTTGGAGAATTTCGCGCGTTGCTTCAAATGCGGTTCGAAAAATGAAAGTACACATTGATTTCTTTGTAAAGTGCCACGTTTTATAGGGATGTTGGGCACCAGAAAGTACTCGGGTTGTGGTAATTGTCGAGGGTATTCACAGATCATGTTATTTCCCCTGATGATAGTTGATGAAAGTTCAATAGCTAGCACCTCAAGATGAACTAATGTAGTAGAGCTTACCGCCGCATTCTCGGTGTGCTCAAAAATAGTCCCGAAAATGTCCCCGAGGTGTTTTAAACAGGACTAAGTTCGCACTAATTTGGGACTATTTTGCTGCGTATACACTTACTGGACTTCGGCTCATCGGGTTTTCATTCTTTCTATGCCGTTGCAGGTCGTGTACGTGCAGTCTCTACGGAAGAGCGCTGCCTCTAGCACATCCTGTGGCCCTGCTCGTCTGTGTCCGTGTTGAACTGCCGTCGTTGTCGTTGTTGTCGTCGTCGTTTCCGTTGTGTCGTGGGCGTGTAAGGTTGGTTAGACCTTACATGCTGTTTGATTATTACGTACGTTCGCCAGTCCAATCCAACACGCTTGGACCACCTGTTCGTTACAGTGGTACTCTGCAATATACCATCACGATCACCACGACATTGTTTCCCACAACCCATGAGAAAGAGAACACTATAGGTAGGGAGAGAGTGGTTAGTGTATAATGGAGAGGCGTGCGTGTAGCGTGCACGGGCAACGTTCAAGTGGCCACCGCGCTTGGTGGCGCGAGTTCACATAAACACTGTTGTGTGTTAAACAAATAATCTGGGTTGAATGCCACTACAAGGGCCTCCTAGAAGTCCGACGGAGTTGGGCTTCGATTGTGGACGTAGGCCAGTTGTGTTGACACCCCATGAACTCCGCGTATGTCACTCCTTGCATTCATGGCCTGACATGGGGTGGCTAATGGTGAGGGGTTAACATCTGCACCTTCGATTTTCATCCAACAATGCGTCCACCTGTCGTCTCCAGCGCCACGCTGACCAATCGTCCTGTTGTCCGGTGGGTGGTTACCCTCTTGAACGTACCAGGAGTCAGCGAGGAAACAAATGTAGTCAGTGTGACTGCATCCATCTGAAGAGAAGGCAAAACGGAAGGAAAGTGCGCCTGGGGAGCCAGCAGATGTTTGACCAAGATAACACAAAAACGACGTTAGGTGCAGTCGTTGAAAAGTAGAAAAAACGTACTGGCAGACTAAGTTTGTTTAGGCGTAATCACGGGCGGTGGGCGCTAGTAACGGCGTTAGGCGTAGTGAATCGTTTAATGGAAGTCCCTTGATATCATGCCCGCCTTTTAGGCATGTGCCATTGTGTCCGAGTCGTTGTCAGACTGTGGCAGACGTAAGTGGTGTACGCGTGATAAAGCGTCGGTGACGAGATAGTGCCCCAGAGACTTATCGCATGTCCACAGTAAACCGAGACAAAGTCTGAACGGCGAATCTCGCGAGATGAGTGTCGATCGAAAGCGAACTTTAGTGCGTACCAAAAGCTTGTGATCTGTGAACACCAGGAACGAACACCTCTAAGTGCACGTCGCAAATGACAGATGCCTAAGCAGACGAGCTATAGTTCCCCACCAAACGTGCTGTATCGGAATTTGGCAGACTGTAGGCAATTAAAAGATAAAACTACCAGAAGCCGAGGTATAGGAAGGATCCAGCGAATAAGGATAAAAGATGCTAATCAGACGAAGAAAAAACAGTAATACATGTATTAAAATCAAGAGAACCAATACCATTCTACGAAAAATCAACATACCGAGAAAAACAGGACGACCATAGGCGAACAAAAATAAAACTGGCGTGACCTTGGCATCAGGTCGGGCTCACCAATTGTAAGGTTGGTTAGACCTTACATGCTGTTTGCTTATTACGTACGTTCGCCAGTCCAATCCAACACGCTTGGACCACCTGCTCGTTACAGTGGTACTCTGCAATATACCATCACGATCACCACGACATTGTTTCCCACAACCCATGAGAAGGAGAACACTATAGGTAGGGAGAGAGTGGTTAGTGTATAATGGAGAGGCGTGCGTGTAGCGTGCACGAGCAACGTTCAAGTGGCCACCGCGCTTGGTGGCGCGAGTTCACATAAACACTGTTGTGTGTTAAACAAATAATCAGAGTTGAATGCCACTACAGGCGTTCGTTACCGTGTTACAGAAGCGGCATAGATATTACAAATATATCGTGGCGCCATAAGATGCACATTTAAATTAGCGAATAAACATGAAACTAGAAAACTAGAGTGTTTTTTTTTGGAGAAATAATAAAACTGTTTTAATCAGCGCTCTAATATTGGGGAAGCTGACTGTCACCCCAACAGGCTGTCACCACAAGATAGAAACCAAAGCCACAGCACACAGTGCAAGGTTAATGGCTGTCGGAAGTGAACTGATACAGTTACCTCCGTAAACGCGTTCTTCGGTCCTTTGTACTACTTGTGGACCACCTGCACGTTATTCCAATGCTGGGCATTGTGCAAACACGTTGGTCAGAACGGTATTCCGCACGAACCGTGAGAACGAGGAATTGATCGTGAGAGATAGCGGTTCGTGTGTATTTGAGAGCGTTGCCGAGGAGCGCGCAAGAGCAACGGTCTAATGGCAACCGCTTTGGGATGTCAGTCTTCAGTTAAGTAATAACGTGTGTTGTACGAATGAATAAAGGTGAATCTTGCTGTATGCTCTCTGATGTCAGTATCAACATGCCGTCGCCCCGTTGACCTTGTCTAGTGCTTGGGTAAACGTTTTTGTAAACCAGAAAGCAAGACGTGTGGGAACATGTGTTTTCGGCGATTTCATTCTGAAGCCAATTATAATCACATTTATGTGGAACAAAATAAGGTTCCACTTATGTAGACCGAACGACAAGGCATTTATCTAAGCGCATTAAAGGGCACCAACCACGTTGGCTTCAACATGGAGGAAGAGAAGCTGTATCAAGTTCTATCCTCGCTCATCTGTTAGACCCAGGTCACACGGATGGTTCCGTTAAGTCAACCGTCTGAGTCAAAAGCAGTCAGATACAGAACACTAGCGACGGCCCAGGCAGTGAGCAACGGGCTACTACGACCAAAGCTTTGATCACAAAAGAAGCTGGTCTAAGCACTTGAAATTCCGTGACCGAAGGTCGATGACGTCATTTCCGAATGTGATGCCGATCCAGGCCCCTGAATGTGACACTTTATCACGTCTCCTGTTTATCTATCGATTACCCATATATATATATATATATATATATATATATATATATATATTCACACCTGCCTGGTTTCAGGCTGTGTGCCAAACAAAACACTGTACAATCGGAGAGAAGCGAGTAGATAGTCCGAGTCCATGGTTTGTTTGTGGGCGCGGTACTGCCAGGTTGCCCAAAACAAAACGGGTGGTTTTCTTAGGGATCCACGACCGGAGCTTTTAGCTGTCCTGTGCTTAAACCGCAGGGCATCGGGACGAAACGTGGGGTCCGTAACCCCCTGGAGGCCGGTGACTGATTGCTCAGTTCGTGCACCCTTGGGATGAGGCCGATCATCCTGGATGTCCAGTTAACCTCTCCGCCACAGATGCCGGTTGGCAAATCGTTGTACGCCTCAAACGTCACTCGTGGTTGGTTTGGAATCAGGGTTTAGCCATCTCCTGTAGACTGACTGTTAGTCAGCCAACTCGGTGGAGAGCGCCGGAAGTTCACTTTCATCCTCTTACTTTAGTGGCGACACCTTCACCCCGAGAAGGCAGTGAGTAGGACTTCCTCAGCAGAGGCTATGTTAGACGCACGGTCAACTGGGAGCATTTCGAGAGGCGTTCGAGAGGAGTAGCCATCTCGGAACCTGAAGCATCCACCTCCGACCACACTGAGACATTTGGAGACAAATTGATTAGCCGGCTAACCAATCGATCGACTGACTGACTAACTGGCTACATGTGTTCTTTTCTCTTATTTATTTTGTTCCACTTAAATATGATTGTAGTTGGCTCGAAAATGAAATCACCGAAAACGTGTGTGCCCCTACACCTTGCTTTCTGGTGGTAATCAAGGGCTTTTTCCGTATACTCAAGTTTCTTCAGATATTGTAATGCTCGGTGCTCTTATTGACACCGGATCGCCGATAGCTACGTTTAGAGTTCTGTGGTTAGGAGACATTTGGGAAGTGGTAAATTCCCGCAGTACCGATTCTGTAGCTTCTAAAGGTTTCACAAATCCCACTCATGTGCATTAATTTAGAAAATTATCTCAACAATAATCTGTATGCAGATGTCAAACTCTCCGTTCTAACCAGCTTACTTGGCCTCCCCGTTTTTGCAACTAACTCCTGCGGGATGTTTAGTGGGCTTCTTGGATGTCTGATGGCAGATTTCCATGCGTTGCAATCATTAGCTTTGTCGGCGTACAGCAAAACAGCTCTTGCGCCCGACAGGTAGTCCGAAGACTAGCTTTTACTATATTGATTAGCGGCTTAATTGGCCGTCAGGGCAGCACTTTCAGCCCGAACAGTGTGACGATAAAAAGTTATCTTTCTGAGTTCCGCTACTGATTGACGGGGAAAAGGTGTCCAGTCGAAAGGCTGTGTACAATCTCCAATCAAGTAGATAGACCGAACAACTCATCGGTACATTGCAGTACGCTATCACTCCTCGAAATCTAGGTCGTTGCCCTATGAGTTCAGCTCATTTAACCATCAATATTGCATTGATTTGGATTTAGTTGCTACTTCGCAGCATCGTCGAATTGAGGGAAAAATGAATAGAAGCACAAAGCGAAAAGTAACCGTAAACAAAGTGATGAACGGAAACCAGGAAGGCGAAATACGTGACTGAATGCAACTGCGGCACTAGCTGCGACATATAGTCATACTACTTGATGTCTTCAACCCTCTGGCAGTCGGGTTCCATGGATCCGAACCCGGAAGTCGGACTCATCTTTTTTGACTTAGTACACTGGCCTGAAGTAGGAGCCCAACGAGGTTTACGAAGTGAGTCGGGGGTAATGTAATCGGCTAGGGGTCGGATACGTGTGGTGTCTGATAACGGACTAGTAGGTTCTGCGACAAAGAAACTCGCACGTATAATCTGAGAAGTCGGGGATTGTAGTACAATATCCTTGTATCTGGGATGAACGTGGTGTTGTCATGCTTTCCATACCCACGTGCATTCCACCTTCCAACTGTCTCGGCTTCTGTCTTCCGAATTGCATGTCCAACTCATAGAAATGATTAAAACCTTAGCCATGGACGTTCAAACTTCTCGCTCAAACCACTAAAATTTGCTGCTGTCCATCAACATAGTCTACTACGTAACGATAATTTAGCATTTTCATATTTGGCGTAGCTGTCCAAAGATCAGTAGATAGCACATTGGTTAATGTTTTTCAGATACAAGAATCAGTCAGCTATTTAAAATGGAATGAGATTTCACTTCAGTAATTGTTTTAAGGTCATTTCAGTCTACAAAAGGACTGAAGTTCTTGGCTGTTGAGAATGAAGTCATTATTTATCCTCAAAATGAGTGCCATTTTTTCCTGATCCGAATTCGTCTATTTTTAGCCTAGCAGGGGCAGGCTATTCACATGGACCCGAGCAAAACGGCGTTTTATCCACACCGAGACGCTCGCCGCTGGACCAAGCCGGTAAACGGGCAAAACGCACCGCGTCACGAGCTGGTTACTGCCAGAGCTATTTTGCGTCTCAGCCACAGTGTGGCCCAAATGTGTGCCAGCAACAGCAGTGGTCCCTCCACTGTCCGTTGTAATTCCCGTTCAAAAGGTGCAAAACAGAACTCCAATTTACAGTCTTCAAACAAATCAGTTTCTGTATCTGGGTCGGTCGGAGTAAAATGTGCTACTGGCCATGGGTAAGGAGACCTTTAAGTTTGACCTGGGTTTACGGACATTATTTTGTCCCCACTTTGTTGTACCAGAATACCTCCAGTTTCAATGAAACTCACTAGTCGAGCATAAAATCTGGTAATGAATACGTATTTGCATCCTAATATGGCGTGTTATGCATTTCGTGCCCAAAATTATATGCATTATATTTTTAAATATACGCTTGATTTCATCTGTATGATAAACAAAACATGGTACGATCGGGGAGAAAGGGATAGATGGAGTCCGATTTCATTATTTGTTTGCCGGTGCAAGGTTGTCCAGATTGAAGCAGGTGGTTTTGTTAGGGGTCCACGACTGGAGCCTTTAGCTATTCAAAGCTTAACTTGCGAGGCAGCGGTGACTAATTGCTCAGTTCATACACCCTTCGGATTAATCCAAACATTCTGGGTGCTTCGTACGCCGTCTGTGATTGGTTTGGAATCAAGACTTAGCCATCTCCCCTAGGCTGAATGTCGGTCAACTCGATGAACATTGCCTGTAGTTCGTCTACGTCCTCACAGTTTAGTGGAAACACCTCCCTCCCTAGAAGACAGGACTTCCTCAGCAAAGGCTTTTTGAGACGCGCGATCATTTGGGAGCATTTTGAGAGGCGTTCAGGGCGACTCGACAATTCGGAGCCTGAGAAACCCACCCCATACTCAGGCATTTGGAGGCTTGTACCAAAAAACCCCTAAACACTAAATTGGTTCCATTGAAGTGGGAGTGGCGTATTCCATGTTTTGGCTCCTGTTCTGGTCCGTCCTACTAGCTCTAAAAAGAAAACTCTTCTGCCTTCGAACTATCTCGTTTTATTATTACCAAATAGACAGTTACTAGAACAGCCATGGTGATCATAGCCAAATAATTGTACGAAAACATCAGTTCGGCTGTTGTTCATGACCGGCTCTTCTGACTGGTTAGTATGGTTACAAACCCGATTGATTGATTCGGTCCCGGTCGGTACAGACAATTGTAGGCAACTGATTGGCCGGTCGATCTGCTTCGCTGGATCCAATGTTGTTTCTGATTCTGAAGATGCACTGTTCTCTAACGAGACTGGACCGTCTATCGACGTGCGTCAGCCCATATCATATTTCTTGATGGGTTGTCTCACCTAATTAAGTCTGAGCAGTCGGGTGGTATCCAACCCGTTTGCTTTGTATGGGCTTCACATATACCTCACATACATGGTCTCGTTCCTCGTTTCATCGATTCTTTGTACCGTGTACTATATTATGGGTGAATAAGTAATGATATTTTTTTAATTACACGATTGCGCATGAGAGTATATCTCAGCTTCAAAGACCCACTGCACTAAGATGGATAGCCGGCAACCAGACTCTGAAACTTGGAGTGGAGCACAACACAGGGTCCCAATAGGTCGGGTGTGGTAACAGGCCGAACAACAGTGGATTACTGTCTGCCACCAGAGTGATCGGCAGAGCTCGAACCTCTGACCTCCGAGGTGGTGAACAAACTCTCTAAATCACTTGACCACCACGGGCCTGACAGTTGTCATACCACAGGTAGGCTAGAGCGCATGACCAACTGTTATCATCGTTCATCGTCTCAGGTAGTGTAAGTCAGGACCGTCATACGTCCTCGTTTTGCTTCAGTTTTATCTTGCTTTAAAATCTTAACCGGGTTCTGTTTTTCTACTCCATGGTAAGTGAGTTCTGTCGATCTCACGATAAACATCTAATCCATTACGAAAACAACCACGTAGACTATAAAACTACCCCGAAGAAGATTATGGCGCGAAATAGTTCTACTCGGGGTACGAATTATCAGTGCCACAAACCACAAGCTCCAGTAATTGGACAGCACAGCTGGCGTCAGGGATCGCAATCAAGAAGTCTTGGAAGCCAGGGTAGCAATCAGCTGAGTCCGTCTTGCAGCAATAACAAGCAATTGAGTGTTTTCAGTTTCAGTTTATTCTACCGTTAACTTCGGACTTGGTGCTCCGGCTTTGGCTGCTTCTCGCAGCATTGTCGAGCTGAGGGAAAAATGAGTAAAATCGTGAGTTGGAAAAGAGCCGAGAACAAAGTAACAAACAGAAACACACAAATACATAAAAAGAAAGAGCTCGAATGCAATTACGCCACTGACCCCGGCGTTCAGCCATTTCACTTAAAGTCTCCAACCATTTGAGAGATGGATCTCATTGATCCCAAATCACAAGTTATGCTCTTCACACCCCTCTTCCGCCTCATGAACTGGCCACCTCCACCTTCCAACCATTACTTGCCTCAGAAAACAGCGTACGCGTATGCGTAACATATGTCCCAGCCACCTTAATCCGAATAGATTCAGTACTTGTTCCAAAGACTGACCTCTCGTTTCCAACACCCCACACTTAACATCAGCATTGTTGGTATGGTGTTTCTGCCAAACTCGAACGATACTGCGGAGACATCGATGCTCAGACACCGACAATCTCCGCATATCTTCCACCTTTAACGGCCATGTTTGTGAGTCGTACAAAAACACGAGTCGATCTTTCGCATTGTACACTCGACCCTTGACGGACGACCGAATGTCACGCCGACGCCACAAATGGTAGGGGTTGGCAAAGGCCAATCCTGCCTTCCGTACTACTCGATGACACTTCATCCGATATCTATCCCCCTGGTGAAATGTAACTACCCAGGTGACAAAACTTATATACTTCAGCTGGAGCTTCCCCTGACAAGACACGGTTTAGTGCAGAGCCAACGCGGTCCTGCAGCAGCATTTTACTCTTTGAAGGTGCAAAACGCATCCGAAGCATTGCTACATTGTTGTTTAGGCTATCTAAGAGAGCTTGCAACTTATCTGGTTTTTCACTTAAAAGAACAGTATCGTCCGTATATTTCAAGTCATACAGTTTACTGGCTGAGCAAAGATCAGTGCCGCTATTCTCACCCGGGGATAGGGCTATCTCAAGAATCAGTTGAATTACAAAATTGAAGAGAAAGGGCGAAACGGGGCAACCCTGACAAACACTACTTTCCGTGGTGAACTCGGGTGAAAGATCGCCATAATCATGAACTTGGCTTCGGCCGTTCGCATACAAGCAAATTAGCTTCAATATACCTTTCTGTCAGGGATTCCCAAAAAAAATCCCGAAACAAGTTCTAATCAGTTCCACCATTCCAGGCCGAATTGAATAGTCGGTAATCAATAAGCTACCAGTCTACATTAGGTTTTACCCCCCTTGCTGCTTGAGTTGCTGTCATCAGTACGGCACATTTTGCATTAAAGGTCAGTAAATCATACCGGTCGGCGTTTTATCAACCTAATCGGCCAGCGAAGGCAGGAACCTGATTGGACGGCTGAGTTTGGGAATGTTCCATTTTCTCTTTAAATACCGCGCTGTGCGTTCATGTAAATACACAGTCATTTTGCGCGTTGTGCTGTCGTCTTTTGGTTTTCATTTGCAAGCTGCGGCGGTTGTAGTTGCGAGCAGAGTTCGGATGCACACTCAAGCAAACTATGACACCGGGGTCGATGGACTGACACAGTAATCACGTGACCTAACCGGCGAATCCAGTAGAGTTATAAGAGCGTAGTGACCAAATAAGCGTCACGTCCGGTCCCGAAGTGTCGCTCTCAATTGGTGTGGTTTCAAATTCGATCTTGTATCCAAGACCACATGATATTCTGCAAACACTGGTGAACAAAGGCCGATATTCTACCAAACTGTACCGATTGGACAGTTCAAATGTTAGTCATAAAGTGACGCACCGAGTAAATAGCCATCCGCGTTTCGTTTCTTAACGAGAAGGGAACATCTTGACATCTTTACAAGTGAAAAGGGTTGCAAAATGTGTGAGGGTGTGTTGACCGATGGTCGATAGTCGACCAAGTCCCGTCAGTAATCAGCATGTCAGCGCCTGTTCAGAATCCAGGTCAGTGCTTGAGACAGCGGATACGCAAGCGACAAGGTAGCAAATCAATAAGATAGATTCCCATCACTAGTCAACCAATCAGAAGGCAGCCAACTTAATGCAAGTATGAACCAGTTACTTTGTGTTACAATGGTTGGTGACAGTGAGTGTTTGTTCCAGTATGAACAAGTTGTTCTGCGCTAATAAACTGAGATGATTCGAAGACAGAAAGTCTTCCCACTAGGTTTAGTGGAACAGTTTAAAACATAATGTCCTTGAGCCTTTTCTATCAACTTGATCGAAGCTGACTGTCTTCTCACTTCACGATCGGTTTGCTTTTATATTGGGGACTTTTCGGCACCACTGTTACGCCTTGTATTTTGTCCCAAAGCTCTACGAAGCTTTATGGGTAACATTGATGTCATCTTTGGTTCAGTATCACATCGTGTTACTATCAGTCAGATAGTATCATTAGTATTTGTTCAGATAACTGTGCTTCAAAACCATACCAGTGGGTATGGTATTGGTTACGTCGTCAAGACCCTAGTTGGAACATATGGGTATGCCGGTCCGAGTTGTCCAACGCGTCTCTCAGGATGTATGCTTAGCTGGGCCGGCAAAAATTCTGTCCGCCGTTAAAATAGGTTTTATGCTGCTGGAATCTGCTAAATGAGAAGTTGGATTTATCTAGTAGTGGGTTACCTTCTTCCACGCCACAAACACAGCGAAATTATGCCCCGTGGGAGAGTTAGAAATAAACAATAAAAGGCTTGTTTCGATAAATGTATCGCGGGTTGGTAGCAATAAACTCATCAGACAATTTCGTATTCAGCCGTAACCAAGTTTTTTGTGCACTGTGGTTGATGAGTTGGTAATGTTTATTTCCCGGAAAACAAGTTTTTGGCAGATTCAAGCTTTTGATCTGTGTTCTCTGTTAATTTACCGAGATCGTCTCAGAAATTTTAATCAGATAAATGCAGTTTTCATTGTTCTGCAGCACACGCGAAGATGTGCACAAAAAGACTGTTACTGGTTCAAAGCGTAAGTGGGAATCGGATAGTCATGGAGCACACATGGCCATGGACGTCGATCAAAACGTCCCCGAGTCATCACGATCAATCCAAAACTTGAGTAACCCGAGGACAACTAGCGCTGACCAACGTCTGACTACCGCAAATCCTATTTCGACCATATCTGATCTGTTGGACCAGGAATCCTCGTGTTCCTCCATGTTGTCGGCTGCGTCCTCCTCTCCATCATCGCCATCGAACAAGAGTCTGTCCGACCCGTCATCTGAGGAGAATGAGGCAGATGCCGAGGGTGATGGAGACGAAAGTGGCTCTCACTCGCGATACACATCACCGGCGCACAGCCCATTTGGGTTTCCTGGACCGCGCAAGTCATCGAACCCGATTGGCATTGCAGTTTCACAAAATAGACGTACCCCCCGTGCTTCCCGAGGCTCCGTATGTGGTGGTGATTCATCTGATGGGATATCTGTGAATATAAAGATCCCTCGTCTGGTTAACTGTGCTAGTCTTTTACCAGATGGCTCTACGACACTGACCCCATCACGCCGATGGGTACTAGAACCATCATGTGGACGAGGTAAAAACGGCCAGAGATCCTTGGGCAGTTGCAACCGGGGTCTACGGCAGCATCGTTTGCAGCTGCGACGTGATAAAAGTGACTCAATGCTAGTGGATTCAGCGGATCATTCTAGTGAAGTTTTGGGTCTCTGCGATCGTGTCCGTCGAAAGTAAGCTGGCGAAACTGCTTAGTTCTATTTACATAACCCAATGTTCTAAGGCCGGTAGGTCACAAGTAGACTAGACTCCATAGTTCTTCGTTTTTCGTTGTGATTTGGCCCTTTTTTACTTCTGACTCTGAAACAAGAAAAGTTGAATCTTCCAATCTTGGTTTTTTCATTGTTTGTGTGGTGATAAGTTTGTGATTTCTCGGTGTCAGATCTGTAGTGAAACTTATACCATTCCGCTTTTACTACTCAGAAAATTGACTTTTGTCGTCAAAGATCTTGAAAGACGTCTTTTTGAGTCAATATAAACTCACAGCAATACTGATGTCTCATGAAGTAACCAAATCAGCTGATGTCAAGCGTGTTGTTTTGAATGCTTACAGTTAATTTCTAGAGCAAATGCTCAGTCAAAATAGGTTACACTGCCAGGTCGGATGTTCCTCAGAAACTTAAAACCTGGGTTTTAACTTTTCTCAATTGTGTTCGGACGGTAATCGCATTTTTTGATCTTCTTCGTGCCATCAACAAACATGAATCAAAAACTGTTCATCAGAATAGACCTATGACTTTGTTGTTTTGTCTGTGGTGACGGGATTCGACTCGCAACTAGGTTTTAGGATTATCAAATTCCACTTTCAAAACTAGTTGTTTGTTGTTGTTGCTTGGACGGCAAGACCGAGATCCTACGCATAAAACCTCTGACAATGTTTTGCCTAGCTGGAGGTCAAATAAATTTTCAACGAATCTTTTTTTCGACGGGAACTCATTCGCTAGTTTTGATAATTCGATCGGCTTCAACGTTATTGAGCATTTCCTGTTCAATCTTATCTATTTGTTTATCACCGCTGTGCTTATACTACCTGCTCTGGTGTAATCTTACCTGGATTTCTGAAACAGGATTTTAGAATTCTACAGCGTAGCCTAATGAGTACTGGTCGCATTTCCTTAAGCCATATTAACGAGTTTATTCTAAATCTAATGTGAAACACATCCAACGGTGCGTGAAATCTGCTTACAGTATGTACCTATTGTATGTTTTTTCTCTCTGTTGCTATCTTTCGAAAACGTTCCGATTTTTGTGGCATCCCCTCTGACGTTTCTTTTTGATTTGCTTGAGCATGAGTGTGGTGAAAAGGGCATACCTCAGCCTAGGAGGTCCACTACACTATTGAAAATAGCCAACAACCGGACCCTTAAACTTGGGATGGAAAACCACATGCACTCCCAATAGGTCAGGTGTAGTAATGAAGCAAATGACAGTGGATCACTGTCTACCACCAGAATGACCAGCATCGGTGGCTGGACTTGAATCTCCTTCCTCCAAAGTGGTAGGTAACGTAATCACTCTAAACCACCACCGGCCATGTGAATTTATCAGGGTTCTCCAGTCTCGTACTCGAATCACATGTCTATCAAAATAAAGAGAGCGGCGGCTGAATCTTCTCTGATCTTGGTGCACGATTCATTGAACCCAATCGTCAATCGATTGGTGTCACAAACAACTTTTCCTGCTCCACAATGTGGTTACACCCAGTGTCGCGTTCATTTAGTGCTTCAAGTGGATGTGCCATTCTGAATAGGTGTACCCGATTCTTTCTCAGCACCATCAAGCATGGAGGAGGTGACTGACTCGAGGTATCAGAAATAGGATGTGAAACAGTAATACTGATAGGCAAGAGTTAGGATGATGGAGTTTCATTTTGGAGAGCAAGGATGGATTTAACAATGTTCCCTCTTCTTCATTAAAAAGTACAGTTGATCATCATCCATTTTTGGTTCTGCATATAAGGTCCATAGATAAGGTTTCCTTCTCACGAATTCTGGGTATGGATTCGGTCTCATGTTTCTAGCTGTGATGTCCAGGTTCGCCTGCTGAGAAATATACTCGGAGACTAGCATGTCGGCAATCATCGAACTGCGATCACCGTATCTGTGCTTGCGAGTACAACGGGATTACTAAGTTCGTTTGAGCTTTTGATCAAAGGTAATTTATGCTTCCTAATGGGTGTTTTACTATAACAGCCCTCCGAGAAGACGGAATTCATCTCATAGTTGCGACTAAACGCTTCTTTTAATTCGTATCCGAATACCGTATTAGTGTGATCACTTTTGCCTGATCTAGTCTCAGAATTCGGCAGACTTTTCAGTGAATTTGGCTCTTTGTCAAGCTTGTGTTTAGTCCGCAAGCATGCGCATATAGGATAAGACTGAGTGATCTGTCTCTGTATCTTCCTTCAGAATAATTCGGACAACAATTGCTTCAATAACAAGAAATGCCGGACGCTTCTTTCCTGTCACAAATGTTAACGCAGAAACCGTCAGCACCGAACTACAAAATGTTTGAGGAACCATTTCGTTGCATACAAAGGTCCATTTTCAGCTGACAGACAATTTATTGTCATCAAGGCATAACCACACTAATACGTCATTCAGTTTGCTCAGACTGCGAGTGACTTACGCTTCGGCATAATTGAACAACTTTGCGTTGGCTTTCAGGTGGAGCACTTCGAACGTAGTGCTCGGGATGATGCGATGTGTCTCCTCCTAAAGATGGTGTGTAGTCGACGAGTCGAAGATTTTTCGCGTTGCTTACGTCTACCGCATTTATAACTCAGTGTCGCGGAAAGAGCCGAAATAGTCCCAATTGTACCCGAGCAAACAATGCTTCGCTGTATAGGCCCGATCATTTTTAAAATCACGGTTGTCACATTGTTTCGTAAGTAAAAATTCCAATCCATCGCAGATCAACATTACCCATTACACTTGGGTTTCGCTCTGCATTTTCATGCAGACTAAACCCTTTAAAGTTAGCTTTCGTCTTAACCAGTTTCCTTTTTTTCTCTTAGACCGTTGAAATAAACGCGGCTCTCAACATGGATTTAGCAAGTAGTTATGGACACTTAATCACCTTTTGGTGCTAACTATAAGTTTACTCGTCAACGGATTGTCACTCTCTCCATTTCTTCCTATCTCGAACCGCTAGTTCTGTGTCCACCACCTCTAAACCGTTTGGTGTATGCAACGAAGTAAAATCTACTTCTTCCTCGTCCTGTTCTCGTGACGAGTCACCATCTCGTGCACATGAGCGACAAAGGTCACCGGAAAGTTGCGAAGGTAAGGCTGACAATTGTTAATATATAAACGTTGGATTTTTATCTCACAAATTTATCGTTGCCATCTTGTAACGGAGTGCTGGGGTTCACCGTAGCAGCTGTTACACCATCGAGACTCTCTGTAATGGTTGTGGATTCGTAAGATAACAAACGCGTGCGTAACTGGTCATGCGTTTGTATAGATCGTGAACCTGAAATCGATAGAAACAATAATTGCACATAGGAAGCTCGTAATCTGCTCTTTAGTTCCTTGGAGGCGGAGTGCTGAAGTGATTGATCGCTAAACCGGAACAACAGCAGACGATTAGTTGACCTTACTGAGCCAAACATTTTAACGCACAACTTCTCTTGAGTTAGCGAGGTCCAGTTTAGTCTGATAATGTTGAAGCAGTCAACGCCAACCGAAGCCTGCGTGACATGTGAACAGTAACCACTTTCTTGCGCTGATCTAAGCCCGTTATCCCTATATACATCTCCACTTGATCCATAGATCTAGCTAATGACGAACAGAGTGATTTTCCAACTGACGAATTCCTACCGCCACGTCGTACCGTTTTTCCGGCAGCTCCGTCTGCCGGTTCATACCGGGGTGCTGTGACGCGACCCGACAGATCAACTAGTCATTCACGGCGGCACCCATCCTCACGCCATTGTCCCGCATTTCGGAACACGACCAATGGGTTTCCATCGGATTCACCGGACATGAACGAAATAGATTCGGAATGGGAAGAAATTGTGCAGGTAAATGATGGGATTCTATCACTACATTTGTTTACGAACACTGAATTTCCCGCAGACTTGTACGGACCGATATTAGCCGCTTAAAACATTCGTACGTGCACCAGTTTCATATAAAATCGGCAGTTTCTTCGCCCCGGTCATGTTTTGAAGTTGGTCTGACTAGAGGCGAAATGTGCATATTCTCTACTGTTTACTTGTTGATCAGTTTCAACATGCATTCCATTACCGGACCACGAAAAAACAATGTGGTGAGCAAACTCGTCTTCTGCTCAATGGAGACTTGGATCAGGTGGTGAGCTGGGAGGGTCACAACGATCCTGATCAGGGTCTGAACTCGAGGCATATTATGCCGTAATAAGGAAGCGTCGTGTGCGGTAGATTGAGGAATTCCGTTAAAGTGCAATCTAGATCGTAAAAACTCGCACTATGATTTGTTTATTTGCGATGTCGATTATAATCGTGGGCAAAAGTACCTGGATCTGAAACTCGCCACCGCCAGCCAGCTATGGTATCAGACAAGTTTACTGTGCTCGGCTTATTGTCGCACCTGATCTGTTGAGGCTTCGGGTGGTTCTTCATTACAGGTCTTTCGAGCGACGTCGTAAGTTATCTCAGGTATTTTGACAAAAATAAGGTGTGACTGCGAATCCTCGTATTCGGTCACGAATTTCTCACAAGTCAAAAAGCCTCTTTCACACGCAGTATGGACTACTTGCATAAGATACGATAACACGTCGGTAGTTGATTTAATGGCCCGTACAGTATGGTGCTAATGGTCGCTTGAGGCAATAGAAAAGTTACTTATAACAAAAAGGGGCGGTATGACTGCAACCCCAACCCAACTGCCGACTTGGATTGTTTGCTTTCGTTGGCGACGTCCACAAATTAAACAGGTTGCTTCATTCTGATGGCTCTGTGCATTCCGGCATCTTCCCGTTAACTGGTCGCTCTTTCGTCGCGTGACTCAAATCGGAACTACTTTTCACTATCCACTCGGTGTAGACGTTGTGTCAACTAAAGCATGTTTATAGTCTCAAGGAATATAGGATATGAAAGGACAGGCGGCCAAAGAATGGCACAGCACTCGCATGAAGGCTCGCGTTGCAGTTGCTTGGAATGAATGAATCCATATGCACCTAACGAGGACAGTAACAACTTTAAGCGTTTGTGTTGTTGGCAGCGGGAATCGAACAACTTTGATTTGTCAACAAACCAAATCTCTAGGACAGTTTACTTTTTGGTTTTCGAACAGGGCACATGGCCATTGCTCAGTCGTCGCGCTCGTTTGGATTACATAAAAGGGGTGACCAGCGCCGGATCAAGAAGGATAAAACCGTCTACACCGACGACTGGTTTCACAGACGCGGACTCCCACCGGATAAACTTTGTTCCCTCCAAACTGAACAAAGTGAATATTGACCAAAATGGCGCGACCATCCAGGTAAGTTCCCGTGCTGCTCGACCGATATACAACCCCACCACACTTAACCAATTTACCGGTCCTCACACAGATTCCACTCTCTGCACTTCGAACAAAGGTCTCTGGAACGATGCCCACGCCCCCATGGGTACGTGGTGAGCAATACTTTGATATCAGGGCGCCGCTTTCAGACGATCCAAACTTTCAGTCCATGGATTCCGGCCCTGATAAGCACATGGGTCATGTTGGTCTCGGATTATCTACCTCACTGGAGTCGCCTGCGGAACCTATACCTCAGGTAAGTCTCGGTATTTATGCGTACAATTATGTTCAGTGTAACATGCATACTACACTGAACATAGTTGTACGCGCCATGTCCATGATTGAAGTCAGTCTTCGAGTTACTGAAAAGCCGAATCCCAACCTCAAGATGACAAACACCTTGAGACGTTTGGGACTCTGCTCTTTTTGTATCATTCATGAATTAGCGTCAGTTCCGAAACCTCCATCGGCACAGTGACCTTGAAAGTTTAGGAAGCTTACAATCTGTATTCTCACCCTCTAAAACGTAAAAACCGAGTGTCATCTTTCGTTAACAAAACAACCTATTTCTCCTTGTCTTCACTTTACTTCATCGCAGACAAATAATGGGCACAAAATACTGCAAAAGCTTGGCTGGAAACGGGGTACGGGATTGGGTTCTTTACGTCAAGGCATACTCGACCCCGTCGGATGTGTGAAGTTTAATCAACTGGATAAGTTCTCATAGAAACTCCGGAACGAGTGAAAACCCTCACTACTTTTATGGTCTTTCACGCACTATGTTACATGTGGAATAAACCACGTTTGTTATACAACGCCACCGCTTTGTTTCTTTTATGAACCATACCTTAACAATTCTCTCAGTGTATATGCTCTCACCATGTGGATACTTCGGTTCTTAAAACATACATTGACTTATATAATGGCGCATAAGCCCGATAAAGCACAAACCAATAGCTAACTGGCAAGTGAGAAAAAACCGCCACTGCAAATTTATTCCTTTGATCAGAAATCTTATATTTTAATGTAAAAATCGAAACAGAGCGTTGTGGAGAGATAAAAGGATGGGACGGTGTGTGTGTGTGTGTGTGAAAGAGAGAGAGAAGAGGGGAGTGTCGGGGAACTCATTGATGATAGTTATGTCAAAAGCAAAATAAGGATGAGCAGAAATAGCTGAACACGGGAAATTGCAGTGCGATGATGGCCCAAGGGAATGGTCTGGTCAATCTTGGCTCTGTCACTGAGAAAGAAAAAACAAGATAGTTGACGAATTCCAGGTCAACTGGGAGGATGACCTACATGGCTCGAAGAGGAAAATTGATTGGTTGTTCACAATTGCCATTGTCGAGGCTAACTGGTTCCGGAAGTTGGTGACCATCCATCTAGTTTGGTCAGAGCTGCATCGATCTCGCGAACCATGGCCTAAGGGACCAGAAATGGAGTATTATATAGTATTGTTACTTCGATCCGGTGGTCAGTGTGCAGGTGCCACCTTGACTGGTGATAAACCGTTTGCGACCTAAACGCCAACCTCGGCGATCAGAAGCCGTTGAACAATACCAAGCTGAGCTTCAAGCAACACCAATTTCAAAAAATATTATTCATTGGAGCTAGGAATGATTAGGTTGTACTTGATGGGTCATGCGCATGTATGCTCTAATCAAGGTCTCTTGTCTTACTCATGAACAAATTAATGAGCTATTAACCTAACACGGAATGTTCCCACAGCCAAATTGTAAGTGGGCTAGCTAAGACTTCTAGTCTTCTCCATCCTACCGGGAATTCGTGAAAAGCAACTCACCATAGCTGCTGCTGGGGCGCAGTCAAACTGTCTCGTTTGGTTACTCGAACTGAACAGTTTTTTTTGCCTCTCCTTTAGGCTGATAACAATCCCATTTCGGTTCACCACAGGGACACTTGCAAGCGCGTTCAACTTGGTTTGCCAGTTAGTGGACCATGTGCCCAACAGGTCCATACTCTCGATCTGCAGCAAGTCGCTGTTTCCGCGGTAATGTGATTGGAGGAATGGAAAGGCAAGTATGAACGAGTGAAATGTTTGACTAAATGCGATCTCGGACAGATGAACTGGGCTATCTAACTGAAGTAGGAAGATCTCAAGTAAACAATTACCTGTTTGTGAGGACGAGGACATTCTTGCCGCGCGAAGCGGTAATGTGATACACATATTGCCCGTAGTTTGCATCCTTATCCAGTTTCTGCGCACAGAGGAATAACAATGGAAAGAGATGGTCAGTCAGTTTTTACATTAGTACAAATCACTATGTCAGGAACGTATACCTACCTCCTCAAAAAATTGTGAACAGCGAGTACGTAGGTTACAGAGGCTCATGCAAACGGGTAGGCCATCCACCCGACTTGATTGGTTTGGTTCGCCAAGCAACCTAAGCCTAATGAAAGGGCGATGAGGACAGCATCTGTGCGGTCATTTCTTCAGTTCTATGGGGGTGCAGCTGATGGGCTTGACTTATATCTCTAATCAGACTGGAGGCAGAGGATTAAATAAGGCCAGGTCGAGTGCAGTGCTCAGGTGCGAGGCAGTAGGATTTTCTGTTGCTGTAGGGCACACATCAATGTTGAAACCAACGAACGTTGGTTCTTCGATCATTAATCTCGAACTTTTGTACCCTGGTTTTAATTGCTGCCTCGTGGCATCATGGAATTGGTAGCGAAAATACTCAGTGCATAAAAAGGAAATCAACAGAAAATAAAGGTAATTGAAAAACCATAGGTAAAGAAAAAGTTCGAATGAAAGTACGCCACCGGCCGCGGCATTTAGCTATGTCACTAACCACCCAGTACATCAATTCCATGGACCTTAACCTGGAGGCCTACAGCGTTTTACGTGGTCAAGTACGTATTCCAGTCACGCTGCCCGAGGACTGATAGTTTTCGTTTGTCTTCCATCCGCAACGGATTTTTCCGTCACGCTCCCAAGCTGGTTTAACGTCCCGCTGCCTTGTGCATCAGACTATCGAGTCAAAGGCTCCGGTTAGGGTTCCCGAAGAAAAACCTGTGGTATGGGCGGCCGCGAAGGAGCATTCGCCTAGAAACCTCGAGTAAACCTTGTGTACAAGAGCCCTTATAATTTCTTTCCCAATTTTGGATTAATGTCACGAATCAACGATATTCAGCACTTCGTACTGACTTAGTTTCACAGACAACGTTACGATAAGAACGTTCGTGCAATATCTTACAGAACGCGTCCGTAACACTGTTGTCATAAGTGAAAAATAGACACACAAAGCACGTTTACTTACGCGCAAAATCAGGTGACCTTCAGCCTCGCGTCGTTCATACGGCCGGATCACACCGTCCATACGAAGATAACGAGGAGGACGCACCCGGTCTATTTCTTCCACCGTATCTGCAAATCTGTTGTTGTTATAGTGCGCGTGCACGAACACGAGGAGGTAAATGGAGTTGGAATGAATGAGCACATTTTATACAAAAAACGATAGCGCACTATTCGGAACAGCTAGCGAACAAAGTGGACATGTTCGTATGCAGAGCGGCGACAGAGCATGCGAAGAAAGTGAAGGGGGAGGGGGAACGCGTACCTTCGGATTCCTTCGAACGAACTGCTAGCAAAATCCACTACACCGGAAACTGGTCGTGTCACTGCGCCTACCAACCCCTTTCCAACACCTGAAAGCCACAGATAAACAAGCGGTGGATTGACTGGTTATGAGTTAAGACCTAATGAAGTATTCAGAATGAAAGACTAGCCAACACCTTTTGATCTATATAAAGCGCTACGATTCACAATAAGACTGTGTCCCGTATAGAAAAACTATCAGATGTAACAGTGTACGAAAAGGGTCGGTTTTCGGAGAACGATTTTCTGCACAATCGCGTCAAACTGTTAAGCAGATTCCACACGCGACTTAACATGCACAAAACTTGACTCACCTTTAAAGAATCCTTCGAATCCTTCCTTTTTAGCACCTTCTACTGGTTTGGTTATGACCCCACTGACTCCGTGAAAAAAGCCCTGTCGAATACCGAGGGGGAAAAACGGTGAGATTTGCATGCAGATTTTTTGATGGAAAAGGGAAACGGTAGGCTAGAGTTCGATGTGGAGAGGTTCACTCATTAAGGATATCAGCATTTTTAATATACATGAACACGTATATGTATATAAGCTCACCATTACTAGGCCTTTACCACCCTGTGCTAATCCAGCACCAAAGTTTTCCGGCCGGTGTGCAAGCTGTTCGCGTCGATGACGTTTGTAATCTTCGTCCAGAGTCAAGGCAGCTACACCTTTGCCGATCGTGCCAGTGATACGGGACACAGCACCAGCAGCACCGCCTATGGTGAGAGGGATCAAGGGTAAGATACCAGCATGCCAAATATGGTTATCGAATTACGGTGGATAGATAAACAGACTGTGCAGATTCGACCGTTGTGGTCGCCGCAAAACACTATGATACGGAGTCACTAGCATCTTTTGAAAAACTATCCGAGTTTTATCACGAACCTTCAACTGAACAGTGTTTAGTGCTTGTGTATGCGCCCACTGAGTGCATTTCCTCTGAGTCCAAAGAGATTAGTTTCAGCTGCCTTGAAGTGAGTTCAAAGGATGTCGTGTACATTGCTGGGAATTTCAACGCCCACGTTGGATGTTCGGGGGATTTCGAAAGCTACAAAGGAGGCCCATTTGTTATCCCAGTCAGTCATACTGACAACAGTAACTGTCTCCCTCAGTTGCGCTCTGACAACGGATTGTTTCTGGAAAGTGTGAACTTCTGTCACAAGAAGCGGTATAGACTAACATGGTATCCTCCTACACCTTCATTGAACTTAGGAGGACTGTATTGTTATTGGTCACCGCTGTAGTGGACCAATCGAAGATTACCGTGAACCTAGACACCGATTCATTTCGTCTGCCATCGGTGGGCAGGGAGAGCATAGCCGAATGCTACCGAGCGCGTCTACAGGTCGGGGGATAGGAGGGTGGCCACTTCCGTGGCAATTAGCGACCGCAGACGATTTGCAGCGTTGTTAGAAGGAGTGGCGGGTTTTTCGCTTGGCAGTGAACTCATTACATAAAATCCACAGAATCTGGCTTCAGCTAGTTCAGCCCAACTACACCATCGATCGGATAATGCGTCAGGCGTTCACCGTTCACCCTGGTATTTAGCTGGGCACCGAT
Source organism: Fasciola hepatica (assembly GCA_948099385.1). Classification (NCBI taxonomy): domain Eukaryota; kingdom Metazoa; phylum Platyhelminthes; class Trematoda; order Plagiorchiida; family Fasciolidae; genus Fasciola; species Fasciola hepatica. The sequence continues at coordinate 21,905,719 of CANUEZ040000024.1, read as the reverse complement.
GCATTCTTCGCCGAAGCTGGAAGTGTTTGACCATTGGTGTCTGCGATGGATTCTCAAAGTGGCTTAGTAGGCCATGCTTTCGAACGACGTAATGAGAGAACGCTGCTATGATATTGAAAAGCTGTCAGTGTTCCTTCAACAACAACGACTGTATTGTTTTGGACGTGTCCTACAACGTCCCAAACACGGCGATCTCAAAACAATGCCTCTTCAGTTCCATGCCCAGGATGATGCCGTCGCCTTCGAGGCCAGTTGAAAACACGGATCAATACTATCAAGTCAGACGCTGAGTGACTACGACTCTAGTATGTCTACGGTGTTCGCAATTAGAAGCAAAGCTGGATTCTCCCGTGCTCAGCTCTTGTCTGCGCTCATCTTGTGGCGTTGCTGGAATCTGGTTGGAACACCATACACGCAATGATGAGGTTAGACGCAGAGTATTGAGCACACGAAACAAATCCTTAGATGAAACACTCAGGATCACCAGACTAAAGTCATTGGGGCATGTGTTGCGCATCTCCCTGGATAGGATTCCGCGGTCCGCAATGTTCGCTGACGGAGGTAATGGTCAGATGAGTAAAGGTGGTCAGTCCATGACACGGAAGAAAAGCATGAAAAGCCTAACCAGTGGACTTGGCCACGAAAGGTGTGTTAGGCTTCCAGATGGAGTTCAAGTGATCCCTCACTCAGTGTTAAGATACATTAACGAATATGGATAGGTGTCACGATCATTGGCACCCTTGTATCCACAAACCTTTATCGACTTGACACTACTATTTGCAGTTCTCTTATCGCTCTTGTTTTCTGATTCTTTTTCACTGAGGTTCCCAACGAGATAGCAGCTAAAGTCACCGCACCCAGTGCATGGTTGACTGAACTGAAGCGAACAGCTGCTGACCTACGAGGATCCCAGTGAATTTGTTTGGATGAAGAACAGAGACGAACTGCGCTATTCGGATTTCACCAAGACGTATTGATTTTCAAACGTTCATCAAATGCAGAACGGTTTTTTTCCAGTGGTAATTGTGGGATGAGGGCGACAGTTAACAGGAGAATTCAAAATTTCAAAACAAGACTCAGTTGGACAGAAAAAATTGAGTAACGAGGATTTCCAATACACCTGAGTGTGCGAACAAGCTAATTCATTTGAAAAGTGCATTTTGTGCTCTGCGAGCCGCGACTCACCGACCGTGTGACCAAAGAGACTCTTCACGCCGAGGGCAACTCCTTCCGCAAACTCTTCCGGGCCCAGCACGGCACCCTAATATTTACATGGAGTGAGAAGACATCGTAAACATTACACTTGAGGAGACGTAGGCCGGCGGGGAATAAAAACAATTGCCGATATCAAGTAGGACTAAAGCACAACGAAACAACCAAGAAAGTGGTAGTGTTTATCTTAGTTTTAAAATGTCAACCACAGAATATTACGGTAAGCAGTTGCCTTTCTAAACTCGACAGAGAGATAGCCACCAAAAATAGCTACTGTCTATTTTCCTTACGAGACTTTTACTTGTACGGTCCTCGCTTTTGACTTCACTACTTCTTATTCCACATTTTCCTCCGGTACTCATGATCTTTCCTTCACTAATTCACTTTCTCGGCCTACATATGTGAGCGCTCTTGCCTCGGGTGTATCAAGATTTCTTTGTGCAAGACGTTTCCTTACATCCACTCCAATTGTTCTGTACAAGGTAAAATTCTTCCAAATCTTGGACACTACATTCATGTTTGGAGCGGGGTTTCTCATCTTCCTGGTTATCCTTTACTAACCGTGTCCAATGCAGAGCCGTCCATCGCACCAGTGACCCGACAACGACTTCAACTTTGCAGTCACTAACCCCTCGCAGGGCAATTGTTTTACTTTCTCGTTTCTGCCGGTATTACCATGGATTCTGTTCTCCGGACCTTGCGTAGGGAACAGGCCATCATCCATTTGAGGTAACTGTCTCAATCTTCCTCGCTGTTAGTTCCACTTTGTCTTCGTTCATTCCAAGAAAGATAGAATTGCGAAACACCTCACCCATCTTCGTAGTTCATCTTTCGTCTGATCTTCACACTTGCAAACACCGAATCAACAAGATGATCTTCGCATGACTGTTTTCCAAACTAACCCGCTTTGTACAGCAGGTCTATAAAATATGGGATTTATCCCTTCTATTGTAACCCATGTTTATCACTTAATGAAAAACAGTAAAAGTTAGTAAAATTCGGACTTGACATTAAGGACGCGGTGTGAAAAGATTAAATTTTCAAACAGCTGAAGTGATCATTAACTCTGATCAGGAGTGGTGACTATTAAGACACAATCTCTCTGAATAAGACCGAACAATAACGCTACAGTCAACCACCAAAAAACGCATTGCAGTACTTCGTTTCAGGACTTGAGATGCGAGTGATCTAGCTGATACAGCAAGTTAAAACGCTCGATAACCACAGTGGAGAATCTATACGATACGGATTTAAGCCTTTCGGCGATAAGGACCTAGACTGTTACCTTCTTTTGGATTTGAAGACGGGACTATTTTATAACAATTGAATGTTGAAAATCCGTCCAGATCGTTATGATGAGGAAAATCGTGATGGACTGGATAATGATTTGCTTGCACTTGTACGCATGCGCTTTTTTTCAATTGCAAATTTCACTTTCAGCGAGATACGTTGACCTGCGCATAAGCAGTGAGGGTAAGTGAAGATGATTTTCCACTTGTTTAGTTCACACGCGGTAATTATCACAATAATAAATAAGCTGGTGCGAACTACTTGTATTTCGCGGTAACGATTACTATTCGGTGGATGGCAAAAATAAAGTCTCATGCCAAAATAACTGAGGTCAGGTAGATAAGAATAAAAAGACCAGGGTTGCAAGATTTTGCTGTCCAGTGCATTTTACGGTTTCGTGCCACCAGAGCTCATACGGGCCAGGTTACCGGTTTTTCCAATAGTGTGATCAGTTGTCGTACCTTCATGTTCTATCCATTCTACTTCATTCAGTGTGGAGTGTGGTTCACGACCGAATCGGGATGCGTATGAACAATCAGAATGGAAACCGGAATCCAAGCGTGATAAGCAGAATTGAAGAACGCGATTTTGCAACAGATGTAAGATCGAGTCAAAACCCCTTTTAGGGGACTGGAGTAGAATAAAAATAGTGACTGGCGATATCCATAATCTGACCGACTGACCTTAACTGGTTCATAGAACAGGTCTTCAACACCCTGAGCCATGCCACGAAGTACACCGAATGGATTGCCCAGCACGTCCAGACCGAGTACCAGTACGTACATTTGTCGAATCCCCTGGCTGACGTAGTGTCGTGTCATTTCGGCAATCATCTGGTTCACAGTCATTATACAGGCCTGACGTTCGAAGTAGGCCAATCTGCAATGAGAGGAATAACACGGAACAGTGGTGCAAGGTTGGGGTGGAATCAGCACAACGTGTTTTGCGTGCGTGCCCACATGAAACACGTATATATCTATGATTCATAACTATTTCATCTGTGCATCGGGAGTGTGAATAGAGGCTTCTCGTTGAAGAGTTCACTAGAAATTACAACCGTAATTATCTGATAGTTCTTTGTGGATTAGTCTCAGCTAACCTGGAGAACGACGACACTGTGGTCGCTAGTTGAGCAGCCATAAACGCGAAACCGGTCATGCTCTTTCGAGAAACCTGTCCACCCATGTACATACTACTTATTTCCAACATGTACACTTTAATATGTTCTTATGATGAACCAGGAGTATCAGGAAAACTAGGTAGATAAAACTGAACTACACGACTACACACTTCGGTTAAGAGATACGTCAAAATTAAAATGTGAAAATGAATGAGGAGGAATGAAGCCCTGAAAAACATCATGCACTATAACACTTTGGATTACCTCAGTTCATTTACTATCAGGTGGATCTAGCAATTCAGTCCTTTCGACAAATAACTTTGCGCTTATATGCTCTGGCTTTGTCTGCTACCTCACAGCATCGTCCAGTCGAGAGTGAAACGTTTAAAAGCATAAGAAAACAAACATCTAGCAATGCCACGTAAGGTTCCTGGTTATCCGATGAGCGGATCTCATAAACTTCAGTACATCCCACTTGGCCAAGTCCACCGGTTAAGTTTTTTATTTCTTTCGGTCACATTATGGATCGACCACCTCGGCCCACCATAGCAGTGTTTACCAAAAAGGTTGATGTGTATGTTTGGACACCCCTCCGATTTAATAATTCACCATCCGGAAAATTTGGCTCCACAAATGTCATTTTTCTAATGGGGTTACACAAATCATGTCCATAACAAGGACTAGAAGAGGACATAGAGGGGGGCTGCAGCCCCCCCCCTCCCAAAAAAAGTTGGTAGCTTTCAACCAAAAACACATTGTATTTGACAATTTCGTGCAGCTGCGGCGACATAAGTTGTTGGAACCGTTTGATGCCTTGAGAAGAGAATTAAGGAGCACGTTCTTAAGTGAGTCAGTTCGACCGAGGTCAAGACTGAGTCTTCTTTAGTAGTAAAACGCCTATTGGGTCCGCAGCCAGGCAATGGACACTAAGTTAGCGTTCCAGGAAATGGATGGCTGCTCGCGTACGAGATATTACCAAACCGAAGACTGAAACTCTACTTGGGCGTTCAAAAACAGTCCAAAGGTTGCAGTGGGGCTCGCAAGCATTTTAAACCGGCTTGAGTGTACTTTTAACAAAACACGAGTTACCGGATAGGTAAAACGAACTGGAACCACATCATTTAAACACTAAGCAGCTGACTTAGAGCTTCGGCAATGCGGTGGGGAATTTTGATGCTATATTCTCTGACAAATGAGCATGCTAACAATAACCAGTGTTCAGTGTTGCTTAAAAGACCACGCAGGGGAGGGGTGATGAACTCACTTGAAAATGACATCTTGAACATCGGTTAGCACGACTCCCAAGGATTGCAAAAACAAGTTCAACACTTCGCTGGGAAACGCATTTGATTTGCCCTCGGTACTGCCGGTGAGTGAGAAACTCACGTGCATCTGCAGAATATTGATCAAAGGAACATACATTTTGATCGTAAGGTAAAAATCCACGCAGCAAACAAGAAATCATCAGGGGATTTCGTGAGAGGTGAGTGGCACGTTCATTCGGGGAACATTTTATACGCAAGGGGAAAAGATATGGCTCACTTTGATGGGCGATATGTGTAAATTGTCAAACACCGAACGGTTTCCTTCTTGGAGGTGTGAAATCACCACAGGAGAATCAATTAAACGGTTTTCTACCAACTGGTAATCGCGTTTGAATGCCTCTTCCTATAAGAGCAGAAAACAAAGATGGGAAAAATAACGATGCTAAATGGGTCTCGCGAATCAAACAAAATAACTAAGAAAATATGCACAAACCACCCAGGATATATTAAAAAACTGACGAAGGCCAATGTTGAGAATTATGTGGAATGTTCAATTGTGGGGAGCTGAACAAGATAGGAAGGTGGCGAACGCAACTGATCTATGGCGGAAACACGTTTCTGTGTGATAAGAGGTCATCCAATAAATTGTGACACACCCCTCTTCGTGGATAACTGGCTCTCGGTCTCAGTGGGAGCAATACGTCTGGGTAAATCCACAACTCACCTCAGCCACACGAGAAACGGTACTTCCGAAAAAGTATACCACATCGGTTAGGAATCCCTGATCTAATTTGAGTTGCATTTCCTGGACCAACACACGGAAGTATCTGAAAAGTGAAAAAAACGTCGCCGGCCCGTATTAGACAGTAATTATGAACAGTGTAGGAAAAATGGGTCGCTATCCGGTTCATTTGGTAATTATTCAACCGTAAATAAGAATGTTGCTAAACATATTGATGGAATGCCTTAATCTGAGATCTTGAGTGATTTTTCACCCAAGGAACATGGCATGGCATTATTTTTTGTCATAATTATACAAACATACTGTATATAACTGAGGATTCAAATGCCCAAAGAATCAGAAAGAATTATAAAACGATCAGTACTGGTTGTCCATTAATATCGGGAAAAACAATACGACATAGACTGGAAAGTTTAGTGATCATGCGATGAGACCGCTACTTCAACCGTGGGTGGAAATGGTGAAACCCAAATAGAGTAGGTAAGATTTTAGCAATTGGTTGGAAATACCACTTAATGGACATCTATTAGGGGAAGATAACATTTCCCAAGTCCCGAACCCAAGAGGAAAAGTAGGGCAACTTACTTAAAGCGAAATGAGCCAGGGTCGGCAGTGCGAGCCACGATCGCAGACAATTCGACCAACGGTTTAGGACCTGAAAAATATGACGGAAGAACACTGAGCACGCATGATGCATGAACTGAGGAATTCGTGAACAATAATAGCCAAGTGGAACAAGACTGATTAGAAGACAAAAACTGCGAATCACGTGCGGCTATTAAGAGGGAGAGTCGATTTTTACCCATTTTGCCAAAGTTAACAGACATTTCGCGTCCGGTGCTTTTATGTGCAAAACGTGGACTGGTGCATCATGACAACACTGCCATTGATTCAGCTATACAAATAATGATCCGTAAGGAGCAAAGCTGTGGAAACTTCATAGTTCTATTCAACGCATTGTACGGGCTTTCAATCCAGTGTTACATTTGACTTTTAACTTACTTCACCATAAATAATCTGACTTGTTTCACGTTCGTGACCGACAAGAGTAATCGAAATACTTACATCTCGCAATTTTTTTCCCCATCCGCATTCTAACTGAATAAAAAGGACTGAGTGCTCCATAATTTCCCTGCACCTTACGTCGGTCGGAAAATAAGATGGTAACCGAAGCACTACAAAGAAAGCCATCTATGTTGACTGGAAGCTCAATCGTTGCCCATTTGGTAATAACCAAGCTAGCTTCGTCGTCCGACTGACCTGCACTATTGTCTCGCAAAACGTGTCCAGAGCAATTGGGTTTCAGACACTGGAAACTGACGAGGCAGTTAGCATCCGCCTTCTGAAGACAGGGAGGTTTAGCCCTAACACTCCAAAGTCGTTGGTCACAAGCCGACTATTTCACGCATGAACTTACCGAGGATGTAGACTAATCACCACCGGTTGCTGACTACAGTCATTCCTCGATGTAAACCGAGCGAGACAAATTTTGAACCCTCCCATTATTATCACCTTTTACTATAAATGTGATTGTCATGACTTGAAACGAAATCGCCGGAAGCGTGTATTCATCCATAAATTGTGTTGCGTTGCGGCCGTGGCGACAATATTTGTATTCATGGGCTGAAATGCTGGTGCATTCCAACTAAGGACTGCGTTCCGTAGAACTGACTTACCTATAGACGCCAAGCTGCTACGATGATCAACCGCACAAATAGCGAGCCTAACACTCACCGGAATCAAACGCAACAGATTTGGGTTGCGGATAGGTTGCTAAAACGACCGGGAAGGTGCAATCCATCTTCTGATTGTCGAGCTTGAATGACAAAAGAAAGAGATAAACGAAGCGATAACTTCGTGCTGGCTTTTAGAATCGATGAGAGGCAGGGCAGGAAAAAAAAATAAAATCGTGGCTATACAGTCGGTCAGTCTACCGATAAGTCAAATATGAGTGCGTGTGTGTGTGGCTCACCCCTACAGAACTGACAGTTTAGTTTTTCTATTCGACCTTGCAGCACGCCTTAAATGGAAGATGCATATCTAAAGGATAGAAAAGTTCCTAGCAATCTAAATGCACATTCAAACCCAAACTATTCGTTTCCGCGCGAACAGGATGGTCAGGAAATGATAAGAGGATCACCACTACGAACTGTTTCCGCCACACAGTTCAGTCTCCCTATCTCATCAACCGGTGATATGATTCTTCGCACTTAAACACGAGAAACTACAAGGAAGCCAAGTGCACCCATAGAAATAAATCGCGACTAACGTAACGGAGTCCACCAGCACAGTCCATCGCCGGAAGAATTTTTTCACGTATAACCTACCAACCGTAGGATGGGGTCAACAGGAGCACGAAAAAAGAAACTTCAACTTCAACCAAGTGTCATTTTAAATTTATCAGCAAAACAGACGGTGCTCAAGCGTGCTCACCTTCCCGATCAAGCCGTAACCGTATATGGCACAGTTGCTCAGATATGTGGGGCAATTCACCACGGACAGTGTCGCACAATGTTATACTGGGCATCGAATGACGGATAATTTTGTGCTAACAGTGAGATCTCCGTAGGAATTCTAAGAAGTATGCGCAAAAATCGATTCGCTTTCCAGACGTTAAACTTATTTAGTACAGGGCGAAAAAATAAATGGTAATGAGGGTGTACTGTTTAGTTATGAAGACTCTGAACTACAATACTCTCGATCAAGCCGTTTCGCTAACCATGAATGACAGACCCTATGACCGAAAGTATCCCACAATTGGTAATGCATTTTTCCAAGTCGTGACTCCCATAGAGCTGTTGGTATCAACATAAAAAGAAACGCGAGATAGCAGGAAAATTTCTAGCCTGTTACTGGAAGCAAAAACTAGCTGAAGATAACTTACTGGTGGAGAAAAGTGTCGGTAGATTGTCCAAACTGTCTACTTACTTGGACACGAAATATTTTCCCATGCACCTGCATCTGGCTCGGCGAGGTCTTGTACTGCAAGAACACACCAGGTTCAAATGCACGTCGCAGCTCACACTGATCTGGATGCAACATCATCATCTGATTGAAATCCACCTCAGTTGTACGACCCACATCAGTCAGCTTAGTGAGACCCGGAGCGGACTCCCCAGCCCGCAACTGATTCACATAGGTGGAGTACGCTCGTTCTAAACTTTCGCTGATAGCCGGTTTCAAAGGTTTGAGGCGATTTCCACGCCGAATTTGACTCCAACGCACTCCGGAGCTGATGCGAGTTGGGATTGAGGCAAACGGGTACATAGATGATGCAAATTGACAAGGTTAGAAAATTACTCATGATGTAGCTAATGCGACTTATGCAATCGAGTTCCAAAACAGTTGGGTTCTGTTGGATATTGCAACGACTAATCCCATTTCAAACTAACCAGTTTACATACTTACATCCTTTTGCACTCCTATTCCAGTGAACGAGAAATACCAAGTTCGTTATTATGTTCCAATTCAAATGCTGGCCATAAGAAAAGTCTGAAAAGCTTAAATTTTCAGCGAACCAGTGTATAGGGCGTTTATACCACTTATTTTATTATTACAAATGCGCTTGGCATTCATACCGTGAAGATCGTTTTGTCTTCCCGGACTATTTTCTGATGAGGGCCTCATTTGAACATAAACTTTTAGCTACTACAAACGATTTCAGTAGCCAGAATTTAAATTCGAACGCCATGCATGGACCCGGAGTCATTGCAAATACCGGGTCGCAGCATTTTTAAACCAGGATGTTTTGAATCTACGACGGGTGAAATGAAGTACTAGTATACCATTTCTATTATTGCTACATAAAACTAGGGGCCATGTTTCAAAAACTAATATCATTTAAGATGGATGTCTTGTAAAGTTCAGTTCCCCCCACTAGTGTTGTCATTCATGCGCATTAATGTGCGAGGAAACATCATATTCCATTTTAGTGAGTGGAATCCTTACGGAAATACCATCAATTAACACTCGTATAATATGGTCTTTCGGATTTGGAAACCAAATTTCAAGCTGTTCTAACTGCTTTGCCGAGAAAGTTCGCAGAGGGGACTGAGTCGAAGTGATCAAAAAGGCATACAACCCTCGAGGACACTAAGTCAATGGAGGTGAGGTTTTGTTATGCAGTTTCATCCTCAGCGACATAATCCCGCGATAAGTTCACTACAACTGGATAAAAAATGCCACCAAAACTGTCAGGGGTGCCCAAACGGCACGTACCTCGTAACAGAGAGATAGGCCAGTTCTGTGCGCGTGTAGTTATCCACTAGTGACAAACCGATAGATTGGAGTGACACGATAATTTCCTGATCGATTTTTTCCAGATCCGCGCTCTGCGAAATGTGAATAAGGGAAGACGGGTGAATAAGGATTAATGCGCCCACATCTTTGCGGTAGACAGCAATAAAAGTTGCTGAGTTATTAGTAGGAAAACTGCCAAGTCTCCACAAGAGTGGACTTTTCCTTAGGAAGGGCATTTACTCAACTAAGATATATTCATGTTTGAAATAAGCATAGATGACTGTGCACACGACAGTCGCAGTAACAGTGCATTCTTCCTGAACTATCCAACGTGGTTATCACACCGATTTACCGGCTTTATTGAAATATTGCCAGGAAGCCAAAAATTGTTGATAATATGTAAATATTAGTTTCATCGCATTTTGCGATTATCAAAACCCGTATTCACAAACTTAATCGTCATATTGCTACCATTATTTTACTTCTCTCCCTACTTTAACATACTATTGATAACTTTTATTTCTCAGTTAGGCTGCTGTTGAGAAACAGCAACCAGAACAGCCACAACCCAGTAACCATTATTGGTTATTCCAACTGAACTAGATTCATCGAAGTCTTCCAAATTCAGGAAACCAAAATGAATATACGAGATTAAACCGAAAACGGGTTAGCGATAAATACTGTGCTAATGGATAAAATACCACTGATCCGATACTATATAAGTTGCTATTCGACTCGGATTTTCTATGCAAGGCGCTACTAAATTGACCAACATGGCTCGTTTATTCATTATGAATGAGTTCATGTTTGTCTAAATACCACTACCGGTTCACTCGATTTGCGAGGGTAGCTTTATCCTTTCACTCCCCTGCATGTATAATTTGCAAATTCTGCTGTCGTTCACTGCTTTCTCAAGCGAACAATGCCATGCAATTTTTCTCGCAAGAATTACTGCTGCCGTTTTCAGCAGCAATATTAGAAATTCGAAGCTTAGGGTTGTATCCGTTCCCAAGGAACACTCGGTACGTGCGTCTTAGTGTTCTGACGTTTCTGTGCCACTGCGCTGTTTCTGTCTTATATTTATTTTCTGCCGTAATGTGAGTGCAATGGAATTGGCTTACTCCATCGTCTCACAATCCCACTGTACCATCAAAAATAGCTGGCAACCGTGATCCCGTGACTTGGAGTGGAGGACGAAACAGAACCTCAATGAATCAACGTAGTAATGAGCCGGGCAACAACGGATCAGCGTGTCTGATCATCAATGCAATCGACAATGGCGCGGCTCGAATCTGGCACCTCAAACAGGGAGGAGACCTATACTATGCGATTACCATCGACCCGGTCAAAAACCTTATCATGTGGTCAGTCGAGACCAGACAACTGAGCGACACTTAGAAAAACCTGATTTTAAATTGGAGCAGTCACCACCTCTCTTTAGAAATGTCTAATGGTCGGTGAAAAATAGAGCTGAAATATGCCTATCTATATAAAAAAGATGTGTTACGTGTTACTCGGTAACTCCAAACTTAACGTCTAGTAGCTATGCGGGGCAACCGATATCCTCCGTGGTAGATGGTTCTATCGTCGCCCGGGGAAGTACGACCAGCTTTACTGCTGGAGCCTTGCGTGGCTCGCGACTCAAAGCCTCAGGGTCAGGTTACCGATTTCACCTAAAACTCGTTAGAATTAACAGCACAAAGGATTATCGCTTATGCCTTCTCAGAATTCACTACAGGTAAAAACTTGGTACTCACCAATATTCGCGATTTAAACCACAATATTAATTCTGTACATTTCTTCCAATCTTGCTTATTTTCGACTGCAACTCAAATCTCATTCTCGTCGGAAACGCCTTATCGTCAGTTTCCGGCTACTTTTTTTCATTTCGTAGTTTCACCCAAAGCCGATGTTCTCGCCTACATCCAACAGTCTGTCGCTGCCTCCTGCATCCCACACTTGGACTTTGCCAACCGTGAGTCCAGCTGATTTGGATGAAACTCCGTTTCCTTTCTTTCAACCATTACTTCTGTACATTATATCGCTTCCTCAACAGTATCTACCACTCGATCTTTGTCCTTTAACACAGAACTTGTTTTCATCAGAGTCCCAACTGACAGGTTACCAATCTTGGTGACTGTAATGTCCGCAATAAAAATAAGCGTTTTACACTCCTCACACAATGCGGTTGTAGGGCGCGAAGGCGAAACTTTCGCTACGATCAAATATCTAAGCAATTTGTTGACTTCCCCACACGCATTCCCGATCGAGCTGGCGGTCGTGCCAATACCCTCGATCCTCTTCTCACATCCTTTCCCCAATTTTCTCTGACATTACCTCCATCCCTCCATTTGGGGTGTACGGGGCATGTGAGAGTAGTTTCACATCCGAATTGGTAGACTGTAGTGCCTTCTGAGGTATCGTCCATCTCTGGTCTCAATCATTCACCCAGTTCTCACCTACGGCTCCACGAAGCTGAGGCATGCATCGGTGGCCACACCCCGGCAAACCGCTGGACAAACGGGCAAAACAACGTTGAGTAACGAAGGCCTAAAAACCTCGGTAAGAAAGCGTCCAGCATGCGAAGATGGATAGTGCTGCACAGGCGAACAAAATTCGTTGGATCCAACGACTACCATGGAAATTCACCCCATTCATAGGGTTGCATGGATCCCTGAGTCATGGTCACCTCCACCGAATGGCAAACGAGCTCCTAGAGAGCCACCGGCGACCACGCACCAAGACCACCTGGATAAGTAAGACGTCCCGGCGTCCGGCAGCCGACATATTCGAGACCTTCAAACAGACGCATTCTGCTGAATGTACCACAACGGGCCAGTAGACAATTCCAGGCTCCATGGAGTCGTGATTGCAATGAACAGTCGAGTTAACAACGCCCTGAACTCTTGGGAACCAGTTTTACCAAGAATTGCCACGGCACGGTTCAGGAGCAACCGTTTAACGTGATCGTGATTGCAATCTACTGCCGAACCGCCCTTCCATCCAATCCATCTGTGTAACGGCACCAGGCGATATAGAACAATATGCAATCGGCCTCGAGCCTCCCAACGAGTCGGAAATCGTCGCTACCGTTTAAACAAGGAAAAGCAAGAAGTCATCTGGAGAGGATGGCATCCCACTGGAGATCTTCAAATCCCGTTTGCCAATTCTGTTGAACCCACTAAGTGCGCTATTCCGTCGTATCTAGAATACCGAAGTTTTCCCCAAAGACCCATGTCCTACTCCTTATACCAAAAGAAGGCGACAAGATTGTCTGAGCAAACTATGGGGATATCAGACCCACCGATATGGCAGCTAAGCTTTTTACGACCATTCTGATAAATCAATCTACTGCTGTTCGGAAGAGCGATCAAGCTTCAAACTGTGTGGTTTTCATCGATGAAGAGGCTGTGTTGACCAGATCCTCAGGCTACGCGAATTCTAGAACACCTCTATAAAATTCAGCAACTCATCACAGCATGCTTTATTGACCTTCGGGCAGCACTCGACTCCATTGACAGAAAGTCACTCTGGAGTGTACTGCGAACAGACGGAATGACCGGAAAGTACATCAGACTGTTAGGATAGAACTACTCAGCAACACAATCGTGCGTGCGCGCCTACGGCGAAGAACCTTCGGGGCTCCCACTGGAGCCTGGCGAAGAGTTCCCATAGTTTTCGCTCCACTACAGTGTCCGCCGAGGATGCCCTCTATCACCAGTCCTATTTAGCCACGCTATAAACTGGATGATGCGTCACGCCCTTAACAACTTTGTTACGTTTCTTAGATTACAGACCTCGGATTCGTCGAAAACATTGCCGTTCTAGGAGAGGAATCCGGAACTCTGCAGCCGGCTCTCAACCATATTGTATTTGAAGCCAAGGCTGCTAATCTGGAGATAAACACTACAAACGCGAAATTCTTCACGACTTTGCAAAGCCCAACACACTCCATGTGTGTCAATGACGAAACTCTGGCATAGGTGTACCACCTCAAGTACCTAGGTTCTACTATCCAGCTAAATGGTCGGGTCAGGGACGAGGTTAAACTTCCTGTACTGTGCAAAGAGAGCGTTCCTACAACTTCGCAAATCATTGTGGTCTCACAGCGAAATAACTCTCCGTACGAAGCTGCACAAATACAGAGCTACAGTCCGCCGTTCTTACATACGCATGCGAAACCGGGCAGTTGAGAGTGAACGATGCAAAAAGGTTGGAAAGCTCGGACCACTGGTGTCTCCGCTACACGGCCAAAATAAAGCAGTATGATCACGTTTCAGACTCCGCCGTGCATTAACACTGTGCGAATACAGAACGACTCTTCGTTTCTCCAACGACGTCGCCTACAGTGAATCGGTTATGTCCTTCACCAACCCGGAACGGAACCTACGAAGAGGAGCCTAATGCCACCACTCTGCTCAAAGTGCAAATGTCGCCTTGATGTCCAAATGAAGATATGGGTCGTCTCTGCTTTTAGTCGGTCTTCAGAGTGCGCGAATGGCGCAACAACTGGGTCTTGCGGTGTGCAGATCTTGCCGAAGACAGGAACGCGTGAACAGCTACCATCAGAATCATCCAAGAAGACAACTTATCCTCTCGTGGGGGACAGCAGCATAAAAGAAAAAATGTCCCTCCACTTGGCTTATCGGGCCACTGACTGATCCTCTCCACCATCTCTCGCCCAGCTCCTCTTTGTAACTCCAGACGCACTTTTGGCATTACGATTCAGTCAACTGGGACGACTTCCGTAATTTTTTGGCTTTCTATCCCTGAAATGTCTGCTGCTTTAGTTCTGACGCCTCTAGCTTCGTTTCAAATTTTACTGACTGCTCTCTGAAAGATGCTTCCTTTTATTCCACAATTTTTCCAGCCCGGCAAACCACGATCATACGCGCGCAATCTTGCTGTGTGCACGAAGAGTTTAGCATTCAGAAGGTAGTGTCGGTCTACTTTTCCTCAATTTCGAATTCTCTTCGTGCGGGTCAGAAATAAAAGTTCACTTTCCATCCAAAGAGTCAGTCAGGTCCCGTCAGCAATGAGCGCCTGTCGCGAATCCAGTTATTGAGGTAGCGGACCGACAAGACGTGGATGGGTTCCCGTCAAGTGAGAGCTGGTCGTACTGTCAATCAACCAATCAGAAGATACCCTACTTGATGCAAGTATGGACCAATTAATTTGTGTAGCGAGGATTGGTGACAATGACTGTTTCTTCCTATATAAACAATTTGTTCGGTGCCAATAAACTTGTCGTGTAGACACTGCTTTTGCGTCAATCCCAACTCACATTTTTTGGCATTCATTATATCCATTTTTCAAACCACGATTCACGATCGATACGATCATAACCACGTTAGACGATCCACACACAGACCGCCAATCGATCGCACGTACGCACAGTCACGCGCGCATAACTGACAATTGATTCACATCTTGCCCAGACCTAGATACACACACTCACACACAAGGTTGACACTAGACATACTACATTCCAGACAACACTAACCAATCAAACACTGGTCTTTCGTGACCTGTTCTGACCACGCTTGTCTTGTGTTTCCATTAACGCGTGACACTGACTCGCCTATTCGCTTACATATTTGCGTCCCTGCTAACATACTTGCCACACATTTGTGCTGCACGCTTTTGACCGTTGACTAGTCCAAGCAATACACATCACCGAACCAACTCGGCATCGTGCCGTTCTCGCAACTTGACCGGTTAGGCACATGAGGAATACAAGTTCCGCCAAAAACTGAGATGATTCGTGGGCAGAACAGACTGCTCACTAGAGTTAGTGGGACAGATTAAAACATCTGATACTGGTAACCAAACATTTGGATCCCTCGCCTTAGCCGTCTCCTGAAACCTTTGTTCCGCTAATTTCCCCCATATCTGTAACTCCTCTGGCTCTATTGTCTCCGAACCCTATTAAAAATCCGGTTTGCCTCTAATTCAGCCCTAATCCTCCGCCTCCGTCCACTCGACTAGCCGCCCCTTTATTCCCCATAGCAGAACTGGGAAAATCCGCCAAACTCCACAATAACTGGACCAAAACAAACCACTTGGTCCGAACAGTATACCACTCACGATCATGAAAGTGTGTGCTGCGAATTTAGGACCAATTTTTCGTTGTCTATTTTCCGCATCTTTCTCCAATCTGGTACGTCTTCTGTGTAACACATGGAAAGAAGTAATTTTTTCCACTCACAAACTCGGCGACTCCTCTATCACTAACACCTATCATCCCATTTCTTAACTTCCATCATTTCAAGTTATTAAAATCATAATTTCCGAACAACTGCGGCCGTGCCGTGAACGTGTAAGATTGTTAAGTGATCGTCAAAACGGATTCTGCAACACCATTCTTTTTACAGACAACCTTACTCTTTTCAAAAACAGAATAATGAACTAATTTTGACGCGAACGTTCTCACCAAACTCCTCTTACGGCATGTTTACGAACTATGGAGTTCACACCTTTTGCTTTAATTCATTTTGTGTGTAATAGAAAAAGACAATGGAAGCAAATCTTTAATTTACACAGACAATCCTTAGTGGTGCTTCCGAGTGCACGTTGGTCGGATGACTTGAGGTTTGTGCGTGAAACATGAAGTCTAAAGAACAGTCAATCAAACAATCCCTAGTGACTTTATTGCAATCGTTTAGAACTATAGTATTATCAACCGGCAACCGAGCATCCACCAAAGGTAATATATTGGTCTTTGGGAACTCCATATAGATAAACATCATGAATCCGCATCCCTGTTACCGCTACATGTGGTTATTGATCAACAAAAATTACACCAATCGTCGGTTGAGGTTTTGAGAGAGAGATGCACAGTAAAACAAAAGCACAGACACGACTGACTGTAGGCTGTGAATTTTGAAATTCATGTGGACCATGAGTTCAAAGATTCATGAGAAGAGCCGGGACTTACTTTCTGGGTCTACCATGGGCGAGGCATAATGGTTGTGGCCTGATAAACGCAAACTACAAGCGTGAAGTCCCAGTGCTTTGAGTCTATTCTCAATCAGATGTGTCGTGTGAAAAACAAAAGTCCTCCTCAGATCAATTAAAAAAGAGCATTGGTGGGATAGGTTGACAGGGATTTTTAATAGCACAGTTCAGCAAAGTAACCTTTAATACAATAAGACAGGTTAAAAAGTGATTTGTTTAATCACTGATTTTATGTTTGAGTATCAAGTCTGGGAATAAGCTCAAAAAAATCTAAAGATATATCGTCACGACGGGATGTTGTTGATCAGAAAAAAATGATGCTAGCACGATTTTTTTACTCACGAGTCTGGCATTTTTCGCCGCGTTCAAATCTTGGGTGAATAACAGCACTCGTTGCATGTTCCACAAAAACGAAACCCAATAGGCCTTGGTATCGTTTACATAGAACTCCTCCACACAATCCTAAAAAGGATCAAAGGACGCCTGCAGTACCACTCAAAAACAACTGACAAACTAAAGCGAATAATCCATACGATGCATGAGTAGCAATTCGTTAAAAAAACACCAATTAAGTTGCTATCCCGGCGTGCTGCAAGGAGAGAAGACGTAATGGGACCGAAAGTGTCAACGGCCGACGTTCTATGGTAACCGAATATAAAAAGAGGCTATTAATCATGATTAAATAATGCTAAAAAGCATTCATTACGACATGAACGGAAACCACTAATAAGCATGTTATCAACTGCATGGTAAGATGGTTCTTTTTATCGAACTTCCCAGATAAGCAGACTAGTCTCCACGTATAACTTACTAATCAAGAGATATACTTAAGTCATATGATAATCGACATGCAATGCAATTCTATCAGCAATACATTCGAATAAAAAACCAGAAAGACGCGAACACAAGTGATACACTTAAGTGTACCTCACACATGAAACATGTACCGGTGTATTCGTCGCCACGGCGTAGCAGATGTAAGAGTCAACTAAAAAGAGCAACAGTAAGAGATCCCTCCATCGGTTGACAAAAAGCAGCAAACATAACCGTCCGGGACGAGACAATTTGAAAAAAATGCCATCTCACTTGAGTGGTGATAGGGTACGAAGTTATCGGATAAATTGGGAATCATTAGCATCAGTAGTTAGCTGCGAAAGCAGCTGCTTAGATTTTCGGACAGACTCAATGATTTATTTCACGGGTCCGAAGATTTGATCCACAGAACACCAATCGGAAGTGGTCTGCTGACTTCTAACCATGCTTCATAGTCCTTTGAGCCAAACAAGGCGGTCCTGTGTTTAGGATGCAATCGCAGAGCACTCCTGATTTGAACAATTGATTACCGATACACATCGTATCACGAAGGAAACACTGATCTTGGAGTCAGAGACACCGTTAGGAGTCAGGGGGAAAAATTAACGAACTATGTGGCAATGGGCTTCGTGCACAACAGCAGGATTCTAAGTGGATGAAAGCGACGGTAAGAAACTCACCATGGTTAGCCGATTAGACTGAATATGGTCATTTTTGTCGCAGTAGAATTGCAATTCTCGTTGAGAACGAGCACAATCCCACGCGTACATGACGGACATGCCAGCCTCCAACTGATGCATCTTGTTCACTCCACTGAGAGGCCGAAGGGGGGGGGGTGATGACGGGGTTTGGAAATCAAAAACCAAAGACAGCGAAAAGTGGAAAGAACCGGACGCACAGCGAGACATGTACGGTCCACAATTGAACCGAACTCCAGCCACATGTGTGGAAACAAACGGAACAAGCGGTTTTAGTCCGACTGATAAGTACAACATTTTGAAATGATCCCAATGTTAAAAGTCGTTAACCTTAGGGGGGGGGGGGGGGGGGAGGGATTCATACCCACGCCATACCAACCGAGCTGTGAGGCTACACCCAACGGTACTCAACCTTTCCCACACAGATCATACGGCTTACCCGCACAGATTACATGTGTGGGTTTGAATCCCACCGTTCTTCAAGAGTACAGAATAAAGAATATAACACGTCGAACGTGAGAATTCACATGGTGGATTCAAGTAGTGTCTCCAAGTCATACAATGAGATGGAAAGTGAACAGTAAAAGCGTCAAACTATGAAGAAAACTAACTCATGTGGGGGTTGAGGGGAGGGGACACCGAGTACTACTTACCGTTGTTGAAAATGAATGGCTTGGCAGTCTCCCAGATGGTTGACCAGGCGCACTAAGGCCATACCTTCCTGATAAGTTTGTAAAATAATTACCGTCGCCTCCTCGGTAGTCTCCACCTCGACGAATACGCCAATGTACTGAAAAACAGGAATAGTGGCAATAATCCACGTAAGATTGGACAAAGATGCACGAGAAAACATATATAATCAAAGATATCTCACCTTTCCCGGTAACTTCATCAGGATAGAATGTGACTCGTAGAAGGGGAACACGTCAGTGACCACGTGTTCGGCAACACGACAACGCAATAACATCTTTTTCGAACTACTAGCATGAGGCCAGAATGGAACAGCTTCTCCGGCGGGAACATGAATCCACTCCTTCGGGCCACCGCCGATCGTAGGGGAACGTGTCGTATCTCCAGGCTCATCGGCTTCACTGCATTCTAGATTGATCTGATCAATTTGACAAAAGCGAAGGTGAAACTAGCGAAAAACTTATGTAGTGTAGTATGCATTCGTGTGGCTTTGATCACCAGTAGACAGACAAAATGGGCAGTGAGGAAAAAAGAACAATGCGGATGGGGGTTAAAAGAGGGTGACAGTTCTTTGAAACTATATGCGCTGCAAGAAAATGGATATCTTTATTATTTAAGAAATAGGATACGACAGTGTCTAAATAAGCATTACTATTCACCATTCTCTGCTCAAATAATCGACGCAATGAGCTTCTCGGGAAACAAATTCCGTCATTGTTGAAGCCTGTTTGAAGATTCATCAGTGCTGAAAAACGCACGGTCATTGTCAATCATTTTCACGTGCTCTTACGAATTCGCTTGCGCTGCCATACTTCATCGACAATACCAGTTGACAACGGATCCAAACAGTATACGTCTACTTGAAGAGAAGGACAGTGAATACCACTTGAAGCTCAATAGTGTAACACTTTGCTGACATGAGATACCCAGTGTACCTCGATGAAAGCGACTGCAGTCAATGTTCCAAATCAGACGAGAAGCGTCACGTTGTGTACAGCATAAAAATCTAAACCTATGACCCATCATAAAAGTCTTCCCCACAATCTTGACCATAATAACGTGACAATCTTCGGGCGGGCGATATGGTCACTTATATATAACAGTACCTTCAGATAATCTTGCGAACTGATGTTGTCATCGACTGAGACACCTCCCTTAAGATCGGCCACACCCTTTGAAAGGAACCGACTGTTCCCCAGATCACTCGTTATTGTAGAGGTTTAGGAGCAAGTGACAGAAGAGAATTGCTTGCCCCACCAGTATTCTCTGTTATGCTTCAAGGCGATTACACTTTTGAGATTGATTACAATGATAATTGACTGATTGCATAACTCGTTGTCAGCGTTTCGCACCATTAGGCTTAAAACGTGTAAAATAACTGTGATAACATCAGATGCAAACCACATAAAGGGAACCTTATGTTTTTGGAGCAATGAGGCAATTCCCAATCATTCATTTCCCACTGCCGTGTATTAACGTTGCCGTGAAAATAAACCAGGTCACCCATTTTTTACGCCCATAACAAAGCTGAGATGGGAAGAATACGAGCAGAAACGCCACTGTACTTACATGTGCCTTGTTCACAATCATGAAGTAGGGCATCAATGTGATAATCTTGGTCAATCCAGAACTGGATAAGTCAATTTTCACACCGATCTGCAAGATACAACGGCAGTGAAAGTCACAGGTAACGGGCTCTCATGGTCCTGTACCGTGTACAGAAAAGCACGCAGTCGGAGCAGACCATAAACAGTAGTTGTCGTTCAATTAACGCTCATACGACTTAGATGAACAAAACCACAAATGTCCCGCGGAACCGAAAATTTGGAAAATGCGATCTAAAGCGAAATCTTGCTATCCAAAAAATAATACACACTGCGAACCAGAACGACAAATTACACAACGCTTCAGTAGAACAAACAGTGTAAAACCGGGAAACGATGGTGCTATCAATATAAAACTACCGACTGAATGAACCTATTCAACCTCGACTGTTCCTATTAAAATAGGATATATAATTTAGAACGAATTCAGTTAGGCACGAACACTGACAAACAACTGTAAAACACAACATGGTTAATTCACACACAGCTTATGACCTAGATTAGGGAAAACCAAGAAACGAGGTACGGGAGATTGCCAACATTGGTAATAGGAGATGGCTTGTGAACTCTTCGTTGATTTCCGTAAAATTACACCCTCGGTAAAATACCGAAGAATGTAGTTACGAACTATCAACAATCGACTACTACGCGGCCGGACGGTATATACATGTTTATTCATTATACATATATATATATATATATATATATATATATATATATATATATATATATATATATATATATATAATGTACATATGTGTGGGCTCTATGAGGTGCCCAGAGTGAAACGAATCTATTGCTTTTCTTTCATGTGTGGGTTTATACAAGGTTCTGTTTAAACAGTTATCATTGTAGACCACTGACTTTTTGAAGGTTGAATAGACAGCAGAAAAAGCGGATCAGAGTTGGAGCGGATATTATTCACCCAGGTGATCAAAACCAGAAAACTGAAGCTTCTTACTTTGGACTCATTGGCTGCTACTCACCTCGTACGCGATATTTTCTTTCGTCCGGCAGATCACTCGACCTGAGCTGCCTACTGTGTCTAGTGAGAACCGGTCGGACCATTGCGAACCGTCCACGCGTAGTGAAGCCTGAAAATACCGATCCAAAGTATGCAAAACATTTAATCGGATGCGACCATATGAGATGAGATGCACGGAAGGCATAGTCATCGTCATTGAAGAAAAGAAGAGGTAGGATAAGAGTAAACTAGCAAAACAGCTAAAAACGACAACGTAAAGTTCAAATCACGGTATCTGGTGGAGAAGCCGCATACAGTGTTATAACATGGGAGGTGTGTTGGAGGATGAGAGCATGTAATTTCACAGTGAGAACAATGTGCTCAACTACCGAACATCGTGCACTTGAAAAGATGGAATAAACACCCAAGAAGAAACAACGATACAAAATCGGGAAGAGATGGAAGAGTGATTTCATAAGTTTGCAGAGCACGAGCATAAAATTACTCAAAGCCAGGGAAAACAACGATGGTGACGGTTGATGACCTTGACACTTGTGTGCACAAATGGAACGGTGATACCGGGATGACAGATCATACATCTGAAGCTATAGTAATCATACAAATTGATAACATTGAACGGTGGAGCTACCGGCCGAAAGAAGAAAGTTATTAATCCAACGAGCTTAAAAACAACGTAAAAGTTGAAACTGGAATATCCGAGGACCACTATAATGAAATAAATCGATCGCTAGCTACGAGAAAAGTTCTGGCCTGATGAACCAATCATACATACTCCCGGTAATCCCCCATGAAGGGTGGATCGATGACACTGACATCAACTGAACACGAAGCTGGTGGAAGCAAATTATTCGGACTCGTATAACTGTCGTCATTGAGGAAATAGGCACAACGAGATCAGAATTACGAGGCGTTAAAACAAAAGTAATATCACGGTCTAGTGAATACATGGGTGAAATCGGCGCCAATGTAAAAGGTGCACGGGTAAAAGCAGATCAACTGAACAAGAGCACAGCCACCGCAATAGAATGTTTAGCGAAAGAACACACAAGCACGACTGGCCGACCTCAAAACGCATTTCGAATCTAACTTATCAATTACGGAAGCACCATGCTATTATGCGAAGGCAAGGTGGGGGGGGGGGAGGGGCGAAAAATGGATTTGAAGCGAGCGGTGAACTGGGCGAGCACCTTATTTTTGACAGCAAAACGGAGCTTTGGCTCCGACCGGGTTGCTTGTTTGGTGGCACGGTTTTTCACGGATCCGGTGCGTTGCTTTGCACCTCTTCCGAACCATCTGAACCTTCTGGATCCTGCTTTCTCGTTTATTGTGGTTGTTGTTGCTGTGTTGCTCGTGGTTGCCTGTGAAATTAACGACAAAGAGTCCTGACCCGATTCGATAGCTTCTGAATTCGACTCTATTCGTTCGACCTGTGAGCCAGTCTCGTCTTCTTCGCTTGAAGTGTGACAGGAGGCGACGGGTAAAATATCGTCGGTCTGAGTGATGTGACAAGATTCAGATTGAAGAAGAACAGAAGACAGAACAGTAGAAAAGAAAAAATATCGGCAGAAAAATCGGGCGAATGAGGAAGGGAAAGTGGTAACAGAAATAGCAAACCAATCGGTAGGTCATTTGCCAATGAAGCGGGAAAAGATGATGTTCACGAACATATGCGGTTTGATTGAGTGCAGATGCGCGACCGGGTTCAGTTCAGTGCAATGGAATATATGAAAAGGTGAGTGTAAACGTGCACAGAATTGGCAGTGTGAAGATGGTTCAGGAAGAATTGCAGGCATCGCACGGACGAGATGATGGGGTTGGAATCCAAATGCAGTGGAAACCGGTACAAGATATTTGATTAAATGAAAATACAACGGAATATGAGAAAGAGAGAGAGAGAAAGGAAGAGAGAATATATATTGCTATCGGTCAACAATACATACATAAAGAGGAACATTTCTTATGCAAAATGAATAATTACGTAACTATGAAAAAAGATATAACTTTTCAATGGATATTGGTTTCGACTCCCAAATCCTTGGGAATGAAATTTGTATCGGCGGTTTAGGAACAAAGCCCGATGAGCAAAAACCATCATGCTGATTCAACAATAGCCAACATTTATCGGTTCGTCTTTTACAAGCTCAGCATGGAGAAACTAACCATCCATAGAAGGAAAAGCTAACGGATATATGAATTTCAGCCGTAAACTATCCATGTTTGTGATATTTATGATGAAAGTTCAGCGGGATAAAATATCGATACTGGAGCACTGTTTGTGCATATTTCGGCACAGCGATCCACATGTAGAGAAAACAAAGTATCTTGTGCGAAAAGAAGTAGATTATGTTGGGTGGTAGATATTTTCACTGTGCTGTCGGGTCTCGAAGGTTACCGTCTGAAATGCTTGAAAAGAAAAATTTAGTTATCAAACGATTTCAGTCATAGTTTTCACACGAGAAAACCTTGAGTACATCTCTCACAATTGGTTGAACGAGTTCAACTTCTCATGAATACCGTGGAGGAAGCGTTTATAATACCCATCTGCGATTTATTATCGTGAGGCATATTTTTTTACCCAGCCTTAGGAAAAGCAAGACTCTACGGTAGATCGGGTGCCTGGTAAAAAATTGCACAACAGATAAGCTATTTGAGCGGAACGGAATCACTGGTATCTCGTTAATGGTTCAAAATTCAGTTGCACGTGCATAATTAAGGGAGAGATGGACAAATCATCAGTTTATCATAGATCAACCAAAGTGCCGCTCACTCAGCCGGTGGGTTTTAGGGACACACATAGGCACGAGCGCACACCCAGACAAACGCAGCAGTAAAATTGAGACACGCACCATATATTCAGTAGCTGGAGCATTCTGCACAATGGGATACGGAGAACGAAGAGGAGTAAAATCTGAAAATGAGTGCACTGACACAAGACTGTAGTCATGCACGAGACAAAGCTATTCGGATGGGGGGGGGGGAACAGTTTATGTGACGTTCTTTTGATGCGAGAGGACGGAATAATGCAAATTTGTCAGGGTAGACAACGAGGACCCAACACGTTAGATACGTCACCGTTATCTGTTCTCCGTACTCAACCGATTCCGCAACACGACACTGTCAGAACTATCAATCCGAACGCTACGATCTTACGCGGAGGTGAGAAAGAGTATCTGCATACCAGTTTCCTCCAAACGGACTATCCAGAAACCGGCACATGCAAAACGAACTGAGATTCGAAGATAAGACGACAGGGAGCAGAGACACCTATAGAAACGACGTAAACCGAGCAATACAATACACACAGAGCTGACTATCGGACAGGATTGACTAGAAACGCTCAAAAACAATGACTGAGCGTGCCACTAACCTTGCGTTTACCGAACATCGATTTAGC
The DNA here is from genome assembly GCA_948099385.1 of Fasciola hepatica. NCBI lineage: Eukaryota > Metazoa > Platyhelminthes > Trematoda > Plagiorchiida > Fasciolidae > Fasciola > Fasciola hepatica. The sequence goes on along the minus strand of CANUEZ040000024.1, from coordinate 21,880,710 downwards.
CAGCGACGAATACAGCAAGGCACCCGTGAAAGATGCTGGATGTACAACTTCTGAATCGTCAGAGGACTGAAATTAGATGTGGGGGAAACGACCGAAAAAGTGAACATTCACAATGCGATAAACCGCGGAATGAAAATGAATCAAGGCAGATATTATGCATTTCAGCAATGATTCAACGAAGAAACATGAGTGGGAAGGAAGATGATTATTAAGACTGAAAGGGAGAAAACGAAATGAAGCAGAGTCAAGCAGTCTGTTGTTGATACTTCAACAAACTCGGCAAATGGATGCGTTCATCGAGTGAGGTTACCAACAGGTCCGCAAGAAGTAATTGGAACGGTAGACAATAAGTGAAATCCGTAACAGTCAATTTACTGCCTCTAAAACACGTTTTTTCATGGGTCAAAACAGTTGATGTAACACGGTGCAGAAACCTTTGAAGTGGTAGAACGCGTTGGGGATTTTTCATATGTCAACAATTGATAATGACTTTGCCTAAACATGTTTTATAAAGACGAATCAACACGACTCCAAAGGGATGTGTTCAGATCGCCTCGGCATTATCTGAAAGAACCAACATCCATTCGACTTGCATTGGCCGTGACCTAAATAAGGACTAAGTCAACAGTGGTAAAGATAGGGGGTGACAGTAAAGTTTATGGGTCATTAGGAATATCCAATGAAATGTTGACTCATATCCAAGAGTAACATTGGACGTAATCAGTCAACGTTTCTGGTGGACCCTTTTTATTCCCCATTCATGCATGGAATCAGAAACAAGGAAAGATCATTAAGGATGTTGAGGAAATCCAACAACTTCGGTATTGAGAAACTTCTTAAGCTTATAAGAGAGAATAGGCGTGATGGTGGGTCCGAGCACAATTTCAACATCTATCTCCAAAGTTCCAATTTGCATTAGCGTGCGACTAAATTGTTGACTCGAGCCCCTGAACCATTAGCCGGCTGAAAAATATGACAAGGCAACCAATGTCCTCACACAGATATTATCACATATCCGAGGAAAAAGGAATACACGACCGTTATAAAGAATGTGGTAAGAAAAGACTTTGCAGGCGCTGCGTACCATTAGTCTATCCGACACGAACGTACATCAATGGGTAATGTAGCACGGAATTCCCTTTCAGATTTGTGATGTTCCCATCCAACTGATCGGACTCAGGACAAGATACGAACCATGGAATCGGACATGCACAATGACAAGAATGAACAACCGTATCATGAGAAATCGGCATAATGGGAGGGCACAATTCAAGGATCTATCCACTGACACTACCAACCGCTAACGGGAATAAATGAGATTCTGGTGAGAGCATGTGGGAGGGGGGCATTGGAAACGAGAGTTGAAAAGCGATGAGAAAGGGGTATGGTGGGCGGGTTTTTTGTTTGGAGTAGAGATCATTCAGGGGCATCAGGAGTCACCTCACACGGGGTTCATACGTACCTTGCCAAAAATTCCATTATATTCAGTCAACTGTGTAAAAAAGTGAACAGCAACACTCAGTAACAATCAAGAACAGAAAGAAACTGAATCACTAGCGAAGAGGACTTCGAATAAGAAGGTTCGGAGTTCAAATCCGTGTAGAGTAGCAGCTGGTAGACAGAGGCTTCGAACAGCGTGATAAATTTATTCACACTCAAGAATAAGCAGAGTTCACCACAGAATGTTATAAGCAACGCTTGTTAACGATGAAAAGTCAATGTGGAGGTTTTTGATATTACTGGTCCTCAACAGCACACTAAGTCCATCAGTGATGGACAGTACAAAATGATGTCACCAGTAACATTACCGACGTGAATTTCACAGTACTTTAGTCAAACTAAAATGTCAACAGCGGATCGCCAGAGAAGAAGCAAAGCTAGCAAAACGGTGACACTGCTTCGATGATCAATCAGAGAAACGACAGGCGAAGGAATGCAGGTAATGTGAAAACCAGTATTTTTGAAAGTGGTCTGCCGAGGATTTTTAATTTTTCGAGCCTTAATTTCCTTGACTTATCAAAATTTGAGCAGAATCCGTTTGATGGGCATCCAGAACGTCGGTAAATATTCAACAGTGCACAAAGTTTGCGGATTATAAGGTGTGTGGTTCCGAAACAAGGGCGTCCTTACCCGGTGCACCATTGTGATTCACACAGGAATCATGGTGGATCCTCGACGCATTTATGTCAGCTGGTGAAATATCAAAAACTCCTTTTATCAACCTTTGAACGTAGTGCGGAGTTTTACTATACGGAAGAAACCTTTGATTAACATCAGAAAGCAAGGTGTAGGTGAACATGTTTTGGTGATTTCTTTCTCACCCATTAGAATCACATTTATATGCAACCAAATAAGGAACACGTGTAAACAGTTAACCAATCACTCAGTCGACCGATCTAGTGATCTGAAGGCCAATTAATTGATGCAAATGAGACTGCAGAATTACGTGTCACAATGAGAGGCATGAATCGGTATCACATCCGGGGATGATGTCATCGACCTTTGGCCACAGAAGTTCAAACGTTTCCACCACCTGCTTTTGTGAACATAGTTTCGTTTGTCGTAATCAGGAGCTGATTGCTTCGATCATGGCTAATGTCCCATATTTTGACTCATTCAGTGAGACCCTATATTAAATGCTGAATAACGTTACCGGATCAACTGTGACATGAATCTAACGCATGGGCGAGGATAGAATTTGATACAGCTCCTCTTCCTCCGTGTGGTCGGTGTTTTTTAATACGTTTGTAGAGATACTTTTTCATTCGACGTGCAAAAGTGGCACGAAACGGACACCTGAATTGATAAAATATCACCAGATCAACAAAGACGATGTATCCTTCGTCCTGCGTTTTTTGCTGGTCAACGTCGAAAACAAACACCTGAGCTTGACAGTGTGGAAAGTGGCTTTACATGTGGCGGATAAAACTCAGTGAACTCTCTCGTAGGCAGCATCTCTTTGGTAGGGAGACTGTGGGAATAGCTTTCTTTTTTATTCGTGGTATTCTTTTTGGCTCTGTTCGGTATTTCACACTGAATTCGATGAACCTGTCTGGGTAGCCGTTTTCCGACAGGATCCAGAGCGTCGTTCCTAATCCAATCTCTAGTATATCATCCGAGCAGATACGTGTAACTCTGGATGCCAAGCATTTTACTAAGTTTTGTTTTTGACCGACTGGAACAAAGCTATAGAATTTTGGATATTGCCCAGCCTAAGCTGCTTTTCTGAGAACTTTTCTTTGGATGGAACCGTCCAGGCGTCTCGTTAAATCAACCATCAAAAATGGAAGATGATTGTCAACTTCTGTCTCAAGCGAGAGCTATATGGTTGGTTGTGCAGCACTGAACATTGTTATCATTTCTCCTATTTTAAATGTCGCTCGCCAATACGAAATATGACATCTACATAACGACACTATGGGGTTAAACCTTTGTAGTTGCATTCAGTTCAGCGGCTTCAAATTTCGCTATGATAACATCGGTCAGAGGTGGACCCAGAGGAGGTCCCATTGTGACACCATCTTTTTGTCGGGAGTATCTGTGCCGCTGAATGGGAACTGCACATTAGGTGTGAACCTGAACAACAGTTCTTCTAGGATCCCCGTCACAATTTGTAACGATAAAAATCTTCGTTCGGTGAACGCGCAAACAAAGTTCGCCGTTTCTACGACAGGTTCATTGGATAACAGGGATTTGACGTCTAGTGAAAACATATTCAGGTTAAACAATAACGTTCTTGATGACCCCAACGAAGTAAAAGCTGCCAAGGTGCATGTGCATGAGAAGACAGTGTCAAGCGGGCTCCAGGACCACGACCAACAACCTTGCCGTCGCGTGAAAAGCCAAGTTTGTCATAGGATTGGACGGGAGGGTAGACCCAGTTTGTGCACTTTTGGTAGCCCATAAAGACGACGCATAGCTAAGCCTACAGATTTGAGTTTCTCAAAAAGACTGGATAATATATACTTACTGAATGACAGCTATCATTATTATTTTTCTACATTTTTTGTCATGGATTCCACACTAAGACCCGACGACAACGTAGACCTTGAGGACGCTACCAGTAGTGTGGTTTATCTAGATAGACCAGTATTTTCACTCTTGCGAAATTACCTCACAAGCCACCATATTGCTACACAACTTCTGATTCAAATAACCTCCGAGGAAACTGAACCATAGATTCGATGCTGACAGATTCTCCATACGACAAGCTTAAGACGGCGGTACTTAAGCGAACAACTGTTCGCCGGCGAGGAGTCAAGCGATCGCACTCCATCTCAACTTTTGTGCTACCTGAGTTCCACCGACGCACGACGGCGCGTCAGTGAAACATAACTCCGGCAACTGTGGACAAACCAACTGTCGGAGAATACCAGAGCCATCTCGTTAGTACGAGTTGCCGACAACCGACTGCAAAAGCTGGCAGAAATAGCAGCCAAAGTACACAAGTACTTTTTCGCGCCAAATATAAACCAAGTAGATGCTGCATCTACCACGTCATGCACCACATCCAAGCGACTCGATGGACTTATAATACAGCAGTTGTACGAGACGCGGCTTCAGATACACGCCATCAGACGATCGAAAACGCGTTGTCAACCGCGATTCAAGTCCATCTCTCGCTTCAGGCTCAAAGCCGCCCAAACCAATGAAGATCGCATATGCTATCATCACCGCCAACTGGGGGAAAATGCGCGGAAGTACACACAGCCTCGCTGTAAAAAATCTCACATGCTCAGAAAATGTGTGCAGATAATATAAACACAGTGAGGGGAGTTATAAATTCGCTCTGGTTACTTCAATGTTTGTTAGTAGGTAAACAGTGTTTTCATCAGTGATTGATCTCACTCGATTTCGTTTCTCAATTCACTGCCCTGTGTGGTGCGCGCACACACATTACGCCAGATGACAAAAACTTGAGCAGTTAATCAAATGCAGATACCAACGTTAATCGAACGCAAACAAAAGCACGTTATGTGACTTCGATCTGAGTAAATAAATTATTCGATGAGTAACATGATGTCATGAAGTTCGTGAGTGTTCACTACTCAGGACGACGAATTGAGTCAATCAGTGAAGCAACGTTCGTCTAGATGAAAGGCATTGGTTGTCTGACCCTTAACCTGACAACAGAGATTACTCTTTGGCTGATGCAGTGGTTAGTTTTAACGTATGCACTGTGCTGTTCATGTGACTTAGTTGAACTTGTTGACCATGCAGATGAAATGAAAGTAAATGTAATTAGCGCCCATGGTGGCAATTCATCAGAACCACTGACTTCATCTCATTACGCTTTAATTACCATAACCGAAGTATACGAAGTGGTTCACATCGTCTAATAACCGGCTTCATTTAACGCATATCGCACTTGAATCGATGTTACTTGCGTTGTTGCGTAGGGCACCTATATGGTCCATAACACTGTCAATAATGCAAACATGAAGTGGCTCTTCCACCAACCTCCCACACAGTAATACGTTATTCAGTAGTCTTTTGAACTACAGTTGTGACACGTGGTTACTACTTACGTATCTGAAAAACTACTCGCGTTTGATAGCAGGTGCGTGAACAACAAGGAGGTTCGTCGTCGTACGTCGCCTTCTAACCAGGGCAATAGTTCGAAATCATGTCCATGGACAGCTTTGTCATGTGCAAAAAACGATGGGGCATTCACTCTTTAACTTGATGTGGAGGTACGAAGAAGCTGACATTGATATTAACCTCAATCGGCGCACCCCAACTTCATGGTTGGGGCCTAAAGAATGAGAACTGTCTTCGGTTAGATAAATTCTGTCATTTAGTTCAGAATGAATGCCAGTAATGCGAATACTGTGCTTGGTAAACGCCCACGAACTCTGACTGGTTGAATACATCACGCAAATTTCGGGTGGACACAAACAGACCACCAGGCGGTCCGAGTGGGTTGTCAACGGCCGTGTGTGCGACTCACAATCTGAAGTGCTATTCGCTGAATTCCGACTGGGACGAGCCAGATAAGAAGCTCTTTTGATGACTACTCACAGAAATAAAATAGCTGCATAAAGGTGATTTCATATTTTATAATGATAATTTGAATGTTTTTCAGCATGCTGAATCATTTTATCAGTGAGTTGGATTTCTTGCCACTGGAAATGAAGGAACAAAAACATTCCAAGTGATTTGAACATACCTTATAAGTGAGGTTTCGTCCGGTTTTGTTGATCATCCAATAGGGCGCGTACAAAGTCAATGCGGTTTGTCCCATCCCAGTTGCGTTGCGCAATCCGAGATGCTAGTTGAATAAATTAACACCAGAGTGATCAGTATGGAAGTAAACAATCAACTGGATGTATAAACTTTCGAAAGAATGATGAAACGTTACTGGTGATGCAGTAGATACAAACAGTTTGATGATTATATATATATATATATATATATATATATATATATATATATACATAGAGAGAGAGAGAGACTTACTAAAGTGAGAAGTTCATAGCCTTCACGGGATTCGAAAGTACATACAGTGAGTTCGTCCATGGTGCTACAGATTTCCGGTTTCCCTCGATACACTCGGCCATCGTATTCGAACTGACCGGGACCGGGGATGTGTGCAAAAAGGGAGACAAAATGGCTAATTGATGAGGTATTTCAAAGTCGGGAAGGGACGGAAGAGAAGGTCAATATGGAATCATAACCGAACGAATTAGGCAACAAAAAGTTCGAGAAATGATGAGCCACAACGGATTCCCGTCGAACGGTGCCCAAGTCTTTCCCTTACCCAAATATCGATGGTAGATTTGGTGGGGCGAACAGTTCGTAAAGTGGTGTGTGCACCGGCCTCAATTTCACCAGACAACTCCTGGGAACAGGGAGGGCAAGAAAGAGAGAAATGGGACGGATTATTGAAGAAAAACAACCCGGAAGAACAATGGATTATCAGTTTCTCTGGTAGTCACCTAATTCGCATGCTGACTTGATTAATGGTGAGGGTACACAGAGTTTTAACAATCTGATATACAGAATTTTAGAAAACGAGTTCTATCACAGGCGCTTGGTTTCACACAGACAATGGACTGGAAGAACTAAAACGGTGCCCCTGTTTATTTGTCTTTAAAACAATGAGAGTGCAATATTTCAGGAAGAGAAAACGACGGATCAGGGAGACTCCCCAGTGAAGGGAAGAGTTTATTGGCATTAATTAGATCAGAACTGTGGATCTGAAGACATGTAATCCACTGAAGCTACAGTCTGATCACATCGCGAAGGACAACTGTAGTTAAAATGTGGAGAAAGAGATAAAGAACTGAGTAGAGGCTATCAGCGTTGAACATGATTCATTGCGCATAGGCTGCTTGCATCAAACGTTGTATAAGACATCAATACAATTGAACAGAATGTGAAAATAAATATTGCTAACAATGGACAGTAACTTGAGACAAGACATGCGATGCTAGACGTCTAAAGTAGATTTCTGAAGAGAATAAATCTTCATTGCGTTGACACGATGTTTCGAAAATAATATTCATAGACACTCACCGCGACTACATAGTTGATGGGAATCGGAAGCTGATTGTGCAGCACAACCGAATTACGTATGACCATTAGAAAGTCGTTTACATTTGGGTTTGAAATGACGGCCGCGGATGGGGGCACGGACGGTTGAGTGGTTATACCAAGAGATCCAAACGCAAGATCTGTATGTGATCCGTTCAAAGTGACAACATTGTAATAGCAGGTTGTGTTGGCTTTGTCGTTTATTTGGCATTTAATCAACTGAACAGGCCAGATTAGAACTGCCGACGGGTAAGGGTTCTGTGTAGCTGACTCAATGGTTTGCAGAGTTTTTGAGGTTGATACTGAGATGCTCGTATTTTCAGACACCGGAGAGAGATAAATCAACTCGTGCTCTGCCTGGACCACACATGGGGCGCATGCAGCTTCCGGCCAATAAGCCGGAGTTGACGATGCGGATGGACTGTTCAGCAAGGAAGCAGGGTGTGGATAGATGAGGAGGGAAGAATATGTATGTTAAGAACAGTTTAAATGGCAGAAGAATAGTCGCAACAAATGCGCTGGTAAAATTTTGAAATTTAATATCGGCCATCGAAGTCGACGGGTGGGAGATCATGTTGCCATTCTTAATTTGATGCAGAGCATGGTCTAAGAGCCAGGGACAGTCTTTTTGCGACTGATTGATGTGTAGAATCGATATGAACAGACACCGACTTGAACGATATCCAAGTCAATACTACCGGAAAAATTTCAGTACACCAAAAACGTGTTTTATTCTACACCAACCGAAAGAACACAACCCATGTGACAAAACCGGTTGGGGAGACAATATAGTTTCCCCAATACTGAGGCGCTGATTACAGTAGTGGTATTATTTTCCCCAAAAATATCATACTTTTCGATTTATTCTAATTATCTATTTATTTGATAATTTAAATTTGTATCTTATCACACCATACGGCTTCCCTTTGATTGATTGGTTGCCCCAGATGCCCATCGATTTCCAAGGTCAACTGGCTGCGTCGTAGCAGAACCCATATAAGCAACCGAGTTGTGCTCTCCGAACCACACGATTTGAGTGCCCAATGAAACAATAAACTTCCGTCAGTCGACGCATTAACCTATATTTCATTTAAGCTACAACGGCGGCCGAGCTTTGGCTACTGCGCTTCTATTGCCGACCAGATTTCGCAATCCAACGAAAAGTCGTTGCGCTGGTACGCGTCTAGATGACACTTGAGAGTCTATTATCCGGCCGATTCGTTAAAAGATGGCAACCTTCGAAATTTGTTGTGGAAGACACAACAGAACCACTGTCAAGTAGCCCAAAAGTGAACGAACTCCATGGAATGCTCGCCTCTATTTCATCACTGTTCTTGCGCAACCAGATGCAGAAGTATAGACAGAATGGAAAGCGTAAAGAAATCGGAAAAGCGTTTCGTAGGAAGTCCAGCAGACATGCAAAACGCTGATACTTCTTATCGAGGCTTTTTAGCTGTCATAGGGAAACTGATGAGGCGGGACCTGTTACCTTATGAGCCCAATAGTCATTCGTCATCTGACTGACATGATTTTGCTATTTTCGCTATAAGTAGTATGGTATTGTATCTGGACGACAAGACAAAACTTCCCCGGAAGCACACGACCGGCTTCGCAGTTGTTGCCACTCATCAGTTTTGACCGTATCTCGCACCTGCGTATCTAACAGGGAAGATCATATTAATCAAGGATGATGGCCTGAGAAATATACACGTAGGCACCACCCTAAACAAAGATTACTTACGTTTCCTTGTCAGGCACGATATAAATACCGGTGTATTGGATGGAATTCACAACCTGAACCGGTAAGGCATATATTTCTCCCGGTTCCATACAAATCAAGAGCTCTGGCCGATTGTTTTTTGACGTTTGGGCGACACGCGAGTAAAGACATAAGCGTTCAGTGGTATCATTGACCACCTAGAAAGCGACAGGAAAAAATGTCAGCTCGTTAACCGAGGAAACGCGTGAGTTATCAAAACAGACGGATTCTCATTCAATTATATTTACGGGCGTTTGGTATCACGTTGACCCCCAAACAGATGCGGACACACGGAAATGCATGGGGCTCACGAAAAGCAAACAGTTCTGTGTAGAAACGTGTAAGACTGGTACAAAAAATGGTACAAGGAGGGCTTGGAAGACTCACACGAACAGTTGAGCGGAGGCAAATAGCACGCATACCCAAATGAGCGGTTACTTGAGCCACAACTGGGTAAGATATGGTCTCGTACGAGCGTGCTGCTGAACCTGACAAAGACGCTGGTCGGGGCAACTGAAGAACAGAAGTTCCACTTTCATTCAATGACAGCGAAGCTTCCGGAGATACCAACGGTTTTACAGTGGTAGGATCAGACCAAGCGATGCGTACCGTGTAGCGCGGCGCACGGTCCGTTAGTGTGCGCAAAGTGAACGATTTCTATGGTGAAGGAGTGGTAGTTTAGGGACAGTCTTCAGATAACAAATTGATTAATGAAACCTTATTTGCAGAAAAAGGCAAAAGTAGAAGTGTTATTGTATACATGAATGAGCGTTTGATAAGCTTCCAGAAGGAGATATAAGGCTCATTTAGCAGTGACCTGGCACAGTCACTGCGGTCCGATGATGATGATACTCTCACTGGCTTATTTCGGATAACGAGTACAGCGCAGTGGACGAACCTGATGCCTCGCACATCGTCTTGACCGAAGTTGAAAGGCTAAGAATAGATTAATGTTTGAGTACACATGAAACATGAGTGATGAGTAAAGCATATTGGATTTAGAGTAATAGAATTAATTGAAAGTAGACATTCCCCCGAACGCACAATCGGTTTGCCAATCCGACGACTCACGCACAGTTAGCTCTTCTTCACGTGACAATATATCGTCTTCATGTTGCGTGAAGTGAAACAAAAGTACAGAAATGTCGTACCTGGACAGAATCAGCTTTGCCGCATTGGTTCGTCCCACGTAAGCATTTTCGCTCCGGCTTAACAAAGCTGTTCTCTGTTGGAAGCTCCATTACGGAATCCAGTGTCAAAGACCGTCGTCGTTCGATCTACTGAGAACTGCCACTTTCATAAACAATAACATCACGTTTATTTTTTTTTAATTTATCTGTATGTCCGACTGGTCAGCCGACTGAAGACTACAAAACGGCTTCTTTATCCTTTACTTTCCTCTGCTGTTCGACCTAGTTCGGAACAGATTACGACTGAGTACATCCAGGAAACCGAGTCATCACACAATGAAACTTCATACAGACAATCACATAGAAAGTGAGGTGCACGCACTCGTATTTGGTTTCTTTAGGATAAATAATAAATTAGGAACATCAAACAATCCTGTTGAGCTTACATGAGTGCGTTTTTGTTCGGTATAACCCAGTTCTTCTTCAGCATTCAACAAATAACAGTTCGCATCTGCACTCGGAGCATCCACTGAAAGGCCATCGGAATAGAGCGGTTGGTCAGTACCAGATGCATTTAAGACCGAAGTGAATCGTCTGCGCCCGGTGATGAAAACTTTGCCCAATTTGGAAGTGAATTTACCCCCGTCAAGCTTCAGAACTTGAAGCCCCGATGATTCTAAACGCAACACCAGGGGCCAGCCAGTTCGATTTTGAATGCGGTACGGTGCAGGCAAGTTTCCGCCAAGTTCGTAATCAAACGAGATGAATTCCTGTTTGTAAGCTGCCTCAAAGGACTGGTCAAATGAATAAAAATGGTGAAGTTTTCTTAAGGACGAGTCATCAAATCTGAACCTCGTACTTCAAACCCATGTAAGTCCCATCGCCCTTTTTTCAACATAGCGAAGCGAAACTGCAGTCCAATTTCGATTGATTTCCGGAATTGAGTCATCATTCTAGCACTAAAGGAACACTGCACAAATTCAGTACTCAGTCGAAACATAGGGAACAACAGAGAAAGCCGCTGAGGAAAGTAGAAAACCTATGAACAGAAAAAACATTTCCAGTTTCAGTTTTAGCCGTGTGCCGAGTGTGGCGGTTCGGTTTGCCATCTCGAAGAAGGAACCTCACTGAAAACCCATACTAATCAAGAAGTCGAAAATCTGTGTGAATATAAGAGCATTACAGGTGACAATGCCTAAACACACGTTTCAATGTTTTAACTACTAATGGGTTGATCAACAGGACCTCATCCGGGGAGCATAACAAGCTCTGAATGATAAAGTTCATTCGCCAGGCTTTATTTACAAAGAATGGCGAGTCTTAATCACCCACCAACCAGTACCTACTTCAAAGAAAAAAGCATACCGAGAAAACGACATTATTATTGTTATTATTATACTGGTGTGAGCACATTTTTACGGTGCTATTGATTTGGCAAGAAAAATGGGAAGTTTTGTACGCCAAAAGGGGCAACAGTTCAGATAAAAATCCATCCCTGTTTGCTAAAAACACGTGCAGAAGTTCTGTACAGCGATAATTTTGAGGGAAGCAGTTGAAATATGGAACGGGTTATCGGATGTGACTGGCTCAGGGAAAGATCGCAATGCAGTGCGTGCGAACAGTCCGCAATGACCTTTTCAGTTAATCAGACAAGTGCTACTTTGTGCTTACCACATAAATCCAATAGGCTATACAAGAAACAAGGCTGATGATTCACGGACCTCTTCGAAGGGTGATGCAGTCCCATTTCAATAGACCAAGAAAAATTACGGGATAACAATAGAGAATTATGTGAAATATACATTGGTGTACGAAGGGAGAAATGACAGATTGCGTAGCACTGAACTGCCGAAGTTTTCGAATCTGAAGGGACAATCTACGCAATTTTCCAAAAAGAATTTCTATATGTGAAAACCAATCCAAGTTACAGCTATCTATTTTACATGGCTTACATGTGCAAGAGCAGTAGAGTTATTAGTAACGCTGTCTTCTATAAAACGCGATCGCAAAGTGGAAAATACACTCGACATTTGGCATTATTTAACAGAAGAACCAGAGCGCTCAGAAAAGTTTTGGATTTGTGCAATATTTTCGGGACACTCATCTAAATCGGATTGCTGGGAGACAGGTAAGGCCAAAACAACGTCATCGACATACTTGACTTGGAATTCTGAGTGGGTTGCAGTGCAAGTACGGAATAAGTCTGGAGAAAGAATAGCTTCTTGGAGAACACCGGCACGACACAAGAGATGTCTCGAAACCTTTATTCAAACTTTGGTACGTTGTATTCTACCCGAGAAGTAGTCTTACAGCCAGTTAAATATGTGAAGCAACTAAAATATCCCAATTTTTGAGAAGCAAGGATGGTAGTACACCGTTGAACTCTGATGTATAATTAAGAAAGGCACACCTAACTGGTCTGCACGAATCATTGAGGGATTTTGCAATGTAAAGGACTATGCACACTACTGTATCAGTCGTGGAACTCCGGGGTTTGTACCCAAATTGGTATTTGCTGGTGGGGCTCCTGACTGCGTTTTGAAAGCGCTGCGGTACAGCACGTCCAACTAGCTTCAACGCTGACGAAGGAAGTGCAGTTGGGCGTAATTTCTTGGTTCCACTTGGATTACTCAAACCGTTTTGGTATGCTATGGTACTGTGTCAGGGCGCCGACAGTCAGGAACGGAGAACGATTTAAGTGAATGATTGATAACAACAGTCATTAGCTCAGAGAGAGGTCCAGCGCCGTGTCTGAGTACTGCCGAGGGTAGGCCGTCCGGTCCAGGAGCTTTGGTTAATTAGGTGAACTCGAGGAGCTTGAAAACTTTTTCAATTTCCGAATTTTTAGCCTGAGGGAAAAATGGGAGTGGGTCATTCGAGTAGGGAATCAAACGATAATTCAGATGGCCAATATCCATGTCATCAGAGGGAGACCATTCTTCTGACCACAGAGTAGTTTGATACACTGCCATCTGCCTTTGGTGTACCTGGAGTGCAGAAACTGTTGAGAAAATATAAAGTCCAGACGTTTGTTTCCATTTCTGATCAAGCTTGGTAGTCTACCGACCTCAGGTGGGTTGCGCATTTTGTAAGCTAACTCATTCTTCCCGAAAAAGCCTTTTGAGATGCAGTGAAACCACCCTTCCCAGTTGCAAGTAAACCGTTTTGGCTGGACACCAAAATGTCGAAGATGCGGTTTAAAATTCCGATTGAAAAATATAACCGGGAAGCGACAAGAAACAAAGAACGGTTGAACAGCAAAAGGTTTTCTACAGATAAGTTCTGGTGAGAGAAATGGATCTGTTCAGTCTATGTGTAGGATAAATGACCAAGTTTCTAGTGTGTTTTTGGACGAAGATGTAACATACTATGATCAGTGATGCTAAGGGGTACATCAAGTCTGGCGGAAAAGAGTTTTGGATGATTAATAAAGATGCAATCCAACTGTGAATTACAACGGGTTGGGGAAAGACTAGTATCACTGAGATTAGGAGATGAAAGTGGATACGTAGATGCATGATTAAAGTTTCTTAAAATGGTGTAAAGATTTTCACCAATCAACAGTATAAGGAAAGGTAGGAATGAATCGTAGAAAGAGTTGACTAAGCTTTGTGAGCTATATGGTTCTATGTAAACATTCGTCGCGATAACATGGTCAAAACGGAAAATTTAGAGGAACTAAGTCAATCCCATTAGTGGAGTCGGAAAAAATGACACTGGATCTGTTACGCCACTTGGAACTGATACATGAAACAACGCCGCCACCTCTTTTCTTCCAGGGATTCTGTCTATTTTGATGGGAGGCATGAATAATTTTCCATTTTAATATTCGGAAAACACCCACCGCATTAAATGAAAGTCGAAATCGGCGAAATAACTGTTTTTCAGTAACTCATGCACATGCTTTTGTGACGCATATGTAGGTCGAATGGCATGACAACTATTAGCATGGATTGGAGGACATCATCCGTGCCGGATGAGTCGACGACAAACGGGATCGATAAATAGCGCAATCTTGGAGCATTTGGTTGACAGAGGACACCAGGTGAATCTGGACGGTGCTTTCAAAGTTGCTTATCTGGTCCCTCAAAGTGAATGCAAAGAGGTTCAATTGCGCACTCTAGCAATATATATTCAGCTGACCGTCTTTCGGACTCCACCTTTCATGCAAAAACCCCGGGTCATCCAACCAACCTGCACTCAGAAACGCCAGACTCGAATTTCTCTCTTGTTAGAGCTCATCAGTGGCGCTTAACCTCTGCCACGCCCAGGGTTCGAACCCGGCCCCTTTCACCTCGAAAGCTTGTGTGTTACCACCGCGCCACCCCGCTCCCGTCCGGGCCTATCCGAATCGCCAAGGTAAGCTTGTTCAGATGTCGACCTCTAGGACAGCCAGAGATGCCCGACAGATTCGAATCGAGACACGGTACCAGCCCCGTTAACTCCAAGCAAATGCTTCCCACCAAGTAAGGTCTTCTCCACAGCGATAGCCGAAGCAATTGGAATAAGGAAGTTGACCCCTGACCGGTGTGCCCAAAAGCGTTCGATCCGGGCACTCCAACTCCCACGGCCTAAGATTGACCAAGGCCGCATGAATTCACCGTCTGGTTACCTAGAGGGCGTCAGCTGGATAAACCAACCTCATGACAAGGATAATTTGACTGGGAAACCACTGCCCATGATTGATGTGTTTATCCCATGTCTACGTTCATGATCTTTTGTCATATGTCTGCTATGTAATCTGCAAACGGCTTCAGAATGAATGGCCGAAACACAACTGTTTTGCCAAATAGGACTTTTAGATAATTTTCTATTTCGACCACAGAATCATCCAGGTCAGCATTCAGCCAGGTTTCCTGAGGGCGTATCACTCGTGTTTTGAAAGGCACGAATCATAAGCAGGTGATTTAGGTCAGGAAGATTGTTGACCAGAGAACGCACGCTGTTGAAAACAACGCTGGGAACTGTCATATAGTCCGGTGATGTGCGACTAAGGCCTACCTGCCATCCGGCTCCTTTTTGTTTCCTCATATGATGGGTTCCATTCACATGATTGTTATCTGATGGCAGGTGACCCGTGGCTTGTCGGCATATCTTTGATTGATAAGTATTTTGAATATTTTAGCGAGGACAAAATCGCGGTGAGGGACTGTGTTAACAAATTAATTCCAACGAAAACGGACTAGAATGAGCAACACATGACCCTTTCGCCTCAGTCCCTTGAGCTTCACAGTAGTATCAATGCTCAAAAATATGATATAAGCAGTCGTATAGACGCAAGCTGACAACTACGAGTGTGAATTTCACCGACAACCATTCGTAACGCATACATGCACTGTCATACGAGCGCAGAAATATACGAAATCCACAGGTTTCTCGAAATTTCGGCTTATAACGAAATTACCGCGCCGAAACCGGCGGCCAAAAGCTGACTTGTTTTCTCACTTTTTCAACAGTAATCGAACGATTAGGCTAGGTAATATAATATGGAAACAGAGAATACAAATGATGTGGGTTTGGTTGTTCAAGACGTACCCGACCCAAATTGCTGAGCATATCCAAGGCGGATTTGGACAACGTAAGTTCCAAATTGTCGCGAGAAACCAACAAAATAGTATTTGTGGACGTCTGTAGGCATCCAACTTCATCCAAGTCCTCTTCTGCAATCAATTCGTCCATATTGACCGTGGAAAGCTCAAACTGTATGGACCACATACGATCGCCATCATCTGGTAATGTCTCTAGGATTTGTTCCCACTGGTTTAAAACGTCGTTATAATACGACAGCGAAACGTCTAAGGTGACTTTAAGTTCAAGCTGTGGGATGGAATAGAACATAAATGAATGCAGAATACAGCGAAAACAGACATCGATCTGACAGCGAAAGGAATCCGTTGAGAAAGAACAGAGTAAACCAATAAGAACGTACTTCTGTGCTCGGGCTAAGAATTTCACCATCCATGGAAGACTCCAAAATGAGCATAGGCATAGATTTGGACCCCACCTGAGATTCGAGGACTACGCGGACAGTTTGAAGACGGATTACAATCTGAACAATGAAAAGTAGATAGTGTGATTTTTATGGAATGGATGCATGAAACATTAGGGCACGACCAAGTAATAACGTGGAACGAGAAACTTTATTTGAAGTTTTCATAGCATGCATTCACAGACGTTAAAAAAGTTTTTTTTTCTTGGTGCAGTTATTCATCAAGAGATACTGGGAGCTTAGGAACAAAGAAAAACACAGCGAACGCCGTTGACTCTTAGTCACATCACCTAGAGTCAAACAACTTGACACTGAACTACCGTACAGGTGGGACCTGGGTGAGGTGTTATATCAGTTGGATTTTTGCACATGAAAATTGACCACCGCAACACCGTTACGTATACCAGCACATTAAAAAGACTCATAGAGGACACATCCGAAGCCATCAAGTACCAACAAACGCAGTCCTTCAAAGATCAGTGCAAGGTCTGGTGATGCACAGCGAGAAACGGGACGACAAAATGCATAGATGTGCGTCGTTTTACCGTTACATTGAATCTCAACGACGGATTACTGGATCCACACGACACTGAAGGCGGTGGGATTCGAACCAATGACCTCCGACGTGCTAGATAAACACTGTAAACCACTCAACTGCCATCGGTCACTTTATACCTGAGTGTCTCTGCGTGGGGGGGGGGGGGGGGGGGGGAACAGTCCCATGAACAGACGCTTCGAAAGAAAGTACGAAATGTCTGGTGTGTTAAAATGGTCCTCCCAGTACAACAACAACTGGCGTTGCTTGAAGAAGCCTTATTCATCCTGTTCGTGAGTAGTCTCCTTGTAAAGAAATAGAAATATATGGGCGGAGTACTTGGCAGGCCCTCGGATCAGTGATCACTCATGAGACAACAATATTAATGAGAGAGGAACCAAAGTGATCTATTCAGGGCATCAATTTGGCTCGGAACCGACGCACGTTGAATTGTGAGTGAGCGGTTCACGAGATTGGTTGTGAATCAGTCTTTGGATGATACAATGGAACCGGTGTACTCGATAACCACGATGGCTCGCTGCACTCACGAAAAAAGCCGGGAACCATGATCTTGAGACTTTTAGTATGAAAAATACGTAAAATCCACAAAGATAAATTTAAGCGCTGCTCGAATTGCACACCTGCGCTGATGATTAAAATAATGCGTATTTTGGATCACCGAAACCGTCATCTCATAATTCTAACCCCGAATTGTTTGCAAAATAAACTGTTGAACAGAAGCTGTCCAAGTGAAAGCAAGAAAACAACGTAATCTATACAAAGCTAATAAAAAATAGTAAGTTTTCACATAAACAGAAAATGAAAACAGATTGAAGTGTTCACTCACAATATCCTTGTCTTCCTGCAGAAAAGTGGAAGAATAACAGTGCAAATTAATATTTATGATGGGAAATGGGAGTATTCATCAAAATATGAAAGTGATAATCAGAATTACGTGTAGCACGTTCTATCTATCCTACTGTAATGCGATTATGAAGGGAGTCCAGTGTGCCGAATATTGCATTATATATATATATATATATATATATATATATATATATATATATATATATATATATATATATATATATATATATATGATAGAGAAGTCAAGGCGTACACTGGGCTGTAAAACGTTTATTGTGACCTTTCGATCCAAACTAGGACTCGTTGTCAAACGTGAGTGAGTGAGTGTGTGAATTTGACGGCTGGTTCCGCGTGTTTTGTCATTTTTGTCCGAATGACATTCTTGTATTTGCGGGACACGAATTCAACGGACCGTACAGCATTCACACCACTGACTTCTATGATAATGCAATAATTGTCCGAATAATCCCACAGAGCACATGGAAAACAGCACAAGGCGGCGAACAAGCTCGTTTTCAGTGATTTGTAATCACGCCATTACATCACATTTTATATGAACAATGTTAAGTGAACAGAACAGAAATCAAGATAAGGCGATGGTCTCATTCTGTGTGTACTTCTTTACCTGTTCCAGTGAAACTACGTACACTGGCCGTACGACCAGACACTTATCCGAACGTGTCCGTGAACACCATCCGGCTTGGTTGAACACTGAAGCAATCAAAGTAATTACAAGTGCCGTGTGTTCACGTCTTGCTCAGTCTAACCACTCAGTGAATGTGACCGAAGACTGGTGAACTGTCGTATCCTAGCCACAGCGGTGTGTATTCGTCTCCAATTCCTCGTTATGTGCCAAAAAACAGTTCGTGCAAGCGCTAAAGCTTCCTTGGCACACCCCCTCGCCCTAAACAAACCACAGGTCCGTTGATCAGACTGATGGCGCCGAAGACACTCACTCACAGTCCAAAGATGGATCTAGGTCACGCATGTGAGATTTGATCCCCTCTCCCCCACTTAATTTTGACTCATCGCCTTATCTTGGTTTCTGTTCTGTCCACCCAACATCGTTCGTATAAAATGTGATGTGATGGCATGATTACGAATCACTGAAAACGAGCCACCTCGTGTTGTTCCCAATGAAATAATTGCTTCAAAGGAAAACTGTGATTACCAGAAATGCACACGTTAGGCACTGGAAGATTCCAGAGGTTGCAAGCAACAGCGTAATCATAGTGATTTTCAATTTTCATAGGGAAAATTTCACAGACCAGATGGTCCGGCGAAAAACCCTTACACGGTCCACACGACGGTCTTCCATCTGTTCTAGAACCTTGGACACATCGCATCCGGGAGGGGTGGCACCTTCCAACTGCTCCGAGTGTGTGACATCTAAACATGGGTATGGACGAATAGGACAGTGCGAATGAGCTGGCACGCACGTCAATACATATATTTACAACTAATCAATGGATCAGAGAGAACAGACCGGATTTCAAGATTCAAGAGACCAACCTGTCCGTAGTGGATTTTATCAAATCTGTTAGCGTGTGGAAATCTAAAGCCGTTCAGAGAGTATTGTTAACTGCCCTGAGAAACGTTACCGCGGTAACCAAAAATGAACTAAGAATTTCCGAAAATGTTGCTTACTCAGTAATATCGTTAAATTTATTCAGATGACAAAAGCAGACAGAATGAATTCCTAGCACAATCATAAGTCATTCCTCTACCAGATAATGGTCAGTGGGGAAGAATAAAACAAACATACCTGATTCTCTCAGATACGGTAGATCTAATTCTTCCAGAGGGACTGGATCCCAAAAGCTTTCCTCCTTAACAGTTTTCCTTCTTCTAGATGCCACATGGGTCGCTGATAACGTTGATAGTCTACAGTCCGCGTTAGCAGTTGGAGATGGCAAAGGTGATGCTCCAACCTGAGCTGACTTCCCGGTTGCTTGCATAGATGAGGCAATGTGCGAGAGTAATTGAATCGTGCCTGGGTTGATGTTAACTAGTAGTGTTTCCACAAACAGAGAGCCGTGCAGACTGCCATTAATGGGCTGTTTTGAATAATAATTGATTTGGGTTCTCGAGATGATCTGGTCGCAGACAAAAGGAATTGGTTGGCAGCAAACGGTCAGATTGCATTAAAAAAATGAAAATTTCTGACAGAATCATGATAAAAACGTGTCTTAATGGATGACGACCGATAATTCCTTAACGGTTCAGAACTGGTAAGCACAAAAACAGTATACAATAGGTAAGAGCCATGCGGGATCTTGACACAGCAAGGATAGATTCAAGCACTACGTATGCGCTGCTGTGGGTAGTGATACACTCAGTAGAAACATGCTGGTACCTCATGTGATGTATTTGGCACCAGTTCGCCAACAGACCAATAGCAAACCAAGCGAGAGTAGCCAGCTAATCAGTTTACAAGACAAGGAATGTCGAACCAAATACGATTACAACGGATGTGAACTTTCACAATTAAAAAAACCGAGTGACACGCCATGATTAGGTTGAGGCAGGTGATGTGGAAGGCTGGAGGGGAGGATGAGAAGGAAAATTACTTACTTCTTTGGAGTACTTTCCGCCAATTATCTCAGTGTACGGACAGGCAACCATGGTTAGGTTCTTCACAGCAGCATCCATAATCACGACGTCTTCTGTCATAGTGTACTGTATGTGGAATGCGGCCTGAAGCACATACCATGTAGAACAGAAACGAATAAGTTGGACTGCGAAGAGTTGTTATGAAAAAACAGAATAAATCAACGAAATTGTAGAGAACGAAAGTCTCTACTACAGTTGAAATGATCACAACGGTCAGATATAAGTTTGAGCAGCAGACACGGATAATGCAACTTTTCAGGAATTCTAAGCCGTACTTCGTTGTCCGATTGGAATATATGGGATACAATAGTGACTAGCAAAGAAAACATGTGACTTATCATGGTTTCATGAAACAAAATCTGATAACAACCGACAGTGTTTGATATCAAAATTGTATAAGTGTTTGATGAGGCGTGTCTTACAAGTACGAAACATATTGAACAGGACACACCTTCCAACCCAAGACGAACCACACACCCTCGAATACGCCATTATTAGAGCAAGTGAATAGACCACAAATTAAAGATCAGTTGTTCGAACACACCACCTCACCTCGGCTATGAACAGTAAACCGTGGAATCCTGAGTTCACTCGCAAACATCAACAATAATGTCACTTCGATTCATGCCAGTATGTTCAGTAACCAACCATCAAATAGATGTGCTCAGCGCTGTAAGCTAGGTGAAATTCAAGTAACCAACCTGCTTGTTAAAGCTGTGGATGTTGTGATTTGCCAACATTTCGGTTACCGTGGATAACCATTTCAATGCAATTTTACGGTTTAAAAAATCCTTCTTTTCACCCAACTAGCGTGATGAATGGCTCTCACTGATCACTAATTCATCGTGCACATGCTTTGAAGAATAGACATTACATTATCGCCTTGTATATTATTGTTCTTTATAATCTTCCAGGCGGTTTATGTTTGGTTATTGTCAAGGATGGTGGTGGTTTTAACGTGGCCCCTTTGAGGTGGCGGACTGGAACCGTCTGCCGAGAAGATTTACCAGGCGGTCTGAATTCACACCCACCCATACGAGAGAGACTGCTCACAACATACAGAATCCGATAAAAATGAAACCACTTCTAGACGCATTGAATACGGCCATGTACGGTACGAATGAAACGGAAAGAAGGAAATGATGACTGGACTACGAACAGCGCTCGAATTGTCACAAATTAGTATTGATTGATTCCGACACGGTGAACTTACATTGCACGTAAAGACTGTTGTGTGAATTAACCATAATGAATTGGATGGTTCCACTTACGGTTAGTTTCAGAGAGTTGCTCTTTGGATTATAAATATCCTCGACAACCTCCAGTTCCGGATCACCAATGTCTACTTGAACCTCCAGTAGGCCCGGGTATTTGTCCGGTTTAGCGACGGGAGATCGTCGCGCTACAGATGAGAGTAAAGGAGGATAAAGAAGTGATGATTTTATCATTAGTTTGCTTGAACCTGAAACGTGTAAGGACGAACGAAACGGTGACAGCAAAACACAACACAAAACTAAAAACACTAGTGTGAAAATCCAGCTTGCAATCTAGTGAAAAATTTGTTAGTCAAGCAAGGCAAAAGATCAGGTACACAGAAATGGATTATAATGGATGAGCAGAAAAAAGTTCCATAAAAACAGTTGTTATACCATCAAACTCACTTTGCTTTTTGTGAATGGGATCACTGCGACGCTTCAGTTTCCCAGACTCGGTAATCGGGGCTATCTGAGCAATCTTCTTTTCCAATTGAGGGGCGCTCTTCAAATGGAAATCGGCCAATGCTAACAGATAGTCCATGGACGCGCACAAATGAATGCTACGCAAATGCACTCCAACTGAAGAAACAAGGCGACAAATGTATTCATGAGTGAAGATATCCAGGAGGGACGAACTTGCAGAGACCAAACATCGGTGATGAACAGGACATACACCGTCGAATTACATTAGTCAGTGTTGTTAAGAGTATAAGAAAAAGATGAATAGCATGCAAAAATAAGGAAATCTGCTTGCACCAACTTTGGAAAAAAACTTAGGAGGGAAGGCAAATGCTGCACCTTCAAACAGCAGTTCGTCCTATCATCGTGTAGCACTCCTTCGATAACTGATTTTAGCCTGTCACTCAGTCTATATGTGGCTCTGGGGAACCGTACTTCGACGTGGCTGTTACACCGAGGCACACAATTTTATAGACAGGCCAAACAAGGTGGAAGGTAGTTGAAACCTATAAATCTCGGTGACACAGTGCTCTTCGAATGCAAGAACCTAGAGTAAATGAACTCTCGTCTGCCAGTTTGCGATACTCCAGGTATCAACATTACTTTAGAGACTAACATTTGGTTGTGCGAAAGCTGAAGGTAAACAAAAGGCCCGGTTAGGTTCGATAGTTATCTCTCTTCTTTGAATACAACAAACGAGTAGAGCGAAAACTTTCAACACTCAATGTGCTACGCTTTTGTCATTTCGTAGCGTTCCCAACATGCTTAGTTACAGGTTTCTGCTGAAAAACAATAATAATAATCATAAACATCATTAGAAAACAAAGAAGTCGCTTTTAGTGCGCCCATACATGTGCAAAGCGACAATTAGGAACCATAGCAACGAGCAAATTGAATGAACAGAAAACTATTAGACAGCATGAAAAAAGTATAGTGTTTCTCACGGAATGAAATGTTGATTGCATCGAGTCAGTCGAACAGCGGGCAAGCAGAAACACGCACGACCATCACACTTTCCGGAGTCAGACCGAGAAATATCACCGAACTCCCGAATTTAGAAATCAAAACTGACCTGATACAAAGGAGATCGTGCGAGGCACGTAGGTGCGAACGGCCCGAGCGACGTAGTAGCTTCAAGATTGTTCGCTGTCCAACTCGTATATGGGGGTTTATGGGAGACTAACAACAATTGACTAATGCAGCTGCTTGATGGTGACTGGAACCTGAGCTAAAAAAGATTGATCACACAATGGACCACCTGTGATCAAGTTACTTGATATACAGCTAACACGACACCGCATTTGATTTCGCCAAAAGTTTGGAGTTTTTTTATCGCGTACGATCAAAGTTTTGCATCTTCGCAACATAGAATGCTGCCACATGACTAAGTTGCCTCTGTATCAAACCTTGTACTAGCAGGGGAAACCTTAGGTGAAACGGATGGGGGTTATAATTTGAGTAGTTACATCACAACAGGTGGTCGGATATCGGATGGCCGCCGTGTGCACAGGAGGCATGTGTTCCGCATGCCCACAGATAGACTACCCCGGTGAACCCTGTTCCCCGAGACAAGTTGTGATTAGAGGATAGGTTGGAGTGGCCAGTCCATGACAGCGAAACGGTACGAAAATCCCAACTAGTAGACTTGGGCGCGTTAGGCTTCCGCGTTGGAATCCACGAGATACGTACTCAGCGGCGTTCTTCGTATTCAAGGTATTAGCTTTAACCTATCTTCTCACTTTATTCGTTCCTTGTACCTGGATTTACTTCATCTCAGATTCTGTGAAACTGCGAGATAGCAACCAAAACCGGAACCCTAATAGACAGGGTTAATGACTTTTGTGGAAAATACAGCGAGTGAGAAAAACAGTCACCTTTTTGGTGATGAGAGTCATCTTGTGTGTACTTAACATAGATCAACTCGTCCGCGACTTTGGTCGTACCCGCACGGTCCAGTATTCTGCGATGGAAAAACATTGGGATAGATAGTGACAACTGCAGATGATCATCACACACACCAACAAGAGTTAGAATAACGAAAAGAGAAGTGGAGCACAAAGTGTACATGTACATGAGTCATAACTCATTAACTGAATTGGGACGGTTAAATGAATTGAATCAGAGCGGAGAAACAAAGATGGAATGAGCAGAACAATGTCACATTGCACCATATAATTTTGATGTAAAGTTGGCATCGACAAGGTAAGACGGTATCTAAAAACATCGGAGACATTGCGGCATAAGTAGGCGTACAATACCGTGTTCCTTGACAGTGAACTTCGCTGAAGGGGTAAAATCAACTGTAGGTCTTTCACGGCTTTTTCCAGCGACCTAACCCAAAAGGTATTCGACCGTTTACACTGTAGAAACACCTATACCAAACGAATCATTACCGAATAAAGATAAGACCATACAGAAATTAATTACTGAGCAGTTATTCCAGTACATAGTACATTATTGCGTTGCTTCAAGTTTGCACTGTTACTATGTGCGCACAATATAGTGCACAGGATCAATAGTACTTCTAGAATTTGCACACGCAACTGGATATATGAGGAAACGGAGTAGGTTAGGATGAATTCGACTATCTAATGCAACCATTTCAGAAGGGTCTGTAAATTTATATATATATATATATATATACTCAGTGATGTGATAACAAAAAGGCAATTGTGAACAAGAATTAACTTCCCATGCAATAAACCATCACAAGCTTCTGGGGCCTAAAACTCACGTGAAGTCCACTATCGAAACAGAAGACAGCTGAAGCACTTTCCGATCACCAGCAGTTTTACTGGCTCAGGGGATCAACAAAGTAGAGTCGGGGATTGTCTGTCTCTAATTTTCTGTTTTGTGGTTAATACATATTCAACGAGAAGTCAACATAAGCTCTGTGGCATGAAGCAGAAACTCGTGTGTAAAAATATTTGGGTAAATCCAGACATCTGTACGCAATCGGGGTTTGAACAAGACGATGGAGAAACACGATTCCCCCTGTTCTTGTACGCTTTGTTCTGAGTGCATTATAAGAGATCAAAACTACTAGAATGATTATAATTCGTTTTTTCGCACCGGGGACTCGTGAGAGGATCCCAACAAGCTAGGTGAAACACCAGTACACATTCTTAAAATCCGTTAGCAAGGGCAAGTTGAGCGACTATATTGTATGATGAATCCTGTGATAAGCGACTAATACGTATCGTTTATTTGTGGCCTCCGGTGAATCAGACGTCCACCATAATTGAGTACGTAGTGATGAACCGAACGGATTGAAAAGTAGGATAAAACAGTCGATACACGGTTATGAATACATTCAGACAACACAAAACGAAGAAACATCAATGTTATTGGTTAACAGGCACGTGAATTCCCCAACATGATGACACAAAGTGAGAACGGACAGGGGCTATGGTGCAGTTGTAAGAAAGCGTCAATGCAAGGGGTACACGTCTAGAGAAACAAGAAATGTTCGCAAAGCACCGAAAAATTTAGCGGAAAATGAACGATCGAGGGTGCTACAAAAGCCACATGCGAGAAGAGCATAAGAAAACGGTGGTGCATCCACGACGATGAACGAAAATAACCATATGAACAAATTTAAACGACCAAAGACTACCTTATAATTTGTCCGCTGGAAATGTGGCAATGTGCGAAACGGAGATAGAAAAATAATCAAATAAACTTCCGGTGCAGATGGATTTTTGAGGCATCTTCATAACAAATATGACGAAACCCGTCAAGGAAGAATAAACGAAAACAACAAGAACACCCTTTGACCGGGAACGAGTGCATTTGACTGAACTCTGTGGAGATATTATCACTAATTACCACACAACAGAAAAGAATTATTTTGAAAAGTCTAGACAAGCAAATACGTATAGAGCATCAATTTCTGAACACATTAGTCTGAAGAACACGGTTGGTCATTTGGTCTATTTATTATCACAACATAACATATAAATTGACCTCTTCCGGCATTCTGGGAGTGTGGATCTCATATCACTGCTAGCCCTGAAACTGCCTTATGACGTGATATGACATCTTGTGCGAATTTCATACTCAAAGAGTTTTGCGGTACGATTAACTCCGAACTGGTGATCCAATAAAGCCCAGAAAGTCGAAGTGAAGAGACCAAACGAAATAGTTCCCTGATCTACCAAGCTGGTGTCTAAAAGGAACTTATAATCCCCGAAGATAGACTTATTTTAGTCAAAACTGATGCCTTCGGAGTATGTTTCTGTGAGAATTACGAATTTCGGACTGAAAACTCAGCATTCATATTTTGTTTGCTTGCGTCCTCTCACAAGGGATAATCATGTACACCAATGGACGAAAAAATCTACACCAGGGCAGTCATTATGCAGGATCATCAGTACCGCGCTCATTATCAAATCAATTGGGAAAAGATTGTGATATATGAACTAATGCAGTTCAATTTTCTACCAGAGAGCTAAAAAAACATTCCAGGAAGAGCCTCAGTTTAACGAAAAATGTCGTCCGCTATTCCGATCTGTACGGTCACCTGCCCAAACTGCAATGGAAAATCACCTTGATCATCATTGATTTTCGCCTATTTGTCCGAGCTGATGTTCGCTGACTGGGCTCTTCTTTTGTTATCATATTCTAAATATTCATTACGGCTCGCTACGGACAGAATAAAGTTATCCGCACAACGTGCGGTTATTCTTGACCGGTGGTGGTCGAGTGATTTAGAGCGTTTGCTTACCACCTAGGATATCACCGGTTACTTCCGTGATATACGGTAATCCACCATTGTCCGGTTTGTTTCCACACTTGATCTATTAGGACCTTTGTGGCTCTCCGGTCCAAGTCTAAGGGTCTGGTTGCCGGGTATCCCTAATAGTGCGATGGGTCTTTGAGACTATGTAATATTATCCTTCCAATGCACTTACGATCAAGCATGTTATAAATATAAAAAAATAAGCTATTTTGTTGAACGGAACAGTTAGACCATTTCATAGGATCCGACAGTCGTGTCAACCTGAAGTAAGCCGACGAGAGCAGGACACTTTAGCTAAAAGGTTAAGGTGTGGCGCTGATAACCTTGCATTTTGAGTTCGTGCTCTAGTTGAGACTCGGCTTATATTCACTGCATATGATGCCGAAAATTCGAATGGAATAGTTATACTGCACTTAACATTAGATTTCCGAGGGAGTTGAGCATTGTTAATAAGTGAACATATCCGCAACAATTGATGCCTATGAATGAGATATGATGTTCGGCCTTCGCTAACATATCCTCGTTCTCTGCTGATGCAAAATGCCTGAGGGAGAAAACTCGTAACTGGATTTTCGGAAGAAATATGGTTCAAGCGAAAGTGTAGAACCATAACAGCCGTCTCTTTTACCCCAAATCGTTTCCAGTGCTTTACTTCCTGATCTTAGCAACCCTAATTATTCTCATCTTATTTTATGAAGCTCCATCAAGTATCTCAAGCGCATTCACTCACAGCTTACAGATGATTTCTATAGAGTACCCAATTAAATGATTCAGTCAGGATAGCAAATTAAGAACCTTTTCTGTTCCAGCGAAGTGTGATTCGCTCAAGAAGCTGCAGCACTCGCAACAGGACCTAATATATTGTCTACAATTTTGCGTAATAGTTAGCAGCTTTTGGGGCTGCTCACCGTTTTCACACACAGTCACGGGGACCATTTCCACCTGGGGTCACTTAACACAAATACTTGAGAGAAAAGGGCACCCCAGCCAACTGGCAAATCATGCATTGCACTCCTCATCAGTCACTTCCAATCTACGTACATGTACGTGCATACAGATTTATAATTGACAAGAGTGGGCTTGATAAGCTATGCAACCAGGAGCAATTTAACCAAATGGCGTGTAATAACTGCAAAAATTGAATTCGTGCTATCCTCCCACAATCTTGACAGGAGCACACTTACTTGGTGATTTGTTTACTTGCATCTGGACGAGTATCAGTCAATTCAATGTTGGTCAAGCGTACTTCAATTTGCGAAGCGCCGGAAGCGAAAGCTTCTCCGGCCACGCCAAGCTGGTTCAGCCTGCATAAAGCGAGTCGAATTTCGTTGGAGATTTTCTCATGCCAGTAGGACTGCAAAAACAACCGTAAAAGAGCGAAAGCAGAAGTAGCAGCCTTTATTACTGATTAGATTCATTTTGATGATAGCTAGAAAATTTTTTCTTGGATGTCATTGTTTTATCACATCAATGGCGTTTCCTGATTGATCAGCACGAAACTTTTATTTGCCACATGATAAATCGAGTGATCTGATCGGCACAAGGGCTTTATGAACCACCGGAGAAACAGTAATGACCGAGATTTCCTTGTTGTACGCCGTAACAGAATACTGACTGCTTTCCCCGAAGGGCTGACTTTTGAAAAATATATTATATACAAGAGGTAACAGACAAATTGTCTCGTTTCAGAATTCGCCCACTCATTATAAGTCTATCGCATCGCATGATTTCATGGCCGTTTTTTTACGGATTCTTAATCGCAACCAAAAAAGACTCAGTAAGAGATGTCGCTTTGATTACGAGGCTTTAAGGGTTGGCCGAGATATGTAAGTATGTGAGTAACTAATCATCTACCTTAGTACGTTAATTGGACAATGGCGTTGGATATAAGAAGTGTTGCATACGGATGACAAGACGAAATTTCCTCGGAAGTACACTGCCGGTTTCGCGACTGTTTCCGCTAATCATGTATGCCTACCCGGCGCTCTCCTATACAGTCAAACATATACCTTAAATCTCCATGGTATGTTTTCATACCACAATCTCGTTTGAATCACTAGGTGCGAGCACGAACGAAGAGTCCACTGCGAGAATCACACGGTGATTCTTCGAAAGCTATTTCTTCGGTTAATCAAAGCTGACCCTCAAGAAGTTGGATATCGCGACCGCGCCACAGGCTGGCGAAAGCCACTATAGTCCTCGCTATTCGCAATATGATCTCCACCCCATTACCAGCTCGCTCTTATCAAGCTGCCGAGGAACTAAAATTAAACGAATAACTAGATGATCTTCACAAGGAATGAGTACAGGCACAGGCTTCCGTCAGTCTTTAAAAAAAGCACCGTGCACATCCGTTCAGTTCAAACAGTGAAAACCGTACACTCGTTGAAGTGGTTTTGGTTGCTATCGCTCAGCGGCAACCTCAATCGGAAAAAATAAAGAAAAACCAAAGTATGAAAGAGTAGGAAGAGAACTACAGGTTGATTCAAGACGACAAAAAAATTTTGTGGATACAAGATCGCTATTGGCCGAAATACCGAACCATACACTTCAAAGGATCTAGTCACTGAAAGGGCAGCCTCTTGGACCCAACCCACGAATGCCTCAGTATGGTCGGGGATGGGTTTCTCGGGCTCTGAGTAGGCGACTTGTCCTGAACGCCTCTCAAAAAGCTCCCAGATAACCGTACCTCCTGCAGTCTCTGCTGAGGAAGTCCTGCACATTGACTTCTTGAGGTGGAGGTGCTCCCGCTAAGGTGAGAGGACTGGAACGAATGCCCGGCGCTCTTCACCGGGATGGCTGACGAATAGCTAGTCTAAGGGATATGGCTAAACCCTGATTCAAAACTAATCATGGGTGGCGCATTAGGGGTACAGCATTGCCCACCGGCATCTGTGGCGGAAGGGTGTACCGGGCATCAAGGATGTTCGGCCTCACCCAAAAGGTGTATGAACTGAGCAATCAGTCACCGGCTAGCAGTGCTTACGCACGGCACGCTCCGTTCCACTGCCTTGCGGGTAAAGCTTTCGATAGCTGAAGGCTCCGATTGTGGACCCCTAAGAAAACCATCTGCTTTGGCCTCGGAAACCTGGCAGTATGGCGCCCACAAACAAAGCACATTATGGGATCTCGCACCATGTAACACTCTTTCCTCCGTTGAACTGTTTTGTTTGGCACAGAAACTGAAATCAGGTCAGTGTGAAATGTAATATATCATATATTCTTTCGTACGGCAAATAACCTCTGAAGTCTTAAGCACATACACAACTACTAACCGTGATCCATTTCGAAAAGACAGCTTCAGCTTTGTCAGTCGAGACTATTCATGTGTTATGCTGACCCACAGCTCTAGCTGCCTCGTCTCCAGAAGTGCGCAGAAAACACCTAGATGAGATATCAGAAGCAGTGAGCTGAATTACACCGTTCGAATCCTGGATAAGTATTTCACTAACGCAGCAGACATCAACCTTCTGAGAATCCCATTGTGAACGCTAGGCACGCTTGCTGACCGGTGGGCATGAATGTACGCAAGTTAAAGGAGCCGAGATTCAGAGGCCGACAAGCAAACGTTCACCATTTGATTAGAGGTACTGGCTCACGGATATCTGGTGAGTTAATCAGAAATCTGACGGTTCACTGATTCACTCTCATGAACGTCGTCTGGACTGCTGGGTGGAGCACTTCAGTTGGCCCACTTCAACAGTGGACCTTCCGAATGTAGCTGCAAGAGAAACGACGCGGGTAAATATCACTCCCCCACCAGGTTTTCCGTGAAATAGGTTTCTAGAAAATGTTCAAAGCCACTTGACCGGATGGGTTGTCTCCATCTTTTTTCAAGGATGGAGGCGAAGCTTTGGTTTCGGAATTGACAAAACTCCTCCACGTAATCTGGGGAAGTAAACAGATTATCACGGAACGGTGTGAACCGGTGATTGTAACGATTCACAAAAAAGGTGACTGGTGGTCTTGTAAAAACCACAGAGGAATTAGTTTAGTAAGCATTGCATCTAAACTTCTCTTTGGGATTGCTTTTCACCGATTATACAGCACCCGTGAAAGGTGTACGTCTGAGAATCAAGCAGGTTTCAGACCCGGTAGGAGTTGTATTGACTTTACCTTTACGCTTCGATAAATCTTAACACAAACACACCTCACGTAGGCCCAAAATATCTCTTCCTTAATCTGAAAGCGATATTCGATTCAGTCAACCGCACAGTTCTCTGGCACTGCCTCATTGAAAGGTAGAGGGGGAAATTTATCTCTTTTCCAGTGCTTATATGGGAACAACCGGAGCCAAGTTCGAGCTAGTGGCCATCTTTTATCAGAGGAGTCGAATTCATCAGGGTTGTCACATATCGCCCTTCCTATCCAATTTCGTAATTGAAATGGTTCTTGAGATAGCTCTATCCTCGTGTGGGAATTTTGGTATCGATCTTTGCCCAGGCAGTAAACTACCTGACTTAAAATACGTGGGTAATATTGTTCTTCTGAGTGAATACCCAGATAAGAACAAAGCTTTCCTAGAGAGCTTAAACAACAGTGTAGCAATGTTTGGGATGCGTTTTGCACCTTCGAGGTGTAAAATGCTGCTGCAGGACTAGGTTGGTTCTACACCAAACCTTGTCTTGGCAGGGGAAGCTCTTGATAAAGTAGATAAACTTTGTAACCTGGGTAGTTACATTTCACCAGATGGACAGACATCGGATGAAGTGTTCGAGTAGTACAGAAGTCAGGATTGGCCTTTGCTAACTTCTACCATTTGTGGCACCGGCGTGACATCCGGTTATCAGCCAAGGGTCGAGTGTACCCTGCAGCAACTAGATCTGTTCTCTTATATGGCTGAGAAACATGACCGTTATTTGTAGAAGATAGGCAAAGACTGGCGGTGTTTGATCATCGATATCTCTGTAGCATTGCTCGAATATGGTAGAAACACCATATCAGCAATGCTGAAGTTACACGTAGGTTTTTGGAACCAGTAGGCAGCCACTGGAACTAGTACCGTATCTAAACAGGCTGAAGGGGTGAAGACATGTGCTATGCATACCAACCATTCGAATTCTTCAGTGTGTTCCTTTCTCTGTGGCAGGAAGGTTGGTTGAGGGGGTCAGTACATGACATAGCAAAAAGGTATGAAAAGCCTAAAGGATGTACTTGGCGAAGTATCGCACGTTAGACTTCCCGGGTTCACGAGACCCATCCACCAGTTGGTTAGGGATATCAGGTGACCCGGCTGGTTGTCGTAGCCAGTGATGTAGTCGCATTTGGTCTCTTTGTTCGTCTTGACGATTTTCGCTAATTACTTTGTTTTCGGCTCCTCTTGCTGTTATACTCCTATTCATTCTGTCCTTAACTCGACGATGCTAGGAGATAGCAACCGAAACCAGAGCGCAGATGCGCGAGGTTCATGGTTGGATGAACTGAACTGTTCTGAATCTGCCTTTCACGCATCACTAGCAGCTTCAACGCTATTGGGATTAGGCCTATGTCCCTATGGTTAGTGCAGTCTGCGCGAGTCCTTCTTATAGATTGGGACAACAATGGATATCAGTCGCCAAGGGAGAAAAGAGCTTACCACAGGTTGTTCTCCACTGAACAGTTCTAACGTGACTTCACCCACTTTGAATTTGAATCGGGCTGCAATCAAAGCCGCCGGCAGAGAGGCTAACTCTCTGGCTTGTATTTCCAAATCCGTAAACGTGGAAGGCCCGGAGTCACGACCACTCTGCATAGAATCTGAATATGATCCAGCTGAATTGTCTGATAAGGCAGATGGTGGGGCTGAAGGGGTCACAGGAGGTGGAATTTCCGCAAAGTTGTCTAACAGCACTTCCTGAATGACTCGATAATCTCCCTGGCACACGGCAATCTGGGTTAGGAAGGAACAAATGAGAGGATACAAACCAAAGGGACAATAGAGGGCCTAACTTAGTCAGTTACTAAAAAAAGATTGTTTATTTGATCCCCTGTTACTACATCGACTAAAGCTATATGCGATATGCAATAACAGAAAACGAACTCAAAAACTGAATCGCATTATCGGATGGGTAGTCGAGTGATGAACTGCGACCAAGATATGAACGTTTCGGGTTCGTGGGGAGTTACTAGCTAGGTTCAAAAGTCTGTGTATTAGTTCACTATGGTGCGTCACACGCTCCGCTACCTTACCGGTTGCAATTGAAACCAGACTGTACTGGGATGCACAATATTTTATTCCCGTTTGTTTGTGACACGTTTTCTTCCCGTTCACAATAAACCATAATAATCACAACAGAGGACAGCCCATCTATTCCATCGGTCTGAATCAACTCCACAAATCGAAACTTGAACACCAGTCTCCGTTATGTGGGGAGACTTTGCCAGACGATGCACCGTTGGCTGCAACCTGGCAATCTTAGTTTGGATGGGATTTACTCAATAGTACTGTATCCGATCTCCAATTTGCGTACCGAAATCCCCACACGGAACCAAATCTCGTCTCAGTGCCTGTGCTTTCTATATGTACTTTCTACCTAGTCCTAGAGACCATCTCCAATGTGTTACCATCACCAGTCTAACGTTTGACTTCGACTCAGTAACCTGAATCAAGAGGATTGCACCTGTATCCGACCTGACTCCACCTCCATGCGCTTATCTACTTATCCACTCCCAACGTGTCACAATTTTCTAACCGCATTTCTATCATAGGGTTAATAAATGTTATCTATCTCTGTACCAATTTACTCGACCACTCTCCGTGTGGCATGTTAACTGGCCCGAGTTTCCATGTCACCTTTTTGTCTAACCCATGTCGGTTTAGTTCACATACCGACCATATCTGATGGTCTCACTACTCATGGGACCCTGGATCCTAACTGCTATCATCGCTTACGCAACCTTTCTTCCCCGTTGTCCCTCGGTGTCTTTGTCTGTTTCATTAAACGTTTTCATTACCTTGTTTCCATGACGGTTTGATCAGACCAATGCACGTTCTTTCGTATCCGTGCGTGACCCGTTCAGGGAGCCTTATCTTACCGTGCCACTTACCACCTCACGGTTTGCCGTCTTTTTCGTTGTCGTGTTGTGCGTTCATAACCAAGAATTATATTTACTGCGCCGTCAATTCAATGAACGTTTGTCTTGTTCGTTTGTCGGGGCTACCTTCAATCTTCTTCACTCCACCCGCCTCGTTGTATCCCTTGACTTGAACTGCCATCTGACTGCTAGTCGTGATTGGTCATCCTACTCCACCTGTCACATATAATTGCCCCTTTGTTTATTATTTCACCACTCTGGACCACGCCTGCGTGCACTTGCCACTTTTCAACGGGTGCTTTGAACTCCCCTGGCCAGTAAAAGTTTAGTTCAGACAATCATTAACCATGCACTGGGTGCGGTAGCTTTGGTTGCTGCATCCTGGCGACAGCCTCATTCGGAAACAACGGGGAAGGATAGGAATATTAAAGGAGTGGTGAAAGAACTACAAATAGTGATATCAAGTACTGTCACACAGGTTCACGATCAATAAGAAGATCAAGTTCCTCAAAAAGATGATTGTACCCATACAGTCTTTTGCAAGGTTTTCGCACATTCATCCAGGCATAATTTACTCATGATTCTGGTAAGTCACATTTTCAGATAAGCGGATACGGTTTATTGAAACTCTGACAAACGGTGTTTAGTGTTCAACTGCTACTCGAAGTCGACTTGCAATGTCGGGACAATTCAAGCATCCATCAAACATTTCTGTCATGATGGTATTGACTCGACACCGTGCTATTGTAAGAAGTCAGTCGTACAAAATATAATGTCGGTCAGATTTCGTGAGCTCGTGAACCCTACTCTCAATAACCAAGACAAATTGCGTGCCCGTATGTTACCCACACCCACAAAAATGTCAATGGCTTTTCTGATGCGTCAGCAGATGTATTGTACAAGCAGACTATTTGAGAGGCCAAGCATATTAACTCTACTCGTTTTCTGTGTTCAGAAGAAAAAAAAGTCACCTCCATGCCTTACGGACAATTTTGTAGTATATCCTTTAACGCGACCTCAACAATAAGCGACAGTGGTGTGGACATGATGCTTAGTTGTTTTAGAAACCTGAGTTAGCCAAATCAGATTTTCAGATTCAGATAACTTAGGGAATGGACAAAAGGCCTTTGCTATCTCGTTCATCGTTCCACCTCAAAGTTTCCGCCGTAATCAACCTTGACATATTGAAAAAAGAACTTTCATGCAAGAACTCTGGGTTTGGTTATAACAAATTATATTCGACCAGCGATGGTCAAACGCTTATCATCGTGGAATTTGGACAATAATAACCGGGGTTCGATCCGGTCACCACCGGTCACTTCTCCATTTGGCAACCTTTCACTGACCGCGGTCCCCTTTCAAAATCGTTGCATTTTGTTGTTTGATAAATAATAAATGAGTTAAAAGAGTATAAAGAGTGTGTTCTTATTCCTATGAATTCGTATAGACAAATTCAGACAACATTTATTCATAGACTTGGTAATTGTGATCCTTACTTTGTATCGATGGTGGGCGAGCGACAATTCAATGAAACAAAAATATGTCTTTATTATACGTTTACCCATGGGTACAGTGGGAACACCATAAATCCCATGGCCTCAGAAGAGCATTGCACTGTCAGGGAGAATCAGTAACCTGACCGTGAGGACTGGAGTAAGGAACCGG
The DNA here is from genome assembly GCA_948099385.1 of Fasciola hepatica. Lineage (NCBI taxonomy): Eukaryota > Metazoa > Platyhelminthes > Trematoda > Plagiorchiida > Fasciolidae > Fasciola > Fasciola hepatica. Next base: position 21,845,146 of record CANUEZ040000024.1, on the reverse strand, counting down.
AGTGGGTCACAACAGATAATGCGTGGTAGCGAAACAGGTGATAGTGGACTGCTGTCAAACGCCTAAGTGATCGCCGGTGATGGAATTAGAACCTTTTAGCATCGAGCTGATGAACACTTATACCAAGCAGCTACCACCGGCTATGGTGTTCATTTCCATCAACAGGATACGCATAGATCCAGCTATTTGGTAGCACCTGGTCCGCTAACTCATCGTTCCGTTTCCATTCCAAAATCCCGATTTGGTCGGGCTGTTTCTTCGATAATTTGGTATCCCAGTTTCCTCTCATCATATTCGAACACCAACAAAAATATGATTTAGATTACATAATACAGTGTAAAAACATTTGAAACAGAAATCCTTTTTCGAAATGCTCCGTGTTTCTTTTTATTTGCACCAACGCAGTGTACGGGTCCCTTTTTAGTTTGAATCGAAATGTCAGTCCTACAATGTCATACAAAAATTGTATCACAACACAAGAAAAGAGTAACTTAACCCTGTGCCTTTTGCGTGAGTCCAGTGGAAGTGACAACATCCTAATCAAAAGAGTCTACTGAATTATCAGAGAGACCAGGAAACCGTGAGTATATGGCCTGAAGTGGAGAAACACAAAAGCACTCAATTGGCACGGCGTGAAAATGATCCGACCGACAACTGAACACTGTCTACCACCTGTTGAGAACCAGTCGTGTCACTTACGTGTATCGAGGTTAAGCTCCCGTCCACTAAGAGCAAAGGTAGATCGGTATAACTGTTCGGATTCAAATTACGACGCATTTGGATTACGATATTGTTCGGTTGAAGAAGTGGCTTCTCGGCCGTCACTGTGGTCTTTGAAAGAACGGCGCTATATGTGGGAATTGAGTGGAACGGAGGGATAAAATACAGCAAATAGAAGTGAACGGAGCGAGTTGGTAATGCGTGAACAAAAACAGCTACATCAACTAGTGTTTTGCTCAAGGAATCGCCAAAGGAATTTCACGGGAACGTCAAACTGAACCATCATAACAAGTCACGATCACACTGGAACAGTGCAACTGAATCGCAGACGTGACCAACCAACTTACCGACACACAAAGATCAATTTGAAAATCAACCGTCGCTGGATGCGAACGAGTTTCTCGATAAAATAACCTCTGTAAAGAATTTCCATTTAATCAAGGACTAGAGGAGGACAGTAAATGAATTTACTTGTACCATAGCAATTTGTCGGTGAAAAAATCTGAGGTGATATTTTTAGACAGGATTAGTAGTAAAAGTGCCCTAAATCCCATAGGATTAGTGGAAAAAGGAACTTCAACGTCTAACCCGTTAGCACTTCTGCATGCGTCTGCCCCAAACCGAATATGAAACGAGACTACCCGTCGCAAAAGTTCTTCTCCTGTTTGCATGCAGTTCAAGAAACATGTCCAGTGCACACCTAATGTGCTTCACTTCTATCGGATCAAGCAATCGGTTTCGCGCATAAATCTTTTACCAATTCCTTGTTCCACAAACAATGGCACAGGACACGAATAACGGGCTTGTGCGATTCGGAATGACAACACGCGCAACACAAAAACACCAAGTGTATATCCACTGAGGTGTGATACAGGTAGCTGTCGCGGCCAGTGGCGCAGTTGCATTCGGACTCTTTCTCTGTCTTCTTGATTTCCGCTTGATAGTTTGATTTTTTTGGAATCTTTTCACTTTATGATTCTATTCTTTTGGCCCTTTACTTGACGATGCTGGAAGGTAGCAACCGAAACTAGAGCATAGAAGTACGAGGTTAGCGGCTGAATAAGCTGAAACTGACTGTGATGTAACGAACAACGTTTCTATCAGTTGCTCGTGCACTGACTGAGCGTGCCGAAAGAACTCACCAAACACTGCGTTAGTGAACTCCAAACGTAAAGATGTATATTGCGGGTGAAAATTGGGAATCTGAAAATATACAGTTTGAACAGATTACGGAAGATCGTTCACGGGTGGCTCGTGAGCACACGAAAAAGCATTCGTCCTACTAGGTAGCTGAAACAAAACTGAGGGGACCTAAAATGGAGCAAATATTGCTCAGAATCTTTCCTACAAAACCCGACCATTATACGTACTACAAACGTGGTCGTAAAGTGTCCTACGTTGTGCTAGTTTTGTTGTTTGCGCAGAATAGTCACAATCTTCAAGGCGTCCTTCAACTTCATAACGTGCACTCGTCAACTATACAACCAATACTGGAATTAGTGAAAGAAAACAATTGTCCTTTATCGTAATTTCTGTTTCAATTGTGACAAACATATCACTTCCGGGTTTGACAAACAGACAGTATAAGCGCACAAGAAAGTAGTGCGACTGAGTATGTGCGTACGAAGCAGTGATTTTATTTTAAACTTTTCCCGTGATACCGAAATTGTTGTCCAAAATAAATAAAATAATTCAAAGTAAATCAAAAAACTAACCGAGAGAGCCTCAAGTTCTCCAAACGTATTTCCGTGTACTCGAGAATCAATCCGGGTTCGGGAATAGGGCCGATTGCATCTGACGGTCGATTGGACTCGGTAGCGAGTTCAAATCGATTGTTGAATGTTACACAACCAAAATCAACCATCAACGCTTTTGTTGAAAACGAGTGTTGAGGCATATATACAACCGGAGCCTGGGCTACGATATTCAGACCCATACGGAATTTCGGCGGTTGGCTGACCGCCTGTTGAACCTATTCAACACAAAGAGAAACGAGGTAAATTTCCAATAGCAAATCAGACCCAGGCTGAAAATACAAAATTCCATTTATTGTATTACAGTGAGTCGTTGAAATTGTGTAACCTTGGCAGCCATGATGAACATATCTGAAGATTGGAAGTTCAGGATTGGTACATTTCCAACCGTAAACAACTTCAAAAACTATGAAGTTAAGATGCACACGTGGTTTTCATCGCTACTGAGAAAATGCTGATCCCACCAAAAGAACTATCGGCCACATGCGTGCCTCACTGAAAGAAGCACAAACAATGAAAACACATCAGGAAAATACTATATTTACAGAATGTATTATTGGTACAAGGAGCCTGAATATATATATATATATATATATATATATATATATATATATATATATATATATATATATATATATATATATATATATATATATATATATATATATATATATATATATATATATATATATATATATATATATATATATATATATATATATATATATATATATATATATATATATATATATATGAACGCAACGGATACTCGCAACCACCCAATCAGTTGACTGCTCACCTCTCCAATAAGAACCCATATTGATCATAACATCTTACGACCCCAAGTTTCATCCTGCAACTAGATCACAGTGTCTGTAGACTCAGCCTGTTACTGGTTTGTCTTGTCTTTGGGACAAGTCACTGATCCCGTATATCATTGCGCACTTTCCGTACACTGAAGTTCGGTCGTTGTCCCGTGACTGTCAGAAGCGCTCGTTTTCATCTGTGATCGCTGTTGCTTCGAACAAACTGGTGTTGAGTTTCTTATCACTACGGAATTGTTACTGTGTGTGACTAACTTCTATCCCTGTGATTTCAAATGATGGGTGGTATTGAATTAAATTTGTCCACCTTATAACTCATTAGTGATATCAATATGGCTATTATAGCGTGAACGACAAAGATAGAGCATTGAGAGGCGTGAATGAAGGTGAAACCAAAGATCGAATTTACATCGACGGTAGTAGCAGTGCGATCACCAGACTCAACAGATTAAGCTTAAATGGAATATAGTTCCACCAGTTATTATGCGATACTCGTAAACTTCGATTACCGAACAGGATTCGGTCAACATGCAAAACGGATGACTTCCAACAAGCCAAATGAAACAACGGCGTAATGGCTCCGTTGATATCCATTAGTGAGCTGGGCACTGACAGTGAACAACGAAGACGAGACTGCACCTTAACGTGGTGTGATGACTTGCGTGCCTCAGTGACTCCAAGAACTAAACAGGATGGCTTCCTTAAGCCGGAGATGCAATCATGCCTGAAAGGTCAATGGGTAGACCTCCAGGTTGGAGGTCGATCTGATCTGGCAACCCAGTCGATAAAATCAGTGGAAGATTAATCGATCCAAGCAAATAGGCTTCCACTCAGGCACGACGCTACCTCACAGACAGGCTCTTGTTAGAAATAAAGGGTTTGGTTGAGAACCCTAGTCGTTCTCCTGCTTTGCAATTGGACAATCTATCAGTACCCGTCAAACATCTCCCATGAATTGCACGACCCCAAAGAATTCCATACCGCATCGGTCGTCGCGCAGGATACTCAGGACCACACAACCCATTGCATGGAGCGAGGTGGGTAGCGATAAGTGGGCTACTGCTCCGAGTTCCCTCTCATTTATTCAACCTTTACCTTCTGTACCCAACCACCTCTCTTTGCCCCCTCTATTCACGCATAATGCTCCCACTGATAACACGCCCGATACTCACAACGGTTTATCGTCAAATGGTGTCGCAAACAATCCCCCATCTCATAACTCACATTTTCACAAGTCTCGTCAACCTCTGAATCTCGGCTTCTTTAACGTGCGTACTCTCGTACAGACCGGTCAGCATGCATGCCTAGCGCTCACAATAAATTCTCTGAAGATTGATGTCTACTGCGTAAGTGAAACGCGCATTCAGGATTCGAGCAGTGTGATTCATTTTACTGCTCTTGATATCTCACCTAGGTATTTCCTGTGCACTTCAGGAGACGAAATAGCTTGAGCTGCGAGTCAACGTAGTGCAGGAATAGTCTTGATTGATAAAGCTGAGACTGCTCTTCTAGACTGGATACCCGTTAATAGTCATTTATGTGCAGTTAGACTCCGAGGTTCAGTTGGCGTTCGAAAGGATAGCTGTGTAAGGCGCAACTTGTTTGTAGTCTCTGAATACGCTCCAACAGACTGCAGCTCTGACATGCAGAAGGATGAGTTCTATGACGGACTTACCACTCTTGTTCGCAGGAGCAAAGTCTGTGACATTGTAGAGCTTACAGGTGATTTCAATTCACAAGTTGTCAAATTTAGTGAGTCAGAAGCAAGTTAAGCCGGGCACTGTACTTCACCCGCTCAGCGTATAGATAACGGGGATAGGTTTCTCTAGTTTTTTGCAGACAATCGGTTATTTTCAAGAAGAGAATACGCAATGGCTGTAGTGATCATCGCGTGACCAGTTTAATTCCGCTAGTCACCAAGGTATTAGCCTCGATTTTGTTGCGCCGTCTTACACCGGCACGCGAGAGGAACGCCCGCGAACAACAGGCCGGATTTCGTCCAGGTCGAGGATGCGTCCACCAAATTTTTATGCTTCGCGTCACACACACCGTCGACCAACAATAATGATATTCCTCGACTTGAAAGGCGCCTTCGATTCAGTTTACCGAGCAGCACTTTTCAGTGCTCTTATTAGAAAAGGTATGCGCCAGAAGTTCGTGAATCTACCGAGGTCATTGCACTCTCATATTTCTGGCCGCGTAACGGTTTATGGTGAGCTATTCAGTCCGTTTTAAATGACCAGCGTGTTGTCGCCATTCCTTTTCAACTTCGTCACGGACGAGATGATGGAGAATGCCTTGCAAAATCCTCAGGATGTAAGCGTCGAACTGGCAGATAGTGAAAGGTTGTGAGCAAGATTACGCCAGCGACCTTGTTTGTTTGATCGAATGCACGGAACAAGCTCAACGTGCATTAGATAGATTTGCAAGAGCTATAGATCCATTCGGCATGCGCTTTTCCCCTTATAAGTGTAAGGCAATGTTGCAAGATTGGACGTCAACGGTCCCGAGCTTGATCTCGATGGGGAGGCGCTGGCGGTTGTCGACCACTTCACCTACCTCGGCAGCAGTGTGACGACGGATGGGAGCACTGTGGTACAGGTGAGCACGCGTATATCCACAGCTGGAGCGGCGTACGCTGGACTGAATATCTTATGGCGGCGACTCGATATTTTTCTGAAATTGTTGGGTCGTGCGTACTGTGCCGCGGTGCTTTCAGCGATGTTGTATAGTTGCGAGACGTGAGGCTGCGTGTGGAAAATATTCACCGTCTGGATGATTTGATCATTGATGTTTGCGTATTATCGCTAGGACTGGATGGAATACCCGAGCAAACAATGCTGAGGTGAACAGTGACGACCGTGTTGTCACTTTCTGTCGAATCAGAATGATTGACCAGTGTACGTTTGTACAGTGAGACTATGTATTCCGTGTGTTGGCTACTAGGCCACTCTTTTCTTTTCCCACCCCTGTAGGTCCACTTCCTGTTCATCCAGTATATTCATTCTTTCTATCCTCACGTGCAACATGGTGAGGAAGGTAGTCATCAGAGGGGCTTGCCGTGCTGTTTAACGCTGTACGATGATGGCAATAGCGAATTACGGAATAAAGGGCAACAACGGGAACTATTGTTCTCAACGCTTCTTAATCTTGCTCTCATGCCGGTAACAACAGTGCAGTTGATTGAGTTGACGATCATTGTTGCAATGTCATGAACGGAATGGAACAGTATTTTCTGTTATTTGTGGTGTGAATCGGAAATAGACTGAACCGGCATGACAACACAAACAGTAGGACCCCATACCATTCGCTTCATAACGCTAACAATGACCTTCAAATCGGTCAACGGATAACCATCTGCGCTGTCGCCAACGCTACTATCTGCTAGGGGACAGTTAGAAGTCATTGAAACAAAATTGCTCTTTTCATATTTGTTGTTCTTAATTTGACCGTGGGATTATGTTGACCCAAACCGTTGGGAGACATGGGACAACCGAGTACTGAATGAGTCTTTTAGTGAATGAACATGAACGCGACTTACAGGCGCGTCTAACAAAATAGATCGATAAAAGGAAATCGATACGAGAATAAGCGATTGCGACCTGCCGAATAGCCGGACAGTACAAACACTGTTCGTGTGCGCGTACGCTGGCGTGTGTGTGTGTGTGTGTATGCGCATAGTGTCAGCAGACGGTCCGTTCAGATTGTTACATAACATAAGGTTTGGCACACTACGATAAATGGTAACAAATGGCATCGGAGTTTATACCGCAATGACGCCATGGCAGCCAGCTGATGATCCACCATCATAATCACCCACACTGGTGCTCTCCCTCTCTGAATCTCAGCTTCATCTGACTTGGTTAAATAGGAATCAAAATTGTGGCGCTAAGATGTGAGGTTAATGACGGTCTCCAATAACGGACCGGTGACCACCAGTTGAACAGTGACGCTGATTATCTTCGTAAAACTCTCGTCAAATGGATTCCCTAGGACCCGGTTTCGTATTTGTGATGACGGAATTTAGAATTTCGGATTTTCGGCCTAATTTCAGCTAAGAGTGGTAAACAGCCCGCGGTCGGTTGTACACGTGGCACTAAAAGGAAATGACTCAGGATTTCGGTTTGACCGCTCCGTTGGGCGGTTTCGTTACAAGTGTTCCACCATGGACTGTAGTGGTTGTGACAACAGCACAAATGCAAGGCGTTGACGACAATGAAGATGATTACCGACTTATTGTAACAATAAAGAGAACACAACAACTGCATATGTTGAACATTCCTGAATTCACGGTACATGGCAGCGGATGTATCCATCAATGACAGTGAACGTAGGAAAAACAGTAGGGCTAAAGTTGCCTACACAAAAGAAATAAACGAAAACGGATGCAAACGACTGTGATCATGTAAACACAGGAGGCGCAAAAAGTGTCCGACAGTGACTGCGTAGGCCGACGACAGCAACAAGTGGACCAATCAACGAGCACACGGGACCATCTTTGCTACCGTTCACTCCAGTACCATTTTTGATCAAACGGAGCACTATGTGGTTGACTGCCGCAAGATTATAAAAGCAGTAGGGATCAGTCCGCTGCACGACACACAAATTTTATCACGGGACGAAAACTCAGGCGAGACGGTGCGTGGATAACTGCTGAAATGGTTCAGACGTGACAAGTCGGCGGCGCATTATAGTGACCGAAGCTTTCATGTATTTTATTCAGGGGGTGTGCGTGATGACGTCTGCAGTTTTATTTCGGTAACTAACATCTGTTCTGTACATTTTCGGAACGGGCCTTCTTCATTGTGTAATTCAGTATGAATCCGAATAGGAAATTTGTATTGACCACAAATTTAAAGATCACTGTTCAATGACGGATGGCAATCTTCCGCCAGTGATGGATCGTCCGATCAGACGTTTCGCACGGGGGCACCGCTGAATGGATTAATGAACATTTGGTTCTCTGGTCCCGTCACTAATCCGCCATTCTGTGAAAGTAAAAACTACATATGAATGGATGTGGTCCATTAGTTCCCATATGACGCTGCGGAATTCCGACATTCAGATTGGTTTTGCTGGCCAGTATGTTTGGATCGTACAATTACAGAAGCATTAAACCTTAAAGTCCTTTCAAACATACCATACCAAGTAATGACAATTATCAATTGTTTAAAGAACAAACTACAGCGTTTCACATTGAATAAAATCAATACAACATTTGCGCACGACCATAAGTACTCCTCATATAAATGTGCTTACCTGCTGAACAGCAGCATTAGATAATGATTGTACCTTTCTAAGCATGGCCTCAGTTGCAAGTTGGAATGCGTTCATGAAGTTCTGTAGGTGATGAGTAGGTGAGAAACTTTCTTTGAAAATGTGAGACGGACAGTAAAATTAACCAGAAATCATAGTTAGGTAAGGCACGGGAGTAAAACAACCGAAACGGTAAGCAACACGAACCATGCCCTCCGCATGGCTTACTGAAAGAAAGCCGGAAAAACTGAACACCAAAACCAGCAATGAACTGGTCAAAACTGTTGATTTCATGTGTGCATTTAAACATGCCCTCATATCTGCAAACCTTGCCAGCTACCGGTAGGTAATTTCTTTTTTCCCATCCTTTTATTAACATTTTTAATAGCAATAGCGTTGGGTGTTCCATTATCGCCGACTAACTCTAGTGAGAAGACTCTTCTAGTTCCGAACCAACTCGATTTATCAATACCAAAATGGCAGTTTATATAGCTTGCATGCTGGTCATGCCCAAATCCTGATCCACACAATTGTTGGTCCACCTGTTATTCAAAACCAGCTCTTCTGAGCGATCAGTCTGATAGCAAACCCAATTAGTTGATTCGGTTCAAACGACAGTTGGCATTCGACTGGTCCTTCGGCCCGCTTCGCTCGCCCCACTAGTGTCTTCGATTCAGGAAAGGCAAAGACGTGCTGGCTGCTAGCTAAAAGATCATGCTGTCTACTAAACGAACCAAGTCGTTCATTACAAACGTGCCAACCCATTCACAGCGGGATATTCCAGGAATGTAGCTGCTAGTCGATTCAAGAGAAAGGCGACAAGTGGCAGTGATTAACAAACCCAAAACCACTAAACTGTCAGTTCCTATGGTCGGTCAGTTGATGGTCACTGATCAAGTGAAACACGATAGGTATTCAACTTACCAAGAAAAGCAGAACCAAAGGATGTCACATTACAAAGTATGAATTTGTTCTAATCGGTAGCGGCACTTCGTTCTATTGTGTCTGCCAATGGAGCGTGCGAGGAAATTCTACACAGACGGAGCTCACCCTTCATTGTTCAGAAGCATACGATTACACAGAAATTACGGGGATATTTGCTTTGGTTTGTATATTGATTAAAGGTGGCCAGTGATTGTGGTGCGATGGACTACACCCACAAATATTTAGTGGATCGCATGCACGGATAGCAGCTAGTGCTTAGACAGGCTCAAGAAATCGGACAAAGGTAGACAGAACAGGCAGTGCTTTGATTTGTGGACGAACAAATGCTATGGTTCAAGCAGAATATGCACTTACCACAATTCTCATTGCGAAGTGATAGAGGAAAATCAGATGAACCTTGCCCAGCTGTAAACTGACCGCCATATCCACCTTGTCTGGATTGTACTGATTGTCCGGTAATTCCGTACCTTGTATGAAATGCGTCAGCTGTAATGCTACAATACTCTCAGCCGGATCAACCCAGAGAATCTGAACAAATGAGGTCGAGAAATTAGAGCGAGAGAGATCACCGGTGATGGCGAACAAATTTGTTTCCGGCTAGAAACTGAATATACTAACGAGTACCATCAATGAAAATCTGCGCTCTTCTCTGAATTACTTAGATAGATAAATTACATTTATGCAGGCCAACTAGTGATCAAGCCCTGAAGGTTGAACAAGAAGCTGAGCAGGCTAGAAAATGGGCATAGGGCTTCTTGAATCGCTGCCGTTCCAAAATCACTCGGTTTAAGATTGCAGGCTTGGATGAGAATCGTGACCATCCTCCTGACAAACAGCAGAGCGCACAGGCTCTGTTTGCTCGCTGAATGTTCTAACAGAACAATAATGAGATATCAACAACAAATTTAATCGTGGATTTGCTAAGACGATAAAAAGTGATTTTTTATATTGAAAAATATAATCGATTCCATCAGTTTCATCAGAGCCCAGTAAATGTTTATAGATGGCTAAGAGGAAGAGAGAAAATTGTGGTTACATGCAATGTGTCAACTTGTAAAAATCAACTGAGTTCAGGCCTTAGCGACGAGCTGTAGATGTATTCCCGTAGGTATCAGGATGCTGAAATATGTAAGCTATTGGACTGCACACATAAAGACGGGAAAATTCCGCCACACTTGCATGGCGCGGTGGGGAGAAACGAAAGTATGAAAGCGAACTGAGCAGTTGGGGATTTCACAAGAGAAAAAGATTTTGTAGGATGCTTATTTGCGACAATGCAGTACAATTATGCCAAAGTAGCGGATAAAACGTCAGTTAGTAATACAGATGGTGCGCACGTGAATCGATCCGGGAAACACTAAAACAATGATTTTTAATCATGTAGGTACGTACAAAAGTTTTTGTTACAAAAGTATATCACAATACTAACGAATCTTTATCATCAATATAGCTATCTCGGCCATTTGAGGAATTGTTCGATTCGCTTTTGAAGTCGTCTTCCATTCAAGAGAAGCTAATTCTGAGAATAAACCATTGTATACAGGAAAACTAGTTTTGTAACAAAGCAGACCAAAAACGGAAGCTCAACAGATTGGAAAGCATATCGAAGACTAGACCCTGGTATCAACGATCGTGGTCGCTGAATTTAGAAGTCATGCAAACAATGCGAACAGAACGGGGAAACAAACTGAATAACAGCGAATACAATGGGTCACAGAAAAGAGTGAAATTATTGACTATCACATATTATCATTTTAGTATATCATTCTACCGAGTGAATTATGTTTCAGGGTGTACTTTAATATCCAATCAATCACAATGAAGACAAATGTCAATGAAATTACTTTGTTGCCTGAAGCTGTTAGCCACACACTCAGTGATATAATGAATTGACTGACGAGAATTGGTGTGCCGTTTAAGCTACAAAGTAGTCACCTGAATAACTATCGTGAAGCAAAAAAAATCTAATACTTAATACAGAGAAGTAGCAACAGCATACAATATATTTCAACGAAAATACTTGGCAGTCTAATCACTCATGCTTCAAACCATCGATGGATTCATGCACGAACTCCGTGTTACGTTTCGGTTCCTGGAACCATTACCTTCGTACATACATACCCATGTTTTGGTCGATGCCTCACAGCATCACAGAATCCGAAATGGAGCAAATCAAGGGACTAAGTGTAAATAAACCGCAAAGGAGGTTAACTGCGAAAACCATGTGGACGAAGAAAGTTTGAATGCAACTACAAGACTGAACCCGACAGGTAGTCAAGTGGCTTGTTATCCAACCAACAGGCGGACGGATCTCGTGGAACACAACCCCAGGTAAAAAAATATGCTGGACCAGTTTAACCGGGCAGGCCTTTGCTACAGTATATTGGCAACCTTGACCGGTCCTTCAAACGATAACAGCCTCGGAGAGACAATTAAATCAAGAGTCTATTTGTGGGCGTGTAGCATATCTCAGCCCCTGTAGATTTTATTAAATTGAGCGCCTGCTACAGAGACTGACCTCTGATTCCCATAACCCCAAGCTTAACCTCCGCATTGCTACTACGATGTCCCTATCACATTCGAGATAAACCACGAAGATACCGATGATCACCCACCTGGCAGTAGAAATAATACAATCGACCCCTGATCAAGCAGTAACACCGACGCTTTTGGAAAGGAAATAAAGGCACGAACAATTTCACATTCGAAGTCCGATAATGATTCCGGAATGTGAACAACAGATTCATGCCTGTTGATAAGATGCCCAGAAAGTTCCAATCATGGAACTGTATACCGTTCCATTATCCCTCCATACAATCCTTCGAGTATAAGGATCAAACGAGCAGCTTCAAAATAAATGTAAAAATCTGTAACATTGGATATCGAAATCATAATTCTCTTATCTGTTTTGAAAATCAAGAACGGCGAGAGTGAGAACTAGGCACATCTCTATCCCATCATTGGTGAGTGAAAGTAATGTGGTATGATCCATGATATGCACTGTGCAAAAGTATGAAAAGCAGATGAACTGTGTGGACTCGTTAGAGCGCATGGAGTCCTACCAGAGGCGAATATGTGGAGACCATTTGCGAAGATAGAGGATAGACAAACCCAGATCGAATCGCCCTCACCTTTCGATAGTCAGTTGACTCAATCAGGTCTTTTACACTGAGCTCGGAAAGGATTGCGGACACCTCAAGTGTGCTGTATGTTGTTCGGACATCCAAGCGTAGGCCATGCACATGTGTAGACAGCACAGTCATTGAGTCTGAGCACAGGGTAAGTTTGACTTTGTCCAGTGTGGCATTAACCAACCACTGACTGATATTCAACTCGCGAATAACCACCATCTTGCCTGTAACCAAATAACCAATGAAAAAGAAAAGTACACAACAGATCGGTGGGGCCAAGCATATGAGTCGTTGGAAATAACGCGACGATATACAACAAAGTTACAATTCAAATCTACAGTGATACTGAAGAAAATGTTTGCGGAGAAACAAAAATACCAAAAGAATATGTGGTGACGGCTACTCACAGACAACAGTACAACGGATCAGGTGAAGAATGCAAGGGGACAAGTCGTGCGTTGCTAAATAAACGTGAATACGGAGAGGGCAGCAGGTGTTAAAACATCCTTTTCTACATTCGGGCATTTCTCGTCAAGAAACAAGTTCGTGCATATCATTCTAGATGCATGTTTCCACTTCTTTAATTCAGCTTATGGCACCACTCTCGAGGAATAGCATACTTCTGAGCTGGACGGTCTTTTGTGACCTCCAGTGAGGAAAACCAATGGGATTTTTCATTGAGGGTTTTCTTAGCAATTCTGCATAAATTTTTGTCTGATTATACGGAAATGTTTATTGTTCAGTGACGCAGCGCCTTAAGAAATGATGGTAAACAATCAACGTTTCGGTTACCGGGGCTAACTTTCCCTCAAGTCCGGTTTACAAAACTGCGTGACCGGACAATAAAAATTTACATATAACATCACATGGCGCATCACTTTTTCGATACACCTCAAACTGAGCTCGGCTTTGCCACATTTTCGTTTGATTGTCTAATGTGTTCAGAATCACTGAACCTGTGTCTTCAATCTACATGCAACGATACGTGCAATTGTTGTGAACTCGATCAATTTTCGGATACTGAACCGCACATACTTCACTCTACTGCGTTCTTCGGTATGCAGCTGTGTTCAGGTAGCTCATCAGTGTTTCAAATCAAAATCATATACAGATCACTGATGCACTGTAACACGCATAACGTGAATAATACTCGGTGTCATAGCAGTTGTTGCAAGTCTCCGAAGCCGAACAGCGTAATGTGGATAGAATTTGAACTGGTAGTGCATCCACGCGCAAATCTGAACACAAATCACGAATGCATGTGCAAAGTTTTACCATACAAATTGTTGATTCTTTTCGGTCATCAAGTGACCTTATCCTTAACTCAAACCCTGTTTGTGTACTGACATTTTTGTTTCGCTCACCGTATTGTATTGACCATATTTCCGCCCTTTTTCGGTCGCCCTTAGCGTAGTATTTTCCTTCCCAACCACCGCTCAAATGTTCTGCGTCCATTTACATTATATGACTTACGTTTAAAGTGGTCGCCCCATTTCGGGGTTCGAACCGCTGACCTTTTCAGCTCTAGCCTAACGACCTACCTTCTCGCCAATCCGGACGGTCGGCCAATCGTGTACTGTCACATGCACGCACGTACCCCACTGGTCTGTATCCGCCTCTCTTTCCGATCTCCGTTTAGCGTAAGCCCGCAGTTTAACTTTTAGATGCCACAGAACCGTGCGCTGTCTGCCGCCATGTCTGTTTTCTAATTTCATGTTTTTTCTTAGTTATTCACCTTATGACTGCCCCTGCTCTCCGTTTCTGATTAAGACTGTCGTTCCATCACAATTGATCGTACGTCCTGCTCGAAACTATATCAACACTTACATTCAGTACCAGTTCCAACTGGTCACTGAACGCTGCTGCTTTAATCTGCTGTAACCTACTTTTGATGCCGTTTCGCCGTTCATAAACATGTTCGATTCGTTCTCACGGTTTCTGATTGACCGTCTTCATACTGGACTGCGTAAGACCGAGTGGCCAATACCTGTAAAGTCTATAGGCGTTCGTGATTCTACACGAATGATTGGTTGGACTACTGAAGAGGAGATGGAGTCGATTATGCCACGAATCGTGCTAGTCACGTTAGTGATTCAATGAAATGAGATGAATTTACGGGACGTAAGTCACTGAATTGTCCACTAAGAGAAACGCAAGCTACCAGGATATCAGAGAAGCCAACCAACCAAGTAAGGTTGCAGCACGATCTTTTGTTACATTTTCAACGACGGACGGAAGGATATATTTTGTTCAGGGAGAAATTATCACGATCAAGCCGTCCATCAGGGGTTTTTTCGGACACGAAATGACATAAACTTGGGATTTACTTTCATGAACCTTTTCATTAGGAGTGGTACTTGTTGAAAGCGATATCAGGTTGACCAATTACAACATACATCATCAGCTGAATCATTCCACAGCATGAATTGCACCACCATTTCGGTTACCAAACGGCACCAGTAGTATGCTTCGTGTGTATCACACCAGCTCTGCATGGCATTCCAAAATGCTCATAAAACGCGTGATATTCGGAAGTGCAATCCAGTGTTCTGTGCTCCATTCTGTCACGGATCTGTCGCGTAAAGATTTCTAGCTTTATGTTTAAGATTGTGTTTTATAACATGCATTCATTGTACTCGTTGAGATAAAGTAGGCTGTGGTTACAAAATATAAACAAACAGCTGGAAATAGCGCGGCGGAACATAAGGTACACATCTAAAGATAAATTGCATAGCAAATTTGGATTTTCTGGGAGATAGGCATGGGAATGATCCTCAGAGAAAGCGGACACATTCCCTGAACAAAATAATTGGAAGACGAAAATCACAAGACGATTTCATTCAGTATTCGAATAAATAAATCAAAAACATTGGTTGCACAATATATCCTGGATCGTTCGCTGCACACGTGCATATTGCAGTCTGTGACTATTCATATAATCGGTAAAATAACCACCGAAATCGGGAGGATGAATGAACTGATAAGTCATCGAACACAAGGGAACAAGAACGAATTCTCCCTTCAATCTTGCGTTAGTTTCAATAATTACTTTATGGACTAGATAAACAATCACACCGACGGCAGCATGGACGTATACAGACGCAGCGAAACGGTCCAAAATACATTGTGCAAACCTTTTTGTTTTTACTGCTTTATTCAAATTTGTGACAAATTTTTTTCTTCATTCCAGGTTGTCTTTTCCATTGAAAATCAAAAAAGAAAATCATCAAGGATATGGCACATAAACAAGCGGTACACGTTGAAAAGTCTGTAACGGGTCCTCATCTGTCTTTGTATCGTGCACCGAAATGTTCTACCCCCGCCCCCTATATATATGCACATACACACACACGCACCACATCTCTCCTCGTTATTCTCACGCTCATCATTGGTTAGGACTGTCAACCAACAGGACCACACGGTCTGTTGCTCTTTCCGCCCATTTACATTTTACACCTGTAATCATTTCGCATGTCATAATACACATGATCAAACGGTCCTGATCTCCTCGACTAGGGAAGCAATCTGGATAGTCGTTACGGAACCCGGAACACAATATTAAGTTTGTGTTAATGGTATATTACGCTGAAAGTCTCTTCCGAAATGTAGGAACAGTGTGTGAAAAGTCTAAGATGTCTATCGCCTCGTGCTTTAAGTGGACCAACATTGTGATTAGACCAATTTGTCTAGAGAAGTGAAGTTAGTTTTGTACCATTCCAACTGATCGTGGCCCATTGGGATCAGTTTCTGACTACGTGGGATTTGAATCAAATTGCTGTTGGGCAAACGTGATAGCAGATACCTCCGTCGTTGTTACCCGACTCGCTTGAAACATATTGAGGAATATTTGTTTTTAAAATACGAACCAACAAATTTCAAACCCGATGGAACGCTGCTGGTTCGCATCTATATTGAAACGTTATTTTGCAATTGTTAATTTGCTATCCTCATTTTGTTCATGCTTCAGTATGAAATGAAAATACTTTGAGGAAAATCGACCCGTTCGTGATTTTGAACACTAGCAGGATGGAGATAGACAAACCGAAACGAACTATTTTCGAGGGAGAAAAGTGCACACTGATTATCATGTTTTTCACAACGACGAGATAGCAAAAACCAAGGACAAGTAGAAAACATGTCGATCAGGTTACATGTTGACTGCTCAAAACAACTGACGATCAAAACACCAGCAAGTTGAAGAAACACTTGACCAGACCGATCTAAAGTCGGGTGCACCATTTTGATAATATAATCCACTTGGGCTCGGAATGAGGAAGCATCGGAAAAATAGACCGCTGTTTAACCTTGCTGACCGAAGAAGGATCAAATATGAACAGAAAAGACACATTGCGCCGAATAGATTCCCTCGTAGTTATTGGTATAGTCTGATGCTCTTTCGGATTGAGCGCAAAAAAGGTCAAATCCGACAGAGCATACCAGGAAGCAGAAAATAATCTGACGTATCAAACAGAGTGATACGAAAATGGTCTACAGCATAATCGGTTAACTCATTTCCATTAGAATGCGCATCTATATTGAACAGCAGTGTAACGGGCGAACCACGTGATCCGAACAAAATATGATCTGCATAGTTAACAAGACCAGACAAAACACGCCAAGGTGCAGCAGCAAGGCGGTCAATCTAGGCGTTGAAAATGTGGGCGCAGTGCCAAAAATAAAACTACAGCGAACATCGAGCGAACGAGCGAGCAAACTGGCATAAAAGGGTCGTGGGTCAGGTCATACCTGCCCATGATGTCATGTAAACTGCAGGACTGCAAACGCGAACAAACGATGCATGTACTGCGTGAGATGGACGAAAAGGTGTGACCCTCGAAGTGGTGGTGCGGGAGAACTGGTCGTGTCACGTGCAGATCTGACAAGTGGTTTGAGCTGATTGACAGCATTCGGGGATAAAACAAACGGCAGTCTAAAGCGCTAATCCTTGCTTACCTTCATTCCTTAGTTCGACTAGACAACAAAAGAAATGAAGGTCAGGGGAGGCGAGACAATTAGCAGAGTAAAAAGATACAAAGATGAATTTATCGTAATGTGAGTGATCGGAGAATCGAGAACGAGTGGAAATAACTATAACTAAACATGCAATGAGTGCACTTCGTGTTAGTCGAGAAGTAAAGGGAGGCACGTTTTCGGAATGTATACCTGCTTTGGTCGCTGCAGATGCAGCGTCCAATCGGATATTTCGACGCTCCACCTTGCGTGCGATGTGGCTTTCAATGGCTACAGCAGCGGTCAAGTTACCGGGTAGTTGCTTGTCAGACGATTTCTCAGCTTCAGCACGGGCCTCGGCAACGCTCATACCGTGCTTGTCACCAACTTTCTTCGCCCACTGTAATTCTGCCGGTGTGCTGCTAACTGAGTCATCCTTCCCTGGTAATGCGAGTTGGCCGACAAGCTCATTGAAATATTCAATCAGAAGCAGAGTTGCCTCTTGATGGAGACATAACTGCAAATTCAAGAAAAACAAAATTAAGTGAGATCAAATGTGACTGTTTGTGTGCACCACTTACAAGACTTCGCTCCTTGTTCTTTGTTCTATTATCAGTGACTAGCAGTGCCATCGAAATACATCACGAATGAAACATTTGGAAAGATATAAGCAATAAATACGCTGTTTTGTTGTTGTGGAGGACTAATGACTATCTCGCCAGCTTATGAAATGATTCTTCGAACGCTGAACTCGCCGTCGAAGATCAGTTGGATGACAAGCGGTGCAACTCGGAGCATGCTGATTCTAACATCTAATGGGCATGAAAAGCAACAATACAACTTCAAATACCCTTAACAACTTTACATGTTTGCGTATGCATGCAGTGGAATGATTATACCCAATAACCTCAAAGGCCTACTGCACTATAAGGGATAACCTGCAACCAGACCCTGAGAGTTAGAGTGGAAAACCAAATAAAGTCCCAACAGACCACGTGTGGTAGTGAACAGGGCGATAGTGAATTACCGTCTACCAATGAAGTATTCAATGATGGTAGGATTCGAACCTCGGACCTCCGAGGTGGTGCTTAAACACTCTAAAACACTCGACTACCACCGGCCTACTCCTTCGAAAGTTCACAAATGCTTCTTATTTGGGTAATCATTTTCTCTGTTAGATAAAACCGTTCCCTTGGCCCCCAATGCAACTATTACTTTGCAAGAAAATTAGTTAAACCAGCTACGCGGATAATATCACAAAGGAAAGTGAACTGAATATCAAGAAACTGAAAATAGAAGCTATCGATACATGTGTCGCGATATCTGCTGAGAGCATTGGACATCTCTGATCCGTAGCACTCATTACCCTCAACAATGAAGTGTGCAACTTCAAAAGTTCGATCTAAGTGGTAGGAGATTCGTAATGTTACAGAATGATTAATCACATTGCTCCAACGCGCAACTCGCTCCTGGAAATCCGTGGAAACATTGTATAGCTGGTTCAACCCTGTTAGGGGTCGCCAGTAGCGCACAACCTTAACAGTAATTTGAAACAAGCCACTAAATGCCCAATTATATAACCTAATGGTTAGTGTGTGTGTGTGTGTGTGTGTGTGTGTGTGTGTGTGTGTGTGTGTGTGTGTGTGTGTGATCCACAATCATTTGCACTGGGTTCGGGTAGCAGCTCGGACCTAGTGAATGTGACCTCCAACGAGTCAAATGTAACAACTCTGCAATTATTTTATGGACTATTATTGGTGACCTTAGTTTCAATACCGCATAAATGAATTATTTATTGTTTGGGGCGTTTTTCTGCTTCAGACCAGTCAGTATTCTAGTTTGTACTCGGTACTCGCCTCAGTGAACAGGGGGTAACAAAGGCAAGTAGGGATTGATCTCTTGATTGGATTTTGCACGTTGGCCATAATATATTATAAATACGTAGACGTTCAACGTTGCAGTTAAACAACGATAGTCTTCATATGTGCTGTGCACAAAAACCGTGTTAAAACAATAAAAACTGAAGTACAATCCATTCTGAACTCATTCTGAAGCTCACTTTGAAAGTTTTCAGGAGTTCGGGAGCAGTAAACACAACAAGAACCGAGCTGCTACATCTTTGGTGGTAGATAGTAATACATTGTTATCCGAATTGTTATCACAGCTGACCGATTGGGACTTTATGTAGTACTCTACTCCAAGTTTCAGGGTCCGGTTGCCGCTTATCCCTGATAGTACAATGGGTCTTCGTGCTCAAACATGTAATAAAAAATTCTGCTCTCCAGTGAAGAAATGGAAAACTGGTAGACAAACCCAGAAATTAATTTCACAAAACGAATTTTCTCACCTCGAGTGTTTTGAATTCGCATCGTAGGTGATGCCGAGTGTTGTTGTAACGAGTTTCGAAATCTGGAGCGCTCTTCTCTGCGACCAGCAAATTTACAGCCAGCAAATGATGACCTTCGACGTGACGCCGTGTTTTAGCTAGGCACACAGGCTCCTTCGTCTTCGAGTCCAAGTAGCTCGGAATAGCAATCGACAGGGTACCGATGTGGGCCTGCATTAAGTGGCCATGATTGTAGTGATGGAGATCGAACCAGTTTTCAAAATAAAATAGAAGAAATAGCATCGTAAGTCCCGGAGGAAAAAGGTCATTATGGAAGTTATCAACAGTAAACGAGAGTTCAAAGCAGTAAACTTGAGTGAATGGGTTCGAATCGTGAGACTAAATGATAAAGAACATCAAATTTGTGTAGGAGGGACTATAAACGATAGTACGAGGTAGATAGGGGAAAACATCACGAATAGAAAAAATCAACAGTTGCAATATGTCACCATCTGTCTTAGTCGCACGGTAAGTTGTCATAGATTTAAAGCCCGAAGTGTTAAAAGTCAAGCCTTTATCACCAACTGGGTACCCTGATTCATCTGGTAAAAACTACACACCTACCTCAGCAAACGTCTAGGAAGTTCATCTGGAGGCATCCGAAAAAGTACCAATTGTTTTATCTATCTACATCGTAAACTCAACACTCAAGCACTGCCGACCGCCGTCTCCATTAGATGTGAACGAGACTACAAAGACTTCGGTGTTGAAATATCAACACCATTCGAACCTCCTTCACCAGCGGCGGCCAGGTTTTCGAGCAGTGTGGTAGAGCTGACGTGAACGGTGTAGTGCACTCAACTCTTGACGGACTCTAAGACACCACCGGTGACTGAGGTCGGCAAGCATCAATCATGCCTTCTGAATGCGCGATAACACTTCAAGTGGCATTCAGAATGCAAGTGTAACGAAAAACGGTTGCTAAATGCATCGTGAACCTTTCTAAGCGTTTATCTATGCCGGCAACAATAGCGCTCAAAAGTCACACTCCACCAGACGCACGTGATTTGACATACTATGAACTCCATACACACCGCCTGTTACATCTTTTAAAATAACGAAAGTAAAAAAGATAGTTCAACTATGGCGCACGATCTGGCTCGGTTATTTTTCAACAATATATTGCGCACGTCGGGAGGGGGGATACTATAATGAATTGCTGTCAGTATGGTGAGCGCACTCTTACACCAGGTTTCGAAATAGTAATGTGCCCTAGTGGACTCGAGTAAAATTCAGAACAAGAGAACCTCAGCCGAACAACAGTGACCCGTTTATCATCCATATATTCAGGTAACCGTAGCTTACCAAATCACAAACTTAACCAAATGAGCGCGATGAAACCGAGATTGGCGTAAGGTTCTAACGAACTTCCTATATTACTACCCACCGAATGAAGTTTGGATGATACGATTTTTGAACAAAGATACTCGACGACAGGTCAGATTGTCCGTTGTCCCGATGACAGCTAAGGCGAGTGGCATTTCTGTCAAAGATCAGTCGGTGTGCAACAAGTGACAATGATACGAACACGCAGAAGGAGGATTGTCGACAGATTTTTATGGTTACCTTCAAACGGCAAGAGAAATTTTATTTTTACTTATCAGATTTCAAGGGATATTTAATGTGATATTAAGTTTCAGATACATATTAGTCACGGGTTTGTTCGGTAGGATAGTTCAGCACATGTATTAGTTGTGCACTGAATTTATACCAACAACTACAACCACGTTAACATCTATTGGTTAATTACAGTTCTTTCAACCATTAATCCTGCACTTCAGTGCTTTGGCTTTGATTGCTACCTCGTGGCAGCATCGAATCAGAAGTGGAATGAACAGCTTAGAGAGGAAATAAATAAAAAAGGAGTTATACCTGGAAATTCGGTGGGCGATGAGGGTTCGAAGCCAGGACGCCACTGTACATGGTATTCATCCAAGCCCTCTAGTGTCTCCAAACATCCGGTGGGCGGATCTCGTCGATCCCAACTCGAAGCATGACACATTCTACTAGGTCAATCTCAACTATCATCATTGTTTTATTATATGCTTGCGTATCAATGCAGCGGAAGGGCATATTCTATGGCCTAGAAGGCTCACTGCACTATCTGGGATAACCTGCGAACTGATCCTGTGGCTTGGAGTGAAGAACCACATAAGGTCCGAATAGGTCAATTATGTTGAGAACATAGTATCAGCAATGCTGAGATTAGATGTAGGGAGCCGAAAAACAGAAGTCAACCTTAGAGGTGGTTGGGATATGTGTTACACATGCCCATATATAAACTCCTTCGGTGTATAGTCTATCCACAAGATTTGGGATTACCTCAATTCGGTTGAAATCCTGGAATACGGTCGAATTCCAGTTTATACTACTGATACTACTCTCTCTCTCTCTCGCGAAGCAATAGTCTACTGTGTTTTTGGCTACTAAGAGTTGTCAGTTGTATAAACTGGAATTTAACCGTATGTTATTATTTCGACCGAATTGAGGTGTTCCGGGAATTTTTGGAAAAGAGCGTTCACTTCTCCAAGGCAGGTAGTGCGTGGATGATGAGCCAGTTCTTGAAACAGTACGACAGTGACCATAACAGAAAGTTGTCACATGTGGAAAGCTGTCCACATCCACGCGCGGCATGATGATTCGCAAGAAATTGTCAGTGAATTGACTTCCCTGCGGTCAGAATCGTGGGAATCCAGTGGTCTAATAATGTCGCCATCCAAATCCTGAGACACGGCGGTCTTAAGAGCTTCAAACTACACTGAGTATTTCAGAGGTGAAATGATATTTTAACCTGATCTCGATCCACTTTACACTGCCTGTATGGGCGAAATCGGCTGTTTGGGAGGAAATCGCATTGTGGCAGGATGCTCGATGTTCTACCGAGAACCCTAATTGTTTCGAGTCGGTGGTGACTGCCGAATCCAGTTAACTTAACCATGAGTGCTTGTGATAAGCTGATGTATGTTTTCCACGGACTATAGTGTCCCAGCAATATGAAAAGCAGTACACTTTGTTTATTTGCATTTGAGCAGTAGGAGATTAGATCCATCAGGCAGTTTCAACGTTCAACTCACCATTGAAAATCATGGAAGCACTGTACAGCCGTTTCATTTTTGCTAGGAATCATCAGCAGTGCACATCCGCCGAGCCCCCACGGGGACTCGAACCCGGGGTGAACGATTGTGAGTCGAACACCTTAACCACAAGGCTGTCCAGGCTGGCTCTCAGCGGTTTGTTGAACATGCATACTACATGATATAGCACCCTTCCGTCACTGGCTTTGAACGGTAACAACCCGCTTCCCGCACAGCGATCCTGTGATGGATGACCTCATTGGATGCTATTCATATGCGACGTGATTTCGGCCGATAATTAACGACCTTTAACTTCGTAAAACGTCGTAAAAATAGATACTGTTTTGACATTGACCTAAGCTACCCTGAACTGGCCACATGAGATTCACAACATCCTACAAGTTCAACAGACCCGACATTAAAATACTAGAAGATATATGTCAGACAACATGAAGACCATTTCCGGATTGGAACTGCGAGCCGAAGGCCAATTCGCTCAACTTAAGCTGATACGAAATAGAGAACCAAAACCAATGACTGCATTTTTGCTAGATTATTCAGCTTAGGATAAATAGTCAAAATTTGGAGCAGAAATGGATAATTTGCTCATTTTATGGAATAAAATGCTTTTCAATGTGCGGAAAAGAGAACAAAACCAAAAATCTGCAAAAGAACAAGGAAGAAATAGGACAGCTTGTTTACCGCAACACCGAAACAGAGAAAGAACAGGGCTATTCGGATGAGATTCTTGGTAAATCCATATGATCCGAGTATTTGTTTCAGTCAAAAACAGACACACACACACGCCAACAGACAAATAGCTATAACTAACTCGATCACGAAAATCGCGTCGTTGTTTAGACTGCTAACCTGAAATTCTTGATCCCAACGGCGTTTCATCACGTTTGTGCCCACCTCATGGACGGAAAAGCACACAATCACTGTGTCTTTAACCGATTCGTCCGACGACTCGGATTCCCGTTTGAGGATCTGCAGCTGAATCTACGTAAGTGAACCAAAGGATGTATGCGATGCAAGGTGAACAAATGAACAACGATTATGGTAGAACGATCAGGGTCACATGAAGACATGTGGCTTGGGCTTGGTGTTACAACGTTTACAGCAGTACGAACGCATGTATTTGCACACAGTGAAGGATGAACATTTTTCAACAGCATGAAATTCAACAGGACAACAAATAAGGTGATGTTCGCGATGGTTGTTCAGACAAATTCAAAGTTCGTGGGAATATGAGCACATAGTTATATCTACAATTGAGACCTGAATTTTTGGGCAATGTTCATTCTACATGAACATAAAAACCTACCCAGGTTATTGCCAAAGACTCCGCTCTTGTGTTCTTTTTCTTATCACTGCTGCGCCACCTAGAGAGCGACCGCCGTGCCCTCAGTGCTTTGTCGCATTCCGAACTCCAACTGCGGCCCCAACATGCTCTTCTTCAATGCTTATATAACCTCCCCTTTATTCTACCCAAATCAAGTGCCGATTATTTGAATCCAATTTAAATTCCAATTCCATTTCGGTTTTTTCCACTAACTAGTGTTCTCTTTTGGGTCCAAATGCTCCCCCAGCTGTGCGCAACGACACACATTTGCACACGTTCTCCTACTTACGTTTGACCGGAATTTCGAAATTGAAGTGTTGTTTTTCTATTTGATCAGACTTTGCGTAGCCAGACGTCTATATTTCAGTCAAGAAAGATTTATACTCAGCAACTCATCGAATCCAGAGAAATAATAAAAAAATAATGATTGCATATCAAATTGCCGAGGAATTCGGCTGATACTAGCGCCCGGTTTAGCAGGATTCGGACCGGCTACGGAATAGTAGAGTTTCTGTATGTGGTGATGCAAGAGGGTATGGATCGGGAAGAGGAACGAACGGAAGCGAGAGAGTTACACTTGGATAGATCACTATATCAAAGGTGAGTGCTAATTGCAAGAATTTTGTGCGCGAACTTTTCACATGCGGTCAGATGTAATTCACACAACCCAGCAGAAAGCCTCAAAATGCTTCAGAATGGCCGGGGGTAGGTGTCTCAGGCTCCGAGATGGCTACTCGTCTTGAACGCCTTTCAAAATGCTCCCCATTGACCGTGCATCTGTCACAGTCTCTGTTAAGGAAGTCTCACTTACTACTTTCTCGTGGTGGGGGTGCTCCTGCTAAAGCGAATGCCTCGCGTTTCCCACAGGGGTAGCTGACTGAAAGTCAGCCTAGGAGAGATGGTTAAACCGTGATTCCAAACCAACCACGACGGCGTGGGGAATGCAACATTAAGTTCATCGGCATCTGTGGTGAAGAAGTGCACTCAGCACCCAGGGTGTCTGGCCCCATCCGAAAGGCGAATGAACTGAGCATTCAGTCACCGGCTTCCATTCCTTCCAGAAGAGGTGAATGAACCATACAACTGGTCACCGGCTCATCTGGACCAATCATGCTGCCTTGCAAAATGCGCCTAACTGAGCAAAGGCTAGAGGTGCATCTTCGAATAAAAATGCCTACTCTGGACTGGAAGACCGTGTAGTACAACAGTCCGGAACGCAAGCAACCGTGATAGATTGTACTACTATCATTGACTGCTCTTCCTTGCGCAGAAACGATCACTCTCCAACATCGTACACAACGTGCACTCCCATCCCAGTTTTTTCCATGTTCATACCCGCGGGTTCTTCAGTTGACTGTGCCCGCTGTAGTGCCACTGGTGGAAATCCTGGCTATGTTCTCTTTCGTCCTTCTTCGATTAGCTTCCAAGTCTCACCGAACCAACACCACCGGCTAACGCCCTGTTTCGTCCCTGATTCCCATTCGAACAAGCCACGTTCAACGTGCGCACCCTGATGCTCATAGGACAATAGGCGAGTTCAGCTCGTACACTTGAAACCCGTTGCCGTCAGTGTGTTGAATTCAACACTCCAGTCCCATCATTTGGCTGACGCCCCCATCTGACCTGTCTGTGAAGTTTCACTTGCACCTTTCTGGGGACGATGAGGCCGCGGCATCTGATCTTGCTGGCGTTGGCAATACTCTCAGTGAAAGAGCTGAAGCGGCGCCGTTAGACTGGATCCCAGTCGACAGTCGTTTATGCGCAGTTAGACTCTGGGGTTCATGCAAAACGAGCAGTCGTCGCTCCGATTGACGCAATCTGTTGGTCGTTATGGTGCATGCATCCACCGACTGTAGCCCAAATGCAATCAAAGACACCTTCCAAAAACTCCACGACCTCTTACACAGATCAAGCCGGGCTGATATCGTGATTTTGGAAGATCGGAATGTTAGAGTCGGTCGGCTGTCATTTGGGCTAGATCCCTGTCGCTCGAAAAACGGGGAACGCTTGTTGGTCCTGTGCTCAGACCATCGCTTTGTGGTGGGAAGGGCAAACTTGGTGTGACTGTAAACGCATGCATTAGAAAAGTGAACGATAAAACAAGTACACGAAAGGACTGTTCTTGCGTGTGCGATTTGTCCCCAAGCTTATCATATGTTCGAATTCTGCTATTTCTACATATAGGGTCTTAAGTAATGACCGGCGGGAGCGCGCCGATATTGGTGGACCTTTGGTGGCAATGTGATGCTGGACGTTGTGTGGTGCTTGTGGGGTGGATGTTTGTGGTTTAGTGACTGTCGAAAAAACGTCAAAAATGGAGGAAAACGAAGAGCGTACTGTCATGGGACGTATTACTAGAGAGTTGATGGAGGTACCTGTGTCGTGTGTTTTAAGGGACGTATTTCGTCCAACAAAACACGGTGTTTCACATCAACCACATGTGAAAAGGCAGGAAGGAAGTCAACTCCGAGAAAAGGGTAGTTAACGTCGGCGTTCGTGGAAATCCAAGGGAACTGTCAGCGTAAACCTAGGTCAAGCGCCTGTATCTTTTGACCGTATGTCATTATTGGGAAGCTGTTGGCTGCATGCAAAGTGAGATTGGTAGGTCACAGATTGCGTTCACCAGACAGAATGTGGATAACACTGATCTGAGCACTGTATCAACCAGAAACCGTATTCCAGTGGAATGATCAAAATGTAGAAAAAGCGACCGGGTTCGGAGCCCGTCAGAGGGGTCGCCATTACTGACTGGCTATCTCGTTTCCCAAAGCTGTTGCTTTGAAAGCATATGGTGACCGGCACCGGTGACGAGCTTTCTCCTAAAAACGTCGATGGTACCAACAGTACGATAGCCCAGACGAAGAGGAAGAGTGACTACGACATGATTTTGAGCGGGACGCGGAACGGTGGTACGAGACATACTGAAGAGGTTAGGTGGGCAGTTCATTCTTCGAGATCCGAGATACAATCCGGAACCGATGGTTGAGACGTCGTAAAGGCCGGTGTGTGTTGTGGGGGTTTGCCTCCAGTATTTTGTCAGTAGTGACTGCTAGTTCCGCAAACGAAACACCTGGGTTGAAAAACGCGAGAATTTTCTGGTCGACGGAGGAAGGTGCTTCAACCACAGATGTCTTAGGAGGGAGTCATCCATTTTGTGACCCCAATAAATGCTCCATGTTTAGTAAAAGTTGAAAAGGCTTGCGATCGCCGAGGGAAACATTCGTGAACAAAGCTTTCGGATTTGGTAATATAGACGGCGTAATTTCTTCACACAGTTTGAAATGTGAGTTGATCACTTCGAATTTGCATCGATGATGATGTTCAAGTATTCGACAGAACCCACTCCAGCTGGTAGTTCTGTGGAAATGACAGATGGATCATAGGGATAAGCCGATCGAGAATGGGTAAATATGCATTAGAAGTATTTGGGATAAATTTAAAGTTAAATCGGATCATTCGAAAACACAGGATCACAATAAGTCTCACAACTATGCAGATGGACGACTAGCTAAGAACTTACCGTACGAATGACAAAATTAACTTTCAAATCGATCACGTTTGCACGTCTTCGACGCTGGATGGCAGCCTCACGTTGCATTTTTCGTTTGGCCTGAGGGGCAATAACCGGGGTGAAACAAAAGCGTGAATGTCATGGAATTGAATAAAGGATGTATCATCAATAGGATGTCAACAGACTAAAACCCGAGAATAGAAACCGTTGTCCAGGTGGAGGTAGTAAAAAGTGAGATGAATTAGGTATTCCTTGTAAATTCCTTGTAAAATACGCACTATGAAATTGTCAAACCTGCACACCTTGTGATCTAGTGCAAGGTCAATTTAACTAGCGAACCGCGAAGCTTTGGTACAGTTAGCAAAAAAAGACAGCACAGGTCAAATTAGCCGATGTGAGAGGGTGGGAACTGCAGCGATGAGTACTGTTCCCACATGTTTAGACTGATGAGGAAAGAACTCAAAATACTTGGTGAATGACGACGTTGCACTGAAGTTGATCACGGCACTACCGGTTGCTTTTGGTGTGAATTGATCGAGCACAGCCGCTCGATTTAGTCTAATTATGCCAATTCTTACCTAGCCTTGAGGAACGCTTTATTTTGTTCACGTTTCGCCAGTTGTGGCGTCAATGCAGAAGCCACCCTTTTTCCACAGCTGCATCTGGATAACAATAAATGAGCTACACTCCACGCTGGAATTTTTTGGAGTTGATGTCGATACTTTCGGATGCCCCGCGTCCATGTGAATGCTCATTACTGAACAAACAGCTTCGATCTGGACTGCAGTTCCCATAGTTGACTCCAGTTACGTTCTGCTTCACTGAAGATGGAGATATTTAACAGCGGCTTGTCACATAAAAACCTTTGACACCCAACCTTTGTCCTCCTTGGAACTAACCCAACAGAACTCCTCACACCAAAAGCTGAGCCTTCAATCCAACTTGCTCCACTGTAATATTTCAATTACTGTACCAAATACCTATTGACGTTTTACGTTCGCCGTATGCAAGGATAAGTAGAATGTCAGTATCTTGTGAGATTTGTCTTTCTTCTGTTTTGATGAATTGGACAAACGGAACCCAGCGTTTCAGAACTCGGTGGAACTCCTCCATCCTTCGGTAGGTAGGGAGAGCATAGATGAATGTAACTGAGCGCATCTCCATGTTGCGGACAGGAAAATGGCAACATCACTGGTTAGTGGCGAATAAGTGAGTTCACAATAAACGGTTGCGGATGATCAGCGGTGTTGTTAGAGGGTGTGGCCAGCTTTGCACGCGGCAGCGACCTCCCGAAACAGACTGCAGTTACCAGTTATCATAGCGGACATACCGACAAACCCGGCCTTCACGGTGTTGCGATAGACGTCAGCAACACAGATAACGAGACCCTACTTACATGGAACCTGATATCCCTTCGAATCGTTTTAGTTTGTTTGCATATATCGATTGTCGCGGTTCGACGGTGGTAGTCGAAGAGGCAGTAAAAGACAAGTTCTACGACAGACTACTAGATGTGGTCGACGATGTCCAAAAACGCAACATCCTCCTCATTGTCGGGGCCTGGAACGTAAGCAACGTATCTAGGGGGAGTATGGTCGTGGACGGTGATGAAGCAATGTGAACATCCCGTTACCTTTGAACAATGCAACAGACTAATCATCGCCAGCACCCGCTTTCGATATCGAAGGAAGCACCTGCTAACGTCGTACTTTATGGACGGTCACAGTGCATCAGTGATCTTTTTCTTAATTCCGATGTTAGACAAGGCTGTCTTTTGTCGCCAGTGCTGTTCAGAAACACCAACGGTTGAATAATACGTCAGGCACTCACCGATTATTCTGGTATCTCGTTGGGCCACGATGTTTTTCTAGCCTGTGGTGGTTGATTGAAATTCGGATGTATTTGGATCATTATGACGGCACTGAAGTTCTCATTTAACTTTGTTACCCTCGAAGCTAGTCTATGACCCGGACTTCAGACTTATCAGAAGGACATTTCAAACAGCCAATCGAGTGGCACTTGCGAGTACTTTCGATATAATTCTGAATAATTTTGATATCAATCTGAATTATTTTTACATAATCCTGAAATTGTGTGAGAAACAGGGTAGAAGAAAAAGTGAAAAATGATGGTGAGCTAAAACCAGCCGGTACGAGATGGAGCATTTGATTACCTAATCGGAGGTCAGATGTTCAAATCCCGCCACCACCGGTTACTTCGCTGGTAGACAGTAATTCACTGCCGTCCGGCTGGTAACCTATTGGAACCATATGTAGTTCACCATCACGAAGTTGCTGACCGTGCAGTGAACCAGTGAGGCTATGGAGTACACCCATACATCCACATCGATTTAGAGTTCTATATATATGTGTATATATATATATATATATATATATATATATATATATATATATATATATATATATATATCATAAAGTTAAGGGCTACTTCATGACTTTTGAAAGGTAACCTCGATCAGCACAGATCTCAGATGTGGAGTAACATAGAAAAAGCTTCCTTGACCTAACTGATATCTGGTTGTGACTGTCCCGAACGCCATCTCGTGTCCCGACGATTAGGATAAACCCTTAGCTCAGTATCGGTACGACCTAGATGGGACTGATCAGCCTGTCTTGGTTAATGTTGCCCTTCAACTTATTCAAAACATGAATAAAAATAGTGGTGTTGAAACTTTAGATCTGGGATCCTCAGATCCCAGCAGCAGACGGGCATGGATGAGTATGAGGGTTCAAGCTTGTGGTACAGTTTTGTTACCGGACATTCTAAAGAGTAAGATGTTGGACGCAACACGTGTGTGAGCTGAATTTGGCACGAGTGAGGTTACTGTGACCGAAGCGTTTGAGGGCGGCTACCAGAGGAGGGTACACATTTGTTTGACGTGGTTAGACGTTAACTAGGGTTCACAACACCAGCAGCCCCAAGTCGAGCGACGGGGTGTACCCTTGCTGGTCGTACGGAGGAAGCTACACGATAACGGCTTGGATGTGGATAAGGCGGAACGGCAAGTGAGAACCAAGGTATTGTTGAGAAGGCGCCCCGGAATACATGCCTGGTGTCTGAAGAAGTAACGTTGTGAGAAATGAAATTGCTGAAAATCATAAGAGAAACCACGAACGGTGTCAATTTGTCTGAGATTACTGCTGTTCTGCAGCAGCTTGATCTGAGGTAAAACGATGGTCGGATATTCCGTTAGGAGGCCGTGGGGGAAGTGGCAGCCCATGTCACCAGCATATTCCCCAAAATCTGGAAACCAAGGCGGCCTAGGAACGACCCCCTAGTTGATGAAAAGTTGAGTTATGAACTTGTGCGTAGACTTCAATACGCTACGGTTTAGAGAACGTACGAAACTCGGAAGGGTGCCTACCCAGGCACCATGTGGCATGTTTTGAAAGATCTTCGAAACCGAAAGTGAGGAGGATAATAGATCGACCCAAAGTACCACATCTTTCTTCTGGGCGGTCACTGATCCAACTGCAGAACTGGAGGTGAGACAAATTATCAAAGGGGTTGAAAATGCGTCACCCGGATTGGACAGAGTTGGAGAAGCAGATGTTGCAAAGATGAATATGAGATTGGTGCTTACAACTAAAGGCTATTCTTCAGCATGCCCTTGAGATCAGGGGGTTTGCGGCTATATTCGTCGACATCTTTAAGGCGCCCTGCACAGTGGCGACAGACACTATCGGTAGGAATGCAGTAGCTCAGCGCTTGCCTTAGCTACTTGGAGACTATATCCGTCACATGTATGGCTCATCCAAGGTTATCGACCAAGAGACTGTCATGCGTGGAGAGGGATTAGGCAGGGCGACTCGCTTTCCTTACTCCTTTTCCTTTACGCCAGAGATGAGATGTTAAAAAGCTCGGTTCCTGGCATTGGGTTCCAAATAGCGGGACGAGTAGTAGACGTGCTTGTCTACACGGACGATTCAGTTTTCTTTGGAGAACGAAAGCCACCTGCGTGTCAAGTTAGAGGATCTAAACACCGTCTTCAAAGAGGATGGGATGAGTCTTAGTGCATCGAAAAGCCGAAACCCTGACCATCGCTTCTGATTACGGTTGTATTGGTTCCCACGTATTACAGCGTGGGTGGAACAAGTTTAACAGTGCTTGGTCCTAGGGACCGGGTGAAATACCAGTGTACTGGAAGAGTACCCTGTATATGGAACATGAGAACCATCATCGACAACACAGCTATAGGCAGGTAGTCAGCCTAGACTCTATACCTTAGGAATTAAGGTGATCCTCGCTGTCGCCAAATCCTCCGGTGGATTCCCCGGGAGCAGCAACACCTTATGTCCATCTTAGCAACGTGCGCTTCTCTTACTTCATCCAACCCGGGCGATCCACTTCCAATCTTTTTCGTGGCTTATCGCACCTGTCCTCTAAAAAATGTAAAGGATGACCGCTATCACGAGTCCATGCCAGGTGCTCTTTTACTAATAACGGACCTGATTCATTGGTGGCGATAGTCAAGCTGAAAGGTGGAAATCTGCAAACCATCGACTTACTTTATTTGCCCGGAATCGTAAATCGTTAGCCTCGGCGGACTCAGTTGGCAGTTCCCCGAGCTTCTCAACCCGATCATCAGATAGATCATCATCCTCTTCTTCTTCCTCCTCCTCCTCTTCCGCCTCCTCGTCCACGTTATCTAACGTTTCCGAGAACCAACTACTCACGGTTGACTCGCTGGAGCTCCGATCCAGGCGACGAGCCGCGCGAAACAGATCGCGAGCGGGGACCGAACGATCAGCCGATAGGACAAGAGCATCCTGATAAAAGGAGGGGAAAAAATCATCAAACTGTGCTTGAAATCATAACCTAGTTGGCAATAATCTTATGAAATAAGGTCAATTTATCAAGTACGACTATCAACGTGAACCATCATGGTATATGAAAGTCGACGGCGACGTTGCTGTATTTTCTCAACTGTAACTCGGATCATTTTTTTTAGTTTGGTTTACAGTGACGAGCCATTTGAAACATTCTCTGCGATTTCTATGGACGGCCTGTGCTCTTGACCTCCGCTTGGAAATCCCATCACTCCAGCCCAGGAATGATAATCAAAAGACAGCAGCAAAACACGTCAAATAACTGTATCTATATTATAAGACAACACAGTGTATGAAGCGAAAATAGAATATTTTCGAACTCGGGCGTCTAGTCATGTCATGCTTTGTAGGACATTAGGTGGATAAGCCACTGATCAGCCTGATTTATTATGTCGGACTACTGACAACTTAGCTGAAAAAGTGAAGCCTCGTGCAGTGTGGCGACTTATTGATCATTGAATAATCAACCGGGCTTGGCATGCTCAAAACTAGGAAGTACCTTGCCTCAAGGAAAGGTTTTCTCGCGACTACGTGACAACATTGCAGGATGCAGCTACGAAGTTGTCATATCACAGAGCGAACAAAACAACAGGTTTCCCAGTCGTTGCTTAGCCTTGTAACATCAATCCTCAGCCGTGTATAATGATTCTCAGGCAATTAACAAGTTGAGCATGAAATCACCCAAGCCGGTCACTGTAAATACTGTCAAGCCGATGATGCAACTGACTGTTTCAAGAAAACATTTACGTGAGTAAACTAGAAGAATTTTTTGAGGTGATCCAAATGTGAAAAGTCTTTGGCCTCGGCGGGATTCGAACCCACGCATGGTCACCACCCTCGCTTTAGTACCGCGAGTGCTCTACCAGCTGAGCAACGAGGCCACGCCGGAGGACCTTCGATTTTCTGCATATGGATCACAGTATACCCGCCCAAATTACAGTAGCACATGGCATCCAACAGTGAACTAGCTTGTAATTTGACTGCCTACAGCAGGATTTCCGGACTCCACCAGTTAAGTACATCGGGCATGTTTTCAATGTATTGACGTTTGGCAGATTTTGACAATGTTTTGAGGTGATCCAAATGTGAACAGTCTTTGGCCCCGGCGGGATTCGAACCCACGCATGGTGTACTGCATGATCCATATGCAGAAAGTCGAAGGTCCTCCGGCGTGGCTTCGTAGCTCAGCTGGTAGAGCACTCGCGGTACTAAAGCGAGGGTGGTGACCATGCGTGGGTTCGAATCCCGCCGGGGCCAAATACTTTTCACATTTGGATCACCTCAAAACATTATCAAAATCTGCCAACCATCAATACATTCGAAGAATTTTATTTGCAAATTTGTTACATGTTTTGATATCGTGATGCTGCCTCACGAAACGCGAATGCGCGTCGATCGTAGGAGGTGCAATTCACCGCATTATCCCTGTCAATTGCAGCTATCCTTCTACACATTTTGATGCTGATTCCAAGGTGATGGGATTGCCATTTTACTTCGTCGCCTGTCCGAGGACACTGCTGAGTTTCCTGTACAACCTTTTTGGTATGTTCAGGTCGTCGATGACTAAGGACTCCGAGTTTACTTGAAAGACTGGTTTTCCGTGTTACATGGATCTTTAAGTACTCCTTCTAAACTTTGTCGATTAGGACCTGTGTACAAAACAAAATCGGCATTTTCGCAACAGTACAACAGAACACCTAAACAAGTAAGTTGTTTTGGGGGACCGAAAAAATGTCCCTTTAAGTGTGCTTGGAGAGGCTTGACAACTCTGAGGGCACTCAAAAACATGGACTGAAATTCATTCGCAATGAAAATGTCCCATCAGGCTCTTAGAATGTTTGAGCATTCGTGTGTATATTTTGTTCACATCGAATGCGTCGAATGTAATTGAAACTCTCCTGAGTAGAGGAACTACAATCGGCATGTTTTTGAATAATCACTCTTTATGTCTGGTTAGTTGCACAGACAACAAACAGCTTTGATCCGTTCTTCTCGTGAGATAAGTTCAGCAGATTTTAAGCTTGATATAACTAATCGGATGAGAACCGATGCGACAAGGCTGAGAATTATCCAACAAGGCCAATTACCGGTGACACAAGACTGAGCGTAAGGACGGTAAAACCTGTAGCTGCTAGCCCAGAGCAGAAATTGTGCGCCAATGATCAAGTGTAAAATGGAGAGGATTTCATAAAAAGAACGTTACTAACCAACGGTTATCCCGAAAAATTCGTCGAACAACACCGGAAGCCAAGAAAAACATGTGAAGAACTAATTACGGTTGAGAAGAAGCGACCTTCATTGTTTTACCATTCAAAGGTGACCACTTATTTACTCGAATAAATAGATATCTTAAGTCAGTCATAATGCACTGATATACAGCGGAGCATTCGCATCTGGCACAGACCATTAAATGGTTGAGAAATCACTCAGACAGTCTTGTTGATCCTAATGTCTCATATGTTGCCTATCAGCTTTGATGACGTATACATTGGCAGAATGGATCGCTGCTTGACTCAACCAGTGTCGGACCACATATCCAAACTGTTGTCAAAATCGATGACGCAACGCGGTCAAAGAGAATGACGTCAAATCTCCGGCCTCTTCAACTGCAGAACACTTAATCGCACCGGATCACAAAGTTGACCTAATCCAATATTTTAGATTGATGTTGCGCGATCCCAAAGCGAAGCTGATGCCATTCAGTGAAGAGATGTTTACCATGATGCATCAGCCAGCGCTTTGAACATAAAAGTGTTGGTTTGCCTTGAAACTAACCGAACAGACCTCTCCCTCTCCCCCATCACAGAACGAACTGTAAGAACTTTAAATTTGGCCTATACCAGTGTTATTTTTCTCGCTGTATAATATATAAACTGAAATGTTTTACGTACGCGGCAGACTAAGTTAAACCAAACGCTTGCATCTCGCGACTTATGTCTCCTTTCTCTTCTCAAGAATAACATCCACTGATAAAAGCGAAAAACGATCCCGGAAATGTCTATATTCACCGATTCACCTATCAAACAAGCCCCCAACACACAAACACACACACACACACACACACACACACACACACATAATGCCCGATACAATTCGGTAACACAGATGCAAGTGCTAGAATACCCTACGGTGTTAGTACTGAAGCAGAACAGACGGCGAAATCAAATGCCCGTATAAGAAGACGCAAAATAAAAGCAAACCAGTGTGTTGAAATTTTCAACTGGTGGCGCGCCCCACGATTGGCTGCGCTACCTTTTGTTGTGAACCTGATCAATATCACTTTGGAATTATTCCCAACATCAACTCATATCACTCAGAATTCATTACTCTAAAGAATCACTCACTCGGATTAGAGACACAATATGTTCTGCTACACTATCCCCCACTCGTTTTGATGAAAGCCGGCAAAGATCAAGTTGGACTAAAAAACGCAAGCGAGCCGGTTGGCAGACTGCTCTTAGTCGCACAACACCGAAAAAGATGACAGTTCCCGCATTGGTCAGTACTAACATCCGGTCCCCGTTTGGGAAGATATCTTTCCTAACCAACGTCCCGAACTCTCGGATTAACACGAACACCTGTGTGACCTGTATCCAAGAGTCATAGTTGGATGAAAGTATTGATCACGAACTAGTTCTCCTTGAGAACTTTGAGTGCTTCCATCAAGACAGAAAACAGTGCAAGAAAAAGACAAGTGGTGGTGTGACTACTTACATCAATTTCGAGTGGTTTGGCAAGTCTGAAGTTGTTTTTACATTCTCCTGTAACGGCGTTGACTGCGTGGTTGTTAAATGTTACCCTAAATTCTCGCTTTTTCGAGGCACTGTGATCAGTAACTTGTATATAGCTCCTTTCTGCTCCCCGAGTGAAATCGGCCTGTTCTTTGACGATTCCCTGCCCGTCCTGGTTCCATTACTGTCTGACTGTTTATGCTTTGTTGTTGGTGATTTTAATCATGCACCTTCGCATCCTTTACTTGCTTTTGGTTTAAGTGATCTGTCTTATTCCAACTAGAGGGAACGCTGTTTCACGCAGAATTATCACAAACCATCGTCAGCTTTTCCAATTACAAATGAAAGCTCCTGATTCAACGAGTGATCACGCTCTCATTATCCCCAGACCCAAAGTTTATTAACTTTCAGCACACTGTTCACTCGCCAGGATAGAACAACTAAAAATAACTTCTAGAAATCTGCCACCCACCAACATTACTCTTCCTCAGAGATCCCTTTCCATTGTTACTTCGTGGTTTTCCTTCGATTTCTCTCCTTGCCCGCTAGACCCATTTACGGAGACTGTATTTTTTAACGGCAGAATAGCTTCTCCATTGTGGAAATCTCTGAGAAGGCAAAAAGAGCGTGCCTTCAAACTACACGACCAGGCTTCGGTGAAACGACACTCCAGCCTGACCAAACAAGAGATTCGACGGCTGAACAAGACATTTGCCCACCAATTCTTTTGCATCACCAACATCAAACTTCTCTGGCAAGGAATCCGACTTCTAAGTGGACAACAAACCCGATCAAAAAACTATGACATAGACGCCGACAGCCTGAACGCCGCGTTCATTTATCCTTCATCGGATACCCTGCAATCTTATTTCCCTTGTTCTCTTAGATTTGGAGCCATTTTCCTCAGAAGCCTTCAAGCTTCTTCGAACCTCAAAAACAGCTTCTGCTGTGGATCCGGACAGTTTGTCCTGCACAGTTCTCAGATTCGAAGCATGCCAGCTATCCGGAATCATGATTTCCCTCATCAATAAGACTGTTGATGTTGGTGCCATTCCTGCCTCCTGGAAACCCGTGACATAAGTGCCTATTCCCAAACACTTCAAGTCCAACATTTTGTCAAAACGCTTTCATCCCATCGTCATCACTTCTGCGCTCAAATTAACCGAGCGTGCTATCCTAAGTCGACTGAGTTCTTCTCTTGCTGTTTCAAAAGACCCCCATCAGTTTGCGCACAAACCCACCAGGTGCACTCTGAATGCAGTTGCCTCAGTTTGCCATTTCATTTCGAACAACTTAAATCGTTTCATGAATTCCGTCCGAAGTATTTTCCTAGACTATTCTTCCGCATTCGATTTGGTTCCCCTTCCTCTACTTCTTCAAAAGTTAGAGTCCTTTGGTTATCCCACTTCTTTACTCTCGTGGTTGAAAGATCACTTTTCGAAAAGAACTCAACGTACTAGAGTTGGTACAAGTTAATCGAGCCCTTTAATTAACAACTCAGGTGTTCTTCAGGGTGCCGTTCTTTCCCCGGTTCTCTTCACCACATATATTAACGGCTTGACCACTGCACCACTTGCACAACTTTTTAAGTACAATGATGACGTCGTACTCTGACAATCTATCCTCAACCAACAAGAATCTAACTCTCTTTCGAGAACTTAGATAATATTTAGAATTTTTCGTCCCGTTCCGGACTACATCTCAACGCTTCCAAATGTAGTGTACTTTCTCCTTTTCTCGTTTCCTCTTATCCCAATGGGCAATCAACCATCAGCAATGTCCCAATTTCCAGAGCTGACTTGGGTGTCACAATCAGCGCCAATTTACAGTGGTCTTCTCACATTCTTGATTGTGTTTAAAACTGTGTAGACTGTCTTTTCAAATTCGTAGGCTAAGGCAGTTTGGTGCCACACAAGCTGTCATTCTCCCTTTTGTCCATCAATGTGTTCTATCAGTCGTACTCTACCGCTTTCCCGTAATCTTTCCTGGTCCACTTAAGAAAGATTTTATCATTCTACGCCGCGGCCTAGCCACTATCAGTCGTGTCTCTTTGATTTCCATGGGTTGTCTCATCTCCAAAGTTTGCGATTTGCATATTATAACCCGTGATTTATCCGCCAAGAAGATTCTCGCTGACCCCACCCATACCCAGCACCGTGACTTATCTGCATGCCGTTCGCATCCCTTCACACATTCCAAATTTAGACTTATCCCATCCCGTATAAATGTCTATCGTAACTCTACAGTGCCTTGTTTAGCACGTGTTGTGGTTGACAAAATAAAAGTCACGGAGAAACCTCGGTGGCTGGACCAGTTTTATTTCAAAAGTACCTATTTTGAAGTGTCAATGATCAGTTTTCTCTCTATTTGGCTGAAATATGAGTTTTTGCTAACTTGCTAAAGTCTTCAATACAATACAATACAAATGGACCATAATGGTTCGTCGCTTCTCGTTTATTTGCTGATCAAACGTGATCAAACGGTCAAAGACCAATTACCACATGGTAAGTCCGATTGTATTCTAAAAGATTCCGGAAGGAAGCATTCTAAACTAGCAACTCCATTCAGTGCAAGTGGATCAAGTGAAAAGTACGCCTCTTCCGTAGGACACGGAGTAAGGTTATGAAAACACATGAACAACTGCTGCTAAATGCGCTCAAATACGGCTATTGTGCAACACTCATACACGCGTAGCCATAGACATAAAGATATAACGATATTAGTTGACGGACGTAGAGAAAAACCATACGAGTGCTGTGCATCGACCTTCACCGATTTTACCTAATTAATATGGGCGTGACTGCAGAACACCGAAAAAACATAATTGCATGGTTAGAGACGAAGGACATATTGGTTTAAATATCGACAATAATCATATTGGAAACGAGACCGGAAAACATCCATATAATTGGCTTGGTCTGTTGTCGACACTAGACAACAAAAACAGAACGGGCAAGGATTTTTCGAGCCCACTTCTGTATTTTTTTCCTGCAGACTTGAATTTAAATCGTTATTAAGCAGGGCACTCAACCTCAGCATCACATAACAGAATAATTGTAATCGTCTATAACACTGCACCGGTTGAATGAAAAATTGGCAATCGAACGAGATAACTCAATCCGATGTGAATGGTGTGAATTTGTGAAATCGGTGGTCATCACGACTAGTCCCATTCGTCCCATTTGTAGTGAGAGCTCAAGGGCATATTCAGATACAGAAGAATCCCCTTCTACCTGCCGATTACGAATGAACGGAAGAGGTTGGGGGAAAGCCAAGAGACCTAACCAGCGACAACATCGGAAGCATGACAGTTCCGGCGAGCGCTGATATTGCACTGCACACATTTCCATCCGAAATCACATTGCAAAAATGCTAGGGAGCCGTGGGGACCTAGGTACTTGCAGCCCACCAAAACACGGTATTTTGATCTCAGATGTGGCCTAAGGTATATCAACGAAAGCCCCACATTTACAAGTTCACATGCCACATTCGAAAGTCCATCGGTTCACACATTGGTGTGGCTTAGCAATGTTTGCCGTTGGTCTATAACCGAAGTCAGCGGGGAGCAATGTGTGAGTTTGTGTTTGGTCCTTTATGCACTTTATCGTCTGTTGACACCAATACCGATACCGACAACGAGGCGCGGAAATCCTACGTAGAAAGAATGCTGAACTTTGAGACCGAAAACCTTTTCCTGGTATGGACCGATGAGAAGAACTTCAGTCTTTGTCGGAGAAGTAATGGAAGAGCGTACTTGGGTGAATTCATGTGGCATGAACTTACACATCATTGGAGCTCTGAGTGAACGGATTGCAGTGCAAATTGAAATAAAACGTGGGTCCCACACAAGTGAAAAATGGAAGTAATGGTCGTGAAAAATCTTGGACAAACTCAGAAACAAGTGGAGTTGTAGTCATGTGATAACGCCGCTTGCCACTCGAAATTATATTCCGTTTCCATAGAATAGATTCATCCACGGGCTGAATTGCTCCGGATGAGTTTGTATTCTCCGACGATGAACCCCACAGAAAACATATGGTGTTTTCAAGTCGAAAATAAAGAATGATATACCACCTGGATACACGGCAATGTTGCAAAGACCTCCAGCTGCCACAGTAACTAGAACCGAATGGCGAATATCCTTTCGGAAGAAAAATACAACAGACGCCACTAATGACTTCAGTGATTCCCTGTATCCAAGCTTCGTCAGTCACACAAAGCAATTCACTGGCGTAAACGATGTACGGTCTGCCTGTCGAACACCCGTGCCTCGTAATCACAAAAATGTCATTCCGAAAAACAAAATGACAAAAAACATCCAAAAGCGTACAGTGAAAAATAAACAATTCTGCATTTTTCTTTCTCTCACTAATTGTCTGTTTTACCGTATTGTATTCCCCTTTCCCTATTTTGTAACTGTCAATGTTGCGTAGCCACCCTGCTTGATATATATATATATATATATATATATATATATATATATATATATATATATATATATATATATATATATATATATATATATATATATATATATATATATATATATATATATATATATATATATATATATATATATATATATATATATATATATATATATATATATATATATATATATATATATATATATATATACTGCTCCTGTTAATGATCGCCTCCCGATCACCTGGTTCGATCACATGATAGTTATTGAGCCTCTTAGCTTCGGTCACAACAAGGTCGAGTCCAAGTGCGTCTGAATGGACGCACACTGTGGTGCGATGCGCAAACGACGAGCGCATGGTGTGGTCACCTGCGCGAAATGTGTACCGGTAATTGGTACGCCGGTTTTCATGCCAATCAGAAAGAAATATCAAGCAGTCAATCGAGTGGCACTTCCGAATAACTTTGACCTAGTCCCGAAACAATTTGGAAAATGGTAGTAGCACACTTCTCTAGTGAACTTGTATCATGATATCTTACTGTATAAGTCAAGGAGTGAATTTTTGGAGATAAACGTGATAAAATACGTTCCATTTCCCGGTGATTTCGAATACTGATGTTGCTCGTAGCTCAGGTTGTTGGTTTGTATCGGTTGGTGATCTCTGAGCTTGTCATTTAGATCGCAAACGTTTCATCACCAGCCGAGGTGACCGGCGCACTGACGATGTCACCTCAGGTGGTGATGAAACATTTGCGACCTAAACGCCAAGCTCAGCGATCACCAACCGATACATACATCCCGCTTCTATGGTTATCAGAAGACTTCGAAAATGCACCGGTTTTATACCACGGGAAGTGATGCAGAGAATCAAGTATGCATCGGTCACAACTTTTACCAGTTTTTGTAATCTCAGAATTTTACACTGACTGTGTCCGAAAGAATAATTTTTTGTAAGGGACCGTGAATAAATAAATACAGGAGACCAACAATTACAGTTTATTGAACTGTAGTTAACTGGGTAACCGTTTTTATGATTGAACCAATGACACAAAGTAATGCGTTCCCTAACTACTAACAAGTACGAAACATAACGTACGAATGGACAACCCATGATCAAATCAACCAGACGAAAATGTGTGAAATATGAGACACTGGATGTAAGCATATTCTTCTCTCATTCTCCCCTCATTTCAAGTTCATACAGAGAAAACTGGAAATGCAGTCGTTTTCTCTCTTAGAACAGAAAAGCAACAACTTCGCTCACCTTGAGTACTTCTTCCGGTTTCTCAGGGGTTGTCAAACGTTGATCCGGTTCAGGGAACGGCACATTTGAGACCAATTCGAAGAGGGATTTCAAAACGCGATCGGTCAGGTCCACGCGAAACAGGGGTAAACAACCGTCTAGAAGGATTCTGTTGTCAGCGGAAGGGGATAGGTGTCAGTTAGGAAGCAGGAAGTGACACAAATGTTGACAGCGATGGATTGGGAAGCGGCGTAAACTAAATAACAAGCTGTATGATGGAGTGATTTGAATAACAGGATTTAACAGTGTCATCATGAAAATACGTTACTTTCACATGGACAAAACATGGAGTTGAAGGATTTTGGTACGAGTAGACATCAGGTTCTGTTCAATCGACATGAACTTCATAGCCTAGCCAACGAAGGAAGATGAGTAACCATTTCAGTCAAAAAATACCAAAGTTCTGCGTAAAATGCTTGACCGGGCTTAATGAAAAGAAAGTTTTACTCCGACAGAAGACGACCTGGTGGTGCCCCATTTGGATCAAAAATCAGGACAAGTAGTGCCACACTCATTGACTTACTTTGGCAGATTTGCATCATTGTGCAACAAACACCGTTTCAAAGTGAGAGTCATGCCTAAAGGTCGAAGAATGTGGCTTGGCGATTGATCTTTGGTGCGCAGAGTTCGCCAGTCTTCATCTGAAAAATAAATACAGTTAAATCGAACGTAACACATGAGTACTCATCGGTCAAACAGTTCCAAAAATCTTTCGGGGTGAGGTCAAGTTGAGAAGACATTAATTGATTTCATAACGTGAACTGAGCACCACAAAATCACTTTCCTTGACGGAAGTCTTCTAACTTATTCTATTCTTCCCCATGTTAGACGGGGATAGCGATAATGTGCTAACTTTTCAAAACATAGTAAGGAAAGTTGCACTGCCACCATGGGAACACAAAAGAGTGATCATCGAGATCGGCACTGACTGTAAACAACGAACAACTTGAGATGATATTACAAGACGAATATTCCCTTCCGATATTGTCCTGACCGATCGGTCAATTTTAATTCGCTTGGAAGGAGATCGTCTACTGTTTTGTAGTAAGTTGTGCAGCGATTTGTCAGGAACTAGATGCACCTGGCTCAGATCTTCTGTGTAACTTAAACGTTTGTAAGACAAAAGTCTGGTGTCGTTATTCGTTGTTCAGCAATATTAGTGTCCAGTTGAGAAAATCGGACCAAAGATGTGCAGACAGGTGCAGGTTACAGACAGCACGTCTATGAGCTTAGAGAAACTGGTAATTTAAATGAGCCGACAGCCGATACCAGCACTCGGTATTTGTTGTTCAGCCCAAGACAGCTACCTACATGGGACCAGTTATTATTTGCGCCAAAATAGGGAATGAAACAGTGTGGACGGATGAATCGTTTCTCGTGTACCATATAAAACATTACACCAGTAGTGTCATAGATGAAGCCAACATAATCAAAAGGTACTAGCAGCACAAATTCTGACTGGTAAAAACTAATTTACCGCACCAATCTATGGAAAGCAAAATCTATAGATTATAGCTTCATCAAAATGGCAGAAATCAGTGTACCCGAGAGGTATGGTGAA
The DNA here is from genome assembly GCA_948099385.1 of Fasciola hepatica. Classification (NCBI taxonomy): domain Eukaryota; kingdom Metazoa; phylum Platyhelminthes; class Trematoda; order Plagiorchiida; family Fasciolidae; genus Fasciola; species Fasciola hepatica. The sequence continues at coordinate 21,801,379 of CANUEZ040000024.1, read as the reverse complement.
TTGGACTATTTTCACCTGGAACACGACTCATGTATTTTTGATTGTGACCAAATCGTACCGTGACGATCTTAATAAAACCATCCATATTTCAGCCGCTCAATGTCCGAATCAAGATGAGTGCTACAATCTCGAGCCTTGAAATGTGCATCTCTGCATGTCAAATGCTAGACAATGGTTGATGTAAGTGGTATGCTATTGTAGCTGGATGACAGGACAATGTACTTTAGAAACTACGAGTGCTTGGGAACTCTGACGGATCGATTGGGAAGAAGAAAAATGATTAGCGAACACCGTCAGTGGTCAGTTGGTAGGTGGACACAAGCAAACTGAAAACAAGAGAACTGATGTCGTTTAATCCAGGGACAAAATGAAGCCGTTGGTCTAATTCAACCAAAATACTACCGGTTAAGCAGATATAGGCAGATCAGATCGGACTCTTGACTGCTAACTCAACAAGTAAAAAAACAGCCATCGTCATTTAATCATGAACATTAGGGTGTATTCAAGCGTTTTTCTCTCGACCCAGAGTGAACACGTGACCCACTATACGATAACCACAACAAAATAACACAGGCCGCGTGAGTTCAACGCACGGGATATTTTTGCGCAGTATACCCCCTCATAGGAGACATGCATTTCTGTAACACTTTTTGGCAGACAACCAAGAAACATACAGCAACAGATCGCCTATCGGGAAACGTTGGGCAAGCAGCTTGTTTGTGTGACCCTGTGATGGTCTCACATCACCACGCGTAAGGAACTGTTCGGGTCAAAGATGGATGTTGTACGAATAGACATTGAGTTCTGGGGCGAGGAAAAAAGGCGTGGAACACCATCAAAAATTTTGTCATCCCTTAGAAAACGATGATTGCTTCACATTCGTCGCAGAACGGAACCGAATTTCACCGGCACACCCGACATTACCTTTTTAAGCCTTCGGAGCAGATGAACTGAAATATAGTTTGAACTTTCAGTTTGATGCGGAGGTTCTGGTTGCTTTCCCGCGGCAAGGCTCAGATCGGCAAAAGAGAAACTGGCATTTTATGAAAAACGTTAACACTCCCTCCAACATTCGATGTCCGGGTGAAACGCAACAACTTATACCACAGAACTTATTCACCTGGTTTACCGCCTATCCGGACATGGTAAGCTCGGTATAAGATTAACTCAGTACTGCAGAAGCGTATTGAAATCTGAGGTTCCAAAACGCATACCGAGCCGTGCTACGCAGCTATTCATGATGTTCACAAGAGCTTTCAACTTAGTCGGCGTTTCACTTAACAGAACTATGTCGTCTGCATACTAAAGATCTGACTCCTAGTTAGTAGACGCTCAAGATATTATTGTGCATTATTACGACTGGTATCCGAGTGAATGCAAATAACGATCCAACGGAGAATGCATATATCCACCGTTTCTGTGTCTAATTATGTAGCATTGGAAGCCTTTAACTGTGTCCAACACAAATCTAGATCCTGGACATCCGAATACCTCAACCACCGTATGCGTAATTCTGTTTAAAAAATATATTGGAGGTAACCGTCAAGAAATCGCTACGGCTGTGCTTGGTTGTGGCCTCATTTTGTCCAATATTCGAAATTCTGCACGAAGATGATTAGAATGAACATGCTTGAGCCAAAAAGAATGGCAGTCTTGGATCAATATACGGCTTTGGTAACCAACAGTAGTATGACAGATCTGAGTCCAACGATGTGATGCCACAGGAAAACGCCAGACAAAGCTGTGATGAACCAGGTACTTACTCACTAGGAAGAACCTGAATAGAACTGAAAGACACAACCATCATAACTGATTTGTTCGGTTGTAATGATCAACGGGTATACCGTATACTTTTTCCCTCCTCATCCAGGCGTTCAAATTGACCGTCAGCGACAACCGATTGCTCGAAGTGCGTGTACGCCGAGGTGGTTGAGACGAATCCTGGAAGAACTTCTGCCGCCGAATGGAAGCCAGAGTCAGTCGGAGCCCCACACAGAAACGATGAACATGCTTAAAGTGATGTTGACACCAGCGTGATCACGAGCATAAAGCATCTAATCGCCCGACACGCGAGAAGTTAACTGTAGTAACTGGGATGTGTCTCGCGAAGTGGGGTCTTGTGTGCGTTTCGCAGGCACAAAACATATACACTTTGGATATTTCCTGGTTAGAGTAACTGGTTGCTCTATTAGATAAAGAATGCAAACGTAGATGGAAGATAAGTAAATAAAATGTTCAAGCCCAGTAGTTTTATCTAGATTTTCAACTACATTCAAGTTATTGTTCTTATCGTGAGTTACGATATGCCGGTGACAACCACGCGCGGCTACTGGTAAACATTTAAAAGCAGAAAGTTGAGTGGTGTATAAGGAGAAAACGCTGGAGATTTTCGGGTGAATGATAATTCGTCGCCGTCGCTGCTGCCTACACCGCGGAATAGGTTTTGCTTCTGGAACCCAAACCAAGCAGGCTTTTCGAATTCAGTTCGTAGTCATCCAATGGGGTAAACGGAACATAGACTGGGCCGCATCCTTTTGGCTATGATGCCTGGCTTGGGCGAGTGATAGCTGTCTAACAAAGTGTGACGGTTTCATCCACCGATGAAAAAATCACTAGGTACTCCACTTTGACGTCGATCTTGTAGAGATTTTTAGGCCAGCGAACTGCTTTTACCTGTTTATTTGCTGAAGTATCTTTTGCAGAGGCCAACTAGTTGATTGCAGACAGACGTTGCTTACCAACCGGTTCTGTGAGACTGGACTTCTCTGACCATAACTCATTGGCCTGCCAGACATGATTAGATCCGCGGGCTAAAGAAGTCAACCTGGATTGTTCTATGAGTCGTGAGGTATGCGAGCCATCACCCTACGTCACAGTGCAGTCTTATCGAAATGGATTTAATCTGATGGTCGGATATCGGATGATGTATCTTGCTAAATACGCGAGAGGTCAAGCATTTGGAACCCACGCGAATTTTATCTACACAATCTGCTTCATTTCGACATCCTCGACTGATAGCAACAGTAGGTACAAAGAGAAGTTATGCGGACCAAAATGATCAATTCAACCAGAATCAGAGACAAGCAAGGAAACGCCGATGTGTTGAAAAAGTCTGCGGAAAAATTGACAGAACATTAAAAACACCTCCCCAGCTTCGTTGAATAAGACAAGACTGAATTTGTCCAGTGAATAAAAATTCAGCATACTCACAGTAAAAAATACTCGCCACTCACTTTCTTCAACCATTATCACTTGTATTGAAGAAACAATGACATCATATTTATCGTAGGCACCCTCTTTCAATTCATCGAATGTGGCCTTCAGGGCTTTTTGCATGTCCTGTGAAGTTGTGTTGTCCGCATTGACACCCATTCTCTTGCTAACACTATACTCCCGGATCCGCGAAATGTCTGCTCGCAGCGGCCGATTTGGTATAGAATGTACAGTCAGACTTCCCAAGTCGACCAACAAAAGACGACAATTGCTGAAACGGGAAAAATCGAGAGTACAGCACGTGAGGTGGACCGACAACAATGCTAGGATGGCTGAGTCAATAACGGGGTATCACTCCTTTGGTGACCATAACAGGGACAGAATAATGGCTTACTTCCGGTAGACACCGGTGTCCGGCAGAATGAAGTAACTTGGTTTCACGTCGATCATTACTTCGGTATAGATTCGACGGGCAGATAGATGTCGTAGACCACTGACAGTTACCTCCTTAACATCTTCTAAAGAGGATAATACTTGAGATGATAACCTGGATATTGAAGAAGAGAAACAAAAAGATCGAAGGTATTCAGTTTTGAAGTAGTTTCATTTTGAAAATGAGCTAATAAACGGATGAGTAATCTTACAAATGAGTACACGGAAAATTCCATTGATAAACCCATAAAGATATGGATAAATGGTGCAAAACTAACATACTGCAATAACTAATGCACATGGAACAATGGTACATGAAATTACTTACTCCTGTAATCGAATATCCTTTGGTGGTTCGAGGAAATGCACAATTTTGTTTATTGTCTCGGCATCGTAGACAAATTGTAGGGGATCAGCTTGCACACAAATGCATTGATCAGCACGACCGTCTAGCGGGTTCTTCTCGAAGTCTATCGACAACAACTGACCGGAACCTTTGTGATCAGCATCGGATATGTTAACACGACTAGTAATCAGAATCGGTGCGGCGAAGGATTTGGTCAAATCTGCCTGCTTCTGTGTTGGACGCGCTCCAATGGCTTCCAGGCTGTCCAGTCGGATTTTGACACTGTCATTATAAAGCAAGCACGAGAAAAAGGGGTGATGGTTTTATACCCTATATGCTAATATCTGTCAAGTGGTCTAGTAAACGATTTAGGTAAAAGAATCTCCAAGATAACCAGAAGAGTGGCGAAGAAAGATCTTCTAAAAGTACCGTAGTTAAACTCTTCGGAAAGAATTTTCCGTCGTTCTGTACGACTGTTTGAAACAAACGAGACTGTCTTGAGTGATCGACAACAACTATACTCGAAGATATTTTCTGAACCGAACACAATAACGATGGCAATTTATTCGGTCTCACAGAAACAGATTGGCCTGAATAACACAGTCAGCTGACCCGTTGGGTCTCTATGCGGTCTCAGGGGTCTGGTCGCCGCTTTTATATCTAACAGTGCAGTGGGTCTTCGTGGCTATGCGGTATATACCCCTTCCGCTGAATCCACGCGCAAGTATGTAATAAAAAAACTATTTCAAGAAGACAAAACAGGATTTGACAGCCATCCAGTTTGCGAACGTACACGTCCGATTTTGCAAAGTTCTCGGTACTTAAGGTTCACCTGCTGTGGTGAGGAACTGTACTAAGCAGAGGTCCGACAGTCACAACAACCAACTAAATATCAACAAACACCGATAATAACCTCGTAATTAAGGGGTGAATCGTACCTCGCCAGGTGAGCCTTTGTACCACATTGAGTGACAGAGATCAAGACGCACATTTGTTACAGTAAACAAGACAGCCACTATCGTTTCGTTAACAGAAAATGATGGCATTAGCGGTTAGACAACCAATAGCGTTATATCTTTCCGTACTCATTCTTGTCTTGGTTGCTCTGTGTGTGTGATATTAGATCTTTAGTATGAGGCAAAAACAAGGTAAGCTAGTACACTTTCACAAGCAATCTAATAAACAAACTAGAGCACAGCTGCTGAAATGTGTGACTTTTGGTCAAAACAGAAAGACAATGCAAACTGCATGCAAAAAGCGACCTTCTGGCTGTGAGGTTGGCCTGCAGGTCAAAAATCTGCAGATCAGAAGTTCTCAGTACGGACAGCTACTGCATTAACAAAGGAAGCATCCATCCAATAATCATATCAGAGAGCACGACCAAGGATATAATGTTCCAACACATCCAATAGAGGGAATGGTTGAAATCTTTGAGAATGAGAAAACGAGCGCACCTTAGCGCTTGATCCCCAGAGCGTTGTTGCACCTCCGAAGTAAGCTTGTTTACGGCCATTTTTAGGATACGCGGGTCACTGTATAAAACAAAGAAACACTCGTGAAATGTACATTCCCGAAGGGAAAATAAACATCAAAGAAGATAACGTAGTGGAGAATTAAAATAATATCATGCTCCGAGTAAAATGGGTGGTAAGTAGCGGAAAATTTAACAAGTCTATTACCCTGATACACCAAGCAGCACGAGGACGGCACGACATTGGTTGTCAGTCGACTTTAGAATAATGAACTGAATACTAATTTCAATTTCAGTTTTTCTAAACAAGACACTGAACAAGTCATCACCGTGTATTACAGTTTAGAAGACTATGAACAAGCGCTTCGAAATTCTTTCAAAGCTACCTCACATTGAGGCCAGAATAGCTGTCGCGATGAACAACATCAACATTTAGGAGCATATATACTATGGGATTAAGGTCACACAAAATCGGGTAGAAACAGCCTGGTATTTCTCGACTGAAAGGATGGGGTCACATCAGGTGAGTGGAGGCAATGCAAACAGAAAATAACAATGAACAAGGGAGAAAGCGTTTAAAAGAGACTTATGTGGAAACGAATGCATACATTCCACGCTTCCATCGACATTTTATTTAGGGAGCAACAAAATATTAGGTAACCGCTGTCGTTGCGAGGAGCAACTGGGAAAGTTGATAAACCGATCATGTTGATTTGCGTGCAATTGAGGGGGGGGGGGGAGCAGGTGGTCAAATAACACCATTACACACTGGATGTGGACTATGGGAAGACAATACACATACTTCCTCTCGGTAGTTTAATGCTCTCATTGATTTTAGTCACCGATATGATCCGTAACGCTAACAGGAAGTTGTGTTGACCATATTTATCCGGGTCATTTTTATCCTAAGCTTAGGCAGCAAGACAATATTACTCACACTGACTGATCTAGTCCCGAAAAAATCGATTACCTATTCAACTAACATTAGCATACGGTATCTTCAAATGTAATGGGAACACGGGTTGTAGACGAATATATTGCATGCAGTACAATGTACAAAGCCCACAGTACAGCCTCTTGACTGATTTTTCCAGAGCGCTGTTATGAACTAGTTTGACGTTGGTCCGCCGTTCTCTTGTTTTTCCAATACTAACGGTTTTCGTTTTTCCTTTTCCGCACATGTATTCGCATTGTTAGAAGATTAAAGCCTCCTTTCGGATCCGTCTTCTTTCTAAGTTCGTTGCTCAATCATTCCAGTTCATATCAAGCGCACGTAAAGATGGAGTGAGTTACACTCGGCTGAGGTTGAAGACTTTCTACATATACGGCGGAGGTAGTAAAATAACAAGTCTAATGTGACGGATGCCCTGTGTTATTGTAGTCTCCACGGGTCATCATAACCATGAACTTGCAAACTGTCTGAAGTCCCGGTGTGACTTGGTAGATCAGCTAGCAGAGCGCGCACAGTACTAAAACTTGGGTTGTTATCCCATTTGGATCAACTTCAAATTAGTCAAATCTGTCTAAATGAAGCTCACAATGTTAACAATTGTCAAGTACACCGTACGACCACTCTGAAAGGAAGTTTCATCAGGACATTGTATGGAATTGTCGGGCGCGGATTATTTGAAGTCAAGATAACTAAACAGCCTGCAAACTACAGAGACGATTACCATAGTACCTTGTCCTTACATGCGAGACATGGGAAAAATAACAGATAGAAATTGGAACATCTTCGGAAAGTTGCCACAGATAATCACTAACCTCAGCTGGGAATCAGTTAGAGTGAAGCTCAGCTGGCTCAGAGTTACGTGGATGATCGACGAAACATAGGTGGGAGGAAATTTTCCAGCTGTGCCACCAGCTTCCGAGTACTGAATTGCCGCATACAGACGAGCTTTCTCCTCTTTTGTCATTTCGGACTGGAAGCGATGAACAAGATCGTCAGAGTCACCTGAGGACATCGACGCTGTTTGATTACTGCTCGTGCTCGACTCGGACGAGGATCGGGTGAACCAGCCGAAGAAACCACCACCACCACTGGATGCGGTTCGTTTGGCTTTGGACTGATTATGCTATGAAGTGCGATTTAACAAACGATTGTTGTTATAATTAGGACAGATAACTGGGTGTACATGCACCCCAGTTTCGATACAGACAACAAATAATGGATAACAAAAGATTTACGAAGGGCCCAAACTCTATGTGAGGTGGAAACGGATTTGCATTCAAAATTCCTTAATGGACAAAATTTATCAAGGAAGGGACTGAGAAAACCAATTCATGCTTTTTCAAGGAGGATTACGGCTGAGTCATGAAACGGGTCAATGAGCTCTCGAACTGTTAAAACGAGCTTTGTGTGCGTGAATCTAGACGATAAATTAATGTATCACGATTGAAGATAAAACTGTTCGTACTCAAACTGGTTTTAAAGAAAACATCTAAATTTGTCATTAATGTGCGAAAAATGCATCAAGGCTTGTATGTTTAGTTTGCAGAGAAGCCGTTTGGCGCCATTCAATGAACAAGCACCGAAAGATGCTCACCGTACATAGACGTGGGGGTATTGTGTGGTGCAGATTGATGTGAAGCTCGAGTGCTGTGTTTTTATGTTTTCCGTGCGAGTGACAACAGTACAAGAACCACAACGAAGGAATCGGTAATGGTTATGATACTCATGCTTGGTTATTGGCCAGTTGATAAAATACACTCAAACATGGGGTCGACCAGTCAAGAAACCGATAGTGAAGCATTAGCAATACCGAAGAGTAAGCACTGTTTGTAAACTGATATGGGGAAAACACGAAATAATTATGATCATGATGACCTCGTTAGCGATCGATTCGTTGAAAGAACATTCGGTGCATCAGTGGCATCATTTAAAAGAATAACGAGACAGTTCAGCATACGCAAGCAGATTTCACGAAGACGTGGCTCAAAATAACCACAAGTATGCCGGTTACGTCGCTCAGCTGGTACGATTATAAATGTCACAATCAACTTCTGGAAAGGTCCGGGAGTTGACAAACATGCGGATTATTCTACAGAATTACCCATGACGCCATGTCAACTCATAGTTTGGGACTCGTAAAAACACCAGGCCGCTGTTCCATCCTCGTTAGAAGTTATTTGCAATATACTTCAAACAAATCCGAACTGAGACACAAACTCGCCCTGTCAGAATGCCAGTGCCACGAATCACTACAAGACTGACAGGAATGGACATGACCCGTGATATTCTATATTATGGAGTGTGAGGACCCAGGAAGCGGTCTAGTTTTTACAAGTAACAATTGGCAACAGTCACTTTGTTGCAAGCGGCTGACTGTAATTTTGCATGAAATGGAGGGAGAGACGAAATTCGTTAGTCTTATGAATGGTGGTAGAAAAAGCATAGCTGAATGCTACAAAGCGCGTCTTCGAGTCACAAATAGAATAGTGGTCATGCCAATGACTAACCGCGAATAAGTGAGCGAAGGTTGACCGATTAAGTGGTTGCGGACGACCAGCAGCATTGTTCAGATCAGTTCACTCAACCAATAACATTTCACTTTTGTGCTCTGGTTTCGGTCGCTACCTTCCAGCATCGTCGAGTCAATGGCAAAAGGAATCGAAGCATGATATGAAAAAGACCCCGAAAGGAAGGTAAGAAGCGGAAATCAAGAAAACAAGGAAAGAGTTCGAATGCGACAACGCCACTGACCGCGTCACCTACCCATCTCACTTAATGTCTCCAGCCATCCGGTAGGCGGATTGCATGAACCCCAGCCCGAAAATGTGACACGTTCTACTTGACCGAGTCCACTGTTTAAGGTTTTCATATCTTTCTGCATTGTCATGGACTGATCACCTCGACCTTAATTCGAACCACTATTTGTCTCGCAAAACAGCGTGAGCTAGGAAGACCTGTCGGTGGGTGTGCGTAACACGTCCCAGCCACCTTGAGCTGTTTGGATTAAGTACTTGATCCAGAGACTGACCTCTGGCTCCAAAACCCGACACCTAACATTAGCACTGCTGGTACGGTGTTCCTACCATACTCAGGCAGTGCTACGGAGACATCGGTGCTCGGACACCGATACTCACTGCCTATCTTCTACCAATAACAGTCATGTTTCTGAGTAGCGTAAAAAAACAGATCAAACCACCGCAGTGTATATTCGACCCTTGACTGACAACCGGATGTCACGCCGGTGCCACAAATGGTAGAGGTTAGTTAAAGCCAAACGCACCTTCCGCAGACTCGACGACACTTCATCCGATGCCTATCCACCTAGCGAAATGTAACTACCCAAGACAAAACCCACTTCCACTGACAAGACAAGGTTTGGTGTAGAACCAACCTAGTCCTGCAGCAGCATTTTACACCTCGAAGGTGCAAAACGCATCCCAAACATTGCTACACTGTTGTTTGAGCTCTCTAGGAAAGCTTTGTTCTTATCTGGGTATTCACTCAGAAGAACAATATTACCCACGTATTTTAAGTCAGGTAGTTTACTGCCTGGGCAAAGATCGATACCAAAATTCCCACACGAGCATAGGGCTATCTCAAGAACCATTTCAATTACGAAATTGGATAGGAAGGGCGATATGTGACAACCCTGATGAATTCGACTCCTCTGATGAAAGGTGGCCATTAGCTCGAACTTGGCTCCGGTTGTTCCCATATAAGCACTGGAAAAGAGATAAATTTCCCCCTCTACCTTTCAATGAGGCAGTGCCAGAGAACTGTGCGGTTGACTGGATCGAATGTCACTTTCAGATTAAGGAAGAGATATTTTGGGCCTACGTGAGGTGTGTTTGTGTTAAGATTTATCGAAGCGTAAAGGTAAAGTCAATACAACTCCTACCGGGTCTGAAACCAGCTTGATTCTTAGACGTACACCTTTCACGGGTGCTGTATAATCGGTGAAAAGCAATCTCAAAGAGAAGTTTAGATGCAATGCTTACTAAACTAATTCCTCTGTGGTTTTTACAAGACCACCAGTCAACTTTTTTGTGAATCGGTACAACCACCGGTTCACACCGTTCCGTGGTAATCTGTTTACTGCCCCAGATTACGTGGAGGAGTTTTGTCAATTCCGAAACCAAAGCTTCGCCTCCATCCTTGAAAAAAGATGGAGACAACCCATCCGGTCAGGTGGCTTTGAACATTTCCTAGAAACCTATTTCACGGAAAACCTGGTGGGGGAGTGATATTTACCTGCATCGTTTCTCTTGCAGCTATATTCGGAAGGTCCACTGTTGAAGTGGGCCAACTGAACTGCTCCCTGAAGTGCTCCACCCAGCAGTCCAGACGACGTTCATGAGAGTGAATTAGTGAACCGTCAGAGTTCTTGACTAACTCACATGCATCAAGCATCCGTAGGCCGGTATCTCTAAACAAACGGTAAATGTTGCAAGCAGTGCCAATAGACGCAGCCTTCTTCATTTCTTTACATTTCGCAATCCACCACTGTTCACGGTCATTTCTCAGGTTCCTAGTCAGTTGGCGTCTAAGGGATTTACGCATTTCATTGCATGTGGCATTCAAACGGACGGCTCTGCGAGCATCCAACAGAGCCTACTTGAACCGGAGTCTTGTGTGGTATTAGAAGCGGTATATAAGGCTTTCTTGATCTACAGTAAGCATCCATCTGGGTCCTGGACATCCGGCTGCATCGACGACCGTGTGGACAGCTGTCTGAAAAGCAGATCACTGGTTATTATCTAGAAGTAACTGCGCGGAACGGTGCGCTTTGGCGTGGATGCGACCACAGACGAGATGCAAACAGAAGCAACCATGTACCAAGGCGTGGTCTGGGTTTCAGGCATAGACCAAAATGAACGACAATCTGCGGCTGATTCACACTAGCGGTGACCGATGACAATATAGTCAATCTGAGTCCAACGTTGTGAAGTCACAGAAGGACGCAATGTGAGTCTATGCCGAATCTTATGGCAGAAGTTTGTACTCGTCAGAAACAATGTGGTCAGAACACAGCTGAATGAGACGATCGCCGTTATCGGTACGATCGGCCGGGACAGCAAATGGGCCTTTGATGTGCCTTTCGGAATCTCCTAAACGGCCAACTCAGCTGCTGAAATGCCCAGCAATGATCACCACGTCTGTTGAACGCACGCTTCGAAGCAGTTGAAATATACCGTGGTAGAATTCGTCCTTTGATACGGAAGAATAGCACCCGATTGGCACATATCTAGACATAAAGAACAATCATCGACACTTCAGTTTGTAGCTGTTGACCATCACGACGAGACTGCACCTTGACGTGGTGTGATGGCTTGCGCGCCTCTATGACCCAAAGAGCTATACAGGATGGCTTCCTTAAGCCGGAGATGCAATCATACCTGACAGGTCAATGGGTAGAGGTCAGACAAAGTCCAGTCTCCCGGTCCTCCAGGTTGGGGGTTGATTTGAGCTGGCAACTCAGTCGGAAAAACCAGTGGAAGAATAATTGATCCAAGCAAATGGGCTTCCACTAAGCCATCCCGCTGCCTTGCGGATAGGTTCTTGTCAGAACTAAAGGCTTTGGATGAGGACCCTAATCGTTCTCCTGCTTTGTGGCTGGACACCCTAGCAGTACCCGTCCAACATCTCCCATGAACTGCACGAATACAAAGAATTCCATACTGCATCGGTCGTCGCGCAGGCTAATCAGGACCGCGCTGCCCATTGCATCGAGCGGGGTGGGTAGTGATAAGTGTGCTACTGCTCAGAGTTCCCTCTCTGTTATTCAACCTTTGTCTTCTGTCCCTAACCATCCCTCTTTGCCCCATCTATCCACCCATAATGCTCCCACTGATAACACGGTCGATACTCGCAACGATTCACTGTCAAATAGTGTCGGGAATAATCCTCTGTCTGGTAACTCACATTTTCTGAAGCCCCGTCAGCCTCTGAATCTCGGCTTCTTCAACGTGCATACACTCATGCAGGTTGGTCAGCAGGCGTGCCTAGCCCTCACATTAGATTCTGTGAAGGTTGATGTCTGCTGCTTAAGCGAAACGCGTATCCAGGATTCGAGCAATGTAATTCAGCTAACTGCTCCTGGTATCTCATCGAGGTATATTCTGCGCACCTCAGGAGACGAAGCAGCTAGAGCTGTGGGTCAACGTGGTGTAGGAATTGTCTTGACTGACAAGGCTGAGGCTGCCCTATTAGACTGGATCCCTGTTAACAGTCGTTTATGTGCTGTGAGACTCCAAGGGTCAGTCGGCGTTCGAAAGGACAGTTGTGTTAAACGCAATTTGTTCGTGATCTCGGCGTACGCCCCAACGGACTGCAGCTCAGACTTGCAGAAAGATGAGTTCTATGATGCCCTCGCCACTCTCGTTCGCAGCAGTAAAAGTTCTGACATTGTAGTGCTAGCTGGTGACTTCAATGCACAAGTTGGCAAACTTAGTGCGTCAGAAGCCTGTTTAGGTGGGCGTTGTGCTTTACCCGCTGAGCGCACAGATAACGGGGATAGGCTTCTCCAATTTTGTGCAGACAATCGATTGTTCTTGTCTAGCACAAATTTCCGACACAGCTCGCGTCGCACAGCGACATGGCGCTCTAACTCTACAGGTACTTTGAGTCAAATTGACCATATTGCCGTAAGCTACCGATGGCGCAGTTCTGTTCAGAACTGTAGATCTTACTGGTCCACGTACGTAGAGTCGGACCATGCCTTAGTTTTAATGCGATTATCTCTCCAGCTCCATGGCCATCATCGCAAACCGCAAACCGGATTAGCCGTGCAACGTTTGTGTGATCCAGACGTTTGCACCCGGTATGAGCAGAAGTTAGCACATAAGCTAGGATCCACGGAGAACAATAATGTAGATGAGCATTGGGCTCATATCAAACAAGCGATGCACTTTGCAGCAGGTTTCGCCTGTGGTCCTCGATCCGTTGTCCATCAGAGTCATTGGATCTCGCAAGAGTCGCTGAGTATAATGGAGCAAAAGCGTCAACTTTCGAACCGTAAGGAGATGAACAAGATGCGGAGAAAGCTGCAAAGACAAGTTACGCGAAGCCTTAAGAAGGATCGCGAAAATTGGTGGGTCAATGTAGCCGAAGAAATGGAAGTGGCAGCTGCTTCAGGTAACAGTCAAAGACTGTTCAAACTTATTCGTGACACCGGTGGACGGCGAACTCAGGTCAGTGAAACGATTTGCAATAGGAATGGAGAACCCATCCATAACAAACAGCAAAGGCTTGACCGATGGGCCGAATACTTCAAGGAACAGTTTAGCTGGCCGCACGCTAGTGTAGTTACTCCCGTGTCAACAACTGTGACTTCTTGGGTGGTATCACTTGAGCCCCCATCAGAAGTAGAAGTAGAGTCATGTATTCGATTACTAAGGCGGGGGAAAGCGGCAGGTCCCGACGAACTTCTTCCAGTTCTTTTCAAACTGGGTGGTGAGGCATTGATAAAATCACTAACCGCCTTGCTCCGTGACATTTGGAAGGAGGAGCGTATTCCGTTAATATGGAGCGAGTCATTGATTGTTCCCATCTTCAAGAAGGGAATACGCAATGACTGCAGTAATCACCGTGGGATTAGCTTAATCCCGATAGTCGCCAAAGTATTAGCTTCGATTTTGCTGCACCGTCTTACACCGGCTCGCGAGAGGAATGTCCGCGAACAGCAGGCTGGATTCCGCCCAGGTCGAGGATGCATCGACCAGATTTTTACTCTTCGCCGACTACTTGAAACGCGTCACACGCACCGCCGACCAACAATAATGGTTTTCTTAGACTTGAAAGGCGCCTTCGATTCAGTTGATCGAACATCGCTTTTCAGTACTCTTCATCGAAAAGGTATGCCCCAGAAGTTCGTGAACCTAATGAGATCATTGTATTCTCATACTTCTGGCCGCGTAAGGGTTTACGGTGAACTATCCGGTCGGTTCGAAACGACCAGTGGTGTTCGACAGGGATGCCCTTTGTCTCCATTCCTTTTTAACTTCGTCATGGACGAAATAATGGAGAGTGCTTTGCAAAATCTTCAGGATGTAGGCGTCGAACTAGGAGATAGTGAAAAGCTATGTGACCTAGATTACGCAGACGACGTTGTCTGCTTGTTCGAATCCACGGAACATGCTCAGCGTGCACTAGATAATCTCGCAAGAGCTGTAGCTCCATTCGGCATGCGTTTTGCACCTTCAAAGTGTGAGGTCATGTTACAAGACTGGACGTCAACGATTCCGAGCTTGATGCTCGATGGGGAGGTGCTGTCAGTTGTCGATCACTTCACCTACCTCGGTAGCTGCGTGACGACGGATGGGAGCACAGTAGTGGAGGTGAGTACGCAGATATCCAAAGCTCGAGCGGCGTACGCTGGATTGAAGCACTTGTGGCGCCGATCCGATATTTCACTGAAGTTGAAAGGTCGTGTATACTGTGCCACTGTGCGTTCAGTTTTGTTGTATGGTTGTGAAACTTGGAGTCTGCGTGCTGAAGATATTCGTCGTCTTGAGGTTTTCGACCATCGATGTTTACGTAGTATCGCTAGGATTGGGTGGAATAGCCGAGTAAGCAACGATGAGGTAAGAAAGCGAGTATTGGGTACTAATTCAGAGAACGTTCTGTCACAGCGTATCCAACTTAGTAGACTTCGTTGGTTGGGACACGTGTTACGTATGGCAAACACACGTCTACCGTACCGTGTCCTATTCTCCGCCCCTCCCAGGGAGTGGAAGAGACCACGTGGAGGTCAACAGATGACGTGGCAGTGAGGAATGAGAAAATGTACAGCGAACTTAGGAAAAGTAGGTGCTTCACATCTTCGTGGTTGGGGTCTAAAAGATCCGTCTACCAGTTGGCTGGAGACACTGAAGGATATGGCTGCGAACCGCGAACAGTGGAGATCGTGTTGTCACTTTCTATCGAATCAGAATGTTTGATCGGTGTACGTTTGTGCAGTTAGACTGTGTATTCCGTGTGTTGGCTACTAGGGCATTCTTTCCTTTTCCCACCCATATAGGTCCACTCCCTGTCCGTCTTGTATATTCATACTTTTTAATTCAACGTGCAACATGGTGAGAAAGGCAGTGGTCAGTGGGGCTTGCCCTACTGTTTAACGCTGTACGATGATGATGATGATGATGTTGACTAGCACAAAATTGTCCAGTCGAACTGCACAAAAACGACTGCTGAATGGAATCCAGTCTAGCAGTGCACGCTCAGCTCTTATGCTTAAAGCAATTCTGGCGCCGGTCTGACCACAATTATTAGACACCGGATCGCTCGACACACGAAAAGTGAAGCAAGAGACTGGGATTGTATCTGGGTTGCGAAGAGTGAACGCAGAAGTGGGGTCTTGCATGCGAGTCCCGGATACACAACACATATCTATTTTAAAGGTTTCAAGAGTTCTTACGAGGGCAGCTTGTTGCGCCATATGACATGGTGTGCGGACGCTGAAGACAGCCAAGTGAAGCAAAACATGTAAGCCTAAGAAGTGTGTTCACTTCTCCAGAGCCGCAGTTACCCGTGGCGTTTTTTACTGATCTTAAACTAAGGGAAGAAAATTTGGTAGGACCCTTTACAGGAAAGATGTTGGAGGCTCCTGGGCACATCATACTCCGCGGTTTTTCACGCCACAGAAGGGTTTTTTTTGGAAACCCTAGCTGGAGTCTTTAACTTAAAAGCCTGACCCACAAGGCAGTGGGCGTTAACCTAGCACGGCAACGTGACCAAAGAACCCGTGAAGGAACTTCTGGTCTGTCACGTGAGACCTGCTTGTTGCACGCATTTTGTCTTGTCTTCTCCGGTGCTTCGTTATCTATCCGCTTTTCGGGTTCAGTCCTCAGCCCCATGCACCCAATGGAGCAAGCGAAACGTGGACCGGGAAGCATCCTTTTGGCTGGAGGCTGTTTAGATTGGGCTGGGGATCGTTGCCCAGTGAAGTGCGATGACTTCTCCCACCGACGAGGAAAACCCGAGGTACTCCACTCCTACGTCCATCTCATGGAGGTTTTTTGACTGGCCAACTGCTTCTTTCCGTGTTTATTGGCTGCAGTGTCCTCTTCAAGGGCATAGTGGTTATAATCAGATGTGGCCCAACAACTGGTTGAGAGTGAACTTTATCTGGCCCCTGCCCACTGGCCTGTCAGGCATGAATGCATCTCCGGCTTATGGAAGTCATCCTGCATAGCTCGTTGGGTCATGGAGGCACGCAATCTATCATATCACGACAAGGTGCAGTTCCGTCGTGATGGAGCAGCGTTGTTACAGGGCGTGGCGGGTTTTTATCTGGCAGTGAACACCATACATAAAGGTCACAAAAGCTCGCATACAGTAACGTGACGTGGACGAATGTGGTTCGCCACAAAATAGGGCCATTGCCATTAATATATATATATATATATATATATATATATATATATATATATATATATATATAACATTATATGTATATATCATATATATTGACAGGAAGTAGTCAAATATGTGGACGAAAAGTCCCCGGAAACACACGAACGGTTTTGCGGTTACTGCTGCTGATCAGGTACGCGTACCCCGTAATCCTCTGTCCACTATATATATATATATATATATATATATATATATATATATATATATATATATATATATATATATATATATATATTACACCGGTTAGGAATTAAGCAAGGTGTCAACATTACAACAAAATTTAGGGGTAATTACAACAGAATACAAGAAGCAGATAGCACACAGATAACGTCCTGATCTTTCTTGCTTTTTCACCGTCCACTTCTTGATGATTTTTTGTTTTGTTTTCCCGGGTGATATTTTTGCATTTATGGGACTTGCGAGTCCAACAGACAGGCCATACCACATTCACGCCACTGACTTCTATTCTCAGCCGTGTCCCTCAACGTCTCTTAACCAACGACAATCCTCATCCCTGGGCCCCAGCGAGGAAGGCGGGAAACACTGACCGAAGCGAATGCCGATGCTAGCTTCTTCTTACCTCTACGCCAAGTCGCTTCTTTCATCTTCACTCAGCATGTGCATATTTTTGCAACAAAGATTAAGGGTTCCAGGATTTTATTCAACCCTTGTGCAAATTAGATTCGACGTAGATGCTGTTATTTTGACTGTACGAAGACGTTTTCATAAAAGATGATAATACCGACTATCAAATTATCGTTTTTGGTTAAGGTGAATTCGAAGAATGGTTGAGAGAAAATGCCTTTTTATCAAACGCAAATTTAAAACTGATATTACTTGAGTGAGTACTATCTTTCGATCATCTTCTCTGGATGCGATACATTCCAGTACGAACCAATCTCAGCGACCCCGAATAGTTTTTACTGGGGAAATTACTGTACCCTTAAAGCAAGTTCGAAATTTGGGTTCCTATTCGAATCAGGAAACTATCAATACCTCGTGCTATTCCGAGATAGCTAAAATCAAAATTATATATGCCTTTAACATTTAAGGTTGTCATATACAAAGGCGGTAGGACAAATTCAACATGAATTTCACATCTCCCTTAAGCTTTTTCAGCCGCTTAGCCAAATGATTCCGTTCCGTTACGGTGTGAATATAAACCGTGGGCAGAAGACCTATTAGAGACTATTCTGTGTGTCTATCACAAAGCTTGACTAAGTGATAACATGAAGAGGAGTATGCGAAGAAGTGCAAGTATGAAAAATGAGCAGAACCAGTTTGTATTTTTCGGGATTTGCGTGATACCAGGCCATCTTCCGTCTTGTCGATATTTCACTTAGCCTACAGATGTGAGTTTGACAGACAGAATCAACCAAGTCCCAGTGAATCCACTTTGATATCAAACCAAAGTGCATGGAGTATCTGATAGGAGTTGGTAGACTGTCGGGCCCTCAGGATATCTTCCACTTCTGTGGCCTGCAACAGGCACCCAGCTCTCACCTATGGCTCCACGGAGCTGAAGCATGCATCAGCGACCACATCATGGCAAACCACTCGACAGGCCAGCCAAACCAGGATGAGGGTAACCGGGGTTCAAAAACCTTAGCGATATGGTATTTGGCATGCGAAGACGGTTACTCCTGAGTGGGCGGACGAGATCTACCCGGTGCTGGTCGAGTGGTTTAGAGCGGTTGCTAACCACTTCTGAGGTCCGAGATTCGAATCCCGCTATCACCGGTTACTTTGGTGGTGGACAATATTCCACTGTCGTCCGGCTGGTTACCATACCTGACCTATTGGGACCTTATATGGTTCTCCACCCAAAGTCTCAGGGTTCGGTTACCGGTTATCCCCAATAGTGCAGTGGGCCCTTGTGGCTATGGGCTATATACCCCTTCCACTGCACTCATGCGCAAACATGTGATTAAAAAATGTATGATCCAACGACTGTGAAAAAACCTGTCACACTATCAGGGATGCGTGGACCCCTGCTTTGGACTCAATCCAATCGAATGGCGAACGAACTCTCAAGGACCCACCAGGAAACCACGCACCAACACGCTGCTGTCTTGAAGTCCGCCCCTGGCTATGCAAGAGCTAAAAGTGCGTCCCTGGAAAAAACCGAGCGACTCTAGGGACGTTCCTTGTACCAAAAACCCATGGAACTTCAATATCATGTCACCTACACGCTGTTTTCCATGCTACGGCATACAGGCAGTCGCGATCAGAGACATTAATAAAGCTGGCTAATCGTCTCCAAACAGCTAACTGCAGTAAACTTAAGTGACGACAAGTAAAAAATTCAGACGACAGAGAACATATAGATACTGGGTAGTTGGATAAGTGCCGCTGCACCCATAGCACCAACACAACGAACAGTGATGATAATGACCAAATCCTTTTCAACAAAAAGAGTGGATGCATGGGTGGATAGTAATTGTCTGGACTGATGTTCATAGGTTTGAGAACGTGATCGAGCCGACGAAAGATGCTACAAGTGAACTTACTTTTTTCAAATGTAATCTGCGAATTTTTGATTTTTTCTTGCTTAACCTTGAGGGGTGAGATGATGATGCTAGTGCTGACTCGACAGCAATGGTCTGCTTAGTTTGACCAACGAATGAATGAATGGATGGATGGATGGGTGGATGAATGTGCCCAGAGGACAATGACGGATGGTGCAAGAGGAAGAACAAAGAACGCAGCAGGCATAGCAACTTTTACAACGCTGTAAGGTTTAAAAAAGTGGTAAAGTGAAAGGATTCAACATAGTATGAACATTTTCGAAACGAAACGAAAAAGACTGTCGAGCACGAGGCTGTTTATGCTGATGGCAGAGCATCTTCCTGAGGAAGTTTTTTCATTCTCTGAATAAGCATGAATGCAGTTGGGATAAAATAAATGGTATACACAGGCGTTCATTGCACTATCGCAAAGACTCAGCAAGTGAAGTCCTAAGAATTGGAATGGTGAACCACATAAGATCTCGACAGGGTAAAAGCGGTCACGATACGCGTGACAGCGATGTACGGCGATAATTGGCGGTTGCTTTATATTCTGGTTTTCTCACTTTCTAGATGAAGAAATATGACAATAACGACCGATCAAAGCCCCATACGTAGGTTGAACTGGCTACTATGAACGCAATCGCCCAAACATTTTTGTGTAGAACTTACCTGTAATTCAGCCTGTTGACGACACAATACAATGTTAAAAACATCCAAAGCGTCTTCCGATTGCTAAAAGGAAACAAATGCAAAAAATAAATATGCAAATAGGTAGGTGTCCCTCTATTCTCATTAGAAGCAGAAGCGAGTAGGTTACAAAGAGTTGTCGCTTAGTTTTTTATTGACACTGACTATAACAAGTATTCTCATGGAAGAAAGTAAGATATGCACATTTCTTTTAACACGCTCTACTGAGCTTTGCTCCTTGATGTGAAATGTGATAATTCCATCGTGATGAACACATCTAGGCAATAGGGTATTTATGGGATGACCAGTCCTCAAAAGTGGAACCCAATCTGAATAATGATAGTTTCAATGAACCTGCAATAAAAGCCATGTAGTCAAAAAGAAGCCTGAAAATAAGAAATGGATATGAAGGTGTCATTTGGAATACCGCACAATCCGACTGAGCCTTTTTAAGAGGAATTAAGTTGTTTATTTACCTCTAACAAGCGTTGTTGTTCTTGGCTGAACTTTTCACTTCGAAGACGCCTGACCCACAAAACGATGTAGTCTTTCGCAACTCTCCGATGCTGTTTGATGTGATCCCAGGACCACATCTTCCGCCGACGTCGAACGATCTCCTCAAGAACAGCAGTGTAAGCATAGCGCCACCTGAAATAAACGAACACAGACAGAATTTACCTTATGGCTATCAATGCAAAATCGATGTTTTTCCACTGTCCAGGAGAGCTATCATGCGAAGGTTATCTTGAAATGGACGTCTCAGTCCACTTACAAAACCAGCCGTTTTTACAAAGATATGTATGCATACGGGCACGGCGCCAGGTGTGGTACCAAAACTACAAAATGAGGGCGTGCGCTAACACAAAAAGGATTCCTTGCAATTTAGTGTTCGTCAAAGTTCTTTCGAACATTCATAAGATTCGGGAGTTATTCAAGCCAGACGCTGAGCCTTTGCGCCACCGATTTCGAATAATATCCTTCAATGTTTCTCACGAACAACAATTCTCGAACCTTAGTCTCGAAAAGGAAGTTCGATAGCATCAACAGAGGTAAATCACGCAACGACAAAACTAAGATCTAGGCGCCACGTTGCTTCTCTTAGCAGAGAGTTCAAATGTAGCACCGAAATCCAGATAGATCACTGAAGACGGTGACAAGTGATTGCCCAGATTCGAAGACAACTATAACGACAAGAATAATCGACGCTCATTTGAGCTTCTCCCTAAACTTGACCAATACTTCGGGGAAAACGATGGCCAAAGTTGTAATCCATCTAGAATCCTCAGCTTGGAGTGATCGGGTCTCAGTCGTAAAGCAGAAAAATGCGAGCCGTGGCATTTTTACACCCGTTCCTTCTAGTATCTTTGAATCTCGTGTGGGCATCAGGTGTTGCGCGTTGACCAAAGCCGTGATGGTCTATTATTAGCGATGTGACTTCTCATCCGACAAAAGCTCATCCAATAATGCACATTCAGAAGTACTTAGTGTTATTAGTTTTTCTATCCCAGCATCACAAAAAGCAGCTGTAGAAAAATGACTGTGTCGGTCTTGTAGAGGCATCCTGCATTTGGGTGAGGCAAACCGCGTATCACATTTGGACAGCTTTAAATTCAAGCAGGACAAAGCGTGTTGCATTTTCTGTGCGTTATCATCCGACAAGGCATTGCTGTTGATGTATTACAAGTTCAGAACTTCGTTCCCTGGCGTATTCACTTGCACTGCAGGATAGGGCAGGGCTGCACATCTCAGACTCTGAATGCAGGTCCGTCGAAAAAGATCACGGAACATGTGCAATTAAGCGAAATATGGAAGATGTTGACACGAAAGAACAGCTAAATCGTACATTGAAGTGCAAAGATAGGAAGCGTATTGGGCCGTATTTCAATACAGGAACTACATGTTTCCCATCACATACATACAATCATACACTGTTATTATGTCCGCATTACACTGATTTCTTGAGAACCACTATTTACATAAGCACTGGCGCGCTGTTTATTTTCTTTATTTTAGCTGTATGCCCAATTAGTAAATCGATTAAAGTTAACAAAACGATCTCGTCTTTCATTTTGTCTGTTCATTGACAGTCGAATGACGATACATACCGAAGAGATCATTCTCATTATTGAAGATTTCCATAAGGAAACATGAAGAACATTTTACGAGGTACGAATGGATCACAGCCGAAGTTGTATCTTAATTAGTCAATATAGGGGCCGGTGAGAAAGAACTGTTTTAAATTTTATGCTAAAAATGATTACATCGACTGACTCGATGGTCATGCGTACTCAACTAACTAACTAACTGGCCAACACAACTTTTTTATTACATATTTGCGCATGAGTGCAGTGGAAGGGGTATATAGCCCATAGCCACAAGGGCCCACTGCACTATTGGGGATAACCGGTAACCGAACCCTGAGACTTTGGGTGGAGAACCATATAAGGTCCCAATAGGTCAGGTATGGTAACCAGCCGGACGACAGTGGAATATTGTCTACCACCAAAATAACCGGTGATAGCGGGATTCGAATCTCGGACCTCAGAAGTGGTTAGCAACCGCTCTACACCACTCGACCACCGCCGGCTAACTGGAGCCTAGCCTCCGAGACTCATAAAATCCAACGACCTAATCAACCACAATCGGGTACGGTTATCTATGAGAAATCTTTCAGGGCAAATATGGCATTTTCCTCACTGATAATTTGGGACATTCCAGTGCAGTTATTTGTTTTTCACTCAACTGCTTTTTACATCAAACGAATCTGAAGAACAATTGCCGTGGGCGAAACCTCAACAAAAACCCAAGACGTGGGACTAAACAGCCAATGCATGTTGCGCGTGAAAACGCACATGGTCGAGTGGGATAGGTTTTATCATCTTTTAGGTAAGAGATTAGAACCCCAAAAGGGCCGGTCAGATTGGCGGTAGACAACGTAGAAGTATGAGAGTACAATGTTCTCAAGCAGCTGCATCATCAGTGGTGTGGACTGCCGCAGCTCCGGTTAGTGTAGAATCCTCCTGGTCCATAATACGGGAAAAGATCATTGCACTGATACGTAAGTCTGCGCCTCCCGTTCGTTCTCGAAGGCAAAGCAAGGGTCCCCCGTGGTTTGATCGTAAGCTACAAAGTGCTATTCGTAGTAGAAACCGTGCATGGCAACGATATCGGGATACTGGAGATAGGTACGAGTGGTACAAAGCCATCCGAAATATGTTCGTCCATGAGAAAAGAAGAGACATTGTTTTGAAACCACGTTTGCTAAGGACTCCGTTACGGCACCCAAACCACTTCATGCATATTCAAGATGCAGAACCAGCGTTATACCATCTTTAGTGGAACAGGAAATGCTTGTTGAGACGGACTTTCAGAAAGCAGAGGTCCTTGCGCGTCATTACTCATCTGTGTATGCGACGGAGTCAACCCCATCGCCGTCACTGCAATGTACGGATATTACCCTCACGCTGTGACCCTTTCATCCAAATGAGGCTACCAAGGAACTAAAGAAACTGAAAATGCATCAGTCACCCGGAACAGATGCTGTTTATCCGGCAGTATTGCGTGCCAGCAAACTCGTATCACATCTGGCCTACCTTTTTAATCTATTGCTACGCGCGGGAACTTTGCCTAGCGAATGAAAGACCGCGATTGCCTGTCCACTGTACAAAGGGGGTTCGCGGAGGGTATCCACCAACTACCGCCCGGTGGGCCTAATCTGCATTCTGAGACAGACGATAGAACGGCTAGTGTCGGTGAGAATCCGGGAGCACCTCGAGTCATGTATGTCTGTGCCCCGCCCAACATGGCTTCCGTCCAAAGAGGTCATGTATCTTAAACTTGCTGTTGGCACGAGAACGGTGGGCAGAGGTTATGGAGGGTGGCTACAACACGGATGTGTTCTTTGTTGATTTCAGCAAGGCCTTTGACAAGGTACCACATGACCGAATGTTGGAAAAACTCAGAACATTTGGTCTCCAGAGTCCGATGCCTGACTGGATTGCGGATTTCCTGAAAAGGAGGGTGTTTTCAATCAGGTCTACCCAGCCGAAGTTAAGTTGGAATGCTGCAACAAGTGGAGTCCTTCAGAGATCGGTTCTTGGACCGGTTCTGTCTCCGGCCTACATCAACGACTTGCCGTCAGTTTCAGTCACCTTGCCTTGTTTATACACGACATGAAACTATGGCGTGTCATGAAGTCAGATGTGGACAGAAAGGTTCTGCAAAGGGACCTGGATGCTTTAGTACGATGGTCTGACGTCTTGGCTCTACGAATCAGTGTCTAAGTGCGCGTACATGCTTGTCGGGAGAAGGGCATCGGATGTAGTGTATCGCATTAGGAATGAAATACTATTGCGATCGTCGTGCGAACGAGACCTTGGGGTTATGTTATCGTCGTCCCTTAAGACTCGAGCTCATATGGATGTTTGTGGCTCTTCCAGAGCAATGCTTTGTGTCGTACATCGATCATTCAACCAGTTCAGTCCCGAGGATTTTGAACTACTGTATGCTTTCCATGCTCGTCCGAGACTCGAATACGGATGTGCTACAAACTACCTTTGCATTATTGGCGAGACGGTGAAACTGGAAAAAGTGCAACGCTTCGCGAAGAGACGCGTCAGTGGCCTATGTAAAACCAGCAATGCTGATCGACTGTCTCTTGATTTCATCCCTGAGTACTATCGGCGAGTATGTGGTGACATGGGTCCGGAATTGCACGCGGACTTTCTTCCTCGGATGAACGCCCGGACGCGAGTCGTTCCCCAACGCTGCGGAAGCTTCCGCCGACAGGTTTGCCACTGATTTATCGTCTTTCACGGAAAGTGACAAATCTTTAGAACGTCTTGCTGGCATCGGTGTTGGAAGAGGAAGACGACGCCTAATCCAAACGGCGTCTCAACACACATTTGGAGGCATTGTTGAGGAACGCTTCTTGAGCGTGAACCTACAGAGTCAGTGGGAAAAGGCTTACGAGTGATGTTTTCCTCTGTCTTCTGACAAGATTGAACGGTCACAATTCTGTGGCATACCATTTCGGTGACAAGTATCGAATAACGTTGTTTGGTCAACTGAGTCGAAGGCGCCTTTGAAGTTTAGGAAAACTCCCATAATGGGTCGACGGTATTGTGATGCGTTTTAAGTAATTAGGGAAAACTAAAAATCTGATCGATGCACCCTTGATCTGGGCGGAATCTGGCCTGTTGTTCGCGGGTGTTTATGACTAACAATGAGTTGCTCTTTGCTCATGTGACCTCTTTGAGGAGGCAAGATATCCACCAAATTTATGATTTGAGGAAGACAACTGCGACTTCGGAGAAAATCTAATACGGCAGAAAGATAAGGTAAATCCCATGCAATCGCACCACACACACACTCACCATAAGCTGCAACTTCCGCGAAGAGGCAATTCAGGTCGATACTTTCTATACTTGTTTTGTGTGATTACGCGGTCAGTTGCATCCAAAAAGCTTGTCACATCGTGATACTGGTCAAGGCTAAAACTCAAATCGATTTCGGAAAAATCGACTGAGAGATTCAGTTGTGGAACCGTAAAGTTTGTTTCTTCTGGACGCATATGCACATGTAGCATTGCAGTTGATGATAATGGATTTAATACTAAAAGATTACCAAACGAAAGAGAAACTTACAGTAACTGAACCCAGTTTTCGGATTTTCAGGACCAGCTATTGTTGTGCGCATTGCAACCTTCATCCAATAAATATCAAGAATTGAGCTTACTTTAAGAGGCCCTCGTGCCTTGTCGCCAAACATAGCAGAGTCGTGATTCCAGTATATGCCAAGACATGTCAAGTTAATGAACTTAAAAAACGTGGTCAATGAAAGATGTGTAAAATACCTTATAGAATTCTCGAATTGATTCATCTCTGAGTAAAACTGGTCGCTTTTCAGGGTCACAGGTCTACAAGTATTGGTATCGATGCGTATTTTGTTACCTGGAACATAAGGCCACTCAGTGTAATACCAAGCGAGAATATCTGTCCGGGGACACTGTGACTGTCCTCGTATCGAATATGAACGTTTTTGATATCGACTTGTAAGTTTTTCACTATCTGTGCGGCTAACTTTTCTCCAAAGGAATCACTTTTTGGTTCTTCCTTCTTCCCTGACAGAGAAGTCACGAAACGCGATATCACGTACCAATTTTGCTCTGCATGGCACGCGCCTCTTCAATATTGAGGAGTTCCTTTTTCTTCGCTTCCCTGGCATACTGCTTTTCTTTGAGTTCATCGTATTTAATAGCTAAAATAAAGCGGCTTATGGAACTTACTAACCAACTTACCAGCATTAGGAACAACCAGCACGTATAAACCATCGAGTTCCGCGATGGTTGGTTCGGTGTATAGATTTTTAAATGGAATTTTTAGAGTCAAAGAACCTTGAAAAAATCACTGCAACTGATTTATCATACCTATATGACCCTGAAGGACCTTCACCGGCAAATTGAGGTCATCAAAAGCATTAGGTTTAATATCAAGATTTTCAAGCTTGGCATTTCCGCCAAGCAATCCTATTTTCAACTGAGACGCATTAAGAGTTTCTATATATGACCCAAGGTATCTGTTAATTAGATCAACAACTAGCGACTCAAAGACCATGGGTTGGTTAGGATCTGAAGTGAAGAAGCGTGAACCGGCAAACGACCTTCGCGGACCGCAAAAAACGATTGAGGCGCTGTAAAGTTCAGTTCAGTTCAGTTCAGTTCAGTTCAGTTTGCACAGGACTTGGTGTGGCTAGAGCCAATCGTGTGTCCAGATAGTTGTGTTGTCGGCGCGTTTCCGCAGCTTCCAACACTGCGTGATTTTCTTTTTCTGAAAGGCAGAAAGTTTGTGCAGTATCAGCCCTGGCAGAGTAAGGTGGAAACAATAAGTAAATTGCATCTGACCCTAAAAGCTGCTTAACATAACTCGGGGTATACTGCTGTAAGGTTGATTAGACCTTACTTCGCGGTTTCCTTAGTAAACGCGTGCTTCGGTCCTTTGTACTGCGTGGACCACCTGCACGTTACTCTAATGTGCGGCACTGCACAAATATGTTAACCAGAACAGTATTCTCCACGACCCGTGAGAACGAGAAGGCGATTGGGAGAGATAGTGGTTAGCGTGTATTTGGGAGCGTGCGTGAGAGCGTGCGCAAGAGCAACGGTCAAATGGCCACCGCGCTTGGCAGTCAGCGTTCAGTTAAACAATAAACGTGGTAAAAGTATGAACGAAGATGGCAACCGCTACAGGGGCCTCCTCCTAGAAGTCCGACGGAGTTGGGCTTCGATCGTGATGGTAAGCCGGAATTAGTGGTTGTCCAGGAACTCCTCATAGCTTCTCCGTTATATTGTTGTTGACGTCGAACGACTGCTGATGAGTTTACCGGTGCCTGCACTCTCGAGGTCCGATGTGCGTGGGTCCAACTGTGTTTTGGCGCCCGCGGGTCTCATACGAATGCAAGCCGGAAAATGCCTCGTCAGGTCCATCCAAAAAGGCGTCCAGTTGCCGTCTCCAGTGCCAGGCTGACCAATCGTCCCGTTGTCCAGTGAGCGGTTGGCTCCTTGAACGTGCACGGGAGTCAGCCAGGCTACGGATGAAGCCAATGTGACTTGTTAGATCCGTCTGAGAGAGGGCAAGGTAAACTGGAACAAAATAGCGCCTGAGGGCGCCGGCGGATGTTGGACCGTAATAACAACACACAAACGATGTTCGGTGTTGTTGTAGTCGCTAGGAGATCAGAAGAAAATGAAATCATAACTACCGATTGTAATTTCCCGGGTCTGTTGTTTGGTAAATCCATGGCGAACTTCCCAACTTATTGCTAACAGTCGGTTGTAAAAATCGTCACGAAATCGGCGAAGCGGACGGGATTTCGTAGTTGGCGACCGCGACGGCTACTTCGCGTTGCGGGTACGGTTGGAGAATCTGATGGACTAGCTGCCGAGTTCTCGCTAGGCGTAATTGGGGGTGGTTCGAGTGGTAACTCGCTCGATGCGGGTGACTGAGCGACTTGAGTGGGTGTAAATTGGCCGAGCGGCTTGCACTCAATGACGGCAGGTTTGAGACGATCGATAGATACGGTGTCGTGTCGTCCGTTGATATCTATGACAAATGTTTTTGCCCTACGTTTTATCACCCGAAACGGGCCAGTGTATGGCGCTTGTAGTGGTGATCGAACGCCATCGACGCGAAGGAATACATGGGTAGCGGTTCTTAACGCAGTTGGGACATAACTTGTAGACTGTTGTTCACGCAGCGGACTGGCCTTGAGCACTCGCATGTGCTGCGTAAGGCGCTGAGCATAGTCACCGTAGTCGAAAGTCACGGTTGATGAGGGGGCTACCAACTCCCCAGGCAGACGAAGTGGACAGCCATATACTAGTACGGCCGGTGTTGTGTGTAACTCCTCCTTAACGGTACTACGCAGGCTTAAGAGTGCTAATTGCAGTGTTTCACTCCAAAGGGGGTTACCGTTTGCTCGAAGAGCGGCTTTTAATTGTCGGTGGAAACGCTCAACCATACCATTGGCCTGAGGGTGGTAAGCTGTCGTCTTAACGTGTTGGCAACCGAGCGTAGCGAGTAGGCTGCCGAAAGCGCCGTCAAAGTGTGGACCGCGATCGGTGGTCACTATTGCCGGGCAACCGAAATGACTAACCCAACCGGTCAGAAAGGCTTTCGCGGCCTCTTCCGAGGTGGGACGAGGGATAGGGATAGCTTGCGGCCAGCGAGTAAAACGATCCACGCATGTGAGTATGTAAACGTACCCAAGCGAAGGTGAAAGTGGTCCTACGAGGTCGACGTGCACATGATGAAAACGTGTTTCAGGTTCTGGGAACCTGGCTAACGCCGCCTTAGTGTGCCTATGGGTCTTAACACGTTGACACTGCAGACAAGCACGAGCCCATTGACGGACATCTCGTTTGACATTGTGCCAAACAAAACGCTCAGTTATCAGTTTCACCGAGGCAGTCACACCCGGATGAGCCAGATTATGGAGTGTCAGGAACGTAGGATAACGGTGGGCAGCAGGAACTACTGGCCTAGGGCGACCTTGCGACACATCGCACACGATGGTATTCTGGGAAGCTGGGATAGGCACTGTGGTTAAACTCAAAGAACCGTTTTGCCGAAGTCGTTCGATGTCAGGGTCCATAGTTTGAGCCTGTGCCATTGCGTCCAAATTGATGTTAGGCGTTTGTGACAGACTTAGTTGATATACGCGCGATAAGGCGTCTGCGACGGGATTAAGTACCCCAGAGACGTGTCGTATGTCCACAGTAAACTGTGAGACAAAGTCTAAGTGGCGAATCTCGCGTGGTGAGTATCGATCCGAAGCTGACTTCAGTGCGTAAACCAAAGGCTTGTGGTCTGTAAACACCGTGAACGAACGGCCTTCGAGTGCATGTCGAAAATGACGGATTCCCAAGTAGATGGCTAATAACTCTCTACCGAACGTGCTGTACCTTGATTCCGCGGGTTGTAGGCGCTTGGAGAAGAATGCTAAAGGTTGCCAAGAGTCATCTACGAACTGTTGCAGTACTGCTCCAACCGCTTTGTCCGAGGCATCCGTCACTACAGAAATAGGAGCCAAAGGGTCGGGGTGTGTCAGGAGTGCTGTGTTGGCGACAGCATCTTTGACCAAGGCGAATGCGGCCTGTGCCGTGTCGGGAAACACGAACTTCCGCTTACCTCCGCGCAACAAGTCGCTTAGGGGTTGCATCATTTCCGCACAGTGAGGAATAAATCGGCGGTAGAAATTCACCAGGCCGGCAAACTGACGCAACTGGCGAAAAGATTGGGGTTCAGGGTAGTCGCGAACAGCGGAAACTTTATCTGACAGAGGGCGGATACCCGAGGATGAAATAGAATGTCCTATGAACGTGATATCAGACCGGCCTAATTCGCATTTCGCGATATTGATCGTAACGCCGTGCTGGCTAAGGCGTTCGAAAAGTGCTCGTAAGTGCGTAGCGTGCTCTTGCTCTGAAGAACTCGCCACCAAAATATCATCCAGGTATACGTGGACATTTTCCAAACCACGGGTTGCCTCGTGCATGAACCGTTGAAAGGTCTGGGCTGCATTGCTGAGTCCAAACGGCATTCGCAGAAACTCGAACAGCCCGAAAGGTGTAGTGACGGCAGTTTTAGGGATATCGGCCTCTGCTACCGGGAGCTGGTTGTACGCACGAACTAAATCGATACGGCTGAAGATGGAGCAACCTGATAAAGACGAAGTAAGATCCTGTATATGGGGAATCGGGTATCGGTCCGGGACGGTGACTTTGTTAAGCGCTCTGTAATCACCACAAGGTCGCCAGTCGCCACTAGCCTTAGGAACCATATGAAGGGGGGAAGCCCAAGGGCTACTAGAAGGGCGTATTATACCCAGTTCTAGCATATGTTCGAATTCGGCCTGTGCAACACGAAGCTTGTCTGGTGCTAACCGACGCGGCCTACTGAACACTGGGGGTCCCTTAGTGTCGATATGGTGAGTGACACTGGTCGTCACTGCTGGGAGAGGCCCGGCCTGCCGAAACATGGCCGGGTAGGCGGCGATGAGTTCGCTATAAGGTTGGTGTGCCGGTGGTTGAACGTAAAAGAGCGTGACGTGATTCACTCGCGAATTATGACCCGCAACAGCGAAAGTGGTCTGACGATCCACCACTCTGCGACGCCGTGCATCAACTAACAAGTCAAAGTGCTGCAGGAAGTCAATGCCTAGAATTGGGTACGGGACGTCGGCGATGATGAATACCCAACGAAAATTACGCTTTAAACCCAAGTTTAAGGTGAGCGACCGCTGGCCAAACGTTGGGATGGCCGTGCCATTGGCAGCGCGTAGTGTTTGGGCCTGCGGTGTGCTATTGTCGTCTTTCGCTCGGGGGAGGACGCTCACTTCGGCACCGGTATCTACAAGAAATAGGTTATTTGAAATAATGCCCCTTACGTTCAAAAGACGACTATTGGTGTGATACCCGGCTTCGTGGGTCGCCACCACGGGCCGGGGGTTTAGTTTCCCTGATGAGCACCGGGAAACGTACACCCTCGTTCGCATCGTTTGGCTCCCTCACGGAAGCGACTGTGGTATTTACAATATCCTACTTTTGAAGAACCTACGAAACGGCGTCGCAATGACGGACTATGGAGCCTAGGTGAGCGTGCGCGGTGCCGCTCCTGTGACCCACTTCTAACTGCTAGGCGTTGCAGGCTCGCGTCAATTCTAGACAAAACTGACGCGAGATCGTCAGATGTGGGCAAGGCAGGCACCGTTGCGACGGACGGCCTGGTTACTCCAGCTACAGCGGGGTTGTATCGTGACATAATGTCATCAGCTATCGCTGCAGTTTCCTCTAGCGAGCATTTGCGTGTAGCACTTAGTAAAACTGGAATGTTATGCGGCAAACGCTGCAGCCAAAGTTCCCTCAAGAGCGGGTCCTCACCTATTGTCGGTCCTCTCAAGCGCTGCATCTCACGCAGCAGTTCGGAGGGCTTCCTACTTCCAAGCTCAACGTTTTGAAGTTGTTGCATACGTTGGTCTTGCGTTGGGGTCGTGCGGGCAATGACAGCCTCCTTTAAAGCCTCATAGCTTCGGGAAGAGATTATTACGTCCCTTACTTGCATTGTGACTTCTGACGGGAGGCGGCCTGCTACCCACCTGAAACGGCTGGCGTCGCTGGTTATACGGCAGTTTTCGAATTCTAACTCGACCAGCGTGAACCAGAGTTCTGGATCAGCAGGTGTGAATGCCGGTATGTGCAGCGTGATCGCCCCAACGGTGGGGTCTGAGCAGGATTTCCGTTCGGCAGACATAGCGATTACTTTATGGAATACCGACGGGAAAAGAAATCAACGACCAATGGGGCACTATAGTCTTCGCGAAAAAAAAATCACGACAAATTAGACACAAAATATGTTTGGACGAAAAAAAAGAATTATTTGGTAAACCAACCGAAAAAAAAAATCAAGATAGGGAAACAATAAAACACACAAAAACGTACGCAGACGGGACCTTGAACGGTAGAAAACAAGGAAACTCACGTGACCTGAGGATCACGTCGGGCTCACCAATTGTAAGGTTGATTAGACCTTACTTCGCGGTTTCCTTAGTAAACGCGTGCTTCGGTCCTTTGTACTGCGTGGACCACCTGCACGTTACTCTAATGTGCGGCACTGCACAAATATGTTAACCAGAACAGTATTCTCCACGACCCGTGAGAACGAGAAGGCGATTGGGAGAGATAGTGGTTAGCGTGTATTTGGGAGCGTGCGTGAGAGCGTGCGCAAGAGCAACGGTCAAATGGCCACCGCGCTTGGCAGTCAGCGTTCAGTTAAACAATAAACGTGGTAAAAGTATGAACGAAGATGGCAACCGCTACACTGCCACCCAACATAGGTCTACTGCTTTCTTAAAGGCCTTCACTGTTGTGGTATTTATGACCTCTTCCGGGAGCTTATTCCAATAGGGTACCACTCTATTTGAGAAGTACTTCGCCCTAATTTGGAGCCTCGAATGTTTCCTTTGTAATCTAAGGCTATGCCCCCTTGTGCTTCTCTCGGGGATCAGCGAAAAAAGGTCTTCTCGACATATTCCTGACAGTCCTTTCATTACCTTGAAGGTTTCTATCAAATCCCCGCGAATGCGCCGTCTTTCCATCGAGAATAGGTCTAGGGCACGGAGACGCTCTGTGTAGCTACCCCCCCCCCTTTGCCCAATCACCATTCTAGTGGCTAGCCCTTGCACTTCCTCCAAATAGACTGTATGTTTCTGGTAGTACGGTGCCCAGGCCTGCACGCAGTACTCCAAATGCGGCCTAACTGTGGCCTGATATACCGGGACGAAAATCTCCGGCTCTCCACACGACATAATGGATCTAACTCGAAAGAGTTCTGTCCTGACCATATTGGCTGCCGTTGTCCATTATAACGCCCAGGCCTTTGACCTGAGGGCCCACCTGCAACGAACCCGTACCATTCCCACTGTCCCCTGCATTTGTGGTCAAGCATTGACACTTGGCGAGGTTTAGTGGAAGATCCCATTTGCGTGACCGGTTTTGTATTGTTAACACGTCAGGTTCTATATCTACTCCAGCTATCGTGACGTCATCGGCATACATAAAGGTGGGGTTTGTGAGCCCACGTGCCAGGTCGTTGATGAAGATGAGGAAGAGCAGAGGGCCGAGCACCGAGCCCTGTGGCACCCCACTTGTTACACCTTCGGGTTCTGAGACATGACTACCCACGTCAACACTAAAAGTTCACCCAGCTAAAAAACTATTTATCCATTGTCTTGTGTTTCCAACAATTCCCATAGACTGCAGTTTGACGTCCAGAAATCTGTGGTTCACAGAATCAAACGCCTTGCTGAAGTCCAAGTAACAGACCGCAATCGATTGCCCTTCGTCCAGACGCTTGGTTACCTCATCGAGGAACAGCAAGAGATTCGTCAGGCAGGATCGTCCTGCCACAAACCCATGCTGAGCACTGGTATGAGGTTGTGTGGAACCAAGTGCTTAGAGATCTGTTTCCTGACTATTCGCTCCAGGCACTTACACAGTACTGAAGTCAAGCTAACCGGCCGGTAATTTTCCGCCTTTTGCCGGGGCCCGCCCTTGTAAATGCCTACCACTGTTGCTCTCCTCCAGTCTCCCGGTACAATTCCCTCTCTAACTGACGTTTCATACAGCTTCGTCACCGGGGCCTTCAGGACCTCGGCCAGAGGCTGAACGACTGCTGGATGAATCCCACCTGGCCC
Source organism: Fasciola hepatica (assembly GCA_948099385.1). Classification (NCBI taxonomy): domain Eukaryota; kingdom Metazoa; phylum Platyhelminthes; class Trematoda; order Plagiorchiida; family Fasciolidae; genus Fasciola; species Fasciola hepatica. The sequence continues at coordinate 21,767,606 of CANUEZ040000024.1, read as the reverse complement.
GGCTGCTTTATTTCTATTCAAGGTTTGCAATTCCGCATACACTTCTTCTCCTACAGTAAGTTTGGGTATTGGAGGCGCCTGTGGGCCCTCCATTCTTTCCTCTAAGTTATTTTCTGGTTGATATGTGCTCTTGAAAAATGCCAAGAGCATATCAGCCTTGTCTTCGTCGTTTAGAGCTAGTCGTCCCTGTGCTCTTTCCAAAGTTGCTACACTTTCTCTCAGTCGTTTTTGGGATTGCAGGTACGCGTAGAACCGCTTTGGGTTTGTGCGGACCGACGCAGCTAACCGACACTCGAAGGCCTATTTCTCCACTCTTTGGATCTCTTGAGCCTTGTTCGTAACCATCTTATAGCTATTCGATATCCCCCTGAGTTTTGTACAGCTTGTACGCCGCCCATCGTTGCCTACGAATAACTATAGCCTTGCGGACATTTGACTTCAAACATGGGGTTGGTTTGTACTGCTAGCCACCCTCAGAGGTGCGAACTCCTCTGCAAGTTCGAGTAGCCCCATCTTGATGGCTTCCCAACGTTCCTCTACGGAGGCATTTGTGTGTCTCGGTGTCCACTGAATTTCCTCCGCCGCCCCCTTTAGTTCACCTATATTGATTCTCCCATAGCGCCAAAGCAACACGATTCCCTTCAGCGCCTTGCCTAGTCTTAGTGTGGCCCTTAGGACTACATGATCACTTTTTCCAAATTAATTTCCTTAACGTCCTGATGGTGCCGCGTTATGATTACATCAAGGAGAGACGGGTGCTGTCCACCTCTGTGTCTAGTGGCCTGCGACACATGCGGCGTTAGTGCATGTAACTGGACCCACTGCAGAAACTTGTCGCCCGTTGACCCCTTTGGTGCGACCTCGCCTTCCTTGTTAATTGCCGGCGGGTTGAGATCCCCTTATAAGATGAACTCCTCTGTCTGTGCCAGCACCGCATCCAGCATTTGGAAGAGCTCAACATCTTCCTCATCTGTGGCTAGCGGTGCCCTGTAGATACAGATAATGCTTGCTGTTCGCACCTCGATCCTGATAAAGCAGGATCTGGCCCGTACCTTACCTGATACCAAGTTGATCAGATCAGATCTGAACAAATCAGGTCACAGGACTTACGGCTTTGGCCAGTGTACGTCCAGGTTCTTGCGCTCGATGGCCGCAATGTTACCACGTTGCTTCGACTGACAAGTGGTCCGAATGTTGTGATTGTTGCGTGGTGGAATGCAAAGAAGAGAATGAAAATCATGTTCACTCTCGAAGAACCGGCCTTGGCTTTGGGTAGGCAGGTTCACCGACTCCACTAGGTACTGTTCTTTCAATCGAAAATCCATCGTGAGCACAACTGAACAAATGAAAAAGGCCGCAGTTTGCTGTAGTTATAGCTCGACGGGTAAACATGTATATGACATAGAAAATAAGGGAATGAGAGAGGTGTAACCTAAGGGCATGCTCGATTGACGAGTCATATTCCGCGAAAACCCAGCCCCGACAGTCATCCAGCCTTCGTTTAACCTTGACGAGGCTATTTGCTGCTACCAGCTGGGGTGGCAATTTGTTCCACGGGTTCGTAACGCGGTGAGAGAAGATATGCGCTCCGTCGCTTCTGATGGCCCTGGGTTTCACCAGTCTGTGTGCTTGTCCGCTGAGCGTCGGTTTCTGCTTGGAGCTAACAACGACCGGCCGGTTTCGAATAACCCGTGGAGCAGCCTGAAGGTCTTTATCAGATCCCCCTTAAAAGTCTTTTATTGAGTGAACACAGTTCGAGTGGCTTTCCTTTTATGTCTAACCCCTCAACACATTGATATTCTTAGTGAACCGTCTTTGGACGGTTTCCAACAGCCGTTTGTCCCCGAATAGTTTCGGAGCCCAGGGCTGGACGCATTATTCAAGGTGGGGCGTACATGCGTTTTGTAAAGTGGTCATATTTTTTGGCCTCCAGAGATCTGACTGCCCGACACAGTTGACTTCGGCCTATTACTCTTCGCTGCTGCCTCAGGGCATTGCTTGGTGGGCTTACTGGTTTCGTGCACTCGAAATCCAAGATGCTTTACGAACTCACATAGTCTCATTTATCTCGAGTTCTCCTTCATCAAAGTGCCGAGCCCCTCCTGCCCCCCCCGCCAATGAGCAGCTGTCTCCACTTACCTCGGCTTAAAGGGAGCTCCCATGCTTCGGCCCACTCTCGCTCTCTCATCATGTCTTCCTGCGCTCAGTTCGAAGATGGTTCCCCACAATCTTGAGATCACCCGTGATAAGGAAACCAGGACGCCTCAAGGTGTCGACCAGCTTATTTATATAGATCAAGAACAAAAGAAGCCCCAACACCGACCCCTGCGGCATCCCACTGCATGTCCTATCTGCGCTGGTGTTGCATCCTCAACCCGAAAGTGGAACACCCTACCAGTGAGGTATGCTCCGATCCAGTTCAGCTTCCCCCGTGCTATCCTCATGCCCTGCTATTTGCGCACCAACAGTCTGTGGTTTACTTAGTCGGAGACCTTCGGAAATCCAGGTAATGCACTACAACTCGCCCGCCTTTGTCCAGTCTGCCGGTCACTTCATCCAGAAGTGATAAGAGGTTCGTGAGACACGACCTCCTCTTTACAAATCCGTGCCGCCAAACTTTAATCATTCTGTAGTATCCAAAGTGCCTTGTGGTCCTGTGTCTGACCATACCCTCGAGTACTTTTAGTACCACGGACGACAGACTGTAACGATTATTCCGACCGTGAGCAAAGCCTAGCCAATTCAACACGAATCCCAAAGCCAGAACAAGATTGATTCGTAGTTTCTCCGGTACTGGATTATCAATTTATACACATATAAATATATACAAACCTCAACTGTACGGCCTCAACGTCTAACAACGAGGACCAGAGTTCAACAAATGCCAATGTCAGGTACCACCGTCACGGTAGTCCAACTTCGAATCAAAATTATGCCACTTCACGTGAGCAAAATATCGACCAATGTTGAAGTGTAGTGATTGATGCTTGTTATATTTGTGCCAGGGTCAATAAAATAAAGAGGGTAGTCTCAACAATACAAGTATATGACAACGGCTAGGGAGGATTTCCACGCATGTACGTTACACAGACTAACAGGCCGGTAGTAAGGTGCATCTCCCCTCTTGCCTCCCTTGTGGATTGGCACCACTTTGGCTCTTAGCCAGTCAAAAGACAACGTAGCCAAAGCTAGTGACCTGGGAAACAAATGCGCTAGCGCCCCGGACATTGTGCTTGCTAAAGGACGTAGGATGATGGGGTGAATCCCATCTGGGCCGGCCGCCTTGCCTCGCTCTAACCGGTTGATAGCCAGCTTCTGTTCCACGGGTTCTACAGCAATTTCGTCAACTTGGGGAACGCTGTAGGGTTCTATTAATGGCGGCTGGTTCCCGGCTTCGGCAGTGTGTAACAACATAAAGAATTTTGTAGGTTCTTCGGATTTTTCGCCGGCTTTTCTTGCTTGCCTACCTCGCTCATCCATGACAATTCTTACTACCACTTGTGTCTAGGCCTTAGGCTGCACGTGGTCGTAATAGGCCTTGGGGCATTTCTGGACATTTCATGCCAATCTCGCTTCGTATCATAACTGCCAGGATCTGTGTACCCCTGGAGCATGTCTGCTCGCCCCCGGGAACTGCAGAAAGCGAGGATGTCTCTCTGCTATGAGGAAGCTTCCCCTTGCCACTCGCTTGCGTGTCTGCGCTTCCTAGGCTCTGCGGACCCACCAAGGTGATCGGCCCTTCCTTCTTACCCTCTTTATTGGAGCTAACTCATCAATGGGTCGCATTGAGCTGCCTTTTATGAGCAACCACTCGTCCTCTAACGCGAGGTTGAAGACGGCCCACGGTATATCCTCCGGAGCAACCCTCAGTTCCTGGTGGCCAATTTTCCGGACGTCCCTAGTTTTTGGGGGCAGGATATGGAGGCCCGAGCCAAATTTGCCTCCAGTTTCTTGCACCTAAGTCCCCAGAGTTCCCTCACATGCTGCAACGGAAGAACGAAAACAGCATTCGTTTCAGTGGTCACTGCAACGCGACAGGATTATGGTTGTCTGACCATCCATTTCCACTTCCCAAAAACTAAAGAACCCCGTCAGACGCACCAGCTACCTTCGGGTCAGATCGGAGCCGATTCCTTCAGACGTTTGGTAGGGTAAGGTCAGGATGCAAAAGACTGGTAGTTCATTTCAGTTTTCTCAGGGCAGATAATGGCCACGACCAATCGATTATTCAGAATTCCTTCGGCGGTGCTCAAACTAGGTAGGCACTCACAGCTAAAAATAGAATGGAAAAGTAAAACCACATCGCGCGTCAGCTGCAAGAGTCATAACGCGTTGTGAGCTTTCACCAAGCCTTCATGCGACAAATGGGAAAGTTGAAATATTACCCAGATCTCACCAGTGACGCGTTCGAAGCTCACTACTAAAAGTGATCCCGTTCCACCTGAGATCTATGGCACCTTGGATGCCCGGAAGGTCCCCGGTTCTATTACCTCTTCCAACAGTCTCTTCCATCAGTTAGGAGCCCTAATGCTAAAGGAGTAAGATCTAGCTACCAACTTAGATCGAACATTCACCAACTTCTTCCCGTGACATTTTCCTCGGTATTCTATGGCCATATGGAATGGACTCTCCCGTCTAAGCGGAGAAAAGCCTGTTATTACCTTTATCGTCGCAATTGCATCCCCTCTAAGCGTCCTCCTCTCCACAGGGAGAGGCCTGAGTTCTCGGAGCCTGTGTCCGTACGTCTTACCCCTCTGACATTCAACTATGCGCGTTGCAAGGCGTTGTAACTTCTTCAAACAGGCGGAGTTCCTAATAAGGAAGGGTGTTCATGTGTGAAGGGTTTTCCTAAAGAGTTTTAACTATAGACATGTACAGCATCATGAGAACCTTTGGTTGTCCACACCAAAACGCTGACCTCCACCGGGAAACCTCCCCGAGTGACTCTTTGGAAGCTGCTACTCACTGATCCGACCACTAAAGAACAGAATTCACCACAATCCCGAGGTCTTTAACCCCGTTCATCGCCTCTGTTGGGGATGGGCCTTGGTCGTGTACTACCCCCAGTCTTATCGCTGGTCATAACAACAAGTGCTCCTCCCAGCATTGAGGTTTAATTACACAAGTGAGCCCAGTTTAGAACCGCAAATATGTCTCTGATAAGATCCTTCCCACCCTGAGCTCCCACTGACTTTACATCATCTTCAAAGAAGCTTGATGACTGTGGGACTGCGGCTAAATCATTTATAAACGGAAGGAACAGTAGTGGACTCAGTTCGAAACCCTGCGGTACTCTACCAATGACGTTGCCTAAATTAGGATTCTTCGCACCTACTCCTACTTTCAACTTTTTACAGGCAAAAACTCCCTTAGCCATTCTCAAATCTGCCTGGTAATGCCAGACAGCTTCAACTTGGCTAGTAGAGACCGGTGGTTCATCTAGACAAAGGATTTGTTGGGGTCAAGGTAACATACTTCAACCTGTTTCTAATCATCCATTCTTCGTGTGACCTCATCTAGGAAAATCAAGAGATTGGTTAAGCATGACCTGTTTTTAGAACTTCATGCTGAGAAAGGAAAAGCGTAGAACTCTCTAGTGGATGCCCGCAGATGTGCGCCCCGATGATCTTCTCCGGCACTTCTTATAGGGTGCTGGTTTGGTGTGCTGGCCTATAATTACCTACAGTCGACTTGGGTCCACTCTTATAAATTGCCGTGACCGTCTCGGCTTCCCAGCCCTGAGGCTGTTTACCCTGGCCCAACATGGACCTGTACGCCCTATATACTGATGGTGCTATGATACTCCCCATCGGCTTGATGATAGATGGAAGGACGTCATCTGAACGGGCTGACTCATGGATATTTAACTCTTGTAGATACCTACGCACAATTCCATCCAAAAGATTTAGTTCATTTAACTACGGAGGACGGCGCACCAGAGTCAAATAGACTAGTGCCCCACTGTCTTTTTTGTGTACGCTGCGAAGGTACTCACCTGTGGAATTTGCTTCGCTCTGGTCATCAGTAGCGATACCATGGTCTGCAGCGGAGAGTGGACACGTCCCATCTTTCGCTGAGCCTCTTGACTGTACTCAACTTCAGAAGCTCCCTGGCTGTTTTAGCACGCATTTGGCAAATTTAGGCTCAAACTCTGGCTCAGCTCTTCGCAGGAGGCCCACCACCTCACTTAGAGGCTTGGTATAACTAACCCAAGCTAGCTGGCTGCTGAAAGGTTCCAGCTTCTATTTCCGCTTTTCATGAACCTGTCCGTTGCAGCCCTCCACCACATTGGTTTGCCTTTCCTACTGCTTCGTATCAAGGATGCACCTCGTTCTAAAGGGCTTTCAGTGTTTCCCTTGTTATGTTCCAGAGTTCCTCTATAGTGGCCTCCACTACCGTGACCCAAGTCAGCCCCGCCGACCTTGTGCGAAGTTTATCTTTGTCGTTCCTACCTAAATTCCTAGCCGGTCTTGAGGCTTCTTGGGTTGTTGCTTGCACAGTGATCTTAACGCACACATGATTACACCAGCCCAACGGCGAACAGCGTCGTAGATCGGATATATCGTTTGCGAGGATTTTTGTTGCGAGACAGTGCAGGGAAGGTGAGTATCCAGCAGTATGCCTGGCATCTTCCTTAATATGCGTACTTGCTTGCAGCCACTGCAAGTAGCTCTCCACCTGCAATGCCGGTACGAGGGCTTTAGTCGTCTAGCCAATGTGCGGAAGGTTAAAGTCGCTCACCATTAGGGTTTTACGCACGTCCCTAACCAGTTCAGTTAGGGGCCGCAATAGGCCAACATCCTCGTCGTGGTTTGTACTCGGTGTCCTGCAGACAGGAACAACGGCTGCGGTACACCACCTCGTTAAGCTTGCTGCTATTGGTACAGTTTTCACTAAAGTATCTAGGGAAATAAATTAGAAGCAGCTTCTCGAGATATCCGCAACACCTAAAATGAATCAGGGTTTTTTTTCTGAACGACAAAATCGGGGTTAGCACCAGATTTACAAGTCCACTTCTCTGACAATTATTTAAGACATCACGCCTAAATCGTCTACCGATCGCCTCATTCACCGAGTGGCAAACCGGGTTCAACCTAGAAGCACCAAACGCCCTGGACTTCCTACCTCATCGGCACCTTATTCAGCACAACTGGTCAACATATACAATGAAGCCAGTAACATATAACGTGCCTCAGCAAAACTTATTGTCCTTAGAGGGACAGTTACGATTCAGGGATGATGAGCTTACCATGCCGCTGCCATGTGCATATATCGTCGGTCCCTCAAAACGTCCGAACACTGAATGTCTCCTATCAGCTAGCCACTTCCTGGACTCACTTGCGTCCGAAGTCTATAGAAGGATAAAATTCCAAAAATGCCGTATTCTTTGTTGTTTCACATCGTTCGCCCCTCTTCTCGGTCAAACATTCATTGCTTATGGCACGTGGTATCTCACTTCACGAGTACTACTGCAAAAGACTCAGAAAACGGTCACATCGAAACAGGTGCCCGCTATTATTTCAATTTCTGGAAGAGAGCACTGCCGTGGAATTCTTTAGAAAAAGACAAGCCAGCCCAAAGTCCACTCCGTGTAAAAATATAAAGCTTACTCCTGGTAACTCTCCGCTGAGAAGGAGATCCTCGGATCTCTAGCCGGTAACCAAGTACTCCATTCGCCCTCTGATCCAGTGCCACCCAACCCCCCTGAAAAACTTCCCACTGTCAATAGCTCGTCTCCACTCCGGCTGACCAATGCTCGAAAGCAAGATGTGGACCTTAATTTGTCCCTTCCTCCTTCAACGCCACAACGTCCCTCTAAAAGGCTTTGTATTGCACCCCAGTCTCCATCACTGTCTACCCGCGGAAGATCAATACAGCCCTCCGGTCAGCCAGTAGCTATTCACTCCCCGGTACATTCGCCAAACGATCCAACAAATCCCAGATTCCCGCTCGCTATCCCGCACAGAACACAGCTACAACGTCGTCTCTATTGCTTCTGTCACAACGTCACCCCCCGTACCCGTTCCCCCTAATGGCCAAGACCTCCCCTGCACTGACATCGTCGCGCTTCCAGCTTCAACCTACAGTAGACCTATGACTTCCCGCGCTCCAGCTAACCGGCCTATTAGCCTTCAGCCTCCTCCACCACGGCAGTACTAACGAAATAGCCTCGCTCAACCTGGTGCTAGCCCATTAGCCCATTTATTTGGTCCCCCGGAGATCCACGTGCCCAACTGCTACGTACCACATCTATCACTGGAGACGCCGCTGCCTTCATGTCTAAAGACGTAGTTCCACACTACAAAATTTACACTAGGTTTACCGCCTCCATCGCTAGCTCTGCCAAATCCGAATAAGGCAAGACCAGTTACCAGCATGGATGCCAACCGGTAGCACGAAATGTGGCCCGCGCCTGACTCATTTCCGCCCCGTGATATGCCACTTTTTATCCTTCTCAACTTCAACATCTTCCCCCTCACCACTTAACATCTCCGTATTCTACTCTGACCCCACTGCATGCTGTGCCAACTGAAAGGGCCCGAGGCTTTTAATTGTGTTTCCGTCGGCGGAAGCTTCCATCACTGAACCTCAGTTTCCTCTGAATTTGGCCGGCGCTTACGGCTCTGGTGCGAATAATCTCAACTTCGGCTTTGCACGTGATGTCAAGTTCAACCATCATCTCACCCCCAGTCCTAATGCCTACCCATCCAAACGCAGCGAAGAAATTTTCTTCGAGTCACAGGTTTATGAATTGTACCAGGACAAGCCCTGATCTCCCTATCCAAACAACTGGTTCCTACCATTTTCCCAGCTGGTTTGAGCCCCGCCGTCCCTGGTAACCGATCTGGGTAGGTTATACATTACGCTTATTCATCTACCGCGAGCCTTGGCTATGCTACTTATAGGTTCGTGAACGGCCTTAACTGCTGCGCTTCGATGAACTCCCAGGGAGATAACCGGGGAAGCCGTTATTTTGCAAGAGACCCCGCAAGGTTATCTACTGTGATACGCCTCTGAGCAACACTTAGCGAAATTAGAAACGGATCCCGAAATCAGAACGCAATTATCGGTGAAGCTATAAGATGCTAAATTATCGAGTGAACAATGACGTAAAACAGGTACGAACCTCAATTATGCGATCTGATGGACTCGGAAAGCGAGAAAGGAGCACGTGCTTCACGCAGGTCCAAAATAGGATATGACAGAGTAGAGCGTTGGACGAGAACAAAAATGGTTGGTCCATGAAGAAATACGGCGCATAAAAACAAGCAAATATTGTATGTGAGTGAGTGATGCCAAGGAAATATGAAACTGTAGTGATTCTGGGTGGATATTCCACAACAGCTCGGTGCGTCTACTGTGGTCTCTAAGTTGGCAAGTTTCATTTCTTGCTCATTCGCAAGCAAGACCAGACCGGGGGACAGAACTGGCGGCCAGTGACAATGATGGTATATTTGAAACATTGGGTCCCCTTTATCCAATTCATGAGAACGGAGAGAAGACATAAGTCGCGAGATGCAAGCATTTCGTTTACTCTTGTCAACCGCGGACGTAAAACGTGTCAGTATATATACATGGTACGGTAGGGGGGAGGGTAATTGCAACAGTAAAGTAGGCACGATCGAAAGTTCTTATAGTGCGTACGTTGGGGAGAGTGAAGTCTGTCGTGTTAACGCCAGGGTAAACAAACATTTTGGGTCAATCGTTTTTGTGCACAGAGTGTTGGCTGATGCATCATGATTAGAATAGCTTCACTGAACGCTAGTAGTTTCGGTACTGGATTGCGCAACAATGTCTTGCTGATCCCAATGTCTCACATATTGTCTATCAGTTCACTTGCAGTTGCGGTGACGTATACATTGGCAGGTCGGATCGTTGCTTGACTCAACGAGTGTCAGAACACATACCCAAATGGCTGTCAAACTTGATGACGCAACCTGCCGGGGCAATACACAACGACGTGAAAACGCCAGCTTCTTCGATTGGAAGACACTTGATTGCATCAGGTCACAAAGTTGACTTGACCCAGTGTTTCAAAGCACTGTTGCGCAATCCAGTACCGAAACTACTAGCGTTCAGTGAAGCTATTCTAATCATGATGCATCAGCCAACACTCTGTGCACAAAAACGATTGACCCAAAATGTTTGTTTACCCTGGCGTTAACACGACAGACTTCACTCTCCCCAACGTACGCACTATAAGAACTTTCGATCGTGCCTACTTTACTGTTGCAATTACCCTCCCCCCTACCGTACCATGTATATATACTGACACGTTTTACGTCCGCGGTTGACAAGAGTAAACGAAATGCTTGCATCTCGCGACTTATGTCTTCTCTCCGTTCTCATGAATGATGGTATAGTTTTTTGCGCACGTGGTCCCCCGGATTTTTACGTGCTTCAACATTTTGGGATCCTTTTACATTCAATATCTTAAAGCTGCACACATAGGGATCTCCTTCCGAAAGAGTAGCAATGTGTAACGCTTCCGTAGGGTACGCCTCAGCGGCCGGCGGGTTTTTTCCTAATGCAAGAGTCAAAACACGCAGCTATCAGCTCTCACGAAATAAGAGGAAACTAGCCAGGATAATTCATAATGTTCTGAGCTCCTTCAGCCCTAGATTACTTCTCAAGGCCGAGTATTCGTGGAGTTCAAAGAGAATCGCTTAGGTCATTGACATCCCCTTATCAGTTCAGACGTTTCTATTTACTTCCCCCTAGTCCCTCTCTGATGGACGCGGAATAGTCCTCAAATTGCTAGTATTTTTGTATACAGTAGATTTCGGGAAACTTAGATGTTATTAATGGACCTACCTGCCCCCGACTAGTCAAGGCCCCCGCAACTGCCGTAAAGTACATATGTAGAAGCCCTGCCCATTCACCATCATATGGTTTCACTGTTTGGACTGCTATTTATTCTGCCCATCCTCGAACCAATACAGCAATCATCGTGCACTACTTTTGAACAGGGCATCCTTATTATTTGACCCCTGGCCGCCGCGGCGGTCTTGTCTGAGAGTGACTTTTGCCAAACTCTGGTTCTCATCGTTAAACACTGTTGCCGCACTGTTGTGATCTGCAAATAACTTACCTGCGTATAGTTTGTTACTTTAGCACCGTAAAATCTGTGAATCAGTCTTGTTCTGTCTTTGGCTTCGTGTTGGTTGCAACCGGAATAACCATTGTGGTACTCAAATTGGAGTCCTCACGAGAAAACCGGTCATGAGTGACGAGAAGACTAAAGCAAATCAAAGCAGTACAGGAAGTAACTCGGAACTTCTGTGGGGGTATTTTTGTGTGATGCTGACTCGTTAGGTACTTCTAGGTCCACTAGTCCTGTCAGCGCAAATCCATGCATTTCAGCCGGCGATGTGAAACTTGAACACGATGATATTTGTAGATTGGGAAAGGTAAAATTAGAAAGCTGCCTTAGGCTAGCTAAGCAAGGAGCTGAGTTTGCCAGGAAGGATTCACCTCGAAGACCTTGTGAGTTGCCACGCGGTTGTAATTTATGAATTACTCTCAGGGACAAAGGTTTGTGTCCTGTTCGGTGTAATAACATACACGTCATTCCGTCGAACTATCACATTTTAATTCGAAATACCGCGTGAACACTTTTTGAAGAAATTGTTCTGTTCAAGAACTGGTCATACTTTTAGTGTTCTCTTGGTGTTTTTGTCGATGTCAGTGTAATAATACCGGGTAGAATCTTTCGTGGCATTATTTCGAGGGTACCTCTTTCGTTTGTTTTAGTGAGTTGTGGTTAAAGTTCTGCGGGTTTTCGACGCCTTTATTTTTATACCACTTCAAATATTTCTGCCAGAATGAAGGCATAAGTTCATCCTACCAACCAGGCGGTGAGCTGTGGCAACATGGAATGTGCAGACCTGGTGGGAGATGAGGGGATCCCGTGAGATCAGCGTGGCTTTTGGTATCGTAAAGAGTGCCGCAGGAAGGTAGAGAGCATCGAGCTGCACAACCAGAGGGCATCACTTATGTGGATATGCGCCCGCTGTTTCGATTTCGCAGGCTGGTGCCCAAGCACACTTCGAGGGGGGTTAGGAAAAGGGGACGGGATTTTGATACCGGGACAAGGTCTAGAGACCGCAGGCTCGAGTAGCAGCTCAGTGGAAAAAGAAAACTGTGTGGGTGATCAGAAAAATACTAGAGGCAACCCAAGCCCAAAAGTAAAGAAAACAAGGGGCAGTATATTCTAACAATGTAAAAAAGCTTCTTGACGGAAGTAGACTCCCTTAAGCAGCGGGTTAAACGGCTACATGATGAAGTGCAACGCGTCAAGCATGACAAGGAGGCCAAAGCAGACAGAAGTAGAAGACCATTTAGCCATAACCTTGGGGAGAACATCGTAAATAGTGATAAAATCGGAAGTGTTGAAGGTCGCCGGCATGTGACTGGGTCCTTAGGATGGCTGGCCCACCTCCTGCGGTACCAATGGTCAAGTGCACAAAATGGGGCTGTGGAGTGAAACATAAGCAGAGTCACCAAGAACTCTGGTAGTTGTTTTCCGCAGTGTCTACTGGAGAGATGTGCGTGCTATCCAGGGCAGGAGCAGTTAAGAGCAACATGCGGGTGATAGTGAGGGTTACACCTGACAGTCCGACATTTTTTCAATAGGGTAATGCCATAGTTTCATCGGGAACAGGCTCGCCTGATCTAGAGCGGCCCGCTCTCCATATTTAAAAATTGGAGACGACCCCACTTGGTAACTCAGCACCTCAAGCCCAAGGTGTAAATTGGCCCCCAATGTGGACTTAGATGCTGGTAAACAACAAGCCGAGGATCGAATAGTTTAAAATAACAAAAACAGTGAACTCACAGGATATCCCCTCCAGTTAGTATTGAGAGTGCGGCCAGAAGGGCGCCTGGTTCTGAAAGAAGCGCCCAAAAGTTCTACTCCAGTGCGACCAGCGAAGGTGGAGGTACAAGAGAAAGTAGCCAAGGAAACCAGCTGGGCTGCGGTGGTCGCAGGACTAAACCAAGCCAAAATTAAGGTGACTAAAAAGGAAGGTACTTTGGTTGTGCATTTTGAGCTCGACACAGAGTCAATGGGTTGGAATGAAAAAGCCACGAAATCCAGGGCCTCACTTAATGCTCAAGAGGCAGCACCACAGACAGCTGTAGAGAAAAGAGCGAGATATTGTGTCCGAGGTTACCTCAGCCGTAAAATTTACAATAGGTTCACTTGCACGAATCGGGGAACCGTCAGTCTGGTGCACAAAAGCCTGTAGTCTCCCGGGAAAAGGGGAGCTGACTGCTGGGATCGCAGATTCTTAAGTGTGTACGTTGACGGAAGTTCGGATGAGGCCAGATACTGACAAAGTGTTGTTCCAAGGTTATGCTGCCTACAGACGGGATAAAATAAACAAGGTGGCTGGGTAGTGTCGCTAAAGCCGACCAATATAGGCCATTCGGATGCACTTTTCAACCTGGACCCTGATAATGTGCAGGTCAGGTACTGCCTTATCAGGGTCGGGGCTTGAGCAGTCTGCAGTGCCTGTATTTACATGGCAGTGCTATCGACAGATGGAAAGAACAAGGAACATTTTCAGAGGCTGGACGTAGTGTTCGCATAGGCAAGGGAGTTCGTCCTATTATGGGATCTTAACCTGCTGGAAGTCAGCCGGGAAAACCAGATAGCACCGAGGGGATCAACGAGCGATAAGTTTCAGAAGTGGGCCTAGTTACATAAATTTGAGCTGCATGTGACGCGGGCTACTAGACACAGAGGTGGACAGCTCGTTTCACTCATCCATTTATTCATAACGCGGTACCTCCAGGGCTTTGAAAAACCCAATCGGGAGAGCTACTGGCCAAAAGTGACCATGTAGTCCTAAGGGCCACACTTAGACTCGGCAAGGTGCTGAAGGAAGTCCCATTAGGTCGGAGCTATGGCAGAATTATTGAAGATGAACTAAGGAGAGCTGCGGAAGAAGTTCTGTGGGCACCGGGCCACGCAAACGCCTCGGTGGAGAAACTTTGGGAGGACATCAAGACGGGGAAGCTTAGACTTTTAGAGGAGTTTGCGCCCCTGAGGGTGGTTGGCAGAGAAATCAACCTCCATGGTGGAAGCTTAAAGTCCGCAAGGCTTTAGTCATTCGTAGGTCGCGACGAGCGGCCCACAAGCTGTACAGGACTAAGTTGGCATGAAATATCTATGAGACGGTTAGGAACAGAGCTCAAGCGATCCAAATTTTAAAGCACAGTTCTTTCGAGCTTTGGTTAGCTCCATCGGTCCGCACAGATCTTAAGTGGTTCTACGCTTTCGTCCAATCCCAAAAACGTACAAGAGAAAGCGTAACGACTTTAGAAGGAGAACAAGGAAGACTAGGCCTATGCAACGAAGGCTAGGCTGGCACCATGTTGGCATTATTTAAGAGCATATATCTATCAGCAAGTAACGTAAATACAAGAGTGGAAGGAACCCTGGTGCCTTCAATTCCTGATCCTAGTTCAGAGGAAGAAGAGGCGTACACTCGGCTGCAAACCTTGGATAAAAACAAGGCTGCAGGAGAAGATGGGATTCATCCAGTCGTCATTCGGCCTCTGGCAAGGTTCTTGAGGGCTCCAATGATGCAGCTGTATGAAACGTCACTTAGAGGGCTGGGTGTGCCGGGGGACTGGGGGACAGCAACTGTTTTAAGAATATACGGGACCGGGCCCCGGCGGAGGGCCTAAAATTATCGGCCGGTTGGCCTAACTTCAGAACTGTTTAGGTGTATATGGCGATAGTTTGGAGGCAGATCTCTAAGCATTTGGTTCAACACAACTTCATACCGGAGGCGCAGCGTGGGTTTGCAGCAGGAAGATTTTTTCTGGCGAATGTTCTGCTTACTCTCAGTGGGGTAACCGAGCTTCTGAACGAAGGAGAGTCGACTGCTGTGTGTTACAAGGACTTCAGCAAGGCGTTGGATTCAGTGGACCACAGGTTTCTGAACGTCAAACTGCTGTCTACTGGAATTAGTGGAAAGATGAGACAACGGATAAGTAGCTTTGTAACGGGCTGTCTAATAATGCTAAGTTGGGTGGTCGTCTCGAACTCAGGAAGAGTACCTAGCTGCGTGCCACAGGGCTCTGTGCTCGTCCTCTGCTTTACCTTACCTTGAACAGCTACACAGTACCTGAGCAAACCAACCCCACCCCTATGTTTCCCTATGACTTCAGGATAACTGGGGTGGGTATGGAACTTAACGTGCTGGCAGTGCAAAACTGGTCACGCCAGTGGGACCTCCTACCAAACCCTACCAAGTGCCAAAGCTTGACCACAAATAGAGTGGCCAGTTGGAACGGCAAGGGATTGTTGCAAACTGTCTCCCAGATCAAACACTTGGGAATTATGCTAGACGACGGCTTCTAGCCGTCGAAGCCGTGCTTTGCTGCAGCCCAAAAGGCCGGGGGAGAATTTTTCCCGGTTAGATATACCAGGTCTTGTAGAGAGCCGGAAACTTTTGCTCTGATCTACCAAGCTGTAGTTCGGCCTCACATGGAGTACTGCATGCAAGTCTGGGCACCGTACTGCTAGAAGGATACAGATGGTCTGGAGAATGCGTAAGGGCCAGCCACTAGAACGGTGACTGGGCAAGGGGGGTTCAGCCACATTAGGGGTCTCCGTGCTCAGGATCTGTTCTCCGCGAAAATGCGGAGAGTTCGAGTGGATCTGGTGGAAGCCTTCATGGCAATGGAGGAACCGTGAGGTATAAATCTCGAAGGCCTTTTCTCTCCGATCTCAGAGACAAGCACTAGGGGGAACATCTTTCGATTGCAAGAGAAAGCATTGATTTTCCCACATTAGAACAACTACTTCTCGAGTGGAGCGATAACCTATTGGGGTAGGCTCTCGGAGAGGGTCATGAATGCCACTACAATAAAGCTTTTAAAAACGTAGTAGAACCATGTTGGGTGGCAGTATTTTCCGGATTATATCAGGCAGTTTTCGAGTCACTTGCAGTACGCTCATTGCCTTCCCCTTTCTCTGAAAGGGCTAATACCACACAAATTTCTGCCTCTCAGAAAAAGGAAACCACGCTATGATGGGAGCTACGGAAAAGAGCTGACAACGCAAACAGCTGAAAAAAAAGTTGGCTTCAGCCACACTAGGTCTTGTGCAAACCGAACTGAACGGCACTGAAATGAATTGAGGGTTGATCCTGGAAACAAGAAACTCCCTGGAGCAGGATACCACTCAAGTTGGCCTTTTCATGGGACTGTCAGAACAGATTTGCGCCAGCGAAACACGCAATTGACTCACACAAAGTGGAGCTGCCCCCACTCGATGGAAGCGCGGAACAGTACTGAAAATTCGTCCAACAATACCAGAGCCTTGTACAAAGATGATTATTTGATCCATGAAAGGCATTTTTGTGTCTGCTGCTTTAATGTCGTGGAGGGGGCAGGTGGGAGATCGGCGGGCGCTGAAAGCTGGATCCCGAAAAGAGTTACACCCGAGCTCGTGCAGTTCTGGAGGGCCTGTGCGGAAACCATTTAGGACCGCTGGAAACCTGGCCGATGGAGTGTTGTCTGAGACGACCTTTCAAAGGCTAATCCAGCCCTCCGATCTGCCTACCAAATGGGGTGCAAAACTGCAGCATTGACCCGAATCACCTAGACTATTGATAAGACCTGAAAGTACTATACACATTTGAGGTCATAGTACACAGTTTACCCACGGAACCACATAGACTAGTGGAGGAAGCCAAGAAAATCAGTAGATTTAGGCAAGAAACTACTTTTCAGCACCTGAAACTGTCTGTAGACCGTCGTGTCCGAAAATCAAATGGTCTTTTCGGTCAACCTGTGCGTGAAACCAGCAAACTGGCTGGGGCTACAACACCACCACAGACGTGGACTGGGGGCCTCAGTAAGTGTCAAAAGTGGGAAAGCACACCCATAATCCCGCGGAGGCACTACACCGCTTAGAAGAGTGCCCTCGTTTCCGCATTCTGGGCTTTGACAAATACTGGGAAAGGGCTAGGAGCCTGAGCGCGTGCTTCATTTGCCCCAAAGACCTTCATGGGCTAGAGGAGAGCCGAGCGAAAGCAAGTAGCACTCAAGGTGGATGTTGCGGGAAACCCAATACTTACTGCTCAAGACCAGGAAATTGAATGCAGAGGAAAACACGAAACCGAGCTCAAAGTCACTTGTTTTCATTAAGCCTACCAGCCAAGGAGTAATAGCTATCTGCCTAGAAACCCTAGTCGGAGTGATACGAGCCTTGGTCTCTGTAGATACTGGTTCGGATCCCAAGCTTTTGAGGAAGGACGTTACAGAGGGATATGAAATCAGAGAGGATCAATCTTCTTTAGCCGTGAGCACAGTGGGTGGTGCCCAGGTCATCCGATGAGCCGAGCTGTACTTATTATAATTATTATAATGGTTTATTTCGGAAGCGCCCGAAGCATGCCATGTGCATGTTCATGTAGATACAGGTGATGGAATGGACAAATATAATTCATGGAAATATGGAGACTCTCATGAAAATATTGGATAAAAAGGCTCAGAAGGGGGAATAAGGTAGGATGAAAATAGGATAAACGTATGCACATCATAGAGATTGCGTGGAGTTTAAATGAGCTCAAGAGGAGATTTGAATGGACGCCCGGTGAGTTTGAAAGTCAAAGTCAGGAGGACGGAGTGGCTGGGTAGCGTCCAATTAGTCCAACATTTTTTTTGAGCAACCGCCGTTTCTAGGATGGTTGCTGTGTACGCCATAAGCGGTCGATTTAATAATTAAATCAGTAAGGTGGGATTGAACTACTGGGTGTTTTGGTAAAGAGAGATTGGTCTAGGTTCATGGTTTTTCCCTTTTTTCAATGGCCGTTCCTATTTTTAATGCTGGGGAGGTAGAGTTTACAAATTTCTGTATTGCCTTGGATTGTAGTCTAAGAAACTGGGGAAAACATGTAAAAATAGTTATAGACAGCTCTAATTTATGCTTTTAGAATGAGTAAAATATTCTACTCATAGTACTTAGGTAAAGATAACTCTAATTTCGCCCAGTCGCTTAAAATACCGGCAAAGTATTGGCGATCTTTTCGACTTTAACCACTAAATGAGTCCCATCAACTAGCTGCGCAATGGACACATATCCTTTGTCAACAAGTCGCACACTGGACCCATTGAACATCTTCAACCCAGACCATCGACGACTTCTTTGCCGAACACGCCACGGCCGACCACCCGGCGCGCCTTGCAGCACGCGGCAGCCGACTGACTGAAATGCGGCTCACAAACGTTTATATATGACCGGTGGGCCAAGCAAAACTCACCAAAGCAAGTTAAATAGCACGACTAAACAAAAACGGAGGAAAGAAATAAAACCGATCAGCATTCTACAATGAAAGAGATTTATCGATTCCTATGGAAATTGCATTATACCGTGACATTCGTCTTTTCCCCATTAATTTCACAACTGCTGAGTGATGCTTTACACCAGCACCTCTCCAGTGATTGGACGGTACCGAGTGGCTGTTCCCGGGCGATTACATATGGAGGCAGACTGGAAAACATGAGAAAGGCTGGGAATCGGTTTAAAGAACTGCAGTAGCGAGGAACGATGGAGAAAAAGGTGAGGTGCACTGCAATGGATTAGATGACAATAAAGCATTGGTACTTTGCAGTGAATTGTCGGCGGACAGGACACAAAACTCACCGTAAAACAGGCAGCGAGCAGTGCGAGACGTAGAGGGATGATCAGATGACAAAAACAATTTAGAAGGATTGGATACGGTAGACGTGAGGCACAGATGTAGAGTCGATGGAAGCCTATGATGACGGTCGTTGGGATGATAGCAAGATAAATGGCCGGTGAGGAACTGCAAGATGCAGAGCGCGTGCACATAGATATATATGCGTAAGTTTATATATATATATATATATGTAGATTTATTATATATGTATGTACAGGTATAAGAGAAGCAGGAGCAATAACAATGGGGTCCTAGAAAGAAATTATCAGTCATTAGGAGGAGTAGGCAATGTTAGATCAATTGGTTGTAGGACTAACTTTGGAATGTCGTGGTGGATTAACTTCATGACAGGTGCACATGGCAGCCCAACGGAGAGAAAAATAGAATGCGGAAGCACAGAAGTGATGAAAACTGTTAGGAGCAGTTCATGGAAGAGTGAAGATGAAAGACAGGATCAAGGAAAACAGGTAAGAATGGGTCTAATTATTTGATCAACGCAGGTGCGAGATGTAGTGACGGACCAGAGGAATCGGGTAGTGACTGGTCAAACAATTTGAAACTGTAAAAGAACATCGTGACGTAACGTTGTCATTACAATGGTGGAACATGGAAAAGCGGACCACACTGGAAGGTACAGAAAAATGCCTGTAGCGAGCAATAAACGGATCAAGGGATGAAAGCAATGACCGAGGAGACACAGGTAAAAAATCACCGATCAGATCATTTTACTGCAGATGAAACACGAAGGAGGCGGTCAAGGAAGCGGGAAGCCTCGAGATAAGTGGACCAGTAAAAGAACAAAAAGGCCACAAAAAAATGAATGCGCAAAGGAGTTGGGGCATTGGAGCTGGAGAGCTGTGTGCCGGCAGACAATTGAACAGGTGGATACTAATCAGGACACTGGAAAGAACCGCAGAGGAATCGCGGGGCCAAGTGAGGAAGATATGGTGGTGGTGATTAGAAAATAAATACGACTGTAAAAGATGCGAAGTTTGGAGCGGCAAGTTCTAATATGCGGATTGGGTATGAGTGCGGGTGCGATTGGAGCATCATGGCATGGGGCACGAGGAGGGATTTAACAGAACGACAGGTTTAAGGAAGCTATCAATGGGCGTTCTGAGCAGAGGGTAGCACCAATCGCATAGATGATAGAAGCCAGCAATGACGGCAGGTGGGAAAAGAGTTATTGGCGAGCGTCGGCAGAGAAGAGTGGTTAGGACGATAGTGACTCAAAGCAGTGAAAGTTGATGTAGAGAGAGACGATAGGAGGAAGGACAAAACGGGTAGGTGTGCATACCGTGGTAGGGCGACAAAAATGGGAAGTGGGAACAGATGATAAGAGCTATGGGTGAACAAGCTGTGGCGGAAAAAGGATAAGGAGCATGCAATTTTCAACCGACAGCATTGGATTCGGTAGTCCAAGAAAAGTTAGGGCGTGCCATCCGCAACCGGTGCTAGTGGGTGGGACTGGCCGTGCGCTGGGCACCCAACCTGAAAAACACTTCGTGAAGTGAACGCAGGAGGTGTGATCCACCAGTCTAGTTGCACTCGTTGCAGACGGCCTGCACGCTCGATGCGCACCGGCCATAGCGGTGGATCTGACCGCGCCCCGCACTGTTGGGAGTGGCACGAGTGATCATGGATAATTGTACAGGGGACAAAACGACCGCGATGGGGGTGCGTGAACCAGGAACAATTGACCAAAACGTGAGACCATAGACAGGGTAGCCGACGGAAGCAGCTAGTGGTAGACGACCGTGTAGCAATATTATCCAGGTCCACCTGCCAGGGAGATGGTAAGTACAGTGCCCGAAGTGGTTGGCCGTCAGCGGGGATCACTGGAAAGGGAAAAGGGATAGAGAAGCGCAGTCTGGGTGTGCCCCAGCTGAGAATCAACGGATACTGAGGAGAAAAAAAGTGAATATGATGGATAAGAGTTGAACGCAGGTGAGCAATAGGGTTATCTTATGATGGCAGGAGGTAGGTTCGCTGTGAATCAGTGAAGGCAATAGCCTTATTTCGCGGGGTGTACCTAGTGGCCTGTGACGCAGAGGTAGTAGAGTTACAGTGTGAGGCCTCTTTCAAAGGCCAGGTCGGCGGAGACGAGTTCATTGGTGAGCAACATAGCATTAGGGACTGTTAAGTATGACAAAAGTGCGCGCCTAAAAGCGAACATTGAGGAGGCACTGCGTAAGCTAAGGGGCAGCTTATTCCGGATTTTGGAATAGGCTGACAGAAAGAATCGGGACTTCAGACAGAGATTAGAATGGGGGACAGTGAGAGAGAAGGCACGGTGTTGGATGGAGTAGGAGCAGGGCGCAGCGAATGAGATGGGATAAGAGGTGTAGGCCAGGTTATGGATTAGCTCAAAGAGGAAAATCAGGTTGAGCCTCGTGCGACGAATCCATAGAGGCTCATTTTGTGGGAACTCACACCGCTGGGGGTATGTTAGGGCTAGGGATGCGCCCAACAGCCTTTTGGTGAAAGTACGCTGAACGTTCTCAAGAGATACAATAGAGGAACGTGGCCAGAGACTGGAGGTAATGGGACAATATTCTAGGAGCGGTCTCACGTGTGAGAGATACATGGAGAGGCGACTGGCCGGTATTAAGAAACACCGATTGATCAGGCCTAGGGTTCGCTTAGCCTTAGCGATTTGGAATGATGCCTAATCTGAGAAGTTAAAGGAACAGGAGTAGCGTACGCCAAGATCGGTATCCATGGGGTGTATGGGGATGGGCAGGCCGTCCAGACAAATTTGGCCGGGTGGTACCGTGCACTTGTACGGTAGGAGGAAGCTTTTCTCCGCAGAGAATTTCATGAACCACGGGACGCACCAAGTTTGGAGAACGAGTAAGTCATGCAATATGTTGCATAGAGTCACGGATAGGTCACTAGGGAGAAAAGAGTACACTATTTTTATATCGTCGGCAAAGAGGAAGGGAGTGCCGTGTAGAATAGAAGAGAAAATGTCATTGATATAAATGAGGAATAGTAATGGGCCTAGGACACTGCCTTGGATGACGCCGCTAGTAATTGGTTTGGCGGAAGATAGGTGGCCGTCGACGAGCACGGCTTGTGATCTGTTAGAGAGATAGGAGGATAGCCAGGAGAGGAGAGGGTCAGTAATACCGAGAGATCGGATTTTGGCCAACAGATGAATATGGGGAACACGGTCAAAAGCCTTAGACATGTCGAGGTACAGGACAATTACAGAGTTGCCGGCGTCGGCAGCAGACAATAGGACATTGAGAAAGTCAAGCTGGCAGGAAGATCAGGAACGGGAATTCAAGAAACCATGCTGACCAGGGTTCAGCAGGTTGTTAGATAAGAGGTACTGGACAATGTGTCTTTTGATAATTCTCTCCATAATTTTGCAGACTACTGGGGTGTGATTAATGGGCCGATAGTTATCTGGGTCGTGTAATACGCCCTTTTTGAAGCGCGGAACTATAACAGAGGATTTCCATTGAGGTGGGACGAAACTGTGAAGCATGGAGGTGGTATACATATTAAGTAACAATAAAGGGAGGTCAGGACCACCGAAACGGAGGAGGGCCGGTGGGAGATCATCTGGTCCCGGTTTCGAGGAGGGCTTAATAGAGGAAACTGATTTTTCAATTTCTAGATGGGTGAAGGGAATCGATGAAAGAGAGGCAGAGGTGCAGGGGGGGATTGTAGTAGGGGGAATACCAGGACAGCTTATAAGGGAGGAAGAAAAATGCTCATTGAAGGCCTCAGAAATAGATGCTGGAGTATTAGCCGTGGATGAGCCGCAGATGAGCCGCAGATGAGGAACTTGGGCGAGGTATGATTGGATTGACTGGACCTTTTACTAAGCAGGTTGGACAGGTAGCCAGTTTTGTTTGGGTGTGCTAGGGCGATGGCCTCTTGCCTTCCCATATGCGAATTGACCATGCAACGCAGCCTCAGTTGTAGCTGGTTTACGCGCAGGAGAATTGTAAAGTCGCGTGATCTAGCGAAGGTAAGTTGCAGTTTAGACAGCTTACGCTCTAAAAGTGGCAGGCGTGAGGTGCTGGAATTGGGGCGTGGATCGGCACATGGGTTGGCGGTATTTAGGCAGTGTAGGAGGTTGGAGTAGAGAGAGTTCACAACAGTGAGGGGATCGGATGAAAGAAAAAATGTGTCCCAGTTAAGGGAGCGGATTATCATTGGCACTAGGGGCCAGTTACAGGAACGGTAGGAAGTCAGAACAGGGGGAGAGGATTGCATCGGATGAGAACAGCTGAACTTGCACCTGACAATACGGTGGTCACTACCCGGGAAGTGATCAGTAGTCTGCGTGATCATATCAGGAACATCAGTGGAGAATACTAGGTCCAAGATGTTGTTCCCCCTAGTAGGGCAGGAGACATGTTGGGTCCATCCACCAAGACGGACACAAGAAAGGAAGGTGGAGAGGGCGGGAGGGCTAGTATGGGAGGACCAGCAAATTGAAGGAAAGTTGAAGTCACCCGCAATAATTTTTGCACTGGCAGGGTAGTCAAGCGCAGCATTAAAGACATCCACGGCAGAGTCAATTTTTGCAGGCTCCAGACCCGGGGGGACGTAGACACAGCCAAGGAGGAGGTTCTGGCCGGAGGCGTGAATGGATAGCCATAACAAATCTTCAATAAGGAGAAGAGGGGGGTGGTCGATAACACTAGCGTGGATAGTGCATTTGACAAAGGCTAAACAGCCCCCTCCACGCCTGGACTGGCGGGTGTTCGAGAAGCATTGATACCCAGCTATGCGAACAAGGTCAAGTGAAGCATCATCTGACAGCCAGGATTCAGTTATTAGTATAATGTCAGCGTTTGACGTAAATGCCAAAGATCGCAGGTGCGACATTTTTGTAATTATTGAGCGAGCGTTAATAAGAACTAGTAGGAATGAGTTCATTGTTGGTGTGCGCAAAGCATGGATGCCAGGTGCAAGACTATTGGGATCGCTGTGGCGATAGGAGTTGGGTCTCAGTGGGGATAGAGCTTCAGTAGAAGGGGGAGGGCAGGCAGTGTTGGGTGGGGGACGGAAAGTAGGAGAAGCGTTAGTATGAGGTGCAGCCGATCGCTGTGGGTGATCAATACGGTGGGTGTGCAGCACACCGCTGATGTGGGCCGGAGGGGTGTCACACGGTGCAGAGGGAGGGGGCACCATATGGCAAAGTGAGAAGCTAAGAATATCTGTCGAAGCTGGGTGGACAGGGGGGAGTGCGTGGTGTAAGGTGCTAAGTGGCATGGCATCGAGTGGGGAGCGATCAGTGATATGAGCCTGTGAAAGTTTATGGATATGGTCCAAAGGGCGACTAGCAATATGGCCACGGGTGCGGAGGGCACCGGTCAGGAAAAAAACGAGATCTTGACTGCAGGTAACCTACCTGTTGGGCAGAGTCAGTATAAGGCCGGTTGGTCGGTATGGGGGTGAAGGCATGTGGGAGATTAACTGGGACGTAGTGTGAGGTGGGGGGCGGGAAGGGAGTGGCGAAATTTGGAAAGGTTTGGAGGTTCATGAGGGGCAGGGGAGCCGGTAAGTGGGGAGGTGGGGCGAGGAGACGGGATACAGGTACGAACCTAGAGTATCTGCTAGGGTATGTACGTGGTACTTCAGGGTTAGATGAGGGTTGGTGGAGGTAGGCAGGGGGGAACAGTGGAGGCATGCTGGGGCTATAGTATGGAGGGTTGGTGTCTGAGGGGCAGAGAGGGATATACGGTGGCAACGGAGATGGAGGGTTGGTGTGACCCATGCGATCAGAGAGAGGGAAAGACAGAAGAAGGGGGTGCGAGGCAGTGGAAGGGTGAGTGGCACTGGCAAAACCCTGAAGGTCATTCCTACTCAAAGGGACGATGGCGTTAGACGAATCCGGATGGTGGCCCAGTTGGTTATCACCTGGAGGATCCGAGAGTACACTGTAAGCAGAAGCCGATTGAGAGTGGGGGTAATGGGTGGGGTGATTAGTTGGGCAAGTGCGACCCTGGTAGGAGTATCAGGTAGGCTTATGGGGGGATTAGAGCGGCACTTATGAGGATAGGAACGAAGTGTCGCGGCTGAGCTAGCAGCTGATGGGTAGTTTGTAGAGTCGTTAGAGCGAGAACGGCGGGTGACAACACTTGTCAACGGCTCAGAGGACGGATTGGAAGTAGTACGGCGGGGCTGATGGTTGTACCAGGGTCTTGTCTTGGCTCTGAGGCTATGATAGGGGAGAGCGGGTTTAATACTGAAGTGGAGTGCCGCTTGGGGCCTGTGGTCGGGGAGCGAGAGCTACTGCTAGTAGAGGCTACTGGGGGAGATGGTAAAAAAGGGCGTTTGAGTGGAAGGGGAACCGGGGGTCGGGAGTTAGACATATCTTAGTCGACAGTTTGCAGGCAGGCAGGGTGAGGCGCTGGGCTCGCCTTTGACTTCTTGACAGAGGGGCATTGGGTAACCTTCATGTCGGTTACAGTGGGGTCAGCCTGCATGGGCAAGGCGGAGTTACTTCTCAGCGAACGATTTATTTCCCGTTGGAGGGGGGTTTTATCGGAGAATATCTTGATGTCCTTATACGGCGAAAGGGCAGCAATTGTCGACTTGTTGCTAATGAATTCTGTAGCTGTTAGGTCGTCCCTGAATTGGAATAGCAGGGGGCATCTATGTCGCTGGGACGTTTTACGTAGCCTCCTGCAATGGCATCTATGGTGAGCCATGTTGAACGAACTTAGTATGTTGTGTTTCGCCAAGGAAAGTGGTAAGCGGTCTGGAACATTAAAAACCACTGCGTTCTTGGAGTTGGCAATGCGGTTGTATATTTCAGTAGACACGGAAACGAGGAGGTGTCCCACCGAAACCAAGTTCCTGGGGGGTGTAGCGGCTACAGGGTCAAGAAGATTAGCCAGGGGTGAAACCTTTGAAAGGATTTCACCAATCAGCTCGACCTTGTTACTAAGTTCGACGAAACTCTGCTTAAGGCCATTAGGACTATTAGAAGCTTCACCGTCGACGTTAACGAGGGTGACAGAGCACGGCCTGGTTTTTGGGAGGGGTCGGGTGTGTTTGGATTTGCCAGCTTTTGCGATACGGATTTTCCGAGTACTGGTTGAGGGCCGGGATAGCATGATAAGTAGGAATATATGACGGAGGTAAAAAGGTAGCAGGAAATCAGTCAACTAGACAGAGACAAGCCAAAGGTCTGAGCAGGCCAGGAGTGTTCCTGGGTGCTATGTGTGCAAAGGTCTAGATGAGACCAATGTGGCAATGAGGTACGGGCAGTGAGCTATAGACCCGCTATATATACTGTTGGGACTAGGAAACTTGGAACGATGAGGAATAGTGAGATAGAAGAAATATTGCTGTGTGGTGTGCACAGGTTGAATCCCACAGGATACGGTAGGTACTTAGCTGTTGCTTGGATCACAACAGCAGGTTTTGCGGGAGAGTATATTGTAAGTATGGGGTCAGTGGACCGGGTGGAACGAAAGTGCGCACTTATGGCAAAAAAAACAAATGAATGGAGGCACAGTGGGACAGAAACTTCAAAAGGTGCACCGGTGGACGCATAGCGAAAATAAGGTAGGAGTTGGGTTATAGCGATGGGATGTAAAAACGCTAGATAGATTCTTCTCTGGCGAGAATCAGAAGAGATTTGCTGGATAAGCCATGTAGAATGTAATTAGGTGGAATTAGAGCAGTGAATAATCAATATAGTCTATAACTCTGACTCGCGATAAGTACTAGCGTCTGCACGGTGGTGTGCCGCAGTTGTTTACACAACTAGGTCACGGTTTCAGGTAATTAGGTGGTGTATACTAGGGTGGACACAGCTACTAGTCTAAACAGTGGTATAAGCAAAAAAGAAAACTAGACAACCTGAATTTCACGCGGGCTTGGCCTTCACCTTGAGAGATGACTCGTGATCTTCATCTTCAGCAGTAAGACAAGGAGCCTGGGGTCGTTCCCCACTAAATATCCGCCGATAACAGCACCTAGGCCGATGCAATCAATTTTGATTCAGTTGCATTATCCCGACAGGGTCAAAATCGAATAGTGGCAAAGTATCGATGATGTAACAGAAGCACACTGCTTTCTGAATCAATAGAATGGGAAGAAGCAAAGCGCCGTTTGATGTAGGCGTGACATCCAGTTGGACCTCCTATGGTGGCACAAACGGAAGAAACCATGAAAAGGTAAAATTCGGCTGCACTTCAGTGGAACTCGCGAAAAATAAACAGACACACTAAAACATGCACAAAGCTAAACTTGTTGACTTGCCCACTGATAGAGATGCCCAGCCATGAGAAGAAGGATTAGCTCTAAAAATGGTAGCTGCAAGCATCCCGTAGTTAAACAATCGTTCTGAGGTCCCAGCACCGTGGAGACCAAATCTCAATCCTACACCCAAAAGCGGTAATGTTCGCAGTGTTATCCTGGGGTCCGAGAAAACAGAGTGTGCGAGAGTGTTTTGGAATCCTTTTAACAACTTGTTCGTACGCTCCGGGTTTGATGGAATGCCGAAAATGATCATTTCATATTCCATGTTAATCTACGCAGGCGACCAGCTACACGGGGGGGAATTCTATCGTCAGTCTCAAATCTCTGTGACCCCCGGATGTTTATCTCACTACTGCTTCGACGTGGCAATAGGTTGCTCCAACCAGAGAGCCGAAAAGAAACGTGTCGGAGCAAGCCTCTCTAGGACGACGACGGCAAACACTGGCATGACTGTTTGGGCAAACTTGATCAACTCGGAAAGACTGAGATGCCAAGACATACAACAAACAGTGCTTACGCGAAGCCCAACGTTAGTTGTTTTCAAAACCATGATTAGCGGGCCACCGGCTAGAGGCTTGCTGATGAGGAGCAGATGAAAACAGTGAGCGGCACAATCGGGTATTATTTGCCAAGGCTGGAGTAGCCCCACTGAAGGTTGTATCCGTTAAGGGGCTAGAACTGACTGCAGCAGTGCTAGCGGCGAGTGTTCAACAGGGATGACGTCTATTCGCTAGATCTGCGTCACGTTTTTGATGCTTTACTGGCACGGCAGCAGGGGAGCAAAGAAAAGGTATGACCGCTTGACAACATCCTCGAAGTAGTACATAACGTCGACACCGATTCAATCCTAATGGAATTCCAAAAGTACTTCGCAAGGCGGAGCGTTCACAGAACCATATACTCGGGCAACAGGTCGATTTTCATTGGAGCACTTGAGGAGTAAGAGATACGGTGGGACCTTCCGAAACATGGTAAGTACTATTTGAAATCCGTGACAGATTTATTTAACCCTTTACCAGTCATCGCGGTGGGGTATGAGAAAGAAAAGTACGATCGACAGGAAAAATACTCACAAATCTAATCTCCCATCAAATTCTCGACTGCAGGGTCACGAATACTCTACTACCTGAAGTAGAAAGATTGCCAAACAATTGACCACTGCAGTAGACTTACGCGGATCAGGAAAGCAACCTGGCTCACTCCCAGGGGTTCGTTATTGTTGCGGTCAAATGAACGAGCGTTCAACCTGCAGACGCTAAGCGGAACGTAAACCAAAGGATGGAAGCAAGTGAACTACATTCCGCAAGAGTTTTCAAAACGTTGGAAGTTGGACGTCGGGCTTTGGAAATTGGACGTTGAATGGTGCTTGTTCTGAGAAAGATGAAGTTCTCCGCCGATAAGTGTATCTTTCTTACTTGCAAATCGCAGGTTCCTTCAGGTTTCCGATGCCTCAGGGTTTCCTCCTTTGACAGCCAGCACCTAGTAGGAGACCCTGGCTTAAGTTATTCCTGGTCATTTAGATTCTCCGAAAGTGCTGTCGTGCAAACGGCAGTGGCTAAAAAGTGCCTCGGTCTTCTGTTTCAGATCCCTTCAGCTTAGAGAGAGCTTTCTTTTCATCCACAAAACAACACGCCGGGCACCTTCTCGAATATTGTCCCTCAATCTTCTCTAGTAAGCCAAAATCCGACGGGATTATTATCTAACATATTCAGAGAAGATTCACAAGGCAGCTTATTGGTCGGTCGTTAAACTAAAATTACGGGGAATGAAGTTTATATCTCAAAATCGAACCATCATGGCTTCGTCGCATCAAGCTCAACCTGGTATTCCTGCACTAACTATTGACCAAGCAATCTTATTCCTCCAAACAGTTACACTTTTCCTCGGATACTGAATATTTCCTCCATAACGGACAGTATAATATTGCCACACCCTCTGCGGGTCTGTTCCGCGCTCTTACTCCTTCCTCTCCATGTACTCCAGAATGTGGAATAAACTCCATTTGCACACCAGATCTTTTCAGTCAGAGTTTGCATTCGTGCATGCTATAGATAAATTCTTCTCTCTCCTAACTGTTTTGCGCTTACTGAATGATCACATAACTGAAAGTCAAGCTCAGGAGGGAGGCATCGACACATAAGCCATTACCCTGCTTCTTCGAGTAACCTTACCTTCCAAAATAGTTCGATTATTTTCTTTTCAGTGCTGACCGTTTTAAAGTTATAAATGCCCCTTTTGACCGTTCTCCTTAAGGCTTCGCCACCGACCTATCTAAAACAAGACTGCGTCCACTAATAGTTTTTCCATACCGACTTATTGAATTCTTCTAACTTCATTTTGGAATGAGTCCTTCGTGGTGCGTTCACATTTTTAAGAGGGCCACGGCAATACTTCTCACGCACTGTCAATATACCTCTTCTGCCTCACAACTTATTACCGCTATTTAGTTATATGGCTTCCGGGGCCCTGAAACCAACCTCAACGAACCTGTAGGAACTGCATCGTTAACTACACATTGGTCCTCTACATATATATATATATATATACATTCAAGTACATACACATTGCTGTCCCATAATAGATAACAAAAGCGCGGCAACTAACCCAAAGCTCTTTGATATCCTTTTGCTTAAATTGCCTCTTTGCCACCGCAGGTCCCATCGCGTGCACTTCCACCACTCTCCCAGCGATTTGGTACTGAAAAATTCAGTCTCATTTACCTCACTTGATGTGGCTCAATACCAGAACTCAACAACCAGTTATGACACCATCCAACCTGCCCCTACCCTTTCCCCTAGTTTAGTTTCTTCCGTAACTTAATGAAGAATTTAATTTCCCTTTTTACTGATTGATTACCCTGGGTCGAATCTTAAGCTTGGTACTGAATCTTATAGCTCTTAGGTAATTGTTTCCTTTCTTAGCGTTATTTTCCATGGCCCCATTTTTTTCTCAGGGACCCACGGCATCTTTGGGCCAGTGCTTGACTTTTGTAGCTTTTACCGTTAACCGATGATCCTCACTTGGGGCATGCCCAGACTGCATTCCTCTACCTCATTTCCGTTTTCGTTGATCTAAAAAGCCGATTAACCACCTCGGTCACTATAGTGATTATCTCCCTGGCTGGTGCACCCGGAAAAAATGCTACGTGGCCATCTGTCGATCGCTGCTCCCGTTGGCTGCGCTGTCCAAGTTCTCAAAACCTGACTAAATGATCCTGGATAATTTACCCCAGTCGCAGTTGCTCTGCCCTCTTTACAGCCATCAGTGATCACGCAGTCCGATCGCAATGGTGCGGGGCGCGGTCAGAACCCCTGCCCCTTTGGCAGGGGCATATAGAGGGTGCAGGCCGTCGGCGACGATGAATAAGCGTAATTGGCTGGCAGATCACACCTCTTGGGTAAACTTCGAGAAGTGATTCCGGGTTGGGTTTCTAGGACGCAGCCGGCCCCATCCACCTGCACCGGCTGAAGATTGCACGCTCTTACTCTGCTCGTCTCACCGCATTCGCCCCTGTCGGTTGCAGGCAGCCTGCTCCTACCATTCTTCTTCGGCGGCAGCTGGCTCAAATACCGTTCTCGTCAGCACTCTTGTAACTTCTCCCATATGTCCTACCTCTGGATGCACACTTAGCCCTTCTGTCGTGGTTCCTGTTTTTTTCCCCACGGCGGTCCTCACTGCATGATGTCACTCTCCTCCTATCCATTTTACTCTGCCAAAGCCCGCAATACTTCCTTATCCAATAGTGTCGACCCTGTCGGACGCTAATCCCTATTCATTTGGTACCCCACTAACTACCATTTTGCCATATCCATTCTTGTCCTTCCTTCTTATACCTTCCGTCTATACGCACCAGACTCACCCATGTAACGGTTATTCCTACCGTGAGTAACGAGTATCCAATTCAACACGAATCCCAAAGCCAGAACAAGATTGATTCGTAGTTTCTGCGGTACTGGATTGTCAAGTTATACGCATATAAATATATACAAACCTCAACTGTACGGCCTCAACGTCTAACAACGAGGACCAGAGTTCAACAAATGCCAATGTCAGGTACCACCGTCACGGCAGTCCAACTTCGAATCAAAATTATGCCACTTCACGTGAGTAAAATATAAACAAATGTTGGAATGTAGTGATTGATGCTTGTTATATTTGTGCCAAGGTCAATAAAATAAAGAGGGTAGTCTCAACAATACAAGTATATGACAACGGCTAGGGAGGATTCCCACGCACGTGCGTTAAAACCCGTGCCCACCACCAATCAAGGTAAGATGACTCGCAGTTCCAACCTATGCATTTTTTACAGACACATTTGTGTAACTTTTCACCACCACCATACTTCCCTTGTTTGACTCCACAATTCTTCTGCAAATCTTCCCTCCTAGGCAGCTTCTCGACTAGCAACTTCTGGCTCAATCCTTTGTGAGATAGTCTGCAGACACATAGCTCACCAATTTCATTTTCCCAACTCCGACTCGCACGTATCTATCGCACCTTTTGTTCCATTACAGCTTTAACTCCCTGGGTACTCCTTTTCTTTGTTTCTTTACGGTCTCCATACTTCTTCATTTGCGGTGAAGCGACCTGAGTGTATTCTGCCACTTGCTTCTCTTCTGTCTGCACTCTCATCCGTTTCACATATTGCTGACGACAGACATCTATAGTATGTCTGTCGGGCTGCACTGCTTTTCCGAGTTCCACCTAAAGTTGTTTCTACGGCATTACTTTCCGATATAATTTCAAACCATATGATTCACCTTTACCTGATCTCTCTGTGCATTCAGTTTCTCATTTCTCTCCTACGCTATTGGCTGCTACAACTGCCGCACCAAATTTCGTACTACCTCCAAGTTACTATTCTCCACTAATGCCTAACACTGCTCCGAATATTCTGCGTTTTAATTTGCTCTGCATTTTCCAGCCATTTTCACAGTCACCTTCTTGCTGCTTAATTTATGTCCATTTATAAACGCCTCATTCATTTTCGACCGTCACCGCATGTCACAAGTGCAATAATCAGACTGTCAGACTCACTGTTATCTGTTTTCCTCGATCCTCCACTTCATATTCCTTCTTTTGTCAACTTTTGCTCACAGCCATCACTTCAGTGCACCCAAAGCCGCTTCTCTCTCGGGTGACCTCCCATGTTCACCCGTCATAAACAAATTCTTCAGGACTTATCCAAGTTGATTCTGCACCCTTTGGCCTAACAGTGCCTGTCTCTTCCGAGCACTGCTACTTCCGTTTTCTACCTCTTCACAGCTCCATGTTTCCCCACTTCTTATAAACGTATATATGCATATGTACACACGTATATATGAGTATATACTTATATTTATATATTTCCTCCACTTCCTCCAGTTCTCTTGTCACTAGCCCGCAGCTCCTCACGATATCCGTCCAAGTTGTCTAAATCTGTGCCTAATTTACCGTATCTCGATCCTCCCAAACCACTGTCGCCATCCGACCCACTCCTTACGTCTTCCGTCGCTCGCTCCCTGTTCTCAAATTGACACTGTCCTTTTATTGCAGTGTAGAATATTTCATGGCTATCTAGCCCCTGCCATATAACCCATTTTTTTTATCCTTTTCCTTTTCTCTCTTACTTCTTCGTCGTTTCTGGTTACCATAGCTTCTCAAGCCGATTTCCAGTCCTGCTCATTTAACACTCCCAGGTCTTAATCCCCACCACATGGCTCAGCCAACTCTTCCAATTGGCCTTGAACCTCGAGTTTGCCGGGCACATATTTGTATCCATCTCTGGGTTCACTGAAACACCCTCTAGTACTCCTTGGTACGCAGACGTTTTTATCCCTCTCATCTCCCTTCTAAGTCTGTCTACCCCTTTGTTGTCATGCCTATTTCTAAACTTTTCACGGAGTATCTCTGCCCATTTCGTCGCCTGTAAAAAATCGATCATGCATGAGGCATGCTTCGGGCCTCTCTGAAATAAACTATTACTGTTAATAATAATAATAATAATAATAATAATAATAATAATAATAATAATAATAATAATAATAATGGCATATTTCTGGACCGTGGTCGAGAAGCACGCTTGTAAGCATGATCGGAGTTTACAATATCACTGAATGAGATGGAAAATTCACATATTTCGAAGAGAGATTCAGACATCACGGCAACAATGGAATAAGGCTGAGGAGAGTTAAGATGAATCAAATGATCAAAGAACACAAGGTGAATCCGAATTGATTTCGAGTCATCTATGGCATCATCGGCCGGTTGTAGGAATGTTCAGAGGGAAGTTGTCTTAGGAAGCAGGAAATACAATATTCACAAGAATGATGCAAGAAAATGGTCGGTAATGCATATTCATGTTCACTTAAAAAGGTAGTTGGCGTTGATACAAAGGAGGCAGGGAAGAATTTCATGAAGGTTCGCAGAGGAATACTAATTTTCATAGGTTTGCGGATGTAAAAAGAAATAGTACCCCCGAAAAGGTGAGACAGTTTCCGTGATAAGTAGTGTATGTCATCTGGTGTCGGCAGTTCGCAAACAGTGGAAAAAGGATGAAGTTCCGGGAAGGAATAGTCAGCAATCGGAATGCCGTGTACACAAGGAACAAAATAAGGCAAGGCCAGGGTGAAAATGTTTGCGATGGACCATGTTATGCTGGTAAATTGGCGAATACATCATTCTGTAGAGTTTCTTGTGGCTTTTGTGTGCCCGTGTTGGGCTTTTGGGGCAAGGGTTGGCTGCAGTTTTGTTCGCCGTTTCATCATGAGAAGGAGGCCGGGCATCTACGAATCTGGACCGATCACTATTTATTCAGGAGTCCTCGCACGGTGGCTTCGACATCGGGGAGGCCTTGTGGTGAGAATTCCTCAGTAAGCCTCAGAGGGGCATATGCAGCAATACCAGGACCTCTTGTGGGAGAAACTCGGTGGCTAGGTCGTATTCGCGGTAGCCAGCCTTTGGTGCGGTTGTAGACGGGCAGAGAAAAAGATAAGCTGTCTGCGAGATATATTACAGCCAGGCATCGCGATGGCCGGGTGGTTCTAAAATTGAAAAAGAGGGGAACGCAGTCTGGGAGATGTTCCAGCTGAGGGTTAGCGTGGGCAAAATAACAGATAAGAGTACGGAGGTTGGAAATGAGGCACAATGGTTTAAGTGAAGTGAGGGGTAGCTGGTATTGTGATTCGGTGTTCGTGAGGGCTAGCTGGGTTTACACTACTAGGCAAAGTTACTGATTACCGATTCGCCCGTTCACCGGGAATTCTTATCTTTAGGGGTTAATGAAGCCGTGGAGATGCATTTGGACTAGGGTCTTGAAGCTACATGAGAAGGCAGCTGGGCAACACGAAAAACATTGAATGGCAAGTTTGCATACTAGGTCTAGGGGATATATGACAAATACCACAGTGGTGTTTTAGAGGTCACTAGGAAGCAACTGGGACACACTAAAAATCCAAATGGCAAGTTTGTATGATAGGTCCAGAGGATGTATGACAAATCCTATCATGGGGTATCCACAGGTCTAATGCTGCAGGTTGCTGTTAGGTAAGGCCGTAAACTGGAGAGTGGGCTGGGTTATAGGACAAGAGAAACGTTGCTTTCTTACGAAAAGGAGGAAAAACAGATAGGTGGGCGAAAAATACGGGCGCTTTTCTCCACGTTCTTACATGTATGTTTATATATACAGTAATATCTACATGGATATAATTGACACTTCGATGGGACGTGTCTGCCGTCTGACGTATCGACCTGTTGTCCAGAGCCACAGCGGTTTTGTAGCTGACGTCACCAAACTTGCCAGGCGTGCATGGGAGGGTACAAGATGATTGAAAATTGGAGCGGGGGGTGGGTAAGCATATGTGGAGAGACCAGTTCGCTATCACCCCCGAGTCAGTCTCGTGCGTAGAAACCAAAAGCATATCAGGCGGACAAGGGCGGTGTGGGGTTTTCCCTTTCACAGGGTCAGGTGTGAGCTGATGGGGGACACCTATGATTGGAGTTTGCCCATCTCCTTCACAGCCCGATATTATTGGTACATATATATATCAAACTGATCCCACTAGACCTCTTTTGTTCTCCACGTTTTTTCTAACAGAGGGGCGGTTGAGTCCATGTAGGAACTTTCCATAGCCCCTCCTCCCAACTGTAATGTTCCGCGTGCCATTTTTTTGCAACTGTTGCGGGTTGTCTGATTCCCTCACATCCGGATGCAGCTATGGTGTAGGTGCCGTTGGCATCAGGGGTTTCGCTTGCATGGGCTGAGAAAATACGGAGTGGAGCTAAGCAAACACATGGAGTAGGGCAACGAGTGTTGTAATGTACGCGCCTGCATATACGTTTTAGTCTCGCACAGCGCCAGACGGTGCCTAAAACTGCTAGAGGCCGTTCTGGTGTGGTGGAGTTAGGCTGCGCCAGTAGATGTTATTGCACACATGGAGAGAGGATAGCCGTCTCAGTTAGGTGATGGATTCAGAAATCTTGGCGACACTGACTAGCGTTCGCGTCGGGGAATATATTATTGTTATTATAACTTCCTCCGTTGTGGTTTCATAAAGTACAAAATAACATATAGCTTTATGTAACATCAGTTTTACAACCTATAAAGAATTGGTTTCAGTTAGCTCTTATAACAAACATTCCTCCACCTATGGGATAACGGTAAGAACGAATGACTCATTAATTGCATATCACTGTTCTAAAAGTATTTCACGCCTGAATTCAGACTTTCGTTATTTTATAATGAAGGTAAAGTAACGGTCACAAATGCAGTGAAGAATTTCATCCAGCGGGCTGGAACAAGTACTACAGAATGCCTGAACTACAGGTAGTATATTTTAAAATGCCCAGTGACATTATAATCGAAATAAAGGCAGTTACTAAACTCCTTCGCACCAAGGCAGCACGAGTGTCCCCTTGACAGTCACCCTGTAGTCCCCTGAGTGTAGACTGACCGCACCGCTGAACGACCCCCAACGAAACGAGGAAAGGATTATTCAGGGGACCATCACAGCCATCCTATATTCTGGTCTCTTTTTACCTTTCAAGTCACTCTGATTTGTACCGCGCTTTTTATTACCGGTTTGCATTGGCTTTTCCTAATTTGTAAACCACTAGCAACCAAAAGAGCCAGCATTTTCAGATGTCTAGCACTGCACCACCCCAGATTGCATATACGCTCTCCGGGAACAAGGACTGCAACTTTCTAAAGAAATTTGGTCAATAAGTGCGACAAAAATAAGGCGAACATCATTTATCGGAATCATTTCCCTGTTCGCCATATGCAAAAAGGATTCAAGGAAAGATTTTTGTAATATAAATGGCAAATTTCAAAGCGTACAACATTTTGGGACGCAGCTCCCTTTTCATCCTTTTGGGTAATTGGCAGTTCCTGAAACAATGAAATCAAAGATTTGGCTGCTGAAAGCAGATTGTAAAAATAATGTAAACTCGATCATTTAGTTTAACTGGGAAGCTTCTACGTTACCATACAATTTCATACTATTGTATCGATATACTAGTAATAGTGAGCAGTGGAAAACGGGCCCAGGTCAACTGGACCAGACATCTCATGGACCACCAGCCTGCCAAAAACTGGAACTTTGCTGATCATTGATACACTACTTTGGTAGTGTGTTTTGAACAGTCGTTAAACAATAATAATTTTGATGATAAAGATAATAATAATAATAATATATTTCTTGGCCGCGGTCAAGACAATAACAAAGCAGGATCAGGGAATACTGAAGTGCGTAACAAAGTGAAGTATTCAAAATTTTGAAATTTAAGAACCACGCTGTAACAGAAATAAACCAATAAAGCTGGGCAGTGTTTGGGTCAACTAAAGCAGAGGTGGTTAACGCGGGAAAAGTAAGTCAATTTCGAATTCGGTGAGAGCCTCATGGATGGAAGAAAAACTTGGGAATACCGATATAAACAATACTGGAGAATGTAAAGAGCTCTCAAGAACCAGTGAAGCAGCGGGAGTCACACATCACAACATGAACAGAGAATAGAGGCAAGAATAATACAGAATGTGCCTAATAGGTGCCACGAACTGGTTTCGACGGGTCCGGTAGTCGAGGATGGATCATGACTACCTGCAGACGAAATCAAAAGACGATTATCCGCGACATTCTACGATACTAGATTATCACATGAAAAGTGACATCAAAAATATACAAACCACAATAATACGATCACAAGGACTCAACAACGAGAAACCGAATAACAGCTTGTGAGCAAACAGCACGTGCGTCACGCAGGTCTTGAAAAAGGATGTGCCAAAGTAGCGCTCTGAGCGCGAACAAACAACAATTGGTCCGTAGAAACAACCAGTTCGTAAAGACAAGTCAATAGTGTAGGCAAATGAGTGATGTTGGGAAAAACACTGAATCGCGAGAGAAAGAGGGGAATTTTCCACGACCGGCTGTTACATCCCTAATGTGAATTGAAACGTGCTGGCTTTCCGTGGGGTCTTGGGAAATCAGAGGCATACGGATTCCAGGTGGAATGGGGCCTTAACCTACCCCGAGCATATACCCAAATCAGTTAGTCTTTGTCACCGAAGAATAATTATCTGCGTGGCAAGACTCCAGTGTACGAGAAAGGTGCAAGAAGAGTAGGATGAGGCTGCTGAGGTATAGCCTGAGGCAGGAAAATTAAGTGAAGGTGAACACCTATCACTAAAGGACAAAAAGCTTTATGGAGGGAGCTAGTGTCGGCGAGCATTTTGGTTGTTTACTTGAACCAGGAATGTAGCAGTCAAATCATGGCTGACTTCGGATATCACTTTTAGTGCCTAGGCTAGAGAAGAACATAGGAAAGGTGTAGTAATCGATGGAAGACTATAAAATTGCAATGATTGCGTTCCTCATTTCGTCAACCAATACAGGCGAGGCTTAGCCGGTAGCTGTGAACTGTAGGCTTTCAATACCGGGGTGTCGTCGGAGTAGAAGCCGCACAGTATAACTATTCCAACCGTGTATTGGCCACTGCATTGAACATCAGCAGGCTGGTTGAAGGTTTTTGCAGCGAACACAAAATGGTTGAAACTGAGAAAGGCGGGGCCGGTAAGCATGTGTGGAGAGCTCAGACGGCGTGCTTTCAACCCCCCCCCCATCCCCACTGGTTCGGACAGAAAGAGCTAAATGCCACTTCAAATCTTGGGGCTTCCCATATGCAGGTTCTGGCCTAGGCTGCTATCAAGAGGGGGAAGAGAGCAGTAGCCCAAGATCTTCACAGCCTGGAGTTTTTCTTTTTTTCTTGTTTTACAGAGTGGGCGAGCAACTTTCACCGCAGGATGATCTCCCTTCTCTCCCTGACCAGCCTTTCTTTACAAGTGGCCCATTGGGTCCGAGATGCATAGGGATGGTTGCTTATACTTATTGTGAGTCTGCCACAGGCTAGAAACCAAAGCCTTCGTGTGTTGCTGCAGCAAGCTGTGGAAGAAAAAGAC
The DNA here is from genome assembly GCA_948099385.1 of Fasciola hepatica. Lineage (NCBI taxonomy): Eukaryota > Metazoa > Platyhelminthes > Trematoda > Plagiorchiida > Fasciolidae > Fasciola > Fasciola hepatica. Next base: position 21,729,227 of record CANUEZ040000024.1, on the reverse strand, counting down.
TGAGGATGGAACAAACATTCTGATAATGGCAACGTTCGTGGGGCTATCTCTTCACCACTTGCTTCTGCCAATAGCAGAGTCGGACGGGTTTCTGTATATATTCGAGCCATCTGGTGACTGCGTCGCCGATTATGATATGCTGGGTTACTTCATGGGCATGACGACGTTGGTGAAAAGTATCAACACTGGCCGTCGTCTACGGCTTAAGTATTGGGTGGTTAGCACAGATAAACCATTGAGCTTTGGCCAAAATTCGCACACTGAAGATGAGAACTGAATTATTGTAAAGATCTTGGATTTAGCAAACCGAGCACCAGGCGTAACAATGGGTCATAGTCAAGTTACGTCCACCTGATTGGCATTGTTCTAACATAGCTTTAACGTGGTTTTTAATGGCAAGCTTAGCGTATGTATGCCCATAAGAACTGCTGCATCTTGCACCACGGACAGTCTCACCTCCCAGGTACCTTTCTCCACTTTGTATGCACAATTGCTCTGCTCTGCTTAGCCATCTCCATCGCCGCCATCTTCTCGCTGAATAATGTAAGCCCATTTATTGATGTTTCTCCAATTCTCGACCGACAACACATGTCTCACCCACATCAATCAGACTACTAGATCCATTCCTACCTGTTTTCTTCGACACTTTATTTCATCTCCCTTTTTTGAACTGCTCCTCAGTCGTCATATTTTCTAAGCTTCCGCATTCTCCGCCCTCTCCTTTGATCTGCCGATCTCACCCGTCATGAAGATAATTCACCACAGTATTCCGAAGTTAGTCATACGACCGTTTGATCTAGCCCTACCCGTCCCTCCTAATAACTGATAATTTATTTCTAGGACTCCATTGTTATTGCTCCGGATCTTCTTATATGCATATATGTTTATATATATATATATATTTATATATATATACAGACATGCGCATGTGCATATATATGCGTTCACTCTGTATCCTGCGGTTCCCTACAGGCCACTTCCCTTGCTATCATCCCGCTGACCGACATGATGAGCGTCCATCCCCTCTACATCTGTGCCTCACACCTTCAGTGTCCGATTCTTGTGAACCATTTTTTCCATATAATCCACCGTTTACGTCTTACATTGCTCGCTGCCCGTTTCACAGTGAGTTTTGTGCCCTGTTCGCCGACCATCTATTGCAGAGTACCAATGCTTTGTTGCTATCTACTCATTTGCAGTGCATCTCACTTTTTTCACCACGGCCTCCCGCTAACACATTATTTCATGCCGATTTCTAGTCATTCCCATGCATATCAGTTAGCTTTCAGATGTCCCCACGCGGACCAGTCAGAGGTAAAGTCCAATCACTCGAGAGGCTTTGGTGTAAAGCATCACTCAGATGTTGTGATGTGAATGGGGTAATGATGAATGTCACGGTATAATGCCATTTCCTGTAGGAATTGATAACTCTCATCGTAAAGTGTCGGCCGGTGTTGTTTCCTTCCTCTGTTTTTTGTTTAGCACTGCTAATTAACTTGTTTTAGTGAGTTTCGATTGGCCCATCAGTCATGTATAGACGTTTGTGAGCCACAGCTCCGTCAGTCCATTGCCATGGGCTGTACTGTACTCTGGGCCGTCGGGGGCTGAAGTGCCTGTCTGTAGCGTATGCGGAAAAGAGAAGCCGTCGATGGTCTTGGGCTAGGATGTTTTATAAGTCCAGTGAGCTACTCGTGGACGAAGGATACGTTTCCACTGCGCAGCTTTTCACAACGAGAACAACGGTCGTGTTCATTGCACTGCCGGAACACGTGAAAGAACCATGAGGCCCTTTTCGGGGTCACTACATACTGAATGTCATTCCTTTCCTTGCTATTTTACAAGTGCAGTAAAAAGTTGGCACATGAGCCTCATTGCGTGTTCGCAGCTAGTTGATGGGACTCATATGGTGGTAATTTGTTGGGTAAGGTCGAAAAGACCGCGAATACTATACCGGTATTTTAAGCGACCGGGTGAAATTAGAGTTATTGGCATGTTCAGGATTTTTCTCGATGAATACCGTTAAATAAGGACAATGAGTAGAATACTTCACGCATTCCAAGGAAATGAAATAGAGCTGTCTATAATTTGGTTTTTCAGGACGTTTTAGTGTATTGGACAACGGCCATCTTTTACCACAGTACCAAAGTGAATTTAATCTATCGAATAATAACTTTTTCAATGAAAGATAACACCATTTTGCAGACAATTTCTCCAGTTTCTTAAATTACTAGCCAAACATTACTAGAATTTGTGAACTTCATTTCGATAGCACTAAAGAACAGAACTACGCGTGCAAAAGCCTATAACCACCAACTAAAACCTAGCTTTCATAACCAAAATACACAACGAGAATTAGTTTCATATCACTGGATTGACTATTCAACTCGGCCGACTGCGGCGTGCACATTAAGCACCTTGGAAGCTGCTTTTGCTCAAAAGTTTCTTTTAGACTGATTGGACGCTATCACCAGTCAGACCCTCCGCCTGACCTTGACTTTCAAGCACACCGGGCGTCCATTTGATTCCGCCCACGGGTTCATTTAAACTCGCTACGTTTTCCTTGGTGTGCATACATTCGCCATGCTTCCGCCCCACTTTACTTCCTCTTCTAAGCCACTTTCATCCTACTTCTGTCATGTGACTTTCTACATTTTCAAGACTTTTATCTGTCCATTCCATCACTTTAAAATGTTAATCATGCACCTGGCATGCCTCTTGCTTCTCCGGAATAAACCATTATTATTGGTTTTATTATTAATTTAAATGAGCACTAAGAAGAATCCTAGAGGCATCTTCTGTAGTCAACATGACCTGCGACAGCATAAACTTAGACGGAGCATATGAAGACTGTCTTGATTGCTAGACTACAATAAGTCACAGTCTTTTGCGCCCGACACGTGTCGCATGGCCCGTCTGATAATCGCACCCATGTGTGCAGATATATATATATACATATACACATATATAGTACTTTCTTGTGCCCACTACACTCACTTTTCCCTCCCTTTTCACCAGACCGTGCCATTTGACAATCAGATTTGCATACATACGCTAAGCTTGCCATTAAAAACCACGTTAAAGCTATGTTAGAACAATGCCAATCAGGTGGACGTAACTTGACTATGACCCATTGTTACGCCTGGTGCTCGGTTTGCTAAATCCAAGATCTTTACAATAATTCAGTTCTCATCTTCAGTGTGCGAATTTTGGCCAAAGCTCAATGGTTTATCTGTGCTAACCACCCAATACTTAAGCCGTAGACGACGGCCAGTGTTGATACTTTTCACCAACGTCGTCATGCCCATGAAGTAACCCAGCATATCATAATCGGCGACGCAGTCACCAGATGGCTCGAATATATACAGAAACCCGTCCGACTCTGCTATTGGCAGAAGCAAGTGGTGAAGAGATAGCCCCACGAACGTTGCCATTATCAGAATGTTTGTTCCATCCTCAGTCTTTTTCTTCCACAGCTTGCTGCAGCAACACACGAAGGCTTTGGTTTCTAGCCTGTGGCAGACTCACAATAAGTATAAGCAACCATCCCTATGCATCTCGGACCCAATGGGCCACTTGTAAAGAAAGGCTGGTCAGGGAGAGAAGGGAGATCATCCTGCGGTGAAAGTTGCTCGCCCACTCTGTAAAACAAGAAAAAAAGAAAAACTCCAGGCTGTGAAGATCTTGGGCTACTGCTCTCTTCCCCCTCTTGATAGCAGCCTAGGCCAGAACCTGCATATGGGAAGCCCCAAGATTTGAAGTGGCATTTAGCTCTTTCTGTCCGAACCAGTGGGGATGGGGGGGGGGGTTGAAAGCACGCCGTCTGAGCTCTCCACACATGCTTACCGGCCCCGCCTTTCTCAGTTTCAACCATTTTGTGTTCGCTGCAAAAACCTTCAACCAGCCTGCTGATGTTCAATGCAGTGGCCAATACACGGTTGGAATAGTTATACTGTGCGGCTTCTACTCCGACGACACCCCGGTATTGAAAGCCTACAGTTCACAGCTACCGGCTAAGCCTCGCCTGTATTGGTTGACGAAATGAGGAACGCAATCATTGCAATTTTATAGTCTTCCATCGATTACTACACCTTTCCTATGTTCTTCTCTAGCCTAGGCACTAAAAGTGATATCCGAAGTCAGCCATGATTTGACTGCTACATTCCTGGTTCAAGTAAACAACCAAAATGCTCGCCGACACTAGCTCCCTCCATAAAGCTTTTTGTCCTTTAGTGATAGGTGTTCACCTTCACTTAATTTTCCTGCCTCAGGCTATACCTCAGCAGCCTCATCCTACTCTTCTTGCACCTTTCTCGTACACTGGAGTCTTGCCACGCAGATAATTATTCTTCGGTGACAAAGACTAACTGATTTGGGTATATGCTCGGGGTAGGTTAAGGCCCCATTCCACCTGGAATCCGTATGCCTCTGATTTCCCAAGACCCCACGGAAAGCCAGCACGTTTCAATTCACATTAGGGATGTAACAGCCGGTCGTGGAAAATTCCCCTCTTTCTCTCGCGATTCAGTGTTTTTCCCAACATCACTCATTTGCCTACACTATTGACTTGTCTTTACGAACTGGTTGTTTCTACGGACCAATTGTTGTTTGTTCGCGCTCAGAGCGCTACTTTGGCACATCCTTTTTCAAGACCTGCGTGACGCACGTGCTGTTTGCTCACAAGCTGTTATTCGGTTTCTCGTTGTTGAGTCCTTGTGATCGTATTATTGTGGTTTGTATATTTTTGATGTCATTTTTCATGTGATAATCTAGTATCGTAGAATGTCGCGGATAATCGTCTTTTGATTTCGGGATCCGTTGCGAATTTGACTACGCACTGCTCAAACTTTCGTTACAATACTCAATAGATCAATCTAGAACGAGGAAAAACACGCAAAATGCCAAGAAAAGGATCAAAAACAGTGGAACCCGGACAGGAAGTAACACGGCAAGTCTCTGGGGAGGTTTTGGGTACACTTGATTCTTTAGTCAATGCTAGATCACCTAGTCCTGTCAGTGCTAGTTCATGTGTTAATGAGAGCAATATTGATCGTAAGGACGTTGATTTATATAGGCTGAGAATACTAGACCTAGAACAACAGTTACTATCGGCTAGACTACAGGCACAGGAAGCAGAGAAGTGTACACAGAAAGAGCGAGAGCACGAGACCAGCGACTTCGACACTTCCGATCGATCAGGGTTTAATAAGATAGGGAACCCCACTCCGGTTGCCGACTACAAACCACCATCGATCGATCTGCCTAGAGTGGAGTTAACGGTTTTCGACGGGCGAGCTGAGCAATACTGCAAGTTTGTCAAGCAGTTCGATACTTTCGCTTAAAATAAGGTGACCGACCCTGGGCAAAGGCTTCTCTACCTTACTCACTACTGTCTAGGCCGAGCAAGAGAAACTATCGACGGACAAGGCTACACAAGAGCAAGGAAGATTCTAAGGGATTTGTTTGGCCAACCGTTCAAAGTACCCCGTAAACTAATAGAGGGCGTGATGGCAGAGGCAAAGGGAACCAAGGGCGACGTCTACACAATGGACGACCTGGTGATTAAGATGCAAAACTGCTTAATAGCCCTCGACCATCTAGGTTACAGGGCTGACCTAGATGCAATGCACACCTTGGAAGGCATAGTCCGGCTTCTCTCTCCCAAACTACAGGGTCGGTGGGCGAAAGAGGCGGAACGTATAAGCCGAGTAGACCGAGAGGCTAACTTCGAAGACTTGACCGAATACTTGGACAGGCAAACCAAGATAGCCGACAACAGATTTGGCTGACTTATCCGGGACAGTACCCGAGCAAACAAGTCTAGTACTAGCCAGGCTCAAACCGCTGCTCGATAACAGTCGAAATATCAGCATTGGACCAGTGCACATGCCACTTTACGCGATGCCACGGCGCAACCAAATTGCAGATCCTGTGGTACTAGCCATGGGCTACCAGAATGCCCAAGTTCGTCAATGCCGCAATAGACGGACGATGGAGAATGGCGAGGATTGCAGGAGCGTGATTTATTTGTTTCAAAACCACGCACCGGGCGGCAGCCTGTAGGACAAGGGACCGATGTGGTTATGAGGGCTGTACGGGCAGACACCATCGGCCAATAAAGACATGCCATCACCAAGTGGCGAGCTGAAGCGTTTAAACCCTGAACTCATCGACGGACTGCTGCGGGTGGATGGTAGGCTGACCAACGCCCACCTGAGCTTCGACACAAAGTATCCTATACTGCTGCCTACGAGACAACCTGTAGTAGAGCTAATGATCCAACACGTCCACGCCGTAGAGGGACATGCCGGGGAAAGTCACGTGATGAGCGTCATCGGAAAGCGCCTTTGGTTGTTGAGAGGACGAGAGACTGTAAAGCGCGTAATCCGGCGTTGTGTGCAATGTAGGAGAAGCAATGCCACGGCAGGAAAACAACTCATGGCCCCACTACCAGAATGCAGGGTGACTACGGGCTGGTGGCCTTTCAGTGACACCGGGTTGGACTATTTCGGGCCCTTGTGGATCAAATGCAGGAGGAGATTAGAAAAGCGATATGGATGTATCATGACGTGCATGAAGTCACGTGCGGTACATCTAGAAGTCGCCTATTCGATGACGACCGATTCGTTTCTACGGGCCTTGCAAAGATTTATCAACGGGAGAGGCGTGCCGGCAGATATATACTCAGATAATGGGTCGAACTTTGTGGGCGCTCACCGGGGATAGCAGCGTTGGCACAAGAACATAAACAGGGACGAACTGCAGGATTGAACCGTGGCCTACGGCATACTACGGCATTTCAACCCTGTTGTGTCCACAACCGGTAGCAGAACACGTAATGGTAGCGTTGCATTTATTTATGCGATTGTAGACACAAAACCCGGCCGTAGCCGGCGACTAAGTTGCAAACACGCAAGTGAGTTGGCATGAAGAATTAACCTACTTGTGCCGTCACGTGCAGCAGAGGAAGACCAATCAGTACACAGCAAAATCGATAGGTCAATACTGCTGGCGCTAAAGCATGGCTGAAGATCAACGCAAATTGGGAGTATGTCCACTCATGAGAGGAATATTGATCGGTTGTTCGCGTGGTTTGTGAGACCGTAACCAGACACAACAAACCCCCGCAGGCCAGTCACCGCGGCGGCTTATGGGAACGCATGATCCGGTCCGCCAGGCGGATACTGCTATCGATCATGGAGCAACAGCTGCCCGATGACGAGACGCTGAACACCGTCATGACGGAGGTAGAGGGAATTCTGAACTACCGCCCCCTGGTTCCAGTAATGAACGGCGACCCCACCCACCTGGCGCTCACCCCGAACGACTTATTGACGTTAAGGTCGAACGAGGGTTTCCAAGGGCCGGTAAACCTTCGCGGGAGCTACCTTTACGGATGGAAGCAGGCGAACTATCTGGCCAAGGTCTCCTGGAGGCGCTGGCTGAGGGAGTACCTACCGGCCTTGCAGACCCGACAGAAGTGGCTGGTGAAATCGAGACCATTAAAAGTTGGGTATGTGGTGATGATCACAGACGAACGCGCACATTTCAGCACCTGGTCATTGAGAGTGGTTATGGAAGCCATCGAAAGCACTGACGGAGTGACAAGAACGGCGAAGGTAAAGACAGCCAACGGAGCGCTAATTCGTGACTTACGCAGTATTAGCCTGCTCGCGAGTGAAGGCGGAGTAGCTGATAGCTCTGGGGCCCAGTAGACCTTTTCGCACTAGTCATCGAGGTGGGTAAAGAAACACCATATATGGAAGCAATCCCGAAGCACCCCTATCTACACTGAACTCGTTATACCACACGGTCTCAGTCAAACACGATACACTGCTCACGGTCTTTCTTTGACATTACAGAAGGTTCTTTCCGATATGTGGTGATGAATGCGATCCCATTGTACATCCCGATACATACACACATGCACGACGCACTCTACATCCCGTAAACCCATCAAACATGTGACAGTGTTCGTTGTTTTGCTTTTTGTTACCGAATGCCCCTTGCATATGTGGAAGTAGCGGAGCTTAGGTCACACACATGCTACATTTTACTCGTTTTCTTGCCACACGGTCTTTTGTTGACATTGCAGAAAGTCCTCCTTTGATGTGTAGTCATACCTGTGATTCCATTGGACACCCCGGCACACACACACACACTCACACACACTCACCCAAGCACATAAATCCAGGACAGGACGGCCCTATACAAGGACAGCGTCTATGTGGCCCCTTCACGCCCGCCATCGGTCATTTGGTCTCGTGGGAGACGTAGACTAGCCTCACGTCTATGTAGCCGATGGGTTAGATGCGACCAGTAGTAGAACGTTGACGACAAGCATCAGACGCGCGCACTGACAGCAGGGCCTAGGCAGGTAGAACGAATCAGTACCTTTATACCGAACCTTTGACTCTGCTAAGGATTCAGAAGGATTTTGGTGGGCGGTGTAACAGCCGGTCGTGGAAAATTCCCCTCTTTCTCTCGCGATTCAGTGTTTTTCCCAACATCACTCATTTGCCTACACTATTGACTTGTCTTTACGAACTGGTTGTTTCTACGGACCAATTGTTGTTTGTTCGCGCTCAGAGCGCTACTTTGGCACATCCTTTTTCAGGACCTGCGTGACGCACGTGCTGTTTGCTCACAAGCTGTTATTCGGTTTCTCGTTGTTGAGTCCTTGTGATCGTATTATTGTGGTTTGTATATTTTTGATGTCACTTTTCATGTGATAATCTAGTATCGTAGAATGTCGCGGATAGTCGTCTTTTGATTTCAGGATCCGTTGCGAATTTGGCCACGCATTGCTCAAACGTTCTTTACAAGGGAGCTTCACCTTAAATCCGAGTATTTTCTTTCGTTCTCACTATTTCTACCATCCTCGTCAACAGCTGAATCAACGACCTGATTGCTGTCTTCCTTAATACTCATTCCTCTTCCAAACCCCTCCCTCGTCTTTTGTTTTATTCTTGGTTCCCGAATGGGCTCCCTCTTCTTATCCACCATGTTCCAACCAGATTATTTTGCACTCCGGCCAAGCCTGCTCTCGGTTTCCCCTATATCTTCAGTATCACCGAACTACCGCAGAAAACGATCAATCTCCAACCTTTGATCCCCCACTGATCGGCGCATTGGCCGTCAGATAACAAAATGATCACTGTCTGGCTTCTAATGAAACGATAACCACAACCCACAGCTGGAACGCTCTCCAGACTGCCGCACTCCTGATCTGTTTCAGATCACACTGGTTACTTGGGTAGCCGTCGGCCAACTGGACGTTACTCCCGGTTTGCCGTACGGACTAAACCATTTGATCAATGGGATTCACAATGGTTTAAACATATACCCACGCCTGCTGACGCTATATGATTCGCCCAACATGGCTGACCAGTGGTCATAATTCTATAACCTGAGTGACAGTCCCTCATGAAAGTCTTACCGGACCGCAGAGTGGATTCCTGAAGCCGATCACTATCCCACACCCGCTCAACATCTGTTTCTGGTGCTCCATTCCAACAATTAAACTCATTCTGCTTTGCAGTACGAAACCAGTGACCGGAAACTAGCTCTCGCCGCTGCTTTCCCAACCTACTCTGCCCAGTTCGTCAACCTGGCCCCTTTTTTTCCTGCTACCTTCACCATTCTACCTGCCATCACCCGCAACCAAGGCATTTACGAAACAATATACCAGCCACCCGTAGCCAATCAGAATTTGGTTAATAATCCTTTTGTCACGCATGCGGAAAATTTTATCTTCACAATATTCCAACTTCTACTGTTCTTTCGGGTCCGGCCTTCTCCCCTTCACCGCTGTTTTCTCCCTCTCATAACCTCCGCGTATTTGCTCGATAGTATCAGCAACGTTTATCTCTAGCAGTCTGTATCTTTGACGGCCCCTGTTCGGAGGTCCGTTCTGCTTCCATGCCTTAATCATGCGCCTCAAGAGTACTTTACATTACTCGTGAAAGTTTTCGTAAGACGCTTAAATGACCTACACAAAGAGGTCAATCTTATTGTTACTTCCAGCTCACTTGCGCTCATATCACAGGCTCCCCACAATTAGTAGGCCCAATGTTGGATAAATCTTCTATATTCAGCTTGCATCTCTGGCTGCATGTTGATAGCCCCATGCGGACTTTATTTTTAACCGTGTCCTTTGGTAACTCTCCCATCCGGTTACTAGTTATTTATCCTCCAAAATCCTAGTTGATTCGCCTCCTCCCTTCCATCCGGAAACCCCGATCCCTTTTTGTATCTCTTTCATCCAAAATCTCCTTCTTTGTTTTCGTACTAATAGACTGCACACAGTAGTCTGCAGGTAGTCATGATCCATCCTCGACTACCGGACCCGTCGAAACCAGTTCGTGGCACCTATTAGGCACATTCTGTATTATTCTTGCCTCTATTCTCTGTTCATGTTGTGATGTGTGACTCCCGCTGCTTCACTGGTTCTTGAGAGCTCTTTACATTCTCCAGTATTGTTTATATCGGTATTCCCAAGTTTTTCTTCCATCCATGAGGCTCTCACCGAATTCAAAATTGACTTACTTTTCCCGCGCTAACCACCTCTGCTTTAGTTGACCCAAACACTGCCCAGCTTTATTGGTTTATTTCTGTTACAGCGTGGTTCTTAAATTTCAAAATTTTGAATACTTCACTTTGTTACGCACTTCAGTATTCCCTGATCCTGCTTTGTTATTGTCTTGACCGCGGCCAAGAAATATATTATTATTATTATTATCTTTATCATCAAAATTATTATTGTTTAACGACTGTTCAAAACACACTACCAAAGTAGTGTATCAATGATCAGCAAAGTTCCAGTTTTTGGCAGGCTGGTGGTCCATGAGATGTCTGGTCCAGTTGACCTGGGCCCGTTTTCCACTGCTCACTATTACTAGTATATCGATACAATAGTATGAAATTGTATGGTAACGTAGAAGCTTCCCAGTTAAACTAAATGATCGAGTTTACATTATTTTTACAATCTGCTTTCAGCAGCCAAATCTTTGATTTCATTGTTTCAGGAACTGCCAATTACCCAAAAGGATGAAAAGGGAGCTGCGTCCCAAAATGTTGTACGCTTTGAAATTTGCCATTTATATTACAAAAATCTTTCCTTGAATCCTTTTTGCATATGGCGAACAGGGAAATGATTCCGATAAATGATGTTCGCCTTATTTTTGTCGCACTTATTGACCAAATTTCTTTAGAAAGTTGCAGTCCTTGTTCCCGGAGAGCGTATATGCAATCTGGGGTGGTGCAGTGCTAGACATCTGAAAATGCTGGCTCTTTTGGTTGCTAGTGGTTTACAAATTAGGAAAAGCCAATGCAAACCGGTAATAAAAAGCGCGGTACAAATCAGAGTGACTTGAAAGGTAAAAAGAGACCAGAATATAGGATGGCTGTGATGGTCCCCTGAATAATCCTTTCCTCGTTTCGTTGGGGGTCGTTCAGCGGTGCGGTCAGTCTACACTCAGGGGACTACAGGGTGACTGTCAAGGGGACACTCGTGCTGCCTTGGTGCGAAGGAGTTTAGTAACTGCCTTTATTTCGATTATAATGTCACTGGGCATTTTAAAATATACTACCTGTAGTTCAGGCATTCTGTAGTACTTGTTCCAGCCCGCTGGATGAAATTCTTCACTGCATTTGTGACCGTTACTTTACCTTCATTATAAAATAACGAAAGTCTGAATTCAGGCGTGAAATACTTTTAGAACAGTGATATGCAATTAATGAGTCATTCGTTCTTACCGTTATCCCATAGGTGGAGGAATGTTTGTTATAAGAGCTAACTGAAACCAATTCTTTATAGGTTGTAAAACTGATGTTACATAAAGCTATATGTTATTTTGTACTTTATGAAACCACAACGGAGGAAGTTATAATAACAATAATATATTCCCCGACGCGAACGCTAGTCAGTGTCGCCAAGATTTCTGAATCCATCACCTAACTGAGACGGCTATCCTCTCTCCATGTGTGCAATAACATCTACTGGCGCAGCCTAACTCCACCACACCAGAACGGCCTCTAGCAGTTTTAGGCACCGTCTGGCGCTGTGCGAGACTAAAACGTATATGCAGGCGCGTACATTACAACACTCGTTGCCCTACTCCATGTGTTTGCTTAGCTCCACTCCGTATTTTCTCAGCCCATGCAAGCGAAACCCCTGATGCCAACGGCACCTACACCATAGCTGCATCCGGATGTGAGGGAATCAGACAACCCGCAACAGTTGCAAAAAAATGGCACGCGGAACATTACAGTTGGGAGGAGGGGCTATGGAAAGTTCCTACATGGACTCAACCGCCCCTCTGTTAGAAAAAACGTGGAGAACAAAAGAGGTCTAGTGGGATCAGTTTGATATATATATGTACCAATAATATCGGGCTGTGAAGGAGATGGGCAAACTCCAATCATAGGTGTCCCCCATCAGCTCACACCTGACCCTGTGAAAGGGAAAACCCCACACCGCCCTTGTCCGCCTGATATGCTTTTGGTTTCTACGCACGAGACTGACTCGGGGGTGATAGCGAACTGGTCTCTCCACATATGCTTACCCACCCCCCGCTCCAATTTTCAATCATCTTGTACCCTCCCATGCACGCCTGGCAAGTTTGGTGACGTCAGCTACAAAACCGCTGTGGCTCTGGACAACAGGTCGATACGTCAGACGGCAGACACGTCCCATCGAAGTGTCAATTATATCCATGTAGATATTACTGTATATATAAACATACATGTAAGAACGTGGAGAAAAGCGCCCGTATTTTTCGCCCACCTATCTGTTTTTCCTCCTTTTCGTAAGAAAGCAACGTTTCTCTTGTCCTATAACCCAGCCCACTCTCCAGTTTACGGCCTTACCTAACAGCAACCTGCAGCATTAGACCTGTGGATACCCCATGATAGGATTTGTCATACATCCTCTGGACCTATCATACAAACTTGCCATTTGGATTTTTAGTGTGTCCCAGTTGCTTCCTAGTGACCTCTAAAACACCACTGTGGTATTTGTCATATATCCCCTAGACCTAGTATGCAAACTTGCCATTCAATGTTTTTCGTGTTGCCCAGCTGCCTTCTCATGTAGCTTCAAGACCCTAGTCCAAATGCATCTCCACGGCTTCATTAACCCCTAAAGATAAGAATTCCCGGTGAACGGGCGAATCGGTAATCAGTAACTTTGCCTAGTAGTGTAAACCCAGCTAGCCCTCACGAACACCGAATCACAATACCAGCTACCCCTCACTTCACTTAAACCATTGTGCCTCATTTCCAACCTCCGTACTCTTATCTGTTATTTTGCCCACGCTAACCCTCAGCTGGAACATCTCCCAGACTGCGTTCCCCTCTTTTTCAATTTTAGAACCACCCGGCCATCGCGATGCCTGGCTGTAATATATCTCGCAGACAGCTTATCTTTTTCTCTGCCCGTCTACAACCGCACCAAAGGCTGGCTACCGCGAATACGACCTAGCCACCGAGTTTCTCCCACAAGAGGTCCTGGTATTGCTGCATATGCCCCTCTGAGGCTTACTGAGGAATTCTCACCACAAGGCCTCCCCGATGTCGAAGCCACCGTGCGAGGACTCCTGAATAAATAGTGATCGGTCCAGATTCGTAGATGCCCGGCCTCCTTCTCATGATGAAACGGCGAACAAAACTGCAGCCAACCCTTGCCCCAAAAGCCCAACACGGGCACACAAAAGCCACAAGAAACTCTACAGAATGATGTATTCGCCAATTTACCAGCATAACATGGTCCATCGCAAACATTTTCACCCTGGCCTTGCCTTATTTTGTTCCTTGTGTACACGGCATTCCGATTGCTGACTATTCCTTCCCGGAACTTCATCCTTTTTCCACTGTTTGCGAACTGCCGACACCAGATGACATACACTACTTATCACGGAAACTGTCTCACCTTTTCGGGGGTACTATTTCTTTTTACATCCGCAAACCTATGAAAATTAGTATTCCTCTGCGAACCTTCATGAAATTCTTCCCTGCCTCCTTTGTATCAACGCCAACTACCTTTTTAAGTGAACATGAATATGCATTACCGACCATTTTCTTGCATCATTCTTGTGAATATTGTATTTCCTGCTTCCTAAGACAACTTCCTTCTGAACATTCCTACAACCGGCCGATTCATTACTATTGCCATAGATGACTCGAAATCAATTCGGATTCACCTTGTGTTCTTTGATCATTTGATTCATCTTAACTCTCCTCAGCCTTATTCCATTGTTGCCGTGATGTCTGAATCTCTCTTCGAAATATGTGAATTTTCCATCTCATTCAGTGATATTGTAAACTCCGATCATGCTTACAAGCGTGCTTCTCGACCACGGTCCAGAAATATGCCATTATTATTATTATTATTATTATTATTATTATTATTATTATTATTAACAGTAATAGTTTATTTCAGAGAGGCCCGAAGCATGCCTCATGCATGATCGATTTTTTACAGGCGACGAAATGGGCAGAGATACTCCGTGAAAAGTTTAGAAATAGGCATGACAACAAAGGGGTAGACAGACTTAGAAGGGAGATGAGAGGGATAAAAACGTCTGCGTACCAAGGAGTACTAGAGGGTGTTTCAGTGAACCCAGAGATGGATACAAATATGTGCCCGGCAAACTCGAGGTTCAAGGCCAATTGGAAGAGTTGGCTGAGCCATGTGGTGGGGATTAAGACCTGGGAGTGTTAAATGAGCAGGACTGGAAATCGGCTTGAGAAGCTATGGTAACCAGAAACGACGAAGAAGAAAGAGAGAAAAGGAAAAGGATAAAAAAAATGGGTTATATGGCAGGGGCTAGATAGCCATGAAATATTCTACACTGCAATAAAAGGACAGTGTCAATTTGAGAACAGGGAGCGAGCGACGGAAGACGTAAGGAGTGGGTCGGATGGCGACAGTGGTTTGGGAGGATCGAGATACGGTAAATTAGGCACAGATTTAGACAACTTGGACGGATATCGTGAGGAGCTGCGGGCTAGTGACAAGAGAACTGGAGGAAGTGGAGGAAATATATAAATATAAGTATATACTCATATATACGTGTGTACATATGCATATATACGTTTATAAGAAGTGGGGAAACATGGAGCTGTGAAGAGGTAGAAAACGGAAGTAGCAGTGCTCGGAAGAGACAGGCACTGTTAGGCCAAAGGGTGCAGAATCAACTTGGATAAGTCCTGAAGAATTTGTTTATGACGGGTGAACATGGGAGGTCACCCGAGAGAGAAGCGGCTTTGGGTGCACTGAAGTGATGGCTGTGAGCAAAAGTTGACAAAAGAAGGAATATGAAGTGGAGGATCGAGGAAAACAGATAACAGTGAGTCTGACAGTCTGATTATTGCACTTGTGACATGCGGTGACGGTCGAAAATGAATGAGGCGTTTATAAATGGACATAAATTAAGCAGCAAGAAGGTGACTGTGAAAATGGCTGGAAAATGCAGAGCAAATTAAAACGCAGAATATTCGGAGCAGTGTTAGGCATTAGTGGAGAATAGTAACTTGGAGGTAGTACGAAATTTGGTGCGGCAGTTGTAGCAGCCAATAGCGTAGGAGAGAAATGAGAAAGTGAATGCACAGAGAGATCAGGTAAAGGTGAATCATATGGTTTGAAATTATATCGGAAAGTAATGCCGTAGAAACAACTTTAGGTGGAACTCGGAAAAGCAGTGCAGCCTGACAGACATACTATAGATGTCTGTCGTCAGCAATATGTGAAACGGATGAGAGTGCAGGCAGAAGAGAAGCAAGTGGCAGAATACACTCAGGTCGCTTCACCGCAAATGAAGAAGTATGGAGACCGTAAAGAAACAAAGAAAAGGAGTACCCAGGGAGTTAAAGCTGTAATGGAACAAAAGGTGCGATAGATACGTGCGAGTCGGAGTTGGGAAAATGAAATTGGTGAGCTATGTGTCTGCAGACTATCTCACAAAGGATTGAGCCAGAAGTTGCTAGTCGAGAAGCTGCCTAGGAGGGAAGATTTGCAGAAGAATTGTGGAGTCAAACAAGGGAAGTATGGTGGTGGTGAAAAGTTACACAAATGTGTCTGTAAAAAATGCATAGGTTGGAACTGCGAGTCATCTTAACTTGATTGGTGGTGGGCACGGGTTTTAACGCACGTGCGTGGGAATCCTCCCTAGCCGTTGTCATATACTTGTATTGTTGAGACTACCCTCTTTATTTTATTGACCTTGGCACAAATATAACAAGCATCAATCACTACATTCCAACATTTGTTTATATTTTACTCACGTGAAGTGGCATAATTTTGATTCGAAGTTGGACTGCCGTGACGGTGGTACCTGACATTGGCATTTGTTGAACTCTGGTCCTCGTTGTTAGACGTTGAGGCCGTACAGTTGAGGTTTGTATATATTTATATGCGTATAACTTGACAATCCAGTACCGCAGAAACTACGAATCAATCTTGTTCTGGCTTTGGGATTCGTGTTGAATTGGATACTCGTTACTCACGGTAGGAATAACCGTTACATGGGTGAGTCTGGTGCGTATAGACGGAAGGTATAAGAAGGAAGGACAAGAATGGATATGGCAAAATGGTAGTTAGTGGGGTACCAAATGAATAGGGATTAGCGTCCGACAGGGTCGACACTATTGGATAAGGAAGTATTGCGGGCTTTGGCAGAGTAAAATGGATAGGAGGAGAGTGACATCATGCAGTGAGGACCGCCGTGGGGAAAAAAACAGGAACCACGACAGAAGGGCTAAGTGTGCATCCAGAGGTAGGACATATGGGAGAAGTTACAAGAGTGCTGACGAGAACGGTATTTGAGCCAGCTGCCGCCGAAGAAGAATGGTAGGAGCAGGCTGCCTGCAACCGACAGGGGCGAATGCGGTGAGACGAGCAGAGTAAGAGCGTGCAATCTTCAGCCGGTGCAGGTGGATGGGGCCGGCTGCGTCCTAGAAACCCAACCCGGAATCACTTCTCGAAGTTTACCCAAGAGGTGTGATCTGCCAGCCAATTACGCTTATTCATCGTCGCCGACGGCCTGCACCCTCTATATGCCCCTGCCAAAGGGGCAGGGGTTCTGACCGCGCCCCGCACCATTGGGATCGGACTGCGTGATCACTGATGGCTGTAAAGAGGGCAGAGCAACTGCGACTGGGGTAAATTATCCAGGATCATTTAGTCAGGTTTTGAGAACTTGGACAGCGCAGCCAACGGGAGCAGCGATCGACAGATGGCCACGTAGCATTTTTTCCGGGTGCACCAGCCAGGGAGATAATCACTATAGTGACCGAGGTGGTTAATCGGCTTTTTAGATCAACGAAAACGGAAATGAGGTAGAGGAATGCAGTCTGGGCATGCCCCAAGTGAGGATCATCGGTTAACGGTAAAAGCTACAAAAGTCAAGCACTGGCCCAAAGATGCCGTGGGTCCCTGAGAAAAAAATGGGGCCATGGAAAATAACGCTAAGAAAGGAAACAATTACCTAAGAGCTATAAGATTCAGTACCAAGCTTAAGATTCGACCCAGGGTAATCAATCAGTAAAAAGGGAAATTAAATTCTTCATTAAGTTACGGAAGAAACTAAACTAGGGGAAAGGGTAGGGGCAGGTTGGATGGTGTCATAACTGGTTGTTGAGTTCTGGTATTGAGCCACATCAAGTGAGGTAAATGAGACTGAATTTTTCAGTACCAAATCGCTGGGAGAGTGGTGGAAGTGCACGCGATGGGACCTGCGGTGGCAAAGAGGCAATTTAAGCAAAAGGATATCAAAGAGCTTTGGGTTAGTTGCCGCGCTTTTGTTATCTATTATGGGACAGCAATGTGTATGTACTTGAATGTATATATATATATATATATATGTAGAGGACCAATGTGTAGTTAACGATGCAGTTCCTACAGGTTCGTTGAGGTTGGTTTCAGGGCCCCGGAAGCCATATAACTAAATAGCGGTAATAAGTTGTGAGGCAGAAGAGGTATATTGACAGTGCGTGAGAAGTATTGCCGTGGCCCTCTTAAAAATGTGAACGCACCACGAAGGACTCATTCCAAAATGAAGTTAGAAGAATTCAATAAGTCGGTATGGAAAAACTATTAGTGGACGCAGTCTTGTTTTAGATAGGTCGGTGGCGAAGCCTTAAGGAGAACGGTCAAAAGGGGCATTTATAACTTTAAAACGGTCAGCACTGAAAAGAAAATAATCGAACTATTTTGGAAGGTAAGGTTACTCGAAGAAGCAGGGTAATGGCTTATGTGTCGATGCCTCCCTCCTGAGCTTGACTTTCAGTTATGTGATCATTCAGTAAGCGCAAAACAGTTAGGAGAGAGAAGAATTTATCTATAGCATGCACGAATGCAAACTCTGACTGAAAAGATCTGGTGTGCAAATGGAGTTTATTCCACATTCTGGAGTACATGGAGAGGAAGGAGTAAGAGCGCGGAACAGACCCGCAGAGGGTGTGGCAATATTATACTGTCCGTTATGGAGGAAATATTCAGTATCCGAGGAAAAGTGTAACTGTTTGGAGGAATAAGATTGCTTGGTCAATAGTTAGTGCAGGAATACCAGGTTGAGCTTGATGCGACGAAGCCATGATGGTTCGATTTTGAGATATAAACTTCATTCCCCGTAATTTTAGTTTAACGACCGACCAATAAGCTGCCTTGTGAATCTTCTCTGAATGTGTTAGATAATAATCCCGTCGGATTTTGGCTTACTAGAGAAGATTGAGGGACAATATTCGAGAAGGTGCCCGGCGTGTTGTTTTGTGGATGAAAAGAAAGCTCTCTCTAAGCTGAAGGGATCTGAAACAGAAGACCGAGGCACTTTTTAGCCACTGCCGTTTGCACGACAGCACTTTCGGAGAATCTAAATGACCAGGAATAACTTAAGCCAGGGTCTCCTACTAGGTGCTGGCTGTCAAAGGAGGAAACCCTGAGGCATCGGAAACCTGAAGGAACCTGCGATTTGCAAGTAAGAAAGATACACTTATCGGCGGAGAACTTCATCTTTCCCAGAACAAGCACCATTCAACGTCCAATTTCCAAAGCCCGACGTCCAACTTCCAACGTTTTGAAAACTCTTGTGGAATGTAGTTCACTTGCTTCCATCCTTTGGTTTACGCTCCGCTTAGCGTCTGCAAGTTGAACGCTCGTTCATTTGACCGCAACAATAACGAACCCCTGGGAGTGAGCCAGGTCGCTTTCCTGATCCGCGTAAGTCTACTGCAGTGGTCAATTGTTTGGCAATCTTTCTACTTCAGGTAGTAGAGTATTCGTGACCCTGCAGTCGAGAATTTGATGGGAGATTAGATTTGTGAGTATTTTTCCTGTCGATCGTACTTTTCTTTCTCATACCCCACCGCGATGACTGGTACAGGGTTAAATAAATCTGTCACGGATTTCAAATAGTACTTACCATGTTTCGGAAGGTCCCACCGTATCTCTTACTCCTCAAGTGCTCCAATGAAAATCGACCTGTTGCCCGAGTATATGGTTCTGTGAACGCTCCGCCTTGCGAAGTACTTTTGGAATTCCATTAGGATTGAATCGGTGTCGACGTTATGTACTACTTCGAGGATGTTGTCAAGCGGTCATACCTTTTCTTTGCTCCCCTGCTGCCGTGCCAGTAAAGCATCAAAAACGTGACGCAGATCTCGCGAATAGACGTCATCCCTGTTGAACACTCGCCGCTAGCACTGCTGCAGTCAGTTCTAGCCCCTTAACGGATACAACCTTCAGTGGGGCTACTCCAGCCTTGGCAAATAATACCCGATTGTGCCGCTCACTGTTTTCATCTGCTCCTCATCAGCAAGCCTCTAGCCGGTGGCCCGCTAATCATGGTTTTGAAAACAACTAACGTTGGGCTTCGCGTAAGCACTGTTTGTTGTATGTCTTGGCATCTCAGTCTTGCCGAGTTGATCAAGTTTGCCCAAACAGTCATGCCAGTGTTTGCCGTCGTCGTCCTAGAGAGGCTTGCTCCGACACGTTTCTTTTCGGCTCTCTGGTTGGAGCAACCTATTGCCACGTCGAAGCAGTAGTGAGATAAACATCCGGGGGTCACAGAGATTTGAGACTGACGATAGAATTCCCCCCCGTGTAGCTGGTCGCCTGCGTAGATTAACATGGAATATGAAATGATCATTTTCGGCATTCCATCAAACCCGGAGCGTACGAACAAGTTGGTAAAAGGATTCCAAAACACTCTCGCACACTCTGTTTTCTCGGACCCCAGGATAACACTGCGAACATTACCGCTTTTGGGTGTAGGATTGAGATTTGGTCTCCACGGTGTTGGGACCTCAGAACGATTGTTTAACTACGGGATGCTTGCAGCTACCATTTTTAGAGCTAATCCTTCTTCTCATGGCTGGGCATCTCTATCAGTGGGCAAGTCAACAAGTTTAGCTTTGTGCATGTTTTAGTGTGTCTGTTTATTTTTCGCGAGTTCCACTGAAGTGCAGCCGAATTTTACCTTTTCATGGTTTCTTCCGTTTGTGCCACCATAGGAGGTCCAACTGGATGTCACGCCTACATCAAACGGCGCTTTGCTTCTTCCCATTCTATTGATTCAGAAAGCAGTGTGCTTCTGTTACATCATCGATACTTTGCCACTATTCGATTTTGACCCTGTCGGGATAATGCAACTGAATCAAAATTGATTGCATCGGCCTAGGTGCTGTTATCGGCGGATATTTAGTGGGGAACGACCCCAGGCTCCTTGTCTTACTGCTGAAGATGAAGATCACGAGTCATCTCTCAAGGTGAAGGCCAAGCCCGCGTGAAATTCAGGTTGTCTAGTTTTCTTTTTTGCTTATACCACTGTTTAGACTAGTAGCTGTGTCCACCCTAGTATACACCACCTAATTACCTGAAACCGTGACCTAGTTGTGTAAACAACTGCGGCACACCACCGTGCAGACGCTAGTACTTATCGCGAGTCAGAGTTATAGACTATATTGATTATTCACTGCTCTAATTCCACCTAATTACATTCTACATGGCTTATCCAGCAAATCTCTTCTGATTCTCGCCAGAGAAGAATCTATCTAGCGTTTTTACATCCCATCGCTATAACCCAACTCCTACCTTATTTTCGCTATGCGTCCACCGGTGCACCTTTTGAAGTTTCTGTCCCACTGTGCCTCCATTCATTTGTTTTTTTTGCCATAAGTGCGCACTTTCGTTCCACCCGGTCCACTGACCCCATACTTACAATATACTCTCCCGCAAAACCTGCTGTTGTGATCCAAGCAACAGCTAAGTACCTACCGTATCCTGTGGGATTCAACCTGTGCACACCACACAGCAATATTTCTTCTATCTCACTATTCCTCATCGTTCCAAGTTTCCTAGTCCCAACAGTATATATAGCGGGTCTATAGCTCACTGCCCGTACCTCATTGCCACATTGGTCTCATCTAGACCTTTGCACACATAGCACCCAGGAACACTCCTGGCCTGCTCAGACCTTTGGCTTGTCTCTGTCTAGTTGACTGATTTCCTGCTACCTTTTTACCTCCGTCATATATTCCTACTTATCATGCTATCCCGGCCCTCAACCAGTACTCGGAAAATCCGTATCGCAAAAGCTGGCAAATCCAAACACACCCGACCCCTCCCAAAAACCAGGCCGTGCTCTGTCACCCTCGTTAACGTCGACGGTGAAGCTTCTAATAGTCCTAATGGCCTTAAGCAGAGTTTCGTCGAACTTAGTAACAAGGTCGAGCTGGTTGGTGAAATCCTTTCAAAGGTTTCACCCCTGGCTAATCTTCTTGACCCTGTAGCCGCTACACCCCCCAGGAACTTGGTTTCGGTGGGACACCTCCTCGTTTCCGTGTCTACTGAAATATACAACCGCATTGCCAACTCCAAGAACGCAGTGGTTTTTAATGTTCCAGACCGCTTACCACTTTCCTTGGCGAAACACAACATACTAAGTTCGTTCAACATGGCTCACCATAGATGCCATTGCAGGAGGCTACGTAAAACGTCCCAGCGACATAGATGCCCCCTGCTATTCCAATTCAGGGACGACCTAACAGCTACAGAATTCATTAGCAACAAGTCGACAATTGCTGCCCTTTCGCCGTATAAGGACATCAAGATATTCTCCGATAAAACCCCCCTCCAACGGGAAATAAATCGTTCGCTGAGAAGTAACTCCGCCTTGCCCATGCAGGCTGACCCCACTGTAACCGACATGAAGGTTACCCAATGCCCCTCTGTCAAGAAGTCAAAGGCGAGCCCAGCGCCTCACCCTGCCTGCCTGCAAACTGTCGACTAAGATATGTCTAACTCCCGACCCCCGGTTCCCCTTCCACTCAAACGCCCTTTTTTACCATCTCCCCCAGTAGCCTCTACTAGCAGTAGCTCTCGCTCCCCGACCACAGGCCCCAAGCGGCACTCCACTTCAGTATTAAACCCGCTCTCCCCTATCATAGCCTCAGAGCCAAGACAAGACCCTGGTACAACCATCAGCCCCGCCGTACTACTTCCAATCCGTCCTCTGAGCCGTTGACAAGTGTTGTCACCCGCCGTTCTCGCTCTAACGACTCTACAAACTACCCATCAGCTGCTAGCTCAGCCGCGACACTTCGTTCCTATCCTCATAAGTGCCGCTCTAATCCCCCCATAAGCCTACCTGATACTCCTACCAGGGTCGCACTTGCCCAACTAATCACCCCACCCATTACCCCCACTCTCAATCGGCTTCTGCTTACAGTGTACTCTCGGATCCTCCAGGTGATAACCAACTGGGCCACCATCCGGATTCGTCTAACGCCATCGTCCCTTTGAGTAGGAATGACCTTCAGGGTTTTGCCAGTGCCACTCACCCTTCCACTGCCTCGCACCCCCTTCTTCTGTCTTTCCCTCTCTCTGATCGCATGGGTCACACCAACCCTCCATCTCCGTTGCCACCGTATATCCCTCTCTGCCCCTCAGACACCAACCCTCCATACTATAGCCCCAGCATGCCTCCACTGTTCCCCCCTGCCTACCTCCACCAACCCTCATCTAACCCTGAAGTACCACGTACATACCCTAGCAGATACTCTAGGTTCGTACCTGTATCCCGTCTCCTCGCCCCACCTCCCCACTTACCGGCTCCCCTGCCCCTCATGAACCTCCAAACCTTTCCAAATTTCGCCACTCCCTTCCCGCCCCCCACCTCACACTACGTCCCAGTTAATCTCCCACATGCCTTCACCCCCATACCGACCAACCGGCCTTATACTGACTCTGCCCAACAGGTAGGTTACCTGCAGTCAAGATCTCGTTTTTTTCCTGACCGGTGCCCTCCGCACCCGTGGCCATATTGCTAGTCGCCCTTTGGACCATATCCATAAACTTTCACGGGCTCATATCACTGATCGCTCCCCACTCGATGCCATGCCACTTAGCACCTTACACCACGCACTCCCCCCTGTCCACCCAGCTTCGACAGATATTCTTAGCTTCTCACTTTGCCATATGGTGCCCCCTCCCTCTGCACCGTGTGACACCCCTCCGGCCCACATCAGCGGTGTGCTGCACACCCACCGTATTGATCACCCACAGCGATCGGCTGCACCTCATACTAACGCTTCTCCTACTTTCCGTCCCCCACCCAACACTGCCTGCCCTCCCCCTTCTACTGAAGCTCTATCCCCACTGAGACCCAACTCCTACCGCCACAGCGATCCCAATAGTCTTGCACCTGGCATCCATGCTTTGCGCACACCAACAATGAACTCATTCCTACTAGTTCTTATTAACGCTCGCTCAATAATTACAAAAATGTCGCACCTGCGATCTTTGGCATTTACGTCAAACGCTGACATTATACTAATAACTGAATCCTGGCTGTCAGATGATGCTTCACTTGACCTTGTTCGCATAGCTGGGTATCAATGCTTCTCGAACACCCGCCAGTCCAGGCGTGGAGGGGGCTGTTTAGCCTTTGTCAAATGCACTATCCACGCTAGTGTTATCGACCACCCCCCTCTTCTCCTTATTGAAGATTTGTTATGGCTATCCATTCACGCCTCCGGCCAGAGCCTCCTCCTTGGCTGTGTCTACGTCCCCCCGGGTCTGGAGCCTGCAAAAATTGACTCTGCCGTGGATGTCTTTAATGCTGCGCTTGACTACCCTGCCAGTGCAAAAATTATTGCGGGTGACTTCAACTTTCCTTCAATTTGCTGGTCCTCCCATACTAGCCCTCCCGCCCTCTCCACCTTCCTTTCTTGTGTCCGTCTTGGTGGATGGACCCAACATGTCTCCTGCCCTACTAGGGGGAACATCTTGGACCTAGTATTCTCCACTGATGTTCCTGATATGATCACGCAGACTACTGATCACTTCCCGGGTAGTGACCACCGTATTGTCAGGTGCAAGTTCAGCTGTTCTCATCCGATGCAATCCTCTCCCCCTGTTCTGACTTCCTACCGTTCCTGTAACTGGCCCCTAGTGCCAATGATAATCCGCTCCCTTAACTGGGACACATTTTTTCTTTCATCCGATCCCCTCACTGTTGTGAACTCTCTCTACTCCAACCTCCTACACTGCCTAAATACCGCCAACCCATGTGCCGATCCACGCCCCAATTCCAGCACCTCACGCCTGCCACTTTTAGAGCGTAAGCTGTCTAAACTGCAACTTACCTTCGCTAGATCACGCGACTTTACAATTCTCCTGCGCGTAAACCAGCTACAACTGAGGCTGCGTTGCATGGTCAATTCGCATATGGGAAGGCAAGAGGCCATCGCCCTAGCACACCCAAACAAAACTGGCTACCTGTCCAACCTGCTTAGTAGAAGGTCCAGTCAATCCAGTCATACCTCGCCCAAGTTCCTCATCTGCGGCTCATCTGCGGCTCATCCACGGCTAATACTCCAGCATCTATTTCTGAGGCCTTCAATGAGCATTTTTCTTCCTCCCTTATAAGCTGTCCTGGTATTCCCCCTACTACAATCCCCCCCTGCACCTCTGCCTCTCTTTCATCGATTCCCTTCACCCATCTAGAAATTGAAAAATCAGTTTCCTCTATTAAGCCCTCCTCGAAACCGGGACCAGATGATCTCCCACCGGCCCTCCTCCGTTTCGGTGGTCCTGACCTCCCTTTATTGTTACTTAATATGTATACCACCTCCATGCTTCACAGTTTCGTCCCACCTCAATGGAAATCCTCTGTTATAGTTCCGCGCTTCAAAAAGGGCGTATTACACGACCCAGATAACTATCGGCCCATTAATCACACCCCAGTAGTCTGCAAAATTATGGAGAGAATTATCAAAAGACACATTGTCCAGTACCTCTTATCTAACAACCTGCTGAACCCTGGTCAGCATGGTTTCTTGAATTCCCGTTCCTGATCTTCCTGCCAGCTTGACTTTCTCAATGTCCTATTGTCTGCTGCCGACGCCGGCAACTCTGTAATTGTCCTGTACCTCGACATGTCTAAGGCTTTTGACCGTGTTCCCCATATTCATCTGTTGGCCAAAATCCGATCTCTCGGTATTACTGACCCTCTCCTCTCCTGGCTATCCTCCTATCTCTCTAACAGATCACAAGCCGTGCTCGTCGACGGCCACCTATCTTCCGCCAAACCAATTACTAGCGGCGTCATCCAAGGCAGTGTCCTAGGCCCATTACTATTCCTCATTTATATCAATGACATTTTCTCTTCTATTCTACACGGCACTCCCTTCCTCTTTGCCGACGATATAAAAATAGTGTACTCTTTTCTCCCTAGTGACCTATCCGTGACTCTATGCAACATATTGCATGACTTACTCGTTCTCCAAACTTGGTGCGTCCCGTGGTTCATGAAATTCTCTGCGGAGAAAAGCTTCCTCCTACCGTACAAGTGCACGGTACCACCCGGCCAAATTTGTCTGGACGGCCTGCCCATCCCCATACACCCCATGGATACCGATCTTGGCGTACGCTACTCCTGTTCCTTTAACTTCTCAGATTAGGCATCATTCCAAATCGCTAAGGCTAAGCGAACCCTAGGTCTGATCAATCGGTGTTTCTTAATACCGGCCAGTCGCCTCTCCATGTATCTCTCACACGTGAGACCGCTCCTAGAATATTGTCCCATTACCTCCAGTCTCTGGCCACGTTCCTCTATTGTATCTCTTGAGAACGTTCAGCGTACTTTCACCAAAAGGCTGTTGGGCGCATCCCTAGCCCTAACATACCCCCAGCGGTGTGAGTTCCCACAAAATGAGCCTCTATGGATTCGTCGCACGAGGCTCAACCTGATTTTTCTCTTTGAGCTAATCCATAACCTGGCCTACACCTCTTATCCCATCTCATTCGCTGCGCCCTGCTCCTACTCCATCCAACACCGTGCCTTCTCTCTCACTGTCCCCCATTCTAATCTCTGTCTGAAGTCCCGATTCTTTCTGTCAGCCTATTCCAAAATCCGGAATAAGCTGCCCCTTAGCTTACGCAGTGCCTCCTCAATGTTCGCTTTTAGGCGCGCACTTTTGTCATACTTAACAGTCCCTAATGCTATGTTGCTCACCAATGAACTCGTCTCCGCCGACCTGGCCTTTGAAAGAGGCCTCACACTGTAACTCTACTACCTCTGCGTCACAGGCCACTAGGTACACCCCGCGAAATAAGGCTATTGCCTTCACTGATTCACAGCGAACCTACCTCCTGCCATCATAAGATAACCCTATTGCTCACCTGCGTTCAACTCTTATCCATCATATTCACTTTTTTTCTCCTCAGTATCCGTTGATTCTCAGCTGGGGCACACCCAGACTGCGCTTCTCTATCCCTTTTCCCTTTCCAGTGATCCCCGCTGACGGCCAACCACTTCGGGCACTGTACTTACCATCTCCCTGGCAGGTGGACCTGGATAATATTGCTACACGGTCGTCTACCACTAGCTGCTTCCGTCGGCTACCCTGTCTATGGTCTCACGTTTTGGTCAATTGTTCCTGGTTCACGCACCCCCATCGCGGTCGTTTTGTCCCCTGTACAATTATCCATGATCACTCGTGCCACTCCCAACAGTGCGGGGCGCGGTCAGATCCACCGCTATGGCCGGTGCGCATCGAGCGTGCAGGCCGTCTGCAACGAGTGCAACTAGACTGGTGGATCACACCTCCTGCGTTCACTTCACGAAGTGTTTTTCAGGTTGGGTGCCCAGCGCACGGCCAGTCCCACCCACTAGCACCGGTTGCGGATGGCACGCCCTAACTTTTCTTGGACTACCGAATCCAATGCTGTCGGTTGAAAATTGCATGCTCCTTATCCTTTTTCCGCCACAGCTTGTTCACCTATAGCTCTTATCATCTGTTCCCACTTCCCATTTTTGTCGCCCTACCACGGTATGCACACCTACCCGTTTTGTCCTTCCTCCTATCGTCTCTCTCTACATCAACTTTCACTGCTTTGAGTCACTATCGTCCTAACCACTCTTCTCTGCCGACGCTCGCCAATAACTCTTTTCCCACCTGCCGTCATTGCTGGCTTCTATCATCTATGCGATTGGTGCTACCCTCTGCTCAGAACGCCCATTGATAGCTTCCTTAAACCTGTCGTTCTGTTAAATCCCTCCTCGTGCCCCATGCCATGATGCTCCAATCGCACCCGCACTCATACCCAATCCGCATATTAGAACTTGCCGCTCCAAACTTCGCATCTTTTACGGTCGTATTTATTTTCTAATCACCACCACCATATCTTCCTCACTTGGCCCCGCGATTCCTCTGCGGTTCTTTCCAGTGTCCTGATTAGTATCCACCTGTTCAATTGTCTGCCGGCACACAGCTCTCCAGCTCCAATGCCCCAACTCCTTTGCGCATTCATTTTTTTGTGGCCTTTTTGTTCTTTTACTGGTCCACTTATCTCGAGGCTTCCCGCTTCCTTGACCGCCTCCTTCGTGTTTCATCTGCAGTAAAATGATCTGATCGGTGATTTTTTACCTGTGTCTCCTCGGTCATTGCTTTCATCCCTTGATCCGTTTATTGCTCGCTACAGGCATTTTTCTGTACCTTCCAGTGTGGTCCGCTTTTCCATGTTCCACCATTGTAATGACAACGTTACGTCACGATGTTCTTTTACAGTTTAAAATTGTTTGACCAGTCACTACCCGATTCCTCTGGTCCGTCACTACATCTCGCACCTGCGTTGATCAAATAATTAGACCCATTCTTACCTGTTTTCCTTGATCCTGTCTTTCATCTTCACTCTTCCATGAACTGCTCTTAACAGTTTTCATCACTTCTGTGCTTCCGCATTCTATTTTTCTCTCCGTTGGGCTGCCATGTGCACCTGTCATGAAGTTAATCCACCACGACATTCCAAAGTTAGTCCTACAACCAATTGATCTAACATTGCCTACTCCTCCTAATGACTGATAATTTCTTTCTAGGACCCCATTGTTATTGCTCCTGCTTCTCTTATACCTGCACATACATATATAATAAATCTACATATATATATATATATATAAACTTACGCATATATATCTATGTGCACGCGCTCTGCATCTTGCAGTTCCTCACCGGCCATTTATCTTGCTATCATCCCAACGACCGTCATCATAGGCTTCCATCGACTCTACATCTGTGCCTCACGTCTACCGTATCCAATCCTTCTAAATTGTTTTTGTCATCTGATCATCCCTCTACGTCTCGCACTGCTCGCTGCCTGTTTTACGGTGAGTTTTGTGTCCTGTCCGCCGACAATTCACTGCAAAGTACCAATGCTTTATTGTCATCTAATCCATTGCAGTGCACCTCACCTTTTTCTCCATCGTTCCTCGCTACTGCAGTTCTTTAAACCGATTCCCAGCCTTTCTCATGTTTTCCAGTCTGCCTCCATATGTAATCGCCCGGGAACAGCCACTCGGTACCGTCCAATCACTGGAGAGGTGCTGGTGTAAAGCATCACTCAGCAGTTGTGAAATTAATGGGGAAAAGACGAATGTCACGGTATAATGCAATTTCCATAGGAATCGATAAATCTCTTTCATTGTAGAATGCTGATCGGTTTTATTTCTTTCCTCCGTTTTTGTTTAGTCGTGCTATTTAACTTGCTTTGGTGAGTTTTGCTTGGCCCACCGGTCATATATAAACGTTTGTGAGCCGCATTTCAGTCAGTCGGCTGCCGCGTGCTGCAAGGCGCGCCGGGTGGTCGGCCGTGGCGTGTTCGGCAAAGAAGTCGTCGATGGTCTGGGTTGAAGATGTTCAATGGGTCCAGTGTGCGACTTGTTGACAAAGGATATGTGTCCATTGCGCAGCTAGTTGATGGGACTCATTTAGTGGTTAAAGTCGAAAAGATCGCCAATACTTTGCCGGTATTTTAAGCGACTGGGCGAAATTAGAGTTATCTTTACCTAAGTACTATGAGTAGAATATTTTACTCATTCTAAAAGCATAAATTAGAGCTGTCTATAACTATTTTTACATGTTTTCCCCAGTTTCTTAGACTACAATCCAAGGCAATACAGAAATTTGTAAACTCTACCTCCCCAGCATTAAAAATAGGAACGGCCATTGAAAAAAGGGAAAAACCATGAACCTAGACCAATCTCTCTTTACCAAAACACCCAGTAGTTCAATCCCACCTTACTGATTTAATTATTAAATCGACCGCTTATGGCGTACACAGCAACCATCCTAGAAACGGCGGTTGCTCAAAAAAAATGTTGGACTAATTGGACGCTACCCAGCCACTCCGTCCTCCTGACTTTGACTTTCAAACTCACCGGGCGTCCATTCAAATCTCCTCTTGAGCTCATTTAAACTCCACGCAATCTCTATGATGTGCATACGTTTATCCTATTTTCATCCTACCTTATTCCCCCTTCTGAGCCTTTTTATCCAATATTTTCATGAGAGTCTCCATATTTCCATGAATTATATTTGTCCATTCCATCACCTGTATCTACATGAACATGCACATGGCATGCTTCGGGCGCTTCCGAAATAAACCATTATAATAATTATAATAAGTACAGCTCGGCTCATCGGATGACCTGGGCACCACCCACTGTGCTCACGGCTAAAGAAGATTGATCCTCTCTGATTTCATATCCCTCTGTAACGTCCTTCCTCAGAAGCTTGGGATCCGAACCAGTATCTACAGAGACCAAGGCTCGTATCACTCCGACTAGGGTTTCTAGGCAGATAGCTATTACTCCTTGGCTGGTAGGCTTAATGAAAACAAGTGACTTTGAGCTCGGTTTCGTGTTTTCCTCTGCATTCAATTTCCTGGTCTTGAGCAGTAAGTATTGGGTTTCCCGCAACATCCACCTTGAGTGCTACTTGCTTTCGCTCGGCTCTCCTCTAGCCCATGAAGGTCTTTGGGGCAAATGAAGCACGCGCTCAGGCTCCTAGCCCTTTCCCAGTATTTGTCAAAGCCCAGAATGCGGAAACGAGGGCACTCTTCTAAGCGGTGTAGTGCCTCCGCGGGATTATGGGTGTGCTTTCCCACTTTTGACACTTACTGAGGCCCCCAGTCCACGTCTGTGGTGGTGTTGTAGCCCCAGCCAGTTTGCTGGTTTCACGCACAGGTTGACCGAAAAGACCATTTGATTTTCGGACACGACGGTCTACAGACAGTTTCAGGTGCTGAAAAGTAGTTTCTTGCCTAAATCTACTGATTTTCTTGGCTTCCTCCACTAGTCTATGTGGTTCCGTGGGTAAACTGTGTACTATGACCTCAAATGTGTATAGTACTTTCAGGTCTTATCAATAGTCTAGGTGATTCGGGTCAATGCTGCAGTTTTGCACCCCATTTGGTAGGCAGATCGGAGGGCTGGATTAGCCTTTGAAAGGTCGTCTCAGACAACACTCCATCGGCCAGGTTTCCAGCGGTCCTAAATGGTTTCCGCACAGGCCCTCCAGAACTGCACGAGCTCGGGTGTAACTCTTTTCGGGATCCAGCTTTCAGCGCCCGCCGATCTCCCACCTGCCCCCTCCACGACATTAAAGCAGCAGACACAAAAATGCCTTTCATGGATCAAATAATCATCTTTGTACAAGGCTCTGGTATTGTTGGACGAATTTTCAGTACTGTTCCGCGCTTCCATCGAGTGGGGGCAGCTCCACTTTGTGTGAGTCAATTGCGTGTTTCGCTGGCGCAAATCTGTTCTGACAGTCCCATGAAAAGGCCAACTTGAGTGGTATCCTGCTCCAGGGAGTTTCTTGTTTCCAGGATCAACCCTCAATTCATTTCAGTGCCGTTCAGTTCGGTTTGCACAAGACCTAGTGTGGCTGAAGCCAACTTTTTTTTCAGCTGTTTGCGTTGTCAGCTCTTTTCCGTAGCTCCCATCATAGCGTGGTTTCCTTTTTCTGAGAGGCAGAAATTTGTGTGGTATTAGCCCTGTCAGAGAAAGGGGAAGGCAATGAGCGTACTACAAGTGACTCGAAAACTGCCTGATATAATCCGGAAAATACTGCCACCCAAAATGGTTCTACTACTTTTTTAAAAGCCTTATTGTAGTGGCATTCATGACCCTCTCCGAGAGCCTACCCCAATAGGTTATCGCTCCATTCGAGAAGTAGTTGTTCTAATGTGGGAAAATCAATGCTTTCTCTTGCAATCGAAAGATGTTCCCCCTAGTGCTTGTCTCTGAGATCGGAGAGAAAAGGTCTTCGAGATTTATACCTCACGGTTCCTCCATTGCCATGAAGGCTTCCACCAGATCCACTCGAACTCTCCGCATTTTCGCGGAGAACAGATCCTGAGCACGGAGACCTCTAATGTGGCTGAACCCCCCTTGCCCAGTCACCGTTCTAGTGGCTGGCCCTTACGCATTCTCCAGACCATCTGTATCCTTCTAGCAGTACGGTGCCCAGACTTGCATGCAGTACTCCATATGAGGCCGAACTACAGCTTGGTAGATCAGAGCGAAAGTTTCCGGCTCTCTACAAGACCTGGTATATCTAACCGGGAAAAATTCTCCCCCGGCCTTTTGGGCTGCAGCAAAGCACGGCTTCGACGGCTAGAAGCCGTCGTCTAGCATAATTCCCAAGTGTTTGATCTGGGAGACAGTTTGCAACAATCCCCTGCCGTTCCCACTGGCCACTCTATTTGTGGTCAAGCTTTGGCACTTGGTAGGGTTTGGTAGGAGGTCCCACTGGCGTGACCAGTTTTGCACTGCCAGCACGTTAAGTTCCATACCCACCCCAGTTATCCTGAAGTCATAGGGAAACATAGGGGTGGGGTTGGTTTGCTCAGGTACTGTGTAGCTGTTCAAGGTAAGGTAAAGCAGAGGACGAGCACAGAGCCCTGTGGCACGCAGCTAGGTACTCTTCCTGAGTTCGAGACGACCACCCAACTTAGCATTATTAGACAGCCCGTTACAAAGCTACTTATCCGTTGTCTCACCTTTCCACTAATTCCAGTAGACAGCAGTTTGACGTTCAGGAACCTGTGGTCCACTGAATCCAACGCCTTGCTGAAGTCCTTGTACCACACAGCAGTTGACTCTCCTTCGTTCAGAAGCTCGGTTACCCCACTGAGAGTAAGCAGAAAATTCGCCAGAAAAAATCTTCCTGCTGCAAACCCACGCTGCGCCTCCGGTATGAAGTTGTGTTGAACCAAATGCTTAGAGATCTGCCTCCAAATTATCGCCATATACACCTAAACAGTTCTGAAGTTAGGCCAACCGGCCGATAATTTTAGGCCCTCCGCCGAGGCCCGGTCCCGTATATTCTTAAAACAGTTGCTGTCCCCCAGTCTCCCGGCACACCCAGCCCTCTAAGTGACGTTTCATACAGCTGCATCATTGGAGCCCTCAAGAACCTTGCCAGAGGCCGAATGACGACTGGATGAATCCCATCTTCTCCTGCAGCCTTGTTTTTATCCAAGGTTTGCAGCCGAGTGTACGCCTCTTCTTCCTCTGAACTAGGATCAGGAATTGAAGGCACCAGGGTTCCTTCCACTCTTGTATTTACGTTACTTGCTGATAGATATATGCTCTTAAATAATGCCAACATGGTGCCAGCCTAGCCTTCGTTGCATAGGCCTAGTCTTCCTTGTTCTCCTTCTAAAGTCGTTACGCTTTCTCTTGTACGTTTTTGGGATTGGACGAAAGCGTAGAACCACTTAAGATCTGTGCGGACCGATGGAGCTAACCAAAGCTCGAAAGAACTGTGCTTTAAAATTTGGATCGCTTGAGCTCTGTTCCTAACCGTCTCATAGATATTTCATGCCAACTTAGTCCTGTACAGCTTGTGGGCCGCTCGTCGCGACCTACGAATGACTAAAGCCTTGCGGACTTTAAGCTTCCACCATGGAGGTTGATTTCTCTGCCAACCACCCTCAGGGGCGCAAACTCCTCTAAAAGTCTAAGCTTCCCCGTCTTGATGTCCTCCCAAAGTTTCTCCACCGAGGCGTTTGCGTGGCCCGGTGCCCACAGAACTTCTTCCGCAGCTCTCCTTAGTTCATCTTCAATAATTCTGCCATAGCTCCGACCTAATGGGACTTCCTTCAGCACCTTGCCGAGTCTAAGTGTGGCCCTTAGGACTACATGGTCACTTTTGGCCAGTAGCTCTCCCGATTGGGTTTTTCAAAGCCCTGGAGGTACCGCGTTATGAATAAATGGATGAGTGAAACGAGCTGTCCACCTCTGTGTCTAGTAGCCCGCGTCACATGCAGCTCAAATTTATGTAACTAGGCCCACTTCTGAAACTTATCGCTCGTTGATCCCCTCGGTGCTATCTGGTTTTCCCGGCTGACTTCCAGCAGGTTAAGATCCCATAATAGGACGAACTCCCTTGCCTATGCGAACACTACGTCCAGCCTCTGAAAATGTTCCTTGTTCTTTCCATCTGTCGATAGCACTGCCATGTAAATACAGGCACTGCAGACTGCTCAAGCCCCGACCCTGATAAGGCAGTACCTGACCTGCACATTATCAGGGTCCAGGTTGAAAAGTGCATCCGAATGGCCTATATTGGTCGGCTTTAGCGACACTACCCAGCCACCTTGTTTATTTTATCCCGTCTGTAGGCAGCATAACCTTGGAACAACACTTTGTCAGTATCTGGCCTCATCCGAACTTCCGTCAACGTACACACTTAAGAATCTGCGATCCCAGCAGTCAGCCCCCCTTTTCCCGGGAGACTACAGGCTTTTGTGCACCAGACTGACGGTTCCCCGATTCGTGCAAGTGAACCTATTGTGAATTTTACGGCTGAGGTAACCTCGGACACAATATCTCGGTCTTTTGTCTCTACAGCTGTCTGTGGTGCTGCCTCTTGAGCATTAAGTGAGGCCCTGGATTTCGTGGCTTTTTCATTCCAACCCATTGACTCTGTGTCGAGCTCAAAATGCACAACCAAAGTACCTTCCTTTTTAGTCACCTTAATTTTGGCTTGGTTTAGTCCTGCGACCACCGCAGCCCAGCTGGTTTCCTTGGCTACTTTCTCTTGTACCTCCACCTTCGCTGGTCGCACTGGAGTAGAACTTTTGGGCGCCTCTTTCAGAACCAGGCGCCCTTCTGGCCGCACTCTCAATACTAACTGGAGGGGATATCCTGTGAGTTCACTGTTTTTGTTATTTTAAACTATTCGATCCTCGGCTTGTTGTTTACCAGCATCTAAGTCCACATTGGGGGCCAATTTACACCTTGGGCTTGAGGTGCTGAGTTACCAAGTGGGGTCGTCTCCAATTTTTAAATATGGAGAGCGGGCCGCTCTAGATCAGGCGAGCCTGTTCCCGATGAAACTATGGCATTACCCTATTGAAAAAATGTCGGACTGTCAGGTGTAACCCTCACTATCACCCGCATGTTGCTCTTAACTGCTCCTGCCCTGGATAGCACGCACATCTCTCCAGTAGACACTGCGGAAAACAACTACCAGAGTTCTTGGTGACTCTGCTTATGTTTCACTCCACAGCCCCATTTTGTGCACTTGACCATTGGTACCGCAGGAGGTGGGCCAGCCATCCTAAGGACCCAGTCACATGCCGGCGACCTTCAACACTTCCGATTTTATCACTATTTACGATGTTCTCCCCAAGGTTATGGCTAAATGGTCTTCTACTTCTGTCTGCTTTGGCCTCCTTGTCATGCTTGACGCGTTGCACTTCATCATGTAGCCGTTTAACCCGCTGCTTAAGGGAGTCTACTTCCGTCAAGAAGCTTTTTTACATTGTTAGAATATACTGCCCCTTGTTTTCTTTACTTTTGGGCTTGGGTTGCCTCTAGTATTTTTCTGATCACCCACACAGTTTTCTTTTTCCACTGAGCTGCTACTCGAGCCTGCGGTCTCTAGACCTTGTCCCGGTATCAAAATCCCGTCCCCTTTTCCTAACCCCCCTCGAAGTGTGCTTGGGCACCAGCCTGCGAAATCGAAACAGCGGGCGCATATCCACATAAGTGATGCCCTCTGGTTGTGCAGCTCGATGCTCTCTACCTTCCTGCGGCACTCTTTACGATACCAAAAGCCACGCTGATCTCACGGGATCCCCTCATCTCCCACCAGGTCTGCACATTCCATGTTGCCACAGCTCACCGCCTGGTTGGTAGGATGAACTTATGCCTTCATTCTGGCAGAAATATTTGAAGTGGTATAAAAATAAAGGCGTCGAAAACCCGCAGAACTTTAACCACAACTCACTAAAACAAACGAAAGAGGTACCCTCGAAATAATGCCACGAAAGATTCTACCCGGTATTATTACACTGACATCGACAAAAACACCAAGAGAACACTAAAAGTATGACCAGTTCTTGAACAGAACAATTTCTTCAAAAAGTGTTCACGCGGTATTTCGAATTAAAATGTGATAGTTCGACGGAATGACGTGTATGTTATTACACCGAACAGGACACAAACCTTTGTCCCTGAGAGTAATTCATAAATTACAACCGCGTGGCAACTCACAAGGTCTTCGAGGTGAATCCTTCCTGGCAAACTCAGCTCCTTGCTTAGCTAGCCTAAGGCAGCTTTCTAATTTTACCTTTCCCAATCTACAAATATCATCGTGTTCAAGTTTCACATCGCCGGCTGAAATGCATGGATTTGCGCTGACAGGACTAGTGGACCTAGAAGTACCTAACGAGTCAGCATCACACAAAAATACCCCCACAGAAGTTCCGAGTTACTTCCTGTACTGCTTTGATTTGCTTTAGTCTTCTCGTCACTCATGACCGGTTTTCTCGTGAGGACTCCAATTTGAGTACCACAATGGTTATTCCGGTTGCAACCAACACGAAGCCAAAGACAGAACAAGACTGATTCACAGATTTTACGGTGCTAAAGTAACAAACTATACGCAGGTAAGTTATTTGCAGATCACAACAGTGCGGCAACAGTGTTTAACGATGAGAACCAGAGTTTGGCAAAAGTCACTCTCAGACAAGACCGCCGCGGCGGCCAGGGGTCAAATAATAAGGATGCCCTGTTCAAAAGTAGTGCACGATGATTGCTGTATTGGTTCGAGGATGGGCAGAATAAATAGCAGTCCAAACAGTGAAACCATATGATGGTGAATGGGCAGGGCTTCCACACATGTACTTTACGGCAGTTGCGGGGGCCTTGACTAGTCGGGGGCAGGTAGGTCCATTAATAACATCTAAGTTTCCCGAAATCTACTGTATACAAAAATACTAGCAATTTGAGGACTATTCCGCGTCCATCAGAGAGGGACTAGGGGGAAGTAAATAGAAACGTCTGAACTGATAAGGGGATGTCAATGACCTAAGCGATTCTCTTTGAACTCCACGAATACTCGGCCTTGAGAAGTAATCTAGGGCTGAAGGAGCTCAGAACATTATGAATTATTCTGGCTAGTTTCCTTTTATTTCGTGAGAGCTGATAGCTGCGTGTTTTGACTCTTGAATTAGGAAAAAACCCGCCGGCCGCTGAGGCGTACCCTACGGAAGCGTTACACATTGCTACTCTTTCGGAAGGAGATCCCTATGTGTGCAGCTTTAAGATATTGAATGTAAAAGGATCCCAAAATGTTGAAGCACGTAAAAATCCGGGGGACCACGTGCGCAAAAAACTATACCATCATTCATGAGAACGGAGAGAAGACATTAGTCGCGAGATGCAAGCATTTCGTTTACTCTTGTCAACCGCGGACGTAAAACGTGTCAGTATATATACATGGTACGGTAGGGGGGGAGGGTAATTGCAACAGTAAAGTAGGCACGATCGAAAGTTCTTATAGTGCGTACGTTGGGGAGAGTGAAGTCTGTCGTGTTAACGCCAGGGTAAACAAACATTTTGGGTCAATCGTTTTTGTGCACAGAGTGTTGGCTGATGCATCATGATTAGAATAGCTTCACTGAACGCTAGTAGTTTCGGTACTGGATTGCGCAACAGTGCTTTGAAACACTGGGTCAAGTCAACTTTGTGACCTGATGCAATCAAGTGTCTTCCAATCGAAGAAGCTGGCGTTTTCACGTCGTTGTGTATTGCCCCGGCAGGTTGCCTCATCAAGTTTGACAGCCATTTGGGTATGTGTTCTGACACTCGTTGAGTCAAGCAACGATCCGACCTGCCAATGTTTACGTCACCGCAACTGCAAGTGAACTGATAGACAATATGTGAGACATCGGGATCAGCAAGACATTGTTGCGCAATCCAGTACCGAAACTACTAGCGTTCAGTGAAGCTATTCTAATCATGATGCATCAGCCAACACTCTGTGCACAAAAACGATTGACCCAAAATGTTTGCTTACCCTGGCGTTAACACGACAGACTTCACTCTCCCCAACGTACGCACTATAAGAACTTTCGATCGTGCCTACTTTACTGTTGCAATTACCCTCCCCCCTACCGTACCATGTATATATACTGACACGTTTTACGTCCGCGGTTGACAAGAGTAAACGAAATGCTTGCATCTCGCGACTTATGTCTTCTCTCCGTTCTCATGAATTGGATAAAGGGGACCCAATGTTTCAAATATACCATCATTGTCACTGGCCGCCAGTTCTGTCCCCCGGTCTGGTCTTGCTTGCGAATGAGCAAGAAATGAAACTTGCCAGCTTAGGGACCACAGTAGACGCACCGAGCTGTTGTGGAATATCCACCCAGAATCACTACAGTTTCATATTTCCTTGGCATCACTCACTCACATACAATATTTGCTTGTTTTTATGCGCCGTATTTCTTCATGGACCAACCATTTTTGTTCTCGTCCAACGCTCTACTCTGTCATATCCTATTTTGGACCTGCGTGAAGCACGTGCTCCTTTCTCGCTTTCCGAGTCCATCAGATCGCATAATTGAGGTTCGTACCTGTTTTACGTCATTGTTCACTCGATAATTTAGCATCTTATAGCTTCACCGATAATTGCGTTCTGATTTCGGGATCCGTTTCTAATTTCGCTAAGTGTTGCTCAGAGGCGTATCACAGTAGATAACCTTGCGGGGTCTCTTGCAAAATAACGGCTTCCCCGGTTATCTCCCTGGGAGTTCATCGAAGCGCAGCAGTTAAGGCCGTTCACGAACCTATAAGTAACATAGCCAAGGCTCGCGGTAGATGAATAAGCGTAATGTATAACCTACCCAGATCGGTTACCAGGGACGGCGGGGCTCAAACCAGCTGGGAAAATGGTAGGAACCAGTTGTTTGGATAGGGAGATCAGGGCTTGTCCTGGTACAATTCATAAACCTGTGACTCGAAGAAAATTTCTTCGCTGCGTTTGGATGGGTAGGCATTAGGACTGGGGGTGAGATGATGGTTGAACTTGACATCACGTGCAAAGCCGAAGTTGAGATTATTCGCACCAGAGCCGTAAGCGCTGGCCAAATTCAGAGGAAACTGAGGTTCAGTGATGGAAGCTTCCGCCGACGGAAACACAATTAAAGGCCTCGGGCCCTTTACATCCTATCCCACCCGTCGCTAGGTCCACAATCACTTCATCGCCGGTTCTTTTGTCTGATGGACCGAAAAACCGGATGGGCACTCGGAAAATATCTCCCAGTGCCCTACACGCGAGCCGGGGAAACTAGATCAGATAATAGCGTTAATTGCCTGAGCTGGCGACACCGAGAGAAAATGGAAAGATCTTACAGCCGGAGAGGACAAAATCGACTGAATAGCTGTAACGGAAACCTGACCATAGAGCTTGGATGACGTGGCCCTGGTGGCACTTCGAGGTTTCTCCATTCTTTGGGTGATTAGGGCTTGTTACGAACGTTTGAGCAATGCGTAGCCAAATTCGCAACGGATCCCGAAATCAGAAGGCGATTATCCGTGATAATTCTACGATACTAGATTATTAAAATAAACAATGACGTAAACAATATACAAACCTCAATAATACGATCACAAAGTCTCAACAACGAGAAACCGAATAGCAGCGTGTGAGCAAACAGCACGTGCGTCACGCAGGTCCTGAACAAGGATGTGCCAAAATAGCGCTCTGGGCGCGAACAAACAACAATTGGTCCAGAAAAACAACCAGTTCGTAAAGACAAGTCAATAGTGTATGGAAATGAGTGATGTTGGGAAAAAACACTGAATCGCGAGGGAAAAAGGGGGATTTTCCACGACCGGCTGTTACACCGCCCACCAAAATCCTCCTGGATCCTTAGCAGAGTCAAAGGTTCGGTATAAAGGTACTGATTCTTCCTACCTGCCTATGCCCTGCTGTCAGTGCGCGCGTCTAATGCTCGTCGTCGACGTTCTACTACTGGTCGCACCTAACCCATTGGCTACATAGACGTGAGGCTAGTCTACATCTTCCACAAGACCAAATGACCGATGGCGGGCGTGAATGGTCACATAGACGTTGTCCTCGTAAGGGGCCGTCCGGTCCTGGATGTACGCGCTTGAGTGTGTGTGTGTGTGTGTGTGTGCGTGCGTGGGTGTGTGTGCCGGGGTTACAATGAAATCACAGTTATGACTACACATCAAAGGAGGACTTTCTGCAATGTCAACAAAAGACCGCGTGGCAAGAAAACGAGTAAATGTAGCATGCATGTGTGACCTGAGCTCCACTACTTCCACATGTGCAAGGGGCATTCGGTAGCGTCAACAAAAGGCGAACAAAGAACACTGTCACATGTATGATGGGTTTACGGGATGTAGAGTGCGTCGTGCATGTGTGTATGTATCGGGATGTATAATGGAATCGCACTCATCACCACATATCGGAAAGAACCTTCTGTAATGTCAACGAAGGGACCGCGAGCACCTTAACGTGTTTGACGGAGATTGTGTGGTATATATGGTGTTTCTTTATCCACCTCGATTACTGGTGTGAAAAAGGTTTACTAGGCCACAGGGTTATCAGCTCCTCCGTCTTCGCTCTCGAGTAGGTTAATACTGCGTATGTCACGAATGAGCACTCCGTTAGCTGTCTTCACCTTCACCGTTCTTATCATTTCGTCGGTGCTTTTGATGGTTTCCGTAACTACTCCCAAAGACCAAGCGCTGAAATGTGCGCGTTCGTCGGCGATCATAACCACGTCCCCAACTTTGAATGGTCTTGTTTTGGCCATCCACTTCTGTCGAGTCTGCAAAGCCGGTAGGTACTCCCGTAGCCATCGCCTCCAGAAGACCTTGGCCAGATAATTCGCTTGCTTCCACCCGTGGAGGTAGCTCCCACGAAGGTTTACCGGCCCTTGGAAACCCTCGTTCGACCTTAGCGTCAATAAGTCGTTTGGGGTGAGCGCCAGGTGGGTGGGGTCGCCGTTCAATACTGGAACCAGGGGGCGGTTGTTCAAGATTCGCTCCACCTCAGTCATGACGGTGTTCAGGGTCTCGTCGTCGGGCGGCTGCTGCTCCATGATTGACAGCAATATCCGTCTGGCGGACCGGATCATGCGTTCCCATATGCCGCCTCGGTGACTGGCCTGTGGGGGGTTGAAATGCCAGCGTATGCCGTAGGCCACGGTTCGGTTCTGCAGTTCGTCCCTGTTTATGTTCTTGTGCCAACGCTGCAATTCCCGTTGAGCGCCCACAAAGTGCGATCCATTATCTGAGTATATATCGGCCGGTACGCCTCTTCGGTTGATAAATCTTTGCAAGGCCCGTAGAAACGAATCGGTCGTCATTGAATGTGCGACTTCTAGGTGTACCGCACGTGATTTCATGCACGTCATGATACATCCGTATCGCTTTTCTAATCTTTTCCCGCACTTGACCCACAAGGGCCCGAAATAGTCCAACCCGGTGTCACTGAACGGCCACCAGCCCGTAGTTACCCTGCATTCTGGTAGCGGGGCCATGAGTTGTTTGCCTGCTGTGGCATTGCGTCTCCTGCATTGCACACACCGTCGGATCACGCGTTTTACAGTCTCTCGTCCTCTCAACAACCAAAGACGCTTTCGGATGACGCTCGTCACGTGACTTTCCCCGGCATGTCCCTCAATGGCGTGGACGTGTTGAATCATTAGCTCTACTACGGGTTGTCTCGCAGGCAGCAGTATAGGATACTTTGTGTCGAAGTTCAGGTGGGCGTTCGTCAGCCTACCATCCACCCACAGCAGTCCGTTGATGATTTTGGGGTTTAAACGCTTCAGCTCGCCTCTTGGAGATGGCATGTCTTCATTGGTCAGCCCCACTTCTTCCGCCCTCTTGAGTTCTTGGGCGAAAGCCTCGCGTTGTATCATTCTGAAAATATCGTACTCTGCC
Organism: Fasciola hepatica; assembly: GCA_948099385.1. Lineage (NCBI taxonomy): Eukaryota > Metazoa > Platyhelminthes > Trematoda > Plagiorchiida > Fasciolidae > Fasciola > Fasciola hepatica. The sequence continues at coordinate 21,687,669 of CANUEZ040000024.1, read as the reverse complement.
GCTTGTAGCTCATCGGGACCTATCGGGCCGACCGGTATCCGACCTGAGGGCCGTAGCCCTTTCATGACTAGTAAACTTATCTTGAACCTGGTTAACCAAACTAGCGAACGAAGCGTTTTCATCCAGGAAGAAAACCTGACCAGTCGCGATAAAATGGGCGACGCTTCGACGACGTTGGCCGCTAACACTACGCCTTTGATCTCCAGTTCCAATTCCGTAGGGGGTTTTAATTCGAACACGGGCCAGTCCTGTTTGGGCAATTGCAGGAAGTTCGGCCCTCTCGTCCACGTGTCCAGTTGCCTGAAGTTGTTCGCACCTCGGGAGCACAGGTCGGCCGGATTATCGCCAGACCTGACATGACTCCACTGGTGCGTGGCCGATTCATCGTGGATAATCGTGAGCCGGTTAGCAACGAAAGTACTAAACCGGCTCCGTACGTTGTTAATGTAGTAAAGTACTATCGTTGAATCCGTCCAGAAGCTCACCGACCAAATGTAGAGATCGAAACATCTCTTCACAGCTTGCACCACCCTGACTGCCAACACGGCTGCGCTGAGTTCAAGGCGTGGGATTGAGACCGACTTCAGTGGAGCAACGCGGGCTTTGGCGAACAGGATCCTCGTGGTATATTGTCCATCTCCTGCGCACCATCGTCCGTAAACCACAGCTCCATAACCGACTTCGGATGCATCGGAAAAGGCATGTAGTTCTCCAGTCCGTGTCGTATGGCCAAGGGTCAAACATCGTGGTATTCTTATGTCCCCTAATTTCTTCAAGGTGTTCAAAAATTCCTCCCAGTCCAGCCGGTCCCCTCGGTCCAGTGACTGGTCCCAATCAACTTTCTTACGGCACAGCCGCTGCAGCAAGATCTTTCCGGGTAGCAGCCATGGTGAGACGAAACCGAGCGGGTCGAACAAACTTGAGACGGCAGATAGTATGCCACGACGGGTTATTGGCAGCTCGGGAACGTTCAGTTCGAAAACAAAATCGTCCGTTTCCGCGTCCCATTGTATTCCTAAAGTGCGCTCGATAGGAAGTGGAGAGCCGTCCAAATCTCTTACCCTTTCGACCTTTTCGTGATACGGGATGACCTTCAGCACTTCCGAAGCGTTCGACATCCATTTAGTTAGATGGAAGCCACCCTCTTCCAGCAATCTCGTCAGACCCCTGAACTGCTCTAGAGCTGATTCCACATCATCGAATGACCCAAGGTAGTCGTCGACGTAGAAGTTCCTGCTGACGCTATCTACTACTGTCCGATGTACCAGATCGCCATGTTTGTTCGCTGATTCTCGGAGGGCGTAGTTGGCACAAAATGGTGACGATATTGCTCCGAAGGGGTGGACGGTCATTCTATAATTCACCACTGCATTGTCCCGGTCGCTCCCTTCCCACCACAGGAAACGCAAAGCATCTCGTTCTCCTACCGGAATCTTCACCTGATGGAACATTTCCCTAATGTCAGCAGACAAAGCCACTTTACCCACTCTGAAACGGCACAGAACATCGATCAGTGGTGTGGTCCAGTCAGGCCCTGTAGTAGGCGATCGTTCAACGACTTGCCCTGGAACTTGGCCGCACAGTCGAAAACCACGCGCAGTTTATTGGGTTTCTTGGGGTTGATAACCGGTTGGTGAGGCAGATACCAGATACCCCTTTTGCTGTCGGTGTTAACAGGCACCCTTTCAACGTAACCGAGGTCCTCGTTTCGCTTCATCAAATCCGCGTATCGTTCCCACAGATTCTGGTCTCGAATGAAGCGTTCTTTTAGTCGTAGTAATCGTTGGAGAACATAATTTCTGTTGTCAGTCCACGGGTCGACCGGTGTGCGCCATGGGAGAGGAACCTCGAACTGTTTTTTGAGGCCTCTAGAGCCTTGCCGCACCGTTTGTAGAGCGAAGTGATCCTCTTGAGACAACGTCGGTCTTTCGTCTCCAATGTCATGAAACTCCTTTTCATAAAGCCGTTGCAGATGATACTCTGTGCGGTCCGTTTCGGCGGATAAGTAATTCACGGAACCGCGTACCCCTACTGGACCGTATAACATCCATCCCAGAGCCGTGCGTACGGCATAAGGTGCCTGGCGGTCGCCCACTCTTTGGTCAAGCACCCAATGCGCCTCTGGCACGTCGCATCCGATGAGGAGATCCACCTCATCATCTTCCCAGTCTACAACGGTTACATCCTGCAGGTGGGGCCATCGAGTCAAGATTGCGTTCACCGACCTTGGTGCTCGCATGGGGAGATCCGCTAACGTGAATGCCTCCGTTGGTTCAATTTCCTCGTTAGTGTCTAGAGAGATGAGTTGCAGCCTTAATCTACCGGCAGTCATTACCTGTGTTCCGCCCACCGTGCTCACTGCTAACGACGTCGCACCTTTAGCCAGTTGGTGTTTGTCGGCAAACCGCTCTTTCACTAAAGTGGTGTCGGATCCACTATCAACGAAAGCCAACGCCTTGGCTATCCCAGTCGGAGTCACTACTCCCACGGCCACTACGCCTAAACGTACCGGTTTACTGGCAGATTGTGAAGTTGAACAAATCACGCTGGGCTTGGCACTCGCCTCGGATATGGTTATTCTCGCCTGATGCAGCAGCCGATGGTGTCTGCCCGTGCAGCCCTCGTAACCACATCGATTCCTTGTTCTACAGGCTGCTGCCCGGTGCGTGGTGTTGAGACAGATGAAACATGCTCCTGCCATCCTCGCCATTCCCCACCGTTCGTCTATTGTGGCATTGCCGAACTTGGGGCATTCTGGTAGGCCATGGCTAGTACCACAGGATCTGCAATTTGGTTTCGCCGTAGCATCTCGTGAAATGACGTGTGTGTTGGTCCAAGGCTGGTACTTTGGATGTTCCCGTACAGGGGTTTGGACTTGGCTAGTACCGGGCTTGTTTGCTCGGTTGCTGTCCCGGATGAGTCGGCCGAATCTGCTGTCAGCTATCTTCGTTTGCCTGTCTAAGTATTCAGTCAGGTCTTCGAAGTTGGCTTCTCTGTCGCCTCGGCTTATCCGTTCAGCTTCCTCCGCCCACCGACCCTGTAGTTCGGGAGAGAGGTGCCGGACTATGCCTTCCAAAGTGTGCATGGCGTCTAGGTCAGCTCTGTAACCTAAATGGTCGAGGGCTATTGAGCAGTTCTGCATCTTGATCACCAGGTCGGCCATGGTGTAGACGTCGCCCTTGGTTTTCTTTGCCTCTGCCATCACGCCCTCTATTAGGTTACGGGCTACTTTGAAAGGTTGGCCAAACAAGTCCCTCAGAATCTTTCTTGCCCTTGTGTAGCCTTGTTCTGGATCGAGCATGGTGCATCCGTCGATAGCTTCTCGCGCTCGGCCTCGGCAGTAGTGAGTAAGGTAAAGAAGCCTTTGCCCAGGGTCGTTTACCTTGTTTTCAACGAACGTCTCGAACTGTTTGACAAACTTGCAATATTGCTCAGCTCGCCCGTCGAAAACCGTTAACTCCACTCTAGGCAGATCGATCGATGGTGGTTTGTAGTCGGCGACCTGCGTGGGGTTCCCTACCTTATTGCACTCTAACCTATCGGAAGTGTCGAAGTCACTGGTCCTATACTCTCGCTGTTTCTGTGTACACTTCTCTGCTTCATGCGCCTGTAGTCTAGCCGAAAGTAACTGTTGCTCTAGTTCTATTATTCTCAGCTTATATAAATCAACGTCCTTACGATCAATATTGCTTTCAATAACACATGAGCTAGCACTGACAGGACTAGGCGATCTAGCATTAGCTAAAAAATCATAAGTACCCAAAACCTCCCCAGAGACTTGCCGTATTACTTCCTGTCCGGGTTCGACTGCTTTTGATCCTTTTCTTGGCATTTTGCGTGATTTTTCCTCGTTCCAAATAGATCTATTGAGTATTGTTACGAACGTTTGAGCAATGCGTAGCCAAATTCGCAACGGATCCCGAAATCAGAAGGCGATTATCCGTGATAATTCTACGACACTAGATTATTAAAATAAACAGTGACGTAAACAATATACAAACCTCAATAATACGATCACAAAGTCTCAACAACGAGAAACCGAATAGCAGCGTGTGAGCAAACAGCACGTGCGTCACGCAGGTCCTGAACAAGGATGTGCCAAAATAGCGCTCTGGGCGCGAACAAACAACAATTGGTCCAGAAAAACAACCAGTTCGTAAAGACAAGTCAATAGTGTATGGAAATGAGTGATGTTGGGAAAAAACACTGAATCGCGAGGGAAAAAGGGGGATTTTCCACGACCGGCTGTTACAGGGCTGGTGGGCGACAGGGAGAAGGGGTGACTCTCTCCATTGCCCAGAAACACAAGGGGCTAGCGGGAAAAACCCTCTCGACAGGCAATGTTCATGGAGTTTCCTGTAAAATTAATTTTGGCCCCGGCTGTTCGGGGCTTATCTGCTTTTAACGAACTTCATCGATGGAAAGCTGTAAGGACTCCGTGCTCCTAGAATTCTCGCACAATCAAACCTCTGGGCCTGAAAGGGTAGTGACAAACTGGGGTCTCAACTGACCGAAATAGTTTAGAAAGCCGTGTGGGCTGTTGGGAGCAGATTTTCCTACCAGAAATGAGCTTTTTCCTCGACCGAGCCCTGATACACTATGCTCAAGAGCCGACTAGGAGAAAACTGGCGGAAAGCCCTAGCTTGCTCAACATTGCCGTAATGATATTCCCGAAGAAGAGATTTTGGAAATAGCTGCTCCCTTTGGTAGGAGAAATGATGACAACTTTAGGTTCTGAGTGAGGTCTAAAATAACTACCTTTCCGAAGAAGGGAAAAAGAAACTCAGGTAAGGATGATATGCAAGCCCTGATCATTGGGGCCCTGGGAATAAAGTGAGACCACGAGAACGATGCTCTGGAAGAAGGATGGATTTTTTCAGAGAACGTGTTTTAGCTCTAACTGAAGCAGGGCTAGTGACCCTGATGGAGGCTCCTGGCAGGGCGAGCTCCATAAGGAACAACGGAGGGCATGGGGCTCGTTCAAGAAAACTGGTGGTTACCAAAATCTGCCACATTTTGAGAAGGCTTGTAACGTGGCCCCGAGAATACTGACAAAAAGTCAATCAAAGTGTGGATTGGCACAAGCAACTAAGGCCACGCCATGTCCAAAAAGGTACCTCGGCTACTCGCATTCCAAGTCACGCTTGAGGGTTGAAGCAGGGTGCTTAGTTAGAGATGATGGGCAGCACGCCACGATAAGTGGTAGCAACGAGGAAGTACTGAAATATTAATTCGAGTGGGCACATATGGTGGACTCAGTGGATCCCATCATTCGTAACACAAATCAGGCATGAATGCAAGTAGATCACTTCTTGATATATTCAGAGCTGGTTGGGCAGGCCATCAAAATGTTGGGAGCCAGCAAGATGACAGGATCTGGTGATCAACATCCTCCCGTCATTGAGCTAGTGGGAGACTTTACACCTGAACCGCTTACCCGGTTGGTAAACATATCCTTGAAGGCGGCCACACTTCCTATGGGTTGGAAAATTGCCGGCATTGCTCCCATTCATAAGAGTGAGGCGAAGGAAAGTGAGCGAGCTTGCAGACCAGTTAGTCTATTATTGGCTATCCGTAAGGTCTTTGAAAAGATCCTAAGAAACAATAATATGGCTCGTCTAGTGTAAGTTAGTCCTTTGATGAACAAATAGTATGGTTTCACGAAGAGCCGATCACGCCTATCAAACCCGTGCTCTTTCCTGGACGAGCATGCTGCACGTTCAGACAGGTGGGAGCCAGTCGAAGTTTGCCATCTGGACCTACAAAAGGCCTTGAAATCTGTAAGTCATCGACTTTTGTTACTTAAATTAGAGGGCATAGGCACCACCCCTGGACAATGGAGTGGACAGTGGCCCACCTGAGTGGCAGGTTGTTTTGTTTGCGGATGGAGGATGGTGCGTCGAACCTAGCTCAAACATGCAGTGGGGTAACACAAAGGCCGGGGCTAGGGCCATTACTATTCCTCGCTCGAGAAAACGCATTAACCCGACAAATTACTGGCAGCAGCCATCTGTTTGCCGCTGACTTGAAACCCGTGGAAAGTTCCCCAGACTGTAGCATACAGGGAGATCTTTCGAGCATCCGTCAGTGGACAAACAAGGGTCACCCAACTTTCAAGTCTGGGGGGTGCAATTACCTTTTACCAACCGCCACACGAGGGAGAAGGATACGGAAGTGCCTGATCACCACACAGTCCAGAGGGGGAGCAGATAGTAGACCCGGGAGTAGAAGCACAAGAAACATTTAGGCTCGGCCCACTAAGTATTTATGCCGCAGTAGGCCATCTCGTGCACTGTACCAATTGGCCAGGGCAGATAGCCCCAGGAAACCTGCCGCACTGATGCCTACCTATGAGGCGATGTTTTGATCACACCTGGAAAACATTGTTCCAGCTTGGGCGCCGTCACTAGCGCGTGGCAAACAAGTACTAGACAAACTGCAGCGGCCTTTCACAAGGCTCATTAAGGAGCTCAAGTAACGGCTGTATCCGGACAGACTGGAGCAGCTGAACCTGCTCCCGCTGGAAAGGAAAAGCCGGGAGGGAAACTTCATCGAGGCACTTAAACAGCTAAAGGGACTGTCGCGACCAAGCCCCCTTATCTGACAGAGCCACAGCATTGCCCTCAGGAGGCATGGGCCGGACCTGGCCGAACCACTAGCATATCATTGTTTCGTGGTACAGCCTTTAGCATGCAAAGTGGTGAACTCCTGAAAAACGTTCTCAGAGGATATGGTGGCCACTCAGAACTGTAGCACTGTTCAAAGCTAACTCAGGCCTTTGTTGGTCAGAAATCTTTTCAGATTGAGCCTAACGTCCTCCCTGGTGAAATTCAATTTAGCTTTTATCCGTAGGTCTCCACCTATTTTTAGTCCCCGCCTGCCTCTTGTTGACCGGGTGTTGATTCCGGGTGAAATATTGTGGTTTTTCTACTTTTTTGTCCCCCCACCCCCCCTTCATCTACTTCATTTACCACTGCCACAATGTCCGTAATTCGAGCTATCTGACGTTAGCATGATCACCTGCTGGTAGGGACTCAAGGGTGATGTGACCACGCATGCAATTAGTGAGACTGTCAATTCTGCCTACGGCAAGCCTGAGTCTTTTCTGCTCTATTGCTATACGTAAACAAACCACCAAGCCTCATGAACTTTACCGGAATACTCACCATTTCAGAGCAGCGGGATCCATATGAAGCCCGTTTGTGCAAGAACCTGGAATTATCAACTAGGCCATAGCAACCAGAGATTAAAGAGAAGGTTAAAAGGAGCAAAAAGGAAACACTAAGGTCATAGCCCTATGAGAATCACCGAAGCCCGCTCGTGCAAGAACTTGGGCTGATCTGTTGGTCGAAACCTCATGTACTGTGACCCGGCCGGAAATGATAGAGGTTTGTAACTTGTGCGTGTAGTATCGAAAACATCTGGACCCTCGATTGGCTGTGGCCATTACCTGCCCTGTACAAACTGAATTGAACTGAACAGACTGCACCTATCTGTTAGTCACTGGTGAATTCATCTCACCCAGTCGCGACTGGCAAAGAGCTGATGTCCCGGGTGTCGCCTTTGGTAAACCCTTCCTGGACCTCGTACTCAAAAATCCATGGGAGCAAAACGTAGAAGATCCGACTAGATATCGCGCAGGACATGCCCCGTCCTTACTAGACCTAGTCATCACCAGTGAATGGTTCCAAGTAGACGTGGTGCACTCCTTGCCGCCTCTCGGAAAAAGTGATCACATTCTCGTCGGGTTCGATTACACTGTGAAGTGGCCTCCTCTTCCCTCAAAAATAGAAAATTTGAGTTTTTTCAAAAAGACCAATTTTGACCGTGCCTGCGCACTTATTCGCTCCCAGCTAAGTTCAGCTAACCTAGGTAACTCCGCTGATGAAATGGCAGAGAACCTCAGAGGGTTGATCTCCTTAGCCGATAGGTTATTTGTCCCCAGAATTAGTCTTCCACGGACCGGTAAGAGGCCCCGTCCTTGCCCCATTAGGCGCATTAAAGAAGAAGGCACACGCCTCTTTGCTAGATACAAAGCCACAGGTCTCGCGCGCGATGCAGAAAAATTCAGGATTATGCGCAAAGTATGCAAAGACAAGATTAGGTTCTTTCAGAATTCAGTCCAACGATATGTTCTTGATTGAGCTGGGACCAATGAGGCATTTTTTCTTCAGTACATGCGCAGACTAAGGGGCACAGCTCCGACGCCGCCAACTCTCAAAGACTGTGCCAAATCCCCAGTCATTTTCCCCAGCCAAGTAGCCGCGGCCTTCAGCTTTCACTTTCGTACAGTTTTTAGCTCCCTACCCGTATCATCCCACTCTACCAGGCACCCGATATCTCTGGTCACTACAATTAACCACGCCTTTATTCCCGTCGGTGCAGTCGGACAAGGTTTCCGACGGCTCAACCAATACTGCTCCATGGGTCCTGGCTTAATCCATCCCCGCATTCTCAAGGAAACCGCGGACATATTAGCTGCTCCCTAAGCATCTCTTTTTCAGCGGTGTTGATGATGGAGTTTTCCCTAGTGGCTGGAAAAATGCAGTCATCGCACCCATCTATAAGAAGGGTAGTAGACACCTTGCTGCTAGTTACAGGCCCATAAGTCTAACTAGCATCGCTAGAAAGATTTTCGAGCAAATTCTTAGGAGTGCGGTTCATTCCCATCTGCATAGAAATAGGATCCTCTCCCCTTCCCAACATAGATTTCATCCTGGCAGATCATGCCATGCCTACTGTCATGGGTAGTCTGACAAGAGCCCACGATGATGGCCAGCTCTCACATGCTGTATTCATCGATTTAGATAAGGCCATCGACAAGGACCCCATGCCCCTCTTCTTTATAAGCTAAAAACATACGGGATTTCAGGCCCCACGTTGGCCATCTTACGCAGATTCCCTACCGACCGCACCTTTGTGGTTAAGGTGAGGGACGTTTTGTCTAAACCCTCCTCAGTAACAACCGGGGTCCCCCGAGGGTCGGTTTGAGGTCCTCTTCTTTTCTTGAGCTAAATAAAAGATCTTCCGTTCAGTTCACTTCAGTTCAGTTTGCACAGGACAGGTAGTGGCCACGGCCGATCGAGCGTCCAGAATTCCTTCGATGGTATGCACACCAGCTATGCACCCACTACTGCCGAGTATATTTTGTCGAATCTCCGATAAAAATGAGAGGGAAACGGAAAACCTCATCGCACATTAACTGCGAAAGATATTATGCATCTTGAGCGTTCACTGAGACTGTATGCAATGACCGAAAAAGTCTATCAAAACATACTCCAGAAGGACCACAGTGCTACCCGTCATCGATCTAGTTCATATACTCAAGGCTCACTACGAGGAAATATCTCGTGCCACTTGTGATCTAGGGCAACTTTGAAGGATTGGACGGTCTTCAGATCTACCATTCCACCAGGCAGACCGTTCCAACTGCTCACTAACCTGTTGCTGAAGAAGTGCTATCCAGCCATCTACCTAGCTCGGGCCTTTATCAGCTTTTTTCATGCCCCCTTGTTCTGGAATCTACAGCCAAGTGGAACAGACTATCCGTCTAAGGCCAAAAAAGCCCCTCATTACCTTGAACGTTTCTATGAGACCCTCTCGACTTCTCCTCCTTTCCAACGAGGAAAGACTCAGATCACGGTGTCTCCGCTCGTAAGCTTCATCCCTCTGTCCTTCAGCCATTCGCGTGGCGAGATGTTGGACTTTCTCTAGACAGTCGGCTTCCTTCTTGTAGAAGAATGACCAAGCCTGCACGCTACCTTCTAAGTGGGGTCGTACTATAGCCAAGTAAATAGGCACGAATACCTCCGGCCTCCGGCAAGACAAAGCTGATTGCAGCCTAAAGAGCTCCCCACGAGCCTTATGCGCAGCAGCGTTGCACCACTCCGACCATTTGAAGTCACTGTTCATGATGACCCCAAGGTCTTCAGTTTTAATGACTGCCTGTATGGTGAACAGCCTTTGATCATGAGCGGCAGTTAGGCTTTCTTTTGCCCTTGACAACAAATGGCTTTTTTGACCGTTCAGAGGTAGGTCTCATTTGTATGCCCAGTCCAGGACGGTATCTATTTCCCTGCTCAAGTCGGCCCTACCCTCAGATCCAAAATTCTTCACATCATCCGCAAAAATAAAGCTGAGCGATTGAAGAGCGGATGCCAGGTCATTAATGAATAACAAGAATAGGACCGAGCCTAGGACAGCCCATCCTTCGAACATTGCCATGTACGCAGACGATGTAACCCTATGGAGTTCAAACGTTGAAAACCAGCAAATTGCACGTGATGGAACGAAACGCTGGTCCGATGATTGGAACCTTTCAGGTAATGATGACAAATGCGTAGGCATGTCTTTCGGCAGAGAGACTGGTCATAAGTTTTCCATTAACGGAACAATCACACCGCCTAGGGTTGACCGACACAAGATGATCGGTTTCTGGTTAGATTGTAACTTGTCCTTCTCTCATCATCACCAACTTGCGAGCAAGTCTGCCTTTCGAGTCCTAAATATGCTTCGAAGATCCTTCCCGCGCATCTCTGGGGATGATTTCCCCATAGTTTTCGGCAAGTATATCAGGCTTATGTTGGAGTACATTGATCAGATAGTGCACTCCGGTCTTTTTCGAGACCGTGAGATTTTGGAAATAGTTGAGGGAGCCTCCACCCAAGCAATATGGGGCTTGTCCCACCTACGTTACCCCGTCCGCCTCTCACTCCTCAAGCCCTATCCTCTTGACTTAAGACGGGTAGGAAGTGATCTGTTTTCAATGTTTCATCTTTTTGCATCGGGTCAAAGCGATGGCTTCTCTGTCTGTCCAGCATCTTCTCTCCGTGGTCACAGCAGAAAGGTCTTTAAACCGAGACCAGGCACTTCACCACGAGTTAACTTATTTAGCTAAAGGGTTATTACTCTGTGGAACTCACTTCCGGAAGATATTGTCCTCTCGCAGCACAAAACTCTCTTCAAGAAAAAGTTAGACCTCTACCTGGATCTCTCTCAGTAATTCCTGGTCCACAAAATAGAGAAAAAGATATCTTTTATTGCTTTTCCATACCACTATGTGTTCATGAACATTGCACCCCCATTCCGCTTAAGGCAATGTCCACAGCGAGACACTGCATGATGTTATGTGTATTTTTGTTTTTTGTTGCCGCCCGCGCTTCTTTTACTCTTGCTCAGCTAGATAAATCCGACAAACGGTCAAAGATTTCCTCGGGAACCGGGACAATTAGGCTCAAATCCTGGAACCCGTCTAGAGTTTCAAGATTTGCCCTTTTGAGTTGCCGCTTGGTTTGAATTTTCGAATTGCTCTCAGCGATGAGCAATTTTGCATTGTTTGGTGGAATAACACAAGTTGTTTCGCCCAAAAACGGCATCGTAATTAGTATTTCGGTACGCGTACTTTTTGAAGAGTTCATTCTCTTCAGAAGGGTTTATTCTCTTCAAAAACTTGATATACTTTTTGGTGTCCTTTTGGTGTTTTTTGTTGGTTTCAGTGCAACTGATACCGGCTAACATCTTTTTGTAGCGCTTTTTCTAGTGTACCTTTTTTGTGGAACTTTTGTAGTGTGCGAGTTTTCTGCACTTGCCTTAGTGTACCGCTTGTGTCTGTTTAAAAGGTTGTGTTACTATCCTACAGGTGTTCGACCACCACCGCCGAAATGAATGGAACAAGGGTTGATCTCACTGGTCAGGCAGTAAGCTGTGCGAAAGAGGTATGCACGGACTTGGTGCAAGATGAGGGAATTCAGTGCGACCAGTGTTGCATTTGGTATCATCAAAAAAGCACCAAGCTGGAAGAGAAAGAGTTCGAGCTGCACATCAAGTACACATCGCTCAAGTGGATATGCCCCCACTGCTTCGCTTTCGCAAGCGAGTGCTCGCACATAATTCTAGGCGAACTAGGAAAAGGGGACAGGACCATTAGGCTGGAACCAAGACTAGGGAGAGCGAGTTCGATCGATTGCTTAATGAGAAGGGAAAACTGGGTGCCGGATCAGAAAAATAAAAAAGACAACCCAAGTCAAAGAATAAAGAAAGCAAAGAGGTAGGAGGATTCAACAATGTGGAAGAAAGCCTCCTGACAGAATTAGAATCCCTCAAGGAGCAGGTTAAGCGCCTAGATGCTGAGGTGCAACGCATGAAGCGTGACACTGAGGTCATGGCAGACAGAAGTAGAAGACTGCTTCTTCACAACCTTAGGGAGAATATCGTAAAAGACGATAGAATCAGGAAGGAGGAATACAGCCGGCATGTGACTGAGGTTCTTGGGATGGCTGGCCTACCTCCTACGACACCTATAGACAAGTGCCATCGAATAGGGCTATGGCGTGGAACACAACCAGCGCCGCCACGACCCCTGGTAGTTGTGTTCCACAGTGTCTACTGGAGAGACATGCTACTGTTCAGGGCGGGGGCAGTTGAGGGCAGCGCGCAGGGAATAGTTAGGGTTACACCTGACAGCTCAGCATTTGTCAAACCGCGTAAAGCCATAGTCTGGCTGAGAACGGGCACACCTGATCTTAAGAAGCCGAATCTACATGTAGCGAAACTGGAGATGACCCTCTTGGGAAGTCAACACCTAAAACCCAAGGAGTAACTCAGGTCCCAAAGGTGGCTTCAGGCGCCGGTAAAGAAAGCCAAAGTTCAGGAAGTTCAAAAGACCAAAAAGAGGGGGACTCACAGGGCATTCAGTCCGGTTGGTGTTGAGAAAGTGCATCCAGCCAGCCCGATTCTAAAGGAGGCTCCCAAAATTTCTCTCCGGTGCAAACAGCGAAGTTGGAGGTATCAGAGGGAAAAGCCGAGGAAACCAGTAGGGCTGAGGTGGTCGCAAGACCATCCCAGGCAATCGGCATGGCAACTCAGAATGGGAGAACGTCGGCTGTGCATGTTGAGCCCGACATCGGGTCGACGGGTGAAAAAGAAAAAGCCACAAAACTCAGAGCGCCACTTGATATCTAAGATGCTGCACGGCATACATCTACAGAGGAAAACAGACGGGGCATCACTTCGGAGATTGCACCCGAGGGTACCCTAGCGGTAAAATTAGCAATGAAGTCAGTAACGAGGATCAGGGAAGCTTTAATATGGTACACCAACACCTGCAGCCTCCCGAAAAAAAGAGGGGAGCCGACGACTAAGATCGCAGAGTGTGATGTCATTGCATGAACGGAAACTTGGATAAAGCCATATACTGACATGCGCTTTCAGGGATGCGCTGCCTACAGACAGAATAAAACAGATGGAAGGCAGGGGGCGGAGTAGCACTTCTAATACGGACCAACATAGGCCATTGGGAAGCTCCATTCAACTCGGTCTCCGGTAATGTACAGGCCAGATCCCGCTTTGTCAGGATAGAGGCGCGAACAGTATGCAATAACTGTATCTACAGGGCACCGCTAGCGACAGATGAGGAAGACGTTGAGCTCTTGCAAATGCTGGATGTAGCGTACTACTCCATCTATATGGTACACTAAATGAATGTCAACAATATCTAGGACGACACTAGCAAACTAATATGGGCGGAGGAGCGTGCGGTGATAAAATGGCCAAAAGGGTATGTACATTAAGAATTAAAAATGAAACAAAAGGTGCGACCCAAACTCACAGTTGTTCAGTGTTCTTGTGATCAGGAAATGAGCGCCGAATAGCCAATATCCGCCAATGTCTTCAGTTCAGTTCGGTTTGACAGCCATCCGTTTAACAGAACAGGATGGTATTGAGCGAAGTGCCAAGAGACGCCGTTGAAGCTTCTAAAATGTTTTTTTTCCACTCAGTTAGTTCCGACCGATATAATTCCAAGACACTCCAAACCGGAAGATGAGACCGTGCCAGAATGAAAGATTTATTTACAGATTTTTGTATAACGCGGTGGTGACGACCAAAAGGTGTGTGTTTTACATTAAAACGTGGGTACAACAAAGAAGTGTCGCACCAGGGGACGTTGAAAATCATGGAAAACGTCGGAAATGTACAGGTACATACACAACCTCCCAGCCAGAATGTTTGTTGTACAAAATGAAAGCTCGATAGAAAAATAGAAAGAGGAGAAGGTTGGCGAAGGAAAACGTCAACTAACAAAGTCTTGAAATCTGACAGGATGTCGAAAGTTTCTGCCGGAACGGCGGGTTACCAGGGAATGTTGTTGCTGTGGTGGTGCTGGCGGGTGTGGTGTAGTGTCTGGTATGATGATAGAGTGTGAATCATCAACAGGAATTGTTGGTGGCGTGTCTGTGTATGGTGATGGTGTCGGCGTTGCTGGTGATGGAGGTGTATCAAAATGCGCGGGTTTTAGTCTGTCACTGGAAACTGTGTCTGGCTTATCGGCTTTCTGAACCACGAAATATTTGTCTGTGCGACTAAGCAATTTAAATGGACCGTCATACGGTGGTGTAAGTGGTTTCCGAACAGTATCGTTACGAATAAAAACGAAAGGTGACGTATATAGATCATTATGTACAAAATCTTGTGTGGATGACGAGCGAGTGGGCATTGGATGAAGGTGTGACATACGGTCTTTGAGTTGTTGGACAAATTGGGATGAGTTAGGACTGGCATCGGTGCTGGGTTGAACCTACTCACCTGGAAGGCATATGGTGGTACCGAAAACGAGCTCAGCCGACGTGCTGTTGAGGTCGTCTTTGACTGATGACCGCAGACCTAAAAGAACTAGTGGCAGGTTGTCGCTCCAGTTATTGGGGTTTGGTTGTGATATCAGTGCTGTTTTGAGTTGACGGTGTAGGCGCTCTACCATGCCGTTGGACGAAGGATGGTATGCAGTTGTTGTGATGTGTTTACAGCCAAGCAGTTTAGTGAACTCACGAAACAATGTCGATTGGAATTGGCTGCCACGGTCTGTGGTGACGGTAGACGGTACACCAAATGTAGCAATCCAGTGTTAGAGTAGTACTTTCGCAATGTTTTCTGCCGAGGTGTCGGAAATGGGTACTGCCACCGGCCAGCGTGTGAAACGATCAACAACGGTTAATAAGTGGGTATGTCCATTTGATGGTGGTAGTGGACCAACAAGATCGACGTGAATATGTGTGAAACGGACGTTGGGAACGGTGAATGTACTGGGAGGAGAAAAAGTGTGGCGGTGGACTTTGTTTCTCTGACATTGTAAACATTGTTTAGTCCATAATGCGATGTCAGAATTCATACTGGGCCAAACAAATCTGGCAGAAATGAGTTTGCGAGATGCACGAATACCAGGATGGGAAGGAGAATGAAAACGATCGAAAACGATCTTCCTGTAGCAAGTTGGAACGATAGGACGAGGGTTACCCGTAGACCAATCACATAGGACTGCGCCATCGGCTGAAGGTAGGAGAGAATCCTCCAGCTGGAGTGTGGAGGATGCGCGCAAATCGAGCAAGGATGGATCGTCACGCTGGAGGTTTGCAGTTCCGTAAGATCGAATTTAGTCTGCACCGTGTTGATGTCAGGTCTGGATAAAGCATCAGCCGCAACATTATCAACTCCGCGTACGTAGCGGATGTCTGTTGTGAACTGAGAAATATAATCCAAATAGCGGATAACTCTGGGTGAATGTCTGTCAGGCTTGGCATGAAGTGCGTGTATCAGGGGTTTGTGGTCAGTGTGCACATGAAATTGTCGTCCTTCCAAAAGGTGACGGAAATGACGGATGGACAAGTAAATGGCTAGGAGTTCACGGGAAAACGTGCTGTGTCTTGTCCGGGCCGCCTGGAGTTTTTGTGAGAAGAACGCTAAGGGCTGTAATTGGTTGTCCACTATTTGGTGAAGCACTGCACCGACTGCAATATTTGATGCATCAGTCGTTAGGACTAACTCAGTATTTGGATCCGAATGTGGATGGTGCAGCATGGTGGCATCTGCTAGAGCTTTTTGGCTTCTGCGAAAGCTGTCTCTGCCTCGGGAAATAAATCGATCGTCTTGACCTTGGGCTTGAGAAGA
The DNA here is from genome assembly GCA_948099385.1 of Fasciola hepatica. Taxonomy (NCBI): domain Eukaryota; kingdom Metazoa; phylum Platyhelminthes; class Trematoda; order Plagiorchiida; family Fasciolidae; genus Fasciola; species Fasciola hepatica. The sequence continues at coordinate 21,671,733 of CANUEZ040000024.1, read as the reverse complement.
TCAGTTAAAGGTGAAACGATGGTCGCACAATGGGGAATGATGCGACGGTAGTAGTTCAAAATTCCCAAGAAACGTCGTAACTGTGTGATCGTTTGAGGTGCAGGAAATGAGAGGATGCTGCTAACCTTATCTGGGAGATGTGTCAAACCGTTTTGGTCGATATGGTGCTCGAGAAAGTCGAGGAACGGAACGCCGAACACGCATTTACTAGGGTTCAGCTGAAGTCCGTATTGTTGGAAACGTTGAAAGAGTTGACGCAGGTGAATGGCATGCTCTGATGGAGAGGCGCTGGCAATTAAAATGTCGTCGAAGTAGCCAAACGCGAAGGGTAGACCTCGAAGCACTTCATCGACGAATCGTTGGAACGTCTGAGCAGCGTTTCTCAATCCAAATGGCATGCTAATGAACTGGAACAGGCCAAAAGGGGTGGTGATGGCTGTTTTGGGAATGTCTTCTTCGGCCACGGGGATTCGGTGATATGCCTTTACGAGGTCAACCTTGGAAAAGATTGCCTTCCCAGAGAGATTCTGTGCAAAATCATGAATGTGTGGGATCGGGTACCTGTCGGGGACGGTGACCTTATTGAGAGCACGGTAGTCTCCACAGGGTCTCCAATCACCAGATGATTTTGGAACCATGTGCAAAGGCGAGGCCCATGGGCTTGAAGACGGTCGAATGATGCCAAGATTCATCATGTGTTCGAATTCAAGGCGTGCGATAAGGAATTTGTCGGCGTTGAGTCGTCGTGGTTGAAAGTGGGCAAGTTGGCCTTTTGTAGCGATGTGGTGATGCACTGCATGAGAGACTGGGTCGGTGAACTGACACAGTTTAGTGAGGGATGGAAGCTCCTTCAGAATGTCAGCAAACGGCGATTGCGGGATCGCCAGCCGAATACCCAGGGAGTTGGTGCATTTACCAATGCCAGCTGCACAAAGCTCGGTTGTGGTGTCTACCAGCTTGCGATTTTTGAGGTCCACAGTTAGGCCAAAATGTGAGAGGAAATCCGCGCCAATAATGGGGGTCTGAACATCCGCCTGGATGAAAACCCATTGAAAAGATCGTCGGAGGCCTAAATCAAGAGTGATAGACCGTTGGCCGAATGTCGCAATAGTTGTTGAGTTTGCTGCTTGCAGGGTTAAGTGAGATGGTTTGAGGCTACGATGTTTGGGTGGGGGGATTACACTGATCTCGGCGCCGGTATCAATGAGGACTCGAAGACCACTGGATAGGTAAACGATATAAAATAGGCGACTTTCATGTGGAGGGTGTAACGAACGTTTGAGCAATGCGTAGCCAAATTCGCAATGGATCCCGAAATCAAAAGACGATTATCCGTGATATTCTAGATACTAGATTATTGCATGAACAATGACATAAACAATGTACAATACTCAATAGATCAATCTAGAACGAGGAAAAACACGCAAAATGCTAAGAAAAGAATCAAAAACAGTAGAACCCGGCCAGGAAGTAACACGGCAAGTCTCTGGGGAGGTTTTGGGTACATTTGATTCTTTAGTTTATGCTAGATCGCCTAGTCCTGTCAGTGCTAGTTCATGTGTTAATGAGAGCAATATTGATCGTAAGGATGTTGATTTATATAGGCTGAGAATACTAGACCTAGAACAACAATTACTATCGGCTAGACTACAGACACAGGAAGCAGAGAAGTGTACACAGAAAGAGCGAGAGCACGAGACCAGCGACTTCGACACTTCCGATCGATCAGGGTTTAATAAGATAGGGAACCCCACTCCGGTTGCCGACTACAAACCACCATCGATCGATCTGCCTAGAGTGGAACTAACGGTTTTCGACGGGCGAGCTGAGCAATACTGCAAGTTTGTCAAGCAGTTCGATACTTTCGCTTAAAATAAGGTGACCGACCCTGGGCAAAGGCTTCTCTACCTTACTCACTACTGTCTAGGCCGAGCAAGAGAAGCTATCGACGGGTGCACCATGCTAGACCCAGGACAATGCTACACAAGAGCAAGGAAGATTCTAAGGGATTTGTTTGGCCAACCGTTCAAAGTAGCCCGTAACCTAATGGAAGGCGTGATGGCAGAGGCAAAGAGAACCAAGGGCAACGTCTACACAATGGCCGACCTGGTGATTAAGATGCAAAACTGCTCAATAGCCCTCGACCATTTAGGTTACAGGGCTGACCTAGATGCCATGCACACCTTGGAAGGCATAGTCCGGCACCTCTCTCCCAAACTACAGGGTCGGTGGGCGGAGGAAGCTGAACGGATAAGCCGAGGCGACAGAGAAGCCAACTTCGAAGACCTGACTGAATACTTGGACAGGCAAACGAAGATAGCTGACAGCAGATTCGGCCGACTCATCCGGGACAGCAACCGAGCAAACAAGCCCGGTACTAGCCAAGTCCAAACCCCTGTACGGGAACATCCAAAGTACCAGCCTTGGACCAACACACACGTCATTTCACGAGATGCTACGGCGAAACCAAATTGCAGATCCTGTGGTACTAGCCATGGCCTACCAGAATGCCCCAAGTTCGGCAATGCCACAATAGACGAACGGTGGGGAATGGCGAGGATGGCAGGAGCATGTTTCATCTGTCTCAACACCACGCACCGGGCAGCAGCCTGTAGAACAAGGAATCGATGTGGTTACGAGGGCTGCACGGGCAGACACCATCGGCTGCTGCATCAGGCGAGAATAACCATATCCGAGGCGAGTGCCAAGCCCAGCGTGATTTGTTCAACTTCACAATCTGCCAGTAAACCGGTACGTTTAGGCGTAGTGGCCGTGGGAGTAGTGACTCCGACTGGGATAGCCAAGGCGTTGGCTTTCGTTGATAGTGGATCCGACACCACTTTAGTGAAAGAGCGGTTTGCCGACAAACACCAACTGGCTAAAGGTGCGACGTCGTTAGCAGTGAGCACGGTGGGCGGAACACAGGTAATGGCTGCCGGTATGTTGAGGCTGCAACTCATCTCCTTAGACACTAACGAGGAAATTGAACCAACGGAGGCATTCACGTTAGCGGATCTCCCCATGCGAGCACCAAGGTCGGTGAACGCCATATTGACTCGGTGGCCCCACCTGCAGGATGTGACCGTTGTAGACTGGGAAGATGATGAAGTGGATCTCCTCATCGGATGCGACGTGCCAGAGGCGCATTGGGTGCTTGACCAGAGATTAGGCGACCGCCAGGCACCTTATGCCGTAGGCACGGCTCTGGGATGGATGTTATACGGTCCAGTAGGGGGACGTGGTTCCGTGAATTACTTATCCGCCGAAACGGACCGCACAGAGTATCATCTGCAGCGACTGAATGAAAAAGAGTTTCATTACATTGGAGACGAAAGACCGACGTTGTCTCAAGAGGATCACTCCGCTCTACAAACGGTGCGGCAAGGCTCTAGAGGCCTCAAAAAACAGTTCGAGGTTCCTCTCCCATGGCGCACATCTGTCGACCCGTGGACTGATAACAGAAATTATTTTCTCCAACGATTACTACGACTAAAAGAACGCTTCATTCGAGACCAGAATCTGTGGGAACGATACGCGGATTTGATGAATCGAAACGAGGCCCTCCGTTACGTTGAGAAGGTGCCTGTTAACACTGACAGCAAAAGGGGTATCTGGTATCTGCCTCACCACCCGGTTATCAACCCCAAGAAACCCAATAAACTGCGCATGGTTTTCGACTGTGTGGCCAAGTTCCAGGGCAAGTCGTTGAACGATCGCCTACTACAAGGGCCTGACTGGACCACACCACTGATCGACGTTTTGTGCCGTTTCAGATTGGGTGAAGTGGCTTTGTCTGCCGACATTAGGGAAATGTTCCATCAGCTGAAGATCCCGGTGGGAGAACGAGATGCTTTGCGTTTCCTGTGGTGGGAAGGGAGCGACCGGGACAACGCAGTGGTGAATTATAGGATGACAGTCCACTCCTTCGAAGCCATATCGTCACCATTTTGTGCAAACTACGCCCTCCGAGAATCAGCGAACAAACATGGCGATCTAGTACATCGGACGGTAGTAGATAGCGTCAGCAGGAACTTCTACGTCGACGACTATCTTGGGTCAATCGACGATGTGGAATCAGCTGTAGAGCAGTTCAGGGGTCTGACTAGGTTGCTGGAAGAGGGCGGCTTCCATCTAACTAAACGGATGTCGAAAGCTCCAGAAGTGCTGAGGGTCATCCCGTATCACGAAAAGGCCGAAAGGGTAAGAGATTTGGACGGCTCTCCACTTCCTATCGAGCGCACTCTAGGAATACAATGGGACGCGGAAACGGACGACTTTGTTTTCGAGCTAAACGTTCCCGAGCTGCCAACAACCCTTCGTGGCATACTATCTGCTGTCTCAAGTTTGTTTGACCCGCTCAGTTTTGTTTCACCATGGCTGCTACCCGGAAAGATCTTGCTGCAGCGGCTGTGCCGTAAGAAAGTTGATTGGGACCAGTCACTGGACCGAGGGGACCGGTTGGACTGGGAAGAATTTTTGAACACCTTGAAGAAATTAGGGGACATACGGATTCCACGGTGTTTGACTCCTGGCCATACGACACGGACTGGAGAACTACATGCTTTTTCCGATGCATCCGAAGTCGGTTATGGAGCTGTAGTTTACGGACGATGGTGCGCAGGAGATAGACAATATACCACGAGGATCCTGTTCGCCGAAGCCCGCGTTGCTCCACTGAAGTCGGTCTCAATCCCACGCCTTGAACTCAGCGCAGCCGTGTTGGCAGTCAGGGTGGTGCAAGCTGTGAAGAGATGTTTCGATCTCTACATTTGGTCGGTGAGCTTCTGGACGGATTCAACGATAGTACTTCACTATATCAACAACGTCCGGAGCCGGTCTAGTACTTTCGTTGCTAACCGACTCACGATTATCCACGTTGAATCAGCCACGAACCAATGGAATCATGTCAGGTCTGGCGATAATCCGGCCGACCTGTGCTCCCGAGGTGCGGACAACTTCAGGCAACTTGACACGTGGACGAGAGGGCCAAACTTCCTGCACTTACCCAAACAGGACTGGCCCGTGTTCGAAAATAAAACCCCTTACGGAAGTGGAACTGGAGATCAAAGGCGTAGTGTTAGCGGCCAACGTCGTCGAAGCGTCGTCCATTTTATCGCGACTGGTCAGGGTTTCTTCCTGGATGAAGACGCTTCGTTCGCTAGTTTGGTTAACCAGGTTGAAGAGAAATTTATTAGTCATGAAAGGGCTACGCTCCTCAGGCCGGATACGGGTCGGCCCGATAGGTCCCGATGAGCTACCAGCTGCAGAATACGATATTTTCAGAATGATACAACGCGAGGCTTTCGCCCGAGAACTCGAGAGGGCGGAAGAAGTGGGGCCGACCAATAAAGACATGCCATCACCAAGTGGCGAGCTGAAGCGTTTAAACCCCGAACTCATCGACGGACTGCTGCGGGTGGATGGTAGGCTGATCAACGCCCACCTGAACTTCGACACAAAGTATCCTATACTGCTGCCTGCGAGACAACCTGTAGTGGAGCTAATGATCCAACACGTCCACGCCGTGGAGGGACATGCCGGGGAAAGTCACGTGACGAGCGTCATCAGAAAGCGCCTTTGGTTGTTGAGAGGACGAGAGACTGTAAAGCGCGTAATCCGGCGTTGTGTGCAATGTAGGAGAAGCAATGCCACGGCAGGAAAACAACTCATGGCCCCACTACCAGAATGCAGGGTGACTACGGGCTGGTGGCCTTTCAGTGACACCGGGTTGGACTATTTCGGGCCATTGTGGATCAAATGCAGGAGGAGATTAGAAAAGCGATATGGATGTATCATGACGTGCATGAAGTCACGTGCGGTACATCTAGAAGTCGCCTATTCGATGACGACCGATTCGTTTCTACGGGCCTTGCAAAGATTTATCAACGGGAGAGGCGTGCCGGCAGATATATACTCAGATAATGGGTCGAACTTTGTGGGCGCTCACCGGGGATCGCAGCGTTGGCACAAGAACATAAACGGGGACGAACTGCAGGATTGAACCGTGGCCTACGGCATACGATGGCATTTCAACCCCCCACAGGCCAGCCACCGAGGCGGCATATGGGAACGCATGATCCGGTCCGCCAGACGGATATTGCTGTCAATCATGGAGCAACAGCCGCCCGACGACGAGACGCTGAACACCGTCATGACTGAGGTGGAGCGAATCCCGAACAACCGCCCCCTGGTTCCAGTATTGAACGGCGACCCCACACACCTGGCGCTCACTCCGAACGACTTATTGACGTTAAGGTCGAACGAGGGTTTCCAAGGGCCGGTAAACCTTCGCGGGAGCTACCTTCACGGATGGAAGCAGGCGAACTATCTGGCCAAGGTCTTCTGGAGGCGCTGGCTGCGGGAGTACCTACCGGCCTTGCAGAGACCATTAAAAGTTGGGTATGAGGTGATGATCACAGACGAACGCGCACGTTTCAGCACCTGGTCGTCGGGAGTGGTTATGGAAGCCATCGAAAGCACTGACGGAGTGATAAGAACAGTGAAGGTGAAGACAGCTAACGGAGTGCTCATTCGTGACATACGCAGTATTAGCCTACTCGAGAGCGAAGACGGAGGAGCTGATAACCCCAAGGCCTAGTAAACCTTTTCACACCGGTCATCGAGGTGGATAAAGAAACACCATATATACCACGCGGTCTCCGTCAAACACGTTACAGTGCTCGCGGTCTTTCGTTGACATTACAGAAGGTTCTTTCCGATATGTGGTGATGAATGCGATCCCATTGTACATCCCGATACATACACACATGCACGACGCACTCTACATCCCGTAAACCCATCAAACATGTGACAGTGTTCGTTGTTTTGCTTTTTGTTACCGAATGCCCCTTGCATATGTGGAAGTAGCGGAGCTTAGGTCACACACATGCTACATTTTACTCGTTTTCTTGCCACACGGTCTTTTGTTGACATTGCAGAAAGTCCCCCTTTGATGTGTAGTCATACCTGTGATTCCGTTGTACACCCCGGCACACACACACACTCACACACACTCACTCAAGCACATACATCCAGGACAGGACGGCCCTTTACAAGGACAGCGTCTATGTGGCCCCTTCACGCCCGCCATCGGTCATTTGGTCTCGTGGGAGACGTAGACTAGCCTCACGTCTATGTAGCCAATGGATTAGGTGCGACCAGTAGTAGAACGTTGACGACAAGCATCAGACGCGCGCACTGACAGCAGGGCCTAGGCAGGTAGAACGAATCAGTACCTTTATACCGAACCTTTGACTCTGCTAAGGATTCAGGAGGATTTTGGTGGGCGGTGTAACAGACGGTCGTGGAAAATTCCCCTCTTTCTCTCGCGATTCAGTGTTTTTCCCAACATCACTCATTTGCCTACACTATTGACTTGTCCTTACGAACTGGTTGTTTCTATGGACCAATTGTTGTTTGTTCGCGCCCAGAGCGCTACTTTGGCACATCCTTGTTTAGGACCTGCGTGACGCACGTGCTGTTTGCTCACAAGCTGTTATTCGGTTTCTCGTTGTTGAGTCCTCGTGATCGTATTATTGAGGTTTGTTTATTGTTTATGTCATTGTTCATGTAATAATCTAGTATAGTAGAATATCACGGATAATCGTCTTTTGATTTCGGGATCCATTGCGAATTTGACTACGCATTGCTCGAAAGTTCGTTACAGAGGGCCAGCTGAATTCGTCGCCGTTACTGGCTGGCCTGGTCTTTTGACTGTGGGGTGGAAGTGCGAAATGAACATGGAGGATCACAGCGGCGTGCCTGGGAGCCGAATGTGCGGTGGTACCAACACCAGGCTTGTAACCGGCGGTTTCTGGACCGGGATCTAGGTCGACGAGGTACTTCGGCGGACACAGATCGATGATTAGTTAATGCGTTGCACATTGCACCGACCTGATTGCACAGCATGCAAACGGTTTCTTTTAGGTCCGTAATGTCCTTATAGATATGAGAGTGATGGGATGGGGAATCAGGACTGCGAGAAACGTCGGCACGGCGATCTGGGGCAGGTGCTGGTAATGTCATAGGGGATTCGTGTGTCGGAGTGGTTTCGGCGGGTGATGTCATGTGAACGCAAGGTCTACCAGCCGGGTAGCATTCCATTATTCTGTCGGCGTGTTGTGCAACTTTGTCAAGAGGAGTAGTGGGCCCCAGCATTGACAGGACCTGCTGCATCGGGAGAGGTGGTTTATCGACCCATATCTCCCTGAAAATGGCGTCGTCCATTTGACATCCAGCCAGTAGCGACCGAATGTGGCGCATAAGCTGGGACGGAGTTTGGTCTCTGAGCTCCACCAAAGTGGACAGCTTCCGGAGCATTTTTCTGGGTGACTTTCCGATAGCTGAATGACTGCCTCCTTAAGCTTCGTGCAAGGAGCTTCTGATGGAATGGGATCGAGGAGATCTTCCACGTCAACGGCGATGTCAAAGGGAAGTGCTTAGACAAAGTGAGAGTATTTCATGCGCTCGCTGGTTATACGTCGAGTGGTAAATACGGCTTCTATTTGTCGAAACCACACTCGAGGGTTGGTGGAAGCAAAAACGGGCAGTTTGAGAGCACCTGCGTGGATGTCAATAGATTCGCTGTCAGACATTTTGAATCGTGTGGAACTTGGACCAAAAGACTGGAAGCTAGTGTCAAAGGATGGAAATACAACCTGGGCCCACCAATTTTGTGGCCTACTACTCTGTCTATATGGAACACTAAATGAATGTCAACAATACCTAGGACGACACTAGCAAACTAATATGGGCGGAGGAGCGTGCGGTGATAAAATGGCCAAAAGGGTATGTACATTAAGAATTAAAAATGAAACAAAAGGTGCGACCCAAACTCACAGTTGTTCAGTGTTCTTGTGATCAGGAAATGAGCGCCGAATAGCCAATATCCGCCAATGTCTTCAGTTCAGTTCGGTTTGACAGCCATCCGTTTAACAGAACAGGATGGTATTGAGCGAAGTGCCAAGAGACGCCGTTGAAGCTTCTAAAATGTTTTTTTTCCACTCAGTTAGTTCCGACCGATATAATTCCAAGACACTCCAAACCGGAAGATGAGACCGTGCCAGAATGAAAGATTTATTTACAGATTTTTGTATAACGCGGTGGTGACGACCAAAAGGTGTGTGTTTTACATTAAAACGTGGGTACAACAAAGAAGTGTCGCACCAGGGGACGTTGAAAATCATGGAAAACGTCGGAAATGTACAGGTACATACATGGATGCGTTGCTGGCACAGACAGAGGAGTTCATCTTATAAGGGGATCTCAACCTGCCGGCAATTAACAAGGAAGGCGAGGTCGCACCAAAGGGGTCAACGGGCGACAAGTTTCTGCAGTGGGTCCAGTTACACGCACTAACGCCGCATATGTCGCAGGCCACTAGACACAGAGGTGGACAGCACCCGTCTCTCCTTGATGTAATCATAACGCGGCACCATCAGGACGTTAAGGAAATTAATTTGGAAAAAGTGATCATGTAGTCCTAAGGGCCACACTAAGACTAGGCAAGGCGCTGAAGGAAATCGTGTTGCTTTGGCGCTATGGGAGAATCAATATAGGTGAACTAAAGGGGGCGGCGGAGGAAGTTCAGTGGACACGGAGACACGCAAACGCCTCCGTAGAGGAACGTTGGGAAGCCATCAAGATGGGGCTACTCGAACTTACAGAGGAGTTCGCACCTCTGAGGGTGGCTAGCAGTACAAACCAACCCCATGTTTGAAGTCAAATGTCCGCAAGGCTATAGTTATTCGTAGGCAACGATGGGCGGCGTACAAGCTGTACAAAACTCAGGGGGATATCGAATAGCTATAAGATGGTTAGGAACAGAGCACAAGCGATCCGAAGAGTGGAGAAATAGGCCTTCGAGTGTCGGTTAGCTGCGTCGGTCCGCACAAACCCAAAGCGGTTCTACGCGTACCTGCAATCCCAAAAACGACTGAGAGAAAGTGTAGCAACTTTGGAAAGAGCACAGGGACGACTAGCTCTAAACGACGAGGACAAGGCTGATATGCTCTTGGAATTCTTCAAGAGCACATATCAACCAGAAAATAACTTAGAGGAAAGAATGGAGGGCCCACAGGCGCCTCCAATACCCAAACTTACTGTAGGAGAAGAAGTGTATGCGGAATTGCAAACCTTGAGTAGAAATAATGCAGCCGGGCCAGGTGGGATTCATCCAGCAGTCGTTCAGCCTCTGGCCGAGGTCGTGAAGGCCCCGGTGACGAAACTGTATGAAACGTCACTTAGAGAGGGAATTGTACCGGGAGACTGGTAGAGAGCAACAGTGGTAGGAATTTACAAGAGTGGACCCCGGCAAGAGGCCGAAAATTACTGGCCGGTTAGCTTAACTTCAGTACTGTGTAAGTGCCTCGAGCGAATAGTCAGGAAACAGATCTCTAAGCACTTGGTTCCACACAAACTCATACCAGTGCTCAGCATGGGTTTGTGGCAGGACGATCCTGCCTGACGAATCTCTTGCTGTTCCTCGATGAGGTAACCAAGCGTCTGGACGAAGGGCAATCGATTGCGGTCTGTTACTTGGACTTCAGAAAGGCGTTTGATTCTGTGAACCGCAGATTTCTGGACGTCAAACTGCAGTCTATGGGAATTGTTGGAAATACAAGACAATGGATAAATAGTTTTTTAGCTGGGTGAACTTTTAGTGTTGAGGTGGGTAGTCATGTCTCAGAACCCGAAGGTGTAACGAGTGGGGTGCCACCGGGCTCGGTGCTAGGCCCTCTTCCCTTCCTCATCTTCATCAATGACCTGGCACGTGGGCTCACAAACCCCACCTTTATGTTTGCCGATGACGTCACGATAGCTGGAGTAGATATAGAACCTGACGTGTTAGCAGTACAAAACTGGGCACGCAAATGGGACCTTCCACTAAACCTCGCCAAGTGTCAATGCTTGACCACAAATGCAGGGGACAGTGGGAATGGTACGGGTTCGTTGCAGGTGGGCCCTCAGGTCAAAGGCCTGGGCGTTATAATGGACAACGGCAGCCAATATGGTCAAGACAGAACTCTTTCGAGTTAGGTCCATTATGTCGTGTAGAGAGCCGGAGATTTTCGTCCCGGTATATCAGGCCACAGTTAGGCCGCATTTGGAGTACTGCGTGCAGGCCTGGGCACCGTACTACCAGAAACATACAGTCTATTTGGAGAAAGTGCAAGGACTAGCCACTAGAATGGTGATTGGGCAAAGGGGGGTTTAGCTACACAGAGCGTCTCCGTGCCTTGGACCAGTTCTCGATAGAAAGACGGCGCATTCGCGGGGACTTGATAGAAACCTTCAAGGTAATGAACGGACCGTCAGGAATAAGATGAGGAGACCTTTTCTCTCTGATCCCCGAGAGAGCCACTAGGAGGCATAGCCTTAGATTACAAAGGAAGCATTAGAGGCTCCAAATTGGGGCGAAGTACTTCTCAAATAGAGTGGTGCCCTATTGGAATAAGCTCCCAGAGTCGGTCTTAAATACCTTAAATACAGTGAAGACTTTAGATGGAAGCAGTAGCCCTATGTTGGGTGGCAGTATACCCCGATTTACGTTAAGCAGCTTTTAGGGTCAGACACGATATACTCATTGTCTCCACCTTTCTCTGCCAGGGCTGATACTGCACAAAATTTCTGCCTTTCAGAAAAAGAAAGTCACGCAGTGTTGGAAGCTGCGGAAACGCGCCAACAACACAACTATCTGGACACACGATTGGCTCTAGCCACACCAAGTCCTGTGCAAACTGAACTGAGCTGAACTGACTTCAAGACTTCAACTGGACGCTCGGTTGCCCGTGGCAATTGTAACTGCGCTACGCCGGTGACGCGGGTTTCAGTCCTTCATGTGTTGTTGTATATCTCTCTGTCTGTCTGAATGGACTTTTACAACACGATAAATGAAAGATATCCTGTTGAAGTTTGTGATTTCCTAACCTGTAAGAGAACTGTGTGTCCCATGGCGAAAGCGTGTATTTGTGACGGGCCTAATTGATGAGTCTACTCATGTAGAATATTCGTTGCACCAAAATCCTCGCAGATTAATATAGTTAACTGACACTATGTACAGACAAAGTTACAGAAATCGCGTGTCACAGCTGTGCTGTGAACAAGCTGCACTCCCCACTGGACTCAACACCGACTCAAGTGCCCGCCAGCACGTCACCGGCAGAGACATGTGCACCAGATGCAAACCCTTCTCTGTCCCACTCCTTGGTCACTGCCACAACCTCTGTGGCTACCCATCAAATGAACAAATGAGAAAGCAGCGAGGGCGGTCCACCTGCGACAGCAGACAGTGTTTTGTGTCAACCATCAAGGCCATCGAACCTCCCGGTGGACGCTGCAGATGTCACAAGCAAGTGGATGAGGTTGCATCAATGCCAAAGCACTCGAAATCCCGAAGGTTACTACCCAGGTATGTGCTGTTCCGTGTAGATCGAATTTGTACCAGAGGTGGAGGAGCTGTTGCCATGTATGTGCAAAATGGGGCATCACTACACCTACTTGATGCCTCTGTGCACCAATGTAGGTACGGAGAGGCGTTGTGGTGCAGAGTCAAACTCTCCAACAGTGGCTAGGCGGTGCTTGGAGTCATCTATCATACACCGCTGTCCGAAGTGCAAGGTATTCTGGATTCAATGCATCGATGGGCGACGGACGGCCATTGTCTGGTTCTTGGCGACTTTAACGCTCTTCATACTGACTGGATATCGACCAGCTGTAAAAATTTCGCGGACAGGTTCTTTTGTTGTCTATGTGAAACAGTATGTGACCTCGCCTTGCATCAGCATGTGCAAGAACCGATCAGGAATCAGGCGGATCGAGTATCCGTTCTTGACCTAATGTTCCCGCGAACCTCTGACACAAATGGAATCGATCCATTACCGCCGTTGAGCTCCAGTGACCACACGATACCAGCCATCCGTTGAAGGCTCGGGGTGTTCGTTCATCAGGAACCGCAGTACGAGTCGAAAGTATGGCGCATACTCTTTGTTGAAATGAAAGAAGCCGCTGCTATCCTACCACAGGATTCAGTCATTTTTGACGAAGTGGAAAAAGCTTGGAGTTCCTTTGAGTACGAAATAACTGCATTGGCGAGTTTGTTTGCACCTCCACACAGGCGAAAAAGTCATACAAAAGGACCGCCGTGGTTTGACAAGGAACTACGAGGTCAGCTGCTACAACGAAACCGAGCTTGGCAATGTTTTCGATCCTCTGGCACGGTATACGACAGTTACAAACAAATCGGAAACTGGTGTTCGACCTTGAAGACTACAAAGAGACGCGAATACGACATGCGGCCGATTCCGTCTCAGCACCGAGAAGGCTGTTTGTATACCTAAAAAGGGGACTAAGCCTCATCCAGGCATCCCAAAACTGTTACATGGTGATGATATCGTGGATTCCGATTGCGATATATATATATATATATATATATATATATATATATATATATGCAATATCCATGGCACAACTTTTATTTTATAACGTCGGTTGTCAAGTGCAACTGCCGCTTTTGGAATGTATCTCGTTATTGCTAGTTAAACCACAACATATACCCAACACGCCTTTCGCTCTTGATGATCAGCTTCATATAGCTGTTCTCGATGTTCGTACACTGCTGGGAAGCGTGCGACTCAAAAACGTCTAGGGATTTCCGGTAGATTTTCGAAGTGAAAATCGTTACCACTGCGCACGCTAAACAAAATGCCGCAAAACTGAACGGTTTCCCGTTGTCCGGTGATGTAAATTCCATGTTCATAGTAATACAGGACAAGGTGCCGTCAAGACTAGTATCATGAACCCTTTCCCGTTAGCCAGTGGTCTATCTTCCAGCTCACCAATGTGTATGGAGTGTCTGATGGGAATAGCACCTCTGAGTTGATAGGCTGTCATGTCCCTTGAGGCATCCTTCATCTCCTTAGTCTCCACCGTTAACCCATCTCTCACCTGTGGCTTCACGAAACTGAAGCATGCATCAACCGCCACACCGACAGACCGCTCGACAGGTGGGATAAACCAGGTCGATGGTAGCCAAGGTCTAGAAACCTCGACGAGACAGTGTTTAGTACTCCGGATACCAGGTGCTAACTAGATCCCGAGAATGGCCTTAGGAATGGGCAACAAGCCAAGAGTTCCGACGGTTGCCAGAAAACGGTAAAAGTCAGTGGAATAGGTGAAGGATGGTTTGTATTGAAACAGTGTCGATCACGTTTACGTAATAGAGCGATGCCGGACACAACACTAGCTAGGGGACCTAAAGGTTTAACCGTCCGCAAACGAAGCAGTCAAAAGTGTTTTCCAATCGGCGGAAACCATTTGTCCTTACAGAAAGCGGACAAACAGCGAGCAGCCCTGTGACAGCGAGCAGCCCTGTGACATCGAGCAGCCCTGTGACATCGAGCAGCATGCAAGCTGCCTAAAGCTAAGTGCCAATTACGTTTATCTAGAGTACTTTTTAGTCACGAATTTACACATTCCAACTCAGTAATCTTCAGGTCGCTACAGATGTTCGGCATGCGAAGGCAGATACTCCTGAATAAGCGGACGCGACCTGCGAATCCAACAGCTACAAACAAAAACTGTCCACCCTACCCGACCTGGTATTCCAGAAGAGACGAATGAGTCGCAGATATATATATATATATATATATATATATATATATATATATATATATATATATATATATATATATATTATACCGGCTTGAGAACAAGCATGATACCAACGTAGCAACAACAGAAGAAAATTACACAGCTGACGGGCGGGGGCTAAAAATTCATCGTAAATATCACAACAAGTAAAAACAAGCTTTTTTTAGTATTTTCACCCTACACGTTTTGTAGATTTTTTATCCGTTTTTCCATTGTTTACGGGGAGCGGGAAGTCAACAGACAGACCATACAGCATCACACCACTGGATTCGATTCTGTGCCATATCTCAGCGTCTCTAACCAACGGCACTCCTCATCTCTTGAACCCCAACCAGGAAGGCGGGAAGCACTAACTGAAACCCAAGCCGAAGCTAACTTCTTCATGCCTCTTCGCCAGGTCATAACCTGGTCGCCACACCGTTTCTTCCAGCCTTGCCTAGCATCTGCAAAAAGAGCACGAAAAGGTAAACGATGGACAGGCATGCGCAAAACGTGCCCAAGCCATCGGACGCGGTATAGGGCGAATATCTTCGTCAGGGGGCGACTATCAGCACCGAACACGACGGAAAACTTCGTCATTGCTCGCCCGATGTTCCCACCGGACGAATAATGCTTCGGAGACACCGGTGGTCGAATACAGAGAGCCGTTCAGCATCCTAAGTGTGGAGGGGCCAGGTCTCGCAACCGTAAAGAAGAACGCTGCAAACTGTGGCATTGTACATCCTTCATTTGAGAGAAAGCCGAATGTCATGGCAACGCCACAGGTGTCGTAGGTTCGCGGAAGCTACTTCGGCTGTCGCAATTCGTGCTGGGATCTCCACAACACCGCCACCGGCTGTGATCAAGCTCGCAAAACAGACCACCGGCTCATCTGGAACACTCATACAGCTTTGCATGCTACACTTGATTGTGCAAGGACTAGAGGTTCATCCGCGAACAAAAAGGCCGGATGAGGTACCCTCAACTTGCTTCCTACTCCGGACTGAGTGGCCGAGTAGTGCAACAGTCCTGAACGATGCCGGGGCACTGCCTTGTACTATATTCCCGAGAATCTCCAAGAATAACTGTAACTATTCATAAAGCCTACTCATCCTCTGGCAGAAGATAGTCGCGTAAAAGTAAGTCATCGGAAATATCAAAATCAAGATACTGTCGAGATTTGTATCCCAAACCCTTTTTCATGGTCCCATTATCCGGTAAACTATCTTCCAGCTCATCAGCGTTTTTCCACTTACAATGTAAACACAAGATCCTGGGAAATTTAAATTCAAGCAATGTACCCATAAATTATTTTAAGACTTCAAGACTACTTCAAGCCTATGTCATTGCTGGGTTTTTCCAACCCGAAAAGCAGACACGTGATGTTACAAAACTCGTATAAACAACTCCACCTCAAGAATCGCATTTTGCCCGAAGGATACGAACTTGATGTCGCTTCAATACATGTGTGTTAGTCGACTCTGACAACACAATTCTAGGATCGTCCTAATTATCGGGACTGAGCCTAGACTGTAGACCTGGATCGCAATAGGCCGTCGTTTATACGAAGTTTATTTGGGTGGTTCTCTGCGTGTCAGCAACAACGGATTTTATAGATGTTCGATTAGCGGCTTAGGAACGTGTCCTCAATCGGGTATCGAGGCGAGCTCTAAATGAAATCCCTAAATCAAATGAATAGAGAAGACTCTCATAGACAGATGCTTCTTTGTATATCGTGGCAACGAAATAGTACCGACACGATAAATACACGGAAAGCAGACTAAGACATCAGCGAGGCAATAGCGGATCGCGCGAGTACAATCTGCAAAAACCGAAAGTGTGTCAAAGGCGAGACTGACGGAAACCTCGCGACGGTAAGCTCAGTAAAACGTACGCAACCGAAGGAAAACAGTGCACTCAAAATCAAGCGTCAGAGAGAATCGTAAAGAAAATAAATCAAGAATGATGTCTGAGAAATGTTCATTTTGTCAGAATGAACGAAGTCACCACAGCAGCCTCCGCTAGAAAGCGTGGAAAGCTTTCGAAAAATGCCAGGGAAACAAGGATATACAAACGATATTCGTGCTTGTGAATGCCTCCAAATCATGTGAATGTAGCTGTGCTGTAGGATGCTGACGGGTAAAGTCAGTGTATGCTAGGACCGTACAATGTAGTTCGATTCGTTGCCAATCTTATCGGTTGCGTGAAACGTCATCCAGGTATGCCTCATTTGCAGTTGAGTTTATGGGCGTGCTGTGCTATCTTGAACGTGAGACGACAATCTCATTCGAAGCCGTAGCAGTACCAACTGGTTTCTATCCTGAACGTGAGACTCATGTCTCTTTCAAAGTCGTAGCAGGTAACGCTGAATACAATCTCTGATGTGACACAGAAGTATCGTCGACAGACAGTGCAGAGTTAACTTCCGATCTCATGTGAGCGGGCTATATGCTATCATCAGCGTACACGGCCTTGAGACGATGGATACTAACAGCATCAACGCGGCTGTGTGGACTGACTTTGAAAATCTTATGATGGCGAGAAATCACGCGGTAAGGACCTTTGTAAGGCTGTTACAATGGTTTGCGCACCGAATCTTCACGAATAAATGCATGCGAGAAAGTTTTGAGTTCGGTCGAAACAAAGCCCTGTCGTCGCTGCATTGGAGTCTGCGCCGGAGCGAGATTTTGCATGTATTTAGACACGACCAACGTAGGTCTATACGAGTGAATCTGTATTCTGTGGCGTAAGGAATTCCCCAGGTAGTCGTAATGTCGTGCCGTAGACAGGTTCTGCGTTTGAACACTGGATATCTGTCTTTAAGCAAGCCCTGATACCAAACAGAACCGGTGGTAACGTTTCGTATCAGTCGGAGATCTCGTGTGCTTTAAAAGGCACTTCCAGTTGGCGACGAAAACGTTCGACTCAACCATTCGATGCTGGATGGTACGCAGTTGTGCGAATGCGTTTGGTAACCAGCATGTGAATTAATAAAGAGAATAGATCGGACTGAAATTGTTACCCTCGGTCGGTAGTGATTGTAAAAGAACAACCACATCTATCTATCGTCCTATAAGGTGTCGATCCACGGATTCGACCGTGGCAACAAAGATGGGAATGGTTTCGAGCCACCTAGTAAATCCATTGATGCACGTTAATAAATGTACATACCCTTGTGAAAGGGTCAATGAACCCATACTGGTCACGTGGATATGATCAAAGTGAGCTTCAGGCGTAGCGAAAGTACTGGTAAGCGAAGCTACGTGCCTATGCGCTTTAGATAGTTGACATTGTGAGCATTTGTTTTGCTCACATGCGAACATCGGTATTCATAGACAGTCAAACCTGTCGTGCGACAACTAGTTGAAGACTGATTACGATGCTTGGATGTGAAAGTCCATGTAGCGTATCGAACACGAGACGCCGATATAAAAAGGGTACGACTGGTTGAGTTAGACCAGTAAATATTTCCCAGAGTGTAGTACCGACGCTAGTGGCCAATTGTACGGGCTGACACTAGCGACGAGGACCGAGCGGCTTCCACACAGGACGTATCCTGTGCCTGTGCTGCAGCCATAGCAGGAATGTGTTAAACGAGATTTAACAGCATTAAGCTGAATACGCAACCAGGCATCGGCAACGCAATTCGATTAACCTTTAACGTGTCTTAGGTTGGTCGTGAACTGAGAAATATAGTCCAAATGTCTGACTTCTCGTGGGGAGTAACGATCAGGCTTTGTATGTAATGCATACTTCAGAGGCCTGTGGTCGGTGAAGAAGATAAAATATCGACCTTCGGGTGTGTAGCAAAAATGCTTGACGGCAATATGTACGGTCGGAAGTTCTGAACCGAAAGCACTATATTTCGTCTCCGCGAGACAGTCGTCGAGGGAAAAATTGTAGTGGTTGCCACATCACAGAAGCTAATTGTGGCGGAGCCACTCCGATAACGAATTCAGAGACATCCGCTGCTATGCCAAGCGTGGCGGATGGAACTAGGTGCATAGGGGGCGTGGTCCGTGCTAGTGTCACCTTAATTTCCAAAAATGCCACTCGTGTAGTATCCGTAAGCGACAACTTACGTGGATTGCCATCAAATGGGCCGGTTAATGAAGGCAAATGCTCAGCAGCATGGGGTATAAAGTGACGACAGAAGTTAACTAACCCCAGAAATGCTTTGCGCTTCGTGATTGTAGATGGCACGGCGTAATTTAGAATAGCACATTTTATCCTCGCAAGGCTTAACGCCGATATATATATATATATATATATATATATATATATATATATATATATATATATATATATATATATATATATATATATATATATACGATAACGAAATCCTATTGGTTGAGACGAACAGATTAGATGCCTAGAATTTAGGCTTTAATCGATGCACAACTGAGCGGTAGGAGCTAAAAACAATAAAGGGGAAAATTCAGGCGAACAATAATAAAACTAAGGTGAATGTAAAATACCAAATGAACATGACATTTAACCCCGCTAACTGTTTTGATGAACGACTTTTGCGTCCAGAATCTTTCAAGCTCCCCTATTTCTTAGGTTATAGGTAGGGACTCGCTGTTGTGCTTTTACTGAAGCGTGTGTTGGATTAGTTAACATTTGACTGCGATACTGGTGTGAGAGAGTAGGGGGTGTCTGTGTATTTTTGTGCATCTAGGGGATTACAACCGGTCACGAGTGAAAGCTGAAAGTCACCATTTAGGGTCAGAGATTTATTCTCAACAAATTCTGCGGCCCTCGGTGGTTCTTGGCCTTTAGGCGCCAAATGATACACGAAGACCGTGTCTTCGCCTCGGTCGGGGAAACGAACATGGGAGTATTTTGGATTGCATTCGACCAGTTCAACTTCGTTGACTATGGGGTTCGTATTTTGTTGACCTTACCGGACGACGCATCAATACCGACCCTCGATGTTGATTTACGATGATGAGTGAATGGGCGTTCATGTGGTGTTTCATTTGCTGCCGGTGGTGGTCGAGTGGCTTAGAGCGTTTGCTTGCCACCTCGGAGGTCCGAGATTCAAATCCCCGCCATCACCGGTTACTTTGGTGGTAGCAATAACCCATTGTCGTCCGGATCGTTACCACACCTGACCTATTGGGACCTTATGGGGCTCTTCGCCACTCCAAGTCTTAGGGTCTGGTTGCCGGTTATCACCAGTAGCGCAGTAGGCCCTCGTGGCCATTGGGTATATACCCCTTCCACTGCACTCATTCACAAGCATATAATAGAAAGAAAGCGCGTAGCAGTGACCTGATAGAGTGAAGTGCGTCGGAAAGGTTATTCTCCCACTAGGTGCATGGTAGTCCCCTTGAATGGACTGCAAAAACAATGGTTCTATAGAGGGTCCCATTGAGTCTATTGACTCGTCCGTTTGACGGGATTGTAGGCCGCTATTCTGCTAATTGCAATACCTTTGCGGTGGAGGAATTTCTTCAGTTCTTCAGACATGAGGGAAAAACCCCTGCCCGAAGATCAAAAGAAACTGAGAAGGGCGACGGATAATTAAGTCGGTCGACAAGTCTGAGCAAGCATAAGCAAACGGGGACCTATGACAATCAATAGATACCGAAGTTTTGATGCTGAGGGTAGTGCTCGAAGTGGCGAAGTGTCTTTGATCAGATTTCCTGCAGGTAACTGGCAAAACTGTGGTTTCCATTTGGGACAAAGTGTACAACCACCGGCAACAGGTTTCACATCGTCCACTGAGTACGGGAAATTCTTTGTTCTGACGAAATGGAGCATACGGACAACACCGGAGTGGTCGAGTGGTATAGAACTTTTGATTACCACCTCGGAGGTTAGAGTTCCGAATACCTGCCATCACTGGTTACTTCGGTGGTAGACGGTACTCCACTGTCATCCGGCTCGTTACCACACCTGACTTATTGGGGCCTTATGTGGTTCTCCACTCCAAGTCTCAGAGTTTGGTTGCCGGTTATCCCTAATAGTGCAGTGTTTTTTTGTGGCTGTTGCGTAAGTACTCCTCCCACTGCACTCATGGTCAAGAATGTAATAAAAAACTCGGGTGGCAAAGTGAGCTGCGTAGTTTTTTGAGTGATGCGATTGACGTAGACTGGCAGTAGAAGTTGCCGGACTGTGTCGGCCTCGATATTCTCGTGGCCGGAGCGGTAAAGGACGTGGAAACTAGTGCGGTTATTCGACTCGCCACCTCTAAACCTGGTCATTTATGATCTTTTCGTGGTATTGGGAGTTGAACGTAAAGGCGATCGGTTTTTTAATCCGTACGAAGTTGGAAATGTGTACCGAACAAATAATGTCGCCACTTCCGGATAGCTTCCACACTAGTGTTAGCCTCTTTCTACAGAATAACGATGTTTTTCACTTTGAGACAGTTCGAGAAAATAATGCGACCGGCCTATGATTTTGTGAGAGTGTGGTTGAGATAGTTACATCCGAGGCATCCGTTTCAACGACCAGTTATACCTCGGAGTCGACAGTGCTGACGACGGCACATTCCAGCTCGCTTTTGAGTGTTTCAAATGACACTCTGACATCGTCTGGTAAAGGAAATACGTGGTTGTGAATCAGTGGATGAATCCTATCCGAGGAGTGGGGTAACCATTGAGAATAGTATGAAAATTAACCAATTCTGTCGGTTTTTTTGTTTTTTGTTTTCATTACATGCTTGCGCATGAGTGCAGTGGAAGGAGCATTTACCCCGTACCCATGAAGGCCCAGTGCTCTAAGGGGGATAACCGGCAACCAGACCCTGAGAATTGGAGTGGAGAAGATCCACATAAGGTCTCAGTAGGTCAGGTGTGGTAACGGGTCGTGCGGCTGTAGAATACTGTCTACCACCAAAGTAACCGGTGATGGCGGGGATTCGAACCTCGGACCTCCGAGGTGGTATGCAAACGCTCTAAAGCGCTCGACCACCACCGGTGAGATTTCCTGTCTTTTGAGGAGGGAGTTCCTCGAGGGGTCGTAATCTTTCGGGTCGTGTTTCATCAGATCGTGTGAAGCTTCATAACCCAGGAGTTTAAGTTCTTTGGTGCCAGTGATACTCTTTTCTTCAATCGGAGTAATTCCGTATTTTATCACAACATTACGAGAGTAAGTAAAATTCTTATCATGATCATCTTTTAGGCTACGCACGGTTATATTATCTTTGTAGGCGAAGGTTCCTTTTAAGTTTTGCTCACGAATAATTGTGTCGATAGCGTGCAAAATAGAAGCAACACCATTCGTCACTGTGAGCGGTATCCGGCAGAATTGATATAAATTACCACAAGCTTCAAAAGCAGTGTATGGCCTATCTTGTTTTCCTATGGGTAGTTGGTGATATGCGCTTCGCAGATCCAACGCACTGAAATTAGAATATCGATATATTTTAGATACCATGTCATCGATTCTGAGTAGTGGATAAGCGTCCAGTAACGTATATGGAATGATAGTTTGACTGTAGTCTTCTGCCATGCGTCTTTTGTGTTTTTCGTTTGTTATAACGAGCGTGCCAGGACGACGGTAGTGTCTCAATGATGCCATCCCTCAGAAGTCGCTGAATTTGCAGTCGTATAAGTTTATCATCTTCACGAGTATGGAGTCACGATTTAGTTGCGATGGTCTTTCAATCTGGTAGCAAGTTCCCAAAGGGAAGGAAGCTGTCACACTTTAAACGGAGAGAGTTGGTTTGCTGCTGCTGCTGCTGCTGCTCAGTTGCTTTGTGGAATTTCAGAAAGTCGTGTCCCATTAATACATCCGCGCACAAATGAGGGAGCAAGCAGAGTTTGAAGTTGTCGTACGAATCATTTTTGGGACTTGTATTACCAAGACAGTGACCTTTCGTTCGACTGATTAGTCTTGTAGAAGTCATGGCAATGACGCTGAATGATTGCATGATTTTAAGACGGTGACGCTGTACCACGGATTCGGAGATACAACTATCGGAACTTCCTGTATATGTCAGAGCTTCCATAGGGATCTTGTTCACAGTTATCGTTGTTAGCGCTTTCCAGAGGCAACCCGGAGAAGAGGCGGAGATGGTGGTAGAGAGTACAGGTGTTGTGGCAGACGCTATTTGTTTTTCTTTGGATGATCGGCAGATGCGTTTGCGGTGCCCTTTCACATGGTTACTACAAACCGCATCCTTAGCAGTACATTTCAATCGAGGGTATCCGTCGTTCCCATGGAATTAACACGGTTCCTATCGCGACTGACGTCCTTTTCGCAAGTTGCTACCTTCCTCTTGATTATTCGATTCGGTAGGTGTTGACAATGAAGCCGTATACGATATCAGTGATGTCTGGAAGGCACTGGATTACTGTTAAGCCATTTCGAGCGGTCGGGCTAGTGCCAAAGCAGTTTATAAGTCCAGGGATTTATTTCCAAGAGGTCGCCGCCGGACAGTGTTCGACTGTAGTCCGCTTATGAAGGCGTCCCGAATAGCAACGTTTTGATTCTGCTCGGCTGTTACAGCCTGGAAATTACAATCATTAGCTAAGGATATCAGCTTTTGGAAGAACTGGTTTCCTGTTTTCAATTTGCGAGTAGATAACTTGCAAAAACTTCATCGGGCGGCTTAATAAACAATTTTCCAAGGGTTTGAATTGCGTAGTTGTATAAGGTACATTCAGCCACATAATCGTATATGGTCGAAGAGATATAGTTGTTTAGGAAGTCAATCTTCCCAGAATCGTCTGCGCCATCTTTGGCGAGAAATCTATCGAACGTACAGAACCAGTAACGTTAAATTTTCGAAGTAGTTGAGTTTAGATCTGCGTTGAATCGTTCAGGACTTAGATGGTGATCCATTTTGGGATGGCTTGTATGTCACATAAACGGATACGCTTATGATCACGAAATCCCAGTGCTCGAGACAGCGGAAGGCAGAGAACTAGAATTTAGGCTTTATTCGACATACAACTGAGCGGTAGAAGCTAAAAACAACAAAGAGATAAGTTCAGGAGAACAATAGTAACAGAACTAAGGTAGATAAAAGATACCAAATGAACTTAACAAACATCCTGTCGAGTGTTGTTTTGGCCGAGGAACATGAGTTCCGTTTTGCCAGGTTCACATTTATCGGGAATGACTACTACTCGGTGTTCATACAAACGTTGAAATAGTACCGTCAAGTTTTGAATATGCTGGTCTACGCTGAACGATGCGATTAGCAAGTCGTCGATACAGACGTGAACAAATCCCAAGTTTCGTGTAATGCTGTCGATGAATCTTTGGAATGTCCGAGCAGTACTTCGCAAACCAAATTGCATATGTAGGAATTCAAACAGACCAATAGAAGTCGTGACAGCAGTTTTCTCGACGTCTTCAGCGGCGACTGGGGTCTGGTGATAAGTTCGTACCAGATCGATCTTAAAAAATACAGTAGTGCGGTGAAGTTATGCTGTAATGTCGTATATATGGGGTATCGGATAGCTATCATAACAAATAAACGAGTTTAATGTGCGATAGTCGCCACACTGTCGCCAGCTAATGGCATCTTTTTGAGAACCATGTGTAAAGGTGAGGCCCATGGACAATGAGAAGGACGAACACCAATTTTAGAAGGTAGAGTATCAAACCGACGTTTGGCGAAGACCAGTTTGTCTAGTGCCAACCGATGAGGTCGTGTCGTAACTGGTAGTCTGTTAGTGACGACGTGGTGTGCCACGTGATCAGTCACTGCATCCATGCGAATGGTTTAGTCTACTTTGGAAATTCGGTGGATGAGGACTGAAAATCGTGAGGAATGTTAAAAAACAAACCTGTGATTCGGTGTGCATCTTTTCGAGCCGCGATACCCGTAAATTTAATGTTCGGCGACGGATCGAGTGGTTACAGCCTATGTGAATCAACCAGTATTTTACAGTGCTGCAGAAAATTGATTCCCAGTATGCCTGCGGGAACGTCCGCCAGGACGAACGTCTATGAATACCGTCGTCGTGGTCCCAAGTTGACCGCAAGCTATCTCGTGCCGTAGGTAGAAACGGACGAGCCGTTCATCACAAACAGCCGGAGCAGAAAAGCTCGTGGCTTGTCTCTACCGACCGGCAAGACAGAAACTTGGGCCCCAGTATCAATTAGTAACCTAGAGTTAGTCTACAAATCATGTACATAAAAGTAAGCGGCTATCCGTTCTGACGAGTAATTGAAATTCGGTGGATAATCCTCCTGACTTCAAAATATGTAATCCAGTTCTTTTTTTCCCTTCCCTAGCTATAAATCTGGTCTCCGTCGCAATTCACTTTCATGTGGCTCTTATTATGGAATGCCCTCTTGGCGAATTGGATTACAGTGGCTCACGCCGGAGACGAAAGCATTGTCCGCTTCGTCTCTCTGCGACCCAATTTAGATGTTCGGCAGTTGGAATATTTAGATTTCCACACCAACATCCTAAGAAGGCGTGCGCAAATAGAGCAAACAACTGGTCACATGCTTCACGTTATCAACCAAAAAAGATTCATAGGTTTGCAAGTCATGCCATCGGGGCCAATTCACTACAGCAAAACACATCCTGATTGGACTTACGAAGCATATCTGGTTATGGTAATGGCCAATTTCCTGCGCATCGTTATTATGTTTGTATTTATCTAGTCCATAAAAAGCATAATTGCACGTAGAATGGAATTTTTCCCAATGTGTCACTTCTCCGGTTAGTCTGTTCACTTTCCATAACATTTTTAAACCTGCTTCTCTGATAGCGAGTGTCCAAGCCCCGGCTTGCCTTATGCAAATCCCGTGGAAAGCTTTCTGTAAAGAGCACATAAATGATGTATGTTCTGTGACCGGCCTACGGAATTTATTCTCTGATTCTCTCACTTAGAACGAGGCAAGAACCTTGTTAGGACACGTATTCGATTTGCCGTGGACAGGCAATGCGAACAGAGATGTCATGACCATAAAGGCCATAATGCATTCCAACTGTGGTGAACACAGTGCTGCATCTGCTCTCGCAGCAAGTCTGATCGAGGTTTGTATTTTTTGCTCAAATCGTGTGACCCCCTCCCGTCAATTAACCCTTTAGGCTGTTCCCAGTGATCCATTTTACCGTTATCTGTTCAGTGAAGTGCTTTCTCGTCAAGATGAGGTAGGTACTGGTTTGCTACTCGTTTCAGACGTACCGCCTTCCAACAGCAACGCATCCCGGATGCTTTGGGCCAAATTAATTTGGCTGTCCTATTAAATTCCACAGAGCCTCTTTACAGAGAAAAACGAATTTCAGTGAGTTCTTCCCAAGCCTTTCTCTGTAATTATGTCCATTGTAATGCAGGTATGTAAATTAGATCGCATGAGTTCTCGCTGGGATAAATATGGTTATCTTCAGGAGCTCCCATTCCTCGGAAGTGATTACACTGTTTTTGTATTGTTAACGAAACAGTTATATTGCAAGAAACAACTTTGTGGTAAAATGACACGAAATACTCAACTATGAAAACTTGTTTCATACAATTTTCACTGTTTGGTCCTAAGTATACTGTTTGTAATTTCATTTCTCGTCGAACAAGTGTCTTCCCCATGTAGCAGTTGGCGAATGCTTCGGTGACGGTCGAGTGGTTTAGAGCGCTTGCTTTCCCCATCGGAGGCCAGTGGTTTGAATCCCGCCCTCACCGATCACTTTGATGGTACATGGTAACCTACCGTTGCCGGTTATCCCTAATAGTGCAGAGACCTTCGAGGTTGTGCGGTACATACTCCTTCCACTGCACCTATGCGCAGGCGTATGGTAAAAAGAAACCAACAAACTGTCAGTTTCAGGTTCAGGCATCCCGTGGTATTCTCAGTGACTGCATCATTTCAGTATTCCTAGCCCAGTTTTATGGATTTGATAAGCTCCTGATCGCGGAGCAAACGTCTTGTTGTCGGTGCACACTGGTGATTTATCTCAGCTTGGGTGGAACGTTTGTGAACTAGACGTTACGAACAGTGGAAATTCCGTGGAATGGCTAGAATGAAGATATGTCCAGAAAAATACGTCTTTTCTAGGCTTGTCCTTTTTTCATCCCCGAGTTTCCATTAAGTTATTCGGTGTTGATTGCGCAGAATTCCTGATTTATGGTTTTTTATTTCAGTTGTTTATTCTGGGCGGACAAGCTAACAGTGCAGTGGACGATGTCCGATGGCTGCGACAACAGACGGACCTATACCTTCGAGACAAGTATTGCTCGTATTGCACACGCAAACGCGTGAAGAAGGCGATACATCCGCTTGCTTGGCGCCATTGGTTCACACTCGCATTGTACAATCTGGCCACGCACAATAGCACTCAAGCCGAATGGGATTTGACTGTGGCTTTAGATTTGGCCTCAGCAGCCATCTATGCAAATCAGTCAGAAATCGCTGCCTCAGTGACCAGCGTTATACGACACTTGAAAGCAGTCGCACTACACAACAATGGAAAATTTCAGGTAGGATTTTCACTTCAGTCACTCTGTTAGGGGTGATGGTTTCAGAGTACAACTGTACACTGGGTTTTGTTTAGTGATTACGATTTAAAACTTCAAAGCGCTTTTCATTATCGTATGGTGCATATGAGTTTCTTGGACATGAAATGAGTTCTATGTTTTTCTTGCCTTTCATTTTTCTTGCATATTTTTGTTTAATTTCTTACACAGTAGTTTTAGAACAGGAGAAGGTTCTCCGTGTGCCCCACCAAAACACTCGGTTCAAGCAGTTGTTGCAACTAATCCATTGATATACTAAAAACGCAATCGAGACAAAACATCCAGGTGGCATCCGCGTTCTAGTTGGTCGTTTCATATAGTATATAATCTTGGAAGCGCGTTTTACTGCCATCTGGCTACATTTTTCGGTGATTTGTTGGATATTCGTTTGTATGAGCTGCGCTCCAAATTTGTTGGCAAATCTCCTAGTAAACGGTTTTTAAGTACTCAGGTATGTAAAATGTCCTCGGTTATCCTAATGGCATAAGTTTTTCGCGGTTCTTGCCGTTACTCAGTGTTTCGTTAGCAAAAATGACGTAAGATCCGACATCAAATTATTACTAAGATCTCCCAAATCGGCGAAACCCCGATATACGAATTTATTGACTCATGAGCCTCAAGTTACATTTTCTTCTCTTTTTGAAGTACAGCCTCTTACTGTGTTGTTGAAATCTTTAATTAGTCTGCTTTAACACACCCAGTAATCTGTTTCCTCACTTGGCCTTGAAAAAAGGCACTATAGGTCATGATGCCTCTGCTCTGATCCGTATACATCAAACAAATGGAGGTGAAAGCTTATCTAATGGTTTTATCAGTCAAACATGTTTCGCCATCATCATCGTCCACAAGCCATCATAACGGGTGGTACTTCAATAAACTTTATCAGCCGAGGTTCCAATCCTGCCACGGCCAGTTACATCCGGGGTAGACGACAATCCGCTTTTGACCGTTTTATTACACTGCCTAACTTCCAGACACCGCATTCAAAAGGGTGTGCGAATCCCTGAGGCGTTACTGAATAAAGGTTTCTGAAATGATCACTATCAGTGGAGGATTCGCAAGTGTAGGAAAATGGAGGGGTTCCGGCTACTGGCAATAGTCGCATCTTTTGCCATTTGATTAGAAGTGTTAATCAACGAAGACCAGGTGTAAGCGAGGTAATCGAGGAATCCGATGGTTCGCTGGTTCACCCTCAGGAACACCGCCTGAACGTTGGACGGATCACCTTAACTAACAGTTAGGAGGTCCGACTGTCACAATAAACCTTCCGATAATGTCTACAAGAGAAATGATGCAGGCCGATATTACTCCTCTACGAGAAATGGACTTTATCCGAGAGGTTGGTTATCTAAACAGATACAAAACTGTTGGACCAGATGGGTTGACTCCGTTCATTCTCGAGGTTACAGACGAGGCTTTGGCATCGGAGGTAACATAATTGCTCCGGGTAACCTTGGCTGGTGAGCAGGAAATGTGATAGCTCTTCTTGTGAAAACATCGGAGGAATTAGCATGACAAGTGTCTCATTCGAATTGCTCACGAGCATCATTTTTGCGCTGATTATCCAACCCTCGTGAAAGGTGTGTGCGTGAGTATCAAATGTGATTTCTGCCCAGTGCTCTGAATGTCAAAGTGAAGAAATTCAATCAAGCGCAGCTAAACATATTTTAGAACACAGACATACCTTCCGTAGTCCTACAGTCTCTGTCTTTATTGGTCTGAGGGTGGCGTTCGAAGCACTGGTACTGCCACTCACTGAAGGGTGTGCCCGATGCGGTGATCGTTTGGATAGCCCTCCATCACCGTCCAACTTTGTAGTTGAATACTCGGATGTTACGCCTGTATGTAGAGATCCAGGTAATTTATGAGTTTTTCTACGTAGTCTCAACATAAGTGAAGTAATTTTTGGGATGTGTCTTGCACTTTCGAGTTGTAAAACGCTGCTGCAGAACTGGATTGGCCTAACACCGAGCCTCGTTCTGACAGGGTAAGTCCTAGCCGAGGCAGATAAGTTTTATTAACGAGGTGTGTTTGGGGTGTTTGATGAGAGTAGCACCTCTGAATTGGTAGACTGCCGTGCTGTTGACGCATCTTCCACCACTTTGGTCTCCATCATGTACCCATCTCTCATCTATGGATCTACGACACTGAAACATACATCGGCGGCCACATCCCGACAAACCGCTCGACAGGTGGGCTGAACCAGAGTGAGGGTACCCGAGGTTCAAGAACGTCAACGAGACGGTGTTGGCATGCTAAGACAGTTACCCGTGAATGGACGGGTGAGAATTATTGTTCAGTACCATTGGGTTGGATTTAATTCAATCGATTGGCAAACGAGATCCTAGAGAGCCACTGGCAACCATGAATCAACACGCTGCTGTCTTGCAGCCCGCACTTGGTTGTGCAAAGGCTAGAAGTGCGCCCTCGAAAAAAGCCGAGTGGCGCTGGGGACGTCTCTCGCACCAAACAGCCACGAAACTTCATGGCCATGTCATGAAGAAGCCTGCTTGTCCTCTCCAAGGAGCCAACTGTAGTAAGGTAAAGTAAGTAATTTACGTCTCATCAGGTGGGCAGGTATCGGATGAAGTTTCACCACGTATACAGAAGATACGTTTTAATTTTGCCAATCTGAACGACCTATGGCGTTGGCGTGACATCCGATGGTCTGCCAAGTGTTGAGAGTTCATTGCGGCAGTTAGGTCAGTCTTCCTATGCGATTCAGAAATATGGTCGTAGTGGGTGGAAGATACACGAAGACTGTCGGTGTTTGAGCATCGCCGTCCTCGTTATATCGCTCGAATATGGTGGAACGTCGTTTCGTCAACACCGAAGTTAAACTTAGGGTATGAGTACCCAGAGGTCAGTCACTGGAGCAAGCCGGCTGGGACATGTGTTACGCATGCCGGCAAATGGACCCCTCGGTGTACGTTGATCTCTGAGACATTTGGAGATATGAGGGTGGGTCGGGGCGGGAAATTCAT
Organism: Fasciola hepatica; assembly: GCA_948099385.1. Taxonomy (NCBI): domain Eukaryota; kingdom Metazoa; phylum Platyhelminthes; class Trematoda; order Plagiorchiida; family Fasciolidae; genus Fasciola; species Fasciola hepatica. The sequence continues at coordinate 21,641,690 of CANUEZ040000024.1, read as the reverse complement.
GGCATGGCGAAAAGGTTTGAAGACCTTGACCAGTGGAGTTGACCGTACAAGATGTGCTAGGCTTCCGGGTTGGGGCCCACGAGACTCGCTCACCGAATGATTGAAGACCTTCGGTGGCATGGCTAGGTGCCGCGGTCGGTGACGTAGTTGCATCTGAGACCTTTCTCTATTTTCATGGTTTGCACTCTGCGTTTGCTTGCAAGCTTGAAATGTAAAAATTGATTTTCAATTCAAACAACTTCCCTAGAATCTTCGGTTTTAGGGTGACTCTAATTGTTGTATTTCTATCCTTTTGGGTGCAATAGAAGGCAATTCCAATACACTTTAAACACCTTGTTTAACTTTTGTAAGCTTATTTCGTTATTTCCTTGTGCCTTGATCCGGTATAACTTTTCTTTCGCTCTATCCATTGGTATTTTGTATACCTCCTGATAAGTAGTGTTTGGAGTGTAACTGTGTTGCCTTCAAACCTCGTTCAACTACAGGAGGCCATGAATCTGGCCATACTCAATGCACACACAGATCCGTCAACTTTGGATGCTGTACTTCTCGTTGCACAGACTTTGGCGTAAGTCAGTTTCCTCTTTGATTAAACCGCACCTACAGGCCTACACTTTTCAGCAATGTGCCGCACGACCTTCCGAGGTCTCCTCATTTCAGAAATCTTCACCACAGTGAAGCAGCAAATGCGAAACACCAAGGGTCTTGAATCGATCCAGCCGTCTTTTAATTGATATCGTGATAGTCCCCACGCATGTCTTCCTTAGTTTTTTTTATCAGTCTTGGTCCTCGGTAACCTTTCACCACTCAGGAGGATATTAGACAAACAGAATCTTTTTTTGCCGGAGCTGTGTTGTTTTGAGTGTAGAAGTTGGTGGAACTTCGAGACCCAGTAACTTTAAACTGTCTCGTAGCCTTACCAATGGAGCAAATAAGACGGACAAAACGGAAGTTGGCACCACTTGTTATTAGCTCTAAATGGAAGACCATTATAGTTATTTAGTTTTGCCTCCATGAGGGCCGTCCGAACACTGGTGATGCATCGGAAAGTCTGACCAACGAAATCGAGAGCAATTCAAATCCCTTCGAAGCCAGTAGATAAACTCCGTTCAGTTCAAGAGTTTGGCGCAGCTTAAATGGACAAAGTGGCCCAGAACCTTGATTGTATGGAACCAACGGAGAGAAAGGATTGATGGCAGGGATAGCATTGGGGAAAATAACGATGTAAAACATAGTAGATTGTACGCAGGTTCTTTGTTTGTTCTTTCTGACGCTCCGATCATACCTGGATTCTTTTTTAACAGGTTTCTGTTCAGTTAGAGAGCGCAAGCACCCAGGGATTTTCATAAATCCCTTTCAAATCAATGAAATATTGTATCCCTGCTCAGAAAATTCTCAAATTACGTAATGTGTATTACACGCGTTTGCCTGAAATACTGTTTTGGGATTCGAGGATGATTACCTACCACACGTATGGCATCATTCAACGTAGTCACAATAATTTTTCTTCCTTTCATGTTTCACTCGATTTTTCGGTTGCTACGCTACTACGGGCACATTGACGCGCATTATCGATCAAGTCGTACCGCGTTGTACGACCGTTCACTTAGTATGCTCAACCTAGCTCTGCCGTTGTTGGACATTTTCACCGTGGAACCGTCCAGTGCATCATCGTTGGTACAAATTTTTACAGAAGTCAGTTTGGTCAAACGAATGTTCTATCAACTTCGTGCGTGGGTTTACTATCGACTGGGCAATGTGGTCGAGTCGGAAGAGAATGCCGAGGTGCTTTTTTGTTTTATCCTCTCTATACGGATTTATCTGTTCAAGAATAATAATAATCCAACTGGATTCGTGAACTTTTTTTGGTTTTTTTCTTCAGATCGTGAGGTTACGGAGGGTCTCACGCACTGTGTGAGTTTGAAGGTTACCGGTTAGTATGATAATGCAGTAAAACCCCTCAATAAGAGATACTCACGAGGAAGAGGAAAATGTCCCTAAGTGCAGGGCGCTCTTCTTAGGTGTTTTGGAGACCTGTGGGGATACTGACGGGGAATCGAAAGGTGCCCCAATATGTGGGGTGTCCCTTACGAAGGAGTTTTGCTGTGTTACTAGCTCTCGATGCATATTTGTGATCATACAATTTTTTCTATTCGGTAGTTTGCTTCCTAATGTGATATAAATAGCCACATTCGAACTATAGTGATTTGATTCGGTTAAGAATCGCTATTGTTCGAACTGTGTTGTCCATAACGACGAGCTTTTTGGGTTGGTTCTAGGTCAACATGTGTACGTGTGATATCCAGGACTTGAGAATAGTAACCAGAGTTCAGTTCAGGCGCAAACTGCAAGTTGATTGCAAAATACATTGAACATGAGAATCTATGAACGGATGAATGAAAGTGCAATTCATTTTGGTATTGGATATTTGTTGTCACCACTGCATCTACTGACGGGTACGAGTTGTGGTCGAGCGTTTTACTGACCCGGTTTAAGTTCACGCCGGTTTTGTCCCCATTCGTAGTTTAGGGCATGGAACAGTATTTGCAAAGTTTCGATGTAAAAAGTACCGGTTTTTGGACACCGGATTACAGAAAATCACTTGGGGCAAAACAGGTTACTAAAAAATGCGCCCAGTAATTTCTCGTGATGTATCTGCTCTTATTGGATTTGAGTCCAAATGAGTTCAGTGGAAGGTGAGGTATATTCCATGGCCTCAAAGGTCCACTGCACACTTAGGGATAGTCAGCAACCAGACCCTGAGGCTAGGATTGGAGATCCGCGTAAGGTCAAAATAAGTCAGATGTGAATTACTGTCTAGTGGTGGTGGCGCGATTCCAACCCCTGACCTCGGAGGTGGGAAGTAAACGTTCTAAACAACTCGACCACCGCTGGTCTCATAGCATATTATGTCGAACAACCTTATATTATGTGTAAAATAACCGCCTAATGAGGTGTTTTTTCTTTGTCAGAGTGCCCCGATGACCACTCTGAGAGCATAGACTTAACAACAGTTGTGCCGCACAGATCATACCAATCGATGTGCGGTAGTCCTCTATTCTGTACGATAATTGTGATGTGATGGTATTCATTCGCTTTTATCCATGCTATTTACACCTGTTTATTCACCCCACCTGTATGGGTGGTGGTTTTGACCACATTCAAATAATGCGTTGGTCGACTTGAAGATAACCTCGGTCGATTCAGTACCGTTTTTCATGGTAATGAAATTTTGTCGTTATTGTTATTCACAAGTGTTGTTCAAAATATTTTTTGTTGTCTGCAGGTTTGTTTAGAATTGTTACCGTCAGATGCACTTTGTTCATACGTGCTCAGTATCTCTAAACTGGTCACCGGTCGTTTCGTGGACTCAGTAAAAGCAGCGGCTCCGGTAAGTTGATCCGTTCTCCCAAATGTTCATTTTATGTAAAGGCTTTTCGGTCCATTTGATTTTGTACTTTTTCAATTTGTGTACGCGCGAATTACTAGTCTGTCTCAGGTCGTTCATATTAAACTTGCTAAGTTTATAGTGCTATCTGTTGATTTGTTTGTACGTGTTTGTGTTGGTTTGTTCGTTTGTGCGTACATGTGCTTATGTGTACTTCCGAAAATCAGCAATATGTGGTTTCTTTGATATTTTTTTACATCCATGCGTATGAGTTCAGTCGAATGGGTACACCCCATAGCTTCAAAGGCCCACTGCCTATTATGAATAGCCGGCAACCACACCCTGAGACTTGGAGTGGAGAACCAGTAAGTCACGTGTGATACCGAGCCGGACGACAGCGACCGGTGGTGACGGGCTTTCAAACCTCTGACCTCTGAGGTCGTAGTGAAACTCTCCAAACCGCTCATCCACTTCCTGTCATACAACCATAGCATTGCGTCTGTAGGTATGGTGATCTTAGTCCTTCTGTTTGACAACTTCACTACTCGGACACTTATTTGTTTTATTAGAGGTCACCTATCGTGTGATTTTACTTTCCGAGCCGAGAAATGTTTTTGATCGGGCTGTTAGTGATTCTCTCTATCGCCACAAGTATCATTCGCGTGTTTTTCTGGTTTTGTCTGTTTTTCACAAGGTGCTCAGTCAATGGACAGAACCGGAAGTGTTCAAGTCGGTAGAATTTATTCACCTGAGCTATTTGAAAGGTAAGCACACACAGAGTAGTTCAGACGTTTTTTATTTTTCCACCAATAACAATGATCCGAACAGAACCGAAATTTTTCACCGTCTCATTCTGAATTGTTTGAACAGACTGAATGTAGTTATAGCTCTCACTGTCATTGTAATTTTGACGGTTGTTTATGACGTATACATTCAGTCTAAAAAGGTATTTTAATAACTTGAAAACTTTGCTTTCCCGACACAAATTTGAACGCAGAAGTCAATGGCATTTATTTAACAATATATTCATTCTGCTGCATCCTCATTAGTGCTTACTGCAGTCGAAATGATCACTTATAGATGATGAATTGAACCTTCTCATAAGACAAAAGACAAACACACACATCCTGAGGTATATAGCGCGTGTTAGCAAGTAGAATCACATTAATCAGGCAAAGCTTACGTAATTAGCCATTTTCACCTTTTTATAGTCATGGAGTTTGCTAAGTGTTATTGCCTGCGCGTCCCTCGGTAGTCTTTGATTGTTTGTGACGTAAATAGCGGTGAACGCCGTGCTCAGAATAACAGTGCTTTGTCTCCAACACGTGAGAGATTCAATTTTTTTTGATGTGAAATGATTCATTATTTACTGTGTCAACGCTCAACCCACAATTGATAACGTCCGAAGCCGGTGCTGAGCAAAATGGTAATGAAATGAAGTAAGCCTATCCTTGTGACTCATCCATTATTTCCACTCGGTCATCGGCTAGAGCACGTTCCGTCAATTATGTAGGTATCACCATGGGTGCAAATTTGTCAAGTGATGATGATGGCATGGAAATTTTCTCGGTGGGCGGCCGATATAATTCCTCTTAGTGAAAATTCAAGTAGGTTGCAAGCTTTTCTAGACAGCTTGACGGACTGCGTAGCAATGTTCGATATGCGTTTTGCACCTTCGAAGTGCAAGATGGTGTTACAGGATTGGGTTGGTTCAACACCAGACCTTTCAGTATCCGGGCAAACTATACACCTGGTAGACAAGTTCGCTTATCTGCGCAGCTACATTCCATCTGAAGGTCGAATATTGGATGAAGAGTATTTGCGCATACAGGAGGCGCGTTTAGCATTTGCCAATCCGAGCCATCTGTAATGTCGACATGACATCCGTTTATCTATCAGGCCTGTGCTTCTGTATGGTTCAGAAACATGACCACTGCGAGTGGACCATATACGAAGATTGTTGGCATTTGAATACCATTTTTTTTTATAACTGCCAGAATCTGGTGGAAACGCCATACAAACAATGCTGAGGTTCGGTGGAGAGTCTTGGGTTCACGAATCAAATCATTAGATGAAATACCTGAATTCATCAGGCTAAGATGGTTGGGACATGTATTGCGCATGTCCCCAGACAGGATTCTTCAGTGCGTACTGTTCGCCGAGGCGGATGCTGAGTGAGAGAAGAGTAAGGATGATCAGTCCATAAAATGGAAGGTATGAAAAGTGTAACTTGTGGATTTGACCATGTAGGGCATGTTAGACTTCCTGGGTGGGGCCCAAGTGACCCCTCACTCAATGGTTATATACGTTCGAGGAAATGACTAGGTGCCCTGATCAGTGATGCTCTTGTATTCGCAAACTTTCTTTACCGGCTTGATACCAATGTTTGTGCTTCTTTTACTAGGCTTTTAATGTTTCTGTCCTTTCCTATTATTTCTGATTGAGGCTGTCACCTGGATATGGCAACCAAAGCCACCGTACTCAGTGCTTGGTTAGTGGTTGTTTGAACTGAACTGTATGCAGATTAGAAGTGGGTATCTCACATTTCAACCTGTTAGAAAAATTACAGGTTATCTTACCAAGTACGAACGACGTTCCAACGCTGAACAGAGCACTGTTTCGCTTTTCTTTTGTCAGAATGTTTTTTCCTGTTCTCTACTTTTGATATGTTCTCGCGCATGAGTGCAGTGGAAGTGGTATACTAGATAGCCACAAAGGTCCACTGCACCATTAAGTATAACCGGCAACCAGACCCTGAGACTTGGAGTGGATGTGCACATGACTGGTGGTGGTCGAGTGGCTTAGAGCGTTTGCTTGCCACCTCGGAGGTCCGAGATTCAAATCCCCGCCATCACCGGTTTCTTTGGTGGTAGCAATAACCCACTGTCGTCCGGATCGTTACCACACCTGACCTTATGGGGACCTTATGGGGCTCTTCGCCACTCCAAGTCTTAGGGTCTGGTTGCCGGTTATCACCAGTAGCGCAGTAGGCCCTCGTGGCCATTGGATATATACCCCTTCTACTGCACTCATGCGCAAACATGTAATAAAAAAGGTTGTGTGGTAACGAGCCGGACGACAGTGAGGCTGAATGTCTACAAACAAATTGACCATTTTTGGCAGGGATTCTAAACTCCGACCTCCGAGGTGGTAATCAAACGCTCTAAACCATTCAACTACGAGTTATTTTTGCTAGTCTACTGAAGTAAGATTTCAAGATTTTTCGTCGAGGCCTATCTTATCAGCCGGGTGTCCTTTATAGTATTAAGCGAATTATCTGCTAAGTTGTGTGCACTACACCCGGCCGCAAGTGGAAAGTTCGCTCACAACATCCTTTCAGACTCCACCCACCCTTCATGCGGTGATATATCCAAATGTAACTCTCTCGCCTCTACACGCTCAGCTTTTTGATTCATGCCCTCCTGAAATAATATCCACATAAATTCTGCTGTCCCCTATCTGGCCCGAATCCTCACAAACCGGGTTCGAGTGTCAGCTGAATTTCCTAGCAATTTTCGATACGTAATCGCTCTTTTTTGATCCCCCGCAATTCGATGGGATGCTAAGTGTAAATATTTTTTGACTGAAATACCAACGTCTGTCTACACAGAAGTCTGGCCAAAGACAAGTCAGCCTCCCGGATAGCCCGTTGGTACTACGGTGTATGTGAGTCACAATTTTACACCAAGGATTTAATTCTCCAGCGGTGCTCGATAGATATGCACGGCTGAAGGTCCCCAACTCTGAGCATCTGAAAGGGCTTTCACGTTGATATTGCACTCAATGATTTTCATATCAGTTTGTATTGATAAGAAGGAGAGAGCGAGGGGGAGTGCTCAAAGCTGATGTTGTTTTGTGGTAGCTCGGGTTCAGCGCGTTTATTCTAGTCTGAGTAGCATGCAATTGACGTTGTTTTTAAAGTGACTCACCATGGGGTATCCACGCTTCATGCCCCATTGCAAGTCAATGGCGATGACGTACACTTGTGCCACCTGTCTACCATGTTAGAAATCATAAACGGTGCATGCTCACGGGGTCCAAACTCTGGATTAAATCGGGCATGTGGGAGACTTGTATCACCTCGACCGTCAGACTGGCTGACTGAATAACCATGGACAATGGCTATCAACAGCTTGTTTCACGTCAACACGACAAGTGTTGTTGGAATTCGAATGGGGAAAAAAATATTTATTCGCTTTCGGTTTTTCGTTCCTAATTATTTTTTCGTATTATATCAAACGAAGCTCGGAACGTTTTCCGGGAAGATGAATTTGCATGACCCTGGTCACCATGATAAAATCGCCTTAAATTTAAAAGATATGAATCATCTTCAAAACTAAGAAGGTGAAACTCATCACAGGTGTTCTTGATCACTGAAAAATTAGTAGATTTATCGTGCTGTATTCTATCCGGAGAGGAAATATAATCTGAAATGCCTTTGTGTTTATTATTCACCAAGTGGTAAGTGCACGTGGCATTTGAAATTTGTCAGGATGCAAACTTTTATGTAGGGGACAGATTAATTCCGAAAACTACAATTTTATTCGAATTTCTATAGTATCTGTACATCATTTAGCGCCCATCCATCGTCACTGTCTTTCAGCGTTAACATATCGCCGCCCACATATCAATAGACTGTCATCATGGATGTCTCATCGGAGCCCTGCGTAAAACGTTGATATTACACTCAACGCGTGGTGATGCTGAAACAGAGAGCACATTTATGGCTGTACTTTTGCGATTGTGTTTCTCCTCGTTGTTTTGCTTACAAATAGTTGATGAGAGAAACAGTTTTTGTTTTAAATCAGTGTCAAGATTAAAGAAACTATTGAAGCCAAACGGCTTACGACCCCCGAACGTGTCTTCCATCGAGAGTTAAAACAACTCTTGCCCGCCAATTGATCGATTTCGTTCTGGTCGAGTAAAACAACTCTTGACCGATGATTGGTTGTTTCCGTGCGGTTCGGTGAGAACAACTGTTGGCGGTTGACTGGATGATTTCATTCCGTTTTGTCACGAATTGATCGGGCCGTCGATCTGCTTTGCTGTCTGCTAACGGAACTAGGCAGTCTGTCGGCAATGGACCGGTTCACACCCTCACAACCGTTAGCCACGGTTGCCTCCGGAAACACTCGCAATTCTTTGGGCTCCATGTGAGCGGTTCGCGAAAAAATCCTTGGCCTTTTCACGCATGGCTAGTTTTTGTTGTTTCGTTTTGTTGCTTTCGGAACTATTGAAAATGGTAGGCACACAATGAATAACTGCGGATGGTACTGTTCCTCACATCTGGTTCTATGTTTTACATTTTTGTGCTGTGCCGGGAAGATTTTGTTTTCTCAGACAATGGATAATGCATGCAAAAATCTTTGCTGTTCAATTATCTCCATAGTCTGAATGCTTTGAGAATCACATTACCTCCAGCTTTTCCTTCCGTCACAGAATGGGCGCGCTATTTACATTCGCACTTCACACAGCCAATGGTTGAATTTCATTGGCTTACCGATTTGTCCAGCCAGTTCAAGCAGCATTGGGTGCAGTCAGTGGCCCTGGAGTCGGTGGTACGTTCATTGGTTCTCTCTCTCTCTGTCTGTTATCTGTTCACTTTTCACTTTGGATAGTGTTATGCTGATAGATAGCAACGAGACTGAAATAATTAATTAGCCGAACTTGTTTTAGGATTGTCCGGTGTTTTTGTTACAAAACGAGAATTCCAGTTTGTCGAGAGAATAGCACACGGTGTTCTTTTCAGTCGAAAATTCATGCTCCCTATAGTTTATCCTCAATTTCGTTTATGGTTACCCGTCAGCTCTGATCTTAGTCTATCCCTCGGCATGATGGATATCACTGATTGGAGACAACAGAACGTGATATAAATCTTGATCGAAATTTTCGTAGTCGTTGCGCGCAGCCGATTCCTACAGTCGTCATCTCCCAATATCATTTTAGCAAACGTTATATATTCCAGTCACTCCATCTCACATTAGGTACACAATAATGTAAATACCAATGAGTCAGTCACTATTCTTTAAGGTTTTCTTTAGCGCTTATCGCATGAACCGTCTAACTTTGCGGTAGAGTAATTTCTAATCACATGCTTTGTCATGTCGTTCGCTTTTGTTTTCGTGGTCCAGTTCTGAGGCAAATCATGAACTTCTCATCGCAGATCAGGGAAGGAGCTTAAATTTTGGACGAAATCCTCAAACAGTTTGCTTTTTTCAGATTGTAGACAAAAACTGATATCAGTACATCATTCCATCAATTTGAGTGAAGGGAACGGAGAAATGATAGTCCTCCAAACACTTTGCATGACTCCCACGCGTTAGTGCAGCAACTCGAATTACTTGATTTTTCACCGAATTCTCTTGACAAAGCAGTGTATCTTTCGATGTGATGCAAATTATACAACCTGACTAATGACGTCTGTTTCCATGGTTGTGATTGTTAGACTCGCAGATGGTATTCCACAGATCATCTTTTAGTCAATATTCCGTGGTCTGTCACATTCCAGACACTCTCCGATCAAGTGATTCAATCATCGATCAAACCAGTACTTAGCTTGGTTTGTTGGTTGTTGAAGGATAGTCGGGTTACAGATAAACATAGACATAGTTCAGTCTTTTTCATCCGAAATATCTGATGTGATCGGTGTAGTTTTCAGGACTTTCACACTGGATTAATGACAAACATTTCAGATAAATAGTTTTTCAAATGATCATGGGTTCATTCGTCGTTTTTCTGTTGAGACTGAATTGAATCCTACCAAGTAGTATTTTGTCAAACGGTCTACCGCAACATGGATGACGATTGTTGCCTTTATATAAGACAAACTACTGGGCAACGTTTGCAATCAGGTCTCCATATAATTACATTTGTACTTAACGAACGATCCATGCACACTGATTTTCAGCCTTACTGTGCGAAGCGCTTAATGGGATGAGGAATAGCGGTTAGTCCGTGACGCGATTAAAACACGTGGAAACACTGAGCGGTTTGTTGGGTTTTGTAAGATAGACTTACTGGATGAGCTGAACGAGGTTTACAGGCCCGATTTTTCTTATACGCCGGGTACTTTCACTTGTACATATCATTGTTTTTTTTTCGAAATTATATGCGCGGATTTACCCACTGCATTTCTGTGTTAGGGATAGCAATCGGAACTACTACATTGTGGTCCAAATTTGTTCCATATTGCCACTCAAACGTTAAAAATATGCTTTTTCGGAGCTCTTTTTCTCTTCTCACACCATATGCAAAATTGTGTATAGCTAAATTGCATTGAGTAGTTGATTCGTGATGCATTCTTGGGATTTTGCCTTCATTTCACTTCTGTTCTAATCTGATTTAGTGATTGATCCGGATCTTTTTTTCAAGTCGATCATTCATGAGTCCGATTGATGGTATTACCAGTATTTGGTCAGCACACTTCATCGCGTTGTGGCGCTTATGTCGTGTCTCTTGATTATCTTTTGTAGTTCAGTGCAAGAAAGTTTTGATGTATCTGTAAGCCAGTGTCGCCTAGAAAAGTTGTGGTATAATTCCCCGTAAGCTGCGTTATTCCGCTAATCATTCAGCTAATCTGTGCTTATGATGGCAATTTTTGCGCGTCTGTCTTAGGGCGTAGGTGGTTACGTTTGTATTTTTCCAGTTTGTAGGTTATCAATCAAATGTGATGCTAGAAACTATTGTGGTTGATTGACACAGTGTTCCGTTACATTTTGGTTTTACCTCGTTCAATTCCATGAAATGAAGAAGTCTCGTTTGCTGGCTTTGTTAGTTACATTGACTAGATTTGTCACGGTGCCCCTTGTTAACAGTGACATTGCGTTAGGCCAGCTAGGATGGGGTCTGTGGCTGAACTTTGACTCGCGTATTTACTTTGAATAGATTTCCGTCTGATGGCCATTATTCTTAAGGGCTTTCAAAACTAAATCCGTAGTTTTCATTCAGCTCACCAGCGCATTTGAACGATGGGTAGATTAAATGAATTGTGGTTCTTCGTGACAGTTCTCAAGAACAGGCCCGGCGGATCTCGCCAGTAGACAAGGAACTTACGCAGTTATGAGAAATGACATATCACTGATCCATCGAATTCGTGTGATACTTTCGAAGCATCAATTGAAGTTATTACATTCATCGAATAAATAGCGTCAAAGATAGGTAAAAAAAAGTGCGCGACAATCAAGGTGTGCTTTCAGAATATTTGTTGCATGTCTCCTAGGGGACTCGACTGCAGTTGTTCGTTCCAGTAATTAGTAATTCGAAGACACATATTTCAGTCTGTCAACGACAACATAAATGTACGAAAAACCTTATTCAGCGAATTCAGGTATGTTTGACTTTCCGACTGAAGTCCATGAGGTACTGACTAATTAGACGTTAGGTGTTGCTGTCACAAACTTTTCTCTGCTCTATTCCATGCTACTTTCACCAGCAATACCATTCAACGATAATTTCATTCCTCTACGGGGTTTCATTGAGTCAGTGATTGAAACCTCTGCACGTACGTCACGTTCGATTGTCCTAAGTGAGCGGGAATAAATTGATTCATATTGTTTCGGGCTTCCCAATACTCGTTTTTTTGTCTTTCAGCCGGGCTACAAGGAACAACCAGGGATCAGTTCAGAATTACCCAAGTAGGTTAATTGTTCCATTTACTTTTCAACTGGAATCTTTCAGATCTTTTCAACAGAGTTCGTATAGTAAGTAGATTGTGAAACATTCTGCTGGATTTTGAACTCTAAGCTGATTCGTCACGCATCGTAGAAATAGTTGTCGCTGAAGTCATTTAATACGTTATAGCTTGCCATCCAAAGTCTACGCCAGTCTTATGATTGAAAAGCATCTATACCATCTCCAGTATGAATGATTTGCGGTGTGGATTTTGCTGACTGCTCTCTCGCGTATCCGAACACCGTATTTCAGACCTGAAATACGAGCGTGCTTCTCATTGCTGCCATATACTGGTTCTCCAGGTGTCTGCATCAGTTAAATACCATGTGCTACAACACCACATCCGTCTGACATTTCAAATACATCGATCGTTACCAACTGTGATCGGCTCTCTTTCCTCAGCTTGACCGTTGCCCGCAACAAATCCTAATGTATGTCCTATAATTACCTACGAGTAGCGTGTGGGATTTATGATGCTTTATTTGCCTCTACAGCAGGTTTAAAAGTTGGTACAATGGTCCGCCCTGCGGAGAAGACCTGACTTGGCGGGAGGTATTTACTCGGAGATAACGGGACAGTTACCGTGTCTCCCTTCGAAGCTGTCGGACATTGCTGGTTGTCATAGAGGACGACATCTGAACAGACTTGGTGATTCAGATCAGCCTAGACGGAAGCGGGGTGGTACAGTGGTAACATACGTCTTCGAGAGGAAAGAGCCTGGGTTCAAACCCTGGGTGCGGTGGAGGGTATACACTACTGATGAGCTCCAACAAGAGCTAAGCTCGAGTCTGGTGTTTTCCATTGCAGGTTTGGTCGGATGACCTGAGGTTTGTGCGTGAAAGGTAGAGTCCAAAGGACAGTCAGCCAATAATATATATATATATATATATATATATATATATATATATATATATATATATATAGTTTAGTTCCATCGTACGACTGTCGACATTGTGCATCGATTGACGCTGAGCCAGGATTAGTCCTTAAGGATGCATATCCATAGCGATTTCCACACGTCCATTCTGTATTCTCGGTTATCTAATTGGCTTGAACGCCACTCAAATGAGTTCTACAAAAAAAACAGCCCCTAAAACGCTGGACCCTTATTCACGATTGACAGTTATCCAGACCGGTCGAGTGATACGTGACTTTCGTCCAGTTAACCAGGTATTGACCTTTGCTATTTAATGGACAATTAATTGCTAAAAGATCTTCACGATTTCGCGTACCTGTTTTGTTCGGCAGAGCAGAAACCTTTGGTTAAGCAAAGCTGAGCTGTTCCGGCTGCACCGAATGAATCATTTCACGTTCCAGTTTTGGCTTCCCAAATTTTCTAATGGTGTGCTATCGATTCCGTTTTTGCATATGCACTCAAAAAATGCCTTTTCCCTCTCTCTCTCTCTCTCTCTCGTTCTTTCGGTTTTTCGTTTTCCAGTTTTGTCGCTTCCCCAAAACGTCTCAAATCAATCTTGTTCGACTCAACAGTTTTCATAGAAGGTCATTCTGCCCGAGTCGGAATCTACCCTGTTCGTTCGGTCAATCATTCTGAAGAATGTTCCGGCTCGTGGACGTTGGGTCTTCTCCGCTCAGGTCCGTGTCAGTCGTTGCGACTAAAACGTTTGGGTCAATTTCTTTGCCAATTGGACAGCACATTCTACTTGTTCCTACCATCCGCTCCAGTGGATTCTTCACCTACAGTGGCTCCGTTCAATCAACGGCATCGTGTTTCCATAGCACTCGCTGCATTACACAGTGCCGAATCGATTCGTGTAAGAGTACAGACTGAGAAATCGTAGGTTTCCAGTTCTGTAAGAGAGATTTAGGACTTACCGTGCTCACAAAAAAGAACTCAACTTAGAGATAGCCAAATTGTTGTTCTCCACTCTGAAGTCGATGCGTTTCAGAGTCACTTAGGTGTCTTCGCGTTTTTATAATATAAATAAATATTTTACTTCCTTTGTTTTACATACAACAAAGCTAAATAACTCCTCGAGTCGGACTGCATCCAATTAAAGACTACCGAGAGGAAGACACCACGAATCTATGTCAGATATGTAGACGATACGTTTGCAATTCTGAAATCAGAACACAGGCATGACTTTCTACAATGTCTCAATAATCAGTCTACCTCAATTCAATTCACAATGGAGACTGAGAGCACTGAGAGAGTCATCAGTTTCCTTGACTGTCGACTACAAGTAAACAACTCCCGTAGGTTTACAGTGAGCATTCACAGGAAACCTACACATTCCGACAGATATCTTGACTTTAACTCAGCCCATCCACAATGCATAAAACGGGCACTCGTATCGTCACTAGTCAACAGAGTCGACAAATTGTGCAACGACGGTGTCACTCATAAACAGGAAATGCAACGCTTACACACGGTTCTTCAAAAAAACAACTACCCACGAAGACTAATAACCGATGTGTTAAGAAACAAGTCAGCAACACACGACGAGAAGGACGTAAACTGGCTAACCTCCGTTGGTATCCCGTACAGATCGGGCACATCGGAGGCAATCAGGAAAGTGCTTGGTGCGTATGGTGTTCGCGTTTTCTTCCGAATAGATAATACGTTGCGACGCCATCTCACAAGAACCAATGCCTCTCAACACATACACGAACAGAACAACTGTGTTTACATGATCAACTGCAAAGAATGCCCCGCTCAGTACATTGGGCAAACATGCAGACAGGTCAAAACCAGAATCGCAGAACACAAAAATAAAGAAAAATGCAGACCGAGGGACCAAATGGCTTTAAGAAAGTTAGAACGGGACTCTGCAATCGCACTTCATGCCATATCCGAAAACCACACCATCGACTACGAAAACACCAGAATCCTCCAAGGTGGGTTCCGTACGTACACCGAACGTCTCTACGCGGAGGCTCTGGCAATTAACGCCCACCAATCGTGTCTCAATCGCAACGATGGGGCAGAGATTTCAAGTATATGGATGGCACTTACGACGCGGATGGATAAACACCAAAACGGGTCATAGCACCTTGTTGACCTCAAATGACCCCACTAACACGGACACATAGTATGGACGGAGATTCAACCCACCCACCCACCCCTTACACTAAAACAACATCACAAACACACAGACCAACACACGAACACACTGTGACTAACACCCAATTGCTCTAAGTTATTATTCCAGTTTCATTCGGTTGTAAAAACCAGTCTTGAAAAAGGTTACCCGTGGTGACCGATACGTCGACAACCTACCAACGATCTCGACTACGCTGTGTTATTGAGCAATAAAATTCTACCATAACATTTCACATGGCGCATCGATTTTTCGATACACCGATTTCGGTTCTGACACATGAAGCTATCTGACTCTGTTAATCAAATCAGTTGGCATTTTCCAGTTTGCAGTTAGTCTTTGTGATCTTGTTTCTTCCAAATTAGAACTACTGGTGTGAACGTCGTCGTGTTTCGTTTGGCACATGTTGGTCCTATAGCCCGAACCAGAATGATCCACAGCTTTCGCAGCGCACGACCACTTTTGCACGCAACAGCAAACTGGATGATTGGACCAGTTGGTCTTCCCCCTACTGTACTCGACCCACAAATCCAACTGCTTCGTCTAACACACACCAGCACTGTCGTTCTCCAAATTCCGAGGGACCAGACTGGCTTGTGCACACAAGTGCAACAGCACGTTTTCTTCAGTTGGCTGACCCAAGCGGAGCGCCCACATTCTGGCACTCTGATCAGGAGACAAGCACTGGCGGCAAAGAATTCAGTACCGATAGTGGTGATTCCGGTGACTCGAGTTTTACTTCCGGGAGGACTTTTTTTGATGATTTCCTTCACCAGCGTCCAGCCACTGGATTCTCTGGCGAATGCTATGATTCGTCTCGGTTCAAGTCATCTACAAATGGTAATTCAGGTACTTATCCCTCTGTCATTTGACCTGCGAAATCTAGAATTTAGGCGAAAAACCTCCAGTAGAAAAAATGTCACTGTGCGGAAATATATCTACAAATTGGTTACTGGCAACTTCATTCTGGTCGTCTTTGATGTTCCATCAGTCTATTAGTGGACTTATTTTTCACTTTTGATTGGAGAAATATTTACCAGTGTCATCGATGTGACGCTATAGTGTAGTCAAAAAATAGAATAGCTGAAGTCCAGGTCATCTGAACGTTCCGCAATGAATTGCTATCTTCGAGCATTATTTTGTTTTTTCTTGGACAGAACCGCAGTGTTACCTAACAATAAAAGATTTTAAGGTTATCGCACAACTAAATGATCTTATCAGTCTCATAAACGTCCACACTCACACTAACAATGAACTCTGCATTACACAGCGCCTCCTAAATCATTTTTATTGCGATATTGGCACCTTATCTGTTCTCAAATCGATAGATGAGTATAAACATAAATGTTATTATTCTTTAATATTCTGTGTCTTTAGAATCGGTTGATATGGGAACTCAGCACAGTGAAAGAGTGCTAACCCGTTGTAAAAGTGCAAACACTGAAAAGTTGAGAACTGCTGCTTCTACACTGGACTTTATGGCTGTTTTAGGTGGAATTCATCACCTGGTTCTTTGCGTTGACCACAGTGCGGACAGTGTAAATATCGTTACTTTACTGTTCAGTTGTTCAAAATTAAAAGACATTCCGGAGATCAACGATCACTTGATCACAGAAACGTGTCTTTATTTGTATAATTCGCTGTATAATATATATATATATATATATATATATATATATATATATATATATATATTCACTGATAAATCTGTACAAAGTACAGAAGCGTGATGCCATGCAAAAACGTAAAGCATAATAATAAACATGCAGATTCACGGAAAAATCTTTCGGGAGTTCGAAGATAATTTGTCACAACATAACCTCCACAAAGCACGACTTTGACAGGCACAAAGCCATGTCATGGTTTGGTCTCCACGTTGTCACTTCTGTTTCACGTAAGCCTGTGAGCTGAATACTACCCGGTAGCCCAGACCGAAATAGGGGGTTGACTTAAGAGGTCCGACCACGAGCCTTTGACCGGAATGTCTAACTTACAGGGCAGTAGTTTGACATGAGGATCTCGTAGCCCTCTGGAAACATGTGACAGACTTCTCAGTTCATACGTCCTTCGGATGAGGCCAGACATCCTGGGTGCGCAGTACACATCGCCGCCCCAGAGGCCGGTGAGCATAGTGTTGTACACCTGATACACCGCACGTGGTTGGCTTGGAATCACGGTTTAGCCATCTCCCCTGGACTGAATATCAGTCACTTAACCCCTTGGAAATCGCCGGCCATTCGCTTTTGTGCTCTCAATTTAGTGGGCACACCTCCGCCATGAGAAAGCAGTGAGTAGGATTTTCCCAGTAGAGGCTGTTTGAGACGCGCGGTCATTTGGGAGCATTTCGAGAGTTGTTCTGGGCAAGTAGCCATCTCGGAGCCCGAGACATCCACCTCCGACCATAAGGAGGTATGCTGAGGTGCATAACAACCACGCAAACCGTTTGTACACATTAAAACAATTGTGGACGCTATTGGTATCATTCCTTCGCGAAGAAAACATCTCAAAAGATTAGATGCATTTTAATGGGATGAGGGTTATTGTTTTGTCTCGTGACCTTTTTCCCAGTGGTAACCGGCAATGAATTATTTTGTGCACATTGGTTAGCTGTGTGCTTTTCTTATATTCACTAGGTTGCCATCGTAACGCTTAGTTATTCTTGTCTTGTTAGCTGCCTTATTCACCATTGTTTTTGTGACCGATCTAACTGGGATTAGCATTCCACCCAGCTCCGAATTAATTTTCTTCATTGGACAATTTATTTGACAATGCATGGCTAGGCGGTTGCCACGGGTAACTGAACACATGACCACCATAATATTTAAGTCTAAAATTCTGAAGGCCATAGACTTTGTCTCTGATTCTCGTTCTTAGCGAAATTTGATGACGAGATACAACTTCTCTGGCTATTTATCATCAAAAGGAGACAAACAATTGGAGTGCCTGATGTTTTCCCTCCCTGATTAGATAAAAATTCTGCATGCATTTCATTCCATATTTTGGTTTATCTAACTCGAAAATTCATTTTTACTGGCTCACGATAACGCATACCTCATGAAATCCAAACTTTTGACCATGCATACCAGTTGAACCTGCCTCATCTCTGCAATGCGGCTAGTTTTAATCAGGTAGTCATCTGACTACCTACTGCCAATTCCAATTACAGTAGATGCCAATGATGGACACCTGGAAAATGGGATAAAGCGAAATTGATAGGAATAGCGTGTATGCGGTCGATTTTGACCGCCGATGGCCGACTGATATACCTCCATGGCTACGAGGTTCTAACCTGGCCACCTGGAGTTAGATTTTGATGGTTTACAATAATCTGCCATTGTCCAACTCGTTACCAAGCATAACGTATTGGAGTGGAACCTTATTTAGTTCACCACCCTAATCCTTTGGTCATAGTTACCAGTTATCCCTGAAGGTTTAGTGGACCTCTAAGACTGCATGATATATGCCCCTTCCACCATACTTAAGCATATTTTGTTGTCGGATTTGATTTGCGAATCATCAAGTGGAAACTGTTATTCCTTCACTCGATCAAACTGCTTACAGTCGTCTTTTTAGTGCAGTTTGAATGTTTAAAGTCTTATTGCATATCCGCGCCGAAAAGAGTGTGGACGAACTCCGCGGTCAAGTAATGGAGCAGGTTATTACGTTCGCTTTGAAATCTCAAGCACCGACACTACGTAACTATTATTTGCTTCTTGAACTACGCGCCTCAGAATCCGCTTTGTCCTCATTCAGTTCGGTTCAGACAACCGTTAACCGGTTACTGGTTGCAGTGATTTTGGTATCTTTCCGCGGGAGCCTCAACCGAAAATAATTAAAGAGACAAAAGTATGAGAAGAGTAGTAGAAGCACTACAAGTCACACCTGTAAGTCGATCGAGAAAGTTTGTAGATACACTGATCGCGATACCGAGCCATGTCCTCCAGGGCATCTTACCACTGAGTGGATGGGGGTCTCTTGGACCTCACCCAGGAAGTCTAACATGCCCCACATGGTCAAATCCACAGGTTAGACTTTTCATACCTTCCATGTCATGGACTGCCCATCCTTACTCGTCTTCCGACCGTTGCACGCCTCAGCGAACAATGTGCGCCGAGGAATCCTGTCTGGGGACATGCGCAACACACGTCCCGACCATCTTAGCCTGATGAATTCAGGTATTTCATCTAATGATTTGATTCGTGAACCCAAGACTCTCCATCGAACCTCAGCATTGTTTGTGCGGTGTTTCCACCAGATTCTGGCAGTTATAAAAAAATGGTATTCAAATGCCAACAATCTTCGTATATGGTCCACTCGCAGTGGTCATGTTTCTGAACCATACAGAAGCACAGGCCTGATAGATAAACGGATGTCATGTCGACACTACAGATAGCTCGGATTGGCAAATGCTAAACGCGCCTCCTGTATGCGCAAATACACTTCATCCAATATTCGACCTTCAGATGGAATGTAGCTGCGCAGATAAGCGAACTTGTCTACCAGGTGTATAGTTTGCTCAGATACTGAAAGGTCTGATGTAGGACCAACCCAATCCTGTAACAGCACCTTGTACTTTAAGAGTGCAAAACACATAGCGGACATTGCTGCACAGTCGTTCGAGCTGTCCGCGGAAGCTCACAATCTACTTAAATCTAAAGTCCGAAGAACAGTGTAGTCTGCATATTCACATTTCGTCTCTTTTCCACCCGGAAAACGTTCAGTGCCTCTATCCTCGCTTAACGAGAGGATCATATCAATCATATAGTTAAAGACAGATGGAGAAACGGACAACCCTGACACTCACCACTTCTCGTGAGGAACTCAAGTGAAAGATGATCTTGTCCGAACTAGGATTCGGATATTCATGTGCAAGGACTTTATGATGGAAATGATTTTCTCTGATACACCCTTTAACAAGAGCCAGCATCAGAGAACTGTGCGATCGACTGAGTCGAAGGCCGTTCTTAGATTATAAACACTGGGATAATGAACCTACGGAAGGTGTCTGTGTCTAACTTTGTCGATGAGTGAAAAGTGATCAATATAACCTTTACGAGGTCTAAACTAGACTAGACTTTGCGCGATCACTGTTCGCAAGTGTTAAGTAGGCGGTAGACGATAATACCAGCGAACGGTTTAGATGTGATGTTCGTCAGACTTATTCCTCTGTGGTTTGCACAGGAGAACCGGTCACCTTTCATCCCTTCGATCGATTCGCAAACCCCTTGCTTTGTGGACCGGTATTTATAATGAGACTGAATAGGTGGCGGCTGTTGCCGATCACCGTAGACTTTTTTCACCTTCTTGCACTTCGCAGTCCATCAGTGCGCACACTTGTTTCTCAGGCTGTCAACCAGTTGGCGTCTAAGGCATCATTGTGCCTCATCGTATTTGTAATTTGGAGGAGTCTATTTGGGAGTTTTTATCAGTTTGATTGAAGATGCAGATATCCATCGTTTTTGTTTTTGTTTGGTTCTTGGTCCTTGGGTTGGATGGGCAACCCCAAATCGGGCCTCCGTGATCTCTGTCCATCGTTCATCTGGTTCCTGGCCATTGGACTACATAGATGACCTCGTGGATAATTCCGTTTGGAAAACAAATCAATGGTTATCGTCCAGCAGCAACTAAAGAGGGCCGTTGCCTTTGACCTTGATCCGGCCACCGACGAGACGTAGGCTGAAGATCACGCTACTAGGAGCGTGATCGGTGTCCACAAACGTGGGCCGAATTGATCGGCAGTTTTGAATTGGACCAATAGCATTGTGGTTGACCTGAGTCCAACTTTGTGAAGGCGCAGGACGCCAAGTTTGTCCGATGCACCCATTGGAGCAAGCGGAACGTGCAAGAGGCAACATCTTCCCGGCCGGGGCTGCCTATTTTAGACGGACGATAACTGCTCAATGAAGTGCAATAAATTCTCCCACCGTCAAGAGAAACCCCAGGCAGTCCGCTTCTACGTCCACACAGTAGGGGTTTCTTGACCTGCAAACTGTTTCACTCTATGTTTTTTTCGCAGATGTAGTTCCAGTCATATTTCTTTGCATTTGTATGGTCGCAGTTCGGGGAAAGCGTAGCCAATTCAGAGAAATCCAACCACCAGAACAAGGTCGATCCCTAAAGTTTTACGATACTGGATTATGAAGTGAACAACTTTACAAACATAAAAAACCTCAAGTGGGAAATCACGAGAATTCAAAAACGAGAGCCAAAGTCACGACGTGGTAAAACAATCACGTCCAAAAAAAGTAATCGCGCGTTGAACGCGAACAAAGGTTCACACTACCATACATCAAAAATGTCTCTGAAACAACTGCAAGATTGCTTCAATCCCAAGACATATCAGTTGCCCACAGACCAACCAAACCCATGAGAAAACTCATATCAAAACCAAAAGAACAACCTAAAACCGAAGAAAGAAGAAGCGTTATAAACAAAGTCAAGTCTATGGACTGAGACAAATGCTACATCGGTCAAACCGGAAGAAAAGTTGCCACTCGAATGCACGGGCATAAACTGGCCACGAATAGACATGACCCATTCTCTCTCATATCCTTCCATGAGGATCAAGAAGAACGCAAGTTTAATCTGGACGACGGTAGAATTTTGTATCAAGCAACCACGAGGCACGCAAGGGAGTTTTTGGAAGCCTGGTACTCTTCAAACAACTCAGTCAATAGACATATTGAACTGGATCACGTGTACAGTCGGATGAAGAACAGATAGTTGAACTAATCAAGAACGTCAGAAGTGGAATCAGTGGATCAAAATCATTCAATCCGTATTATTGAATCTGAGTTTTTTTACACTCATACATCATCGGATTTGACTCGCCGAGAATTCAAATATCAAAAATGGAAACAACACCACAAAGCGAAAGAATTCAAGCTCACCAAACGGGACGTCAACCATCAAAGGTCAAAGGTCAAGTTCTCAGAAGCGAAGCCGAAAAACAAACGTCGAGCCTGGGGCACAACGTCTTCTACGAAGCTCAAGGTCAGGACTAATGACAAACCTATAAATATAAGAGATCACTACCAACAGCGCACATGCACTGGTGATGAAACGTTTGCGATCTAAACTCCAAGCTCAGCGATCAGAACATTATAGAAGACGTTCGGGTGCGGCTGGCGAACGTGTCTCCTATCGGGTCTAGCAGCGAATACCAACGATATCCCCTCTATCGGACGAATAGAGAAGACGTAAGTCGGTTTGCAGATGCGAGGTGTATTCTATATATCGTGGCACCGAAACAGTACCGATACGAGAAATACACCGAACGGAAAACGGAACGAAACGCGACGGCTGTGCTGAGAGCGAACCGCGAGCGAACGAACGAAAGTGAAAGTGGTTTGAAACGAGGTCGACGGAAACCTCGGAAAAGTCAGTCCAGTAAAACGTAGGCAACCGGAGAACACTGAGGTCAATGTCAAACGTCAGAAAAGATCGTGGAGAAAATAGATCCAAAATGGTGTCCAGAAAATAGTCATTTTCTCAAAACGATCGAGGTCACTACAGCAGCCCCCCGCTAGAAAGCACGGAAAGCTTTCGAAAAAAAAAATGTCAAGGAGGACATGGCATACAAACGGTATTCGTGTGCGCGAATGCGTGCAAAATACGTGAATGTAGCTGTGCTGTAGGATGCTGACGGGCAAAATCCGTGGTATGCAGGAACCGTAGGATGGTGGTCGAGCGTAAACCAGATTCGTTGCCAATGACGTCGGTTGCGTAAATCGTCATCAAGGTGTGCCACACCAATAACGTCCAGTGTCGGGTAACCGTTAACCAATATGATATCCGGAAGCCAAATCGATAGGTTCGTAAATGGGCAGGAACGAGAACGACAAGGCCGATCCAGAATGCAAACGTTGGTGCCAAAATTCTCCAGATTTCGTGGGACCAGCGAAGCGTACCATATGGCGAGGTTCCATGAAACAAAAAGAAACGAAAAACTGGTGTAGCAACCGCAATGGACTTGACTAGAATACAGTAATAACTAATGAGGTATGTTAAATCGTGTCGAAACGATAAACACGAAAGTTATTACTGCGAAGTGCAATGGTTAAGATCGTGTTTGACCTAGTCGCGAAAACGTGCTGGGCAAACGATCTTCCGACCGGAACGTGAGACGGGAGCCTCATTCACGGACGGGTGCGTAGGCGTGCTCTGCTGACTTGAACGTGAGACAGTATTCTCATTCGAGGACGTAGCAGGGCCAACTGGCTGCTGACTTGAACGTGAGACGATAGCCTCATTCGAAGTCGTAGCAGTACCAACTGGGTGCTGTCCTGAACGTGAGACGATAGCCTCATTCGAAGTCGTAGCAGGCAACGCTAACTGCAGACCTTGACGTGACACGGAAGTGTCGTCAACAGGCGGTGCAGGGTTAACATCGAATCTCATGTCAGCGGGCGACACGCTATCATCAACGTACGCGGCTTTGAGACGATCGATGCTAACGGTATCGACGCGACCGTGTCGATCAACCTTAAAGGTCTTATCGTGACGAGAAATCACGCGAAATGGACCTTCGTAAGGCTGTTGTAATGGTTTCCGTACCGAATCAACACGAATGAATACATGCGAACAAGTTTCGAGTTCGGTCGGAACAAAAACCTGTCGTCGCTGCATTCGAGTCTGCGCCGGAGCGAGATTTTGCATGTACGTAGACAAACGATGAACGTAAGTCTGTACGGCAAGTGAATCTGTACTCCGTGGCGTAAAGAATTCCCCAGGCAGTCGTAATGTCGTGCCGTAGACAAGCTCTGCGGCGGAACATTGGATATCTGCCTTTATGCAAGTCCTGATACCAAGCAGAACTAGCGGTAACGTTTCGTACCAGTCGGGGCTCTCGTGTGCTCTAAGGGCCGCTTTGAGTTGGCGATGAAAACGTTCGACTAAACCATTCGATGCCGGATGGTACGCGGTCGTGCGAATGCGTTCCGTACCCAGCATGTGAGTTAATGAAGAGAATAGATCGGACTCAAATTGTTGCCCTCGATCGGTAGTGATTGTGGAAGGACAACCATATGAAGCTATCCATCGTTCTATCAGATGTCGAGCCACTGATTCGGCCGTGACGATAGAGATGGGAATAGCCTCGGGCCACCTCGTAAATCTATCGATGCACGTTAGTAAATAGGTATACCCGTGTGATGGGGTCAATGGACCCACAATGTCTACGTGAATATGATCGAAGCGAGCATCAGGCGTAGCAAAAGTACCGATAGGCGAAGCTACGTGCCTATGCACTTTAGATCGTTGACATTGTAGACACTGTTTTGCCCACATACGAACATCTTTATTCATGGACGGCCAGACGTATCGTGCAGCTACTAATCGGAGACTGGCTGCGATGCCTGAATGTGAGAGTCCATGAAGGGTATCGAACACGAGACGTCGATATGCAGAGGGTACGACTGGTCGAGGTATACCAGTAGACATGTCGCAGAGTATAGTCCCAGCACTGGTGGCTAGAGGTACGGACTGACACTGTAGCGACGATGACTGAGCTGCTTCCATACATGAAGAATCCTGTGCCTGTGCGGCAGCCATGGCAGGGATGTCTAAAACCGGAGATTTAATGGCATTAAGCGGAATGCGCGACAAAGCATCTGCAACGCAGTTCGACTCACCTTTAACGTGTCGAAGGTCAGTCGTGAACTGAGAAATATAGTCTAAATGTCTGACTTCTCGTGGAGAGTAACGATCAGACTTAGTATGCAATGCATACGTCAGAGGCTTATGGTCTGTAAAGAGGATGAAATATCGACCCTCGACTGCATGGCGGAAGTGCTTAACGGCATTATATGCAGCCAGCAGTTCGCGACCAAAAGCACTATATTTGGTTTCCGTGGGATTGAGGCGTCGAGAGTAGAACTCTAATGGCTGCCATATCCCAGAAACAGACTGTTGCAGGACCGCTCCGATGGCAAAGTCGGATGCATCCACCGCTATGCTTAGCGTGGCGGATGGAACTGGGTGCATGAGGAGCGTGGTCTGAGCTAATGTCGCCTTAATCTCCGAAAACGCTACGCGTGCGGCATCCGTAAGCGACAACTTACGTGGATTGCCACGAAGTAGGTCAGTTAATGGAAGCAAACGTTCAGCAGCATGGGGTATGAAACGACGATAAAAGTTAACTAACCCCAAAAATGCCTTGAGCTCCTTGATTGAGGACGGTACGGCGTAATCTAAAATAGCGCGCACTTTATCCTCGCAAGGCTTAATACCCTCTCGAGTGATCTTGTGGCCGAGGAACACAAGTTCCGGTTTGCCAAGCTCACATTTATCAGGATTGACTACTATTCGATGTTCGGACAAACGTTGAAATAGTAGCGTCAAATGTTGGAAATGTTCATCTACGCTCGACGATGCGATTAGCAAGTCATCGATATAGACGTGAACAAATTCCAAGTCTCGTGTAATGCTATCGATAAACCTCTGGAATGTCTGAGCAGCATTTCGCAAACCAAAAGGCATACGTAGGAACTCAAACAAACCAAAAGGAGTCGTGACAGCGGTTTTCTCGACATCTTCAGCGGCGACTGGGATCTGGTGATAGGCTCGCACCAAATCGATCTTGGAAAATACAGTCGTGCCGTGAAGTGATGCCGTGATGTCGTGTATGTGGGGTATCGGATAACTATCGTAACGGGTAACCGAATTTAGTGCGCGATAGTCGCCACATGGTCGCCAGCTAACGCCATCTTTCTTAAGAACCATGTGTAGAGGTGAGGCCCATGGACTGTGAGAAGGACGAACAATACCTTTAGAAAGTAAAGTGTCAAACTCACGTTTGGCGAAAACCAATTTGTCCGGTGCCAGTCGGCGAGGTCGTGCCGTGACTGGTGGTCCGTTAGTGACAATGTGGTGTGCCACACGATCGGTCACTGTCTCTATCTCTTCAAATGGTTTAGTCAATATGGGGAATTTAATAAACAAAGACTGAAAATCGTGCGGGATGTTAGAAAACAATCCTGTGATTCGGTGTGCATCTGTTCGAGCTGCAGTACCCGTAAATTTAATGTCCGACGAAGGATCGATAAGCTGCAGCCTACGTGAATCAACAAGTAATTCATAGTGCTGCAGAAAATCGATTCCCAGTATGCCTGTGGGAACATCCGCAAGAATGAACGTCCACAGATACCGTCGTCGTGGTCCCAGGTTGACCGCAAGTTGTCTCGTGCCGTAGGTAGGAATGGAGGAACCATTCGCCGCTGACAGCCGAAGCAGAGAAGCTCGTGGCTTGTCTTTACCAACCGGCAAGACAGAAACTTGGGCCCCAGTGTCGACTAGGAACCTAGCATTAGTGCACGAATCATGCACGTAAAATAAACGGCCAACCTGAGACTGATTGCCGGCGAGTACGGCCGCTTCTACTCGCCGGCAGTGGCGTTTCCCGCCGCGTATGAACACGGCTGTCTGCACCTACGGGCGGCTGGTCCGAAAACGCGATGGAACCAACAAAAGCCGCTGGTAGGATGATCGGGTTTGGATGAGGCAGGTGAGGCGGATTCACGGCGGACGTGGGCAGTGGAGGGCGCCCGTCCGTGCCGTTGTTTACGTGGGCTACTGCGAGGTGTAGGTATTTCGACTCTGTCCTTGAAGGACAGGCGGCGCTGGATGGATCGAGAGTGCCGAGGCCTCTCCGGCGATTCATCCAGGTCGACACCCCTAGGATTTCGCGATGTCGTGGCAATGAGGGGATTAGCCCCACTGCCGACACGTGCGACGATTTTGTCAGCCACGGCGGCTGCTCGTTCCAAGGACGAGTCCTCGAGGAGAGCAGTAACGGTGGTCTGAACGTGGAAGGGTAGAGAATCCAACCACAGTTCCTTAACTATCTCCGAATCCTTATCGGCGGGCCCTGCCAAAGACCGGAGATGAGCTAGGTGGCGGCTGGGTTTAGTATCACCTATGGGGTGCCGTGCTAGTAGCTGACGTAGCCGTTCCTCCCGAGAAGGAAGGAAATGTTGTAGTATAGCCTCCTTAAGCCGATCGTACGGCTGCACTTGAGGAGGATTTAATACCAAATCCCTCACCGAGGCGATAACATCACCTGGAATAGCCTCTAAGGCATAGGAAAATCGTTGGCGTTGGCCAACAATCCTACGTGCCTCAAACTGCAGCTCTAAGGCTGCAAACCAAACCTCTGGATCATGGGGGATAAACGCCACTGGTTTAAAGGCAACCGCAGACAGAGTGAGATCTGTGTCGAGCTGCGCCTTATCCTCTGACATGGCTACGTTGCGATAATATATCGTAAAAAATATATATCGTGCAACGAAAGGAGGACGTGAAACAGCGATAAATCACAGACTCACCGAGCGGGCGAATAATCCAGGAGGTTCTGGAAGTTCTCGGGCTCACCAATATAGAAGACGTTCGGGTGCGGCTGGCGAACGTGTCTCCTATCGGGTCTAGCAGCGAATACCAACGATATCCCCTCTATCGGACGAATAGAGAAGACGTAAGTCGGTTTGCAGATGCGAGGTGTATTCTATATATCGTGGCACCGAAACAGTACCGATACGAGAAATACACCGAACGGAAAACGGAACGAAACGCGACGGCTGTGCTGAGAGCGAACCGCGAGCGAACGAACGAAAGTGAAAGTGGTTTGAAACGAGGTCGACGGAAACCTCGGAAAAGTCAGTCCAGTAAAACGTAGGCAACCGGAGAACACTGAGGTCAATGTCAAACGTCAGAAAAGATCGTGGAGAAAATAGATCCAAAATGGTGTCCAGAAAATAGTCATTTTCTCAAAACGATCGAGGTCACTACAACATCATGACAACCAACAACGTGAGCTACAACCAACAAAAATATTTAGAACTATTGAGAACAAAGGTTCGTTAACCATTATAGAGGTGGGACAAAACAAACAAGATGTATATAATCTAGTAATTGGACAAGTTCGGGGTATTATAGTACTCTCAGGGATTTTTCCACATCTGACTGTTATACCGCTCACCTAAATCCGTCCGAGCCTAGCATTGTCAAAGGTTAGGAATTCAGGTACTAACTCTTCCTATCAACCTACGCTCTCCTGTCAGTGTATGTATCTACCGACGAAGTCCGGAATTCGCTCAGCTGTCCACTAGACATAACCACACACAATTCACTCGTGAAGTCAACGAATTGTCCCTTCGCAGCGATCTGCAATCCTCCTCTTGTCAACAGCTCACAATCATCACGAATCGTGAAATTAGTGTATGTAAGTGGTAAACACTGAGAATGTTGGACAAACGTGTTCAGGCGCGTGAGTGAGTGAGTGCACAGAGAAACAATCTCAATGTTCTTAATAGTTCTCGTAAATGTCAAGCCACTTGAAAACTCAAGATAGCGTTGTGGTATAGTGAAATTCGGCAGTAAAGATGAGATTTGTTTGCAACAGGAGCTATTCAACTCACTTGGGTATGTTTTTGTGTATAGTGTGTGTGGAATTTTTACCATATATAGAGTAGTTTGTGCAGTGTTGCTGTATCTTTCACGCTTTACAAGAGAGAATACAAATTATCATTTGGAAGGGTTCACAGTCATACAGGGATCCGGCTGTTTCCGAGACACCCTGCTGCGGAATCCATTTAGGTAATTCAACGATTATCCCGGCACCTCTGCGTTCTGCTTTTGATTCCTGCTTAGCAGTACCATCATGTCAAGGGCAAAAAGAATAGATGCATAAATTAAGAGAGGACAAAGTAACAACCGGAGATCATGAAGAAAACGAAGGAGATGGACGGCAACTATGCCATTGGCCGCTGCAGCCGGCCAGATTACTTGATGTTTCCAACGATCTGGTAGGTGAGTCTCCTGGTCCCCAACCTGGAAATCTCACGTCCTACTTGGCCAAGTCCACTGGTCAGGGTCTTCATACCTTTCTGCCATTTCATGGACTGACCACATCGACCTAAGAGACAAGCATATGCCGAGAAAGTCTGTCGGTGGGCAATCGTGACAAATGTCCCAGCCACCTTAACCTGTTTAAATTCAGTACCTCTTCCAGTAAATAACCTCACCCTACGCCTAACCTCAGCATTGTGGATACTGTGTTCCCGTCATATTCGAGCAGTGCTACGGAGGTATCGATGCTCAACTACCGATAGTCTTTGCCTATCTTGTATCATTAACGCCCATGTTTGTGAGTCGTATAAGAGAACAGATTTGACCGCAGCATGGTACACTCGACCCTTGTTAGACAATGGGATATCACACTGGCGCTACAGGTGATTGAGATTTTCAAAAGCCAAACGCACCTTCCGTGTACGGGATGACACTTCATCCGATATCTGTCCACCTGGTGAGATTTAACTGCTCAGGTAACCAGATTTATCTACTTCAGCTAGAGCTTCCTTCACCAACACAGGGTTTGGTGTAGAGCCAATCAAATCTTGCAGCAGCATTTTTCACTTTGAAGGCGCAAAACGCATCCCAAACATTACTAGACTGTTGTTTAGGCTATCTTAAAGAGCTTGCAACTTACCTTGATCTTCATTCAGAGGGATACCATCCTTCTAATCGAAGTCAGACAGTTTACTGCTTGAGCACTGACCGATGCCGCTTTTCTCACCCGAGGATTGGGATATCTCGCCTACAGCAAGCTTCCATGGACCGCTACTTATAATCAAACGGTAAAGGTTGCGACCGTTGCCATTTGAAGCACCCTTCTCCATTTCCCTACATTTCTTAGTTCATCATTTCTCAAGGTCATTCCTCAGGCTCTTAGTCCGTTGACGTCTCAGGAATTTAGGCACTTCATTGAATGTGGCATACGGGGGAAGGGAGGGGGGACGGATCTTCTAGTATCCACCAGTGTAACTGATGTACACGATATCCGTGGTTTGTGAGGTTATCCTTAATCTGTTTCCAGCGTTTATTTGAATTCCGGGTATCCGGTTGCTTCGTTAGCCATTTAGAAAGCTCTGCTGGGAAAACAAATTATCGATTAGGAGCACCTGTGTGGGACGGGTTGCTTTAGGGGTTGGGCAACGACGGGCGAAACATAAGCAGGAACGAGCACTTACCATGGTGTGACCTGAGTCCACAGGCGCAGACCGAAATGAACGACAATCTTCATTCGATCTACGCTAGCTGTTACCGATGACAACGTTGTGAAGACGTAGGAGGATGCCGTGTGAGTATAGGCCACTTCCGGTGGCAGTTTTTACTCACCGGAAACCATCTGTGTTCGGGGCACAGCTAGATCAGACGATTGCTGTTGTCATTGCGATCATCAGGGATAAACGAGCCTCCAGTGTGCCTTTCGGAATCCCGCCTACATCCAGCTTGGGCCTTGGAATATCTAACAGTCGCCATGACGTCCGTTGAGCGGGTGCGTTGAAGCAGCCGGGAGAAATTTCGATAGAATTCATCCTTGAACTGCTGTGGAAAAGGAAGCACAGAGCCATTAGAGTGAGGTACGCCAGACGGTTTAGTCAGTTTTTTCGATGTACATTTTGAGTCAACGGATGAATTGCATATCCGCCCTTCCACGAGCATTCACGGGGAAATTTATCCATCACCCCCCCCCCTTGTTTACCGACTAACCCCAGTATTTCTCTTTGGAATAGAACACTACATTAATGTGTCAGAACCGAGATCGGTTCGGAGTGTATCAAAAAATCGATGCGCGATGTGAAATGTAATGATAAAATTTGATTGTTCACAACCGGTTGTAAAGCCAGCCTTGAAAACGGTTGCCCGTAATGACCGAAACGTCGACAACCTGCCAACAATTCCGACTACGCTGTTATTAAACAATCAAATTTTGCCGGAACGCTACATTGTTTTTGCATAACGTTAGGTCGCAGATACCGCAGAACTAACAAAATCACTAATCGGTCCCATCATTTTTATTCTACGCGCATCAGAGGAATATCGAGCACAGGTTTTCACGTTATATTGTATTTTGTCCTACGGGTACACAGATGAAGTATGACATTATGCTCGAAGTACTTTTCACCGTACTGACCGGTGGTGATGCTCGAGCAGTATAGGCATCTATCAACTCTGAGCAACATTAAGTTCGAACCCACCGCTGCCAGTTAGACTTTTATTAGGCCGTATTACCCGGTCATCACCGTGCTCGTCACTACACTCGACTTATTGTTTAGAACCAAAAATGGTTCTTTGCCTCAAGTTTCAGATTCATGGTTGCTGATCGTAGTGGGTCTTTCAGATTGGGGGTTAACTGTTCCTTTCGTTACGCTTATGCACCGTGTCTCTTGTCGCCAGTACGGTTCAGCTACACAATCGACTGGATAATGCTGTTTTATCCGTGACTAATGAGAACAGTGCGCATGCAATCTTTTCACTAGGACACGAGTGAACAAATTTCGACAATTGAGCAAGCGCAGGCAGTACATCCGATTGGTGCGATCTAGCAAGACCGTCTAGTGCGGGGCAAAATGTGATTGGGTAATGAGGTTCTATCAGATCGTAGGTGCGTGCGTATATGTTAAGGTGGCAGCCAGTAAACATGGGCCGTAAATAATCGGCAAGTTATCGATCCAAACGTCGATAAAATCGCACAACAAATGCCTCAGGCGCCCATCGATCACTTTGGTATCCAGCTGCGCACCGATGCTTCTGTCATCGATTTGGAATTCTTAGACGTCATTGTCATCCCTGGGGACAGCCCGGCTGCCTCACAACCGGTTCCTAATCCCGTAGAATCCTTCAACAATTTGAGATGTTTTTCTGGCGCAGGCACTGACTCAATAACCCAGAGAAAACGAGGAACAAGATTGCTGCACATTCTTTCAGTACAATCGGTGATATACCATCCTGGTTAATTTTGAAAGGGCTTCTACATATATGTGGGCCCTAAACATGTATGCACGTTCCTTCTTTCTGCGTGGCTGTTTAAGACCTGGATAGGAAAAATGGTCGTGTCGTCCGTAAACAGTTCTGCACAGACAGCATTCATCATAGCAATAGTTCAAATTGCTCTTCATGATCGCAATGTTGATTGATCAGATTGCGAGAACAGGTAATTCTGACTTCGGAACCATTTGTAAGAGCTTCACGAGAGAATCTAAGTCAGATTCCCATCCTATATTTCCTTTCGTGGCTCTGTGTAAACAGTTCGCCAAACCCTAATACATAACCATACATGCTTAATATATTGAACTGGCGGACGCTGGGTAATACATAGGGAAATCTTGCTGTAGGCAGTCAAATTACAAATTAGTTCACTGTGGCGGATACCATGTGTTACCACAATTTGGGTGGCTAAACTTGAGCATCCAAATGCGAAAAGTCCGAAGCCTTCAGCGTGGCCTTGTAGCTAAGCTGGCAGAGCACGCAGTACTAAAGCGTGGGTGACAATCGTGCGTGGGTTCGAAGTCTGCCGGGGTCAATGGGCTTCAACATTTAAATCATTTCCAAAAGACTTTAATTACTAAATTTTAATTATGCTTTTCTAAGGACTGAACATTGATTGTATTTTCAGACTGCCTATTCATTACTTTTACTTTTTTGTGGTGAGCTCCTGCGAGAGGAAAAGCGAACTTCATGGATATCACGAATGGCACCTGACCACGAATGACGATCAGAGACGAGATCTAAGCCAAGTGAGATAGTTTTGATTTCACTTGCGAACGCCGTGGATAGCCCGGTATCCTAATCGCTCAACGTCCGATTTGACGGTGCTGATTCATGTTTCCAGCTCAAAACAGTGACGAGAAAATGCAAACACTGCATCGTTGTGATGAATACATCAATCCAAGCTGTGACTAATGCACTGTGATCCTTCCTCGTTCATCATTGTCAAAAAGCACATGAATGGTTTGAAAACATTGCCTCCATGTCGTGTACCCAAAAAGATGGGCATGATGCCTGTCAATCTGCTAACAAAGCTTTGTTCTGCATATTAAGTGGAGATTTCAGCAGGTGTGATGCAGTTTTTTTTACCCACTTATGTTTTACTGAACACTGAGAACTTTCCACCCGAATGGCTGCACTGCCGGATCTAATTTTTATAAGCAATAAAAACCTGGTCCGCGCAAAGCATCGCTCACTTATGAGGACTTCTAATCACACAATTATGGAAATTTCTCCTGCGATCTACAGCGAGAATAACCGCAAACTGTCTACACAGAGCCGCAATCACAAACGTAGGTAACGAAAAAATGTAACTCACATTCTCTCACGAGGTCCCTAGAAATTGTTGAGAAGTCAGAACTAACAATATTCTCGCACTCTGATCTATCCACATTCTGTGATCATGCTATAAAAGTTTTTAATGAAAAAGACTCAGCGTGATGCACGCTCAGTCAATACTATGCCGCAAAAACATGCAGAATTACAGAAATGCGAACCAGCTCGAAGAGGTACTTATTGAGTCACTCTTTACCTGTTAAGTGTATTGACGATGTAGCGTTTAGTACGTGTTCGGCTTCCGAGTTTGGACCGGCGGGATAGTTGGATACATTAAATGATATGGCTCGGCACCACGGCCATTCTCGTAGTTGCATTCGAGCTCTTCCTTCGTCTTCATAACTTCCACTTTAAACTTTCATTCCCACTTTTTAATCATCCACTCATTTTATCCTCGACGATGCTGCAAGGTGGCAGCCGAGAACAGAGTACAGAAATG
Source organism: Fasciola hepatica (assembly GCA_948099385.1). Taxonomy (NCBI): domain Eukaryota; kingdom Metazoa; phylum Platyhelminthes; class Trematoda; order Plagiorchiida; family Fasciolidae; genus Fasciola; species Fasciola hepatica. Next base: position 21,607,975 of record CANUEZ040000024.1, on the reverse strand, counting down.
CGAGGTCGAGGGTTGGAAAGACAGACAACTGTCTGGCACATCTTGGTCCAACGAATTTGTGCTTCCTATTCTGCAGAAAGGTGTCTCGGAAGTAGCCGAACGGTGTTCGACCCACTAATTCATTGTTGACCCTTCCAAATGTGGAGATTTATTTACCTCTTTTGAAACACGCTAGGAATTACACTTTTAAAGTACCATGGTGTAGTCCTAATGCGAGACTGGGTTCGGCCGAACCATATTTACACCATTTTTGCAAAAGTTAGGAAGCGTACCTCCTATGTATTCTGTTTTAAAACGTTCTGTATTCCGCTTTGTTTATTTAAACGTTTTGTATACGCTTGTATCCTTCCATACTGGCCTTAGCGATCCGTTGTTATCATTCGTGGTCTACTTGTAAAGGCTTTAAGCTCATCTCCATGTCTTTCAAGTATACTCCCGGATGCGGCGGTATACCGTGCGAATATGTTCTTTGTTTCTTCCTTTACTCCGGCTAGCTCCTTGAGAATAATAATCCGGCTTCATGGTGCCATGACCCTTAAGTTTCATAGGTGTTTGCTACAGGAGACTTCTCCGGTTCTTTTGGAAGTCTCATCTCTTGCCTTGAAACAGCCAAGTGCGGGCTGCAAGGCAGCATCCCGTTGATGCATAATTGTCGGTATCTCCCTAGGAGTTGGTTCGCCATTTGATTAATCATGGTAGCAAAACATTCCGATCTATGACATAAACTGTCTCGCAAGACTTCAGCTGATGTCGCACATCCACCTCATTGTGGATCTCGTCAAATGCTTTTTCAGTTCTTTTGTTTGATCTTATTAGAAACACGTTTTTGCTTACCCGTAAAGTACAGATGTTCTGTTTTACTTTATCTTTCGAGATTCTGAAAACAATCTTGATCATACTGTGTGAGTTGAGAGCCACGCTTCCTTGGTTTGTTTTAATGTTGTTTGATAGCTGGATGTTCACCTTTCTGGGGTACATAACGTATTTGTTTGACTTGAATCGTTATTTTTGTTTTCACCCATGAAATCAGTACTCAACTGAATTTTCTGTTCACTGTTTTATGACTCGGGTTTTTTTTTCGTTCACCAACTTCCTCGACTTTCAGGACACTGTGAAAACGAGTGGCGCACAGCCACAGTTCGTGATCAACGCTTTTTCATTCAACACAGTCAGGTTGTACCTGATACACTTCCCTACGTGCCAGCAGCGTTCCGGATTCTATCCTCGGTCTTTCGGATACGAGCGTAAGCATCGTGTTGTGGCGACGATGATATTGGTAATTCTGTTGATGGTGAGATAAGTTCGGTTGTGAGAAGAACGAATGGAAGATTTAGGGCTGACATCTGCTGAAACAAGCCGGTATCGCTCATCAGTTGCCTGTGTTTGATGCAAAGTGAAAAATGAAACATGACAAGGAAGAATAGAAGTGGGGCTGAACTGATTGACCAACAACTGCAATTCGAATGTCAGATAAGCTGTGCGTATGAAGTCAGTGACCTTGAGTTCAGACAGTAAAATGATACTCCACTGGACTGGTGTTATCAAGTGAAAAACTGAATGTGGCTTTTTACACTTGGAACAAGTGGGCAAATGAACACCGCGGCTGCTCACGTAGATCACATCACCAACCATGCTCGGTCATTAGACGAGGACCGAAATTATAAGATAAGCTAAAGGCGAGCACTATTTGCTAGAACATAATCTCTACAAGTCAAGTTAAGTAAATGCCTCAAGAACTCAGCAGAATGAATATTGAACTGCACGGATGGCCTCCATTCGGCTACCAGTAGAATTTTGGCATCCGAATTGCACACTCAGATGTGCCAGTGAACATCAACCGCATATATCCATGAATGGATAGATTTCACGTAACTTCACAGATTTGCCTCATTTTATAATCACTAACCCGTGACGACGTGACATTATAAATGCACTAGTATTGTTTCAGTCTTGTCTCATTAATTTTTGTGAACCTTTTTAGATAGGAAGTAAACACCTGTTTTTTAATTTTTCTTTAGTTAACTTTATTTTATTATGTAATAGTGGCACAATATTTCAGGCAAGTGAGTCGCAGCCGGTTAGAGGCTTCCGGTTGAGGAAATTGTCCGACAGCGGGATGAATTTTACTTGACTGTCAGTGATAAGTCCCTTCGTAGTAACGACTCTCTGCACCCCATTTTATTTATTGCTCATCAGTGACGCCCATTACTTGTCTGGCATAAACCTATGCATTGCCGTAAAATATCTTATTGCAGTATAGGGACAACCCACTGGGAGTGGCTGCAGCATGAACAAGGCAGATGAGATATAGAATCGGACATCGGTTCATCCTACTGTTATCGATCCATGTAACTCTTCTCCGTCATTATCTTTATTGTTATCCAAATTTGACAACAGTTTATCCGTAGTTTTATAGCAACATTCTTTATTACCTAACTGAATAAATCACGGATCACATATGCACAGACGATCAGAGTGAGAAAAACAGTCAAATAGACCTACTTGCTATGGGATTCGTGCCTCACATTGATGTCTGAGCGCGTGGCATTTTATCTCACACTCAATGATCTGGGCTGTTTCTGCCCTAACCGCCAAGCTCAGCCAGCGGGAGAGCTTTTGAGAATCTGCTTGTCTCAGAGGTTTCGGCCATCATACACGTTTAATTTTGCGTCTTAACACGTCTCTCACGGAACTGCAACGATACCTTAATCCGACTCCGGTGTATTTGTCACTAACGCGAAACACCAATGCACGATCACATAATGGGAAATCCACTTGCATCTTTTACATCCAGAAGTCCAACGCCGCGAGCCACAATCACGCCTGCGACAATTCGTTTACGGAGCACAATACTCGAATTGGGGCACCAAGTCTAAGTCGGTGCACAGGTTCCACGTAATCACAAGGCTGTGCCGTGGTGTCTAAATTGATCGTATTACATCAGCGTGATCTAAGCGAAACACGGTGTGTTGATTGTAACCAGCGAGGTTTGCTAATGTGGTCATTCGTTTGTCAGACTTAGTAAAAATGTATCCTATCACAAAAGTTTCTTTTGTTTTCAGACTCTTAAATCCGGATGGCACTGGGATTCTGGATGATGTAAGTTCTTTTTTTGGTCGTCATTATTTTGCGTATTCCGTTCTGCAATGTCGTCCCAGTGATTGGTCGCCTTTCGAAATGAGAGATTTTTCGCCGTTTTTCCTAACAGCTGCATCTCTGGCAATGGCCAAACGTTCATTGTCATCAGCTTCCAACCCTTCTATCCCTTGTTCAGATACACTTTCGCCCCTGATCACTCCCCAGTTAGCAGCTTCTATTTGGCCGCGACCCCTTTCCTGAAATATTGTCCTTTATACATAGTACAAAGAAGTAAAGAAGAAAATAGTTATATATATATATATATATATATATATATATATATATATATATCAGTTCACTTCAGATAACTACTTACCATGCAGTGAGTGCGATGGCTTTGTCTCCTATTTCCCAGCGGAAACCTAATTCGGGAATAATGAGAAAGAGCAGGAGTATGAAAGGAGCAATAAGAGAAGCACAAGTATTATTATCAGGTCGACAAAGAAAATTTATGGATACAGCAGCGTCACTGATCACCACACGCAGCCATGTTCTCAAACGTATATAATCACTGAGTGGGAGTGTCTCTTGGACCCCACCCAGGAAGTCTAACATGCCCCACATGGTCAAATCCACAGGTTAGACTTTTCATACCTTCTATGTCATGGACTGCCCATCCTTACTCGTCTTCCGACCGTTGCACGCCTCAGCGAACAATGTGCGCCGAGGAATCCTGTCTGGGGACATGCGCAACACACGTCCCAACCATCTTAGCCTGATGAATTCAGGTATTTCATCTAATGATTTGATTCGTGAACCCAAGACTCTCCATCGAACCTCAGCATTGTTTGTACGGCGTTTCCACCAGATTCTGGCAGTTATAACAAATTGGTATTCAAATACCAACAATCTTCGTATATGGTCCACTCGCAGTGGTCATGTTTCTGAACCATACAGAAGCACAGGCCTGATAGATAAACGGATGTCATGTCGACACTACAGATAGCTCGGATTGGCAAATGCTAAACGCGCCTCCTGTATGCGCAAATACACTTCATCCAATATTCGACCTTCAGATGGAATGCAACTGCGCAGATAAGCGAACTTGTCTACCAGGTGTATAGTTTGCTCAGATACTGAAAGGTCTGATGTAGGACCAACCCAATCCTGCAACAGTGCCTTGTACCTTAAGGGCGCGGAAGACATACCGGACATTGATACGCAGTTCGTGAAGCTATCTGGAAAAGCTCGCAAATTGCCTGGATCTTCACTGTCAGGAACTATATCGTTCGAATATCCAAGGTATAACACTTTTCCACTCGGGAAAAGTTCAATGCTACTATCGTCACCTGTCGAAAGCGCGGTCTCTGAGTCTATCGGTCACAGAGCTGAAACGGAAGGGAGGAAAGAGGCAACCGTGAAGTACACCACTTTTCATGGTGAACCCTGGTGAAGGACGACCGTAAGCCCGAGCTCGGCTTCGGCTGTTCGTATAAAGGGGCTTTATGATGGAAATGATTTTCTCTGATACACCCTTCAACAAGAGGCAGCACCAGAGAACTGTGCGATCGACTGAGTTGAAGCTCGTTTCTGGATTATAAACACGGGGATAGTTGGCCTATGGAGAGTGTGCCTATATCTGCATTCGTCAAAGAGTGAATAAGTGATCAATATAACCTCGACCAGGTCTAAACCCAACCAGACTGTCGCGCACGTTGAAAAAAATATCAACGAGCAGTTCAGATACGATGCTAATCAGACTTATTCCCTTGTGGTTTTCACCGGAGTACCTGCCGTCCTTGTCAATCGGTACGATCACGGGTTCAAGTCAACTCTTTGGAACTTGTTCCCTATCGCATACCAAATGACGGAGTTTTCTCACCCCCAGAAACGATTTTGAGACGAAGGCAACCCCTCCGGTTCAGTAGCCTTGTGTCCTGTAAGGTAGCTTTTTTCATGGAGAACCTGCGCTTTTGGCGGAAAATTGGTATCTTCAACCAGAGCTATACCCATCGTACTATTTAGCGAACCCAACATGGACAAAGACCATTTAAACTGGTTCTCAGAATGCTCCGCCCATCTAACCAGACGATGGCCCTGAGTTTAAATCAGTGATCCGTTCGCCCCATTTGATCAGTTCACTAAAGCCTAGCTTTCGTAGACCGCTATTTTTGATTGGACGGGATAGGCTGCGGCTGTTTCCGATAGCCCTAGCTTTTTCTGTCTCCCTACACTTCGCAATCCACCACTACTCACGATCGTGTCGCAGACTATGAATCAGTTGGCGTTTAAGGCATCATCGTATCTTGAACCCGGAGGAATCAATCTGCGAGCATCTAACAATATAACCGAAGATACAAGTGTCCATCGTTGCATGAGCGAAAATCTTGGGATTTGTTATAGAGGTCAGGCACATACTTATGAATGTGTACTTTCTGGTCTGACAGCCTACTCGTTTATCTGTCCCTCTGAGTTCACGCGATGCTCACAAAAGAGAAGGTCGCTCGGCGTGCAGTCGGAAGGTGAAAATCAAGTAAGTGGCGCTACGAGATAACCAAGATTTTGGTTTTTCAAGACGGACAGTGAGCAGACCGATCGATCGGTTCAGAAGTGCAAGTAATTATTGACGACGCACAGGGAGCGGGTGACCACGCAAAGGTGGTTCTAGCGCTCTCAGCCGCTTGTCTGAAAATCTCAAGTCTGTTCGATGTTGTTCAGCAGCTGTAATCGGTAACCTGTCGTGGGATCCAGCCTCCATCCACATTGGGCATCGTCGATTTCGATCAAGGAAGCCCACTGCTGTTCCTTTTCCTGACAGAAAGTAACCGAAAGTTGCGTTTCTAGTGGTCAATGAAGAGGCGCGCTTGGTGGGACGAACATTAAAAATGGATCATTTAAATCGGTGAATCAGTATTTTCGTTATTCAAGCATGGTCGTCGAGGCCTTCTTCAGCAATAACTCTGAAATTTATAAAAGTGGTCTGATAACAGCAACATTATTGCAGCACAATTGAGATTCAGTTGAATTCTTGGGAGCCATCTTGTGAGAGGGGACAAAGCGAGCTGGTATTTCTGGACGGCATCGTCTATGGTCAAGTTTACCTAGAAGTTGTGATGCGATCCGTCTTGGCTATCTCGACCCGGTCGAATATTTGTAGGGAGTTGAAGTTTGTCTTGAAGATGGAATGGGAACGTGTGCGACAAGATACTATCAGTCGATTGATAGCAAGCATGAATCAAGGGTTGGAAGCTGTTATATCATCCAGACGTGGTTCAAAACACCGTTTAACAATGATCACGCCAGTCTGTTAAAAAACTTCGATTTCAATAAAGGATTTCACTAATTTGCAATGTTTTTTACTATTTATGACGGTAGGAAGCGCTTTTCGGCGACTTGTGTACACATAAATTTGTTACTCAATTCACTTCCAAGAAGCCACCCAATGTCTAACTGCGAGACCGACCAACCGGTTGTCACGTGGGTTTTACGAACCCCATCTTGGCGTAAAAGAAGCTTGATTGTTATAACAGCTCGATAAGGAGTGCTGATGGAGACCAGTTGTGCACTAGAAATTTATGGTAAACGAATCGTTCATTGTGTATAATTGCATCTTTCGTAATGATCGCTTTCGTTTGTTCTTAACCTCAAGAAGATATTGTGTCAAAAGCAAGTAAATTCACTAAATTCGCTATATTCGCACACGTAGTGAATTAAGAACAACTTTTGATCTGTGTAGTTCGTTATAAACATCAGCGGTGTTTGCCGAGAGGCGGGCAATAACTTTCATCGTTTGTCACGTAGTGTTTCGTCTGCTGTTTCTGTTATCAGCAGAGCACGAGAAACCATACAGCGACAATGTTTCACGAAATGTGTACACAGTTTATGGGAAATATGCTCCCCGTCTACCTGTTTTTTGGTTTGAAGGTGTCCTCACCATCACGACTTGTTCAATAGGACTGACAGCAATGACTGTTAGCTGGTAATGGCGGCTAGTTTTTTACCTTTGTTTGGTAATGTCGGTGTAGTTTATTTCCCATCCACTTGTGTGTTTAGGTTCAACGGGAATACATGCTCCCTCGGTATGCACCGTGGACGAGATTGTTAACTTTTCGATTCAAAAGCAAAATGAGCGGGCATTGAGTTCATAACCAAGGCCTAGGTATTATGCTTATCTGGTCCTCATGGGTACTGGCTGACTGTGTGGAGCGGGCTTACTAAATGCCACGTGCTAATGCGGATCGCAGTGGATGTTTGTCTAATGATCTGTCATTGGATTCAGTGAACAGATCAAGCACTTCATTCTAACCGGTTTAGGTCCACGTCGGGCGTCAGATTGCTATTACGTTGAACCGAACTGGGCCCATTATAGAGTATTTTTTGGTCCTAAGTCAGTTTTCATGGAGTATCACCGCAGTTTTTTTTAAAGTTGTGTCATATCTTCACTACTCTCTTCCCACACAGTCTCTCACGGACACCGATATTTTCGGTGATTTTCCGTCACACTTCCCCCATTATCCGCGGTCACATGATGATTCGGACAATCGATCTACCCAAGCCAATACGTTGGACATGATTTTGTCCTATTTAGATCATTTGTGGACCGAGGCTGGTGAGCGTGACTTATTCGATCGCAATCATCGAGTCGCATTGAATCTGTTCGTCCCGGGTCGTGTTGATTTGGCCCGATCGGGCACTTCAGACCTCAGTTCTCATCGGTACTTGGCCGGTGTACTGTTATTTGAGAAGGATATGTGAGTATCTCTTGTCAGGTTATTGATTTTATTAATATTTTTAATTGTATACCGGAAGCGTTTCATGTATCTGAATCTTTCAACTAGAGGAGTCTACTGCTCTGAAACAGTAGAACCACATCAAATCCCAAATTTAAAGGAGATCACCGGCGTAGCACATTTTAGTTGCATGAGATTATTCCACTCAAGGAACGCACTACTGCTGATTTACAAAAGTTTGTGGGCGTTGCCTTTCTTTTGGTTGATGATGGTTAGGGGACAGTACAAAGTATGTTGGTACAGATCACCAGGGGGAGAATGGACAATGGTAGACTGCGTAGACGGCTACTTTATTCGTAAATGGGAATCCACTAACACCCAACTGTTTACTCAATCTGACCTACCGGGATTTTAATGGGGTCTTCATTCTGCGTCGTGGTCGCCGTTTGCCGGTATTGCAATGGGTTTTCGAGACTGCGGATTTTACCTCTTCTACTACTTATGTTCAGTTCTGTTCAGACAATTATTAACCATGCACTAGGTGTTTCGGCTTTGGTTACTATACCCTAGCGGCAACCTCAAAAGGAATTGATCGGGCGTTTGCAACTAAATCAAACCGAACTGACAAATCGGAAGAGCGAATATCAAAAGCAGATGAGCCAGTCAGTTTCGTGCAAATTCTGGTTGCGATCACCGGGAACCATACATATAGTCTCTGTTATACTCAGAACAGGTAGGTCTCTTAGATTTTATCCGGGAGGTGCAATACATTGTTGAATAGAAATCTAGGCTCATTAGTGATGGAGGTTCGCTAGGAGAAGAGAAACATTTGGCATTGCTTTATTAGTGTAAGGAGCTGTCAACACTGGACTACGAAGAGAAACGCTTAGTCCTTAGGTTTTATTTTCTTTATAATTACGCCTGATTTTCTACCCTACGAGGTGAATCTCATTAACTGATTTATCACGTTTAAGACGGCATCTTCTACGTACCTAGTCGTTCTATTCCAGACTGAGATATGCGCTTAAGAAAGCGGTGAAAAATATGTTGTTCAGGTTTGTAATGACTGGTTAGAAGTTTATGACTAGTCTGTAACCTAGTATCAACAGCCTTTTCAGCCTTTAAGATGTGACCAGTCAGTTCATAAACAGGTACCAACCATGGGTGGCGTATCAAACGTACAACGGTGTGCTCACCGGCATCTGTGGCGGGGAGGTGCACTGGACACCCAGGATGTTTGGCCTTATCCGCAGGGCGTATGTACTGAGCAATCATTCATCGGCCTCCAGTGGGTTACGGACCCCACGTTTCGTCCCGCTGCCTTGCGGGTTAAGCTTTGGACAGCTCAAAGCTCCGGTTGTGGATCCCTATGATAACCACCTGCTTTGGCTTGGGCAACCTGGCAGTATTGCGCCCACAAACAAGTCATGGACTCGAGCTGTATACCCCGTCCTCCCCGATTGTACCACGTTTTGTTTGACTTAGTCTAAAACCAGATGGATGTGACATTATATATATATATATATATATATATATATATATATATATATATATATATATATATATATATATATATATATATATATATATATATATATATATATATATATATATATATATATATATATATATAGACAGACTAACTAACATCGTGATCGATCAAAAATGGTTCCAGTTGTAGAGTCCTGTTCCTAACATCTAAGATGAACTCTATACCAATCGCATTGTACCAAGTCTATCAGCTGGCTTCGCAAAGCGGCTCATAGGCCTCGGGTGTGTCTTAAGATATGCCATTGACAGTGGACGAGTCAACAAGTTTACACCTTTGTGTGGCTGAACAGTGTTCCACTATTCATCAGTCTGAACCAGTAAGGGCAATGTGTGATGCCCATGATCCACTATAATTGACCCGCGTTTGATTACGAATGGACTTCTGAATTCACGAGCAGTCGTGTTCTGTTTCCATCTCTCTCGGTGTTTCTGAAAACTGGAAGACCGCATAAGGTCCGTAGGATGCACTAACGTTTTTGTGAGCTATCTAGCTACTGCTACTGTTCTCAGCAGTAGTATTAGACATTTGAAGCTCTAGAAGTGTACTCACTCCTGAAGAACTACTTCCTGTAGCTATCAAGTAATATGAACTAATGATGAGCTTGCTGCACATGTTCCATCCTTGTGAAACCGCGGAAAGTTACACGTACCTATTTCATTTTTCGGTAGCTGGTACTGATCACATGGAAAGTCTGCGGGGAGTCTTCCTACACTTTTTAATTGCACACAGCGGCATACTCCCTCAGGTTACTGTTTTCTCCGTTCGTGACTTTCTCTAAAGTAATCTCAAAATTTTCACTGTGGGACGAGTTACAGCATAGAACGCTTCATTATATCCTGTTTTGACGTGCTACGCACGATTATAACTCTCCGGATGCCCTCAGTGGAGCTATTCCATCATATGTTAAAAATCAAACGAACGGTTAGGGCAGTTATGTTCTTCATGGAGGGAAGGGTCAGTGTTCATCGACGTAGAATAAACACCCATTCCATTGTTGGTGTATTCGCATTTTTTCGTCAGCGATTACGTTGTTGGTGGATTCGTTTGGCTACTGCCTCGACTGTGTACGAAATGTCGCTTCTGATCTGATTCGTGAGGGTAACCGGAGATCGTTGGATGACCGTGAATGACTCATCAATATTCACCGAACACCCCGCAGTGACAATTTGTTCCACAATTGAACTCCAGGTGCCCTTCGTCACTCCTTTGTCCAGCCACGTTGTATGGTGTTTTCATATCCTCTTGATCAGCTGTCGCCTGGCACGACCGATGTAGCCGGCTCCATAAGAGCAAGTGAATTGGCAATTGTTCATATAAGTAATTGACAGAGGCTGTCAATCTGATATTGTTGATTTCGGCAGCATTTATTGCAGCCTAGACGGCCTCGAAAATTCGTCCCTGAAAAGGCTCACTAGAGACTTCATTTACAACGGTAAGAGTGATAAATAATTCCTTAGAAATGATGTCGATTTCACTCTTCGACGGGTTCTGTTCTGCTCAATAAACATACAGGGTATCCATTCTCTCGCAATGTGTTGAGAATCTTCTCCCGTCCAATTTATATTGTTTCATTCGAAAAAATCCTCCTTACCGGTGGACCTAAAGAGCATACTAAATTTCGTTTTTAGCATACGGGGATGACACTATGAAAGTTTGAATTCCTTCCAGTTCAGATGGGCACTGCTTTCAACTGCCCAATTTTTCTTACTCAAGAGTAGTACATCAAATAATGAAATACGTCCATTTTCTTCCGTTTCTATTGTGATGCGTGTAATTCTGTGCGTCTAGTTTAATCTAGCGAGAAACTGTTTAAGATTTGTCGACTTTTTCTACACTGCGAATGTGTAATCTAAGTAGCGATAGTAGATACCCGATTAGGAAGTTTTCTTATGCAGTTCCCGGTTTTCTAACTTCACCATGAAAATGTCTGCCAGCAATGGCCCGAGGATGACCTCATGGCCACTCCATCGATTTGGTGATATAAGTACACGTTGCACAGGAATTGAATAGTTAGTATGCACCGCAAAATCAGGTCCTTTTAAACAGGTGCACGGATTCCGATCCCAGATGGTGTTCCTGTACACTGCCAAAAAGCTCCTCCCTCCACTAAATAAGCTGTGGTTCTGAGGTTCCACCATCAGCTCGGTATATTTCTAACAAGCCCCACACAGTGGTATGTGTACGTCACACAGTCTACCGTTGTATGAGATTTGTTATGAAGTTCAGACGTACATTTGTGTATTTCACAGTCTGAAAGCCCATGCATCAGTCTGCTCTTTTAAGTTCACGTGATACTAGATGAGGGTCGTCCGGCACGCAATCAGAAGCTGGTAATCAGGGAAGTCACGCCACGAGATTACCAAGTTTTTGGTATTATAAGACGAACAGTGAACAGGCGGATCGGTCGGTTCAGCAATTGAAATTCATTATTTGGACCAATGAGTCAGTATTTTCATCGTTCAAGTATGGTCGTCCAAGGTATGTTGGGACACAAATCTCTGGAACTTATAACAGCGTTATGTTTCAGTTATCCGATTATCCCCACTGAGCACATTTTGAGAATACAGATTGACAAACAAGCTCGTTTTCATTGATTCATACTCATGGGACACGTTGGCGGAGATTGCACAGAGAAGATTATCAGGCGATATCAGCATAAGATTTCACGCAGCTAATCTTCGGATGTTGTCCCATTGCAGACTAGCAATGCTATTACAATTAAAATAATAAGATTCTGCAACCTAATTCTGTGTGTACTCATTCACTTTTCCTGTGGAACAATGTACATTGGCCGCACGACCAGGTGTTTCTCTGAACGTATCCGCGAACATCATCCTGCATAATTGAACGCTGGAGGAATTAAGTTGGTCACTAGCGCGGTCGTTTCACAGATAGCTCGATCCAATCACAGTAAACGTGTCCGAGGTTTTTCATGCTTTGTATAAGATCCGGAGTCGACAACCGAGGCCAGTCAAATGTCCCATCCTGGCCACAGCCGAGGCTGTCGGTATCCGCCTACACAACCCTCCTCTGTGTGCTCAAAAATAATTTGTGTGTGCTCTTAAGCTGTTCTGGCCCACATTGCACTCCTCAACAGACCACAGACCAGATAAAAACTGACATAATACAGAAGAAACAATCGACATCCGTATTACAATTTATTTTCTTTTTTTCACCAATAATTCGTATCACTTCTTATTTGTCTAATTCGCCCAGTTCCCTGTTCTAATATATTGTGATGTAATGGCATGAGTATAAATCACTGAAAATAAGCTTTTTCGCCAATCTGTATTCTCAAAAAAGTGGTATGATGACAGCAACAGCGCAACACAGTGGAGGTTTAGTGTCTGTCTGGTGAACTATCTGGTGAGACGGTCGGAACGAGCTAGTATTTCTGGACGGCTTTGTCACTGGTCAAGTTTGCCTAAAAGTCCTGATTCTACACATCTTTCCACTACTAATCACAACTGTTGAAGCGATTTCCCGGAACAATAAAGCGCCTGCATATCGTTCTCTTGCCGTACGCGAGTTTCATGCGCATCACGATGCAAGGACGCTCCCATGGCAGACTGGATCTCAATCTCGTTGAATTTAGTGGTATCATCTTGGGAAGAATGTGGATTAGAGATGGAAATATAAATCTCTGGGAGAGTTGAAGACTGTTTTCAAGGAGGAATGGGACCGTATGCCACAGGATACTATTAGACAGTTGATAGTAAGCATGACCCGACGGGTAAATGTTGTCATATTGCTCAAACTGAAAAATTGAACATTCGTATCCGAGCGTGCCGATTTTCGCTTCACATTTTCGCATGGTCTGTCGTCGTATAGGATTTATTGAGCGTTATATATTTAGTGCTGACGTTTCTTAGTTGGCCCCGAGTCCGACAACGGTGTACTTTGTTCACTAATATCGCGTCCATCCGAGGAGTTTCGAATTTTCATCTTAGCTACTGACAGTAATGGCAGTAGTTAGTTCTTGGTTTCCTCTCATGTCGGCCGGGAAAACCATAAGATTAATCACTTACAGTGAAGGTCCGCGACATCTGTATTTGATTCTTACTTTCAGAACTGTAATTGGTGACACCAAAGTGATTGCATAAGTATAATGATAACTCTAGTGGTGACGTTTCCATGAATATGAGCTCGTTTATTGTATCACCCACGACAACATCTACATGTGCTTACTCCAACAAATTCAATGAAGTATTTTTTTCATGGGTATCGGCAACCCGCCTGCGAGTCAGATCTGTGTATTTTGTCTCAAACCCGCGTCGAGAAAGTTTTCTGGGGTTACGGAAACTCAGCCTGGTCACATGCATTTGGAACGACGTTACGCTATCGAATATCGAACATCCGCTTCTTTAGTTTTCCGATTGTCAGGGGTGTAAAGCGACTATCCGCAATTGTCTAGTAATTTTTTCAGTCGAAACGGAAAAGCCCACTGTTAGTTCCAGTGGATTACGCAGTAGCAACAATATTTGTTTGCCGTTATTCACCTTTTCCTAGTTCCTTTTGTCCTTGTCCATACGGGTGTTGCATCTCAATTCCACCGATGATATCGGATAGTTCATTGATAACCTTTCCAACTGCCTCACTACATGTCTTGAGGAGTCTGTAATTCACAGCAGGCAACCTCCCTAAAATTAACTTACTGTTGTTAACCGTTTGGGGTTTTCTAAATCTTGTTCACATGCCAACACGCTACATTGTCTTTTTCCACTCAGCATCAGTTAACTATGCAAGTATTTCACTGTATGTAAAAGTGCCCCCATTAGCACTGTTGTTATTTCTACTGTGCTTCTTTGTCATCAAGTTCATTGTAAAAGCAGTTGTAGGAGCAACTCTTGATCCTGTCTGCAAATGTTATAAGTTTTTAAGCCTCTGTCTGTTGTCGGGAAAAGTGGAGATATCTCATGCTGCAGTAGATGAAAGGATCCACGCCAAAACGACAGTGACAAATGCGCACACATTTTTTAGGTAAAGTGTAGTGGCCTGGATCGCACATGAGTTACAATCCTTATGATGACCTTTATCACGCCTGAGCCGAGAACGATTGTTCATTCACTTCTCTAAGGCACAACACGTGCACTGAGTTGACCGCGTAACTGAGAAACGAAGCCCAGGATCGAGCCAGTAAAATGAAAAGGTTACTTGGACGTACTTCGACAACTTCGGTTGGTTCTGGCTAACACTCAATGAACTCCGTGACCAAAGTTTGAGGAAATAAAATAATGGGTCTGTGATTGATTTATCGTTTTTAAGAAGTACCGATACTGATTGACGGGAGAAGGTGATGGTTGAGGCGAGTGTATTAGGGTATGCGTCTTTGTGGGTGCATGTATGCTTGTGCGCACAAAGTACAACACACAAATGCACACACTGTGGTGAGATAATCTCGGGGCTAGTCGGATAAAGCCAGTCATTAGAGGACTTTATTGCACCGGACAGCGTGAGTGTGTATAACGAGAAAAAAACGTTTCAACGTTTAAACGTGAATGGGTGCAGTGACCTAACACTGAATAATGTGACTGCATTGCTAATCTGGACGAAGTTGTTGGATGAACAACGAACACAGGAAAAGTGTGTTGGGATGTGCGACTTGCTAATATTGAAGGGGTCGTAGAATATCTTCCGTTACTGGTTCGGGGGTGACAGTTAGAGAAGGACACATAGCCCTCCTTGGATCAGCAGAATGAATCCATGTTATCATTACCAGGATAGACGTAACTACCATTTGAAGGTTGGTTTGAGAAATTATCACATAGATTTGCGAAACTATCACATGTTTGGAAAATTATAAGTTAAACTCGAGGACCGAACGCATTGGTTGGTTTTCACATCGGTAAAGTGCATTCCATTGGTCAACTGGCCACAACCTCCTCGACCGACCATTGTCTGTTGTTACCGCCTGTCTTCCCACACTCATGCCATGCAAAAATGGCACAAACCTCATTCGTGCGGCTTGTTGCGCTCACGGACGGACGTCGATCCGGTCATATAACCAGAGCCAGAAAATCAAACTGTCCTCAGCCTATCAATGGAAACGACGGCACATTGCGTTAGATGCGTTTGGGCTAGGGAGAACTTTTCAATAGTCCGGTTGACGGAGTTGTGATGCTGGCTTCCGAATAAAATCAGTCTTCGATTCATCGAATTGATGTGGAGATGAAAATGTGTAAATTGATTTACTGTGTCGTGTTGGATAACAACTGGTTAGATTTTTGCTACCAATCCCCGGTAGAACGAACCATTTTTGAAGCTAATTAACAAATCTTGGTATCGGTCATCATGTCAAGCGGGCAACCCAACGCATTTTTACGCCTGGTATCAAATGCCAACTACTGCTATCGTTTTCAGTAGCATATATGGAAATCCCACCCTTCTGGGGTGGATCCACTTCCGATGAGCACACTGTGCAGCTGTTTTATTCTTGGTAAGATCTATCAGCAAGGTACATCAACCGGGATCCCACGAGGAATAGAACCCAAAGTGAACGACCGTGAGTTGAACACCTAAGTATTATCCTATCTGTGCTGGCTCTCAATGAGCTCGGTAAAGCAAGAACAACAATGTGGGCAGAATTGGTATCAGTCAATAATTTCGCGTGATCTCAATCAGCTGCTAATGCGCACTATATATAGTTACATTTGGTTTAAACGGTAGGCAATTTTACACATACAAATGAACGAACAGAAGGAGTTATTCGCGCTAAAGCTTGCGACATAATTGAGATCAGAAAAGGGAATGGGAGACAAATCAGGATGAGGTCACAGGTCACTATCGCTGTTTTGATTTGACTAGTGCTTTCAGGATCATCACAAGATCAAGAATTAAAAACTTGCTAAGGTTCACGGAAGAAGTAATCATTCACAGGACAAAGCCTGGACTGTGTATCCAGAAGACATTTGTTACACAACTTATGTTGCCGTAGTAGTGACCTGTGACGTCATCCTGATTTGTCTCCCATTCCCTTTTCTGATCTCAATTATGTCGCACGCTTTAGCGCGAATAACTCCTTCTGTTCGTCCATTTGTATGTGTAAAATTGTCTACCGTTTAAACTAAATGTAAATATATATAGTGCGCGTTAGCAGCTGATTGAGATCACGCGAAATTGATGACTGATACCAATTCTGCCCACATTGTTCTTCTCGCTCTACCGAAATGGGTCAAGAAGGAAGGATGTTTCACATACTCTGAATGATTTATTGAACGGCGTACGCTGGACTGAAGCACTTGTGGCGCCGATCCGATATTTCACTGGAGTTGAAAGGTCGTGTATACTGTGCCACTGTGCGTTCAGTTTTGTTGTATGGTTGCGAAACTTGGAGTCTGCGTGCTGAAGATATTCGTCGTCTTGAGGTTTTCGTCCATCGATGTTTACGTAGTATCGCTAGGATTGGGTGGAATAGCCGAGTAAGCAACGATGAGGTAAGAAAGCGAGTATTGGGTACTAATTCGGAGAACGTTCTGTCACAGCGTATCCAACTTAGTAGACTTCGTTGGTTGGGACATGTGTTACGTATGGCAAACACACGTCTACCGTACCGTGTCCTATTCTCCGCCCCTCCCAGGGAGTGGAAGAGACCACGTGGAGGTCAACAGATGACGTGGCAGCGAGGAATGAGAAAATGTACAGCAGACTTAGGAAAAGTAGGTGCTTCACGTCTTCGTGGTTGGGGTCCAAAAGATCCGTCTACCAGTTGGCTGGAGACACTGAAGGATATGGCAGCGAACCGCGAGCAGTGGCGATCGTGTTGTCACTTTCTGTCGAATCAGAATGTTTGATCGGTGTACGTTTGTACAGTTAGACTGTGTATTCCGTGTGTTGGCTACTAGGGCATTCTTTCCATTTCCCACCCATGTAGGTAAAGTCCCTGTCCATCTTGTATATTCATACTTTCTAATTCAACGTGCGACATGGCGAGAAAGGCAGTGGTCAGTGGGGCTTGCCCTACTGTTTAACGCTGTACGATGATGATGATGACGAAAGGACATAGTGCCCTTCCAGCACTGTTGACCTGGGAGGTCGATGCCAGTTCAACCGTTATAACCAGTTTACTCGCGATAAACTTACACATTCGGTAAAGTATCACCAAGAAAACTGTCAAATACGTGAAACTCGGTGTAATCACTTTGGTGTTGCCAACTTGACCTTTGAAGTTGTTGATCTTCGTGTCAAGGATATAGTCTGACGGTTTTCCGACTGACGTGAAAATATCAAAAGCCAACTAGCGTGATTGGTTCAAGTAGCCAATATAGATATTCGAAACACCCGGGAGACCCGGAATTATAGAATCATTTCAGAATAGGAATCCGTTGCATATTTTTTGGTAGACTTCTCGCAGAATGACTTCGCATCCTTCGATTTATTTTTGCCCTCATTAGTTTGGTCGGCAATGAGCTTTAGTTTGCAAGTTTGAAGAAGTAGTTAGCACCGTGATTGAGCCTAAATTCACTAAACTTATCGAAATTAAGTAGTTATTCCCTCATTCTATCTGCGATAGCGAAGGAGAAATGGCGTACAGAGGTTTTGACTGACAATGTTGTATTCATCAGAATAGACTGGTTTGTCCATTTGTATCCTAAAACATTATTACACTTGTTTTCTGATTACTCACTCGTCTTATCGAAATACAGGAAAGGTTTCTTCGACCTATTCCTTACAGCTGAATGGATTTGAATTTAATACATGTGATCAATCTTAATACTCACAGAATAATAATAAAAATACTATGAAGTCATTAGTTGTTTTGCACCGGTTCAGTTGTTTCACTTTGTCACTGAAATTCTCCCTCGAGATAATGTGAATGAAAAATGACTAGTTGTATGACAGACGGATTGTCCGTGCTCAAGGTTTATTCGCTTACGCATGAAGGACCTGCGACGGAGCAATGAGGCATAGTGTCAGGCTATATTTACGCACTAGTTGAGTGGTGCACATCGGGTTTGATCTCGCTGACTCAGAATCTAACTGTACGCTCCCTGGTTGTAATTGTGAGCTGTATCCGAGTTACAGTCAAGCCATACGGGAGTTGGACCGCGGGGTTCTCGGTCACATAGGCGTGACACTTTCTCATTAGTAAATTAATGTATCACGCATGTTTAATTCCACTTACTTTGGATCGCTTCGCTGGTCCTGTGGAACTAGCATTCTTCAGTTTTAATCCTTATTGCGAGTTCCCTCAGGAAGAATGCATCAAAGTTGACCAGATTAAAATACTTCAGCCGATTCATTTTCAGTTGACAAACTCGTGTTGTTTTTTCTCCCGTGATTTATCCTGATTTCTGGTAGTAACAAGAATTACATGTTGTCCATGTTGGTTTTATCCAATGCGCAACATCGCCACGAACTTGGAGCCGAACTAGATGCTGCATTTGAGGAGTTCCTCGTGCACGGCGAAAAGGCATTGGCATCCATTTTGGCTGGTGAGTCTTGTCTGCGACACATTAAGCTATCCTGTTTCATTAAACAATACAACCTACACCGCTTTCCGGTTTGAATGAATCACTTATTGCACAAACCTGCTTTATTGTTTCAAAAATATAAACGATACGAGAATGGAAACCCAAGCGCATGCATATTTGTTCTTCTCTCCGTTTGCGCTCTGCTAGTAGGATGATAACTAGCTTCCCGTCGAGTTTATTTTAGCTGCACCTGAATAATTCGCACTTACCATTCTGTGTGCAATAATTTTGAAGTATTATACAGGGGAAATGTTCTACTTATTCTTCGTTTAGAATTCCGAACATCTCTCAATCATCTCTAAAGGTGATTTTCCTCATTCCCTTTTAGTTATTGGGGTTATTGTTCTTATGAAATTGCCATTCGGCCGAGTGGCTTCAATATTATTTTTGTCACGCCAGAGCTTGAATCAGAAGTGCTGCCAATACCACAAATACATAAACGGGTAGCGTCGAGGAAAAGGTGAACAAAAACAAACTGTTTTTTCTTGGCTGTTTCACCGCACCCGTTTGTGTAGTTTTTTTGAATGCTTTATTCAATGCTTGAGGCCCCATGGTTTCCTGAGCCTGTCGTACAGCATTCACGCCACTAGCTTTGGCTCCGAGCCGTACCCCTCAACGTCTCAAACCAGCGACGATCGTCGTTCCTTGAACCCTAACTAAGGAGTCCGGATTCACCGCTGAAACCATTGTTGACGCCAGCTTCTTCCAACCATACTCAGGAAGCAGAAATAGCGCGGGGTTTGATAGAGGATGGATAGGCATGCGTAAAACATGTCCAATAACAACTCTATCTTGGAGACAGCGTTGAGTGCTTATTTCTGTCATGATGCGGCTATCCACACCCGACGGTACTCCCACCAGACGCTAGCTGTTCTTCGGAGACATCGGTGATCGAAAACTTGAAGTTACCGAACGTCTTCAGCATGGAGCGGTGAGGATTGTCAAACGTAGAGCAAAATACTGTGCACTGGGGCATTGTACACCTATTTGTTCAATGAAGGACTGATATTATGGTGGCACTACAAATGACCCTGGATCACAGAAGCCAGTCTGCTTTCGTTCTTGATGAACTGATCTCCTCACCAACACTACCTGCAGTTGCACTGTAACTACCGAGGCACAGACTTTTGCAATGTCTTGTTAGATGGGGCAAAGCACATATCATATCGGGACACCTCACTTGCTAAACAGTTCAAACACATCGCGTCACCTGTGCATTGTTACTCAGCTTGACGATATCAACGTACTGTAAGTTGTAAACTGTGTTCCCAGTGAAGTGTTCAGTTGCACTGGATAGAAGACTAGACAAGGCATTCTTTAAAACATTCTCTATGGCAAGGTTGAAAATAAATGGGAGTATGAGACATCCTCGTTGTACTCTACCGGAGACGAAAAGATTGGTAAAGCTGACTGTAGGCCCTAACCCGACCTGAGGTAGGACATTACAAATCTTTGAGGATAGACACATTTCTCAGGTACTCCATTTTTCAACGAACAGTTCAACAGTGCAGTCCTGTCGACAGAGTCGAAGGCCGCGCGAATGTCTAGGCACACGGTGATCATAGGGTGCCTACCGAAACACATGGACAGGTAATCGCACATCACGCAGGAAATTCAGTACGATCTGCAGTCTCTGTCATTTGTAGCTTATTGTGCTGTGTTCTTCCTGGGTCCTTGTATGAGACGAAGAGGTGGACGCCAGGTAGCGTACCGACGTTTCAGGCATCTGAAGATCGTACTATCGAGAAATAGGTGGTTGGTAGAGTACGGGGCTAGGAACCTGTCTCCGTTATCTGAACGGCAGGAATCTATCCCAATAGAGCATCCCAGACACACCTCATCCGGTGACAGTTGATCTACCCTAGCACTGATACCCTCTGATAAAGTGAAAATATCAACCAGGTTTGCTTTACCCAGGAGGCCATGCAGTTCCCGATAGAAATTGTCTTTAACTGCTTCTGGGCTACAATCAGTGGGTGCGTAAGCCGGTAAAACAAACTAATCGCGTTTATCGGAACGGCGACTGTTCACTTTGTATGAACGTCCAAGCTTAGTGCGCATAACCGACTGTGGACAGGGACCCACTCTAGCGGTGCGGCTTTGACCTTGGCAGTCAGAGCTGCACCGACGCCCGCATAGCCAGATGCTGCAGCCTAAGGGTCCACAGAAAGGCGCGGGTAAAATCGTGCAAAAGTATTGGAGTTCTGAGTGTGGGTTTCTTGAATACAACGCACATCGTCGGTATAGGTTTCGAACGTACAGGCCGAAGCGACCAACTTAAAGGGGCATTGAGGACGAAAAGAAGCATCGACCTGCTGATTAGACGGTATTTGGATATCAGTCGTGGTACAGGAAATAGAAATCAGGGCTGGACTCCTGCTTCGTGTACTGCAGGTATTACATGTGGCCAGGACTCCCGTCGGATAAGGATTACATGAGAGAGGAGCGATAAATTAAGAGGTGGGTAAAGAACGAGTTGTATGTGATGTGGGAGTGTTCACACAGGTTCGTGAAGCAAACATGAGAAGGCAACAAGTATTGTCGATATAGATCGTTTAGGGTGTTGTTGTTTGTTGTACTACTCGGCCGCCCAGTTCTGTGTAGCCGTTTTTGTTCCTGTTGTATTTCTAGCCTTTGCACAACCGAGTACGACTTGCAAGGCAGCAGGAATGTTCCGAACGAGCCGATGACCATTAATAGTTGATGCGCTCCATCTGACGTTTTAGAAGTTAGTACTTACCAGCTGGGAAACCTACCACATCCTCGAACACTTTCGCTGCTCGTTCACGATCGTTTATTCGATGAGCCTGAACTTCCCTTATTCACCAATAACCACCACACACTGGTGGCCGTCCTCCTATCCACGATCTGTGGATGCCCCAGTAGCGCAGCTCTACTCTGAATTCGGGAGGCACATTTTACATAAGGTCCTGTCTATTAGTGCAGTATTAACATCGTGGTTCACCAAATTCTTTTTTTTACTCCTGCATGTAGTTGCTGTTGACGGAGTGGGCGGAGAACATCGGTCCACGGGATACCTTGTTCAGAGCACATGTGGTTGGTTAAGAACGTTATCACTTCATCATGCGGTGATTGGTAAATAACCGTGTCATTATCTCGATGAGATCGGGGTTTCTTCAGTATGGAGCATTTCTTTTCTCTACACAAAGCTTTTCCAATTTGATGACAAACGGAATGATGTTCATGAGCTTTTCAGATTAAACGGTCAGCTCAATAAATTTACCTATTTAATCGAATAAATTAGTCGTGTTATTAGTGGCTCCGTTCGTTTCCAAAAACTAAATAAACCTTAACCTCAATGCACTTGTGTGTTTGGTTGTTTCCTTTATGATTTGCGCACTTTGCCCCGGTGGATTCTTCTCTGGATCGTGCTTCCAGTCCCCCCCAATGGATACTCATCCGCACGTGGCCAGTGTCGTATTATTTCCAATGGTCAGAATGCATTCGAACTTGCAACGAGACCACCCACCATCCTGTGATAGCCCTAAAAAATGGGAAGATCTGTCTCGCTGTTTTTGTTTCATTCACGAACAGTCTGCTGTTTTTTGGGGGATGGTTTTACTGATAACAATTTGTACACTTATCATTCATTTCGCGGTCAATTGCTCACGTGTACTGATTGTGTGGTCATTTGATATTAACAGTTCTCTGATCTGCTCAAATGGAAATAGCAATATTTATCTGTATATCATCATTCCTATCCTGTTCTGACAATCGCCTCAGAGATACGACGTTCGGTAGGCACATCTGCGTGTTTTTTTTTTCTAATTATATGTAGCCGTTCTTACCTGGACTGACTACTTGACCGTCCCATTTTAATAAAGGTTCCAACTCTCAGACTGGTACACGCCGTCTGACATCACCGTTCGAGGACCATTATTTGCAGGACGCGGTGAACAGTGCATTTCACTGGCTATACTACTGGATTATATTAAAGCCGATAGAGTCCGTGTATAGCTTTCATGTGGGATTCGGTCTCGTTTTGGGCATGCTACGCGCACTGGGTGTGGAGCCAAAATCGTCCATTCCGGTGGCCGAGCGTAGCCTCGAGCTTGAGGCCCTGTTTGTTGGTTCACCTGAATCGTTTGCTTCAGTGTGTCGGTCACTGTTAAACTTATCCTGGTGAGTATCTGTCAACTGCGATCGAATTTATCACTATCGACTGAGTGGTAAGTTTCACGTTATTGATTTTAGCTGAACTCGGTAGTATTTATGTATAGTTCTCGGACAAACTTTCCTTAAACCAGTTAAATAAATCTGATGAACCTGTCATTGCAACTCTTGACTAGCATCCAAATCCGGTTAAGTATAATTGGATAAAATAGTATAAGCCCCGATACGGTAAGACAGCGTCAAAGACCAAAGCTTATCCTTACATTCGGTACACATGATGGTGTCCAGTTTTATTTCTGGCTTATTCGAACCAAAATTAAATGCGGTAACTGCGGAGTTAGAAAATTCGGATTTTCTAGATCACACTTTGAACTTTGTCCGAGAAAATATGCCCTTACGTTGCTCTTGTCTGCCGAAAAAACAGCTGTTCCCGGTCGAAAACTTACTATGCCCTCCATGCATGTAGCAGTTTATCTATTTTTGAACATATGGCAATCAAATTGGTGCTCAGTTCGATACATGGATTTTCAATCGGCCCTGTTGCTTTTGCATTTAGGTTATCGTATTCCAGTCTTACGTTAACGTGGCAAGTGGCCCCGGAAACGCTTATTCAGCATCCAAAAATGTTCACGGAGCTGTTAAATCTGCAAGCAGCCAGTGAATGTTCGTTACAATGATCTCGTCATAGATTTCGCGCGCGGCCTCTCCTCAACAGATCTTCGATGTTTATGCACACACTACTGAATCTCAATTTCAGCGCCTGTTACGGGACCCTGTGTGCAAGAATATCAAATAAACATTCCACTTGCTTGTTTCTATACGCTTTCTGTGTACTTAGTGAACAGTAGTGCAGAGCGAATTTATGATTTTACGATGCAATCAAATCCTTCTATTGAATATTACAATAAAGAAGTTGGTATTTGGTCCAAGCTGAACGATGTTTTGAAAACTCCCTACGTATCCAAATTTTATAAATCGAATTGTTCACGTTGAAAATTTCCCGGTCTGCTATCTTCATACACTAGTTGACCAGTGTGAGTAGATTTTAAGAGTGAATTCCCTGAGCACTGACAGAGTGGGTTCTAATCAGTTTATTTTTAGCTCCTTCAAGGTGTGTTCGTCTGTGGAAATGCACACTCCTTTATTGTACAATGTCAACGACAATCACGAATTGTTTAGCTATGAGAGTGAATAAGAACGAGTTAAGTAATTTCTAACGGCAGAAGGAACATCGAGGCGATCGTAAGACTAGAACAGTTGATGAAATGATGTGTACAATCCCTCACTTGAGGGAGTAGATTCTGTAATATTTCGTCTGCGCTTGTCAGATGGCATTTCATTCTGAGCCAATCTGTCAGCCTACCTATATACAATGGTTAAGAGAGGTATTTCCGATCAACGTTCGTCAAAGAACTTAACGAGAAAGTGCTGTGAAGTACCAACTGTGTGTATTCCGAGGGGGATCTAAGTAAAATGGAAAGCCACACTAGACTTACACTGAAGTGCGTCGGAAGAAGCGCTTTCAGGTACCGCGTGCTCGAAAAGTACAGTGAAGCAGGGGGCAGATGGGGGATGGTCAGTTCAGCGGTACAATGTTTTTCAGTTTCGGTACGTTACTAAACGACGAAAATTGACCGAAATCTGAATAAAGTGAAAAGTTTCTAGCCAGTTGGCAGGACCAGGTGAGGTAAACGCCTTTGGTACGCCCTATAACTGCCACACATCTATCTAATAGCCCTGCGGTTTGGACACCTGAAATTGAACAAACTTGTCACTTTTTGACCAGCCAACTGAATACCGCGTTATTTGGGCTGGAAGCCCTTTGTGACTAGATTTACAGGACTTCATTTCCTACCGGTGGTTGTTTGTGAGCCGATTCGGCACACCCCTTTTTCTGGCCGAACTCACTGTCGGCGGCTTGCCTAACCGATTTACTTGGACTCTCAAATCTAGAATGTCCTCAGCTAGGAAGGTAGTTATTTCGGTGTATTGAGTGAGGATGGCGTTGGAGTATTCACTTCGCTACTACTTGTGTGCCTGGCTGAGTGTTTCAATGCACAAGAAGACCAGTCAGCATCTGCACCTTGAGCCTTTTGTTCAACTCAATATTAAATCAACTTCCCTCGTCTCACGTTTTTAGTGATGCCTTGATAGTGTTTGGCATGCGCTGATCTTAGTGGTACCTTTTGCGCTTATCGTCAGTTCAGCGACTTTGCCATGGCGCTTCAATAAACCCGCTCGTCAGTCCTTCCTATTAGTGTGGACCCCCTGTCCGTAATTACGACGATCGGCACGATGCAAACACGGTAACCAGGATAGCGCTTCCCACGATTCGTGAGAAAGAGAAGGCAGTCGGGAGTGGAAATATTTGTCACGTATTTTCGAGGGGAGCGGGCAAGACCAACGATCAGGTGCACACGGTGCTTGGAACTCAACGTTCAGTTGAACAGTAATCCACGTCTGATAAATGAACAAAGTGAAATCCTGCTATACCTGCACAATGATGTGACCTGAAAGATCTTCCGGTTTCCGAACATGCAGACCTTAACTCTTGAGGAGCTGAAGTAACATCAGAAAAAGCATGCAGTGGAAGGTAAATTTGAGACCCCGATTGCAGCAGAAGTAAGAGTGCTTTTGGGGGTCGTCGGTAACGAGTTCAAGGACCCACGGCAACTCGCCTAAACGAGTTTTGTAGTTCAGTTTTTGTCGTCGAGATTGCCATCACACTCGAATTTTTGGATACTTATGTTATTTTATACCAATTGTCTCACGATTCACTTGTTGCCCACTGCTTTCTGTGCAGCTCGATCGATTGTCCATTTCTTTGCAGTGCTAAATTCGCTGCTGGAACACCAATACCCAAAGCAGGGATAACCGATGAGGTAATGAAGCGTGAAAATGGTTAGGTTCATGTGCGCATAAAAAGACGGAACAAACTGCCTTTGCGCTCCATCAAAGTTATACGTTTTGGCGTGTTTTATTAGATGATGAACAGATGCCGCCACTTTCAGCAGTTGCGAATCGCACGATGTTTCGCTTGTTTTGCTATTTCCGGGGCCTTTCTAACCCAACCGTAGACCGCGCGAATTCCGTCGGCAAGAGAGAGCACCGATAGAGTTTGAGGTGTATTGTCGGTCCAATTGAACTGACAGGTCTGAGAAGGCGAGCTAGCTAGAGTCTTGAAGTAGTTAAGGGGTGCGACACCTGAGCCCAAATGTCCCCGGTTCTTGTATCTATTTTCCTTTCTCCGGTGCCACCGAGCTGGAATGGCAAAACTCGAGAACAAGAGGACAACCATTTTCACAAAAGTGACATTAGAATAAAGATACATGTTTGCCATGTAGTACATGAGTCCGACAATATGAATATGGATACATCAATATATCACTAGTTTTGTTGTTTTAAAATTTACACAGAAGAGTGGTTTGCAAATACATTCGTAAGAGGAAGGAGAATGGATCTATTTATAACTGCGTGCATGTACAAGTATATAGGATTGAACACGAGACCTGAAGACATGAGGGAGAATAATCGACGAGGGGGCGATCGGAGAATTGGCTGGCGTTGGCAATAGTCCTAACCAGTTGTCTAGTCTGGCCTTAAATACCTCTTTTGAGGAGGCATTCACTACCTCCTGTGGAAGGCTATTCTATAGAAGTATTATCCGGGACGAGAAGAAATGTTGTCTAATGAAGTTACGTGGACTGGGTTTGAAGAGTTTCCTCGTGTGTCCTCGCAGGGTCTCCAAGTTCGGACGAGTGAGAAACTGATCCACTATGCCCGTTAGGAATAGGTCTCCCCTAATACGGCGTGTCTCAAGAGGGTAGAGATTGAGTGATATTAAACGAATCGGTTAGGGGGTCAAACGTAGGCCATGTACCATTTTGGTCGCTTTCCGCTGAATCCGCTCCAAGATGTTCCGATCTCTGACGAGGCCAGTGTGTACTATCTGGCTGCCGTATTCTAAAAGGTCGAACATAGATCCCATATATAAGATGAAAGTCCTCCTTGAAAATCATCGGAAAAATTCGTCCAATAAGGTTTAGGATCCGAAAGGCAATTTTACTAGCTACCTCTTGGTTGGAGGAGAATGAGAGATTACTGCGCAGCGAGAGACCGAGGATCTTGTATTGATTCACTATTTGGATTTGTGTGTACCCACTTATCTTGAAGAGACGGGCCGGAGCACTGCCAAATGACATGTTTGCACATTTGTCATCATTTATTGGAAGGCTCCAGTCAGCTGACCAACGTTTGACAGAGTCAATGGCTCACTGCATAGCATTTGCGTCCGTGTCCCAGATTGTGACGTCATCTGCGTACATCGCTTCGCTAACCGGAACCACGACAGGGAGGTCGTTGATGTAAATGAGGAGTAGGAGAGGACCGAGGACAAAGCCCTGAGGGACTCCTATATCGGTGGGTGCGGGTTGAGACCGAGACGTATACACACGAACCGAAAACGTTCGGTTTTTTAAAAAGGTCTCAATCAGGGACAGTAGGCGACCGGAGATGCCGTGCATCCTGCGTTTGTACAGAAGCGGAATATGCAGGACACTATCGAAGGCTCTGGCGAAATCCATGAATGCGGCATGGGATATCTTGCCATCATCGTGGGCCTGTGTCAGGCTATCCATAGCGGTCAGCATATTGGTGATGCATGACCTGCCAGGAAGGAAGCCATGTTGGGCTGGAGACGGTAAACTACTGTCGCTCGAGTGTGTCAAGATTTAGCGTTTTACGGTGCTGTTGAAGACTTTGCTAGTGACACTGGTGAGGCTTGTTGGCCTATAACTTCCGGGAAGGTGTCGATCTCCTTTCTTATAAATTTGGACAATTACAGCATGCTTCCGTGAATTTGGAAATCTTCCGTTGCTTATGCACTGTTGAAAGAGCGTAGAGTATGATGCTGCAAGAATGGAGGCCGATCGTTGAAGAATGCGAGGATGAACTTCGTCCGGTCCCATCGAGTTGAACAGGTTAAGTTTGTTAAGCCCTTCCACTTCTACGTAAGACACCATGAAGTGCTCCAATGGGGAGACTAGCTGTTTTGGATGAAGGGATGGATGTCCACACGCAAGCACTACTTTTGTGCTAAAAGCCGACATAAAATGAGATCTGAAAACTTCTGCTACCTCAAAAGCGGAGGTGGCAGGAGAGCCACCAGAGAGCGACAGCGCGAGTGCTGAGGACCCTGATTCACGATTGCGACACAAGCATTTATAGAGAAAAGAGCGGTTCGTATGTGTCCGGTCTAAGATTTCTTTCTGTAGTTTCTTGAATTGTTCCTTAATCTTGGATTTACAAAGATTCCGGACGCATCTGAAAGCTTCTGCATCCGCCGGAAGGGATGTGGCCCGGAACTTGGCAAACAGCTGAGAGCGTTTGTCGAGAAGGCGTTTAATTTATGGTGGCAGATGTGCTTTACCCTTAGGGATCTGCCGGATTCTAGGCACATGTAGAATATTCGCCTTCAGAACACATCGCTGTAGTAGCCTGTTGCGTTCTTCTATGTCTATGTTGTCAGATATGTCGCTTAGTTCGCTTCTGATGTAAGACCTCATCATCTGGAAATCCGTTCGCTTGAACGAGCGAGCTAGTCTGTATGGGGAAAATATAGCTGACCACTTCAATATGTAGTCGAAAGAAAGGGCTTCGTGGTCGCTCTTACCTAGTGGTGGTAGAAGATTGACAACATCTACGCTATGTTTGGAATCGGTTACGATCAGATCTAGAAGTGATGAGCTTTGACCCGTTCTAAACCCGGTGGGATGGGCCACGAGATGTGTCCGGGATGGCCCGGCCAGTAGATCTACTAATGCCTTACCATAATGGCTGTCAGTGCTAAGGCTTTTCCCCGTCCACTCCGGGGGCGTGGAGTCCCCCATAAGAAAAAGGTGACTAAAAGAGTGAAATGTTTTGAGGGTTTTCAGAAACTCTACCATCAAGAGTGAACCTGCCTATGATGTAGAAGGGGAGCGGTAAATCACATCCAGAAGTGAAGTTGTGAAGAGGCAGAAGTGAAAGATTACCCACAAAGAGTCCGTCATGGCTGACGAAATATATCGAGGGCAGACGCCCGGCACGTCCTCTTCCTGAATCATGACGGAGAAGGGAGTAACCCGGTACTCGTACTTCACTTTCTTGATAGTCTGGTGTGAGCCAGGTCTTCGTGATGGCAATGATGTGGGGTTTCGTGTCTGTTGCTAATTATCTCAGCTCCAGAATTTGGTTCACTAGACTGAGACAATTTGTATACAGGAATTTTAGTGCCTGCTCACTAGAAACAGAAGAAATTCTAACAGGAAGGGGTTTATGGTCTGCAGAGTAGGTGTCCTCATAGAGACCGGTGCCGACATAAACGGGGGTGTCTGAGGTACCCAGCTCAGCAGATAAGAGGGCAAATTGCCCTCTAGTGGACGGGGTTGAGATGCTCCTGTGCGAAAATGGCTATGTTGTAGGAGTCGATTACTGTGTGGGCCATGTGGAGCGAAGTAGTTTCCAATAAATGGTTTCCCTTTCTTATCCGCCATAGGTTGGGCTCCTT
Organism: Fasciola hepatica; assembly: GCA_948099385.1. NCBI lineage: Eukaryota > Metazoa > Platyhelminthes > Trematoda > Plagiorchiida > Fasciolidae > Fasciola > Fasciola hepatica. The sequence goes on along the minus strand of CANUEZ040000024.1, from coordinate 21,578,464 downwards.
TTTCAGATGTTTTGTAAGAATGGGAGTGGGATGACCCAAGAACACCTTCCCGTTGGCTGGTTTTAAACGTTGGTTGAAACTGAGGCGTTCTCCGTATGTTCTTCATCTGTTTTTTTAAACTTAGGTTGCCTTGGATAGTTGCTTCAGGAGCATCCTTACTTTCCCCAAGGCCATTCGTATTGGGTGAGCTGGAGGCCACTAAGGTTGATAAGAGATTTGGAACAACTGTAGACCGTAGTGTCCGCAGCGAAATCTGACTCACCGAGATCCCCAGAGTCCGATTGTCCTGTGGTTTCAAGTCTAGTTAGACAGACCACTGGAGACACTTGCAATCTGGGGTCCACCATTACGGACGGGGCAATCCTCGGCTTTGTCACCGGACGAGCGTGCAATGGGTGGTCACGTGCTACGCCACACACCCAAGGATAGGACCTTTTAATCATCGTTTTTGCGCGATCAGGCTGGTGACCGGTTCCTTAGAAGAGAATTCCAGGATTAAACCCGATATATGTGCCTTTTGGAGATGAGCCAGGAGCATTTGGCAGGTTTTGGAGGCGACTCCTCGAGTGTTGTAATTATATTTACTCCTAGATGCGTTGAATTTGTTTCTCTTTGAGATCTGCCCCGTATAATTACTCGTTTGGATCTGGCTGCCGAAGCTTACAATTTTCTCGCGGTATTTAAAATTACTTGTTCTGATACCGCTAAAGCTTGGTTAGCAGCCGATATGGGGAAAGTGGTTGTGATTAAAGTTTCAAGACCGACTATCCCCGCTTCGAGGGCTGCTATCCTTGTCCTCAGCTCTTCCTCATCCACGGCCTCTGAAGAGCCCCTGAGGATGGGGCTAGGACACGGCCTGCCGTCTAATAAGCTCTCATTCTGGCTCATGGGTATGGTCTCATCATTGCAGGTGACGTCAGACATTTTACTAGTGAAAATGGGCAAACTAAGGAATACAGAAGTGGGAAAAACTACAGGGTGTACCACCCAAACGAGACTTCAATCAAGACGGCAGGGAAATCAAGAATTTGAAGGTACCGCTCAGGGCCAGTTCAGAGTCGAACCGGAGAGTCGGTGATACGCCACGATTCCAAAGCGAGCGGAACGAGATCTGGCCAAGAGCCCTAGCCGCAAAATATTAGTTCAGTTAAACAAACATCACTCAGACAGTTAGTCCCTTACTTGGGGTGAATGTAATTATTGAAAACACGAAAAGCGAACAAGCTCGTTTTCGGTAACATCATCCACCAGCACAACTAAGTCGCTGGCGGATTCTTCACCCAATGCCAAACTTGCTTGGGGGACTTTCATTAGTCACGCCGTAACTAACGTCACGGCTCAGTTAAGACTGATCGGTGACTCCACACACATTCACAACAATAATTACATTAACTGAATAACCTCATTTCATCATACATAAAAAAACACGAATAGCGAACAAGCTCGTTTTCGGTAACATCATCCTCGTGGTTAATACAGTTACATTTATAGGTTAGGAATGCATAAATTATGAACAACGTCTGTGTGCTAAAGTGTGACTGGATAGTCATCGAAGTTGGTGTTGCGTAGTTAAGACAGATGGGAGGGGAAATGTTGTTGTTTCGTGTTTGGAAAAGAGACCAGTGAAACAATCAACATGGGTTTCGGGGATTATCCATTTCCGGTTTCAACCAAAGGGTCAATGTATGAGTCTCACTGAGCTCCAGGGTCGGATTCGGATAGCGACCAGGGTAGTTGGAGTGCCTTAACAAAACGTTTCTGAGAAAAAAGCGATGGATTAAATAATCTGATGTCCACAGCCTCTGCCGTTGCTAGATGTTGTTTTCGAGCGACTTTCGGCGCGGTCATAGGGACTCTGTAGACTATTTTGAACGGGTCGTCGTTTACGTGATGTCCAGTGTCCGCAAGGTGCACCACAATTGCACTGGTGATGGATTTTCTGTTTCCTGTCGACAACCAAGTTGGTTTGTGCTCTTTGATCCTTTGTGATAGCTTTCGTGTCTTTCTACCTATATAGCTTGGCGAACATGAGCAAACAAACGAATAGGTTAGTGTGGATGAGGTGAGGATAGGTAACTTTTCTTTTAGGTTCGTCGAGACTGGTGAGGTGGGCACGTATTGTGGCAGCGGGAAAGGTGCGAACGACTGTCTTTTCCAAGCGTCTTATTGGTAACTCGCTCTTGCCATCTCCTTTGGAAGAGAGATGAATGTATAAATCTTTCTTCTTAACGGCCACCAACGCTTTTCTCGTTGCCCTTTCTGCTATTTCCTTCTGAATGAAGCTCTCGGGGTATCCGTTATCCAATAGCGCTTGCTTCAAAATGTCTAGATCTTCACTCGCCGTCCCATTCGCACACGGGCTGCGAGTGATAGAATAAGGTTACTCTTACTCCCGATAGATACAAAGCTGGCGAAATCGGTGTACTGGCCTGTCCACGTTGGTTTGTGATGTATGCGACGGAGCAGTTCGCCATCCCCACCTCTTAAAGGAAGTACATCTAGAAAGTGGAAAGTGTTCCTTTCTTTCACTTCCGACGTAAAGTCAACCGCATTATGTGCCTGGCTGAACTCTTCCACCAGTGACTCCAGCCGTGTATGACTGTCAATTAGGGCAAAAATGTCATTCACGTATCGACAGTAGGTGGGTAGACTTGTTATCGTTTCGCTAAGTTTTCCGTTTTCTAGTTTAGCCATGAATATATCAGCAAGTTAGGGGCCTATAGGTGACCCCATATCTACTCCATCGGTGTGACGGTATAATTCTTCTTTGAAGGTAAACAGGACATTTAAAGTGCATCGAACAGTGGTTCCTTCAGATTGGTTACTGGAATATTGATATTGACTTCGTTTTCTACGATGAAAATGCACAAATAATTGGTCGTTTTTAGAAACGGCACTTTGGTAAACAAAGATGTCACATCCAAAGAGGTCGTCGTTAGTTCTCCAGCATGTCGCTCGCTGATCAGTTCTATTTATTGAAAGGTGCCTCTTAGGCTGTAATGGGCAGTCTTTCGGCGAACCGGTTCAAGTACATCTACAAGCCATCGGGCAACTGAATCATACAGGGATGCATTCATGTTGAGTACCGGTCTCAATGGTATTCCTGATTTGTGAACCTTTGGTAACCCGTAAAGTCGAGGAATGGTGATGCCAGTTGGTCTTAGCTGTTCTAGGGTCGTATGGGAGATAACATTGATCTCTTTCAGTGACTTTAGGGCTTTGGTTAGCTGCTTCTCTACTGTTTTGGCTTTGCTCTTTTTTCTGGTTTCTTGAACTTTCTCGGATTATTTAGTATATCATTCATCTTAGCAATATAATCTGTACGGCCCATAAGGGCCGTGGCGATCGGATCATTCAGTCCATCGCTTTGTTCTCAGAAACATTTCGTTAAGGCACTCAAACTACCCTGGTCGCGATCCGAAACCGACCCTGGAGCTCAGTGTGACCCATACGTTGACCCATTGGTTGAAACCGGAAATGGATAATCCCCGAAACCCATGTTGATTGTTTCACTGGTCTCTTTTCCAAACACGAAACAACAACATTTCCCCTCCCATCTGTCTTAACTACGCAACACCAACTTCGATGACTATCCAATCACACTTTAGCACACAGACGTTGTTCATAATTTATGCATTCCTAACCTATAAATGTAACTGTATTAACCACGAGGATGATGTTACCGAAAACGAGCTTGTTCGCTATTCGTGTTTTTTTATGTATGATGAAATGAGGTTATTCAGTTAATGTAATTATTGTTGTGAATGTGTGTGGAGTCACCGATCAGTCTTAACTGAGCCGTGACGTTAGTTACGGCGTGACTAATGAAAGTCCCCCAAGCAAGTTTGGCATTGGGTGAAGAATCCGCCAGCGACTTAGTTGTGCTGACGGATGATTTGCGCCTGATTCTGAGGCACTTCTCAAATCAGTTAGCCTAGTCATCCTAGTCACAGCGATGTTGCAAATGCTGTTGGTACCTGATTACCCGATGTTGGGTCCATATGAGTTCCTAGGGGGCATCTGAATTCCCCGAATGACTGGAACTCACTGACTCGAAAAAGTGATTCAGTGATTTTGATTTTGGTGTCTCCGAAGGACCGCTAAACTAGTAGGCAGAAAACCGGAGCTACGGTGACTTCAATGAAAATCTGCCGAGCGAGAAATAGTCAAGGAAGACTCACAGGAGCATGTGTCATATTGGTCACTTAGCCAGGAACGGCTTGGTTAAAGGCGATAAGGCAAAGTTTATATATGGAGTGCCAGTATCGATGTCGATTGTTTTGTGGCGGGACACCTCAGCAATACGCTTCCAACATCTCCCATGAACTGCACGAATGCCGAGAATTCCATGCTGCATCAGTCGTCGCGCAGGATGATCAGGACCGCACTGCCCATTGCAGCATCGATCGGGGTGGGTGGTGATATGTGGACTACTGCTCAGATTTTTCTATTTTAGTCAACTTTGTTCCTGTCCCCAACCGCCTCCCTTTGCTTCCTCTGTCTTATTAATAATGCTCCCATTGATAACACGCCCGATACTCGCAACGGTTCACTGTCGAATAGTGTCGGGAATAAGCCTCTGTCTGGTAACTCACATTTTCTCAAGCCTCGTCACCATCTGAATCTCTGCTCCTTTACCTCGAGCTCTCTAGTGCTGGCCGATCAGCAGGCGTGCCTAGCGCTCATAATAGATTCTCTGAAGATTGACGTCTGCTACGTAGGTGAAAAGCGAATCCAAAATTCCAGCAGTTTGGTTCAACTGATTGCTCCTGGTATCTCATCGAGATTTTCCTGCGCACTTCAGGAGACGAAGTAGCTAGAGTTGCGAGTCAACGTGGTGTAGGAATAGCCATGACAGAAAAGGCTGGGGCTACTTTTTGGACTGAATACTGGTTAGTAGTCGCTTATACGCTGTAAGACTCCAGGAGTCACTCGGCTTTCAAGAGGATAGTTGTATTAAGCGTTATCTGTTTTTAATCTTTGCATACGCTCCAACAGATTGCAGCTCTGACAAGTAGAAGGATGACTTTTATGATGAACTCGCCACCCTCGTTCGCAACAGCAAAGGCTCTGACATTGTAGTGCTAGCTGGTGATTCTAATGCACAAGTTGGCATAGTTAGTGCGTCAAAAGCTTGTTTAGGTGGTTGTCGTGCCTTACTCACTCAGCGGAGAGATAACGGGGACAAGCTTCTCCAGTTTTGTGCAGACAATCGATTGTTCTTGTCTAGAAGCCAATTTTCGACACAGCTCGCGGCACACAGCGACATAGTGCTCTAACTCTACAGGTATTCTGAGCCAGATTGATCATATCGCCATAAGCTACTGATGGAGCAGTTCTGTTCAGAACTGTAGATCCTATTGTCCCACATACGTAGAGTCGGACCATGCATTGGTCTCATTGTGACCATCGCTCCAGCTCCATGGTCATCGAAGCAAACCGCAAACCCGGTTAGCCGTGCAACGTTTGTGTGATCCAGGAGTTCACACCAGAACAGAAATTAGCACATAAGCTAGGAACAACGACGAACAGTAATGTAGATGAGCATTGGGCCCATATCCGTTAGGCGATGTACGCGGCAGCGGGCTTCGCCTGTGGTCCTAGATCCGATGTCCATCGAAGAGACTGAATTTGTCGGGAGATGATCATCCTGATTGAGCAAAATCCGGCTCCGGAACTGTAAGGAGATGAATAAGACTCAAAGAAATCCACGAAAGCAAGTTACGAAAAGCCTTAGGAGTGGTCACGAAATGGAAATAGCAGCTGCTCCGGGTAACAGTCAAAAGCTGTTCACACTTATTCGGGACACCGGTGGACGGCGTATCCCGACCACTTCACTTATCACGGCAGCAGCCTGGCGACTGGTGAGTGCACAGTAGTAGAGATAAGCACTTTTAAATTTAAATCTCGAGAGGCGTACGTTGGACCGAAGCACTTGTGACGCCGACCTGATATTTCGCTGAAGCTGAAAGGTCGTGTTAACTGCGCCGCGATGAGTTCATTTCGTTTTATAGTAGCGAGACTTCGGGTTTGCGTGTGGAAGTCATTCGTCTTCTTGAGGTTTTCGACCACTGAGTGTGCAATGCTGAGATCAGAAATAGAGTACTGCTTACTAATTCAGAGAACTTTTTGTCACAGAGTATTCAGCTTGGTAGACTTGGTTGTTTGGGGTGCGTGCTACGTAGGGTAAGCGCACCTCTACCGTACCGTGCCCCGTTTTTTGTTCATCTTAAGGATGGAGGAAACCGAGCGGAGGACCAAAGATGGCACGGCAAAGGGGAATGAGGAAATGTACAGCGAACCTAGGAAAAGTAGGTGCCTCACGTCTTCGTGGTGGGGATCCAAAAGAGCCCTCAACCAGTTGGTTGGAGACACTGAAGGATGCGGCAGCGAACCATGAAGTGTGGCAATTGTGTAGGCACTTTCTGTCGAATCAGAATGATTGATCGATGTGCTTTTGTACAGTTAAGCTGTGTGTTCCTTGTGTTAGCCACTGGGGATTTCTTTCTTTTTCCCACTCCTGTAGGCCCACTCCCTGTCGATCCTCGATGTTCATTCTTTCTACTTCTGCGTGCTACACGGTGAGAAAGGCGGTGGTTAGTAGGGCTTGCCCCGGTATTTAACGCTGTACGATGACGGAAGTGTATACAGTGATTGGCATTTCCCCGTATCCAATCTCACTAACCAGAACTGGTATTGAATCTTCACAGTTGAAACTGGCTGCTGCATCCTGCACGCAGAGGTCCCCTGCCGGTGTGCGCAGTGTGGCTGTGTAGAAGATAACTCTTCCGGTTGCTGTGCGCACTTCAACAAGATTCACACGAGGGTACCAGATGTGTACTACAAATGCACCCATTATAATCCTACCTAAAATTCTTCGACGATCGAGAGTTTATTCATTCACTTGTGAAATAATTCAGTTTGTGAACTTGATGAAAGCTGGAACATCCTGATTCTTTTATTTGTGGGCTTCTTCGGCCCTCTCTGATTTATCAGTTGGAAGACTTGACTCTTTATCAGAGCTTGGATGTAACAGTAAATCTCTGGCATAAACCTTCAATCTTCGTCGTTTTCTACAACCTTTCGAATGGCAGTCGATGGTCTCAGTCTTCAGCGTCGATCTTACCAATGAGATTGGTATGAGAAACAGTAACAAGTAGGCAGGGGCACTATGTGGGATGGTGATACATTTGTCTGAGGAAGGTAGGCAAGTACAGGCCCTTGGTTATCTCTCTCCAAATTCCATCTTCCGCACTTTATATAAGCTCACCTTTGAACCGAGATACTCCGCCAGAGCTTAAATAAAGTTCCGGTCTTGTGTAATTCAGCCGTTTTTTATGGAGTAATCCTTCATATCTTGGAAGTTCTGTTGTGGGATTGGTATCAGGTGCACTGGAATTGTTCCCTTCTGGAATAGACTCAGAAAATTCGGAACATTCAGAAGTGGCATCAGAACTAGGCATGTTAAAAGGTATTTGGTCTAAATGCTTACGAGATAAAGAACCAACATAAAAAATTAAGAATCTCACACTTTTTTACCCATCCGATTAGGAACAATACAGCGAGAAGGTCTCAGCCCATTTCCTCGATGAAAAGTAACCTCAGGTGATTCCAAATTGAGCAAGTTTGTTCACAATACTCTATCCTTAAACGGCTTGAATGGACTCTCCGGTCATCGATTGGGTGGAGTTACGGTACTGCATTAGAAAATTCTTAGCACTTTTGTCGAGTTCGTTGAACATACTGACAAGCACAGATGCAGTCGCACTCTTCAAAACGCGAACAAAGCTTTCAGCTGCACCACTGAATTGTGGATGTCGAAGTGGAGTTACCGTATTGTGGCAGCCCAACGATTTCGGTTAGTCAGTCACCTTCTTCGCCGCGATATGGCTTCCTTTGTCGGTAACCAGCGCAGGCGGAACACTTCCCCAAATGATTGTTTTACGTAAAGCTGTAATCGTGAAATCAATCTTAGGAGAAGTAGCGAAATATACCTCCGACCAGCGGAAGTAGGATTCACTAATAACCAGAACACAGTACCTACGTAAAAATGGACCATAATAATCAGCTTGAACACGTTGCCAGAGCTCTGCGGAAATAGGCCACTGCGTCCACTCCGACGGCTGTGTTTGATGTTTATGTAGACAGCGGTGACAGTCTCTAGCAATGCGGCAGAAACTCTCGCTCAACTCTGGCCACTTACAGGCGAGACGGGTGAGAGGTTTCTTTTTTGCAATGCCTAGGTGTCCAGAATGCAGCTCCTGCAAAACCGCAACCCACAGTGTAAGAGGTACGATGACTCTGACTTTACAACACAGGATACCATCACAAGCCACCGAAATCGCTTCGCGTCGTTTATAAAATTCAGGAAATTGACCCCGAACATTTGCTCGCCATCCATGTCGAACACAAGTTACGATGGCATGGTATTACTTCTTCGTTTCACGATCTAGATCTGGCTGACTAACTGGTAGTGGCTGCGTAAGAAAACAGTCATCAATAAAAGGTTCTTTTGAAATGGCGTAGCAAAACAGGTAGTCTGCATGCGGAATAGATTGTGCTTTGTAATACTGAATATCGTAAGAGTACGCTGATAAATCAACACCCCAGCGCCGAACCATGGCTGTCGATGATTTAACCAAGTACGGATGTGGATTATGAATGAACTTCAGTGCTTCATGATCAGTGGTAATGGTTAAGTGAGTGCCAAACAAGTACTTGTGCAGACGAGCAGTAGCCTAATGAACATCCAACGCCTCACGTTGCATTTTTGAATATCCGCGTTCAGCGTCTCTGAGTCGGAGGGGAAATGCACAAAACTGTATGACCCTCTTGTTCTAGCACGGCGCGGATGCCAGAGACGCGTTCGTAATAACAGTTGAAGGTGCGTGAAGGGAAAAATTATAGCATTAGTTGACAAAAGCGTTAACAAACCACGTAAGCATTGTTCGTGTACTGAAGACCACCTCAACGTCTGTTGAGATAGAAGATTAAATAAGGGTGCAGTTTTGGTGGCAAAATTGGGAATAAATCTAGGTAATACTCAAGAAAACCCAGTAGAGAAAGTAATCCAAATAAACTTTTTGGGAGAGGAGGCGTTGGATAATTTGAAGATTGTCCATAACGCAATTACTCGTTATCATGCTTTTGTATCACTACATGCACACACGTATACATGCGACCTTGGATTGGGTAAATAAATAACGGTGATTCGTACTTCGAACTGTTGTGTTCTTCTGTTCATCTAGACTTGGGATAATTGCTACTGTTTATTCACTGCGCTAGGATTTCACAGATAATGGAGCAAAACAGTTGGGGTCAGGTCGAAAACCGTGAGCATCAGCAAAATAACCCAAACAAATGAACTCAGAAGCGGAGAAAATACACTTATCAGGGTGAGGGGCTACCTTACGCTTCGGAAATATGTCCAGCAATGAAAGCAAATTATCATCGTGTACGTATTTGATGGGTGTGTGGGTATAAAGTAATATCATCTCGGTCAGCACAAAACCTTATAGATCAGAAATCAGAGAATTGATAGTGTCTTGAAAAATTGCAGGGGAAACGCTAAGGCCTAAAGGCAGAGAATTATACTAATACAAACAAAATAGCATATTGATGATGGTCAGTTCGTTGAGCTGCTCGTCAAGAGGGATCTTCAAAAATACATCTTTCAGGTTGATTTTAGAAAAAAACTTAGAACGATGGAGTTGATAGAGAACTCCCTCAGGTTTGAGAGAGGTACCACTGGTCTGTTTCAGCAACTTACTCAAGGTAAATGGTAAACACTGTCAATTCCGGCAGTTTAGCCATCGCTTTTTAGGGAGGTCACTATGAAGGTGGCCTGCGCTGAAGAACTCACTGCTGTCAATACTCCTCCACGAACCAAACTGTTTATTACCTTTTATGCGGGATCGCGAAGTCCAAGAGGAATAATGCGGCATTTCGTAGAAATAGGAGAGCCGGTAACCTCGAAGTGCACAGGATTCATCTTGATACCACCAGAATCTTTAGACCAATCAAGAAATAAACGCCGAATGCTGGGTTATTGAGAATCGGACGGAAAGTTCAATGAAACGCACGATCCTTGCGGTTCAAACCAATGATGTAAACTTCTGTGTCAATCAAAAGGAAAGGACACTTTTAGGTGTGGGTTGCTCATTGTTAAGAAACAATTCACTTGAACCAAGCAACTGTAAAGGGTGACCAGTAGTGCCTTTAGCTGAAATGGATGTGGGTTAGATCTGTATAGGAGGATAATTTCCTGAAAAAACTTTCAGAGGAATAAGTGAATCAACACTGCCTGTGTCCATAATGAATAATTGTCGAAAAGAATGAATAAGAATAAACGAAAGGGGAGTGTGACGAGAGTTATTAGAACTAACAACAGGTAAGGCCAGAGATTGGAAACCTGAAGGTAAATGACAATCTTCCGACGGGAGCTCAGTAAATCGTGTCTCGTTCCTTCTACATTCGGACTGAATATAATCCACCTTTCCACATTTGTGACACTTGGCATTACGAAATCCGCAGGTCAATCGAGAATGTTTCTGACCACGAGAATTGCAAGCATTCCACTGCTTGCTCGGTTGAACTGGTCGTGAGGGAGAATTTAGGCCGAATTGTCTACCCGAAGGAAAGTGCTTCGCTTGTCTCAATGATGGATTAGAGAAAGACATCGGAACCGTCACGCTGAATAAAGCTGCAATCTTATTATTAAGAGCTCCAGGCAATTTTTGTTGTTGCTAAGGCAGAAGTTTGGCTGACTAGAAAGGGCATTCGTGGAAGAGAAATCTTTGGTGCAACTCGGGACAAATGATACCACCAATTTATCTATATCTTCACTACACCTCGAACCGATCGTCAACATTACTTTTACTAGCCCGTGTTTGCTACTAGATTAGAAGCCGTGTATTGACTGGTTGGCACGTCGCTTCACTGAGTGCTATTTCGCCCTTCCAGCGGCTTCGCAATTCACCAGTTTAAAATGTCGCAGAAGCAACGCCTTCAAAAATTCGTAAGTCAACAGCAATGGGGAACTCCTTAAGAAGCACACCCATCGCGCTCCCAGTTGGGCGCGTTTTGGGCTACTTTGGGACCGCGTTGGGCTAACGTTGGACTAGCGTTTGGTTAACGTTGGGCTAACGTTGGACTAACGTCGGGTTAACGTTGGACTAAAGTTGGACTGACGTTGGGCTAACGTTGGGCGGCGCTACCAGTGCCCAGTTTGGAGCACGTTGGGCTACGACCAAAAATCGAAAAAAATGCTGGAAATGCGTACCTCTTCTTCTCCTAATCCATCCTAACTGTCCGCTTCTTAGTTTGTTTGCCAATATCCCCCTTTTTGACCAAAACCCCTAATTAATCACTGACTAGAAAAACACTTTGTGGAAATCACTAAGTTTCTTATACAAAAGCATATTGAAAGCTGGTAAAAACTTGCAGTTTGAGGGCTGTTTTATTCAGAATGTTCGGGAGATGTTCATCATTCTTGCGTTACACGGTCACCGGATCTGAAATACCATGCAATAAGGTGAGACAGTGGCACTTAAAAAAAAATTGGACAACAAAACATTTTCGCATGCAGGTTTCAAAAATGGTTTAATTGAAAACTGTTTCCAACAAAACGGTTTACCATCTGACAATTCACGTATCGAAACAACTATAACCAATGAAATAGGAAAATATCAAATAAAATCCGAACTGAATCTGAGGAACATCTAGAGTTGTGATGTATGATGAACAGTTGCTAATCCTCAGAATGGCTGAAAAGGTGTGCATTACACCAAACGAATAAGAAAATCTCAACAGAAAAATTAGCTTGAGATTCCTCTCCAAGAAAATAATAATTCACGCACCAGAATTCTCATTTTGCATCGCCTTGAATAACAACGTTGAAAAACGAACACTATGTCTCTCAACGACAAACACCGGTTCTTCTGCGAACCTTGGAGTGGATTGAACAGCGTCTGGAGTTTAGTCAATGACAACAAACTTCATTGACCTAGCCTTGACGGCAACAATGAGCCTGTTCTGAACGGCACTTCGTTGAACACTCCCAAACCAGCGGCACACAAGTTTCTTCCAAAGCGCATTTCTAGACCAGCTGAAAAAGTTAAAATAATACGAATATGCCAACCTGCGTGGGTGATCTACTTCGATGCGCTGGTAGTGAGTAGACTTCTGCTTCAAATATCCATTGACCCCAAATCTACTGTTGGATAAACTCTTGTGGCTCTACTTTAACAGCTTAGACAACGGGAGTAACTATCTACCGTGAACTAAGATCGACGAAATACTTAGCAATATTCGGTTTTTCTTAGCATACCTATTGACTGTAATTCAAGCCACTAAAGTCGGTGCTCCCATAATGTCGCTCCTCCAAAATGAAGCACTTAGCACCGAGGATTTCCTTGCGCCTCCAAGAACTCTCCCATCCCCTTTCTTCACGCATAACAAGGTACTCTGAGTCCCAAAATCTGGATATGAATGACCAACTTTACATACTGATTGGTACTCAATACTGCACGAACTCCAGAGAAGACAACGCTACAAAATGACTACTTTAATGTCCGGGGATATATATGCATATATGCACGTATACGTGTATGTGTGTATACACGCATATGTGTGGGTGGAATTGTATATACGGAGGAATAAAATATACCAGATTTTAATAAAACTGAAAAAATGCCATTCTAATTATCTCTATGAGTGGCGAATCACTTTTTTCATGGAAAAAGCGAAATGATCATCCTAACACTGGAGAATGAAGAAAACCAGTGAGTCATCGCCTGGCAAAAAAGGTATCCAATAAAACAAAATGTGCTCTTTTTGTACGCAGATATATGTTAATAAATGCTGTAGCACTCTTAATAGTATATTCCTTACGAAATTTCATGAGTTTCTGTGCTAGACTTCAGAACATATGTCAGGAGCCGATTTAACCCAACGTAGGCTGTAGGTACCTGTACATTTCCGACCTTTTCCAGGATTCTCAAAGTCCCTTGGTGTAACATTCCTTTGTTGTGCCGACGTTTTTATGTACAACACACACACACACACACACACACACACACACACACACACACACCTTTTTGAACATCATCACCACCGCGCAGTACAAGGCGGCTGTCAATAAACCTCTCATTCTGGCACGGTCTCATCTTTTGATTTGGAGTGTCTTGGAATTATATCGGTCGGAACTAACCGTGAGAAACAAAACATTTTAGAAGCTTCCACGGAGTCACTTGGCATTCATCTTAATACCATCCTGTTCTGTTCAACGAATGGGTGTCAGACCGAACTGAACTAAAGATATTGGCGGATATTGGCTCTTTGGCGCTCATTTGCTGATCAAAAGAACAGCCAAAAACTGTGAGTTTGTGTCACACCTTTTGATTCATTTTAATTTTTAATGTACATACGCTTTTGGCCTTTTATCGCAACACTCTCCTCCCCCTATCTTAGTTTGCTATTGTTGCCTTAGATATTGTTGACAATAATTTAGTGCACCACATAGACACAGTAGTACGCTACAAAAGCCCAGCCGCGTTATGAATTATGCTGTTTCGGACGGGAAAGCCAGATTCTTTACGAGTGGGTGGGCTCCCTTTCCAAGGACTGTAGAGAAATGCGCAGACTTGTTATCAGAGATAGACCATTTATGGGTAATACACCACACATCAAAGCACTGGTAGTGCTGGCGATACGACAAGAATGATTACAAGGACCATCAAATGTGTTTACCAGAACAGCCATCGCGTTCGTTGGCTCCGATTGCTCCGCCTCTGTACAGCGTTCCTTGGGAAATTTACAGCCCTGGAGCTTCGAATTTCTAATATTGCTACTGAAAATAATGGTAGTAGTTAGATTTCGACATTTTCTGGATTCTCGCGGGAAAAATCGCGCGCCAATGTCAGCTTAAGAAATCAGTGAACGACACCGAATTTTGCGAATTAAACATTCAAAGGTGCTTTCTTAGCCCACAAGTGATGGGATATAGCTGTCCATGCAAATCCAGTGAGCCGTCTGTGGTAATTAAGTGGACACGAACTCGTTTATTTTGAATAAACACACCATATTGGCCAACTTAGTATGGCCTTGCATAGAGAATCCGAGTAGAATGGCGACTTATGCAGTGTTAGACGAGTGGTATTTCGTCCATTCGGACAGAGTTTATCGCTAACCAGTTTGTGGTTTATTCTCGTATATTCACTTTAGTCCCCTGAATGTGGAAGACTTCAGTGAATCTAGTTAAATTGGAATAACCAGTACCGGTTATTGGATTGCGGCTGTTCTGGCTGCTACTTCTCAACAGCAGCCTAACTGAGAGATGAAAGTTATCAACAGTATGGCAAAGTAGTAAGGGAATTAAAAAAAAATCGTATTAGTATGATGATTATGTTGTGTGAATACAAATGTTTCACTTGTCATGATATACAGTCGTATCTTCCCGCCTTCCTATGATCACTGGTTGTATGGATGTCGTAGAAGTCCGGCCCAATAAAATAGTCAAATGCGGTGGTCCGTCTCAATGTATTACATTCATCTTATGGACTGTCCACTTATTGGCGCTTACTCTAACAAAGTTCAAGTAGCTTTTGATAAGTGCAAACTTGAACATATTTCTTGTTGTCCGGTAGTTGGTGGAGTCTCTGTGAGTTATGGTTGGATATAAGTTCAGGTAACTTGGGGGGATTTTATTATGTTGGCAAATCCTTCTCCATTTACCTTCATTTTCCTAAACTGAAGTGAATAGCGATGAAATTGTGGTAAAATCATACAGTTCTGTTGGTTCGTGTAGTCGCCGAGATTTCTGATTTACAACAACAATCTCTTTTGTTTTAATATCGACCGTATTGATAAAATAGATTTGCCGAACTGTCTGCTGCTCACACCTGTCGTCCTCCAATCATAACCACCCTAAATCCCTAAGGGTCATAGATAGAAATGGAAATACTGGGTCGGGTTCTGACGTAACTTAGGAGAATCTGAAGCTGGTGGGCCGAAAAAACTAGACCACTCCACCTATCTTTCTCGTAATTGCTTGACTTACGTTTATTCGTTTACATATATTTTCCCTGACATGTGAGCGTAAACCCCGATTTCTGCTGCTATGCTCGTTTTATATTTTTCTAATGTCGATATTATTGGTGTCCTCTCACATCTTCTCAAGAGACCTTTATATACCCTTTTAGATTTTATATACCATTGCACCTATCGCTAGCGGCGACCGTAAGCCTGATCCGGAACTCTCCGTTTTAGCAGTCTCCCTAGCTGTCCCGGAGATTCTTATTGATGTCCTTTAACTCTGGTTTCATAAGTTGCAGGCTGAGTTTGAGACTCAGAATCACAACCGAGCGTACTCGTTACTTGTAAGCTATTGGTAGTCTTCCTCGTGACTTTGATACCCAGATGGGCGATGTAATATTCAGTAACCACCCCAACATAAGCGCGAAAAAGCGGCAGTCTCTAGCCTTTTGCCGTAAGAATCCTCAAGACTAAATCTGCTGATCCAAGGAACAGATTTAGATAGTAAGGGGCCCTCCGCATTACTGAGGGAAACGCAGCAGCTGTCAGGTTATTTTTTGTAGAGCAAAACGTCCTCCAGGGTTTGGGGATGTGGTAATAACCAACTAATATTCGAGCACCGAACGAGGTTTCTAGTCATCTTAACCTCACAGAAGAGGCAGAATTAGCGGACTGTATTATGGAACGGTACCATCTACTAATTACCGCCGTAACAAACTCAAGTAGCCCTCAGATCACCTCTCTCACCGTAAGAACACACTCAGAGGGCTCTCCGATAGCCTCCTTCAAGTGGGCCTTCAGACGTTTTTGCACTTCTAGCCGTTCTTACTGTAGAGACCAGAAACTTATCACAAAGCTGACCGACTTGAACGTCTCAGGAGCCCTTTGCCTGACCTTACTGCTAGCTCATTTTGACCAACGTGCTTTCGATATCACTAACGGTTTGGGGAGAAGGCCGCGCGCTGCAAAGCCGGTTGCAACTTTCCAGGTGCCAAAAAGAGCAAACAATTTCCAGACGCTTCCCGACGGCTAACGCGACCGGCAGCCATAGTGGCAGTTGTCTGTTACATGTTCGAGACTTAGTTTCCAATAACCTGTCCCTAATTGACACCGATGCAGCAGTTAACGTCATTCTAATAAAAGAAGCTGATGCAGTATCTCCACCTATTCAACAACTTAGTGCCGATAACGACACTTTTACGGTCACTTGCGGCAGTAAGCCACTCACGCTCAACTCAGGACTATGTCGCACCTTCCGCTGGTGATCATAGTAGCGGAGTTCCACTATTTCATACTAGGTATCGACTACCTTGACCATTTCGGCCTCCTTGTTGATGCACGATGACGGAGAGTTATCGACCGAAAGACATCTCTTTCAGTAACCGGTTCGTATTCCTCCGTGAATCACATCACACCCCTAAACATCGAAGCTCAGGCAGAAAACCCCTACGCAGAACTTCTTTCAGCTTACCCGGCAAGGCTGAGGCCATCTGGACCTCTTCCCGCAGTGACCATCAACGTCACCCACAATATTGTCCCTAAAGGACCCCCAGCATTTAGCCAACCACGTAGCTTGGCACTGGACAAGTTCCTCGTAGCACAGGCTGAGTTCGAACACATGATAGAATTAGGCATAATACGCCTGTCCAGTAGCCCCTGGGCCTCGCCTCTTCACTTGGTCCCCAAACCTATTGGCGACGATAGCCCCGCGGCAACTATTAGGCGCCCAACGAGGCTGCTATCCCAGACAGGTGTTTCATTCCATATATTCAAGATCTAGCTTCTTCCCTATATGGTTAATCGTTTTTCAGCCGAATCGACCTCGTTGGAGCCTACCACCAAATACCGGTAGCAAAGGCTGACATCCCTAAAACAGCTGTCACAATTACATTCGGAATATTCGAGTGTTCGAGCATGCCGTTTGGGCTTAGCAATGCACACCGAACCCTTCAAAGGTCAATGCACGAAGCAACACGCGGTTTGAAGAATTTCTATTTGTACTTGAACGATATTTTTGTGGCGAAATCTTCAGAACAAGAGCATATGGCATGCACGCGCACTCTTCTTGAGAGCCTCAGCAAACACGGTGTAACCATTAACCCTGCCAACAGGAAAACTATTACATTTTTAGGTCACGAAACCTCGGCTTCGGGCATTCAGCCCCTGCCTAACGAGGTGGGGCAATTCACGACTATTCTGAGCCTCGCTGTCACCGGCAGTCGGGACAACTTTTTGGCCTAGTTAACTTTTATCTCCGGTCTATCACCTACTGCGCCGAAATAATGCAGCCTCTAACAGACCTTTTACATGGGAGTAAGCAGAAGTTTATTTTTACCGATACGGCCCAGGCTACGTTTACCACGGTCAAAACAGCTATCGCCAACATAACGCATATTCACACCTCGATCCCTCTGCTCCCCTGGAATTAGTCACGGATGCCTCGGATATGTCTGTTGCAGTAGTGTTGCAACAACTCAAGGCAACCAATAAATGTTTTCTCCAAGCTTCTCCAACTTGCGAGCTCCTGACATAGTGCGTTCAGTACAGAACTACTGGCAGTTTTTTTGGGTATCCGACATTTCCGGCGCTTACTCGAGGGCCAAAAGCTCACAGTGTTCACCGATCATAAACCACTAGTGTGCGCCTTCCAGTCGGTTTCTGATCAATATTCTCCACGACAGATTCGCAATTAGACTATGTTTGGCAATTCGCTGCTGACATTGGGCTCATATTTGGGGTACACAACCCAGTAGCTGATGCGCTGTCAGGAGTTCACACTACCGACGACCCATCACCCACTAGCATAGAATCGGAAGCAATCGTCGCAGCCCAAACAACAGACCCTGAGGTCAAGCAGCTCAGAAACAACAACTCTCTGCATCTACTGCAAGCGACCTTTCCAACTTCGGACGTAAATATAATTCGCTATGTGTCACAGAGTCGACCCCGACCACTAGCTCCTGTCAGTTTTCGCCAACCAGTTTTTTATCGGCCTCCACAACTTACCCCACACTGGCGTAACAGCCTCAGTGTAACTAATCACCGAGCGATTCGTTTGGCTTTGTGTCAAGAGTAACATAAGTTTTTGGGCCCGCCTTTATTGGCGACATGCTGAAATATAACTTTACTCTAGGTCTACTCTAAGCACATTCTCTGAGCCGGACGCACGTTTTTACCGCATGCACATGGATTCCGTAGGGCTCCTTAACCATCCGAAGGTCACTTTTACATCCTCAGGTATGTAGATCGCTTCAACTGCTGACCACAGGTCATTTCCACTCCCCGTCTCGCCTCAGAGAAAGCTGCAAAGACACTTCTAACTAGTTCGGTAAGTCAGCTGCATTGCCGTGTTGTCCTCGCCACTCATAGCTTTTCTCATTTTGACAGTGCTTTCCTCCAGCTACTAAAGGCCTCCGGTTGCAGACACAAAAAGGTCATGGCCTATCATCCTCAGACCAATTGTGTGATGGGAATATCCCATCGCCGACTGTGAGCTACCCTTCGTGCTCTTGATAACCCTTTATGGAGTGAAGTTTTACCGATGGTTCTCTTGATAATAATACTGGTATATTTCTCGGCCATGGTCGAGATGCACGCTGTAGCGCATGATCATGGTGTAACACGTTACTCAATGGGACGATATGTTCACAAATTCTAAATATGAGAGTCGAGGGTGTCAGAGATGGAAAAACAAGGCCAGCAACAGTTTGAATGGATCATTCTGATAATGGTTCGCGCGGCAGTTTTGAACCGGTTTCGAATCCGGGCTGGGCACTGGTTCGCGGTGGAGATATCGAAAAATTGTTAACGCGGTGCCAAGGACTCATTATGAACAAGAATGATGCAAGGCAAGGAAACCGGAGGTCCACCAAGGTTCTGCAGAAGAAGTAAATTTTGAGGGAGAGGAAAAGGGGGGAAAATTGTAAAGAAGTGTATTCGGGAAAATCAACGCATGCGAAGAGGATAGCGATCCGTGAAGACAATGCAAACCCTGAATGTCAGATTTACCGGAGTTCAATAAACGGAATGAGTTTTGAAGCAGGGGGGCATGAGACCAATTTTGTGAGAGTGAACACTGGTGGATGTGGGAGAAACAGCATACCATAAAAAGGTGAGTTTAGATTCAGGATCAGTAACATGAACCATTCTGAAATAAGAAAGCGCAACTGGAGGGTCCTCGAGAAGTGGAGAGTCAATTTCCAGCCGGCTACGGGTCGGAGGAAAGATAAACAATGGTTACGGATAATAAAGTGGGAAATCTCCGCATGGACTTCAGAGTTATTATGCTGCTCCACTGACAAATATATATGTATGTGTTGACACCTTTGCCTTCAGTGTTATTCAGCGTCATTTCTGGTAAAGTACGACATCCAGTGCGTAAGGTTCGTCTGGCAGGGCAAAGTATGCGTCGGTCGATCAGTCGAGTGTGGCTGTATATTAGCGGCATGCGGGTGAACTGGAATTCGTGTTGGTTGCGTTTGAAAACGCTGAACGATCTGATAAGCAATTAAGAGTATTTCCTGTTGTGTGGTTTGGTTTCGGTCCCAGTTGCTATGGTAGGTTCCACTTGAGTCTCTGTCCGTACGAGTCAAAGTGGCATCCTTGGTTAGCCAGTTTTGCGACTGAGATAGGGGGAGACAGCAAACCTGAAATAAAGGGGTACTGCAGTCTGGACGTGTTTCCAGCTGTGGGTTATGCTAATGTATTAATGAATAATAATGGTTTATTTCGGAGACGTCCGAGGCATGCCAAGTGCATAATCAGCTGTTTACAAGTGATGGAACAAACAGACAAAACCCTTGAAAATGTGGAAATTAACATGACAGGAGTTGAAAAAGGGCTAAGAATAGAGGGGGGTTACGTGGGAAAGGAGAGCAGGTAGAAAGCAGCAGTCAGGGTGTGCCCCTGCCGCGGATCAACGGTTAATGGAGGCATATAAAAACCAGTGAAGGACGAGGCATAAGAGTGACAGAAACTACGGGGTTGGATGGAAGCAAAGTGGTTAAAATTAGTGGCATTTCCATTTGTTCGGTTCATTGAGGAAATGGCCATAGGTAGTCTAACGTTGAGCACTCAGCCAGATAGATGAAACTGTCTATCGTTGATTGTGTCCTTAATTGAAGGGAGCAGGGTCGGAGAAGGGTTTGGTCTTAGAAGCCGAGGCCCCTCTCGTAAGCTATTTCTTCTGCCAAGCATATATTAGATAACTGTAGTGCACGGGTGACGCTGAGATATGGGATGAGTGCCGACAGAAATTGGGACTTGGTTTGTGAAGCTCGAAGGGTGATGTGCAACTTGTTCCAGACTTTGGAGTAGACAAGAGGGAAAAGACGTGACCGTATGGCCGACTTAGCTATACTAGAAGGGACAGTAAAAGGCCTGTGCCGAAGTGAGTAGGGGGTCTCACGAGAGAAGCTTACTGGGTCAAAGGAAAAAGACCGGTTATGGAGCAGGTTATACAAAAAGACCAAATTTAGTCTTAAGCGGCGGAGCCAGAGTGGGTCAAGATTCAGATTTTGGCATCGTTCTCTATAGCTTAAAGACGTGGACCAACCGAGTAGTTGTTTGGTGAAAAGCCTTTGTATGCTTTCAATCGCAACTCTGTCCAATTCCGTCATGTTAGAAAATATTATTGGGCAGTATTCGAGTAAAGGCCTGACTTGTGATTTGTAGTTGCTGATGATGCTGTCCCGGAGACGAAAGAAGCGGAAGAGAAGGGCCACTCTTCTAGCCTTGGCCGCTTGGATGGCAGCGTGCTCAGAAAAGTTGACTGAGCGGGAATAGTTGAGGCCCAAATCGCGGATGGCAGGTCGACTGGCTATTGGGTACCCACCAAGAGTTAAGGATCCAGGGGGAAATTGGAACTTGTAAGTTAGGACCTCCCATTTATCAGTGGAAAAGCTCATCCTCCAGGTGTGGCACCAGCGGTCAATTGCTGCGAGGTCAGCGGAAATGTTGCAAAGAGCAGGGATAGCATCATTAGAATTAAAAGAGTAAACTATTTTTATATCGTCTGCAAACAAGAATGGCGTGCCGTGGTGTACTAGATCCAATGCGTCGTTAATGTACATCAGAAATAGGAGAGGACCCAGTACGCTTCCTGTATAACGCTACTAATAACAGGTTTCGGTTTAGAAGTATGTCCGTTGGCGAGGACCACTTGCCAACGATGAGCGAGATAAGATTTCAGCCAAGAAAGCAGCGGGTCACCAATGCCGAATGAACGCAATTTGGAGATAAGATGTAGGTGTGGAACACGGTCGAAAGCCTTCGACAGACCTAGGTAGACGACTGCTAGTGCTTGCCCGCTATCAACAGCCTTAGTGACCAGGTTGAGGAAATCAAACTGACATGTGGTGCATGATCGCGATTTGAGGAACCCGTGCTGCCTATCGCTCAGCAGGTTAGAAGCGAGAAGATGGGTGGTAATGCCATCTTTGATAATCGTTTCCATTATTCTGGAAATGAAAGTGGTATGGTTGATGGGACGGTAATTAGCGAGTTCGTGGACAGGTCCATTTTTGTGTCTTGGAATGATGACTGAACGCTTCCAGTCCGATGGTACCAAACTAAATTTGAGTGACAAGGTGAATAGGTACAGTAACAAAAGTGGAAGGTCCGATCCACCGTTAATGATTGCAGCTGGGGCAACCCGTCTGGTCCAGGACGCACAGATGCTTTATAGCGTGAAATCAGCCTGGAAATAACGTTTACTTCAAAGGTTAGGGTAGATAAGGAAGAGCTGGTAATAGCCAGAGGATCTGGGGATGCTGTGTCTGAGGCGAGGGCCATGGAATTGGCGCAGTAATGGCTGAAGGCCTCAGCGATATCAGAAGGGGAGGTGGCCGAAGTTTTATTCGGTAACATAACATATTGGATCATAGTATCCGTTGCCGAATTTCTAGATTTGTGTAAGAGTAAGAGTTTCAATGCTTTATTGGGATGCCTTAGGGCTTTGGATTCTTCGTCGCGGAGCTGTTTTTTCTTTAGGTTCCAGATAATATCAGTAAGACGCGTTAGTCTCATGAGAAGAGATAAGTCGTGGTTTTGGAGGTAAAGTCTTTGCATCCTAAGGTACTTTCGTTGGAGGGATGCAAGCTTGGACTTCCTAATAGAGGAGTTTTGGGTTATTGGGCTAAGTTTCAAGAGGCAGTTTCCCATGTTAAAGTAAAAGTGATCAGCCGCTTTTTGGGGGTCAGCCGTTAGAAAAAACTGCTCCAATTTTGGTTACGGATGAGATTGGACAGAGGGTTCCAATTTAAACGGACAAGAATGTTGACTGGGGTCAGATAGTCTGATGGATAAGGATGGAATGAAAGATTACCGGCCACCATCTTATGGTCGCTACCCGGAAATTTATTCAGAACGGAAACCGAAAAGTGTGAAACGCTCTGGGTGAATATAAGATCTAGTATGTTGGCGTTTCTAGTAGGGTTGCGTGATGCGGTTTAAGCCGACATGTGTGTTACTTCGGGTGAACCGGTTCATGTTTGCACTTTACGACTTCCAGGTGAACGAACGAATCCCCAAGGCAGATTGCAACACCCAACTCCACGAAGAGTGCAGCTTCCCCCGTCAACAGGAGAAATCGACGCGGCTGCGAGCTGCTACAGCCAACGAGGTTTTCGGAGTTTGTGGCAGTTGTGTATATTTAAGTTTGCCCTTCATATTCCACTTGTGCATGAGTTGGTTACTCTCGACTGCAGGACTACATAGTTCATAGCGGCGAGGGTAGCGGCAGCCTGCATTGCGCTGGGGTGTCCCCCTCAGTCACGTGTCCATCCCGACCCTACAGCTCGTCCGTTGGACAGAACCACATGAATTTTCAGGATCTTGCATGGCTCAAACATAATGCTTGCTGGATCACGATTAAACTCACTTGACGCAAAATTTTGGCTTGTTTATGAGGGCCACAAAAACCACATGCTAGAGGAACTTTGGAGTTGCCGACAACGGAAAACCCTAGAGCACAATCGCCACTGCCTAGTCTCAAGCAGGATCTACCCAGGACGGGTTCAACGTCAGAGAGGATGCAATTTCGTGGTCGACTCACAGTAACCAGTGTGAGTCATAGAGAACGGCCCCTGCTAGCTTCCTTGTTGTGTTCATTCGCAGCAAGGTGCTTAAAAAACGTTTCTCGCCACCAGCTGCATCTGCCTTCCAGGGGGAGACTACGGTAGTGCTACCGACAAGACACAAGATTACAGACACTAACTAAGTTGTTTGCCTGACAACTTACCAAGTTCAGTGGCGCCGCTTGCGCAGCCTGCGTTGACCGTCTGCACGCCGTTGCGCTCCCCCAGTACGAAAGTTGTACCCCCCAAGTATTTTGATTTCTGCTCTTTTATGCGCTGCCGAGTACATTCTTTCACGTGTCACGGACCGTGAGCCAAGGGCTATGGACTCTATTCGAAGGCAGGTCCGGAATCAACGTTGGGGAATCCTAAACTATTGGTGTGGTCCTCAACCACTCAGGCGCTGCTGTGAACACGGTGTCTCCAAATTTAGAAGTTGCAAGATGGGAACTGGCTGCGATTTCCGGTATTGTAACCGGTGCTTGCACTCAAGAAATAAGACTATGGCCACGAAAGTAGTAAACACCATGACCTGAAATGGGAGCACTGAAGTTGAGAGAGCATCAGTGGGACCAGAATTCAAATATAAACTTTACTGTGTGCAATCGATATGTACTAGCATTCGAGGACGTAATAAAACAGCACTAACAAATGTCTTTTGATGACCATCACGGATACCGTGCTCGAGCCTTCCACGTCTGTGGGCTTCCTCTGGCCTTAAAATAGAGTGACTACGAACGACTGGATTCTAGTTCGTCTCTACCCGCTCCTTAGATGTCAGTGCCCAGCCCTATGGGCAGTCATACCCCCAAAGCTGAAGTGAGACTTCTCTGACCAATTGCTCCGGCACGTTTACTCATCGATGACCTGGCGTAGCGAAAAACGAGAGAAGATAATAGATGTTAATAAGCAGAGGGGGCATCCCTCAGGAGCCCGAACGAAGTTTGTCATAACATGACTGCTAAAGAACACCACTTATAGCCATATCCGACAGGGTTTCCGGCCAGCTACGTAGGAGACCTCGGTGTCTTAAGCCAAGCAAGCATGAGGAACTGATAGAAGCAAGTCTTGAGGTCAAAATTTTGTTGAACGGTCCCATACTGTGGCTTGAGCTCTAGGCCGTCGTTTCCACCCTACCTCAGGATCGGCCCGTTGCAAGACGGTGAATTTGGTGGGCTGACACAAGTGACAGATTCTCTATCCGCAAAAAGCCGGTGGAATGATATTGTACCACCAACAGGGCAAGCGGTACGCCCGATTCCATTGGGGAGCATTCTTGTCGTGGAACTGTTTACTGGCTGTTGCCAATAAACCCGGGCAGGCATGGACTATGTGGACTGGCAAGCCGTCTACACAGCTCACTCGAAAAGGCCAGGTCTCAAGCACATTAGAGAGCGCTGTATGCAACTGGGTTTTGAACCTACCATTTTATTCCGAAAGTGATAGTACGCCGTCTTCGCAGCTGACGAAGTTGCAGGACCGTGCCTGAGCCATCGCTGTTCGATTGAGAGCCTCTTCCTCGATTGGCCAGTCAGCAGTTATACGGGTTGCCAAGTAAAAACCTTTTTCTACAATTTCTGACGTATCATTATCTAGGGAGAGAGAGTACAGAGAAAGATCCCTGATGTGTTTGTAGAGCACTTCATATTTGGATGAAAAAATTCGCTCTTCATATCGTAATACATACGTGGCTTTGCCTAGAAAGCACTGTGCAAAATAGCACCATCGCTAGCCAGTACGGTATCATAGGAGCAGTCTTAAACTCTGGTACTAGCTAAAAACTGAAAGCTTCCATATGCTTCATTACTTTAGGCGTGTCTTTAGATGTAGTCCACTGCAAAAATGGACAGAAGGGCGTGGGCTACATTGACGCGCGCTGCTCCTAACTGCATGCCGAAGGCGAGCTACATGCTTGTGCTAGATCCAAAATCTGATGAGACAGTCCTTGAGTAATTTTGACCTCCTTATCAAGCTCTCCTTTTTTGACGAGACGATAACTGAGGGCCTTTCTATCAACAGAGTCAAAAGCTTCCCGCGCAGAGGCCGCGCGCTGTCCGAAACTCACGGAGACTTTTTTAAGGAAATCTTTTTCAGCTACACAGGCTATAAAATATTGAAGGTACTGCCGCCCACAAAACACCATGGGAATCTACAGTTGGATAGTCGAGTACCAGCTCCCTCCTCGAAAAGTAGTCGTGGGACTTGCGGAAAGGCGCTAACAACACACCTGAATGGATACACGATTGGTTCTGGCCACAGAAAGTCTTGTACAGATTGAACTGAAAAAGTATGATCACCACGGGTGTGCATGTAGGGGCTCATATAACTGAAGGGCGGCGAAAAGGTGGTCGACGCTTCCGCCGTTGGGATGGAAACTACAAATCTCTCCACTGCCCTGCCATTCCCATGTTAAGGACAGTCTACGGGGGACAATTTATGGTAGTTGCTCCGGTGTCACCAAGATCGAACTCATCAGTGGCTGACCGGAACCCGGTTTTAGCCCGCTTTTCACATAAAGGGGATTCGTGCGCAATTCCAACTTTGTGAAACTTCCCCGTGGAGGCACTTCCCGGCTGAGAGCCTGTTGAGCGCTCTGGGGTGAGGCTTTTCACCATATTAAGGGAAAACCGAAGGGGGCCTTTCGGGGCCGGGTCTTCACTGCTCTTCAGGGGGTTCAGCGCACGACCAGGTTCTTTGGTAGATGGGACAGTACGGACTCATCATGGAGCTTGAACTGGTTCAAAGGAACCAATTTGTAGGGACGCTGGGGTTGAAGGCGAGTTAAAGTCCTCCGTAAGGTGCTGTGGGCATCTATCCATGTCTTTCCAGTGCATTAGAGGAAGCATACTGGAGATTTCAAGTCCCAATGGCAAGCGATTTCTGCAGAGGCTTTGAGGAAGTGCAAGCAGCAGACTGAGGAGTCCCGCCTCCATGTTCGCAATCTTCGGTAATTCCGGCCCCAGAAGCACACTGAATAGCACAGGTGATATTGTTGTGCCCAAAGTACAAGTGGAAAGAGGTGGTGTGGAAAAAGGTATCTTGGTTTGTCCGGCCGATGAGAAGCCGTATCTTGTGTAGCTTCGTTGGATGAATGAGTTTGAGCCCGAGAAAGAACGCGAGAAAAGTTCGTCCGACCATTTGGGTCGACTGCTACCCCGTTTCCGGGACCGAATAAACAGTGAATTGAGGTACTCTTCCCCCTAGCCGTTCGTCGAAACATCTAGTTTACACAGCAGTTTAACTATATGGGAATCCGGCAGCCCGTCAATATTGCTTAGTCCACATTCCGCTCGGATGAAGCCAAACATCCTGAACGCCCTGAGCACCTCCCCGCCACATACTGCTGTGATCGTAGCGCTGTAAGCCCCACTCCAGCATTGGTCGATTTGAAATTAGAGTTCAGACCGTAGCGTCTGGAAAAACAGACGGTTTCATATGATGGGTAAGAAACGAGCTGCCTTTGTCCTCAGAAAGCTTGTTCTTCAGTCCTTCATGCTGCCCCCAGTATAAAAACTAGGTTAGTTTACTAAGGTGCCGTGTGCAAGTGCCCTAGCAGGACGATACTTTACGTGACTCGGGGGCACGAGGCCTCCATCGAGGGGGACGATATTTCGTGAGCATTTGCTCTTGTGTGGGGGATGGTACGGCAACTGAAGGCTAGTGACGGATTTTATATGAGAAAGGATTCACTAAATTCGATAGGTTATTTGGGAGGGACCGTTCCTCACTCGTCTCTACTCTTCGTTTGAGTGCTTCAATTTCCTGAATTAGAGTGCCGAATTTCGGTAAGTCTGGGTTCGGAAGTACCAAACATCCGTTTGTTCCCTAAGCTTGAAGGAATATATTCCAGGCGATAGAGCAGTATTTGTCTGCTGCATTGAGGACCTTTTTACCCGCTTGAAGATTTCGGATCAGTCGGTCTGCGGTAACTTTTCGACGGATGTTGTTGACGGCTTCAAACTTGATCGGTTGCGGAATCTCTCACAAGCGTATGCACTGGTGACTACGAGCCTCTTCTCCTCCAATTCCTGTTGCTTTCAGTTACTTATTTGCTAATTTCTTGTCTTCTGCCTCTGTCAATGGGATTAGATGGCGAGGGTAATTTCGATTATGAGTCAGTTCCCGGAGTGGCCCCCACCCCCAGAGTCGGTAAATCTCCAACTTTTGTTGTCGGAGGTGGTTCGGTAGACATTCACGAAGGGGCAAAACTATAATTTAAAATTGCTCGGCTGGGGATGAAGGCTACTGATGCTGTGCGTAGGGCAACCGAAGCCAAAAAGAGGGCGGCTAAGGCGTTTAGACAACATGCTGGTAAGATTGTTGTGGGGAAGCCGACAGTTGGAAAGTGAACTATTAGTGATGTCCATACTCCTTTGTCTCTCCCTAATACCAACATTTTCAAAGCCAGTGGGATCAGCGGTAACAACTTTCTTCGTGTCAGTGAGTCTGACCTGTTGACTGGTATAGATAGGCTAAACTGTCTGCTAGTAAGACTGCATTTGCATAAAGTTGAACTTCCTTAGTGTGACGGCTCAACTTTACTGTGTTCCTTTCGTTTGCCAGTTTGACAGTCAGATCGAGAGTCGAGTAAGGGAAGACGGTCGATATTTGGGCCATTTGTACCATTGTTCTGGATGGGAAACGGAAGAAGCTATTCGAGGTTGTTAACTTTATCCAGCTAGTGAGGACTATCAGCCAGAGAGAGGTATACTGAACTAACGTTTTGGGCACAGTCATCATATTATACTTTTCGTGGTAGATGAAATAGCCAGACCAGGATTCGTTGCCCAATATCCTAGTGCCTTGTTGTCGTAGGCCTACAAGTTGGCAAGCTGTGCTGATGCACTGAAGTAACTAGGACATATGAGTGACCTTAATTAAGCTCATGCCTTGGAGGCGGTTGCATTAAATCACCGAAGTTGATTGGGTAGAAAGAGCCACCGAGATCTACCAGATATACAACGAAACAGGGTTTCGCGATTCATGCCAGGTAGTGAGGACTAAGTAACTCTCTCAGGGAGACAGATAAAGTTACCTTCTCCTAGGATGGAAGAATGCCCTGGATGTTTATAAGAAGCACCGTTTGAATCACAAAACCTTTCGGGTATTTATAAACGACACCAGCTGCAGTAGGTGTCTTGGCAGACAGCCCCTAGATGGCTGTGGGCAGCTTCACGCACGGTCTCTTAAAGACCTCTCGGAGTCTGTTTCCTGACTGAGAGAGTATTTCCTTTGCTTACTTCCAGGTCGTCCTGCTGATAAATGTCTTTCAGGGAGGCTCTATGCCGAAGAGAATTGCAGTTGGCAGTGCCATCGTTGTTTGCAAGACTAGCAAAGTTCCGGTCCTCAAAGCATCTCGCCAACTATTTTTCACGGGCCTTGGTGTTGGCTTGAGTCATTATCGAAGGTGCAAACAAGTTCCTATGCACTGGCGATCTGCTCGACACCGGTTTAGATACCACTTTCATGAGCAGTGGTTCACCTGAGTGCATACTTCTCGCGAAAAAGACAGCCAAAATTAACCTAAGCCCTCCCTCGACAATGCTGAGGTTCTTGGACATTGGGCTTTTCAGGGATCTAAAGCTCACGGTTAAGTATACCGCTGTAACTGCACGTTACATCGAAGGAGGATATGCAGTGCATGTGCCAGAGGAGACCACTGCTGAGAAGCTGGTGAGGTGGCGTCCGCCACATAGCGCGGTGCTCAATCGCGAGAGGTCTGGAATGATTCATACTGTCTTCGACTGTGCTGCAGTTTCTAAGGGTAATCACTAAACGGGCACTTATTACAGGGCTCTAGTTCGATCCCGAGCTTGGTAGGTGTACTTTTGCGGGTTAGTCAGAAGCCAGTGGCCTTTCGTGCCAATAGAGAAGATACTTTCCCGCAAGTAAAGGGGCCCAAGGAAGGCCAATATGCCTTTCGGTTCCTCTGGAGGTCTGACGGTGATAATGCTAAACTGAAGGAATTTAGGTTGTCAGTGTATCCTCCGGAGCAGTTTTGTCATCATATTGTGCGGGGTTCACCCTGTGGAAGACAACCAAGTCATTTGGGCGCCACTTTGTGTCAGAGGTGTCAAAAATGGTTTTGAAGGATTTTTGCGTCGATGATTGGCGAAAGTCTGTCAGTATTGCTGCAGAAGCAATATGCTTTGTGGAGAGATTGTGTGGTTTAATGAGTCTCAGTGGGTTCAGTGGATGGGTAACACGCGGGAGATTCCAAAACCCATTCCAGCTGATGTTAAGTACCCCGGATACCAAGTACCAACTAGATACCGAGAATGGCCTACAAAACGAACGACAAGCCAAAAGTTCCGGAGCATGCCAAAAGACGCTAAAAGTGGGTGAAATAGATGGAGAACGGTTTGCATTGAAACTATGTAGCCTACCTTTGCTTTTGGGAGCAACTCCGGATGCCATACTGGCTAGGGGAGCTAAATGTTCAGCGATCCGCGTGCAGAGGATTCAAAAATGTGCTCTCCGGTTGGCGGAAAATACAGCTAGAAAACAAACAATGCACAGCTCCGTGGCGTCGAACAACTTACAAATTGCTTAGAGATAAGTGCTAACTGTTTATGTTTACCCAAAGCTATTTAAGTCAGGAATTTGCACATCCGAACTCATTCTTCTCCAGGTTGCTTCAGATGAAACAAACTGCACCATAAAACCCAGTGCTACTGATTGGACTCTGAGAGTGAGAACGACGGGTTTGGTTTTGAGTGTTAGGCAGGGCTTCTTCGGATAAATTGCTTACGTCAAGGATCGGCCAATTACGAGATGAGCGTTGGTCGCGCAACTGACCAAAGTCGATGATCCTTTAGGTTGGGTTGTTTCTTTAATCTTACCCATGAAAACTCGGAGGAAATTTAGTCAGGGTGAACCACTGGGTTTTGGATACTGGATCAAAAGGGGAAAGAAGTGACGAGAACTGTGCACAGGACCAAATTGTTAGGAGTTTCACCAAAGTATGGGCGCCTGAATGCAGATACGAATGTCGAACTGCACTCATTTTGTGACCCCACCAAAGCGGGCTGCATGGTGGCGCCCTAATTTGGGTCTGTATCGAACACGTTAGATTCAAGATGTTTACCTGTTTTTGCAAAGCCGAGTGTGGAATCTTGAGGGCTATTTACGTATCACGGTTAGAGGTAATTACACCTGTAGTTGCTTTGCCAATGGAAGAACTGAATGAGAGAGAACTGTGCCTGAAACTGCTTGGCTTTTGCTATCGGACCGGTTCCGTCCTTGTTCTTCATTACCTAAAGAACGACAAGGGAAGCATGGCTACCTTCCTTGGGAAAAAGGTGTTTGAGATACGTGCCTGCTCGCTTTACATGCAGGAGAGACACTTGCGAGGGAAAGTAAACCCGGCAGACCTGGCCTCCCGAGAGATGTGACTGCAAGATAAAGACCGTCAACCCTGGTTTTATGGCCCAGAGATTTGTAGTCCAAGGGAATTACTGGATCCAAGGACGAAGAGCTTACCGAAGTGCTACCTGAGCTGCTGGAGGTGGGTATGCGTAAGGTGGCTTACACAGTAAAATGGCTCATTTTAGTTATAATCCGAGAGCTGTTTGTTCTGGACCACGTTATCAAGGAGTTTTGAGGGGATATTAAGGCACAAGCAATGTCTTATTATAATCAGGGACGAAGTGATATGCCTCAGCAAGTTGGTCATTTCGCGGTTCAGGAGATAAGAAAAAATTGTGGGGCAATTTTTTGGGTTGGTATACATAGAATGTTTTCGTTCAGAAATTGATTCGACGGAGCGCGGTCAGTACTCCGGAGTCTGTGCCACTCACAGCTCTATACTAAACTCAGGCTGTTATGAGTAGGAGGGTGATGGGTTCGCGCCAGTGCTTCGGAGGAAGCTAAGCGTCCAATTATTCTACCAAATGTGCACAGAGCCACTTAGTTCATTGTTTGACTTCATCATGAGGCGGAAAGTCACGTTGGCTCTTCCCCAGTTCTTCCGAATGTTTGCCAGCGATTATGGACTGTAACGGGAGGGCGGCCGTATGGCGTGTTCTTGGAAGGTGATGCACCGCCGCCGGATGATGGCTCTTTGGTGTACACAACAAATGGTGTCTATACCAAGTGAACTTACAATGACTGCAGGTTGTCTTCGCCTTTGTGGATATGGGCTGCTTTGAGCAGTTTTGCTAGGCTTGGCTGGGCTGGAGAGAAGGGATATGGCTGCTCATTCACCTGTGTGAATGTGAGAGTGGTGCTCACTGAATTTGCGCGCTGTTTGCACACGGATTCTCTTTTACAGACATTAGTTGGTTTCTTGGCCAGAGGGGTCGACCACATGGTCGTTCCAGTAGTAAGGAAGGCAGCTTTAAGAAAGCTTGGCCAGAAATTCGAGGGTTTATTCGAGGGAAACCACAAGACAGGATGAATCGCTTTACGTCCTATCGTGGTGTCGAATGGAGATTCGGGCTGCCGAGAGCAAGCCACTGGGAGGACTTCCGGAACCCGTGGTTTGTTCGGGCCTGTTTTTGCCATATTCGGTCTCCCATGTTGGTCATGTGGTGCATTAAGGTCTGATGGTACTTTTGGCGGAAGTAGAGAGAATCCACAACAATCACCCCCTCACGCAAGAGGCACATGATTGCATGGACCTCGAATCATTGACTCTAAGCAAGTTTCACATACTTCGCATTGTTAAAACCATGTCTCATGATAAAGATTTCTCCAGTACCTCTGTCAGAAACTGGAGGAGGGTACGACTTTCAACGAATTCGTTCGAGAAACTTCTGGAGGCTCACTGTGTAAGTTGTAAAAAAGGTGAAGTATGTTGGCTGAAAAAGAAAATTTGGAGGGGAGCGGTTTTGTCCTCTAAGTGAGTGATGGATATCTTAGGAACTGTTGGCCTGCCGGGGCTTGTTAGAGAATTGTGGTCCAGAAAGAATGGGCTTGATAAAAGAGCTTTGGTTTACATATCAGTCTGGATTTTTGGCGTGACTTACGCGTACTGTGCTTGTTGGGGATTGCAAGAAGCTAGTTTAATCGTGTGGCACATCTTGTTAGTTTGTTAGTTTTTATCATACTTAGTGATTTAACGGATGTTTTTATCATGGTTTTCCAAGCACAGATACATACATTCTGTCTGTTTGATGAAGCCTTGGCAGTGAAATGTGGTTGCCTTGGTGGGGCCCAGTAAGTAGGTGACCGTTAGTGCTTCTTGGCGTTGGTTGCATTTTGCAGTGCACACAGTAAACATGGTTGTGCCCGCATGTTTGTTTGGACACTTGCATAACGTATGTGGACCCCATTTCCATCAAACAAATGAAACGTGCAGAACGACAGCAATTAATACGTTTTGGTAATTAAACTGGTTAACCTGTACAACCGACAGGAGATTGGAGATTGAACGAACTAATGGCCGAAGCTGATTAGCTGGAATGCACCTTGCAGCTAGAGCCAGGTAGCGTAAGATGGCGATGCTGTCCTGCCAGCCCCAAACAACCAGTCGATGGAAAGAGGGAGAGCTAGCCTGAATTCACGATCTATCGAACAGCCTGGTCAGAGTTTGCTTGGCCGGTTGCGCACCCCAATGAGTGACTAATAGAAATCATCCAAATGTTCTGCAGAGATTCTAGAATAGGTCCATGTGTCCGACCGGAGAAGATTTTCGTGTCACAATGGTTGGATCGAGTATAGATGTGTAAAAGCACTGTGAAGTAAAATAGTTCTTACTGCAAGCCATTTCGTGTAACTGAGAAGATAGATTCGAAATGAAGGGTTGCTCATAGCTACAGGAAGGCCTGGCACCGGAAGTGGATGCTCCTGGGGGCGGTTGTCATTCCCAAGTAAACCTAAATACAAATGCTTGTTCATAAATGAGGTCCCCCAAGCTGTGAGATTGCAACTGCATTTTAGTGAGTTCGGTGCCTACTAAGCCGCCACGTCGGTCCCCCTCGGGGAGGTGACTTATCAGGAGGACTTTGACCCAAGAGAGTTTCGCGAGTGGAGCCAAAACCCAGTGTGACAGTCCCAGTTGAAAGAGGATTGTGCTCAGTTCCCCGGAGGTGATCTAAGGGCCACCAGACCTTTTATGACCGCAGAAGGGTTGCGCGCGAGCAAGTTGGCGGGGTATCTCCTTCCCGCTTTCTCTATCTAAATTCTTAGGTGGGGACAAGGACGTGCCGAAATGGTGCACGAGGCCGGTAAACAGCAAAAACAAAAAAGTTATGTCCACGTGGTGACACATATCCACTGTGAGTAGTATGCCAGATCCTTCCCGGGTGAAAAGACTGACCCTGAAATAGATCGGAAAACCGGAGACAGCATGCGGACAGAGGTAGAATCACCTGTGAGAACGATAAAATTACCGAATGAAGCAGGGGAGCCAGCCTGCCCACCAGACCCAGCGGAAAGTAATGTGGGGCCGACCTGTGACTCACGAGTTTTGGAGCTAGACTTCGTCGGAGTCTTTAGGATTCTCCTACGTTAAGTCAGGACCTGCTCCCGTAAAGAGTCTGTGGCCCCTGGTCCCCGGTTCGTGACATGTTAGCGGATATACTCGGCAGCGCGCAAAGCAGAACTCAAGATGCTGGGGCTGGACAACTTTTGTGATGGAGGGGCTCTACGATGTACACGGGCGGAGCAAGCTGCTCCACCATATACTGTAACTGTTCAAGTAAACCAACTTGTTAATCTTTTTCATCGTGTTGTATCGGTAGCACTACAAGTCTGATCAACATCCGTGCTTTGACCGTCCGCGGGGGTCGCCGTAGACCGGGGTTTTGGGCCGACGAATGCCGGCTCCAGTCGATGGCATCTGACGGCTTCCTGAAGACCACTGAGGTTGGTGGTGAATATTTTCTCTAAATGCCGGATGGCGAGCCGTAATATGCTGAAGTCGACGGGCGACTGCTCGTTGTGCTTAGAAAAGCCATCTCGCACGTATATAGGGGAGTGGGGTTGAAGGATGGTCGGGCTGCATAACAGATAGGAATGTTAGCCTCTTTACGCATGAGAATGGTGAGACGTTGAGCGTGATCTCCAGGGCTTGGGACTGGTTTGCTTACATTAGATGCGACAAATTAATCTGGAACGCGAGCAGTTTTGCCGAATGTCACTGAAGCAGACCCACAGCGCGCGTCGCTGAGGGGCCTGTTGCGAATGCGAAATAACACAGTGGAAGGAAGTCCCTTCGTTGTAGGTTGTTGTATGCATAGAGCGAGGTTTTGAGTTGCCAGTGTTGAAGGCTATTGCTCCAGCAATGGCTGTGAGTAATGCTAGGATAATTGCTGTTGAAATGGAGTAAAAAGCTGGTCGCATGTGCCGTTGTTCTTTTGGATCCACCGGCACTTTCACATGCGAATCCAGCATCGGTACTGTTGTAGAGCCGCAAAGAGTAGGGTTGATTTGGTCTGCTTTGACGAGCCCGTCGCACCTGGCCCTTGCTTTGGTTGTGTTCTTGGGTTTTGCCCACCCAATTACTGGCAACGCCCAACTTGGACTTGCAAGCAAATTATTAATCGCCGGTGAGGGAAGACTTTTACCGGGTTGGCTCCACCCTGTGATCGCCACTGCCTGAGATAGAAACGACGGAAAAGGCTAGACGCATTCGTCATCTTCGTCCCGTTTGTTCGCTTCAAGTTTTCATATTTCGATCAGCGACGATAAGCTGAGGAGTGGACCCTGGGTATGAATGTGGCCAAAACAGCGAGTGTGTAGAAAAAGCCAAGTTAATTTGACCAAACAGTAACCTTCCTCCACAGCGCAGCAGAGCATTTGTTTGGTAGTCAGTTTTGCAGGTCAGTATTTTATATCTGTGCCTTTGTGTCACTCCAACTTAGTAACAGCTTGTGACTTAAACTTTTAGGCCTTCTGACTGACTGTTAGTTCGATGATAAAACTGAAAACATGATAAGCTTAGACCTCAATCTAATCATCGCTGCTCAGTTCCGTGCCGGTATATTACTCGTTTGAATGAACATCCGTGGCTTCAGCAAACCGGGCCTCACCAGTAGGTGTGGCAATAAACACCAGGCAGAATGAAAGCCGAAGGACTTTCTTGGGGAGTGGGACGGCCGATGACACATCGCAGCGGATTTTAAGCCAGGAAAATTTCACTTAGTTCCTTTAGTCCATTTAAATTGGCCATTCTTTACTTTTTTGCTCTTTGTTTATGTGCTTCAATTTCCTGATACAGGCTTGCCAAATTTTGCCATTTCCAGTTTTAGAAGTACGAAACGTCCGTTTGTTTATTATGCTTTAAAACTACCATTCCGAGCCATCGTTCAGTGGGGCTGTGCACGGGAGCAGTGAACTAACAGCAACCGCCCTCGGTGATGAGCGTTTTCTTAAGAAATAATGCTTGCTGAGCAAACAAACCAGGATGAATCTTGCTACCTGGGGGAGTCGAGGCTCGACCATCCGCGAGCAGATTGGCCCAAAGAGCTTTCCAGCCGGTGGAATTCAGTTGTCGTTACAGCAAGCAGGCAGACAGCTTTGCGGCATGGGACAACGTAGAAACTGCCTGGAGATAAGCACCAACTATTTATGTTTATCTGCAATAAACCTTTTTCTGGGATTCTGCACTTCCATGCTCAGTCATCTCCACGCCACTACAGACCATCCTCCGGGATTTGGCCTCGAGTCCAAGGGGTCGGTTTCTGTGATGCCAGGTTAACCGCAGTCAGTAGGTACCCTACAGTGCCGCCCGATGACTCCTATAATGAAGGCATCTGATTCGCATTTTACCTCACGAAACTGACCCGTTTGTGGAATTCGTAATGTTGGGCAAACCACTTCATCACGAAGGAATACATTGATGCGGTTTCTAATGAGGTTGGTTCCACTTGGACTGCTGCTTGCTCGGTAGGTTCTTCAATGACCACCGGCGCGTGTTGCGTGAGGCCAGGAGCGGAGCCGCCGTAAACAAATTATACGGCTGGCTATGGGCTACTTATTATCCCTACAGACAAAACAGGCAACTGTATATTGTCATGACTGGTGCTGCGTACAACCCTTCTTCAACGGCGCCATGCAGGCTTGCGAGTGCTTATGGTAGCTTTTCACCCCAAAGGGAGTTCCTCTTATCAGATGCTCTCGAGCCATGCGTAGCTAATTTGCTTCCGTCCAGAAATGGAAACAAGGTTAGTTCTCAGTTTCTAAGATATTGGATTATGGAAAGATCAGCTTCACAAATATATGAACCTCAGTTAAGCTGCCGGGAGGAGCCTGTGGCCGACAACTGGAAGGGTCTCCTTATGTAAGCAAGCTGACCCTAACAAATGAAGGCAGCATCGGACCCACGAAATCGACTAGTACGTGAACAGAGCGTTTCTGGCTCCAGGGACCTAGCCATTTGTGTCTGAGTATTCATACATGTCACGGGGAGGGCACATTGACGGCTTGATATTAGGCCGAAAGAAAAGGCTCAGCCATCAGTTTCCCCGAGACGGTCAAGTCGGGGCGGATTAGAACTTAAAGAACCAGGAAAGTATAACACCGTAGGTGGTAGGAGGCACCAACATAGGTTAAGCTAATGACAAACAGCAAAAGATGATATCTTTGGAAATGATTACAAATGCCACAGCTGAGCTTGAAGAACCAACTCGTCGAAGTTGTGCACCGCCAGGTTCCGCATTTTCGCCGTCTACCAATAAGTGTAAGTAGATCACAGGCGTTGGTGAGAGACTCAGTTGATATATGTGCAGTTAGGCCTAGGCTGCTAGTTGGAGTACTCTAGAGGCCTAGAGTGCGTCCACCGTAGACTATGAGACAAAATCTTTGTAGTGAATCTCGCTTGGTGAGTGACGATCGGAAGCTGATTTCAGTGTGTAAACCAAAGGCTTCGGGTCTGCAAACACCTTGAGCAAACGGCCTTCGAGTGTGTGCCGAAAACGACGGATGCCCATGTGAACGGCTAAATATTCCCCATCGGATTAGTCTGGCTTAGATTCGGCGGGTTGTAGACGCTCAGAGAAGAATGCTAGGAATAGCTTAGAGCCACCGGTAGGCCGACACCGTACTTTAGGACTCTCCCAGGTTCAAACTGGGCCTGTTTCTTTTCACGGTCTACAGCCTTTTGTCTTCAGTCCATAACGCGATGACCATTTCACTCGGTGGCAAGCTAAACGAGAAAACTCGAGCACCTGGAGCGAGGCAACTGTGTATCATTAAAAGGCTGGTGCGTGCAAACAGTATACGCTGGTAGAGCAAGTGGGGCCGTCAAACTCAGCAATAGCCCAGATAAACAAATTTGCCAATGTGTGTAAGAGTCTGCCGCTTCGACAGAAATGCGGTACTGCCCCAGCAGCCGGGTCCGAAGCCTCAGTCACTTCTCGAAACGGGGCGGAAGGGCCGATGTGCATAGGGAGTGCTATTCTGGCAATAGCTTCATTGGTCGAATCAAGTGCGGCTATAGCAGTGCCCAGAAATATGAACCCTCGCTTGCCTTCGAGCCGAAGGTCAGTGAGGGTTTGCTTCACTTCCTCCCACTCTAGAAATGAACCGGCAGCAAAAGTTCGTTAGACCGGCACACTGAAGCATCCGACTAAGAGATTGGGGCTCGGACAGACGGGAATGGTGAAACTCTTATTCGTTGGGAGGTGAGTGTCTGACGCAAAATAGATCATCTCGTGATAATAGTATAACTACCCCATCCGCGTGTAACGGTGTAAATTGTTAAAACGTTATTGGCTTAGGCTTTCTGGTGGGAGCCATAGGTGTGGAATTACTCGCCTTCGAAGAACTAGCCACCAAAATACTGTCGAAGTACACGCGAACATTTTCTAAGCCACTAGCCACCGTACGTGAACCGCGAAAAGGGTCTGAGCCTCGTTGTTGAGATGAAACGGCTTGCGTAGGAACGTGAACTCCCCCCCCCAATTGTAAAGGCTGTGTTTTTGGGATATTGTCCTCAGCTACCAAGATCTGGTCATACGCACGAACTAGATCGATGAGAACAAAGACGGAGCAATCTAACGAAAAAGAATTGAGATCCTGTTTTCTTCAGAATAAAGTGCCTGTCAGAAGCTTTGTCTTTGTAAACTTCTTTGTAACTACCACAAGGTCGACAGTCACCGTTAGATTGAGGCAACAATTGAAGAGAGATAACCCAAATCCCGCTGGAATGGATCAGTGTGCCAAGCTCCGGGACGTGTTCGAATTCGGTCCGTGAGACACGAAAATTTTCTGGGCTAACCAAAGTGTTCTAACGAACATAAAGGAACCCTTCGTGTCTACCTGGTGACTGATTTTGCTGGAAGGGGTTTGCAATGCCGAAATGTCGCCCGGGAGGCACAAGCTAGTTCCCTGGAAGGGTTTTCATCTAGTGGTTGAAAGTATAACAGCCTGATGTGGTTCACTAGAGAGTTCTAACCGGTAACGTCGAAGAGGACTCGTCAGTCAACCGCTATACGGCCCAGGGTTTTGACCAATCAGCAAAACGTTGATGAAATTCGATGCATAGAATGCTGTACAAGACGTCAGTGCGGATAAATATGCAATGAGGGGTACGGAATGAACTTATGTATAAAATGGGCAACCGTTGACTGAGCGTTGGGATGGCGATGCTACTGGCGCTGCTTAGTATGGGTGCACCGTATATTAACGTTGTCCTTCGGCTGCCGAACGATGGTCGCTTTGGCACCAGGTTCTACAAGGAAGAGATTGTTTGATATGTCTTTTACTTTGAAGAGGCTTTCGTTATTCTGCTTGTTGGATATTCGGGTCACTGCCGCCAGCCAGGAAGGCGATTTCTCTGAAGCGAGCCGGGGAATGCGCGTCCGGTTTACGTTGTTTGGGCACTTCGCGGAGAAGCCTGCGATATATAAAACACCTTTCTTTTAATGGTACGAAACCACTTCATTGAGAAGGACTATAAAGCCTCAGCAAGTGTACATCTTACCTTTTCTGATACCTCCCTTCACAGGGTTAGTTCTTGTAGGCCTTAAAGGACTACTAAAAAACTGAAGGAAATTCTTTCAAAGCCTATGGAGAGGACTTTACTTACGCCAGTGGTAGTTAGGTTGCACAGTGTCGTAATGTAATCAGTTATTGCTGCAGTGTCTTCCGGCTAGTATCTGCTCGTGGCCCCCAGTAAAATAAGTATATCCCGTGATAAACGCCGAAGCTTCAATACCCTTCAAAGCTGGTCTCACTTACTGTCGGTTCTTTCAAGCATCACATCTCGCACAGTTGTTTTCATGGCCTCTTCTCTCCCAGCCGGACACTTTCGATATGTTGCACTCTTTGGTCCTCTCTCGAGATCGTACTGGAAATGATGGCATCCTTTACTGTTTTTTGCTGCTGTAGTGGATGGTTGCATCTTATACTTGCATTCTCAACTTCGGTGGAAGGTGGTTCGCTACCCACCGGAAACGGCCGGCTTCACAAGCTCTCCGTAAATTCTTTGAACCTTTGTGCCTTAAGCAAACCAACGTTGCGGATTCGAGGGTTTAGAAGACGGTATACGCGGTGTAATCACTCCAACGTTGTGGTTTGGTGGAAGCTACTGTTCATCAGTCCCGCCGCTGGTGGCTTTTTCTTAAAAAGAAATAAAGTTGGGCCTTATCTTAGTATACGATACCGCGAGGAACCATGAAGTCAAAATGAGATTGCGATAAACTTGAGGAAGAATTCTATGAAGCGATTTTGAATAGGATCCCACCAAAAAGAGCGAAAGTTTAAGATAAAAAACTTCCAAACTTACGCATGCTGCTTTTCACTGAAGTCATATAGAACGTGCCGAACAAAAACAAAACCTCGAGCATAGGTGTAAGCTAGCTTGGCACTGGCCTCTGGGCCTGCATCGGCGCGGTCAGTATTGACTGATCGATCTTCCCAAGTATCGACTAATCTCGCTTGTCTAAGCGCGCGAAATGGTGTAACTCAGCTCCTTTCTTTGCTTGCTAGCTCAGTTACCCGTTCAAACACGTGGCTGTGACCTACTTGCCAACTGCCGTCTAGCTGCGTTTACGTTCCGAAAATAAACTCTGTGCGACGATAACGTGCGCTTTTAGTACCGATCGCGGGCACGACAGCTCAAATGGATCGTAGAACATTTGAGGGCCAGAAAATTCACGCAAACTGAGAATCATGTCGGGCTCATCAATTGCAATATTGGTTAAAGTTGTCATGCCGCTTCTTCAGTAAACGCCTTCTCCAGTCCCTCGTGCTATACGCAAACCATCTTTACGTCATGCTAGTAAACGGCCTTGTGCAAGCACAATTACCACAACGAAATTTTCCCCGATCAGCAAAACTGATGGCGTGATCGAGAGAAGTATATTTGTGACAGCGTTAGGTAGCAGTGCGCCAGAGCAAAGACCAAACTTCGCATCCTTTACAGTTGTATTTATTATCTAATCACCACCACCATATCTTCCTCACTTGGACCCGCGATTCCTCTGCGGTTCTTTCCAGTGTCCTGATTAGTATCCACCTGTTCAATTGTCTGCCGGCACTCAGCTCTCCAATTCCATTGCCCCAACTCCTTTATGCGTTCGTTTTTTTGTGGCCTTTTTGCTCTATTACTGGACCACTTATCTCGGGGCTTCCCGTTTCCTTGTCCGCCTCCTTCGTGTTTCATCTGCAGTAAAATGGTCTGATTGGTGATTTCTTACCTGTGTCTCCTCGGTCATTGCTTTCATCCCTTGATCCGTTTATTGCTCGCTACAGGCATTTTTCTGTACCTTCCAGTGTGGTCCGCTTTTCCATGTTCCACCATTGTAATGACAATGTTACGTCGTGACGTTCTTTTACAGTTCCAAATTGTTTGACCTGTCACTACCCGATTCCTCTGGTTCGTCACTACATCTCGCACCTGCATTGATCAAATAATTAGACCCTTTCTTACCTGTTTTCCTTGATCCTGTCTTTCATCTTCACTCTTCCATGAACTGCTCCTAACAGTCTTCATCACTTCTGTGCTTCCACATTCTATTTTTCTCTCCGTTGGGCTGCCACGTGCACTTGTCATGAAGTTAATCCACCACAACATTCCAAAGTTAATCCTGCAACCAATTGCTCTAACATTACCTACTCCTCCTTTTGACTGATAATTTCTTTCTAGGACCCCATTGTTATTGCTCCTGCTTCTCTTAAACCTATACATATATATACAATTAATCTATATATATATATATAT
Source organism: Fasciola hepatica (assembly GCA_948099385.1). Classification (NCBI taxonomy): domain Eukaryota; kingdom Metazoa; phylum Platyhelminthes; class Trematoda; order Plagiorchiida; family Fasciolidae; genus Fasciola; species Fasciola hepatica. The sequence continues at coordinate 21,537,247 of CANUEZ040000024.1, read as the reverse complement.
AAACTTACGCATATATATCTATGTGCACGCGCTCTGCATCTTGCAGTTCCTCACCTGCCATTTCTCTTGCTATCATCCCAACGACCGTCATCATAGGCATCCATCAACTCTACATCTGTGCCTCACATCTACCGTATCCAATCCTTCTAAATCGTTTTTGTCATCTGATCATCCCTCTACGTCTTGCATTGCTCGCTGCCTGTTTTACGGTGAGTTTTGTGTCCTGTCCGCCGACAATTCTCTGCAAAGTACCAATGCTTCTTTGTCATCTAATCCACTGCAATGCACCTCACCTTTTTCTCCATCGTTCCTCGCTACTGCAGTTCTTTATACCGATTTCCAGCCTTTCTCGTGTTTACCAGTCTGCCTCCATATGTAATTGCCCGGGACCAGCCAATCGGTAGTCATATACGGTCCACCCTTAAATGTTGTCATTTTGCCGTTATGGATGCATACCTTGGGAAATCGCTTTAACGGAATGTTGTTTTCGCGTAGAAAATGAGAATGGTATGTATAATGTTACTCGCATTTTTGTTTGAGTCAGGCCCTTGACCTTGAATTTCAAATTCACCGCGCGTCCATTCAAATCCGCTCTGGAGCTCATTTAAACCCCACGCAATCTCTATGGTGTGCATACGTTTATACTATTTTCATCCTACCTTATTCACCCTTCTGAGCCTTTTTACCCAACATTTTAATGAGAGTCTCCATATTTCCATGAATTATACCTGTCCATTCCATCACCTGTATCTACATGATCATGCACATGGCATGCTTCGGGCGCTTCCGAAATAAACCATTATTATTGTATCAGCTGCGCCTGGCAGTAAGCATTCGGCCAAGTAAGAATGCGTGCTGAGAAATCAAACCAAGATTGGCCCTGCTGCTGTGCTTTTTGGGCCTCACGCCCGCCAGATCACCAATGGGGGCAGCCCACCTCGGAATCACTGTACTTACGGATGGCAGCGATCATGGTTTGATCAGGCCACTTTCCAAAGAGAATTCCCGGTGGTCTTAAAAATAAGGAGGAATTTCGGAAAGTCGACCATCAGGATCTAAGGATGGCAGCGGGTGGTACGCAATGGATAGCCCTCAAACCCTAAACGGAGTACGGGCGACAGCTCACAAAAAGTAGCCTCTTAGAACTAAGCGATGAATTCTGTCCACTGAGGAAGTCAAGAAGAAGAGGCGAGCAACTCATCAGGTCAGTGGGACCGGAAAAGCGCAGACGGGCAAGTGAGGTGCATGGCGAAGCTTCCTCAAAAATGGTCACCTTCACTTTCTGAAGTTCCCGGGGGCCAGCAAAAGAGCCCCAGGGGTGCGAAAATCGTGTCAGCTACAGAGAAGTACGAGGTTAGCGCATAACTGTAAAAATGACCGAAGATCTATTGCGTCGATGTGCAGTCTGAGGCGAGGCAATGTGTGGTGGCAGGAAGAGTTATCAGTAAACAGGGTAGGCAAGTAAGTGATGCCAGAAAAAAAGCCGAAGTAAACAAAGCAAATGCCAAAAGTTATCCACCTTTACTAGGATCCTATAGTCTTCCTTCATAGAAGAGGTCGTCGCAGAACCCACGAAAGTAGGACTAGCCATGAATCGGTTAAGACGAAATAAGGGCCCCTGGCCAGACGGAATTGACCTCACCATCCTACTTCGGCTTTCAAGCACGGTGCCCGGGGCGCTAGCACTTCCGTTCATCAGGTAGTTGGGCTTGGCCGCTCCAACTTCTGTTTATCCTAAAGCCGAAGTGGTACTCCTCCACAAAGAGGGCAGTGGGAGAATGGCATCGAAAAGCAGATGGGTAGCCCGCTTTCGTTGTGACCCAAGGTAACAGAAGGGGTCGTCAGGGGTAGAACCACAAAAGACGTGGAACATGGCAGGATAACTACTGCAGGGTGGCACGAATTTATAAGGAGGAAACCATGTTTAACGAACCCCTCGCCACTTCTGGAAGGAGCATCAGACAGACTGGAAGTAGTCTGATGAGCTGGAGTGTTACCTGGATTTTTAGGGAGCAGTCGATCCGGTAGACCATAGGCAGCTGGGGCACAAACTGCGGAGCATGGAGATTGCACTGCAAGTACTGAACTGGATTGGAGAATGCCTCATTGGTAGAACGTTCCAGGTTTGGGTTGAGAATGCTAAGGCCGTCGCACCTACGGAATGCAGTAGGGAGCTGCTAGGGTCAGTGCTAGGGCCCCTGTTTTTTCCTGGTCCATATAAATCGCGTGGTGGACTCTTTGAGTTTTCCTGGTTTACTCTTCTCGGATGATTCTAATAATGTTTAGAAACTATTCTCAAACTGATTATGGGCAGACCTGATGAGAACACCAGTTTACGGAAACATGAGCGCCTCCCTTAAAGAGAGGAAGTGTAAAGATAAGAGCGGGGGCGGCCATATTGGAGGGACTTTTGAACACGCTCATCTGTTGTCGTTCGTTTGTTACAGGTGCACCTGTCGGTCGTGTGAACTGGACGAAGCCCGGTGAGGAATCTCGGACAAGAAGACCTGCCGCTGTCCCTGAGGAGTGTAGTGACCCAAACCCGGAGAGAGTTGAATTGTGAAGAACCGCTGTAACTCGTTTCTACTACGTTCGTTTCTGCCCAATACACGTTCATCTCTTGTACTCTGTGTTCTCTGTTTTGACTGAGCGACGATCACTGGATTATGGCTGATGAGTCTCGTATGTGTCCGTTTCTAGCTAACCGGCCTGTTACAGATTTGGCACCCACGGCGGGACCGAGTTCTGGAGATACGAGTCCGTCCAAACCATTACCCACGTTGTCTGGCCCATTCGCATCAGAAATGGTTGAACAAGTTTTAATGCCCAACAGACGCCGGGAACCTCCGTACCCAGTTCCGGACAAGTTATCTTTGGGAGACGATGCTAGCGTCTGGGAGGCCCAAACGAAACGATATATACAGCGTTTTCCGGCCGAGGAACAGGCGGACTTGATACTAACCTTGCTGTCGAAAGAAGTATTTAGCAAACTACTTGACTATGGAATCCCACAAGATGTGAACTCCATATTCGCTCGGTTGAAGGAAATTGTGGACAGCCCGGTAGCCCAGGCCGATCGACAGAATGAATTCCATTTACGGACACAGGCCGAAGGAGAAAGATTAACGGAATATTTATCGGTACTACGTCGTCTGGCCCGGTTGGGATTCCCAGAGGAAGCCAAGGAGGACCGAGAAAACCGGATCCTGGGCCGATTTTTGGCTGGGGTGCGAGATCCCATGGCAAAGGTATTCCTTCGACTACAGCCCCCAAAAGACTTGGCCGCCTTGGAATCTACCAGCACCACGCTGGACCAGACAGGTGGTGGGATGAATATGACAACTCCAGGAATCTTCGCGGTTTCGGCCAAGACGGGGAAACAACCTGCAGTTCGAGACGTAAAGGTCTGTTACTACTGCCAGAAACCGGGACATATCGCCCGGTACTGTCGACGGAGGATTAATCGCGAAGGTAGGTCAACTTTTCATGCGGGTAATGTCAATAGTTTTGAGTATGATAAACGTAGTGGTGCCCTACCTATGATCGAGATTATAATTGGCCGCCACCAAGTCAGGGCTTTGATTGACTCTGGGTCCGTCTACAGTTTAATTAGCGAACAGCTCGCAAGAAAAGTACCGCGATGCCCACTGTATGACCGTCCGGTGTCGCTTAAAAGTGTGACTGGTACTCCACTGGAGGTGATAGACAGTATAACAACAGAGCTCCAACTCGGAGTCCATAATTACCCTCAGGGTTTCTCGGTAGTTCGAAATTTGCCAGTTCCGGTCATTTTGGGGGTTGATTTTTTGAGGTCGACAAGGTGCACCCTAAATTTTCGAGACAATTGGCTGCAAACGGGGGGAGATGAAACCCGCATAAAAACACAGGCCGCCTCTGTCACTTTCATGGCGGAGCTAGAGAAAGAATCTACATCTGAACAAAGAATCAGTCAGTTGCTACCACCCAAGGTGGAGGGTTTGGAACCACCAGACAGGAGTCGGTTTGAACGGCTGCTCCGCGAACATGAGCGAATATTTTCGTGGGATGGAGAACAGCTGGGCAGGACGAAACTGGTACAACACTCCATCGACACTGGTGATGCACGGCCGATAAGACAGGCACCGCGGCGTGTCCCCGTACATTGCCAAGATTCATTGAGGGAAGCTATAGAACAAATGCTGAAACAAGGGGTAATCAGGCCGTCAACTTCTCCGTGGGCCTCACCGGTAGTGCTAGTTAAGAAAAAAGATGGATCAATGCGAGTCTGCGTGGATTATCGAAAGCTGAACAGTGTAACCCGAAAGGATTCGTTCCCATTACCACGCATTGATGACACGTTGGATAGCCTAGCCGGTTCCCAGTGGTTTTCTACACTGGATCTGGCCTCAGGATATTGGCAGGTCGAGGTAAAACCAGAAGATAGAGAAAAGACGGCATTTGTTATTCCCAGCGGCCTATATGAATTCGATACTATGCCGTTCGGACTCACGAACGCCCCGGCCACGTTCCAACGTCTCATGCAAGTTGTCCTTGCAGGCTTACCCTCCAATACGTGTTTGTTCTATCTAGACGACATAATTATCCCCGGAAAGTCCATCCGAGAACATTTCGATAATTTGAAGTTGGTTTTCCAGAAGTTAGAATGTGCTGGCTTGCGTCTCAATCCCAAGAAGTGCGTGTTCCTGAAAGACACGGTCAAATTCTTAGGCCATACAATTTCTCGGGCCGGGATAAGTAGCGATCCAGAGAAAGTTTATGCTGTGGAACACTGGCCTACCCCTAGAGATGTAGACGAGGTGAGAGGCTTCCTGGGGCTCGCTTCTTACTACCGCCGATTTGTACCTGAGTTTTCCGCCGTCGCTGCCCCGTTGACAGAATTAACAAAAAAGGGCAAGCCGTTTGATTGGTCAGAAGGCTGCGCAAGAGCATTCAATGAACTCAAAAGAAGACTTTGCAGTGCCCCTATTCTAGCCCTACCGGATCTGTCGGACAACGCCGGAAGCTTCATTTTGGACACAGATGCAAGTGATACCGCTATTGGAGCAGTCTTGTCTCAACGGTCCTCAAATAACGAAGAGCACGTCATTGCTTATGGAAGCCGTACCTTAAATCGAAGCGAGCGTAACTACTGTACTACCCGTAAAGAAATGTTAGCTCTGGTGCATTTCACCAAATATTTCCGGCATTATTTACTGGGAAAAGAGTTCCTAGTTCGGACTGACCACGCTTCACTTCAGTGGCTGAGGAACTTTAAAAACCCCGAGGGGCAGGTAGCACGGTGGCAAGAGAGGTTACAGGAGTATAATTTTACGTGCGAGCACCGGGCCGGCAAAAGACACACAAACGCCGATGCACTATCTCGACGACCTCAATGTGACCATGGGAATTGTCCCAGTTGTACCGAAGCATGGACAATGACAGTTACGCTGCAACAGTCGAAAAGCGAAATGTGGGGCAAATTACAAGAACAAGATCCAGATATGCAAATTATCTATAGCTATTTGAAGGATGGAAAGGGGCGGCCATCCCCCGAGATGATGAGAGGATGTAGCTGGGAGACGAGATGTCTGTGGTCCCTCTGGGATAGTTTGCGATTGGAAGAAGGCGTGATTTATCTGCACTCTGGTCCGAATTACATGCGCCGTCTGGTGGTTCCGGAAATGCAGGTAAGCACGTTGCTACAAGAACTCCATACGGAACTGGGACATGTGGGCAAAAACAAATTGGAACAAGCTGTACGACACCGATTTTGGTGGCCCCACCAGCGGCGCGATGTCCGCAATACATGTTTGACATGCAGCTTGTGCGCCCAGATTAAACCGCCAACGCAACACACTCGAGCACCTCTACAAAGCTTAACCACCGGGTTCCCTAACGAGATAGTGGCAATCGACGCAGTTGGGCCATTTCCAGAGACGGTAAAAGGAAACCGATATATACTGGTGCTTATTGACCATTTCACCAAATGGTGTGAAGCCATACCAGTACCCCGAATAGATGCACGAACCACTGCCGAAACAATCTTTGCAGCCTGGGTATCTCGCTGGGGCGTACCCTATCAGCTCCACTCGGACAGGGGAGCCAACTTCGAAAGCTCATTAGTAAAGGAGCTATGCCGGGTGTTGGGGTCATCAAAGTCACGCACGACGGCATACCATCCTCAAGGCAACGGAGTAGTTGAGAGAGTTAACCGTACGCTTAAAGGTCTTTTACAAGCCTTTGTGAACCAGGACAGCACCAGGCATTGGGATGAGGCGATACCGTATTGTTTGCTGTCGTACCGCGCCACGGTGCAAGCATCAACCGGACAAACACCTCATTTCATGGTAACAGGACGTGAAATGAGAATTCCCGCTGACATGGATCACCCGCACCCGGCACCCGATGGGCTGTTAGCCAGCGATTACGTCATCCAAAGCCGAGAACGCCTTATTCGCAGCCACCAACTAGCACGTCGACAATTACAAGCTGAACATCGTCGGCAGAAAGAATACTACGACAAGTCCACATACGGCAGTCCGTTGGAACCAGGCGACCGGGTGTGGCTGCGATCGGACCAGGCGACCGGGTGTGGCTGCGATCGGACCAGGCTGATCCGGGGCTACCCGCTAAATTCCATCGGGCCTGGAGGGGGCCGTACGAAGTTTACGAAGTCTTGTCGGCATCCACGTGTTCGATTCGATCACTCAGGGACCCCAATCAAAGGCCATTCACTGTACATCTCGACAGACTAAAGCCAGATACGACTGCCTCGTTCTCAGGTAACCCTGGGCCAAGGAATGTCGCCGTACAGCTAGAAATACCCGCAGAAGGTGGTTCAGGAAGGGCACTGGGGACAGTGCCTTCGTAAGAAGGGGGATAGTGTAAAGATAAGAGCGGGGGCGGCCATATTGGAGGGACTTTTGAACACGCTCATCTGTTGTCGTTCGTTTGTTACAGGTGCACCTGTCGGTCGTGTGAACTGGACGAAGCCCGGTGAGGAATCTCGGACAAGAAGACCTGCCGCTGTCCCTGAGGAGTGTAGTGACCCAAACCCGGAGAGAGTTGAATTGTGAAGAACCGCTGTAACTCGTTTCTACTACGTTCGTTTCTGCCCAATACACGTTCATCTCTTGTACTCTGTGTTCTCTGTTTTGACTGAGCGACGATCACTGGATTATGGCTGATGAGTCTCGTATGTGTCCGTTTCTAGCTAACCGGCCTGTTACAGAAGGTCCAGACAGCTTCCGCAGGAAAGGGAATGAAGGGAGGCTTGGTATTTTGTTGATGGATCATCCGAGGTAATCGAGACCACTGAGGTCATGGAAGATCTTGGCGTCTAAGGGTATGAAACATCAAAGCCTGCCAAATATTGCTCAACGGCAGCAACCGAAGGTGAAATGTTGATGTTCCAGCTGTGTTGGCTGTCATGTCTTGGCATGCAAAAGCAACTCTACCACCCTACAAAGATGAAATACGCCTCTACCTAAAATGTTGCATTCCGACCTGGGCATCGAAACTCGTCAGGAGCAAGTGGCTGTTGAATGCCGTCCAGTGACCACCCACTAGAACGATTAACGGGCCATGGGATAGGAAAAACGGAGAGGGCCTGAAATTACTCCTGCTGTTCTCGCCAAACAGGCGTCGAACAAGAGGAAACTAAGTTGAGACGTTCAAACAGCTTACCAGGTTACCCGAAACCTGCAGGCAGCTCTTAGTTCTCAGTGACAACCCGACGCTCAGGAACGCGAACACAAACTGAAGAAGCTCTGGTCCATCAAAAACAATCGGCTACGCCTCTTTCACCGAGTACCAAACCCCTGGAACAAGCCACCCCCATGCAATAGCGGCCAATAGCTTACGCCGTGTAAAAAGGGGGGCTGGACGACCAACCGGCTGTGGTTTTCCCGAAACACGGCCCATCAAATAAACAACCTCAAATCATATTATGCATCATCTCTCCCCTGCATTCTTTCCCTCCTTTCTAGGGGACAACACATCTGCCTCCCCTTCACACCAAAATGCAGAGCAATACGTCCCTCTTTTCAACTATTCAGTTTTGCCCGCTGGGTTCCTTTGGGATAAGGATGGCTGCTAGCTGAGACAGTTAGCCTTTCCGTCCAACATGACTGCCAATTCTTCGGGAGCAAACCTGCTCTTCATTCCTTTTTTGCTGCCATTCATACACCGACCACATTTGGGTAAAATGGCGGCCAAAGCCCAGTGGGATTTTTGATCGCCCAGTGAAGTGCGAGAACCCGGACGTGCTCTGGCCAAAGCCGAAGGTCCTTCACGATGGTCCCATCGGACACAAACCTTCTACTTTCGTGGGAAGGAAGCACTTAAGCGTATTATGCGAATCTCTGAAAACCCAGAATCATATTCATCTCGGAGCAATTTGGTGCAACTGGTTTTACTGAACCCTTTAAACCTGGCCGGCTTGACCCCTGTATAATACAATTTATCGGTGGCTATTTTCACAGAAATAACAACGCTTTCGTGAGAGGCATAACGGGACCAATGCACAGTAGAGAGTTTGTCTTCTCAGAGCAGCTTCGAGATGGGTAGATGGTAAAATGATTTCCTAGCGAAGAGAATTTTCTGTCGCCAGCAAAGTGGTGGATAGTTCGCCAGCAACTTGTTTGATCACGATGTTTCCAGCTGATATAGGCCAGCGTATAAAGCTCGACAAATTTTGATGCACTAAAATGAGTTCCTCATCGAGTTCCTCTTGATGGATAAAGGATTTCGGGCTTTAGGACATAATATGGAGCACCGAAACTGAATTGAAAGCAAAAAATGTGACAGTGATTTTACTGAATTTCTGGTGGTTGATGAGATAGGCGTAGCACGATCCGAAAACCTCCGGGCATCCGGTTGTGGTTTTCAATAAAGCCCCCTATAAGCTGTCATGAATATAAAACGGAAAATGTTTCCCATTGGTACGCTTTGATCTGCCAGATTCCGGCACCGTAGCCACAAAAAGTGTCAGGGAAGGAACGCAAAGTTGTGAAAAGAAAGATTGTGGCTCATCTCTGTTTGCTGCGATGAATATTATTCACTCATTTCCACCCTTATTCAAGCCGATGTATTGCGGTGCAACCACAGCACGGGCTGTGTAAACGGGCCGAGGGTCACTTGCTGGTGGTCGTGCTGTAGTATGTTTTGATCATTATCTCCCTTGGTGGTTGATCTGTGAAATATTGTAACCCAGAAAACTCCACTTTTACGAAGGCTTACTAAGTCTTTCAAAAGGATCGTACATTTAATTTAGCCTGATCAAATATAGCCAACCGGCTCACCACGTACGTATTTGCTCTGTTCTCTGAGATGCGTGATTCCGTAAGTCCATTTCTTCTTGTTGTCACTGACTACTGGTGTTGACTTGTTGATTGCTAGTCGCATGAATGCATGCTTCCTAGTCTGTGCCACATATCTATGCATTTCATCAAATACCGCAGGGAACGGTAACGTCAGGGCAAGAGTTTTGTTTGGGCTCGCAAACCTATGGATCACTCCCGCCCCGTGAGTCCTCGATCGTTCGATCCCAAAGGAAAAGTAACCACGAACAATGAACGGAAGCCGTATTCAGTTGTAATCGAAAATGGGGGCTTTATATAGCTCGAGGTAAGGGAAGCTTGGGCATATATGGTGTTGATATTGGTTGCCCCGCGTGGTGCGCACATGTTGTTGGTTGAATCGGATCATAGTACGTCATAAACCTGATTGGTTGGTAGTTTTGGCTTGAAGGATAGGAAGGGGGTTGTCCGTCAGTGATCCATGTGAACAGTGGAGTGCAATAAAGTTCCTGGCCTATGGGCCGCTCATCAGGACTGCGCTGCCACTTGGGAAAAGCCGGCCACGTTATTGGCATGTGTTCGCCAAGCTCCCCGTCCGTCGGTAGGAAGAAAGCTGACTGCAGCTTTGCTGATGACTTTTTCGGGGAGATTCCCGTCTCCGTGAAAAAACCCTCGTCTCCAACCTCTCTTGCTAAGGTGACGAAAAAAATGCTGGTTATCTGAAAGTCGTGTTCCTTTATGTTACAATTAATATTAGGCTGCATTATGTTTCGTTGAGTGGTCGTGCTGGGGTTTACCAGAAGACCAATTTTTAGGCTGTAGCTAGTATATAGTGCTCCGATTTCGCCATTTCTCAACATTCGGCCTTTGACGGTGACTACAATTCAGGCTGTTGGTAAACTTTATCCATTAAGATGTCGGATTTATGTAAATGGAGGGGACTTCGCACGAAAAAGAAAAAAATAGCTCGTTGGGCTTCTCTGTTTGTATTAGGACTTCACTTTTAGAGCTTCGTGCTTCTCCTTAATTCTCATTTGTGACTTTTGAACTTTTAATAGAGCTCGCGCTCTTTAAACCCTATATTGAGCGTCAATGCCGGAAACGCATCCACTCCATCGCGGAATGTGTATTCAATGAGGAATGGATACAGACGGAAGTTAATGTTGCAGGCCACTTGCGGAGGGCTTCCAAATCCAACGAAACGTTTATGGGTGAATCACCCAGGTGAATCTTGATATCGCCCGCCAGTTAGATTAAAAGGTTCACGGATTTGTTGATAGCGCAGTAATCTCAGGAGAATGGGAGACGGTTTCGATTCTCCAAAAAGTCCATCAGCAAAGGCTTTTGTTCCTTTTCGACAAACATTAGTTAAACAAAGAAGCAACCCTGACCCGGTTAGCTTACATGTACTCAACGCCCGGAAAGGTCGATGGATTTTATTGCTTACTCCACAGGGCTATCTTCTGACGAGGTTGGAGAACGAGCAGTCAGTGCATATGTGACTAGCCAAAGGCCTCACAGTGCTTTTTAGCAGAATGTGTAAGGTAAATGTGTGGAAATCCTCCCTAGCCGTTGTCACTTACTTGTATTGCTGAGACTATGCTCCTTGTCTTATCCAATTTCGAAAAAGTACAGCATGCATCAACCATTACACTTGAACATTTGTTTATATTTTGCTCATATGCCGTGGCATATTTTTGATTCGAACTCGGACTGCCGTGACGGTGGTACCCAACATTGACCTTCTGTTGAACTCTGGTCCTCTTTGCTAAACGTTTTGGCCGTACAGTTGAGGTTTGTACACATTCATATGCGCAAAGATCGTTAATCCAGTACCGTGTAATCAGCGAAATCAATCCTTTTTTGACTTCGGTATCCGTCAATTGAGCTACGCACTACTCACGATCGGAGTAACCGTTAAGGTACTAAACTTAGAACCTTCACGAGGAAGTCAATCAGAATTGCTAAGAAGGGGACAAAAGCAAGCCAAACTTGAACGTGAAGTAACCTGGCTTGCCCCCGGGGTATCTTTGGGTGATGCTGATTCTTTAGATATTGCTAGGTCTACCAGTCCTCTCAGTGAAACTTCGCGTATTTCAGCCGATGATATAGAATTTAAACGTGTGGATATTCAGAGACTGAGAGTGGTAGAGCTTGAAAGTCGGCCAAGGCAGGCTAGGGAAGAAGCTGAATCAGCCAGGAAAGAAAGACTTCGGAGACTGGAGCGAACGGTGGTCTCGGAAAACACGGAGCATGCGACCATTCAGCCTATTGGTTCCACGGAGGGACTGAAGCCAACTAGTGCCAGCGGAACACATGCAACTGACTCACCAACGTTTGAATTGTCCTTAATCTACGGAAGCGGAGAACAGCACTGCGAATCCAATAAACAATACGAGAACTTTGTAGAAGTCAGAGTACCTGATCCAGGGCAGATAATTTTGTGTCCGTTGCGTTAGTATTGTGGAAGAGCCAGGGGAGTGGCCGACGGGCGTTCGATGCTGGACTTCGAAGAGGGTTACACCCGAACACGTGAAATCTTGAAAGACCAGTTTGGGCAACAGTCTGGGGTTGCTCAAAACTTGATCAATGTTGTATTATCAAAGGCAAGACGTCCCAAATGGGAGTCATGTTCTCTAGCCAGCCTGATGATAAGAATGCAGAACGGTAGCATCGCCCTGAATCACCTAGATTATCGATCGGATCTAAAGGCAGTTCACACACTGCAGACCGTAGTACGCGGTTTACCTATGGAACTACGGAGTAGATGGGCTGATGATGCATGGAGATCAGTAGATTTGAGCGAGGAACCACTTTTGAGGACCAGAAGCAGTTTAAAGACCCTCATGCCCAAATGGATAACGGTAGTTTCGGTGAAATTTTGTTCCAGACAAACAAGCTATCTAGGACTGCGACGAAACAAGGCTGGACCAGGGAACAAATTAGAGGCCAACCATGGGCAAACACACAGACACTATCCCGTGAAGGTGAGAATTTTCCGGTGTGTGAGGTTTGTGGTATGCTTCATCGCCTAGTGGAATGTTTTTGCTTCCGTGAAGTGGACGTCGACGAACAATGAGAAATGGCTCAGAGACTGGGCGCTTGCCTTATTTGTCTCAACCGTTCACATCGAGCAGCCGTGTGCAGAAGGAAAACCAGTAGTAGTCAGGATGGATGCCACGGGAAACAGCTTTACCTACTTCACGAGCCCAAGAAATTGAATGCCGAAGAAATCCCGAAGTCAAGTGTGGTCTCAGTGTCTCGCAATATTGTTAGGCTCATCTGCCTGGGAGCACAAGCAGTCGGCGCAGGAACTTCAGTCGGAGTGATAGGAGCGTCGGCCTTTGCAGATAGTGGCCCGGATACTACCCTGGTGAGCAAGGAATTTGCAGAGATGTGGGATCGGAGGGGATCAATTTTCATTAGCCATGGGAACAGTGAGTGGCACCCAGATCATCCAATCAACCAAACTGCGTCCTCAGCCCGTTTCCTTGATCAAAAAATAGAGCATAAAGCCTGAAAGTATTTGCCATAAAAGATCTGCCGATGAGAGCGCCCCAGTCAATGCAATCGATTCTGACTCAGTAGCCGCACCTTGACGGGGTTTCGATCTATGGATGGCAAAATAACGAAATGGATCTGCTGACCGAGTGTGATGTACCAGAAGCACTCTATGTCCTGGATCAAAGAACAGAAAGCAGCAGTAAGCCCCAAGCAGTACGCACTGTATTCGGCTGTACTTTATGTTTTAGTAAAGACGGGTGAAGCTGCAAACAAATCCAAATCAACTGCACCTCGGTGGAAACGGCGAACTTTGAACACGCACTCCAACAGCCGTATAACACCGAATTTGCTGACGTGGCCATTGATAGAGACGCCTCTTAGCGTGAAGATAAATCGGCTCTGGAAATCGTAGCCGAGAACACCAAGTGCGTAAAAGATCGCTTCGAGGGTCCTGGTCCGTTGGTCCCAATACGAAACCTATGCCAGAAGGCCGAGAAATGGCTCTGGAAAGATTACACTTCCTCAAGAACGGGCTAACTCAAGAACCACAATAAGGGGTAGAACATACGCAAGCCATGCAAATTAACGTAGACTTGGGTCACATTGAAAGAGCAGATACAGTGGTAATCGGTGCAAATTTGGGGTAGTACCTTCCTCATCACCTGGTCGTGAACCAAAAGAAATCGGGGAAGGCCAAAGTGGTTTTCGATTGTGCCGCGAAACTTCATTGTGTTTCACTCAACGACCATATACTACAGGGCCCAGGTTGAACAACACCACTAGTAGAGGTTTCGTGTCTGTTTCGACTGTGAAATGTGGCCGTCTGTGCGCACATGCGTGGAATGTTTCCACAATTGAAGATACGCATGGAAGATGGGGAAGCCTACCATCCTCCCTGGTGACCTGAAAGCGATGTAAGTCATAGACCGGACGAGTACAGGCTGACCACTTATCCCTTTGGGTCGGTAGCATATCCCTTCTATGCTTATTTTGCCCTACAAGAAAATCTCAAGCTTTTCGGCTGCACCGGCAGTCTGTTACGAAGAGTGGTGGGTCTTTTCCGTGTCCCTTTGACGACCTAAATAATGCTATTCTATGTATGACCAAAGTGATCGCCACTCTAAAGGCAGGAGGACTCAACCTCACAGAATGGACTTCAAGCAGCCGGGAGGCGCTCAAAGATATTCCGAAGCCCGGGAAAATGGAATGAACGAGGGAGTTTTTGGGATCCTTTTCGCAAATGAAGCGCAAGTTTAGAGTTCAATGAGAGCCCGAAGGTGACTAATTTATACCCAAGCTGGACCTACGAGCTCATTTAAACTCCACACAATCTCTACGGTGTGCATACGTTTATACTATTTTCATCCTACCTTATTCACCCTTCTGAGCCTTTTTACCCAATATTTTAATGAGAGTCTCCATATTTCCATGAATTATATCTGTCCATTCCATCACCTGTATCTACATGATCATGCACATGGCATGCTTCGGGCGCTTCCGAAATAAACCATTATTATTATTACCCAAACGACCGGTCACTCGGAGAGGAATCATATAAAGATTCTGAAGCCTCTGTGATTCTCCAGGTTTCGTTTCGCCATAGCTGTTACCGAGAAAGTGCTTGCAGCAATCGTCGTACCAGGGAGGGACGCGTTGGGATGAACCTTTCCAGGACGACGACGACAAGTGATGGCGTGACTGGTTACACAGCCTGGGTCAAATTAGCGAGATCAAGGCACCAAGGTACTTGACGGGAATCCAGTATACATGCGACGCCCAACTCCACTTATTTTCAGATGCATCGGAAGTGAGCTACGGAGTAATGGCTTACGGCTGCTGGGTGTGCGAAAATGGTAGATGGCTCAGTCAGATAGTATTCACCAAGTCGGGAGTAGCTTCCATGAAGTCAGTGTCCATTACAAGGCTAGAATTGACTGCAGCAGTGCTGGCCGTGAAGGCCGCGACGCTGGTTAGAACGTGTTTCGATTAAACAAACTAAGAATCAAGCTTGTGGACGGAATTAGCTACAGTACTGCATTGCATAAATAACGTCATCACTGGCTATACCGCCTTCTTGGCCAGCAGGCTCACTTTGATTCATAAGTTGACTATGACCAATCAGTGGCCCTATTTACAATCCGCCAATAACCTTGCCGACTTCTGCTCAAGAGGCCTAAGAACACCAGAAAGATTGCGGATGTAGACAACGGGACTGGACTTCCTAACTGCATCGAAAGAGTTGTGGCCAACGCTGCTAATACCTCAGCCTGATGATGGCGATATCGAAATAAAACGACTGATACTGGCTACAAACTCCACGGGAAGCAAAGCCTGGCAGAAAAGCAGTGCCGTTTTCCCGACTGGATAAAAAAGTCAGGAGCCGTGGTCTGGTGGGCGCGATACAAAATACTCTTAATGATTTCAAAGGGCACACCGCCCACAGAACACGCGAAATGTGGGAACGATACTACCGGACGAGCTGAACCAATCCGAACTCGATGTCCCGCTCCTACCACAACTAGATGCTTTCTCAATCAGGGCCAGTAAGCTGGCCAGGATAGATGATAACACCCAAAGAAGAAGACGGTTGCGCGGCTGTATCCGAAGACTAAACCTCTTGCGAGTCAACGGACTACTGAGAGTTGTAGGGCAGCTGGCAAATTCAAATCTTGAGTACGAAACAAAATATTTCATAAAAGCTCCTGGCGACTACTACACGGTAGAGCATGTCCATCGCGAACAGAGACACGCAGGTTTGAACCACTTAGAAAACAATGGTCGTCGGCGATTTCGGTCGATAAATGGAGCAGTCATGTTCGAGCAAGTAGCAGGAAATTGCATCATATGTCATCGCCGGACTGCGGTGGCAGGCCTACGAACGAAGACCCCCCTTCCAGCAGTGACAGTACAACCGGGATGGTGTTCGTTCTTGGAAAGTGGCTTCGACTACTTTGACCCGCTACTTGTACAACAGCAAAGAAGCACGCAACAGAGGTATGGCTGCCTGATAACATGATTACAATCCAGAGCAGTTTGTCTCGAAGTAGTGCATGACACGACCACCGATTCACTTCTAATGGCCGTTTAAAGGTTCGTCGCGAGGTGGTACGTCCCCAAGAAAGTATAATCAGACAATGGTGCCAACTTTGTTGGAGCTTACAAGGAGTGAGAGAAGTAGTGGAACAGCCTAGATCACTCCAAAATACGAAAAAAGCCGTAGCAAAAAGGAAAGAATGGCACTTCAACCCACTCTATGCCAGCCATCGCGGTGGCCTTTGGGAAAGGCTGATGCGATCAACTAGGAACACACCCACGGTCCTGACCTCACAATGAAACCTCCATGAAGAGACTTCGACTACTTAACTTGCAGAAGTAGAACGAACACTGAACATCAGACCCCTGGTGTCGACCATCCGAGACCCAGAAATGGAATCGGTTCCCTACCCGAAAGATCTGTTATTAATGCGGTGAAAAGCAGGAGCAATCACGCAAAAACCCCACATGGAACGTACATCACAGGATGGAAACAAGTGAAAAACCTGGCACGGTCTTTCTGGAAGCGTTGGACGATGGAGTACTTATCGACCCTGCAGCTTCAGCGAAAGTGAATCTCCGAAAAGAGATCGTTCAGGAGTGGCGGTTTTGTCATCCTCGTGGAGGGCCACTTACATAAAGATGAATGGTCGATTGGAGTGATCAAGGACTGCCGTACAGAAATCGGTGGCCTCTTGCGTACTGTTGAGGTGAGAACGGATTAAGGAGACGTATTGCGACATATCCATATGATACTTTTGCTCGAAGGTGATGGTAGCGAGGGTGAAGCCGAAGCTACGGACCAGACTTAAACCAAGTCCACTGATGCTGACCAAGGCTAAACTTATTCATTCATCCATCACGCATTCTCTTGTAGGTCCCAACCCTCCACACAGTCTCTGAAGTAATTTTTTTATAACTGGATGCGGTATTCATGATTTACAATAAAGTGAGTTGTTGAAACTTCATTTGGGCACATGACACGACATTGCTGTGAAACAGGGGAACATCGAAACAAGAAACTGCTGGCCGTTTATTGATACACCTCTATTCCCGTGACCTTTAATCTGTATTTTTATCCAACCCTTGTTCAAATTGATATACCTTTTGAGCCACACACTTCTACAGTGATAACACCACACGCTGAGCTCCCTGAAGTGTCTAGCACCTCGTAGCAATCTTGATCCTTCATTGATAGTTCTCAGTCTTCATCTTACCATATACTTCAGTCTTATTCGGGAATCCATTTTCCTTTACACAACGTAGTCTGTCTACGCATCCCCATTGCACCATAGTCCTTTTTCGCATACCGGTAATGTCGTACCATCTTCGGATGAAGCTCTAAGACATCGATCCATGGACGATAAACTAAAGATCCGCTTTGTTGTCTGCAACTAGCCAACAACTAACTCTAGGATCTAGATAAGATAGGGCGAAAAAGTACCCTAATCTACCCCCTGGACATTGACCGTTTCATGGGAGGATTTGGCGGGCGGAGCAACATACATGTGTGGATATCCTCTCTAGCCGTTGTCACTTACTTGTATTGCTGAGACTATGCTCCTTGTCTTATCCAATTTCGAAAAAGTACAGCATGCATCAACCATTACACTTGAACATTTGTTTATATTTTGCTCATATGCCGTGGCATATTTTTGATTCGAACTCGGACTGCCGTGACGGTGGTACCCAACATTGACCTTCTGTTGAACTCTGGTCCTCTTTGCTAAACGTTTTGGCCGTACAGTTGAGGTTTGTACACATTCATATGCGCAAAGATCGTTAATCCAGTACCGTGTAATCAGCGAAATCAATCCTTTTTTGACTTCGGTATCCGTCAATTGAGCTACGCATTACTCACGATCGGACTGGCCGTTATAGCACGGCCTCAACCACAAACGGACTCTCCCTTAGGGTCATCTTCAACGGTACTTCCGTCCTACGCTCTTCGGCCAGCCCTAATGACCCATACTTTGCAGATGGTTTAGGCAGTATTTTTGCGGCAGCTAATTGTGGAATTTTCCAGTAGCTCTGGGGGACCCTCCAGTGGTTCCTCGATCATGACCAGAAGCATCGAAGAGATGCGCCTTTTATGGTCAACGTTTATAACCATGAGAAAAAATATAATAAATATCATCCGTCCTCCGTTGTTTATGATACTCTCGCGTTGATCTCCCTTACAAAAGTCGAAGGTCTAATCGACTACTTTTGCTGTGATTAATACATCCAACGTGGTTCGCACTACGACAAAAAGGTAGTCTTCCCATTTATGAAGTCTCAAGTGAACGACGGCTGAGAATTTTATTCACATCCACCCATAAAAATAACATTGGAGTGAATTTCGTTTTTCCCACTTCCCGGCAGGCATGATCTAGTTTTTTTCCATCTAGTCACGTGCATCTTATAATTTCGGGTGTGGTGAACAGAATGATTGACCTTTGATTGTTCGGTCCCCAGAAAGCGTCTGGCTTGCTGGATAATTTTTCTTCCGCAAAATTTGGAAGTCGCTTGCTTCAGTCACACCACTTGACTTTAGCTACCTTGCCCACATATACACAATAGAGGTCTTTGGAGGGCCGTTGGACTTCGTATTTTTACTGTGTTTGGGGCCGGTTAGCTTGAAAGGTTTATTGCCCGATGATGCGTATGATCATCTCAAACCTTTGCTTGTTGCTGTTTACACACTTTGCCACCTGACTTGGTACACACACGCTTCCACAAATTCTGTTTTGCCCTTTTTGTTAAACATTTATCTACCCTCAGTGATGCTCCTAATCTTGTGTAAGTTGTCCATGATGTGTTTCGCCCGCCAGCAAACCTTGCCGGTCACGGCATTCCAGACACGTTTCATGTTTTCCGTTGGAATTCCATTAATGGACACCAAAATTCAATAATTGAGGCCCAAAGTATTCGGCTCAGATTTCGTACCAGTCTTTGTGCCGGCGAATACTATCGGACGGCTAAGATACAGCGGCAGCTATCCCGAATGACTTAGGAGTTCCGGTTCATCCTATTTGTGAATACAAAAATGCCATTGCTGTAGAAGTGATCGTATCTTCTTGCACGTCACCGAGTACCATCGTCATTGTTTACAATGAAGCAGCTGAAATAGCGGATATATTCAAGGACTTCATTTTGCCCATTACTCCTAAAACCCCTCCAACACTTTAGTTAAGCCAGTTCCGTCTCGTCATTTTACCTATTTTTCTTTGACGGACTGGATGCGAGTTTTTCGGTATCCCCTCGAATAGTCTTGAGTGCATATTTTTCGGCGTCCTCATTTTTGATAATAATTTTGTGATACCTATGTTACACACCTCTTTGAAGTGGAGCTTTCCCTGTCAAGCTGAATCTAATCATTTTATTGTATTATGTTTAATTTTCTTGAAATGACACAATTTGTCTTGGAATTATCTGGCTGTAGTGTTCGAAGTCGGCGAATTCGTGCCTATAAAGCACAACAGCTGGTTGCTGGATGGGAGTACAGGGTGCCGGTCAAATCGGTGTACTTAAGAGGTGTGTCAGCGCCACAGCTAGATGAGGTACTCAACCAGATCAGCTACTAGAGCACTACTTTCAAGAGTTATTCCACACAGGTAAATTTCTCAGTTACTTAAGAACTTCTCGGATAATCTCAAGGATGCCACTTGTATTGAGAAGGAATTCCTTTTCAACCCTGGCAGGTGGAGATCCTCAGGACCAGCTACTCGTATGAATCCTCCTACGCGAGGGTAGGCCATTCGGCGTGGGCACACCTTTACATGTTATGGAATGCTGGTATCTCTAGCCTCTGAATGTAGCTCGGAAGAATTACATCTGTCACAGGGGAGCCGGAGAGAATCTGCCATGCCAGCACCAAACTGGTCCGGCTATGTAATGCACTTTGTCATTCATCCCCGAGGTAAGCCCACGGCAAGTTTCCTTTTCATTCTTTTTCAGTCCAGCAAGTTCGACATCAAACTGAATACCAACTGAAGACGTCTGCAAAGTCCTAATCATCAGCCCAAGGATTGTTGTACAGAATGATAAATAACAACTGAATCTCAGTTGGTCCACTGCAACTAGATGCAGTACTAATGTCCCTTAATCCGATGCCGGCATGTGCAAGATGGAAACTTTCTTGTTTATCCACGGAAGGCATGATGATTGGGCTACTTCTATCACCTGATTCCGGATTGAAAAGACATTCCCAACGACAAAGCTTTGATGTTGGCGAGATATGTCAGCGTCATCGCTCGTCCGGAGGTCACCGTCAACACGTCATATGGACCGGCACAGTGCTTCACTGTGGGCGATCTCCAAAATCTAGAAGAAGGCCCCGCATTGATGGAGAATACTGAAGGAACCATAAGCAACAAACTAAATCAATATCACCTCCATATCACACATACAGGGGAAGGCTCTGCGATGCCAACCATGCACCAACCTTTGGTCAAGCATAGGGCGAATTTCGGCTCTCTTGTTCAGGGAAAACCTGGCTCTGCATCAAAAATGGATGGAAACACCCGGAAAATTGCTTTGGGCAGCTATAAACCGACTGACGTTGTGGCTAAGGTAGATATTCTTATATGAACACCAGTCATTTACAGAAACCATCAACTAGGCGGCGCTTTTCCTGGAGTTGTGGACGCTGGACTTTTAGCGTATCACAGAAAGGTGGTTCACCGAAGCACGAGATCGCGGTTTGGGTCACAGAAGCACTAGCAAAGGTCATTTTTGTTACTGATACACAGTTTTATGTTAAGTTATCAGTTATTTTCATGAGAGGATACTGCAGTTTAGTAAAGTGATCTTACCATGTTTTGAACAGCATTCCATCATTTGTGCATCCATTTACCATACTTGGACACTTGATGCGGGTATTCATAATAAAGTCTTTCAGTTTTTGTTTCATTTTTGCAGAACCCGGCGTGATATTACCTGGTTTAAGCTGATCTATTTGAATAAATACTTTATTAAATTCACATTTAACAACTTTCTAACTTTTTGCAAAAATTGTGGGTATTTCGTTGCGGTCGATTCCCGTAATTAGGGAACCGAATTGAAATACCAATATTTTCCTACACCGTGCTTCCCCCTTCCACCAAGGCCTCAGTCACCCTTATGCTTCGCTTTTCTTTGGTTTTCACTCACCTCCATTAATAGTTTAGAAGCAGCAGGGGCACACCCCGACTGTCTTGCTTTTTTGCTTTCCTTTTCCTGTCCTCCATTTATGTGCTTTTCATCCTCGAGGTTGGCTTGCGCTCCTGGCCGTTAACTGACCGCTGGCTCAGCCCTCTGAGACCCCTCGCAAACTGGCCGTCTGATCGCGGATCTTATGTCTTGTACTTTCATAGTTGAACTTTACCCCAGATACATAATCATCAGTGAACATTTTTGCTATTCCCAGCGGTGCCGGGCGCAGTCAGATCCATTTCTATAGCCGGCGCACATCGGGCGCGCAGGCCGTCTGCTACGACTTGCGGGCGCAATTAGGCTGATAGATCACACCTCCTGTGCTCACTTCCAACTGCTTTTCAAGTTGGGTGTCCGGCGCACGGCCGGCCCCACCCACAAGGACCACTTGAGGATGGCACTCTAAGTCCTCTGGCCCTACTACACCCAATGCTATTGGTTGCAGAACTCATGCTCCCACCACCTTTGTTCCTCCACAGTGAGCCCACCTATCACTATGCCATCACCCCTATCACTTATATCTTTGTCTTTCTTCCACGGCATGCACACCTACCCATTCTCTCTTTGCTCTTATCGACTCTTGCTGTGTCATCTCTCATCGGACTTTGCTGTCCTCCTGCCCATCTTACTCTGCCGACGACCGCCAATATTTCCTTTTCTACCCATGTCGTCATTGTCAGCTCTAAGTCTTTATTCACTTGGTGTCGAGCCATGCTCATAAAGCTCATTGATCGCATTCTTATGCCTCATTGCCCACCGTTGTGTCAAATACTCCTTCATTTTCCCTTCTCATGCTCAATGCCGTCACGCACCAGTCTCACCTACACCCAAGACTGATTCCCATACTGGAACTCGCCTTTCCAAACTTTTTATCTCTTTCGGCCATATTTATCATATAATCGCCACCACTATAATTTTTTTGCCAGACTCTACTAATTTTTCTGTGAATCTCTCCATTTGGTAGTGCTCCGATTAGCATCTTTCAGCTGCATCCACTTGTACGATTGCTCTCCAGTTCCATTGTTCCAGTTCTGACTCGTATTGATTTCTCGTGCCTTTTTTTCATAGAACGGTTTACCTGTCATGGTTTTTCTTCCATCTCAGCCTTCTTAGCGCTTCACTTGAAGTAAAACTGTCTGACTGGTTATATCTCATCTGTCTTTTCGATCCGCGCCCTTATCTCCTGTTTCGTAAAGTGCACACCACAGTCACTTTCTGCGTGCCTTTCAGGCTGTTCCACTATTTCACTTTCCACCTAAAGTAAAGTCCTCAGTACATCATATTCTTTACCGACAGTTTCATTCCACTTGATATGACATTGCCCGATTCCTCTGATATTTCTTTTTGCTTATTTCTCTCCCACAATGTTCGCCGTCACAGCTGCTGCTTCTTTGCACCACAGACAGCCTCACCTCCCAGGCACCCTTCTCCAACTCGTATCTTTCATCACTCTGCTCTACCCAGCTGTTTGTATCGCCATCACCTTCTATCTGAGTTACGTAAGTCCATTTAATAAAGCTTCTCCCATTTTCGACCGCCACCAGATGCATCACCCACAATAATCACAATAATAGATGCATTATTACTTTTTCTCTCTTGGATACTTACTTTCATTTTCTTTCTTTATGAGTAACTCTTCGCAGCCTTCATCGCTTTTATGCTTCCAGGTTTTTTCCCCTCTCTCTTTGTTTATCAGCCATGTTCACCTGTCATGAAAAAAATTCACCAGGATATTCCCAAGATAATTCTATACGTTCGATCTAACCTCACCTGCCTCTTCCAATGAATGATATTTTTTCTTGAACTCCATTGTTGTTCCTCCTACTCCTCTTAATAATAATAATAATAATAATAATGGTTTATTTCGGAAGCGCCCGAAGCATGCCATGTGCATGATCATGTAGATACAGGTGATGGAATGGACAGATATAATTCATGGAAAAATGGGAACTCTCATGGAAATATTGGATAAAAGGCTCAGAAGGGGGAATAAGGTAGGATGAAAATAGTATAAACGTATGCACACCATAGAGATTGCGTGGAGTTTAAATGAGCTCCAGAGCGGATTTGAATGGACGCCCGGTGAGTTTGAAATTCAAGGTCAGGTGGACTGAATGGCTGGTCCCGGGCAATTACATATGGAGGCAGACTGGTAAACACGAGAAAGGCTGGAAATCGGTATAAAGAACTGCAGTAGCGAGGAACGATGGAGAAAAAGGTGAGGTGCATTGCAGTGGATTAGATGACAAAGAAGCATTGGTACTTTGCAGAGAATTGTCGGCGGACAGGACACAAAACTCACCGTGAAACAGGCAGCGAGCAATGCAAGACGTAGAGGGATGATCAGATGACAAAAACGATTTAGAAGGATTGGATACGGTAGATGTGAGGCACAGATGTAGAGTTGATGGATGCCTATGATGACGGTCGTTGGGATGATAGCAAGAGAAATGGCAGGTGAGGAACTGCAAGATGCAGAGCGCGTGCACATAGATATATATGCGTAAGTTTATATATATATATATATATATAGATTAATTGTATATATATGTATAGGTTTAAGAGAAGCAAGAGCAATAACAATGGGGTCCTAGAAAGAAATTATCAGTCAAAAGGAGGAGTAGGTAATGTTAGATCAATTGGTTGTAGGATTAACTTTGGAATGTTGTGGTGGATTAACTTCATGACAAGTGCACGTGGCAGCCCAACGGAGAGAAAAATAGAATGCGGAAGCACAGAAGTGATGAAGACTGTTAGGAGCAGTTCATTGGAAGAGTGAAGATGAAAGACAGAGCAAGGAAAATAGGTAAGAAAGGGTCTAATTATTTGATCAATGCAGGTGCGAGATGTAGTGACGAACCAGAGGAATCGGGTAGTGACAGGTCAAACAATTTGGAACTGTAAACACATATATAGCTGTACATATGCATTCGCTGTGCATCCTGCTGTTCTTCACCGGCCATTTCTCACGTTAGCATCCTTCTGACCGCCAAGATAAGCTTCCACTTGTTCTACGTCTGTGCCCCACATCCACAGTGTCCAATCCTCCTAGAACATTTGTTCGTCTGATCCACCCTTAACGTCTTGCACTGCTCGCTCCCTGTTTTACAATCAGCCTCGTGCCCTGTTAGCCGACCGTCTTTGCAAAGTATCAATGTTTCTTTGCTACTTTATCCATTGATGTGCATCTCACTTTTTTTCCATTGTCTCCACAACTTCTTGCGCCGATTTCTGGCCCCTCTCACATATATCTGTCTGCCTTAAGATGTCCCCTCCTGAGCCAGTCAGGTTCTACATTTGAACCTGATCTTCAGACTCACCGGGCATCTATTTAAATCCGCTTTTGGGTCCATTCAAGCTCCTTGCATTTTTGTTTGATGTGCTTACAGTTATACCTTTATCCCCCTTTATTCTCCCTTCAGAGCCTATCTATTATACTTTTCCATGCACATTTCTACATTTTCACGATTATTTTAGTCCATTCTACCGCTCGTAAAAAATTGAGCTTGCACCTGTCATGCTTCGGGAGCCTCCTAAGTAAACCAATATTATTATTACTGATTCTTTAAACGTCCAAAACTGCCAGATATCCACTATATTCGCGACCTTTTCACGTAACTTCGCGGGCGGGAATGTAAACCGAAATAGGCACATACATGTGGATTGTTTCATTAGTCACGAACCTGGAGGAGGTGCCGGTTGAGCCCAAGTTACCTGGCCCATTTCAGATTTGGGCGCTATTTTAAAGTTTGACATATAGACTGCTTGTAGTCAAAAAGCCCAAGTTGGTTTCAGCTCGCCCGTTCATTGCCCTCCTTGCACTACCACCCCACCGGGACTTCTTCTGGTAAACTGTCCACATCCTTTCTGAAGGCATACCAGATGCAACCGTCAACTTACCGGTAGGCTACCGATGTGGGTCCAGGCCCGGTATGGAACCGGTTTGCCACTAGAGCGCGAACTCCGGTGACAATAATTCCATAAGTTACACTCAGCAAAAAGCAAGCAAATTCAGGGTCACGAGGTTGAAGCTTTCAAGTCAATAAAATGTCTGTGGGAAATATGGGTCGAAGGTCAGGGGATAAAACCAACGCAAGAAAGGTAGCGGTGTGGATCTCAAATGCCTGGCGTATTGCAGCTACGGTTGTGCTTTTCGTGATGTGTAATTTATGGCCATAAGCTCTGGTGTTCTTGGTCACGCGCATCACGGGTATGTGATATTGTGTGAAAGTTACATGCGACTATATTATGAATAACATTCATCCATTCTTTCTATATCAATGACGATCACAGTGGGCCTTGCCCACTGTGGGTTGCCTCACTTGGGCTCGATTGGTTCGCAGGTAGCTTATAACTTTGGTGCACTGGGTTTCTGTGTCAATTGGTCTTTGTGTGCGCTGGTGGGTAGTTGTCAGAATAAAGTACGGTTCTACTGATGATAAAGCTATCTTCGGCTTCTGTTGCTTTGAACTGGATTTCCGTAAATTCCCAAAGGATACCTTTTATTTGTGGGGCGACTGTACCAGGCAACATGCACGTCGTTTTGTATATGCAGTTCTGTGCGGTTTTCTGGGACAAATAAAAGAAGCACGCGGCATTCTGACCAGTTCCATGTAAAAACGTGACTTACCGCTGCGTTCATCGCAGTCGGAAAGGTATCCGATCATCCAGGTACGTTGCGAAGTTGCCCGAGTCTGGCTCTCACTGTTTCAGGTATCCGAATTTAGCATGTAGTGCTTTTCGTCAGGCTGCATCATGTGCGCATGGATTGCTGAGCTGCGAGGTATGGTATAAAGCTTTCGAATGGCTTTCTTTTTGAGCAAGGAGGGTCCTACTTAAGAAAACATCTTTCACACTTGACGGGAATAAACGGGTTTTAAGTCTGACAGGTACTTCCTATAATACTTCTGGGCTTCGAGAATAAACAGGCGGGCATTTTTATCGCTGCTTGTTGAGTCCAGATTTCCTTTGCATTTGCATTAGGCAATTCAGGGGGGCATCTACAAACCAAGGTGATCAGGCCAAGGTGCAGTTTGACATTCGACGCGGATGCAGAAAAGTGTTCATGGTTTGGGGGTTATATATGTGCCTTTCGTACCTCATAATGTTGATGAACTCCGTGCAATGTTCCGTGAGGTTCTCCTGACAGAAGCCACGCGTCAGTTAAATTGTGGTGGTTAACATTGTTGCACTCAACGGTCGTGTATAACATCGCGCTAGATTGTTGCGTATTTCATTCCGTTCTGCCTAATGGAAGTATCTTCGGCTATCGTTCGGCACTTGAGGCTATGTTTTGTGTGCAGCCTGGCGAGCGTTGATGCAGGTCAGTCGTTGCAAACATAAGTTGGGCCTAACTAAAAGCAATCAGGAAAGTGCGCTATGTCTCTTTTTTGACGTTTTGTTTTTTTCGTGTTCTTCAAGACAATGAAATCACAAGTGATAGGTTGCTTTGCGTGCACCATCAAGACAGATCACGTATAGTTCGACCGATGCGTAATCTTGTACTCGTAAGGCACTTCGGCAAATAGAGATATTCGTAGCAAAGATGGGAATAGAAGTGTAGAAGCTGCGTCTTGCTCGAAAAAACATGGTTGACTTATGAGCCTTGTTTGGCCGGATATTGCTTGCGTAAAAGTAAACCGCTAGAAAACATCACGGCCAGCTGCACAGAGACGGAAAAAGGACACATATAAAAATTTGCGTTACCTTTCTACGGTTTTGTCTAAAACT
This sequence comes from Fasciola hepatica, assembly GCA_948099385.1. NCBI lineage: Eukaryota > Metazoa > Platyhelminthes > Trematoda > Plagiorchiida > Fasciolidae > Fasciola > Fasciola hepatica. Next base: position 21,510,527 of record CANUEZ040000024.1, on the reverse strand, counting down.
ATTGACCGTAGAATCTATAAGGATGAAATGCTGTTGTCTGCAAAGGTTAGATTCGCTGTTTGCGCGGTTGCCATCATACTCTCGTGAGGTTCTGATCCAGCATATTTGCTAAGAATATTTCGAGCCCTGTGGTGATTGAAGGGCTTTGGGAGATTACTGAAACGCTTGGACACACGCCACACTTAAGAAACTTGGAACGTGTTACTAGTGGTTGCCCGTTTCTTCTACCGAGAGACCTGCCCCACAAGCCCATTCTACTGGTCCTGGAGAAAACAAGTTTGCCCGTTGACGGAGAGCATCTCGATTGGTAGCGCCTGGAGAAAATAGCCGAACTTCTGGTGAATCCTTCTCCCGTAGCCGTTTTGTGCAAAGTCATTTCACCGATTGGTACCAAAGGTGACGGCGTAGCCAGCGACGAGTGCACCTCCAAAGGTTTGGTTTTTGCCTCGACCATGCCGAAGAGGTGGACTGCAAGCACTTATATATTCAGCTTGTCATTTTGCCTAGAATGTCAGAAACGCGCCTTAATGCCAAAGTGATGTACCTTCTCCAGGGATTTTGGCCTATTATTGGCCGTAGAAAGCAATGCGAGTTTCTCCAAACAGACCTCCTGTTGAGAGAGAAGGACTGCCGCGTTGTAGCCTGTTGCAGGCAGAAGTCACGAGCGTCCTTCTGTGGGTATTGTGTATAGGAAATCCATTCAAACGGAATGCAGTACTATTGTCGAGAACACAAGTGCTTCCAGTGAATACTCACGGCCCATGGCCCCCAGAAAAAGTCGGCTACGGACTAGGACGCAGCCAAAACGGATAGCAGGTGACTCAGGCCTGAAGTACTCTCATCTCCTATTTGTCACGGTGTTAGCAGTTTTTGTAGGTGAGTTGACCCCGATGCGGATTCAGACGAAAACATTCAATGGCTCCAGTGCGAATGGTGCCACCGATGGGCATACAAAAGTTGTTCTGCTTGCTTCAACCAGTATTGATACTGTTGCACCCACTTCATAGCACAATGATTGCTTCTAATAAGTCAGCTAGGTGAATCTCCGCTGCTTACAATTAATATATTTTTTTGTACCTGTATCTCTGTTTCGACTGTTGGCCCATGGTTGCTCAGTTCGACAGACTTGTGCAGCCTAAGGAAATGCATGAGCGCTTTGAAGTAGGGGTTTTCTTGTGGGTGTCCTGCAAGAGATAGATAAAGTCTTCACGTTGCGTTACCCGCGTTGTACATTAAGGCGGCAAGTTGCCCGATTGGAATGCTAACACCTCGGTGGTTGAGTTTGTTGTGGGCTGTCCAGGACATGTTTGGGTCATCTGTTGGTGTGATGGTAAGCCTACGTTTATAGTCTTGTTCACATTATAAGCGAGAAATTATTTGCTCCGATTGATGTATTCGTGCTGTTTGCGCCCGTAAACTAGCCTCATATAGACCGTAGTGCCAGATCCAATTGCGGGGTAGACCTGAGCCCTGTACAACTGAAGGTCAGCCAATGTAAAAGAGCATCTTGCCTTAAGCAGAAAACCAGCGGCGAGCTGCACGAGAGGTGAGCTAATACAAGAAAGTGGACGAACGCGGAGAAGTCACAGATAAGCCAAGAAGGGGGATATCACCTGTAGAATGCAGAACAGTTGAACCAAAGGATGAGAGTGAGGTAAATGAAAGATGTTTGAAATAAACCGAGCGAAGAGGTCGTGAAAGTCATAAACACTTACGATGGTAACTTGAAATTCGGGATTCGTAAAAAACAAGTGCTTAAAGCTTGAAGAAAGGAATGAAAGGTTGACGAGTAGCTGCCTTTGGGTGAGCGGTACAAAATCGATATTATGGTTCATACCGCGAAATTTTGATGAGGTTATTGGGTTCACTTTTGTTTCCCGAGTGAGCAATACGGGCAAGAGATCGAGTAAGTATGAGATTATGTGTTTCCATGATTTACACTGTGAGAGGCAAGACGGCAACCATGATCCCGAGACCTGAATTGACGAAACGCAAAAGGCTGCAGTAGATCAGGAGTTGCGGTGAGCCAGATGGAAGTACAGCCAAGTATCACCAGAAGGCAAACACCTTTCTTCTGGTTAATTCCGATTTTGGGCATAGCGCAGATGTTTTAAGGATTGAAAGCCTGGTCATCCCACTTGTTCGTGGACAGGTGAAAGGTTAGGTCAGATCGGTTCACAGGACTTGAGGCCTGAGCCAGTGAAGTAGCTTATATTCTTGCACCAGTGAGCGTTGAGATGACCCTCCCTGGGCTGCGACTTCTGTGTGTGTGTTGTGCTTTGTTTGCTTATTCTCTGGGCGAAACTGGGTTCCGATTTATTTCACTTTCAGGGGTGAGCGGCAATCCCACGTTTGCAAAACGAGTCCTGTTTCATGTCTTCCTGCCTCGGCGAGCTTCACAAATACAGGCTGCGCCTAAATAAAGTGTAAGTGGTAGTAAGTCCGGCTGCAACTGCAACAAGATGGAGAACTTTGGTCTGCTGTGGTAGTGAAAGTCAAGGAGTTAAGTAATATAAAGGTTGACTTCGGTGACTAAACAGGCAAGGCTTTTGCGTCCAGTATTGCCACTGGACGACGTAAGTACAGATCCACTAAGGGCACATCGAACTGGCCAACCTCCATCATTATGTTAAAACCTACAACCGAAGTGAGAAAGGGTACCTCAGTTGTTAGTGCGCAGGTGGGCGTGAGATGTATCGATCCTGTGACACACCTCTACTCACCGCTAGGATTTGCGGGCCACAACCGGTCCTGGACAAAACCGAAGAGAAATGGTCAGATGTTGGCGAGGCAGGAGCCGAGGTGATGGATTACGTGGCAGCTCCGGCAAAATCAAGGCTGCACCTTGACAAAATATCGTCAACAATCTCTGCTGTTTCTTCCAGCGAGCATTTATGTGGGACTTTTAGTAAAACTGGAATGTTGTGCGGTAGAATTTGCAGCCGAAGTTCCATTAACAGCAAGTCCTCGCCTACTGTCGGTCCTCTCAAAAGCTGCATCTTGCGCAGCAGCTCAGGGGGTTCTCCACCCCTAATCTCTATGCTTTGAAGTTGCTTCATGTTTGGTATTGTTTCGGGGTCATGCACGTAGTCATGGCCTCCACAGAACCCTTGTAGCTGCGCAAGGATGTTAGTACTTCCCTAACTTGCATCGTGACCTCCGGTAGGAGGCAGCCAGCTACCCAAGTAAACCGGCTGGCACCACTGGTTAGAGGGCAGTTTCCGTATTCCGATTCAACCAGCGCAAACACGAATTCTGAATTATCAGGCGCAAACGCGAGTATATGCGGTGTGATTATCTCAAAGGTTTGATCTGCAGGTTTTCGATCGGCCGACGTGGCTCGTCGAATAATTTACGGGACAAATTGGAAAGATCAACGCCAAATGTGACAGTGTTAGAGGAAAAGTAATCTAACAAAAGTCACCGCAAACTCCACACCAGAAAGTTGGAGAAATAGAAGATGATTTGACAAAAAATACCTCGACGAAAATGAAGCAATAAAGCACCAGAAGACGTACGCAGGAAGAACCCTGAAACGCAGAAAACTGGGAAACCCACGTGACCTAGAGATCGCGTCTGGCCCGCCAATGGTAAGATCGCCATACCCTACTTCATAGTCTCCGTAGTAAACCTGGTTTTTGGTGCTCCGTACTGAGCACACCACCTGCACCCTACTCCAGTGCCCGGCACTGTTTGAATACGGAAACCACAAGGTTGTTTTCCACGACCCGTGAGGGCAAGAAGACATCTAGAGAGATAATGATTAGCGTGTTCCTGAGGGAGTTCGTGATAGCTTGCACAACAACAACGGTGAAATGCTAAGCGCTTTTGGCACTGAAAGTTCAACTAAACAATCAACGTGTTAAAGACATGAAGGAATACCACAGTCTCTAAATTTCGAATCTGGATCCACGTGCTAATAATAACAACGGCTCCTTTGGAACGGATAGTCCTTCATTTTGGTCTCGGGGCTTTTATTAGTTCCCCCTGAGTTTTCTGTCTTTGATGCAGATGGGTTTCAGAGCCTATAGCCTTTCTGTTTGCCTTCTGTTCTCAAGTTCAAGTAGCATTCTAGTGAAATATTGCTGAACTTTCTCCAGAAGAGCAACTTTCCGCAAAATGCCGGGGCCCAGGCTTAAATATAATATTTTTTGTTTGGCCTAACAACACAAAAACTCTTCTAAACGCTGCGATGCGCATTGTTTAGTAATGCGCCAGTTTAGCTTTAGATGAGGCACCCATACACTGCATATATGGCTGATAGCGTATGAGTTCCATATGCACCAGCAACGGCCAACAGAAGCTTCATCTGGAAACCAAATGCCTCATCCCAATAAAGTGACATCCAATCGATGGACAACGAAAGACCCTTCTTCTTTCACAAAGGCGGAAAAAATAAACAGCCGCCGACACCGCGGATACACTAAAAAATTCCTTATGGCTTCTTGTTTCTACAAGTACTATAACAAGCAGCCCGAATGTGTATCACATTACGTATACTTGTGGGACGAAATATAAGAACATGAGTATATACGTTTACAAGTGACTACAGTGTATGTATACATGTGGCGTAGTATACAGCTATAAAAACAATTCATGGAATGATACGAATGAGCGTATTGTAGCTGGTCCTCGGAGACAAAAATGAGTACCTTTGGATCATTTCACTGAACCAGTAAGTCTTCATTGCACTTGGAATTTATGTGCTCCCCAGGAGCTCATCCGGATTCATCTTCAGGTAATCAGATGCCAGTGGCTTTCGCGGCGTCGCCACAACCAAGAGCACTACGTAGCGTAGTTTCAGCATTGGTTGAGAATCAGGCGCATATCGTCCACGAGCACAATTGAGTCGCTGGCAGTTTCTTACAGAACATCAAACTTGCTTGATGGACTTTCATTATTTACGCCCTAACGCCTCACCGCTCGGTTAAGACTGGTAAAAGATTTCATGCGTACTGAAAACAATAATAACGTCCACCCTAAGTTGAGGGCTAACTGTCTCGAGGTGTCTGTTTAAGTGAATCTGAGGCTTTCCGGCTAGGGCTGTTGGCCAGATCTCCTTCCGCATGCTTTCGCAACCACGGCGCATCATCGACTCTCTGGTTCGACTCTAGCCAGCTCTCCCTGCCGGATCTGCCAGTTTAACTGAACGGACAACACACCTTTTCAAGCTCTACCGGTCTTCCCTGCCGCCGACTGAATTCGTGAGGTTCACCTTTGGGATAAGAAAGCCCAAAAAACAAAAATATCTATTTATATATATACCCTTAAATTTATACGATTAAGCAACCAAAATAATTTGCTGATATGTAGCTAAGCAATGGAATCGTTCATATTTAGATTACTTCGACAAATCGGGTTTTTCAGAATTCCCGAGTGGGGCCGAAGAACCCCTATTTAAGCCCCGGAAACCCCACTAAAAAATGCCTTTATAGTCCGCGAGGCACCAGCACTCAATTAAAGAGCGTCCAAGATCCATCCAACGCCACCAAGTATGCACAAGTCAGTCCCCCATAAGATCACTGCCAAGCAGGTGGTTCCGTGAGTGAGCCGGGGGTAAAACACGGTAATGGGTAGCGCAAACTTGAGGTGGGGGAGAGGAGAGTCGGATCAGTCCTCGAGTAGAGCCTCAAGTTCGGTTTTCTGTCCACAGCTTCGCTCACCCTATCCACCACGGATTTTACCAGTCGACATGATCCATTTGCGGTGAAGTCCTGGCTTCCTCACGCCTACAATTTAGCACGGTCCATTTTCCCTTGTGGAGTCAGGATTTACGGTGGATTATCCGCGAGCCCCAAATCTAGGGCATTTTTGCCTCCATCGCATCCCAGAACAAGTGACACGGGGCAAAATAGGGGCAGATCTAGAAGATGAAAGGCCCGACCTTAGTGTAAGGAGCATCTGAACAATATGTAACCGAATTCACACGAATCCCGAAATCAAGCCAAGATTATTTTCAGTCTTCACGATACTGAATTAGTAGATTTTTAACCTAGCATAATACACACAAACCCCGAATGTGCGATCAAAAAGACTCAAAACAAAACCAAGTTCACGGTGTGAGACAGACAAGCACGTGAGTCTCACAGATCCAAACAATAATGTGGCAAAGTCGTGCTTTGGAGGCGAACAAATAAAGGTCAGTTTACAGAAAGATAAATGGTATAGAAGGATTCTATGCAACTGATTGCTACATCACCCACCAAAACCCGTCCTATCATGGCAAAATCAAAGGCTTGGAATATTCGTACTGGTTTTGCCTGCCTACCTAATCCCTTCGGGCTTTGCGTGCGAATGCTGCTGCCGGCATTCGAGATCTGCCCATATATGTACACAATCACGAGCAGCCTGCTGTCCAAGTCGGCGAGTTTTCCCCTTCGGCGAACAGCCAAGCTCTTCTCTGCCAACCGTTATTCATCCGCATTATCGGTAAGAGCAGCTGCGTGTCCGCGTGTAACCAAAGCAGATATACTTACGGGCTCTAAGTCTGCCTGCCGCCTTCCAGCAATACAATCTCCAGAGCGCACTAGCGCGTGTGAGCGGAGGCGTGAGCAGGGAAACAATATTATTTACCGCATATAGAACCGTGCATACTGGTGTCAACAATGAAGGACAGGAGCTTTTGAAACAACGTCATGCAGTGATGGAAATGCAGGGCAAACCACCGTTTATGCTCGTGTGTGATTGGGCACTACAAGTGAAAAACAGCCACAACTACCACGTATGGAATCGTTTTCATCAACGAAAAACGATAATTTGGAACTCAGGATACCATGGTGGTCTACTATTGTTCAGTAACAAAAGTACCTATAGTCTACAGCGTGTTATTGTTAGCCGATGTGAATGTGTGCATGTACAAGTTGAAGGGATGCGTTACTAGAAATGAGAGTGACGCGGTGAAGTTGCCGGTATATTTTCCTGGCTTCAGTCTCGCAGCTGGAATTCCTTTGGATGGCCGGGTCAATGGCTTCGAGAGACCCTTTTTCGCCCTCAAGGAGACCGATGCAACGCACATCACGAGTCACAGTTCCCTTGACCGTCTTTACTTTCACCGTCCTCACCAGTCCGCCAGAACTTGTAGTGATTTCTTCGAAACGTCCAGGGACCAAACACTCGAGCGTGTTTGCTCGTCGCCCATCGTTACAACGCCGTCAGTTTCGAGGGGTCTTTCCTTGGTTAGCTACCTTTGTTGGAGCTGTAAGTTCAGTAGATACTCAAGTAACTACGGCTTTCAAAGCATCATGGCCGGATAGTTTGCTTGTCTACACTGGCGTGGGTAGCTAACTCGGTGACTTACCGGCCCTTGAAATCCAACATTTGCCCTCGGAGCCAAAGAATTATTTAATCATTATAATGAGGGTTGATTTCGGAGAGGCCTGGAGCATGCCGGATACATGTTTAAACTTCACAGACGATTATGTGGACTGATACTTTTGTGACAAAGTAGAAGAATGTGTGAATAACAAAGGACAGATAAACTGGAAATAAACGTGATGTGAATGTATGGACACTAAGGAACAACAGACGACGTTTGTGTGAATCCATTGATAAACTTGAATAATTGCCTGAGAGATCCAAATATCAGGGTCAAACTTCGGGGCTTGACAATAAAGGCCTGAATCCCGACCTGGAAATACCTAAACTGGCGTAGATGGCAGTATCCTTGAGGTGCAGATTTTGAAAAGCACTAAAAAAAAGTAAAGTTACAACGAAATACAAAGTGGTTGCAGAGTTCAAACTGGCTTACTTCTTATATTCATAACGAGAAAACATTGTACGATTTTTCCCTGATGAAGACATTTCGGTCAACCATTTTCCGTCAATTTTGTGTACCGGAGTACAAAATCGAACTGTGTAGGCTACTGGTATCTAGCAATGGCTAAAATTGGGTGAAATGGTTAGGAGAATTCGAATGCTGCTCAGTTGCCTTTTGGATAGAAGGTCCTCATTTCTTACTTTCACGAAATCCCCATTTTTTCGTGAATTCAGCCGCTGGTGGTGATGAGCTGCGAGAAGGATAACTGGATGATGTAAACATTGGGGCGTGTATCTAAAGTCTGTGAGCAACCTACACTATCCACTGATACAGAGAAATAACTGTCGCACATGATCTCATCCAGTAAAGTCCGGTGCGAGGAACTATTACTAAAGCACGGCGCGATCTTGTTTTCTACCGGTTGACACACAACTGCCATGTGCTGTTAAGCAATCCATCTGTGGAACTGGAGCAGGTATCCACAAGCGGTGTTAGAACAAAGGCTAGCTTCATGACCGGCCTCGGTGGTATACCGTACGCTTTGCTCTGAGTTCATCATTCACGGCACAAAAGTTTATGTATATGTAGCATTTGACCACAGCTTCCACAGTGTTGTGGTTAACAGACTGACGCGTGATAGACACAGGTTCCCTCACGTCCCCCACGACCGGTTCGGAACCCCTGCACAATGACGCTGTGGGCTCGAGCTCTGTAACCTTAGTCATGTCCCACGCTAATACCCCTCATCAAAGTCGCTATCAGCAAAGGTTCATTGAACTGAGTGACTAATCCCCCGGCCTGAACACAAAAAGAACAGCCTTTCTGTTACCAATGCTTCCCGTATACATGTTTATTTTACCACGGCAACTGGCTAAGGGATGGAATTGAAAGAAGTTTCCTTTCATTTTGTGAGGCTGCCGAAAGCCAGGCGATCTTCCCCAAATTTCTAGGAAAGTGTCGCACTTTCTATGCACCATATCTGTTCCATTTATTTAGCGCGAAGGAATAAGCGTGCAAATGATAGTCCCCACGTGAGCCTGACAAACCTCGGTTGTGCACTTGAAATAAGACTCACACGGAAGAGAAATGAGACAGTAACAAGTTGGCTCCACGGAAGCGACATGGGAATCAAAATGTGATGGCCCCACCGGGCCATGTTGCCAGCAACGTTGGCCTTCGCCTTCGTCTTCAGGTCAGATAGTGTTGGCACTCGTACTTGTCGTCCTTTATGGATCCCGCGTTGGAAGTGGGCCTGAAAATTAGAAGAGCCACACTTCACCCGCTCAACGTCCTCGTTAAGGTCCACCTTTGGTGCCCCCAACAAGCATACGCTGCAAGTGCCCTCCCGGGTCTGTGAAGTCGGGGAATCCACACGTTGGCCTTTGTTCTGCTTTTTCGACTGGTGTAGAGGTGTTGGAGCTCAACTGACGGGGAATCCGAGTCTTGCAGCGTTCCCCATGATAGCCATATCTTCATCAGCTGCATTCCCAAATCTCAAGGTTGGTTGTCGTCTAGACCGTGATTTACTACAGTTGGTACTGGCAACTAATAAACCATGGCTAGGAAGTAGTTTTGCTGGATATAACGATGCGCTAGCATCCAAAACTGCCTCTATAGTCCTCTTGGCCTTGGACCTTCTTGCAAGTCATATCATGAAACTGGAAGTTCAGCTAGCCCATGCAATAGACTTTGGATGGGGTCTATTACTTGCTCGAGCTAGTCATTACCTACGTTGCTCAAAACTACCCGAGGTCCATAAAGCATTATCAGATATTGACATATCAACGTTTTCAGGATTCACTTTTAGCTTTCTCTGCTGACCAACGGACCTGTGCTGAGAAGCGGCAAACTGTGTTTTGGATACTGGCAGTTCCGAACGGCCCAAAGTATCACCAGTGAGAAATTCTGTGTCCTTTGCTACTCGAAGTGAATGTAGACGAGGCAGAGTCTACTGACGACCGAATGAACAGTAACACTGTGGGTTCTCGGATCTCCGGTTAACTTCATAAATGCGATCTCTAAACTGTACTACTACGCATACCCCACCTGAAGGTGTGACGCCTGAAACCGCGTGAATATCAAAAAGCTTAAGAAGCACATCGCGTGCTCGTGCAGTGAGTCCACCTTAGACGGCTGCATGCTTCTTGGAACCTTCGGAGCCTCAAAGGAAATCATCCGTTTTCTTGGACGCCGACGCCTACCAACATTCATTAGACTCAGTGCGTTCCGGGATTTTCTTTAAATCATCATATATCCATGATCTGCTCGACAGACTGGTATTTTTACTGCCTGTTCTCAGTTCCTAGCCTGCTACTGGTGTAGCTACAGCAAGTAGATATTGCCCGTTTGCATGTGTAGCACAGATAGCCTGATGTGGTATCCACATGCTTCTCATGTATTGGAAAGCTCCAGAACTTCAACCCCCAACGGCGAACAAAAACCTAGTAAATGCTGCCTCGTCTTCCGTGCGTACCATTTTTTCATCCACTGGAACATTCTACCTCTTTCTGTGGCCCATACATGTGACAGCTGGCCACATCTTGGAAGCATGTCTCCAACAAAGTGGAATCCACGAAACAATGCCCACGCCTCAAGGTGCTGTGTCCTCAAGGCGGTACGCTGTTCCAGACTACGGTCAACCACTATGGTTTTTTACACTCTGAACTAGGGCAGAGAAGCGGCCGAAAATCTGTCCGCCGTTTGATAGCTGGTGTCGCTTTGGCTAGGCATAATGGCATACAAAACTGTGCCATAACCCAGCGTTGTCCACGATCATGACATGCCAAAAGACGCACATCAGGAAGCTTTTTGTGCATGGCATCGACCAAAATCACATCACTTATCTTCTAGCCAACTCGTTGCTTACAAAGCAAACTAACAGGATAAACTTAACCATGCTTTCTTTGGTGGTGACCTGTTAATATTCTTGATTTCGGAGCAATTCACATGCAAGGGCTGCCTCTTTAGCAGGGCCAGTGGAACTTGATAGTTTCCTTATGGAGCTAAAGTCGTGACTACTTGGGCTTCCAATTAACGTTCGCCGGGTATAATACCTAAGCTCGACAGTATTATGAAAACTTCCCACGATACTGAACACAAGACTGTCTTTTTCGCTGGTTAAACGACGGTTACTGACGTACCAACCCGCATCCTCTCACTGAAAGTCGTGATTACGAACAAATACACGCTGTTACTCCATGTAGGATGAACTGAAGGCGCTCATGGAGACGAAGGCTCAGCAACTTAGTTTGGGATATCCGGGAAGAGTTTCTACTAGGAATAATTGATAAAACAAAACTACCTTCCTCTAGAGTACTTTTTTCCTCTCCGATGGACGCAGCAACGTTCGACAAAATAGAACCGCTCTCCAGGTGGTAAAGCGATACCACGTTTACTTGCCATTTCCTCAGTTCGTGAATCGTACACATAAGAACTCGGACAAGGGATTGATTGAAAGTCCCGAAAATCAGATGTGAATGCATCCCAATGGAGCTCAGCTTCTTGGCCGCTCCATGCATGGGCTGACTCACCGGCAATGCTTCATTGCGCACTGAGAACCAGTCAGTGCAACAAGGATAGGACAAGTGAGCATTGAAAGTGGGGCAACGAATTATGTGACCACTATCCTGTCCAGCAATCGACAAAAGCCAAGTCAATAACTGGAGAGCCAATTACCTAGACTCGATAAAGAAAAACTAGATTCACCAAAACTAACGATACAATTTTACAAATTTCACTTCCGTTAGGCACAGTGTGACTTTTTTGTTCCATCTTAATCCAAAAGTTTTTCTGTCAGCCATTTATTGCCTGCACTAAGCCAAGCCACTCCGGAACTTACCAACTCTCTTGTGTCTGGTTGGTCAAAATAGAGATCGCGGAGAATCTGGAGTTTTACGTCAGATAAAACGCACTTCTGCTGGAACGGCTCTGTTGGCAAAATGAGCAAAAATACATTGATACGAATAAAAAAGGGTAGACAGCAACGAAGCATCGCTATGCTGCGACAAATGGTCAGTGACAGGTTGCGAAATCCAGTACGCAAAGTGGAGCTAGCGAAACAGGCCTTAGAAGGTGGGTCGGATGGAAAGGACATTTTGGAGAGATGGCTACATTGTTGCTATGAGGCACAGATATTTTAGGAATGGGCATATATCAGGAGAGGCAGCGGGTCGGAAGCAAAAGAAACAGCCGGCCAAGAATGGAAAACATAGGGCGAAAATGTGCTTTACATTCACGACGAAATGTGCAATATCAGTGGAAAACCATGATATATGGGTTCTTTTATGACAGAGGAACGTGGTGGATATACAAACAGAGAACCAGTTTTCAGAGCGCAGAGGTGGTCTTCTGCGGTGAATTGTTTATGGAAGAAGAAAGGTGAGAGAAGTGATCGAGGGAAGCGGGCAAGAGCAAATCAAAAGCTTTCTCAAAGCGGGTGCATCAATTGATGACAGTTTATGATGGAAGAAACGATAACAAGCAGAGGTATTTTATGGGGCACAAGTTGACGGTTGTGGAAACGGCTAGGAAAAGCATAGCAGACATACCCACTGATTGGTCGTGGTAGTGAGGGCTTTTAGCTCAGAAGGGATAATGGGAGATGTGGCGGATGTTGGTGCAGGGGTACAGCTGTTTTTGCCATGAACGAAGCAAGAGAAGAAGGTGGGCATGCGGAGTGTCAGAGGTGACCACCAAAGGCAAGTAATATGGTTTACACCGTTCGTGAAATTCACAATGAGACAGATTTCTTTCTAACAAGTGAACGCGGAGAAATAGTGCTACCTGAAACTCACGTAAAAGATGTCTATGGCGAACAGCAAGTAGGAGGGTCTCGGACAGCAGCATTACGGAGGCCGGCTGTTGTTAAGTGACCATAAAGCAGTGCATTCCGGTGCATTTATAATGAGAGTGACCACCACGGTGCTAAGGCAGTTGACCGATGCTAGGGGTAAAAAGCCCATCAGCAGAGAGCCAGAAAGGTGAAACAAAAAAGGCAGTCAGGGTGCGTCCCTGCCGTTCATCAACTGTTAAAGGATGAAAGTAAACACCAAAAGGCGACCATGCATAAGGGTTTCTGAGAATATGGGAGAGAAAGGAAGCAGAAAGTGAGAAGATATTGGTGTTCCAGTTCCTTTCACTCGGTATAGGGATGACCGCGTCTTGTCGGGAGTAGAGAATTCTGCCAGAGAGTTGAGAGTGTCTATCAGAGATTTTGTCCGCGATTGGAAGGTGCATGGTTTTCGAAGGAGTTGGTCGGACCTGGAAGTTGAGGCCCACCTTGTGTGCCATATGCTCAGATATGCAAATATATGATGGCTGAAGCTCACGGATAACTTTGAGATATGGAGGCCATACCGATAGAAATTGTGACTTGGTCTAAGAAGCTGGAATGATGGTGGGCAACTTATTCCAAAGAGCAGAGTAGAAGAGAAGGAAGGTGTAGACTTGCGGACAATTTAGCTGTAGTAGAAGAGGCAGCAAGAGGCCTGTGCTGAAGTGGGCAGGGGGTTTTACAGTGGAAGCTCCACCAATTAGAGAAGGAAGGCCGGCTGTAGAGAAATTAATGCAAGAACATTGAGGTTAACCTCAATTGGCGGAGCCAGCCTTGGTCAAGATTCATATGTTGACATCGTTCTCAGTTGCCTAAAGACGTGAGTTAACCGCATAGTCATTTATTAAAAGGATTTTATATGCCCTCTGGTGCAGCTCCGCTAGACTGTGACATGTCGGAAAAGGTTATTGGGCAATATTCAAGTGGGGGCTCGATGTGGTATTTGTAGGCACGGATTATACTTCCCCGGAGACAAGGACAGCCGAAAGGAAAGGTCACGCTTCTCCCAGCCTTGGGTGCTTGGATGGCGGTTTGCTGAGGAATGTTAAGAGAGCCAAAGTAGTTTAAACCCAAACTACGGATGGTTAGTCGATAGGTATTTGGAAACCCAAGAAGGGTTGAGGATCCAGGGAAAAACTATTATTCGTAGGTTGGGAACTCTCACTTATCAGTGAAAAATTCATCATCCGGGGGTGAAAACAAAGGCCACGTTCGATAAATTCCGTGGTGATGTTGCTCAGTGTGGAGGCAACATCATTAGCCTCAAAAGAGCAGACCACTCTAATGTCACCAGCAAACAAAAACTGCGTGTCACGTTGCGCTGGATCCAGTGCCTTACTGGTCTACGTCTGAAATAGAAGGGACCCTGGTATACTGCCCTGTAAAACGCCGCTTGCTACAGGTCCCGGGTTAGGGGTATGGCCGCTGGTGAGGACAACTGAAGAAGGACGAACGCAACCAACAGAGCAGCGAGCCGGCGAAGCCAGGCCAACGCCGCTGAGCGTAAGATCGGGGTGTACGACAGGACTGAATGTCTTCCATAGTTCAAGGTAGGCAATGACTAATGCCAGCCAGCTATTACAGTCTTCTCGACTAGGATGAGAAAGTCAAACTGACATGTGGTGCATGATTGCGATTTGGAAGCTGTGCTGCCTATTCCCATGAAGGTTTAAAGCGAGGTAATGGGTAACAATGCCGTCTTCACCACTCGTTTCCATTGTTCTAGAAATGGCGGAAGTGTGATTATTGGGACCGTAATAAGCAAATTCGTGGAAGGGTCCTTTCCGGGTCGTGAAACGATGACTGGAAGCTTCCAATTCGATGGTACCAAGCTAGGGTTGAAAGACGAAGCAAATACGTTTAGCATTAGAAGAAGTGGAACCAGTTCACCGCTGATGACTGCAGCTGGGCTTGTGAGGTTGGTTAGAACTTGCCATGCTTTTTCCTTATCACTTTCGTTCCCTGGTCTTTCTCAACACGCTTGGACCACACGTCCATCACAGCGGTTTTCCGCAATATCCAGCCGCGATCATTAGAACAATGTTCCCCACTACTCTGGAGATGGAAAACTCTATAGGTGGGGGGAGAGTAGTGAGAGTATATTGGAAATGCTTGCATGTAGCTCACCCGAACCGCTATCATGCGGCCACCTCGCTTGATGGGGCGAGTTTGGGTAAACAGTGACGTTTGTTACACAAAACAAGCAGGGTTGAATGCAGCTACAGAATTATTCATTTTGGTCCAGGATGGGCAGAGGCTTCGCAAGATTAAATGGGCCTGGAAGTAATGTTTGCGTCAAATGTTAGGGCAGATGAGAAGGAACTGGTGGCAGCAAGATAATTTGGGAGCTATATCTGCGGCATGGGCCATGGAATTAGCAAATTAAAGGTTAAAATCTGTGACACAGCAAAGTGAGGTGGCCGACGTTTTATCCGGTAACACAATGTACTGAATAGTAGTTTCTGCTTTAGATTTCCTCGATTTATGCAGGAGTGAGAGTTCCAGTGCTTTACTGGGATACCTCAAAGCTTCAGCTTTTTCAAGGCAATGCCTAATTTTCTTTGGATCCTGGATATTATCGGGAGGATTGGTTGATTTCACAGGGGGGTGAAGTGGTGGTTTTGGGGGCAAATTCTTTGCATTCTCAGACACTTTTGTTGGAGGAAGTCAAGTGTGGAATTCCTGGGAGAGTAGTTTTGGACAGTGGGGCTGGGCTTAGAAAGACGGATCCCAAGGCAAGGTAAGAGTAATCAGTGGCCTCTCTGAGGCAGTCCGCTAAGCAAAAATGCTCTAATCTTCGGTACGGATGAAGTTGGGTAAAAAAATTCATAGTTAATCAGAGCGAGTTGTTGACCTTGGTCGGATAGCCTGAAGGATAAGGGTAGAATGAATGGTTACCTTCTACTATATTGCGGTGTCTGGCTAAAAATTCATGCAGAATTAGAATCAAAAAAGCTGGGAAAGCTGTGATTGGATTATTGAGCAAATATGTTAGCTTTTTTATTGGGGGTTCTTACCTGTTGTGCCCAACCTTCACTGTGAGTATGGGAGACAGAGTGTGTCAAGTTGGCAGGAGTTGTGAGCTTATTCCAGTATATTTTTGGCCAATTAGAACCACCAGCCATGATTTTCGCTGCCTAAAGTAATAGAGAAACGCACTCAAAGGCTTCTAATAAACGAAGTAAGCTAGTAGAAACAAGGGAGGGCGGATGTTAGACATAACCAATGTGTGTGACGATAGTTGACAATCTAATTGTAAGCCGTACAGAATCCGTGACTCATTCGAACATGGAGCCTCTAATGGTAGATGATGAAGGGGCCCCGTACACTAGTCACCCACCTCCGTCCCGTGTACCCTATTTGTTCTGAAAACCTTTATTCCCCCGAGCAGAATTTCGCTTGTGGGAGCGGGTTCGTGATCCAGGTTTCGGTAAAATCAGGACAAGTTGTAGTGACAATGTTTTTGGGCTGTGAAGCTCATTCAAGTTAGACCTGGAATTAGGCAAGATCAACTATAACACATTTGTGTGGAGGTGGGTGTCTGGGCTGGGTAACTCAGGTGATTTATTGGACAACGTGGAGAGGTCATCAGGTGGCAACGGGCATTGTGAGGTCGGGGATATACATCCATCGCGGTCTGCTTGAGTTTCTAGGACTGATCCGGGAATAGATTCAGTGGACCTGGTCGGGTGGGTATGCGTTGAATGGCTTGAGCCATAAACAAGCTCCGACCAAGTAAGCTGAGTAGATGAGGTGTAGCTAGAGGGAAATCGTTGTAAAAGCCCACGTCATAGATTTCGAAAAGGTTACCGATATGGCCAGTGGGGTGAGTAGAAATAGGATCAAAGAAGTGAAGGCACCGGTCAGGATAAAGGTGATTTCTGGACGGCGGACAATTTGTTTGTTGCACAGGACCGGTGTGAGTCTCACAGGTGGGCTTGGGGCGGAGGGGCTTGGATGAGTAGCTTTGAGTTAGCATGAGGTAGGGAGAAGTGAGGGGGTGACAAAAGTTGGAAAGTTTGGGAGGTTCATGGAGGGAATGGGATCATAGCTCAGGCCGATGCATCAGCAACTACACTGGCAAGAGTAATGCGGTATCGCACTCCCGCCCCCCAAATAGCCATGTCATCATTTAACAAAAACTTGAGTTCACCTATCAGGTCCTTCCAGCAAAAGTGCACTTTGGTTAGCTTCGACTCTCCGCAGTAAAGGACAGTCAAGAAACCCGACTTTGGATCAGTTGTTCACCTTAAAGTGAATCAAGGTTGTGGTGAAGACCCACGGAACAAGCCTAATCCACTAACATAAAGCTGGATTTAAACGACGCAGTTTAAGTTCGTGGCTGCTGATTCCATATAAAGCTACATACATTTGACGAGCTCGAAATATACCTCCTGCCCCTTGCTGACCCCTCCTTTAGGCGTTTGACGTGGCGTACTATGATAAATGTGGATTATTCGGTGGGTCTGGCGGTGGCTATCTTAGGATTCAAAGCATGGATCTTATGTTCCCCAAAGACATTTAAAGATGCGCTGCAATCTGGAGCGCTAAAGCACCTGCGGACAATTATGGGATCTATTTCTTATACAAAAGAAATAAAGTTTCCAAATCAAACAACCATTTTGGGTCTCTTTGTTACAGAGTGCTAGCTCGCTCATGGGAAATATGTCCAAGCTTTTGCTGGTTGACGCAGATGGTAACAATCAAAGTTCCTAATCCACAGAACTGGCCGTTGCTCTGCTTTCTTGATCGCCATCAACTTAGTTGCTTTGAAAGCAACCTCAGAATAAAAACCTCTTCATACCTGCACACACTTGATGTTATATACGGAGGATGCTTTTGGAACGCGTGACCCCCTGGGGAAAAACACCTCATTGAGCTTTGCTATCAACTGTCGACAGACTTTGAAACGTTTCCGATCTTGAAGGGGATTTTTAAATGAAAAGTATCTTACCCATCTTCAACAGGCTCCACCGATACCGTCGCACTATTCGACAGTAATTCTATAGCATCACCAACAAAACGTTTTCGTCGCCATGATTTGGCCTCGATAACTTAGAAGGGTCAAGGTGATACAATCTTAAATTTCGTTTCATCTTACAAAGAAACAAATGCGTACATACCATTACGGCTATGCCAAACCTACGGGAAAAAGTTGTCTGATGAATCAAGAATACTCCTACGGGCCAATAACAAGGTGAAATGAGTTAAGGCGCCCACGAAAGACATGTGAATGAACATTTATACAAGTAACAATCAAAAGAACACATGGACACTGCCAACTTAATAACTGGGCTTCACTCAACATGACTGCAGTCGGAAAACAACAAAAGCGCACACCTTCAGCGAGGAGCTACGGACGAGTTACCCAACAAAATAGCTGATAAATTTAGATAGAATAAAACCAAATGATTTGAAAATGAAATTTAGAGAGTTTTACAGTGCGAATATCGTTGAGATCTAAGGCAAGACGAACTTCTCACTCGGTGGTAAACATATGTCAACCATTTCCGAAAGCATAAGCATGGAAAGTGAGCTTGTACAACGATATGAACTGAAGGAGTTAAACGAACATTTCTTACGAGCTTGATAGCTTTTGAAAGGATTAAAAGGCTGATATGAAAAGCAGCAGCTTTTTTCAGCTATTTGCTGATAAATTAGTATTGTCAAGCCAATAAAAAGACAACCAGGGGTCTTTGTGAGGGTCTTTTTGCCGTTTCCTCTGCCGCTTGAAACAGAACACGACTTAGTTGTTCGATGAAGGGGGGGGGGGTTGGACGCTTTTATATTTGCTAGCCCCACCGATTCTAAACTTCCGGGCAGTGGTTCAGGGCAGGGGTTGCGCGATGAGGGAAAACGTAGGACGAAAGTAATGGTAGGTCGGTCAGTCAGTGGGTGGTAAACTAAAAGGTTTACGCAGACCAAGAATGTACCGGAGATATATACCCACCGGCCGTGACATGATCCATTCAACAGCAGGGGACAGGAAGTGGACTATATAGCTCAGGTTAGAAGACTGAAGCGCGGCAAAAGGTAGTGAGCTAATAAAATTCCGATGTGCGGTATGGCAAGATACCATCCTCACAGGATTTGGTGGAGACTGTGCTGCTCATGGAGCACTACAATAGGTGGTATGGAAAATTATATTTTGGAGGCGGGATCGGTGGATAGAATAGAATGACAGTGCTCTCTCGTGAGAGGAAATAAATGATGCTGACGTAGGGAGTAAAGGATAATCTGTAACGAGTAGGGGAAAATTAGGAGGTGGGATAAGAACTCTAGAAAGTGCGTCCGTAGGGGGTAGCTAGGATAATGAAGGAACCGGGTTGGAGGGGGTGTGATGTAGATGCGTTGGATGGATGGGAAAACCGAAGAAAATTTGATAGAAAAGTCTTTCGGAATGTTAGTAAATGTACTCGAGACGAAAAACGTCTGATGAAATATATAACCTCAACTGGCGATAATAACCAGCGGCTGCGAATTGGTGCGCCCCAGCTGTTTACGCAAGTGAGCCTCTACTTCGGGTCAGGAGGTGATATATACCAGGGTGAGCACAGTAATAGGCCTGAACGATGGGGAAGACAAAAGATACGAGGCAATCTGGAGCTCGGGTTCAGGATGAACTTGAATACGGGCTTCGGTAAGCTCCAGGACCCAGAACCTTTGACCCGTTGTTGTAGTAGGTGTCTGACGGCCCACTCCTTGTTTGTGAAGAGTTGCAAGGCTCAGGGAAAAGCGTCAGTTTGCAATCGAACGCGCGATTTCTAAGTGAACTGCTGAAGGCATCATGCAAGTAATGAGGCACCCGCATCTTTTTCACCCTCATCCCGTATCCGACCTAAAAAGGACCGAAATAGTCGAGTCTAGCAACACTGAACGGCCACAGTCCTGGGATCACCCTGCAGTTTTATAAGGGAAACATACTCAGCTTCTCTGCGGCCCCCACATGTCTTCTACATTGCACACAAAGTCGAATTGCACATTTCCCGCTCACCCTTTCCCTTAATATCCAGAGCCGATTCCGGATACTGCTCGTCACGTGACTTCCCCCGGCATGTCCCTTTCCAGCGTATGTGTTTGATTAGTAGGCTCTTTATTGGTTATCAACCATGTAGAATGGTGGGATGTCCCGCGTCAAAGCTTAGGTGAGAGTTCGTCAGTCTATCGCTCACTCTTAGTAGTCCATCAATGAGTTCCATATTTGGTGTTTTCAAACCACTCTTTTGGATCATATTCCTTTCGTTGTTTGACCCCGGCTCTCCAGCAGTCCGAATCTTTTGAGTGAACGCCCCGAATTCTGTCATCTTGAGGAAATCATACTCCGCAGAACGTAACTCGTCAGCGGTCACTGAACCCACATTTACTCTGCTGAACGGACGGAGGCCGTTCATGACCAGAACATGCCTCTAAGACCTGATCGGTCATACTGGCGAGTGGAGCGAAATGAATGTCAATTCGGTGGTGAACTCCTTCATTATGGCGGGTTAATTTCCATTTCCGATTCAAAGGTTGTTCTCATTTCGTAAACAGACCATCACCGTTCAGACATATGGATGAACATCAGCCATTCTGCCCACGTTTCTGGCCGCCGGAGGTTTGTAGCACCTCTGGAACATGAGTCTGTTGGGTTGCCGGCGGATTTAGCGCGCTGCCACTGACATACAGTGGTCTCATCGTATGTGATTGTGGGCCTGTTTGCTACGAACGTGCTGAAGCGGCTTTTGATGTTGTCCATTTGATACAGCACAACCGTCGAGCCTGTTCGAGACCCGACTAACCAATTGCTGGAGTTGAAGCACCACTTTATTGATTGTACCGCCCCGTCAGCTAACGCAGCCACACCAATTTCGAGGCGCGGAACAGAGACCATCTATAGAAGCGCTACATGGGCTTTGGTCAACAGGATCCTCAGGGCGCAGCGTCCATCACTCAGACACCACCGCCCGTACACAACAGCCCCGAAGCCAACTTTGGGCGCTCCAGAAGGGGCGCGTAACTAGCCCGTTTTGCCCGTACATTTGGAAGGTAGGCAGAGAGGGATCCGTATGTCCCGTAGTTACTTCATACTGGCCATGAACTCTACCCATTCTAGCCTTTCTTCTATGTCAAGCGCCTGATCCAAGCCAAATTCCTCCCGACAAAGCTGCTGCAGTAAAGCCTTTGCGGGCGTTGACCACGGGGAAGCGGGAACGACTGGACCACGCAGACTGGGGAGGGTAAACGGCACTTCCCGGTGCCTAACTGGCTGACCGGGAACGTTTACCTCGAAGAAAAGTCACACCGTTCAGGCTTTCCATGTTATCCTCAGGGAGCTTCATTTTGGGAGTCGTAAGCCGTTTAAACCAAGAACACTTTCGCTTTTTCGTTGTCTGAAATAATATCAAGTTTTCCCGGATTGTTTGATATCTCTGTCGTGAGCTGGAACCCACCCAACTACGTCAGTCCTTCTAGATGGGCTACGGCGTCGGCATAGTCATCGAACAACCCAAGATAATCCTCAAAGTATAAGATGTGGCTCACAGTGTTAACCACCTTCTGATTACCTTACGCTTCGTTCCCGGGGGGAGATGGTCTCCCAGGGGTTCAATTGGCACAAAAGTGTGATGACACCCCCGCAAATGGACTTTGCACTACGGATTTGTACTTTTCGTTCCCTTCCAACCTCAAGAACCAAGATGCACCTCCGTTCTCCACATTTAACTCCACCTGTAAAAACATTCCCCGTAAGTAGGCCGAAATCGATAACTTACCTAACTGTAACGGGAGCGAGACCTCAATCAGCGGGGTTGTCCAATCTGGTCCTTGTGACGGACTATCTTGCAGTGATCTTCCCTAAAAGTTGACGGAGCGGTCGAAGACAACCCGGAGCCTTTCGGGATTTCTAAGGCTTAAAATGGACGGTGCTGCAAGCGCCATATATTTTCGCCGATTCCGGAGGCGGTGGCGACCTTTTTGTGTAACTCAGGGTTTTGTTGGGTACCATAGCATCTGAGTATTGCTTCCTGAGGTGGATGTCACGATGAAACCCCTCCTTCAGCAGCAAAAGTCTACGAAGATAGCCCCTGCTGCCCACGAAGACATCCTTCTGAAAGCGACAAGGAAGAGGCACCACGAATTTATTTCGCTGGTCGCTCGGCCCCTTCCCACGTGCTATCGCCACGGCGAGTCATTCCTGTTGCGCAAAAGACAAACTTTCATCTACAAGGCTGCGAGACTCGTGAACCTGAAGCGGTAGAGCCTTTTTTATATCCTTTTCCACGCACAAGCAATTCACTGAGCCTTGTAGCCCGTAAGTCCATATAAAATCCACCTCGAATTTCGTGCGTACTGCATAAGGAGCCCGCCTGTTTCCCACTCTTTGGTCGGGCACCCAACGTGCTTCAGGTACGTGATAACTGAGCGGGAGATTAACTTCATTCTTCTCTCACTTCATGATGCTTAAACCTCGTACAGGAGGCCATCTTCACCAGATCGGATCAAGTGACTTCGAGGTTCTCACTGGCAAGTAATTTGGCGCGAGAGCCTCCTTTGCCTGCTTGTGTTTATTGTTGTCCGGAGAGACGAGTTGCAATCGTACTCTACCCGCTGCCATGACCTGATTCCCATGCACCCTGATCACTGTCAGCAAAATTTGGGTTTTCTTAAGCTGGTGCCCCCTCGCAAAACTCCTTTGCCAACGTCGCACCAGACCCGCTATCCACAAGCCCCTGATCTCTGGTCAGCCAACTAGGGGCTGCCTCGGCCAGGGCGACCATAAACAAACAAGCCTATTTAAGAATAAATCAGGATACTTAGCAGATCAAGCTGGGCTCCGGACTTCTTCTAGAAAATGCTGACTTCACCCAGTGTAGCATTCCTTGACGGCTGCCCCTTCAGCCCCCTTGGTTGCATCTCGCCTTTACTGTGAAAGCTGCTGCCCACTGTGAGTTGTTGAGGGGTATAAAGCAAGCTCCCATTGTCCTTGCCGTTTCCCGTCGTTAAGTCACCGTGGCTTTGAGGAATATAGGTCGGTTCGGTAACCCGTGTTTGTCTTTGCAATTCTTGCAGGTCACACAAGATATACCCTCTCGCGAAAAGGCACGCGAGCTTGTCCAACGCCGTTGTTTTAAACTCTCCCGTGTAGTATTTGATCCCTACTGGTTCTTGGCTTGTTCGTTTTGTCTCTATCACGATCGAGTCGGCCAATTTTGCTACGGTTTTTCTTGTCTGTCTCTCTAGATGATTGGTCAGGTCCTAGAAATCAGCCTTGCGACCGCCCTGGCTTATGCTTCCCGCATCTTCGACCCACCGGCCTTGCATTTCATTTGAGAGACAACAAATTATCCCCTCCGATGTGTGAATCGCTTCGGGGTCAGCTAGGCAACTTAAGTTACCGAGGGCTATCGAAAGATTTTGCATTTTAGTGGCAAGGCCAGACAGCGTAGACGTCACCCTTTGTTCGCTCAGCTTTTGGCGTCACGCCTTCTATCAAATTGCAAGCAACTTTGAAAGGGCGACCAAAAAACCCTTGAGATTCTCCTCTGTTTCAAGTATCCTTGACCTGGGCTGAGCGCGCAACAAATAATAATGGCCCTCGGCGACGGCCGGTAAGGAAGAGCGGCCTATGCGCCGGATCGGCCACCTTGGCTTCCAGAGGGGGTCAAAACTGCTTACCAAAACTTGCAGCATTGTTCTGGTCGTCCACCAAATACTGTCAGCTCCACTCTCGGTAAGTCGATCTATGGTTGCATCCGTATGAACAGCTCGAAGACCCGCGTAGGGCTTCTCCTTTCTGGCTACCTTGGTTTTTCGTAGGGTATTTTTTTCAGTAGCTTACAGTGGCTTCGATAGTTCTGAGTAGATGACCATTTTAGAGACACAATTTTTGGATCTATTTTCTCTACGATCTTCCTTGACGTTTGATGTTTTTCTCATTGTTTTGTTTGGTTGCGTATGTATAACTGACTTCTGCGAGGTTTCCGCTAACTTGCCTTTGCAAAACTTTCACTTTCGGTTCTTTACCTGTTGTAGGAGCTTGCGGTTCGCCCACTACTCAGCTGTTGCCTTCATTTTCTTCCGATTTATTTCTCGTATGGGTACTCTTTTGGTGCCACGATATAAGAAATACGCTTTTGCATCCATCAAACGACTTGCTTCTTCTCCGTTCTTCCTATAGAGGGGACCATGTTGGTATTTCGCTGCAGGACCAAATAGAGGACAGCTTCCTTAGCCGCCCTTGAAAGTCTTCTATGAGCCTTGTGCTCTAGTTTGCTCTATTTAAATTTGCTTTCTGCATTCTCAACCTGCTGCCCTGCCGACATTAATTGTTGTTCTGGCTGTACCATCCGTAACGTGAATGAACCGCCACATTTAAAATAGATAGAGCTCTTGATACTGTGTGGTCTTGCTCTAAAAGTGCTGGACTTACCACAGTCTACGGAATCAAAAGCACCCAACCCTTCCCAGTGGCCTGCCGAGAAACGTTTTGTTTGGGTTCTGATTTTATTGTTCATCTCACGGGCAATGCCTACATTTTTCGTTCCACGTTGATAAATTTGTGTGTTGTAGGACACTTTCGAGCGGTACATGACCAAGCTCATAAGAATCCCAAAACCAGAACAAGATTAATTTGCGGCCCCAACGAGACTGGATTATCAAATGGATAACCTCGTAGAATACGCACATACCCCGAATATGCTAACAAAAGGACTCAAAACGAAACCAAGTTCACGGTGTGAGACAGACAAGCACATGGGCCACACTGTTCCAACCAAGAATATGACAAAGTCGTGCTTTGGACACAAACAATCAAAGGTCACTTTGCGTAAAGATAAATGGTACAATGCGCACAAATATGGCGTGTAGCTCAGTACTTTCACAAATTCGGGGTATTTCATTGCCCCGGAAGGGTTTAACACGACTGATTAGAGTACTTGGTGCGAACAGACACGAGAAGTACGAGGCCACCAACTGAAAGCTTACATCTCACGAAGACACTCAAGGGCCACTTCCACCCAGAGCTAGCACGAAGGCGGTCAGCACTAAGTCACCGACCTTCGAGTTCGGATTTTCTTTAGTACCCCGTTCTGTCTTCCTTTTAGCGGTATAACAAGCCTTCTGGCCCATGAGCGCCAAAACTCTACCGCCAGTTTTATAATTTGTTGCCGTCTTTTGGAGTATAATCACCCGTGGTTGCCATCAGCCTCCTGGCCTGACTGAGATGGTTTAACCGCAACAAGGCAACTCACACGGGCCTAACAGCTCTTTTGTGAGCAACGGTAACGTGATCCTTCCAACACCATTTTCGGACGATTGAAAGTACTTATGAAGCCACTCAGCTTCCTTCTAACACATGATAACAACCAATGGTGGAATCTGTTACCGGATGCATCTTTGGCAAGATGGCAGGATGCTTCAAGCTCTGCTCGTGAATGAAGTGATTCAGCGGCAAGCCGACATACCTAACTTCATCGATCAGTATAGGAAGTGAGGCCATCGTGTGTCCCCGTTTAGAATGTTGAAATTTTCAAACTTTAGGAGCGTTTGGTTCAGTGTGATCCAGGTCGCCCGCAAATTCCCCCCTGCATTTCACGCTTTATATCTTGTTCTACTTTACGAATTTATTGAGTGTTGTCAACCCTACTGGTAATTCGATGCGGGCCTTCTCGCTCACGCTTATAGCAGATATTCCTTCGGACAAACTAGTCGGGTCGCGGTTGAAAACTTCACAAATAATGTATTCCACTCTCGGTTTGGTAAATAAGTGTCTGACGTTGTTCCTGTGGATTCAAACCCCTGGGTGTGTCCCCTTTTGGCAAACTAGTAGGCCACTGTGCACCCAGTATCCTCAAACATTTTGAAACAGGAGCCCATTGTTTTCATTCTGCTTGCATATGTGATCCCCTCAAAGCTGCTTCGGCTAGGGTACTCTGCTATCGGATATGCCTCCACTGGTCTAGTGATTACGATGCATGAAAGTACCGGGGCCAGTAATGGCTTTGTTGATGTAATGAAAAATTGCCGGTTAATCCGTCAAGAAATAATCTCAGCCAGTTTCACCGCATGAACAATTTTATTCCCCGCACTAGGTAAGCAGATAGCCCGAATGCTGCCAGCTCAAGCCTGGGTATGGTATGACCTTTGCTGGCTCTACACTGGATTTGGCCAGCAAAATAGAGCGACTTACGGGGGTAGCTACGGCGCAAAACATACCTACACTACTGCCCTAAAGCCCTCTCCAGAAGCTCGCAGAAGCCTGTGGTTGGGGTTGACCATCTCCCACTCCCTCAACTCTAAAGCTTCTTGGAATCTTCAAACCGAGTTACTCCTTCATGAAGTTCAGCCAGGAATTCTGCGGCCTCATGTTTGTCTCAAAACTCGTCATCATAAACCAAGTCTTTTCGGCGCAGGTCTTGAAGCAACACATCTGAGAGAAAAATGGCAGGACTTACCAAGCCCAGCGGATGATAAAGAGCAAAACTAATGGATAAGATTCCCTCTCCGTGGGCTTGTGTGATCAATCGTATTCAGGCGAAAACAGAAAGCATCCTGTTGGTAATCCCATTCTACATCAAGAGTCCTTTGTGCTGAAGTTGCATTCGAGAAGATATCGATAGTAAGGAGGCTGCTTTTTGTTTCAAAATATCGGTGCTTTTCCGATCTCTTCTGAGAACTCAGCCTCCTGTGGTGCAACGTCAATTCATTGCACCGAAGTTTTAAAGTATAAAACGACATGCATCTTTTTCTATTATTGCCAGCTCGCAAGGAGAAGGGCTGTCAAATAATCTTTCATTCTGGCACCGCCTTGCTTTCTGATTTGGAGTGCATTAGGAGAGCTTTAACCGGATCTAACCCCGAGAGACAAGCCACTTTAAGGGCTTCAGCGGCCTCACTTTGCGTTTATCTCGACATCAGCCTGATTGATTTGGCGAACCTCGGTTAAACTGAACTGGAATGAACACACGGGCTGGAAATGGTACTAAGGCTCTCAGATCTCAGTCACAAGAGCGGTGGGCAATGGTGAGTTTGTGTCGTACCTTTGGGATTCATCTTTACCTCTGTCCTACATACCATTTTGCCTTCCCGTCGGGACGCTCTCCTCCACCTAGCCTAAGCTGCTAGTGTCGCCTTAGATATATCTGCTATTAACCTGACATAACATCTAGAGGTATTAGCATCCCACGTGTTCAGGCACGGCACACAACACTTCTCCAAGTTTGATGCCCCTTTTCAAGATCGGAATCCTCCTGCTTCTTGCACCTCCCCAGTTTTACTTACGGAGGTTTTCTCCAGCTGACGAGGGAGGAAGACATCCTACGATCGTCCACATGGAAGTTCACTGATACCAAGTCAATAACCAAAGATCCACAGCCCAAACCCCCTTGACCGTCTATTCCAAAGAAAATCTTGCACAAAACCAGGTATCGCTCCGAAGGAATAAGCCGCTACTTGGTACTCACACAGCTGCTTTTTTCGGTGATCCTTGCTTTACGACTAAACCCTCAGGGGTTACAGTGTCTCAATGTGTCGCTCGAACTGCGTGAACACTTCCTTGATGTCTTCTCTGACAACAACACCAATTTTACTGTCCTCAAAGTTCAGTACTCAGCCGTGTCAACAGAATCTCACATCTTGCTCTCAGCAGACGGTGCCCATTCCCTGATCGAACTTATTCGACTAGCCGTCTTTCCCGCAGTTACGCTAGCAGCAGCAAATCCTTGGCATAATTCAAACTAGAAAAGGCTTCAATCTTGAAACTAATCCGTGGGCCAGGAAAAATACGTTCGTCGAAAGCGAAAGTGAAAGGGTGTGTAAACACCTCCGCTCCTCGGGTTTTACTGTTGGAGACCGATTAGCAACAGGAATTCCTTTGGGCGGCATCTCAGTTCAAAGTTCGTTGAGGACGGCAAAGGACTTCTGAATGTTGTTGAGAAGGGCGTAACACAGTCCAAAGGGCCCAGGCTTCTGATTATGGTCTCCAATACAGCCGTTTAGGAAGAATCAGAAATATAACAGAATTCGTACAAATCTCGACGGTAACCTCTCCATAAACTACGCTAGGCTAACAACAAGCAGATTCAGGGGTACTCGGGGTTTAAGCGTCTGGTTAGCAGCTACTCACTGAAGGCACCTTACTGAGCTTTTAACCGAAAGGTTGGGATGCTCAGTTCACTTCTTCTTTGCTCTTCATCGTTCACTCAAATTCAAACCAGAGTTTTCTCTCAATATATCTCGAGTTTTGAGCTCTGTTTGGACGACAAACCATGAGGCACATTTTCCCAAATGAAATAAATGGACGTATTCAACGTTGTTTTTCTCGTAGCATTCCTGTATGTGAGCATTAAAAAACTTACTGTACTATACGAGTGTTTTGTGCAACATATGCAAAAAAGAAAATCTATACGCACGATCGACCCCACCGCCACCGGGTTTGCTTGACCGGTGAAACTTTGTTGTCCCTAATGCTTTTTCTCCGTCATCAGGAAGATAACAGGAGTCTTTCGTATTATTCATAATCGACGGGCCTGGCAAACGCAGTATCCAAGTGGCCGGGGTTCTATCGCCAGGTTTGCGGCTGAATGTTCTCAAGGAGTCCTTGGAGGCTGCCGTACGTACTTGATTCCTGGGACCAATTCCACATGGCCCATTATCCAGGTTTGGCTAAGACTCCTGTGTTTTCTGTGGTGTTCTTAGAAATTTATGGAAGGAGATCTGCTAAGAAATGTCATGAGGGCTCCGCAAGCTAATGCAGAGTGCAATTCCTCAAAGATATCGCATGGAATCTTGGCCATTTCTAGTTCCTTCCGTGAACGGGGGCGGCACCCAGAAGCACATGAAATGACTACGGTCGATTCCCCGGTCAGCCTGTAGGTCTGTCGCCAGCTCCGTCCTCACAGTTTGCCCAGGATGCCATTCATTCTACGCAGGAAAATACCGACACCCTTTGCATACGTGGAAGTCATTTGAAGGGGGTGAATGGTCGAGGATCCTATCTAAACCGCATCAGGTGGCTTGTCTCCTTCTATGCAGTTGGCCTTAAACCATCAATTCTGGACTGAGCGGCACGTTAGATTGCCGTAGGTAATTGTCCTGTTTGTTGGTCTGCAACGGCAAATGCTCCGTAGATGATGCCGGGGAGGAGGAATACCCAAGCCATGTGAAACATGATGACATTTTTGACCTTCTATTGACTTGTTTTTTCGCTCAGCCTAATCGTCGGCGTAAGCGACTTGGGCTTTGTCCCATTTTTCTCCTCCGTTCCCATGCTCTTGATCCTTTAGTTCTCTCATTTTTCGATCTTCAAAAACTTTTTCCTTTTCTCTCTCAGCTTTTCCGTTTTTTTATTTTTGACTTATCATATATTTTCACTGACTGCCCGGACCTTCCCCCTTTTCGTTTCTCCTTCGTGTTGTTTCTTCATCTTTTTCCCCTCGTCGTTTCATTCCATTTCACGTTCCTCTCCTTTGTTTCCCCATCTTATTCCGTTTTTTCCGTCAAATAGTCCAAAGCTAGCCACACAATATGCTCCTTTGGTCTTTTTCCTGTTGCACCGGTCAAATGGGTTGCCTCGATGGCAAAAAGGATGGTTTTTAGCTCCATCCCCTTCAGTGCAGTTCAGCTTTTAGGACTTGGTGGCAGCCAGTCAGACTGCCCTACTCCTTTCAATAGTTGCCCTTTGATCTGAAAGTGCCTGATCCATCGGAGGGATGCCCCTTCGTTGTAGGTTCATCCTCGAACAATGGGACAGGAGATTTTGATTAGGACCTGCCACGGTGATCCATTCGGATTGAGCGTCAGGACCAAGTGGTAGGTCATTAAATCTCTTTGGCCAATCTCCCCATATAAAAAAGGTTGAGGACAGAGGGGCGGATAGGACTAGAAGTGTGTCAGGAAGGGTTCTCATGGTTACTCCCGCCAAAAGACTACCGTCGGACCTGATCCAATAGAAGTCGAAAAGAACCAGCCGGTGTTTCTACAGTGATCTTTCTCGTTAGTTCAGTCCATTCCTTACTAGACCTTACAGTGCACAGCTGGCTCCTGAGCCCTGGGATTGCCAGGCCCCTTATGGGCCTGAGCCTGCTTTGTTGAAGTCCTTCGGTCCCACAAATTCCATAGAGAGAAGCCCCTGGTCTTGCCGACATATCGGGCCACTTGCCAGTTTTTAGCACCTCTATTAAGTTCCCTTTTGGCCCCCTTCTTACAGACTAGGACGAGTTCAACTTATCTAACCCTTGCTTGAAGCCAAGCTCTTAGCAGCCCCTAAACCACCAAGTGATTCATCAGCGTACTAGCTCGAAGTTTTTGCCCCGAATGAAGCACGGAAGCCAGGACTGGGCGCAGCATTCCGGCTGGGGTCTGACGACGGCCCTGTAACTATTGGCAAAATCTCTTGTCGCCTCACTGCGCGCTTCAGTTGGTAAACTGCACTCTAAGCCGTTTCCGCTGCATTCCAACGTTGACCACTTGGATAAAAGTCTGCAACATTTATCTCCCAAATCCCTAATCTCCTCTGTAATAGGAAAAGCTATCTGGTTGCCTGGTGGGCCCACGTAGAGACTTGACCGTGGCCCTCTGATATGGACGACTTGTTTGCAGCAGTTCAACTTGAGAAGGTCGTCCTTCTTCCTAGACAAAGCACAAGCGCTTTTAAGATCTCCCTGCTTGGCGTCGTCTCCAAACCTTCCGAGTGGTATGGCATCGTCGGCAAACTTGAGCCACTTGTCGTCCAGTTCGCTCTCTGGGTTATTATTGAACAGGATGGACAGCAGAAAGCCCCAGACTAATCCTCACAGTAGGCTGCTATGTATCCTTCCCATGCTGGACGAAGTAGCCCCATACGACCACCAAAACCTCCTCCATGAAAATCCTCCAGCGATCTATCTCTTTATCGGCATCCTCAGCCTTTTTTCAGTTCACCCCCCGGCCGCTAGTGAACAACAGAGTTAAGTGCTCTCCGGAAACCCAAATGGCGAAGTTAAAACCCTTCACCTCTGTCTGTGATCCAGGTTACTTCATATAATACGTTAGGTTGTTCCGGCGTGAGTTTGGGCGAATAATCCGGTTATGCTATCATAATGCCAACCATCGGATTTACTGATGCTTAGTGACGTGGGCTCCAGTTATCCTTCCCATAAATTTCAGTGGTAGTGACGTCAGGGTTATCGGCCGACGGTTTACACGTGCCTCCCCGCTTCCCCTTTGTGGACTGCAGTGATGGTGGTTGTTCGCCCGTTTCATAGTATCCCACCCCCCTCCGACCTTAGTTCGTCTAATGGATCAACCAGTAGCTTCACTGCCGCTGGATCAGTGCTGTTTGATCCCGCTGCATTACACGGAAACAGTAGCTCTTGATTAATGTAAAATTTGCTTCCACAGGCCT
Source organism: Fasciola hepatica (assembly GCA_948099385.1). Classification (NCBI taxonomy): domain Eukaryota; kingdom Metazoa; phylum Platyhelminthes; class Trematoda; order Plagiorchiida; family Fasciolidae; genus Fasciola; species Fasciola hepatica. Next base: position 21,479,582 of record CANUEZ040000024.1, on the reverse strand, counting down.
CAGTATCCGCCATCTAGGGGACTTGAGCGTTTCGTACAGTGGATTCCCCGGAAGCCCCTTGGTCCGGTCTGTATACCCCCGAGAGAATCACCGTAGGCTCTTCTTTACTTCTGCTTCATGCATATCCCAGACTCATTTCCATCCTTAAAAAATTATGGTAAAAATATGGCGGTGAACAAGCTCGTTTTCAGTTATTCTTACTTATACCAACACATAACATTAAATATGACTCAAACCTACAAAGCGGATGATCATCGAAATCTTTCTGTGTGTGTATGCATGTGAAATTGATCACAGCAAAGAATGTTCGAGTAGTCGCACACGTGTTCGGGAACCAGGAGTAAGCCATGGAACTTTAAAGGCTTGCACAAATTGTTTCTGAGCTCACAGGGAGGATTGTAGATTCGAATGCTCACGGCTTCGGCTGTGGCTAAGATGCGACACTTGACAAGTCTTGATTGCTTGCCCCGGACTTTGAAAATTGTGCGAAAGGCGTTTATCAGCTCCACGAAATGGTTTAACTCAACAAGGTGTGAACGCACAGCACTCGTAATTGTCTTAATTGCTCCAGTGTTCAGCCAAACCGGGTGGTGTTAACGAACAAGTTCGGATAAGCGCCTGGCAGTGTGGCCAAGGTACCTGGTTCCACAGGAAAATTTGAATGAATATACACAACAAATGCTGCAGAATCTGGCACTTTATCCTTCAGTCGAAAACACACGATCAGTTTAGACTCGAACATTATTTGTAATTGTGCGGAATGGAAGGTTCTACTGACTGCTCCTGTTAATATTCGATGAATAACTGCAGTTTCCGTATCTCCCTTGAACGGCAACCCGACAAATTCGGGCTTCTTTTCGGCTACTGTCTATCTTGGCATATCGTCATTTCGTTGCATCCTCCTGTTGGTTTGAGTCATATTTGATGTCTTGGTACGAGTACGGATAACCAAAAACAAGCTTGTTCAACGCGTTGTTTTTTTTCTCAATCTTTTTCTATGGAATTCTTTGTAAATTATGGTACACTTCAAGGTTTGCTATGCCGTTAGCAACAATCCTGTTTCCGCAGCTTTGTCCGTATTCCGGTCGTATTCTTGCGATCACACTTCCGGTAGTCTTGTACATTAGGAAGACTTGGAGCCCAGTTATAAGAGCATATCATACGGGGCCACCAGTGAGCGCCTAACAGCCTTTGTTACCTGAAGTATCCGCCACGGAGAGGTGCCCTGCCTTTTCGTCTTTGAAAATCTACATTGCTGTTGATTCTCGGCAGCTCACCCTCGGCTTGTATTCACTGCATATCCACGTAATCATCCCCTGCCATCACTAGTCACTGGACCTGGAGTGCAGGTTCCAGCAGATTTTCTTTTTTTAACCCTGAGAAATTTCCCGAGTATTTTTTCGGTGACACAACCACCGGAGGTTTACTGTCACCCTCAGAAGGCCATTGTTAGGGAAACTGTTAACTCAGCTTCGGTGTACGGTCAAGTCACACTGGAGAAAGTATATATGTGGTGTATAGCCCAGAGCTGGAGACAACAGCATCTCTGGCAGGGGAACCGATCGGTGGAGTGGGTCCATAAACTGGAAGTAAACCTTGCCAGCATTGTTTAGGTCTCAAAATGCGGTTACACACCAGTGAAACCAAAGTTTCCTGTGCGATGAGTGGGAAATTAAGACGATAACCCGTATATTCTTTCATTTTGCTAACAAAATGAGAGGATTTCAGGGCAGAAGAGTTCTCTCCTTACTGTTAGTGTGACGGCATAGAAAATCGTAGCTGCTCTTGACAGCTCTTCCAGGTCGTTTGGATCTCTGGTGATCCCTAAACCAAGGAGCAACGGTGTCTGTCCACACGCACAGTAGTTACCTGGTCCGTTCGCTTGAAGGGGATATTCATTTAGGTAGGATTGTCGGAACTCCGTCCTCGGTATCTCCACTGTATCTAGTTGGCTAGAAACGGTGGTTGTCGCAGTCTTAGATGCTGATACTGAAGGATAGGTACCCTGGATTTTTATTTTGGGTGATATCATAGAACCCGTGTTATATCTTTATGTTTATTACTTCATGGCCCAACTTATCTTTATTCAGACTTCTATCTTCAAGAGACAATGGACGATTCCACCTTTACAAGGTAGCTTGCTTTTGGCAACTCTGATGGACCTGTCCTTCCGTCCCAGGCTTCGGGCGAGTCTTACACTGTCTCTTGCTTCATGGGTCGATCTATCTTCCCAACCGCAATTCCTTTTTAAAGGAGGCCCGGTGACTTGTATATTAGACACTTACTAGTTTCCAAGAATGTCCCCAGGAACAGACTCCAAACAAAGAAATCCAACTGTTGGTGGAAGACGGCGTAAGTCAATGGGATAGGTGAAGGAGGGTTTTTATTGGAACAACGTGGATCACTTTAGGGCAGTTGCAAGCAACAACGGAAACTATATCAACTAAGAGAGTTGAAGGCTCATCGGCCCACAGGCAGAGCATTTAACTGTGTGATTTTCAATCGGCGGAAGCCATTCTTCCTCTCATCAGGCAGACAAAAAAAGAACAGTTCTGTGACACCGAAGAACATACCAACAGCCTCAGGCCAAGCACTAATTATTTATGCTGGAGTGCAATACCCTTCGGCCACTAACTTATACATTCAAACTTTGTCGCCCTCAGGTTGCTACAGCAAACCTACTCAGAGAAGAGTTGCCGAGGTCTAGCCTCGATCTGACCGAAGGAGTACAGAGAGCTGCCCCCTATGGGCATCACAAGATCCTTGTGTAGCCAAACATCTGGCAGACATCGCTAAGATGGCGAAATCCACCAATAAAGGTTTAATAAATTTTGCGCCTACCTAGCGATAGTTCACAAGGCTCCCATCCAGGTGTCGCAGAAAAACGTATGCCGTGATAGCATACCAACACGATCTTACGGCGGCTTTCTCCATCAGCCGTTCCCGTACACGCAGTGGAAGAGTAGAGTAAACCAAATGAGTGAACAAGTGAAAAAATGGAAGAACATTTCCCGGCCGGTCGGAGCGAGGCCAATGCTTTACAATGTGCGGAGTATTTATTTGTTCTTGGAAATATTTTTTTATTGTCAAACTGTGAAAACAACGGTAAATAGGTTTGAAAGATAAAAATGATCTAACAGACACCTTCGTTAATATACACGGCGGCCAGATTACATTGTTCGCTGCAGGTCCACGGTTTTGAGTCTGCTTGAGGGCCGAGAGTAGCGTATATGGTGGTCGGGGGAACTATTGGAGCACTGTAGTTGAGTAGGGTAACCCTTTCTAGACTGTCGGTAAGCTTCTCAACTTTAAGACCATCGATAGATGTATGTTCGTGTTTACTGTATCGAACAATGAGGTAAACTCGACGACCTTGCCGGAGCGTCTTGAAAAAAAATTCATCAGGCCGTTGTAGAGACGTTCTGACGGCAAGCGCAGGTGTAAAGCGAAATAACCTCGGTGGCCGGAGGGTCTGACAAAGAGCTGATTGCACAGCTGACGCGGTAATATCAGGTTTTTAATCGGAAGGCAATTTTGGGAGAGCGGTTGGAAGTGCCTGAATCCAGTAAGAGCTGTCGGAAGCCGTGACCAAAGCTTTGAGCTAGAGATGAAAACCCCCATTCTTGACGCTGGAACTTGGGTGATACGCCGTCTCACGAGAACGGTGACAGCGTAGCAGGTGTTGTTTCACTCAACATATGTGACTAAAATCGAGGGCTGCCATCAGTGGCCACGGGTGCAGAGCAACCATATAATGAAAACCAGGGTTCAGCAAAAGGAGCTGCTGCGGTTCCAACCCGTACACGGCAAGGAAACAGCCCCTAGCCAACAGGTGAGATGGCAAAAGGTAACAAAAATCTTTGAGGGGGCTGACAGGACCAACGATATGCAAATTAATATGAGAAAACCGTAAGGGCAACTAGAAAGTGGTCCCATGGAGCCATTTTATGTACACACACATTCGGTGGTTGAAAACAAAAGCAACAACGAGCCCAATTACGAGTATCATTTTGCTTGCATAGCCAGGAGCACTTGTCCGCAAATACCTTGGTGGTGGCTTGGGAGCCAGGATGAGCTAAACTGTGCAAAAATATCAAATACTGCACGGCTTCAGGATGCGGGCATAGTGGGGTGTGGGTGTGGCAAAAAAGTCACTTGTTATTGAGCCCGGAAAAGTGGCTGTTAGAAATTCCGCAGATTCAGTTTTGTAATCTGGCTTGGATCTGTGAAACCGAACCACGAAAGCTGAGCTGTAGCCATAGCTTTGAGGCTTGTAAACTGTGACTGAATACAAATAACGTCTGCTCGGAAAAGATCATCGGCCACCAAACCGTTCTCAGCTAAATATAGCTCTTAGTTTTAGCTGGTGGGAGACAAGGACGGGAAAGGGCCAGCGGTCCCTCCACATTGTGGCCCATTGCTGCACCACTCTGCCTGTCGCTTTGTCAGGGGCCTTGGCGTCTGTACTTGGTTGAGCTTCAGTCCCAAAATGGAGGGACAGGGTAACTGAGGCAAGTGCAACTTCAGCTGCATGGACTGCAGTTTTAGAGTTGTCTGGCAGCTCTGTGGGAAAATCTTGGCACCTCTAAATAAACCTGTTAAGGGCTGCATTGAGTTAACTCATTTTCGGATGAAATCCTCAGAGTAGCCCACCTTCTCTCTGAAAAGATGAGTGGTGACAAAAGGAGCTGGTAAAAAAGTCACTAAAAGCTTTTACCTTTTCTCTAAAGCTTTATTACGACTTTCGTCATTCTTGTGGGTTAAAAGCCCGGCTAAACTTTAGTCAAAGACAGCTTTGTTCTCAGTGATAGCTTTTCCACTTGCGGCCATAGAGAACTACTGATTTAGATGCTGATATGGTCATCCTCAGATTCGTTGACTACAAACGGGTGGTCTATTTAGGCCAGTTAAAGATTTAAACCTCTGTTACTATGATTAGTGAGACGCCTAGTGGCTTGTACAGTGCTGTACAAACCAAAGAGCTTTTGCAGAAATTCGAAGAAATCAAAAGATGTTTTTACCGCAGTCTTAGGTGTCTTCGTCTGTGATGGAAATCCGGTGACTGGCAAGTGGCCGATCTATCTTTGTGAGCACACTAGCACCACTCAGGCTGACCTAGACTTCTTGAGTATGCGGTATAGGATACGTATCTGAAGAAGTAGCAATACTGAGAGCTTTTCCTCGTCCGATTGGTCGACAATTCACTTATACTTTAAAGACTGTTAGGTGGCGAAATCAAAGTACTATAAGAAGCACGAACCATACCCTATTCAAGCATAAGCTCAAGCTCACCTGGAGCGACTTTAAGTTTTTGGGCGCCGGCCGGCTAAACATCTGCGTTCTCCACTGCGCGGTATTGTAATTTAAGTCCACGGTCATGTTTAATATAATTCCGAAACTTTGTATTGCACCTTTTATCAAAATAATATCAACCGTCCCCTCTTCAATCATTTGGACATTGCCCAGCTTCAAAGTTGCATCATCAGCAGCTCCGCCATGTTACCTTTCTTTTGTCCAAAACCACAACATTCCACGTTTTTACTTCAGAAAACTCAGCATTGTGAAACATAGCACCGTTCTCCATGTTTTGCTCTTGCTACCAATGCGCCATTACGAACATTCCCAATCAAATAAGGTGAACCCAGTTGGTTGGTCAAGCCAAACTCGACCAGAGGTGCTTGCCAAGTCCACAGCTTCATTGGAGCCCTCCTCTGTCAGCCAGATTGTTGCTTTTGGTGAGTAAGGTAAAAGGCTGACGCCATAAGTAAATCTCAAACTCAACAGCTAGCTATCATTAGGCGATAAAATCCTGCCCAAGTTGGTTCCAATCACGTCCATTTCAGAAACCGCTACAAATCCACCAGTCCAGGGTTTAGTCAATGCTTGGGGGCTTTATGCAGGATGTTTGTTTCTTAAATGGTGCTAAGTTTCAGCAACTCGAGAAAATTTGTTGCGTAAAGTTTGCCGGATAGAATCCCTGTTGGAAGAGTAGAAAGCAGCCCTTCATCCGCCAAAAGTGTGACGCAACACCTCTGACGGTGTTTCCGGCTGCAAAGGCGCACTCAAAGCAAGTCTCCTTTACTTCAGTTTCAACTCCATGACGAGGAGTCTGCCAGAGAATCCATTTGGGACCAACGTACTGTCTCTTCGAAAACCTTACCGAAGAATACTAAGGTGCTATGGATAAAGTTCACTGCATAGGGAACTCGCGGAATCCACCAACAAGGATTCAGCTCCGCCGAATATGGCCCCTCCTGAACCATCAGTTCCTCTGCCGTCTAACGACGCTGGACATAGGTCTAATACCAATTCCACTCCATGGTCACCGGGACACTCATCTCAGGAGTCTGAATTTGACGTGAATGAATCCATTTTGGCTTTGCTCCTCCAACCCATACCCATAAAACCAAGAAGTAGATATCGCCCCGGGCAGGCTAAGCCTTCTCTGACCTGCCAAGTGAAACCCACCAGTTCATTGTTGAAACATTAGCCAAATCTGATAACGGCGTGACTCGATTACCTAGCTTACCAGCCATACTTAGAAACCTCCGATCCATCAGTGGCAATAAACCGTACACTTTCAGATCATCTGGTCACTTGGTTCTAACCAACATTTGACAGTTTACTGTGCACAAATTAGCACTGCCTGGGCCGTCTCGCCCACCGGCGAAAATGTCATTACCAAGTGGAAAGCACTCTGTCGGCCCTACCACCAGAATCAGTTCATCAAACCACGTCTCCTGCTCCTGAGTTACCCAGGTGCAGCATCACAGAGCCGCAATGAACGAAATAGCCCTATTCAAGACCCCTCTTCAGACTCAAGACCACCATCCCTCAGCTGAACCAAACCACCCGGTCATTTTGTCCTTACACATTCTGGATATCATTTTAATCAAACTATTATAACTAGCTCCTGCGCCTTTTCAGTGCTGCCACCCTCCGTAACAAGAGAATACTTTAGTGTTTTACATAGCCTCTATCGTAACTGAGTAACATTTCCTCTACGGATTGCCCACTTTTATGGTTCTCATATAACGCACACCCTGAGTCCTCTTTCTATAGCCGGCCGCTTACAACGGTACCAGTGGTCTTCCGATTTCTGCCACAACCAGCAACCTAGCATCCCACATTCATTTCACTTGTCCCTTCCAGGTGGCAGCTCATCAAGATATTTATGTAAAGAGGGGGCCTGCTTTCTCATCCTTACAAGGTCGGTGCCGGTGTGATTGATAGCACTATGCTTCCTCTTCCTCAACCATCTAATAGCTGTTTGTCTCTCACCTAATAAAAATGATAACAGTATATTTCTCGACCACTGTCGGGACTCTCGAGCAAGCGCGTGGTCACTGTGTACAAGGTTACTCAGTAAGGTGAACTGCACTCAGATTTTTAGGATGGGAGTCGAATATGTCAGCAACAGAAAAACAAGCGAATAACGTTTTACGCTGCAAACACGAACCGGTTTTGAGTTCGAGTCGGGCCGCCATGCCTCGTGAGGATACTGAGAAGATCGGTAATACATAGTGCCAAATTAGCATTATAAACAAATCGATGCAAGCCAGGGAAACGGATGCTTACTGGGTTTCTGTGGACGGAATAAGTTCTGAAAAGCCACCAGCAATAACTAGCTTCAAGGGCCTAATTCTCAACTTTTCTCGATGGCTTTCCGCAGTCAAGTGCAGACAAGTGAGCAGCCACTTTCCTCCCAGTGCAACGGCCCCATCTTTACTGGCCTACTCAACCCCATATGGCAACCGAGCTGAATAGCTCGCCAGATGTGCTAATCAATTTATTCTATCACCCATGGGTGTCATGTTCTATCCTTCACGATAACAGCAACCCTATTTCAAGCGACACTGACAGCTCTCCCCCATCCTCCCTCACTGAGTGTTATGCTCAAATCCCGTGAAGTTTCTAAAGGCTACTTTGACTTCATTGAATGGCTCTTATAGTTTATACCTGATTCACGCTCAATAATGAAGAAGACTTGAATGCTGTGTTCAGTAAAATTCACGTCTGGCTACGACCTTATTTTGGTAACCGAGACCTAATTGACAAACGACAAGTTTAACAAGGGTATGGCTGCCAACGGGAGCCAGGCTTTTAAGAAAAACAGAATAACTCATCTGGGAGGAGGCTGCGTTTTATATGAGGGGCAAACCATATGAGAGAAAACGTACCAGCATCCCATACTGGGTAACTAACCGGGTCCAGTTTGGCTGCGAGTCGCAATATGATGTTCTGACTTTATTATGAGTTGCACGTAGCGTCTCCTGGTATTGGTCAAAACGGCTTCTCGCCTACTGTGAAAAAGGCAAACGTTGTTTTTTACATGTCTGACCCCAAAATGGTGGCTGGTGACCTTACCGCACCAGTCATTCACTGGTCTACTTTGGATTCCTCAAGAAGCCTACCAAATTTCTTAAGCAGTGTCTGCTGAAGCGGATGGACTCAGCACGTAATGTGCCAAGCCAGAGGAGGCAAGGCTCCTGACATTACCTTTGCAATGGGCTTATCTCGTTTACACATGGGTTGAGGACAGCATCCCGGGGTGCAGCTACTCATACGTAGGGTGTGAGTTCCCAGTGCTAGCACGAACCTCCACTCACCAACTCCCAAAAGACCGTTCCACCGAGCTAGATGGAACCGCTGGCTTTCGTTTATTTGCACCCATAACAGGGTGACCTTTCATTTTATCCGCCATCTTTGTGAGGTGGTACAGCAGCCGTATTCCATGTCAAATACATGTCTTGATTTGTTCCCTCTAACCCAGGGTCTGCCTGGTTGCCATGGAAAGCACTGTCTGTAGGTCAAAGACTAGGCTTTCTTGCCCGCAACCCAAACTCCTTGAGTGAAAATTTTGTTCTTAAAAACGAACGCTTCATCTCACTCACCTCAGTTGGCTGAAAGTTTTCTGATAAAACTGCGAGCTAGGGAGGCTGACTCACTTTAAGAAAACGGAAACTTATTTAGGTTTATGGGACCAAGAAACGGTCAGTGAAGTTCACTCGTTTCATTCGCCACACGGTAACAGTGATGTACCGATTTCCGTAGAATCTCGGAGGCTTTTAGTACCCATTTTGCATCATCTCTAACAACCGATGAGTCCTCAAGCCTACACTACTTTCATTCTCTGACATCTGAACAGTTCTCGACAACTTCGTTCTATTTAAAGGACCTGTCAGCACAGCTTGCCAAAACCCAAATTGTCTCACCGCCCATGGCCAGATGTCGTACCATGATCAGCTTTCAGTCAGTGCGAAACGGGCATCTCTATTTTCTGTCAGATAGTTTTAATTCATCTACGAATAAAATGTCCCTTACCCTCAAGATGTGAAACATTAGCTATTTTCCCGACCTCTAAGAAAGTTTCATGACAAGACCTAACAAAATATCGACCAATGGATTATTTCCATATAGCTTCCCTAGATGTGGCAAGATAGTATAAAAAGGAGCTGAGGACTGATCCACTAACCAATAACCTCAATAAATCAGGCTAGCACGGCTTCGCCAGAGGATCGTATGCTGCCTGTATGGGTGATCTCCTCAATCTGATAACTGCGGCCACTAACAGGGTTGGATCAGTGATCGTAATTTTCCTGGACTCGACTTAGGCTTTTGAGCGACTAACCAACACTGGGTTAACCACCAAGACAAAGCCTATAAAATTGTTGATCGACTCTTCAGTTGGCTTTTGTCGTGCCTAACAACTCAACAACCAGTGGTGGACGTTGATGGCGGCTTACCATTACCCCGGTCAGCTACAAGCTGGGTTGTCCGGGACAGTGTCCTAGGCCGTCCACATTTTCCTATGCACATAAACCACATTTTCGACATCATCTATCAGGGTGCTGCATTCCTTGTAACAGACTTGCCGTTCTAGGCCTAAAACTTATCTCGCACCACCATAGAGCTGCTACATCTGAGACGAGCTTCCTTTTATTAGCCCACTGATGTATGACAAGTCTTTCTGAAAGTACACAAAAAGTGCTTTTTCGGAGCCCGCGAATTTTCCAGCTTGCAGTTGCACCGTTCAGTCTCAGTCGATAATTCCCCCTCTAAGCTTTTGTCAATAAAACTTGCAACCCAACGCCAAACATGACATACAAGAGGTGTGCTGTGGACAGGTGAAACGAAACCCACTCCAGATACATTTTTATGAGTTTGTCCGATTCATCCTATGTCGTTGTCACTTATTATCACAACCCACACCCAAGGTCACTTCCGGACTGCAGACCTCTTCAGGTGTTGCAAGCCCTTGTTACTCCCTCGTTGCCCATGGGACCTCTTGAACAAATCCCGAAAATAAAGCACCTGGTTAACATCCTTGAAGTTTTCTCCAGGAAGCATCCTGCGGTGTGGGCTTCTACTCCCCAAATTCAGTTGTGGTTGATTAATCTGTCATGGAGCTTCTCGATCCGTTTCCTTACCAAATACATAACATGCCGTACACAAGGACTTAAAATCCGACCACATAAGAGATGTGATGCTCCACTCTCAATAAGCCATCAAATTAGCATTCCTTTGGTAGATTCCCAAACTGCGTCAGCCGTCAACCCCCCCCCCCCCCCCTCTCCTTCCTTCCGCCCACCACCTCATCTATCAAAGTGCACGATAGTTCTATCTTAATGCACTCTACGCGCTCAAATAAGTAAAAAGACGAAAGGCAAAATACTTGGCCACTTAAAAACTTTTTTGACAGTTCCTCGGTATTTTTCGCTTTTCTCTGAATAATAAGTGAGTTCTGTCATCCCCGTGGCTGCAGGCACTTCCATATGGGTGTCAGCATATTTTATTCTACACCTGTACCCGCATCCGTAAATTCCGCGAGTTTCAACGTTACTCACATCCATAGACCCATATTTTATCCCTCCAGGCCTTTCTCTTTACAGGGTGATAGTACTTGCAGCAGTTTGATCATCTTTTTTGCTGAATGATGACGGGGAGTCATTCTCGCAACTTTGTTTACTCCATTCTTGTACTTATTGACTCTTTCGTTTCCCAAGATAATGCAACCCTCATCATGTTTGCGAGCTGTCGTGTCCTCAACATGGTTCATTCCAAAATTCAAAAATGGCTCATATTTACCCCGCGAATCTATGAAACTTAATTTTAATGGGACTCTGCTTAGTTTCACGCACGAATGCCGGTGTTTTGACATTTCCTTCGCAAATTCGTGAATATATAATCGTGTTCTTTCAAGCTTTACATTATGGTGGTGCCCAAGGATGCTTCTTTAGTACAGTGAAGATATATAGATACATATATAAACATACACGCAAGAACATAAAGAAAACCACTGTTAATATTCACACCTATCTATTTTTTCTCCTTATGAGAAAGCGGCGCTTCCTACGTTTTAGCATCCAACCCGCTCCCCAGCCTAATGTCCAACCTAAGAGCAGTCTCCAGTATCTGTTAAGCTGACCGTTCTTTGGGCTTCACCTTTCGCGCACAAACCCCTGGTCGTCTGACCGACATGCACTCGGAAGCACCAGACTCGAGTTTAGCTCTTGTTAGAGCACATCAAAGGTGCACATTCTTTGTCACATCCAGGGTTTAGGTCCGTGTACTTTCACCTAGAAGGCACGCTTGTTGCCACTGCACCAACCCGCTTCCGTCCGGGCCGATCCAAATCGGCAAGGTAAGCAATTTCATATGTCAACCCCTAAGGCGGTCACAGATGCCCAATTGCTTTGAATGGAGACACGGTACGCGCCTCTTTAAATCCAAGCGAATGCTTCCCAGCGATTCTGGTCTCTTCCACAGGATTGGGGTCACACCCTACCATTTTAAACCTGTATCGCAGTTTTGGTTCAGGCATCAAGAAATTATTTTCGACTGACGAATATTTGCTTAGCCAACCGTCCTTCGGACTCCACTTTCCACGCAAAAAACTGTCAGTTCGGCTTAGTCAGTTGACCTGGGGTTTGCGCTTGAAGGTTGGATTCCTAAGGACAGTCAGCTAAACAAGCCTCCAGTATGCAAAGACCCAAAAACAACCTGCGGTACTGGACCTGTAAATACCCCACTGCAGGATGTCAAGTGTCTTATAGGCTCATTATACTAAATGGCTATTTGGGCTATCAGTGACTCCCGTCTGCTTGATCTTCTAGACCTCAGACTCAACATCCCAAATGTGCCCCATGGTTATACTGACCACAAATGATATGAATTCCCGGTATCCTGCCACCGACCACTCCTAATAGTGCAGGTGCAGTTGGTGCTCGTGAACACAAATTTACAATACCTGTGACCTCTAATGTCACCACGACCATCATGCCTCATTTTCAACCTACTTTCATCGGTACTTTCATCTGTCATTTTGCTCACGCCAACCCTCAGCTAGAACACCTTCCGGGCTACAACCCTCCCTCTCCCATTTTCCGAACCACCCGGTCATCGAGTTGCGTGGCTGTAGTATATTGCGCAGACGGCTTATCTCCTCCTCTGCCCGTTTACAACCGCGTCTGAGGCTGGCTGCGGTGAATGCGATCTGGTTACGAGGTTACACCCAAACGAAGTTCTGACATTGCTACATATGTTTTGCTGAGGCCTACTGAGAGCATCTCGCTGCAAGAATCTTCCAATGTCAAAGCCATTTTAACCACATTGCAAGAGCTTCTGGTTAAATACGGAGCGGTCCAGGTTCGGTGAGATCCTCCTCCCTCCCACGGTGAAAGAGCGACTACAAACTGCAGCACGCTGTCCCCGAAACGCCCAACACAAGCACAGAGAAGCCAAAGGAAACTGAACAAATTCCTCCCTAAAATTTGTAAATCTTCCATCCTGTTGAGTGATGACCGTCAGCCTGGGCTCCATTCAACACCGATATTTATTGTCACTGTAAGAAGCAAGTTTCACGGGCCCACGGCAAATATTAGTGGCCACACCTGCTGCCTTTTCGAGGTAAAGCCGAAAGGCTGAAAGCCATTATCTCCTGGATACGACTTTGATGTCTAAAGGCGTATCCAGTTGAAATAGGATAGGGTGACTATTTCCCTGTGCGACAAAGAACTGAGTAAATCTACATATTCCGTTTGGGAGAAGGCTATAAGGCTTTGTGAATGGCCCAGTGGATTAGGGCGCCGGTAAAAACGTCGGCGACACGAAGCCTCAGGTCACTTGGCATTGACCAGATTCCAATACTAACTTCCGTCTACTTGGCGAACCTTTTTAAGACGTGAGTGACGATATCAGATAGATGGACGAGATCAGCCAAGGAGCCAAATCCAGCACTGTTTACACGGCGAAGGGGGACAGTTTCCATCTTGAAGCAGGGATGATCGAGACCGGGCTAGAGATTTCCTACGTGAAGTAACTTGTGGAGGACCATCCTATTCTTGAATCGTGGGTGAGTCATACTTCAAATTTGCGACGCGCTTGCGGTCGTCAGTCAATTACTGAAGCGTAATCTGACGTTTATGGCAGATCTTGACAAGTAGAAGGGTCAGAACGCCCTCTTATCCTAGTTCTTGAAGGTCACAGATGGAAGGAAGACGATAGAGTTGGTGTCTGAGAGACCATAAGCAGGACTGTTCACATTCCCTTCTAGCCGAGCCGCCGTGAGAAGACGTCATTAAGGCATTCTTTACCAGCTGGAGGCACTTAAACCGAATTCTAACTGAGGAAGTCATCCGTTCTAATGCCTATTTTGGAGTCTGTGAAGTACAATTAAGGTGGACATCGAGGATTAGCAAGGGACATGTGATAGTACATCACATGCGCACGGCAGCGCCAGTCTCACTAGCGACAGACCAAATTAAGTTTCGTCATCCTTGACAGCGGGTTACACAATTAACTCCATGGGATTTGCACTACGGTTCAAATTTGATCCCTGCCCGCCAGATGATAATGAAGATAAAGATTGTGGCGTATATTGTGGACAGTGGTGCACAAACAAACGGCTGTTGTTGGTCCCCAATCCGCCAGCAAAGTAAAGGTTAAGTCCATCAGGCTCATCTGCGTTGTCATCATAACTTTCGGATCGGACTCCACAGAATTAGTTTTTGCCACCGGCCAAGGTACTGGCCGCCAGATATGTTGTTCCCCCCCATACCAATCTACGGAAGTTCCATCCTTTAAATGGAAAAGACGCTCGTGTTTAACCTAAACGCTCGATGACACGACTATTCTTTGCATTGCAAAATGTGAATAACAGTGGAAGCGCAATGGTTAAACCTAGACCACACAGTTGCTTCAATCGAAGAAGGATGAAGTGTCAACCGGCAGAAGTTCATTGTTTCATTGAGCACCCAAGTCATGTGGCCCTGACAGCACTGTACTCAGCTGCCCATACAGATTCTCCACGGAGGTAGCAGGCCGGCCTCGATGATCAGCAGGCAGCTGGAAAAACCAACCAATCGGAGAGAAGTAACGTAGATGCTACCAATACATCGTGGCGCGATTAGATACAAATTTAAATTACCAAATAAATAAGTGATTCAAGTAAGTCCAAACGTAAGATATATTGGGGGAAACTATTAATATAATAATAATAATAGTAATGATAATAATAAAAATAATAATAATAATATTGGTATATTTCTTGATCGTAGTCAAGACACATGCACAAGGCGTGATCAGAGAACAGCAGTTCACAGTAATGTAGGGTAATCACAATTTTGAAGTACATGGTTCACACAATTGCAGTAATAGAAGAATCAGCTTGGACGGTGTTTAAGTGAGCTAAAGAGAGGGGGTCAGCGCGGCCATTGCGAATCGGTTTCGAATTCGGAAGGGGGACGATGCGGTTAGCGGGATGGACGTGGGAATGCAGAAAAAGCAATACTGAAGAGGGGCAAAAGTGCTGTGTTTGCAAGAACCCATAAATCAACTGGTGTCGGACAGCACAACATGAACAGGGAGTTGATGCAAGAATATTACACAACTTGCATTATGAATGCTGACAACTGTCTACGACGGGTCCGGTAGTCCAGAATGGATCACGGTGATCTATGGAATTTGCTATGCAGTCGATGAAGATAGAGAGAGAGCGGTGGAGTGAAAGAGATTCAAAGAAGAGTCGAGAAGTGTAGAAGGAGTCGTGGTGTGGCACCAACTGGATATTTGAGGACTCAATATTGAGAAACTGGCTGAGAGTTTTACCAAAAGAAGATTGAAAGTAGAGTTAACACGGTGTTATCAAAATGCAGTCGGAGATGCCTACAGGATATAGAGAAGATTGAACCTCCATCGGACAACTCATTGTGGGGGGTGCCTGTGATACGAATGCAAGTGAGTCAAATGGGATAATCAGATTGGTCTTTCTGTATAGGTAATTCCGTTATTATATAGAAAATCACATGGAGGCAGAAGCTCTCACCGGGAATGCAGTGTGCATTTAAGGAGCGTGAATGGTTAATGGACACAACTGGGAATTTCAACAAGCCGCCGAGGAAACACTTGGTGACAAACGCTGCTGATGCTACCAAGCAAATACGCACAGGTGGCGAAGAGAAAGGGGGACTGCGGTGACTGGGAGAGGCCAGACCCGAAGAAACAGAGGAAGATGAGTGCAAAAGTAAGATTTTCCGCATACGTGATAAAAGAATTAATAACCAAGTGGTTGGTACTTTGTTTTATAAAGACATTGGTAGCCCTTGATGGCAGTTAGTGCAAGATGAGGGCAGCAGTCAAAAAGGGCTAGGCTGACGAACTAGGGAGAGTAGGTACGAAAAGCAACGGCGAGGGCCAGACTCCGGTCCAGCACGCAAAATGAGTTGAACTGTTCGTGTGGAGTACGGGAAATGGATGCTGATGGGTGATGTCAGGAGTCCGTCCGGCGGTCCGGTGAGACTATCATGAATGATTGTAATCCTGGTCAAGGGATTGTGATCACCGGTTAGTCATGTAAGGTGCTCTATATATCGCCTCATCAGGTGTGAGTATAGGTTTAACCACGGCCAATCTGATTGATCAAATAGTTTAGTCCGTTATGTAATCCAGGGATAACGTCGATTTGGTCGACGGGCTACCCAGGTAACCAGTGGGTTCTGGAATAGAGAAGAAATGCAGCAGTCTGGAGAATGCTCCAGCTGGGGGTTATAATTAATTGCTTAGCGGCAATTAGAGTTAGAATGCTACCTGATGGCCAGTTGGCCTACCTACTAGGGATTAAAGAGCGGAGACTGGTAGTTTTTCTTAGGGCGTTTAGTTGATGTGGGGATATTGAGCGCATGCTTAGCCAGAGTGCAAAATGGTTAGGCTGATAGGTGGTAGAATAGTAAAGGGGCTCAGTTGGGGGTCAAAAATAAAACAGTGGAAGAGGGTGGGGGTCATAAATGGGAATGGGAAAAGGGAGGACAGCAGTCAGGTTGTTGACCTGGCTGTAGGTGGGGGCGGAGAAATTATATAAAGAAAAGGAAACGCTCAGAGCTGAGGTGAGGCTTTTTTATGTGGGTGCGAATGTGTTGGTTTTCCATGGGTTCATGCGTAATGAGATACGTACGCTTGCTACGTGAAATAGGGTGTTAACTTACCTTGAGCAAATACGCTGATCGGTGAGTATTGGTTATTAAAGAATGGTAATCAGCATGGTAGGACTCGAGTGATCGAGGAGTGCAAGAAACAGGACGATGAGACCACTGAGTTATAGCCTGGGAGAAGAGAACTAAGTGAAGGTGAGCACCTTTCAATAAAGATGCAACAGTTTACTAAGGGAATTGGTGTCAGTAAGAATTCCGGTTTTGTAACTGAGTCTACATGGTGGCAGACAAATCATCGCTGACTTTGGACAACACTATTAGTGCTTGGGCTCGAGGGGGATAGAAGAAGTAAACTTGTGGATAATAAATTATAAATGTGCAATGATTACTTTCCTCGATCCGACAACCAATACAGGCGAGGCTTTGCCCATAGCTGTTAGGAGTAGGCTTATCAATGCCGGCGTGTAGTCAGAGCAGAGGTCGCACAACGTAACTATCCAGATCGCGTAACGACTACTGTATTAGACATCAGCAAAATGGTCAAGGATTTTGCAAGGAACCCAAAAGGGTTCAAGCTGAGTAAGGCGGGGTCGGCAAGTATACGGAGAGGGCGCGAACGGCGCGCTGTAACCCCGCACTGGTCTAGACAAAAGGAACTGCAGGTTAACATCACAACTGCAATCTGCGTCTGAATACTGGGGGGCTGCACTGTCCACCCAACACCAATATATTGCTTGAACCTCCAACACGGCTATTTAACCCGTCCCCAGACACAGAAAACTACCGGTCAACTTGTAATTGACTCACGTGGTCCCCATTGGGAAAAGGGGCAGACAGGAGTCGACTTCGGAAAACCACCTCGCAAGTCCATTATCCGTCACATTAAAGGTACTGGACAGGCGGGGCGGAGACTGATTGATTGAGCATCTAATGAACCATCAACTGATCGTCAGGCAAAATCACGGATTCGTTGAGGAAAGCTCCCGTCTAGCTAACTTGCTACCACCTTCCGTTGAGGTAACTAGCAGGTTAGATCAAGAGAAGCGCGCGGAGCCATGTTGCCTTGGTTTTCGAAAAGCCTTGGATTCAGTTAGTCACCGTTTCTTGCTAAGCAAACTTAAACACACAGGGTGACCCCAAGGATCGTGAAATAGGTTGACAACCACCTAGTAACAGAGCCTGCATTTTACAGGCCGAGAACAATAGGTCTGAACTGGCTGAAGCACACGGTGGTGTGCCACGAGGCTTCGTGTTGAGACCACTAATGTGCCTCGTATATGCCAATTAACTGGCAACTACACCGGACCGCTCCAGGTTCCCATCTATCCATGACATCAAATTAGTAGAACGGAAGACCTAAAGTCACCTGTGAGTTCAACTAAACAGGATTAACGCATACACGGGGAAGAAGGATTTACCAATAAATGAGGCCAGATACAAACACCTGTTGTAGGGCAGTTGTAGCAAAGACAACAGGCACGTCGGGCTCGCCGTCTCTGGAAGGAGTGAGGCCACTACTGTTGTAGGAGACTAATGCGTACTTGTGCACAACAGTTTCAAACCCACTGGGCAGTATACGTCGGCGATGTTTGGGGCACTGTCTGACGTAAAAGGGACAATGATGTCTAGGGCAGCCAGTGTGGTCTGCCCACACATGAGGTCTGCAAGACCTCGCTTGGAACCTTTCATATATGCGTGGGCGCTGAGTCTAATGAAGGACAAAATGTGGCACTACACTGATGGGGCCGAGTGATACGAAAGTTTCACGGTCGTTGATTAGAGTATCTTCTCTGAGAGAGGTGAAAAATTGTCACCAAAATGCGCGGTTTGAAGCATTTTGCAGCCAACAGTGCTACAATCAGCAGGGTTGTGGAGGTAAGTTGGAGGTAATGGGGTGTAGCGTGCAACACCCGACAATTATTGTCAACCAAATCACGTGTGATATCCTCCCCGGAATAGACTTGTTGATTCGATCGCACTCTCAGCCAAACTTGGAAAATAGCTTATTGGTCGCACGAACCCATTTGGGTTTGTCTAATAACCAGACCGGTAATCCAAAGAGAATAAACGCCATACTATACTCCAGAGCAAGAGAGGGCCATGTAACAATTTTCATATCAGCGACGTTTTGCGAACACTGGACGATGTGTGCGACCCAACAGTCAAGGATCAGTTCACAGAGCCGGTCGTTAGCCACTTTGATGCCTTTGCTTGGAGCAGCTCAAGCCTTAGTTGCACAGGTTGCCCAACGAATCAAATAGATTCCAGTGGCACTGCTACTTGCAAAATCTTTCTTCGTCAAATCCTTCCACCCTTGCAGGGGGAGGTCTGCACGATAATCCAAAGTTTTCCACGGAATGATTTTATCAAGCCGTCGCAGTCACCATGGTCTGCACACATTGTGTTAGTGAAGGAAAGGGACGGTACCCCAAGATTATATTTAGGTGACAGGAAACTGAGCTCGGTCACTAAAAGAGACGCCCAACGCAATGAAAGGCCGTTCAGGTCTCGATTTTGCTCTCCTGTTAAATTTCCGTCTGGCATGTCCGGTAACTTTGCTTTGTGGTTGAAAATTTTGCAGTCCCTCTCACCTCTGTGAGTCGGCTGGTACTTATTTTCTACCGACTTACGCCCAAAGTTCTGTCGTCCCAATTTCTTTGATAAATTTTGAGCCTTCGATTTCTAATGGTGATTTTTTGCAGACAAATCTTGCTAGCATACTTTTACTTTACAACTACCTTCAGTCCACAGAACTCCGATACAGCAAATTTTGTGGGGGTTACTGCTCATTTGATAAGAGCACTCGAAGGTCCTTCTTTCACGGTGTCTATGGATCGCGAGTCTTCGGTACGCACTAGAGTCAGTTCTCGAAGGACAATTAGCACATGAGATTTGCCATCCCGACTCTTCCTCCTAGTTTGCTGTGTTGTGCCTGGTTAAAGTTACGCACTCTCCCCGGACAACCGATCAATAATCCAGTAATGGATGGACATACGCCTGATTTGCCTTGACCTTTATTTAAGCTTCAGCGGCAGCAGTAATGAATTATCGATTTTACTATGTACTGATTGGTCCCACTCTGTTGTGCGTGATAGCACACGTGGTTCAGCTCTTCATGCAAATTTACTTGTTTGCTTCCGGCTTACTTGCCGGCCACGGCCGAGTTTTGTAGTTACGCTCATACAAATAAATTCAACGCCGCCAGTACGTGTTCTGCTAATAACTACGGACACAATGTTTGGCGTCGCAGGCAGGATTTATCCCCTTGTCTTAAAAGAACATCTTCGGTATTCTCAGCTGCTGCAGCCTGGGCCGCCTTCCCGGTGGGTGCCTTCCGGCTTCCCAATCCCTTAAGATACTGGGCTTTGAACCACTGCCTGAAAGGATCACTGTCCACTTTCACGATCACGTTTTCCACCAAGGTCCCCGTGTGAACCAATTCGTTGTTCGATGCATTGCACACAACGTATATGGTTTAGGTTTTCCGTGATATTGCTTGTACGTCTGAGGGTCGCGGAAAGTTTTCATCGACTCGCTGATGAGAACCCCCAATGAGAACGAGACACCTTCTCCCAAAATACATTTGGTCCTCAATCAACTGGGTGCCGTGGTTATGTTGCAAACACCGAGGCTCAACTTCAAACTGTGTTCCAAGAACTTGCACTATGACAAACTCCGGACAACGACTTCATGTTTGAAATGAGCCATCAATCAACAAAGTTATTTACTCAATTGGAGGCATTTATGAACATCGGGTATGCATACAACAGAGTGCCACATAGTATTAGGAAAGGAGCTTAGGCATTCCGCCCGAATGCATTCGCAGACGATTCTGAACACTGACACTTGGATGAGCTGAGGAGTTATCAGTATCTTTTGCCAGAAAAGGTTATTCATTCACAAATTTTAAAATGAACATAGATATCAAGAAAAAAACAAAGGAAATTTCTGAGTCATCAAGCATCGCGTCAGCCACAGTGGCGCCGCGAGCAGAAACGGACACGGCCATCAACGGAGCAGATCTTGGGCAAAACTATATTTATCGAATTCGAAGAAACTGGAAAAAAAGTCCAGCGTCACATCCATCATTGAATCCGTCTTTTTCAAGCTGCATTTTATCAGCTAAACAAGTTTCAGTCTGTATGCATCCGTAAGGCCAGCATGACAACATTTAACGTTGTTCTACAGGTCTATCCCGTATCTACCGCTGTGTTTTGATCAGGCTGTTGGCAGACGTATTTGTGTCCCATTATTGTAAGCTTAGGTACCTGCTGATACACCACTGGGCCTTGTGCTCGTGGTCTTCCCTGTTTTCCCTGTTCTAGATCGAATTCCAGCAATGCCACGCGAAAGACTACTGGCTCCTGCGTATTGTATTTGTGACCGCGTTTGGTGTTGTGTTCCGCCGAAATTTGGTGCTAGCTTGCCAATCGTTTTGGCCGCGTAGTTGAGGCTTGTATACAAATTGTATGGTGATACTTGGTAGATCTGACATCATAAAATATTCGGATTATTATTTTTTGCTCCAGAAACCTTTCATTCGTAAACAGCATAAGGGAAAACAGACGGGGCGGATGGAGCTCGAGGAATCTCTGCTGTTGATGTGGTGCGAATAACTAAGCTGCTTTCTTCACACATTAAGCGCTGCCCAGGAGGTAAGGTCAGTGTCCCAGCGCCGACGGGCAACAGTCAACTTGCTGCAAACTAGCGGTGAAAATGCTGGAAAATCAGCCAGATGTTGTCGGTCGGCCTGTCCTGTGGGGACGGGCGTGCAAACCCCCATAGTGAATGGTTCGCATCTGCCTGTCACGTAGGAATTTATGGAGACTGGATTGACTTATGTCCTTAGGTTTACCAAAACTAGCCGTGATCGGACTGCGTGCATCTTCTGGTGTTGAAGGAACTAGCAAAACAACCAACTCCACCACCGACCTTTCGGTTCCATGTGTCCGTGGCTTGCATCGGACCACATCAAGAAGAGACAAATCCGTGGTCATTCCTCTGTGCAGGTGTGAGACACAATTTCACCTAAGCCAAATGCCGCCCGGTCACCCTTACTTTCGTGGTTGGAAGGGTCACGGAAAGCCTTATGGTTTCGTGCATCTGCAAACACCTGGAGCACTAACACCTGCTGTGGGCACGACCTCAGGCCTTTTGGGGGAACATGCCCTATCCGGCAAACCTAGTATCTGCTCGTGAAAGTAAGTCGAAAGCAAATGCCGAGAAGTATGTCACAGATGTTATCGTTGCAGGCTTTAGTAAAAAAATGGTAAAGTTCCTCGCGGCAAGCGGCTACCGGAACTTCGGGCTATCGATATGTCTGAGTCCATGCTTCACTAAGCTGAGAACTTCTTGGCGGAGGGGGGAATTTTAATGAGATTCGCACAGTCCCAGACCGCATGGTACCAGGCCAACACAAGGACGCACCCACGCCACACCACTTCGTTTTGTTAGATGTACTCGGTAGAGATTTTACTGAGCCATCTAGGATGATACTTAAAACTACGGCTTCTAAAAGGCTTTCTTGTAACTCGGAAAATTTCAGCGATTTCCCCCAGATATTACATTTTGAGGCAACAAACTTATCGAATTATCCTTTGAGAAGATGATTTTTGAGCTGCTTCTTAGGATGAGAGCGCAAAGAAACATCTGTCTTGATCATAAAACTCCAGTCAATTACTCTGTGTAACGGCTTATTGTGAAAACTTCTCATAGAACACCATAAGGGTTTTGATCCGTGAAAATGCTAGATTATATGCATTCCTTGCATGCTTCGTAACACCTATATTTTTTTGCACCAAACTTTGTTCGTTCGCGTCTAGCACGCGATTTTTCATATCTTGCTTCGACCTGTATGGCTCAAGTGTTCTTCGCTCTCACGCCGTGAACTTGCTCCTCATTTTGAGTCCTTTTGGTCGCATATTCGGGGTTTGTATATATTAGTGATGTTGTGCATTTCATAATCCAGTATCGTAGATCCTGCGAATCACTCTTGCTTTGCTTTTGGATTCGTGTTCACTGGAGGCGCATTGCTCGAATTGCCTTACGTGCAGTATCCCAACCAACTCGCGTTGAAGCCATCCCGTTAGCTCCATTGGAAACGTTTTACTTTAAAGTATTTTGACTACTCAGCCATCTTCTGACCTTCAACGTAAGTTTGGAAGCACACTACTAGCAGACTATTACGCCTTGTTCCTCCAACAAATAAATTCTTAAAAAATCTGTCACCTTGCACCCACAAAACACAGACGTTCTTAACACGTTTCGGGAATGAATAATTGCAGTGTCACTCTAAGGTTTCATCGACGAGGCTAGTGGAGGGGCTAGTCCTATAAAAGAAAAGCTAATAACTGCTTCGAGCCGGATTTCTACGATTAGGTACTCCATCTCAAAGCTAGCTCTCCTCTTGCGTACCGCTGAGCTTGACGAAGTGCCAAACCCTAAAGTCGTATGGCCGCTGAGTGGTACACTGACTCTGTTGTTTCCGAGTTAACGAGGAGACCCCATCACCCCCACATTGCTTCAGCTTTGACACCCCTGATAGAATCCTACCAGATTCAGTCAAGAAGACGTTGTCCGATGCTTGCGCTATGGCCCATCTTCCATGTCTGACTACGAAGCAGCTCAGGGCACTTCCACGAAACAGTTGTCTCGCTCTGGCACAGTTCTGTGAAATATCGTCCCGCGGAATTAAGGGAAGGAGTGATTCAGAGTTGGAATGGAGTATGCACACAACCAAATTTGAAACACGACTTGGGGTTACTTATTTTTCAAATTCAAATATGATTAAGCCGGATGAAACTTTCACTGGAAGCTTTGGAACATTGTACCAATTTTGATCAGCACACCTTCAGTGTAGTGAACAAACATGCACATCCAGGATTTTCATTGTCCTTGTACCGAGTTAATCCAGAACCATACCACAGGCTGGTTGTAGAGAGTTGCTTCACTGGTATGCTAACTCAGCTGATTTCGGGCATCTACAGTTTGAACGTAGCATCGGAGACTTGGGGAGCTTTCCCAGACTCGAACATTTGGTGCCGTGGGCAGCATTCTTGTGTTGAAATGGGAAATTATCCACTCCTTCGTGTAATTGGAATGTGGATGAATTTATCCATCCGATTGTATCCTTCAACCCATTATGTTGAGGACGTGTTGGAACCGTGAATTAATGTTTGCGCCCGAAGTCCTTCGGCCGCCGCGTCAACCTCTGAGCCAGAGTCAACTGGAGATCAAATCGGGTTGTCTTGTTTTTTGTTCCTTTCATCGTTTAGAAGTATTATTCAAATATCCGTAGTAAGCACTACCGCCCAGCCTGATACAATAAAGTAACAGCGTTAACCACCGCGCCACACCGGAAAGAGTGCATTATCTATCACCGCGAGTTGTTCTCATGTACTACCCCGGAAGTTATCACTAGGTATACTGAAATCATCCGGAAAGACTGACTATATTGAACCCCCTCTGTTCAACATTCAGGTTCTGCCAACACACTGGGTTCTTAGGTATCACAGTGAAGCATTACTCAGCATAATGCGGAAATAAGTGGATTGAATGCGCATGCATTCATTTTAAGGCCGCCGCCAGGCAAGCGTTCAATCCGCTACCACACACGAACTAGCCGGAAGTAGAGAAGAATATCGAAGAGCCAAAGGGAGCTACATCAGTCCGGAGGGAGAGAAGCTTTCCAAACTTTCCCACGCCCATGTAGTTGGGGATGATCAATGTGGGGGCGGGACGCGCTCAGGCAAAGGGATTCACAGAATAACTTTGAGAATCCTCTGTCCGCGACATCAAGGTCAAACAGTGCAGAAAAGATAATCTCGAAGAAGAGTGAGGTCACTGATGAACCACAGGTGAATATTGCCACTGGATGCAAAGTGAGCTCAGTTTTAAGAGGCCTAGAGCACCAAGTAGAGAAAAAAGTTTTAGTCTCAGCTGAAAGACGAGGACAAAAACGACCACACGTTGGTTCATGTGCCACCTTGGAAGACTGAGGCAGTGTTTTGGGGTTAGGCAGGCTACGAGACTTCGGTGGCCGTTTTTGTTCCATAAGGCACGGCTGACTGGCAAGATTCGGCGGATTCGAGCCGCCGGTGTGTACGGAATTACTGACCATTCTAAGGCACTCAGAGACTGATAGATTTGGAGAAGGTTTAGGCTTTGTACCAGGGTCTAGAGAACGAGGCTGGAGAACGAGGAAGCTGGAGTACAGGGAATGCAGCAGAGTTTCAAAGGAAACCTTCTGGATCCACAAGACAGTTTTGTTCACTTCAGGAGTGCAAAACCGAAGGCAAGCACGATTGATGGAAACCGGCGGTTCGATGAGCAGGCAAAAAGAGGAACAAAATGTGGCAGATCTTCAAGGCCGCTGGTAGCGAAAGAGCCTGGTCACGGTACAAAGCGGATAGGAACTCAGCCGAGAGGCAAGGAGAACTCTTGAACTGGCACCGGCCAAAGTTTACCGAAGCCCAAAAGGCTACCATAGATGTGTTCAGTAAGAGGCCTCGCTTAGGAATGGAGTGGGGCCTCTGGTCTCGAGGGATGGGGATGAAGTGTGTGATGACGATCGGGGCGAAGCCGATGCATTGGGCTTATACACTGGGGGTGTCCATAGACATGGCGAAGAACAAAGAGCATCAACCGGAAACGCAATCGGTTGATCCCATCGTTCCCAACCTACAAAAAGTGGAATGGGAGACAGAGGAATTATTGAAAGAACTTGACGGACAAGTCCGCGGGGTCTGATGGCACACACCCAGCTGTCACACAGCCGCTGGCTGCCATGGTCAGTGGACATGTCTGCCGCCTATGAGACAAAGGGGTATTACCGTTGGGCTGGAAGTTAGCCACAGTCGTGGATATCCACGAGGGAGGACCACCGTCCTGTGAGACCTACATGCACTCTGTGCAAGTGCTTAGAGCGACTGGTAGGGGAACACATGTAAACACTTGATGAGCCACAATTCGCTCTTTAAGGTACAGCACGGGTTTTTTGAAGGCGAATCTTGTCTCTCGAACCTCAAAGTATTCCTAGAAAAAGTTACTACCAAGTTCGATGTGAGGGCAAAATGGTCTAAGTTTGTTACCTAAGCTTTAGCAGGGCTTTTGACTCAGTCAACCACGGTCTGCCAATGGGGAGGCTGAAGACATTCAGGATAGAGGGGAAAATACACAAGTGGGTATCAGCCTTCCCGACCAACAGGACGTTTCATGTCAGGTTAGGAACCTGCAGGTCAAAATCTGCAGATGGAACTAGTAGGGTATTTCAGGGGTCAGCTGTAGGCCCACTGCTCTTTCTTCTATAAATAATGACCCAGCGGAAGATTTGTTACCCCCGTGTTTCCTTTTTGCGGACGATGTAACATTCGCAGGATCCGGAGATCGTGCTTAATAAGCAGGGGACCTGACACAGGTAATTAGCTAGGCAAACAACTGGGATATGCCCTCAAATGAAAGCAAGTCACCCACCAACCGGAGATTCATTAGAATTGGAGGCAATGGGAGAAAATGGACCGTTCACAATTGGGGCAACATAGCCAACAGGGGACTTGGGTTTCAAAATCACTGCAGGCTGAGGGCTGAATAGTGCGAACTGGCTGCTCACAAGGCAAGAGGTGGGCTGTTTTGGCTGAGCTCAGCTTTTCCTTGCAGAGCAGTGGGGGTTTTCGTGTCTATGTACAAGACAGTAGTGAGGCCACTTTTAGAATACTGTGTACAGGCTTGGGCACATTCCTTGATTAAATAGGCAGCGTTCCCCAAAAACGTTCAGCGACTAGCCACTCGAATACGCTGAGGACAACAAGGGGGACCATCTATAACGACTGCAGAAAGTGGGACTCTTCTCACTTGGAAAATGAAGTCCCAAAGGAAACCTTATTTAGGCGTTTAAAATCCCGAAAGGTTTATCGAGCATTAGTGCTGAAGATACGTTTGCACAGACCATCGGTCGCAGAAAGGCAGAAAATGGCATGAAATTGTGGAAGCCAAGCTATGGGCCGAATGCACGAGTGAACCTCTTTATCAATAGGGCAGTGAAAATGCGAAACAGGTTGAGTGAAGAAATAGTTGACACACGAGGTGCAGAATATCCTAAAACGATGCCGGATTCTGAGTGGGACGAGCTGTTTACAGAAGTAGAACACTGGGGATTAGAAAGAAACTGTAATTCAATCACGGCTTTTAAGTTCTCCTGTGTCCGTGCCTACGACCTGGGGCACTAGACATGATGGAGCACCAACGTTGTTTGTCTTCAGCCCGTATGGTAAGGAAAGAGCTTCTACCCCCTCATTTTTCAGCCGAACTGGAGGAGCAAACCACTTTGTGCAACAGAACTGGAAGGCATTAACTGGGTCACCGTAGTGGGTGCCGATCAGTGTGCATACCAACGGAGTAATTACAGACGCTTGATTGGCCCCGGCCACTGTAAGCTCTGTGCAACCTGACCTGATGTTGCCCGACCTGACCTGACCAGAGCTTAGTTTCAGACACACTTGATACCCTGCTTATCATTTCGTACCCGCCACGTACCTGCTACCGACGTTTTTGTATTTCCCCAGAAAAAGCGCCCAACAACTATATAAAATCCTTTGCAAAAGCTTTATGGACCACCTGTAGGACTCACAACTGTTACAGACTCTCTATTGTCACTATTTCTTCTTTGTACAGTCATTTTCATTTTATCTTGCATTGCACTCTATCTAGTGGACTGCTGAACTATGAAAAGCCTGCCAATTGTTATTAGTAATATCTGCTGACCACCTCTCTCTCTTTAGTCCGCGCCTATTCGCCACCTAATGCTTGGGCTATAGATTCCCCCTCATTTCCTCTTGCCCCAGGTTTCGGTTGTATTTTCACGGCCAGTGGTGAACCAACCATTCCTTATACACACTTTCGAATTCTCTAATTCAACCGCATTCATACCCACCAGACCTCAGAAATCTCCGACCATCCAGTACTTCCGCTCATTGACTCTACACATTTAATCACCGGAATTTTGTGCCTTTTGCCAGATACTTCAAAAGGTTAGTTGATTTTTCCAAGCCTACCATTATAATGCGCAGCCCCAAGAGAAGCAGACCGATCGAAAAGGGTTTTGCCGCGCTTAGTCGTGCGTCTTCCGGTCACCACACCACTCTACTATTCGTCCACCAACCAGGGAACATTCATTTTTGTTCTAAGAGAGCCAACAATAAAACCACGTAAAATGGGATCTCCGACAAGAATAGGACTCAAAAGTTGCGTCTAAGTTACCGCCATCACAGAGAAATAAAAGACTGGAGAATCATCCGCTATCAGTTTGTCCGCTGAGTGGAAAGGGTATATCCGGGGATCCCGACAGGCAGACAAAAAGTGACCAATTCTGCAATGCGAGGTACACAGCAATATGGAAGCAGCAAGAAGGCCGAGAACGAAGGTTTTCAGACTCATCACACTGACCAGGTGTAGTCCGTGGTTTGAACCAGTCTCTCCGGGTTACCCGACATCAGGAGTGATAGGCTCCCCCTCCTTCGAACTAAGGTGGAGTCATTGAATTAGACCCGTTTTCTTGAAAGCAGAGAGAACCATTGTAAAGCGGCTTTCTCCGACTAAGATGCCTCGCGTACCAAGCACATTTTCACAAAAATAAGTGAGCTACACTCCTTATTTGAATTTTAGCCACCCCATTCCAGATTTACTCTCCTTTTTCACAATCCAGTGAAGTTGATCCTCCATGACTTCCGGCAGCACCTTTCACTGTTTCTACGCCCATAGTTACATGATGCATTCAACTTCAGGCCATGTAAAAACCAAAGTCCTACTGCTTTTTATTTCACCTTCAAAACGCTAGACAATTATTACGAATTACTCTCTTACTGAAATCAACGCAGCCCTGGAAAAGGAGGGTTGTCCAATTGTTTGTGCTTCAAAGAGACTTGGCGCTTCCAAAGGAGGTTATTCTGAACCTCAGAAGGAGGATTTGGTTTTCCACTGGTTAGTTATTTGTCCACACGAATATTTCTTTGGCTCCAAATTCGCAAATTTTTCTGATCATACTGCGTTACATTTTATTCACCATCCATCCCGATCGTTGCAAAAGTTCACTAGATCTGTAGCCCAACGTCAATATACTTTACCATCTGCATCAGATTGCTACATCAAGCTCCCTCATGCTAAGCATATTGTACATCTTAATAGCAATACTTGATATGCATTGTCTACTGCGGACAATAAATCTGACAGTTCACTATTTCAACCACTTCCTGTCACTTGCCAACAACCGATTTGCGAGGTTCCTTTTCGTTTTGATCCATTTTTATTGTTACCAAGACATGGATGGGCACCAGTTACCGAACATCAAATTTCGGCACTTTACTCTAAGGGATTGGCTGGCCATAACACCCGATGGCATGTTGTACCTAAATGGTTGCACTATTATTCCCCAACCGCTTCTCTCACCTATTCAGTCCGGGCAAAAAAGAGCTGTGCATTGGGTTTTCAGTATCAATGGCGTAAAAGCAAGTGGTGCCTAAGTTTCGCTGGGGGTGGACAGGGTTTGATAAGGTACGTGGTTCCAGGATAAAATTAATGGATGCTGGAATCAGTGACGGTCTACCAAGGGGTCTGTTTAGCTGTAGGCTTTGCATAAGGGTCGGAGTGTGACCCAGTGACAGACAGGGTCGCTATCTAGAATAACAGATGCCTAAGCCTTTGGTGGGGGGGGGGGCTGATTGGAAGGTTTTGGACTTTGAAGCCGGAGGCTTTTGTTGGTGCTGCCAAATGGTGGTGGAAGCTTCAGACCAGGCACTGCTAACTTCTGACCCAAAAGTGACTAGACAGGTCGCAAAGAAGGGCAGGTGTCATTAGGGGTGCTGCACCGTGGCAGTTGGGTTGTGAGGCTTTTTCCAGAGGGCCGACGGGGCAGCCTTGGCCTAGAGTAAGTTTATATGATGCACTCCGACAAATAAGACCTGTTCTCGGCTACAGATCGAGGATTAGAACTGTCGTGTTTGTTTCGTCCTAGAAGACCCAGGCAGGGTTGCTTGGTTAGTCCGGGAACGGGACTCAGGTAACCGTTTACGGTTCATCAGGCATGGCAGACTGGTGGGATTTAGTAGATTCGGGCCACAAGTTCCCATGACATTACTGTTCAGTCTGGGGCTCTTGGAGGCTTTCAAATTAGGAGAAGTTCTAGGCTTTGCGTCAAGGTCCGCAAAAAGTGGTTATTGGCTTATAGGAGTCGGCTGCACGGAGTTGCCCGGGGATTACAGCTAATGGGAGATTTTTTGTGGAGTTCCGGTCCTCAGTGTTTGGGTGGTTTCAGCTTATCCAGCACTGCTCTTTGTAGGAGCCTTTTATCAGGGGTTAGCCCGACTTTCATGTACGGTGGATCAACGGTAGTAACGCTCCGATTTTGAACCATTTTACTGGCTTCCAGTGCGTCTAAAGTTGAAAAGCGGGGAGCTTTGGTTTCGTTTTGTTTCTTTGCGTAAGCTGATGTTACGTTGTAATAACCGTTCTATGCTGGCGGCCTTAAAATGGTACGACGCAGTATCTTGAGCGGGTTTCAATCAAGAAGAGAAAATACAATGACATGTTTTGAATTTCGTATTCGCTTTGAGACCTCAGAAGATATACCGTCCACCAGTCACACGTGACTACTAAGTTGCTTCCCACGGTTATAGTGGATGGCTCGAGCAGCTGTGCCCGTGGTGTCAGAAGACCAACGACCGTCGAGAGCTCCAATTCGCGTTTCAAATAGGCTCACTTGTCGTGGGAGGTTATCAGTCTTCCTGTGAACACATTTCTGGACGTTGATGGATGAAACGTAACGTGATGTGGTGACCGGAAGACGCACGACTAAGCGCGGCAAAACCCTTTTCGATCGGTCTGCTTCTCTTGGGGCTGCGCATTATAATGGTAGGCTTGGAAAAATCAACTAACCTTTTGAAGTATCTGGCAAAAGGCACAAAATTCCGGTGATTAAATGTGTAGAGTCAATGAGCGGAAGTACTGGATGGTCGGAGATTTCTGAGGTCTGGTGGGTATGAATGCGGTTGAATTAGAGAATTCGAAAGTGTGTATAAGGAATGGTTGGTTCACCACTGGCCGTGAAAATACAACCGAAACCTGGGGCAAGAGGAAATGAGGGGGAATCTATAGCCCAAGCATTAGGTGGCGAATAGGCGCGGACTAAAGAGAGAGAGGTGGTCAGCAGATATTACTAATAACAATTGGCAGGCTTTTCATAGTTCAGCAGTCCACTAGATAGAGTGCAATGCAAGATAAAATGAAAATGACTGTACAAAGAAGAAATAGTGACAATAGAGAGTCTGTAACAGTTGTGAGTCCTACAGGTGGTCCATAAAGCTTTTGCAAAGGATTTTATATAGTTGTTGGGCGCTTTTTCTGGGGAAATACAAAAACGTCGGTAGCAGGTACGTGGCGGGTACGAAATGATAAGCAGGGTATCAAGTGTGTCTGAAACTAAGCTCTGGTCAGGTCAGGTCGGGCAACATCAGGTCAGGTTGCACAGAGCTTACAGTGGCCGGGGCCAATCAAGCGTCTGTAATTACTCCGTTGGTATGCACACTGATCGGCACCCACTACGGTGACCCAGTTAATGCCTTCCAGTTCTGTTGCACAAAGTGGTTTGCTCCTCCAGTTCGGCTGAAAAATGAGGGGGTAGAAGCTCTTTCCTTACCATACGGGCTGAAGACAAACAACGTTGGTGCTCCATCATGTCTAGTGCCCCAGGTCGTAGGCACGGACACAGGAGAACTTAAAAGCCGTGATTGAATTACAGTTTCTTTCTAATCCCCAGTGTTCTACTTCTGTAAACAGCTCGTCCCACTCAGAATCCGGCATCGTTTTAGGATATTCTGCACCTCGTGTGTCAACTATTTCTTCACTCAACCTGTTTCGCATTTTCACTGCCCTATTGATAAAGAGGTTCACTCGTGCATTCGGCCCATAGCTTGGCTTCCACAATTTCATGCCATTTTCTGCCTTTCTGCGACCGATGGTCTGTGCAAACGTATCTTCAGCACTAATGCTCGATAAACCTTTCGGGATTTTAAACGCCTAAATAAGGTTTCCTTTGGGACTTCATTTTCCAAGTGAGAAGAGTCCCACTTTCTGCAGTCGTTATAGATGGTCCCCCTTGTTGTCCTCAGCGTATTCGAGTGGCTAGTCGCTGAACGTTTTTGGGGAACGCTGCCTATTTAATCAAGGAATGTGCCCAAGCCTGTACACAGTATTCTAAAAGTGGCCTCACTACTGTCTTGTACATAGACACGAAAACCCCCACTGCTCTGCAAGGAAAAGCTGAGCTCAGCCAAAACAGCCCACCTCTTGCCTTGTGAGCAGCCAGTTCGCACTATTCAGCCCTCAGCCTGCAGTGATTTTGAAACCCAAGTCCCCTGTTGGCTATGTTGCCCCAATTGTGAACGGTCCATTTTCTCCCATTGCCTCCAATTCTAATGAATCTCCGGTTGGTGGGTGACTTGCTTTCATTTGAGGGCATATCCCAGTTGTTTGCCTAGCTAATTACCTGTGTCAGGTCCCCTGCTTATTAAGCACGATCTCCGGATCCTGCGAATGTTACATCGTCCGCAAAAAGGAAACACGGGGGTAACAAATCTTCCGCTGGGTCATTATTTATAGAAGAAAGAGCAGTGGGCCTACAGCTGACCCCTGAAATACCCTACTAGTTCCATCTGCAGATTTTGACCTGCAGGTTCCTAACCTGACATGAAACGTCCTGTTGGTCGGGAAGGCTGATACCCACTTGTGTATTTTCCCCTCTATCCTGAATGTCTTCAGCCTCCCCATTGGCAGACCGTGGTTGACTGAGTCAAAAGCCCTGCTAAAGCTTAGGTAACAAACTTAGACCATTTTGCCCTCACATCGAACTTGGTAGTAACTTTTTCTAGGAATACTTTGAGGTTCGAGAGACAAGATTCGCCTTCAAAAAACCCGTGCTGTACCTTAAAGAGCGAATTGTGGCTCATCAAGTGTTTACATGTGTTCCCCTACCAGTCGCTCTAAGCACTTGCACAGAGTGCATGTAGGTCTCACAGGACGGTGGTCCTCCCTCGTGGATATCCACGACTGTGGCTAACTTCCAGCCCAACGGTAATACCCCTTTGTCTCATAGGCGGCAGACATGTCCACTGACCATGGCAGCCAGCGGCTGTGTGACAGCTGGGTGTGTGCCATCAGACCCCGCGGACTTGTCCGTCAAGTTCTTTCAATAATTCCTCTGTCTCCCATTCCACTTTTTGTAGGTTGGGAACGATGGGATCAACCGATTGCGTTTCCGGTTGATGCTCTTTGTTCTTCGCCATGTCTATGGACACCCCCAGTGTATAAGCCCAATGCATCGGCTTCGCCCCGATCGTCATCACACACTTCATCCCCATCCCTCGAGACCAGAGGCCCCACTCCATTCCTAAGCGAGGCCTCTTACTGAACACATCTATGGTAGCCTTTTGGGCTTCGGTAAACTTTGGCCGGTGCCAGTTCAAGAGTTCTCCTTGCCTCTCGGCTGAGTTCCTATCCGCTTTGTACCGTGACCAGGCTCTTTCGCTACCAGCGGCCTTGAAGATCTGCCACATTTTGTTCCTCTTTTTGCCTGCTCATCGAACCGCCGGTTTCCATCAATCGTGCTTGCCTTCGGTTTTGCACTCCTGAAGTGAACAAAACTGTCTTGTGGATCCAGAAGGTTTCCTTTGAAACTCTGCTGCATTCCCTGTACTCCAGCTTCCTCGTTCTCCAGCCTCGTTCTCTAGACCCTGGTACAAAGCCTAAACCTTCTCCAAATCTATCAGTCTCTGAGTGCCTTAGAATGGTCAGTAATTCCGTACACACCGGCGGCTCGAATCCGCCGAATCTTGCCAGTCAGCCGTGCCTTATGGAACAAAAACGGCCACCGAAGTCTCGTAGCCTGCCTAACCCCAAAACACTGCCTCAGTCTTCCAAGGTGGCACATGAACCAACGTGTGGTCGTTTTTGTCCTCGTCTTTCAGCTGAGACTAAAACTTTTTTCTCTACTTGGTGCTCTAGGCCTCTTAAAACTGAGCTCACTTTGCATCCAGTGGCAATATTCACCTGTGGTTCATCAGTGACCTCACTCTTCTTCGAGATTATCTTTTCTGCACTGTTTGACCTTGATGTCGCGGACAGAGGATTCTCAAAGTTATTCTGTGAATCCCTTTGCCTGAGCGCGTCCCGCCCCCACATTGATCATCCCCAACTACATGGGCGTGGGAAAGTTTGGAAAGCTTCTCTCCCTCCGGACTGATGTAGCTCCCTTTGGCTCTTCGATATTCTTCTCTACTTCCGGCTAGTTCGTGTGTGGTAGCGGATTGAACGCTTGCCTGGCGGCGGCCTTAAAATGAATGCATGCGCATTCAATCCACTTATTTCCGCATTATGCTGAGTAATGCTTCACTGTGATACCTAAGAACCCAGTGTGTTGGCAGAACCTGAATGTTGAACAGAGGGGGTTCAATATAGTCAGTCTTTCCGGATGATTTCAGTATACCTAGTGATAACTTCCGGGGTAGTACATGAGAACAACTCGCGGTGATAGATAATGCACTCTTTCCGGTGTGGCGCGGTGGTTAACGCTGTTACTTTATTGTATCAGGCTGGGCGGTAGTGCTTACTACGGATATTTGAATAATACTTCTAAACGATGAAAGGAACAAAAAACAAGACAACCCGATTTGATCTCCAGTTGACTCTGGCTCAGAGGTTGATGCGGCGGCCGAAGGACTTCGGGCGCAAACATTAATTCACGGTTCCAACACGTCCTCAACATAATGGGTTGAAGGATACAATCGGATGGATAAATTCATCCACATTCCAATTACACGAAGGAGTGGATAATTTCCCATTTCAACACAAGAATGCTGCCCACGGCACCAAATGTTCGAGTCTGGGAAAGCTCCCCAAGTCTCCGATGCTACGTTCAAACTGTAGATGCCCGAAATCAGCTGAGTTAGCATACCAGTGAAGCAACTCTCTACAACCAGCCTGTGGTATGGTTCTGGATTAACTCGGTACAAGGACAATGAAAATCCTGGATGTGCATGTTTGTTCACTACACTGAAGGTGTGCTGATCAAAATTGGTACAATGTTCCAAAGCTTCCAGTGAAAGTTTCATCCGGCTTAATCATATTTGAATTTGAAAAATAAGTAACCCCAAGTCGTGTTTCAAATTTGGTTGTGTGCATACTCCATTCCAACTCTGAATCACTCCTTCCCTTAATTCCGCGGGACGATATTTCACAGAACTGTGCCAGAGCGAGACAACTGTTTCGTGGAAGTGCCCTGAGCTGCTTCGTAGTCAGACATGGAAGATGGGCCATAGCGCAAGCATCGGACAACGTCTTCTTGACTGAATCTGGTAGGATTCTATCAGGGGTGTCAAAGCTGAAGCAATGTGGGGGTGATGGGGTCTCCTCGTTAACTCGGAAACAACAGAGTCAGTGTACCACTCAGCGGCCATACGACTTTAGGGTTTGGCACTTCGTCAAGCTCAGCGGTACGCAAGAGGAGAGCTAGCTTTGAGATGGAGTACCTAATCGTAGAAATCCGGCTCGAAGCAGTTATTAGCTTTTCTTTTATAGGACTAGCCCCTCCACTAGCCTCGTCGATGAAACCTTAGAGTGACACTGCAATTATTCATTCCCGAAACGTGTTAAGAACGTCTGTGTTTTGTGGGTGCAAGGTGACAGATTTTTTGAGAATTTATTTGTTGGAGGAACAAGGCGTAATAGTCTGCTAGTAGTGTGCTTCCAAACTTACGTTGAAGGTCAGAAGATGGCTGAGTAGTCAAAATACTTTAAAGTAAAACGTTTCCAATGAAGCTAATGGGATGGCTTCAACGCGAGTTGGTTGGGATACTGCACGTAAGGCAATTCGAGCAATGCGCCTCCAGTGAACACGAATCCAAAAGCAAAGCAAGAGTGATTCGCAGGATCTACGATACTGGATTATGAAATGCACAACATCACTAATATATACAAACCCCGAATATGCGACCAAAAGGACTCAAAATGAGGAGCAAGTTCACGGCGTGAGAGCGAAGAACACTTGAGCCATACAGGTCGAAGCAAGATATGAAAAATTGCGTGCTAGACGCGAACGAACAAAGTTTGGTGCAAAAAAATATAGGTGTTACGAAGCATGCAAGGAATGCATATAATCTAGCATTTTCACGGATCAAAACCCTTATGGTGTTCTATGAGAAGTTTTCACAATAAGCCGTTACACAGAGTAATTGACTGGAGTTTTATGATCAAGACAGATGTTTCTTTGCGCTCTCATCCTAAGAAGCAGCTCAAAAATCATCTTCTCAAAGGATAATTCGATAAGTTTGTTGCCTCAAAATGTAATATCTGGGGGAAATCGCTGAAATTTTCCGAGTTACAAGAAAGCCTTTTAGAAGCCGTAGTTTTAAGTATCATCCTAGATGGCTCAGTAAAATCTCTACCGAGTACATCTAACAAAACGAAGTGGTGTGGCGTGGGTGCGTCCTTGTGTTGGCCTGGTACCATGCGGTCTGGGACTGTGCGAATCTCATTAAAATTCCCCCCTCCGCCAAGAAGTTCTCAGCTTAGTGAAGCATGGACTCAGACATATCGATAGCCCGAAGTTCCGGTAGCCGCTTGCCGCGAGGAACTTTACCATTTTTTTACTAAAGCCTGCAACGATAACATCTGTGACATACTTCTCGGCATTTGCTTTCGACCTACTTTCACGAGCAGATACTAGGTTTGCCGGATAGGACATGTTCCCCCAAAAGGCCTGAGGTCGTGCCCACAGCAGGTGTTAGTGCTCCAGGTGTTTGCAGATGCACGAAACCATAAGGCTTTCCGTGACCCTTCCAACCACGAAAGTAAGGGTGACCGGGCGGCATTTGGCTTAGGTGAAATTGTGTCTCACACCTGCACAGAGGAATGACCACGGATTTGTCTCTTCTTGATGTGGTCCGATGCAAGCCACGGACACATGGAACCGAAAGGTCGGTGGTGGAGTTGGTTGTTTTGCTAGTTCCTTCAACACCAGAAGATGCACGCCAACGCATGTCAACTACGCAACACTGCGTGCTTCTGTTACCTCCCTCGGAAATAATCTTGATGCACCTTCTCCATCAATCTTCGACACCTGCCTCACACCACCTGAGTGGGCCGCATTGACTTGCGACGAAGCTTTCCGAGACCCTCCCAAATCCTGTACTCTGAGGTCCGCTCTTACCTCACAATACCAACTACTGCCAAGGTTGCCATGTGGGAAGCCATCACACTCCATAAATCCTTATTCCGTCATCATGCCACGGATGTGACCATACCACCAAATGCTGGAGAGCATTAGCTGCTCCTCGTAAGTTTTCGTTCGCTCTCGCGTAAGACTGGCTCCATGAGATAACTAGCTGTCTCAACGACCCGTGATATTATTATTTCGGCCGAAAAGTGGCCCATTCGTAACACCTCACTCTAGCATTTTTCTGTTGCTGGGCTCGACTTATTCTCAAAACCCCACAAAACCGGACATGATCGGGCTGCCCAATACTCGTCCGAAAAAGCTTCCTAACGACTGTCATCGACCACCCATACTTGGTAATACCTGCGACTCTGTACGGTTACTACGGCAATGTCTGCCTCTCCGTCATCGGTTTCAACTATGGTGGCATCTGCAGACGAACCTCCTGGACCAGGCCTTCGGCCAGACTGGACCCGCATGGTGACCCTCCCGAGCCCATCTTCCTGGGTGTTATCGATATGGACTTGTTCCTTCTTGGCCTTTTACCGCTTTCTTCGTTAGACAGCATCATCCCCAAACAGTAGAATGCCTCCGTGACTGTTCCATGTTTTAAAAGAGGTCCGCCCCAAGATCCGAATAACTATCGACCAATAAACGGCATAACAACTACGTACAAGCTCATGGAACTCCTAGTCAAAATTTAAATCCCGGGTTTCCTGACCTCCAACAACCCGTCAAGCTGCTATCAGCACGGATTCATTGGCAAGCCTCCATGCACGTCGTGTCATTTAGATTTTCTTCACCGTCTTATCAATCCCTCAGATTATAGTCAATCGGCCGTCGAAAAACTTCTTGATATAATCAGAGCATTTGATCTTGTGCTTTATGCTCACCTTTTGGTCAAAATTCACCCGTTACGCGTAGTTGGTCTCTTGCACTGTTGGCTCTGCTCATACCCATCCGACGGTTCTCATGTGGTCCTGATCGGCGACCATCTATCGTCATCTAAGCCGGTCACCAGCGGCATCGTCAAAGGTAGTGTTTTGGATCCACTCCTCCTCATGTATGTCAACGATATACTCTATGTGATTCACCATGGGGTGGCGTTCCTTCCTGTCGGTGACATCGAACTTCTGTGCTTCTTCACCACCGAGGGCCTTCGGGCTGCCTTGGAGGAAATACAAGACTATCTAAATTCCCCTAGCTGCTGGCGCTCCACTTGGCATATTCAATTTTCACTTGCAAAAAGCGCAATACTTCCTTATAAGCTCCATGTTCCCGTTCATACCCTGATCATCAGTTGTTTCCTAATCCCACTTGGTCCCGCTTTTCGGGATCTAAGTTTACACTACTCATGCTGGTTGGACATCTCCAAACACGTTTCTTTCCAAGCTGCCAAAACTGGGAGAACTCCGAGTCTTATACTTCGACGGCTCAAACTCAGTCAGGGCCGACTCCTCGCCTTCACTACGAATGCTGGACTCCTTCCGAAATACTGTTCTCTCACTACATTTGACATGTGATGCTCCATTATGCTAGCCACAGTAAACATCCAAGGGTCTTTAGTCAGGCGGCTGACGGATACATCCGCCAACCTCCCATACAGTCAGAGATGTGAACCCCCTTCGACTTGACCAAATACAGCCCGGCCGCATAAAAATGAATTCACCTTTCTTGTACAGGCTTTAAACCATCACATAAATTCTTCCACCTAAACAACTTACACCCCAAATTGCATCCAACTGTTAGGCACAGAGCCTCACCCTTGCCCGTCACACTTGCCAGACTCTCCGTTGAAGCTAATTTATTGTTGTATACAATAAGATCTGGAACATGTTCCAGATAGCATACGTCGCTCTGACTTCCTTCGCCGGTTCCAAAGTGGTATAAATAAATATCTTACTCTGAGCACTGCCCTGCCGCTAAGTCACAAAACTGTAACTATCGATATTACTTTAGAAAAAGACCTCCGGTTTTAATTCTCTCCTGCTAATGTTCCAGCTTTTTGCCATATCTGCTCGGCTGTAGTTGTTTGCATGCCGCATGCGGTACTTCATCTCCGTATGAACTGGTGCTTCGGTGAGCGTAAATCCCATCAAACCAGCTCTGTTCCGATCCCCCCCTCACCGTTACCGAACCAGCCCCCAGAACGGTGTTACCCTGCTCGTGGTTTGATAACGAAGACAAAGGACGGTACAACACGGCAAGGTGCTACTTCGCCACCAACGAAACAGAATCTTTATCTACCAGCGAAACTCCGGTCGGAAAATGGTCCATCCCAAGCTTCCCTCGTTATTATTCCCGCTTCACTGGTGCGTTACCGAGCACCCCTTCATCTTATGCCCCTGGTAACTTACCCTTCTATTCCATCGTGTAAGCTAGGCTAAAAGTTTGTTAATGCAATCACCACCGGCCGAACGTATCATTCTTTTTCCTGCCTGCTCCTGATACCTCACGGCCCCTCTGCGGTTCAGGGCGGCCAATGACTTTCCATCAGATCGCACCCTTCTTCATACTGGGCTATCATCTATAACTCACCTCGTTTCGGAAGGCGCACATCTTTCTCCCGGGAACCATCTAAAGTGGCCCATACCCAGTCGGATTCATAAATACCCGCTATTATCTACCGGTCTGTTTGGCCGTGAGTCACGTACACCCTCGATCCATATCCCCGCATCCGTCTTCACGCCAAGAGTTACTATTTCTTTTACATAAGCCCACCGTAAAGGTCCAACCTTTAACAGTTTATAAGTATCAAGACACACACTCTTACTATACGGATGGTTTATTTATGTCGCGTTCCACGGCCTTTATTACGAAATTTTGTTGTACCTTGCCACCATAATTCACAGCTGGCGCAGTAGCCAGATTGTTGCTTCTCTTCCTTTCTTTTTTCAGATTTTGACGATTCCTCTCCAGTTTCCCGCATTATCAAGTGGATTCAAACTGAGCCCTTTCCTTTTCCAATTCATAATAAGGGTCACTGAGGACCGTTTCACGTAAAACATCATGGATCTCACTCGACTTACCCAAATTCCCATCTCCTCTTCCTTGGAATATCTGAAACCGTGAATCCGTTCCACAACAATACAAACCACTTGGCGATCAGCTTCTCAAATCCCCTCCCCTGGAGTCATCAGTTTTTCTTTTTTCCGACGTTTCCTACCAGGTTTTATCAAGCATTTCTAACAAAACATTAACAATTCTTATCTTGGGAAGTTCTGCTCAATGTCCGCGTGCTTCTGTGCATGTTGGCCTGCTCAGTAAACTCAAGTAAGCAATCGTCAGCCACGGTCTGCGTCATCCTGATATAAATGCACACTCAGCTTTCTATAATGTCATTCTTTTCACCAGTTCCACGTCCCACCATTCTACGGCTTTCCCGTTACTGACTTCGAAACCCACTCGTATTTGCCCCCAACCTGAAGTCAGTTTACCTCGTTCAAATACCACCCACATGAATTCCGCTGTTGGAGTGATTTGCACCCCCTCCCTTTAAAACATGTGAACACTTTATATCACTGAGTAATCTTCTGCAGTTTGATCATGCGTTCATGCAAGCTCCCCGACCAAAGTCCATAAACCTACCAATATCTATATCGATCAACACTGGCATTTGGCTGCATCTTAATAGTGATGATAGTAATAATAGGGGCACATCTCCCAATCGGGGTCGAGAGGCGCGCATGAAAGCATGATCAGAGTCTACAACATCACTCAGCAGGATGAAAAGTTCAAGAATTTTGAAGAGGGGGTTGCACATTTTAGCAGCAGAGAAATGAGACTAATGGAAGTTTAAATGAAGTAAAGTGACAACGGAATACATGGCGAATATGATTCCATTTCGGGCCAACTGTAGCAGTTGTGAGGAAGCGGCTGAATGTAACAGAACTGGAACGGATGTTCTCTTGTGACGCAGGAAATACAGCATCTAAAAGGACGACGCCAAAAATGGTCGGCGTTTCATACTCAAGTTCACCTAAGGAGGTAATTTGTGACGAAGCAAGGAGACAGGCAAGAATTTCGTGAAGGCACTCAGATAGACACTGATGTTTATAGGTTTGTAAATATGAAAGTAAAGAGTATCCGCTGGAAAAGTGAGGTAATTTAAATGAGAGGTTTTAAAAAATATCAAGTGTAGAGAATTTGCGGTTGATAAAAAAGAACTTAGTCCCAAGAAAGAATAATTGGGAAGCAGAACACCTTGTCCAAGAGAAATAAACTAAATCAAGAAAGAAGGATGAAAGCCTTCGCAACCGGCCAAATAAAGCTAACACAATGAGAAGCATACGTTTTTTAGTTTTCTGTGGCTTCTCTGTGCTTGTGTTGGGCGTTTCGGGGACAGCGTGCTGCAGTTTGTGGTCGCTCTTTCACCGTGGGAGGGAGGAGGATCTCACCGAACCTGGACCGCTCCGTATTTAACCAGAAGCTCTTGCAATGTGGTTAAAATGGCTTTGACATTGGAAGATTCTTGCAGCGAGATGCTCTCAGTAAGCCTCAGCAAAACATATGTAGCAATGTCAGAACTTCGTTTGGGTGTAACCTCGTAACCAGATCGCATTCACCGCAGCCAGCCTCAGACGCGGTTGTAAACGGGCAGAGGAGGAGATAAGCCGTCTGCGCAATATACTACAGCCACGCAACTCGATGACCGGGTGGTTCGGAAAATGGGAGAGGGAGGGTTGTAGCCCGGAAGGTGTTCTAGCTGAGGGTTGGCGTGAGCAAAATGACAGATGAAAGTACTGATGAAAGTAGGTTGAAAATGAGGCATGATGGTCGTGGTGACATTAGAGGTCACAGGTATTGTAAATTTGTGTTCACGAGCACCAACTGCACCTGCACTATTAGGAGTGGTCGGTGGCAGGATACCGGGAATTCATATCATTTGTGGTCAGTATCACCATGGGGCACATTTGGGATGTTGAGTCTGAGGTCTAAAAGATCAGGCAGCTGATAATCACTAATTACCCCTTTGGTTATTCTGCGTAGTAGGTCTATGGATATATGACATGTGCAGCCGTGGGGTATTTACTGGTGTAGTGCTGCATGTTGGCCACGGGTTCCGGTTCGCGGAAGACTGATGTTAGCTTGCGTTGTGAACTGGAGAATGGGTTGGGTGCTGCGGCGTAAGGAACGCGCTATTCTAGCGAAAAGGAGAGAAAACAGGTAAATATGAATGGATATACCGTCGGTTTTCCATACGATCTCATATATACGCATTTACATGTAGTGATATAACGAGAAGTTTGTCATCTGGTATATCGACTGTTGGCCCATGGCAGTGGGATAAGAGTCAGGTCTACGGGGGCTTTTGCAGGTGACGTGTGCATGGGAATGTGTGGGCGGTTGAAACTTGGAGCGGCAGGTGGTAAGTCCCAATTCCTCATCCGTGAGCCAATCCTGTCCAGTTCAACTCACAGGTGACTTTAGATCTTCTGTTCTACTAATCTGGTTTCACGGGCAAATAAGAACCCGGGGCAGTCCAGTGTAGCTACCAGGTAACTAATATACGAGGCACACTAGTGGTCTCAACACGAAGCCTCGTGGCACACCACCGTGTGCTTCAGCCAGTTCGGACCTATTGTTCTCGGCCTGTAAAATGCAGGCTCTGTTACTAGGGTGATTGTCAACCTATTTCACGATCCTTGGGGTCACTCTGTGTGTTTAAGTTTGCTTAGCAAGAAACGGTGACTAACTGAATCCAAGGCTTTTCGAAAACCAAGGCAACATGGCTCCGCGCGCTTCTCTTGATCTAACCTGCTAGTTACCTCAACGGAAGGTGGTAGCAAGTTAGCTAGACGGGAGCTTTCCTCAACGAATCCGTGATTTTGCCTGACGATCAGTTGATGGTTCATTAGATGCTCAATCAATCAGTCTCCGCCCCGCCTGTCCAGTACCTTTAATGTGACGGATAATGGGCTTGCGAGGTGGTTTTCCGAAGTCGACTCCTGTCTGCCCCTTTTCCCAATGGGGACCACGTGAGTCAATTACAAGTTGACCGGTAGTTTTCTGTGTCTGGGGACGGGTTAAATAGCCGTGTTGGAGGTTCAAGCAGTATATTGGTGTTGGGTGGACAGTGTAGCCCCCCAGTATTCAGACGCAGATTGCAGTTGTGATGTTATTTCCCCCAATATATCTTACGTTTTGACTTACTTGAATCACTTATTTATTTGGTAATTTCAATTTGTATCTAATCGCGCCACGATGTATTGGTAGCATCTACGTTACTTCTCTCCGATTGGTTGGTTTTTCCAGCTGCCTGCTGATCATCGAGGCCGGCCTGCTACCTCCGTGGAGAATCTGTATGGGCAGCTGAGTACAGTGCTGTCAGGGCCACATGACTTGGGTGCTCAGTGAAACAATGAACTTCTGCCGGTTGACACTTCATCCTTCTTCGATTGAAGCAACTGTGTGGTCTAGGTTTAACCATTGCGCTTCCACTGTTATTCACATTTTGCAATGCAAAGAATAGTCGTGTCATCGAGCGTTTGGGTGACACACGATCAGCTTTTACACGATTTATTCATAAGTACT
Source organism: Fasciola hepatica (assembly GCA_948099385.1). NCBI lineage: Eukaryota > Metazoa > Platyhelminthes > Trematoda > Plagiorchiida > Fasciolidae > Fasciola > Fasciola hepatica. The sequence goes on along the minus strand of CANUEZ040000024.1, from coordinate 21,436,367 downwards.
GCAAAACTTTTGACTGTTGTGGATGACACAGAATTTGGCCGGAGCTCTTTCAATGGCCGGTTGAATGCAGCCCGGCCCTCAGAGGTTTCACCGTTTGGCCGCAATTTTACTCCTCCGTCACTGACCAAGGCTGCATCCATCGTTGTGATTCCGTTCTGTCTTTCGATGTCCCATCCACGTACACGTTCAAGGGCATCCTCCAAATTCTGCGCTATCTCTTAAGCGCCCGTGGACTGCTCTTCGTTGCTGCTGATTGAAAAACCCATGGCGACTCTTTTTGGGCTTTAGATTGGGCGTAGCCGTAACAAGCTTTCGGATGTATCTTTGCATTTCCGGCTCCGCTGTGCCCCACGACGGGATAGACAGGTTCATCCACTGCCGTGATTTACCCAGTCTTGTCTTTCTAAAAGGTGCTAATTCCGCGTTGCATCTGAAGAGATGGTCATGATAATGGTTCTCCCCCCATCCATTCTTTTCCGGTAAACATCCCAGTCGACCCTGATTGCAGCTTCCGTAATCGAGAAGACGCCTGACCTCCAGATGTTCATTTAGTCCTATTGGGCATCCGGGGGGGGAGCGGCTTCATCAGAAACCTGAGAAACACATGGACATTGCTTCCGATTAGAACTGTGAACCTCGGGCCATCGAAATTCTCTAGGTGTCTGGCCACCAGTAGAATTAGTAAGCCCGTAACTGACCTTGATATAACTGAGTCTGATGGCCTTCAAGCTGAAAAAAGATAGTCCCTGAGTCACCTGTCCGGCATCCCGATATGTCGTCTCCTACGGTTGACGTGAAGACCAAAAGGTACATGTCCTGGTGCTCGTGAAGCTTTTTCATTGATGCAGTGCTCGAGTTACTGAATTAAAACCGTCATTCCGGACAGCGTCTCGAAGCCTCGGAGCAGAGAGAAGATGAGTTCTACGCGCAACACAAGTTATAGCAAAATTGCTCTGCAAACTCTACCGTACTGGTCATAGGTTGAAACGTGGGTACAAAAAGATCGTGCTATTGACAGGCATCCTCGGTCACCGCCTAAGCGATAAATGGCCAAACTTTGGACACAAACCCGTGAAAGACGGCCGCTGACTAGAAGTAATAGAAAGAAAGTACCTGTCTTATTGCCCAAGTTCTCACGACAAAATATGCATACTTGATCAGGCCCAACACACACTGCTGGGAGCCGTCAGCCAAGAATAAACGAGCGTGCGATTCGTGAATGGGAGAGCGAGATTTGAAATGAATCGAAGTAGAAAGACCTTCTTTTGTTCAGAGAGGCTCATTCTGATAAGAAATATCTGAAAGGCTGTCTTGATAAAAAAGCGTCACCAATTATCGTTGAGGTAACTAGCAGGTTAGATCAAGAGAAGCGCGCGGAGCCATGTTGCCTTGGTTTTCGAAAAGCCTTGGATTCAATTAGTCACCGTTTCTTGCTAAGCAAACTTAAACACACAGGGTGACCCCAAGGATCGTGAAATAGGTTGACAATCACCCTAGTAACAGAGCCTGCATTTTACAGGCCGAGAACAATAGGTCCGAACTGGCTGAAGCACACGGTGGTGTGCCACGAGGCTTCGTGTTGAGACCACTAGTGTGCCTCGTATGTTAGTTACCTGGTAGCTACACTGGACTGCCCCGGGTTCTTATTTGCCCGTGAAACCAGATTAGTAGAACAGAAGATCTAAAGTCACCTGTGAGTTGAACTGGACAGGATTGGCTCACGGATGAGGAATTGGGACTTACCACCTGCCGCTCCAAGTTTCAACCGCCCACACATTCCCATGCACACGTCACCTGCAAAAGCCCCCGTAGACCTGACTCTTATCCCACTGCCATGGGCCAACAGTCGATATACCAGATGACAAACTTCTCGTTATATCACTACATGTAAATGCGTATATATGAGATCGTATGGAAAACCGACGGTATATCCATTCATATTTACCTGTTTTCTCTCCTTTTCGCTAGAATAGCGCGTTCCTTACGCCGCAGCACCCAACCCATTCTCCAGTTCACAACGCAAGCTAACATCAGTCTTCCGCGAACCGGAACCCGTGGCCAACATGCAGCACTACACCAGTAAATACCCCACGGCTGCACATGTCATATATCCATAGACCTACTACGCAGAATAACCAAAGGGGTAATTAGTGATTATCAGCTGCCTGATCTTTTAGACCTCAGACTCAACATCCCAAATGTGTCCCATGGTTATACTGACCACAAATGATATGAATTCCCGGTATCCTGCCACCGACCACTCCTAATAGTGCAGGTGCAGTTGGTGCTCGTGAACACAAATTTACAATACCTGTGACCTCTAATGTCACCACGACCATCATGCCTCATTTTCAACCTACTTTCATCAGTACTTTCATCTGTCATTTTGCTCACGCCAACCCTCAGCTAGAACACCTTCCGGGCTACAACCCTCCCTCTCCCATTTTCCGAACCACCCGGTCATCGAGTTGCGTGGCTGTAGTATATTGCGCAGACGGCTTATCTCCTCCTCTGCCCGTTTACAACCGCGTCTGAGGCTGGCTGCGGTGAATGCGATCTGGTTACGAGGTTACACCCAAACGAAGTTCTGACATTGCTACATATGTTTTGCTGAGGCTTACTGAGAGCATCTCGCTGCAAGAATCTTCCAATGTCAAAGCCATTTTAACCACATTGCAAGAGCTTCTGGTTAAATACGGAGCGGTCCAGGTTCGGTGAGATCCTCCTCCCTCCCACGGTGAAAGAGCGACCACAAACTGCAGCACGCTGTCCCCGAAACGCCCAACACAAGCACAGAGAAGCCACAGAAAACTAAAAAACGTATGCTTCTCATTGTGTTAGCTTTATTTGGCCGGTTGCGAAGGCTTTCATCCTTCTTTCTTGATTTAGTTTATTTCTCTTGGACAAGGTGTTCTGCTTCCCAATTATTCTTTATTGGGACTAAGTTCTTTTTTATCAACCGCAAATTCTCTACACTTGATATTACTTTCGCTGGACGACGCGGAACGGGTCAGAGTAAGCCGCTTGTAGTGGTGATCGCACCGCATGCACTGGAATAAACACATGGCTGACGGCCGCTAGAGTGGTAAGTATGTTGCTGCTAAGGCTTGGCTCTCGTGGTGGGGTGGGCTTTATCACCCGCATTTGGCGTGACAACCGTTTTGCGTAACCCCGTTATTAAACCTCACAGGTGGTAATGGAGATACCAACTCACCCGGAAACCGTAGTGTGCAACCGTAAACCAGTTCAGAAGCCGCAACTCCCATATCGGCTTTAAAGGTGTTGCGCAGTCCTAAGAGAACGATCGGCAAAACTCTACTCCATGAAAGGCTATCACGAGCACGAAGGGCAGCCTTCAGCCGGCAATGGAATCGCCCCACTATGCCATTAGCCTGGGAACGATAGACCGTCGTCTTGTTCTGTCTGCAACCGAACGCGTTCAGTAGGTCGTGGAAGGCGCCGTCAAAATGAGAGCCGCGTTCAGTGGTCACGATGACAGGGCAACCAAACTGACTCACCCAACCAGTTAGAAAAGCTTTTTCAGCATCCTCTGAGGTTGGACGGGGAACAGGTATGGCCTGTGGCCAGCGAGTGAAACGATCTACGCGAGTGAGAATGTAAACGCAGCCATTGGATGGCGGAAGGGGTGTAACACGCGTCTGAACAATGCGTAGCCAAATTCACGACGGATCCCGAAATCAAAAGGCGATTATCCGTGATATTCTACGATACTAGATTATTGAATGAACAATGACACCAAAAAGATACAAACCTTAATGATGAGATCACAGGGACTCAACAAACGAGAAGCCAAATTGCGGCGTGCGAGCAAGGAGCACGTGCATCACGCAGGTCCAGAACAAGGACATGACAAAGTAGCGCTCTGGGCGCGAACAAACAACAATTGGTCCATAAAATCCAACGGTGCGTAAAGACACATCAATAGTGTAAGCGAGTGAGTGATGTTAAGAAACACGGAACAGCAAGGGTTTTAGGAGGATTTTCCACGACCGGTCTTTACACCGCCCACCAAAATCCTCCCGAATCCTTCGCAGAGTCCAAGGTTTGGTATAAATGTACTGATTCTTCCTACCTACCTAGGCTCTGCTGTCATCTCGCGTGCCTAATGCTTGTCGTCAGCTTTCTACTCATGGTCGCACCTAATCAGTTTGCCACATAGACGCGAGGCTATTCTACATCTCCCACGAGAACAACTGACCGATGGCGGGCGTGAAGAGGAAAAACAGATGCTGTCCTTGGAAGATCCGTCCTGCCCTGTCTGTATGTGTTTGCGTGAGTGTGTGTGTATGATGTAATCGCCGTTACTCCTACATATGCAAAAGACATTTCAGTAACGTCAAACAAAGACAAACGGCGAACACCGTCACATGGTTGATAAGGGTTGCGGAGCATGGCTTACATCGGGTATGTGTGTATGTGTCTGGATGTATAACGGAATCGCATGTACCACCAAATATCAAAAAAGGACTTTCTGCAACGTCAACGAAAGACTGTGAGCACTGTAACGTGTTTGACGGAGACCAGGTGGTATAACGAATAAAATGCAGGTGATTGTGCGTCGGGGTGTGTGATGGCTCGATACGTCAGTGTGTCGTGAATGCTCCCACACATTGGGGTTCCTTTACCCACCTCGAAGACAAGTGCGAAATAGTCTACTGGGCCTCAGCATTAGTAGCTTCTTCGCCTTCACTCTCGAGGAAGATAATGCTGCGTATATCGCGAAATAGCGCTCCGTTAACTGTCTCCACCGTCACCGTTCTTATCGTTCCGTCAGTGCTTTCGATGGTTTCCATAACCACTCCCAAGGACCAGGTGCTGAAATGTGCGCGTTCGTCTGCGATCATCACTACATCCCCAACCTTCAATGGTCTTGTTTTGGGCAGCCACTTCTGTCGAGTCTGCAGAGCCGGTAGGTACTTCCGTAGCCATCGCCTCTAGTAAACCTTGGCAAGATGGTTTACCCGCTTCCATCCGTGGAGGCAGCTCCCACGAAGTTTTGCCGGCCCTTGGAAACCCTAGTTCGACCTTAGCGTCAACAAGTCGTTCAAGGTGAGCGCCAGGTTGGTGGGGTCACCGTTAGTTACTGGGACCAGGGGGCCGTAGTTCAGAATTCCCTCTACCTCAGTCATTACTGTGTTCAGCGTCTCGTCTCCGGGCGGCTGTTGCTCCACGATTGACAGCAATATATGTTCACATACGTCGCCGCGGTGACTAGCCTGGGGGGCTGAAATGCCATAGTATGCCGCAGGCCACGGTTTGATCCCGCAGTTCGTCCCTGTTTATATTTTTGTGCCAACGCTGCAATTTCCGGCGGGCGCCCACAAAGTTCGACCCATTATCTGAGTACATATCGGCCGGTAAGCCTCTTCGGTCAATAAATCTCTGCCAAGCCTGTGGGAAAGAATCGGCAGTCATCGAATGTGCAACTTCCAGGTGAACCGCACGTGACTTCATGCACGGCATGATACATCCATATCGCTTTTCCAATCTCTTCCTGCTTTTGATCTACAAGGGCCCGAAATAGTCCAACCCGGTGTCACTGAACGGCCACCAGCCCGTAGTTACCCTGCATTCTGGTAGCCGGGCCATGTGTTGTTTGCCCGCCGTGGCATTGCTTCTCCTACTTGCACACACCGTCGGATTACGCGCTTTACAGTCTCTCGTCCTCTCAGCAACCAAAGGCACTTTCCGATGACGCTCATCACTTGACTTTCCCCGGCATGTCCCTCCACGGCGTGGACGTGTTGGATCATTAGCTCTACCACAAGTTGTCGAGCCGGCAGCAGTGTAGGGTACTTTGTGTCGAAGCTCAGGTGGGCGTTGGTCAGCCTACCATCTACTCGTAGTAGTCCATTAATGAGTTTGTGGTTTGAATGCTTCAAGTCGCCTCTTGGGGATGATATTTATTTGTTCGTTGGTCCTCCTTGTTTCGCCCTGTCGAATTCCCGAGTGCAAGCCTCCCGTTGTAACATTCTGAAAATATCGTACTCTGCAGCTCGTCGCTATCGGGACTCATCTGGCCGACCCGTATCCGGCCTGAGGGCCGTAGCCCTTTCATGACTAGTAAATTTCTCTTGAATCTGGCCGACCAAACTGACGTACGAAGTGTCTTCATCCAGGAAGAAAACCTGACCAATCGCGATAGAATGGATGTCGCTTTGGTGACGTTGGTTGCTATCACTACGCCTTTGATCTCCAGTTCTGATTCCGTAGGGGGTTTTAATTCGAACACGGGCCAGTCCCGTTTAGGCACTTGCAGGAAGTTTGGCCCTCTCGTCCACGTGTCTAGTTGCCTGGAGTTGGTCGCATCTCGGGGGCACAGATCGGCTGGATTATCGCCAGACCTGATATGCTTCCACTTGTTCATGGTCGGTTCGTCATGGATGGTCGTGAGTCAGCTAGCAACGAAAGTACTAAACCCGCTCCGGACGTTGTTAATGTAGTACAGTACTATCGTCGAGTCCGTCCAAAAACTAGCCGACAAAATGTAGAAGTCAAGAAATCTTTTCACGGCTTGAAACGCCCTGACTGCTAACACGGCTGCGCTGAGTTCCAAGCGCGGAACCGCGACCGACTTCAGTGGGACAACGCGGGATTTAGCGAACAGAATCCTCGAAGCATATTGCCCATCGCCCTTGCACCATCGTCCGTATACCACGGCTCCATAAAGAACCTCGGATGCTTCAGAAAAGGAGAGTAGTTCTCCCGTCCGCGTTGTATGGCCAGGAGTCAAACATCGTGGAATCCGTATGTCCCCTAGTTTATTTGAGGTGTTCAAAAACTCTTCCCAGTCCGGCCGGTCCTCGCGGTCCAGTGACTGGTCCCAATCAACTTTCTTACGGCATGGCCGCTGCAGCAAGATCTCTCCGGGTATTAGCCAGAGAGAGAAGAAACCGAGCGGGTCGAACAAACCAGAGACAGCGGATAGTCTGCCTCGACGGGTTACTGGCAACTCGGGAACGTTTAGCTCGAAAACAAAATAGTCCGTTTCCGCATTCCATTGTATTCCTAAAGTGCATTCGGTAGGGAGTGGTGTTACGAACGTTTGAGCAATGCGTAGCCAAATTCGCAACGGATCCCGAAATCAGAAGGCGATTATCCGTGATAATTCTACGATACTAGATTATTAAAATAAACAATGACGTAAACAATATACAAACCTCAATAATACGATCACAAAGTCTCAACAACGAGAAACCGAATAGCAGCGTGTGAGCAAACAGCACGTGCGTCACGCAGGTCCTGAACAAGGATGTGCCAAAATAGCGCTCTGGGCGCGAACAAACAACAATTGGTCCAGAAAAACAACCAGTTCGTAAAGACAAGTCAATTGTGTATGGAAATGAGTGATGTTGGGAAAAAACACTGAATCGCGAGGGAAAAAGGGGGATTTTCCACGACCGGCTGTTACACCGCCCACCAAAATCCTCCTGGATCCTTAGCAGAGTCAAAGGTTCGGTATAAAGGTACTGATTCTTCCTACCTGCCTAGGCCCTGCTGTCAGTGCGCGCGTCTAATGCTCGTCGTCGACGTTCTACTACTGGTCGCACCTAACCCATCGGCTACATAGACGTGAGGCTAGTCTACATCTTCCACAAGACCAAATGACCGATGGCGGGCGTGAATGGTCACATAGACGTTGTCCTCGTACGGAGCCGTCCGGTCCTGGATGTACGCGCTTGAGTGTGTGTGTGTGTGTGTGCGTGCGTGTGTGTGTGTGTGCCGGGGTTACAATGAAATCACAGGTATGACTACACATCAAAGGAGGACTTTCTGCAATGTCAACAAAAGACCGCGTGGCAAGAAAACGAGTAAATGTAGCATGCATGTGTGACCTGAGCTCCACTACTTCCACATGTGCAAGGGGCATTCGGTAGCGTCAACAAAAGGCGAACAAAGAACACTGTCACATGTATGATGGGTTTACGGGATGTAGAGTGCGTCGTGCATGTGTGTATGTATCGGGATGTATAATGGAATCGCACTCATCACCACATATCGGAAAGAACCTTCTGTAAAGTCAACGAAGGGACCGCGAGCACCTTAACGTGTTTGACGGAGATTGTGTGGTGTATATGGTGTTTCTTTATCCACCTCGATTACTGGTGTGAAAAAGGTTTACTAGGCCACAGGGTTATCAGCTCCTCCGTCTTCGCTCTCGAGTAGGTTAATACTGCGTATGTCACGAATGAGCACTCCGTTAGCTGTCTTCACCTTCACCGTTCTTATCATTTCGTCGGTGCTTTTGATGGTTTCCGTAACTACTCCCAAAGACCAAGCGCTGAAATGTGCGCGTTCGTCGGCGATCATAACCACGTCCCCAACTTTGAATGGTCTTGTTTTGGCCATCCACTTCTGTCGAGTCTGCAAAGCCGGTAGGTACTCCCGTAGCCATCGCCTCCAGAAGACCTTGGCCAGATAATTCGCTTGCTTCCACCCGTGGAGGTAGCTCCCACGAAGGTTTACCGGCCCTTGGAAACCCTCGTTCGACCTTAGCGTCAATAAGTCGTTTGGGGTGAGCGCCAGGTGGGTGGGGTCGCCGTTCAATACTGGAACCAGGGGGCGGTTGTTCAGGATTCGCTCCACCTCAGTCATGACGGTGTTCAGCGTCTCGTCGTCGGGCGGCTGCTGCTCCATGATTGACAGCAATATCCGTCTGGCGGACCGGATCATGCGTTCCCATATGCCGCCTCGGTGACTGGCCTGTGGGGGGTTGAAATGCCATCGTATGCCGTAGGCCACGGTTCGATTCTGCAGTTCGTCCCTGTTTATGTTCTTGTGCCAACGCTGCAATTCCCGTTGAGCGCCCACAAAGTTCGATCCATTATCTGAGTATATATCGGCCGGTACGCCTCTTCGGTTGATAAATCTTTGCAAGGCCCGTAGAAACGAATCGGTCGTCATCGAATGTGCGACTTCTAGGTGTACCGCACGTGATTTCATGCACGTCATGATACATCCGTATCGCTTTTCTAATCTTTTCCCGCACTTGACCCACAAGGGCCCGAAATAGTCCAACCCGGTGTCACTGAACGGCCACCAGCCCGTAGTTACCCTGCATTCTGGTAGCGGGGCCATGAGTTGTTTGCCTGCTGTGGCATTGCGTCTCCTGCATTGCACACACCGTCGGATCACGCGTTTTACAGTCTCTCGTCCTCTCAACAACCAAAGACGCTTTCGGATGACGCTCGTCACGTGACTTTCCCCGGCATGTCCCTCAATGGCGTGGACGTGTTGAATCATTAGCTCTACTACGGGTTGTCTCGCTGGCAGCAGTATAGGATACTTTGTGTCGAAGTTCAGGTGGGCGTTGGTCAGCCTACCATCCACCCGCAGCAGTCCGTTGATGATTTTGGGGTTTAAACGCTTCAGCTCGCCTCTTGGGGATGGCATGTCTTCATTGGTCAGCCCCACTTCTTCCGCCCTCTTGAGTTCTTGGGCGAAAGCCTCGCGTTGTATCATTCTGAAAATATCGTACTCTGCCGCTTGTAGCTCATCGGGACCTATCGGGCCGACCGGTATCCGACCTGAGGGCCGTAGCCCTTTCATGACTAGTAAACTTATCTTGAACCTGGTTAACCAAACTAGCGAACGAAGCGTCTTCATCCAGGAAGAAAACCTGACCAGTCGCGATAAAATGGGCGACGCTTCGACGACGTTGGTTGCTATCACTACGCCTTTGATCTCCAGTTCCAATTCCGTAGGGGGTTTTAATTCGAACACGGGCCAGTCCTGTTTGGGCAATTGCAGGAAGTTCGGCCCTCTCGTCCACGTGTCCAGTTGCCTGAAGTTGTTCGCACCTCGGGAGCACAGGTCGGCCGGATTATCGCCAGACCTGACATGACTCCACTGGTGCGTGGCCGATTCATCGTGGATAATCGTGAGCCGGTTAGCAACGAAAGTACTAAACCGGCTCCGTACGTTGTTAATGTAGTAAAGTACTATCGTTGAATCCGTCCAGAAGCTCACCGACCAAATGTAGAGATCGAAACATCTCTTCACAGCTTGCACCACCCTGACTGCCAACACGGCTGCGCTGAGTTCAAGGCGTGGGATTGAGACCGACTTCAGTGGAGCAACGCGGGCTTTGGCGAACAGGATCCTCGTGGTATATTGTCCATCTCCTGCGCACCATCGTCCGTAAACCACAGCTCCATAACCGACTTCGGATGCATCGGAAAAGGCATGTAGTTCTCCAGTCCGTGTCGTATGGCCAGGGGTCAAACATCGTGGTATTCTTATGTCCCCTAATTTCTTCAAGGTGTTCAAAAATTCCTCCCAGTCCAGCCGGTCCCCTCGGTCCAGTGACTGGTCCCAATCAACTTTCTTACGGCACAGCCGCTGCAGCAAGATCTTTCCGGGTAGCAGCCATGGTGAGACGAAACCGAGCGGGTCGAACAAACTTGAGACGGCAGATAGTATGCCACGACGGGTTATTGGCAGCTCGGGAACGTTCAGTTCGAAAACAAAATCGTCCGTTTCCGCGTCCCATTGTATTCCTAAAGTGCGCTCGATAGGAAGTGGAGAGCCGTCCAAATCTCTTACCCTTTAGACCTTTTCGTGATACGGGATGACCTTCAGCACTTCCGAAGCGTTCGACATCCATTTATTTAGATGGAAGCCACCCTCTTCCAGCAATCTCGTCAGACCCCTGAACTGCTCTAGAGCTGATTCCACATCATCGAATGACCCAAGGTAGTCGTCGACGTAGAAGTTCCTGCTGACGCTTTCTACCACCGTCCGATGTACCAGATCGCCATGTTTGTTCGCTGATTCTCGGAGGGCGTAGTTGGCACAAAATGGTGACGATATGGCTCCGAAGGGGTGGACGGTCATTCTATAATTCACCACTGCATTGTCCCGGTCGCTCCCTTCCCACCACAGGAAACGCAAAGCATCTCGTTCTCCTACCGGAATCTTCACCTGATGGAACATTTCCCTAATGTCAGCAGACAAAGCCACTTTACCCACTCTGAAACGGCACAGAACATCGATCAGTGGTGTGGTCCAGTCAGGCCCCTGTAGTAGGCGATCGTTTAACGACTTGCCCTGGAACTTGGCCGCACAGTCGAAAACCACGCGCAGTTTATTGGGTTTCTTGGGGTTGATAACCGGATGGTGAGGCAGATACCAGATACCCCTTTTGCTGTCGGTGTTAACAGGCACCTTTTCAACGTAACCGAGGGCCTCGTTTCGCTTCATCAAATCCGCGTATCGTTCCCACAGATTCTGGTCTCGAATGAAGCGTTCTTTTAGTCGTAGTAATCGTTGGAGAACATAATTTCTGTTGTCAGTCCACGGGTCGACCGGTGTGCGCCATGGGAGGGGAACCTCGAACTGTTTTTTGAGGCCTCTAGAGCCTTGCCGCACCGTTTGTAGAGCGAAGTGATCCTCTTGAGACAACGTCGGTCTTTCGTCCCCAATGTCATGAAACTCCTTTTCATAAAGCCGTTGCAGATGATACTCTATGCGGTCCGTTTCGGCGGATAAGTAATTCACGGAACCGCGTACCTCTACTGGACCGTATAACATCCATCCCAGAGCCGTGCGTACGGCATAAGGTGCCTGGCGGTCGCCCACTCTTTGGTCAAGCACCCAATGCGCCTCTGGCACGTCGCATCCGATGAGGAGATCCACCTCATCATCTTCCCAGTCTACAACGGTTACATCCTGCAGGTGGGGCCATCGAGTCAAGATTGCGTTCACCGACCTTGGTGCTCGCATGGGGAGATCCGCTAACGTGAATGCCTCCGTTGGTTCAATTTCCTCGTTAGTGTCTAGAGAGATGAGTTGCAGCCTTAATCTACCGGCAGTCATTACCTGTGTTCCGCCCACCGTGCTCACTGCTAACGACGTCGCACATTTAGCCAGTTGGTGTTTGTCGGCAAACCGCTCTTTCACTAAAGTGGTGTCGGATCCACTATCAACGAAAGCCAACGCCTTGGCTATCCCAGTCGGAGTCACTACTCCCACGGCCACTACGCCTAAACGTACCGGTTTACTGGCAGATTGTGAAGTTGAGCAAATCACGCTGGGCCTGGCACTCGCCTCGGATATGGTTATTCTCGCCTGATGCAGCAGCCGATGGTGTCAGCCCGTGCAGCCCTCGTAACCACATCGATTCCTTGTTCTACAGGCTGCTGCCCGGTGCGTGGTGTTGAGACAGATGAAACATGCTCCTGCCATCCTTGCCATTCCCCACCGTTCGTCTATTGTGGCATTGCCGAACTTGGGGCATTCTGGTAGGCCATGGCTAGTACCACAGGATCTGCAATTTGGTTTCGCCGTAGCATCTCGTGAAATGACGTGTGTGTTGGTCCAAGGCTGGTACTTTGGATGTTCCCGTACAGGGGTTTGGACTTGGCTAGTACCGGGCTTGTTTGCTCGGTTGCTGTCCCGGATGAGTCGGCCGAATCTGCTGTCAGCTATCTTCGTTTGCCTGTCTAAGTATTCAGTCAGGTCTTCGAAGTTGGCTTCTCTGTCGCCTCGGCTTATCCGTTCAGCTTCTTCCGCCCACCGACCCTGTAGTTCGGGAGAGAGGTGACGGACTATGCCTTCCAAAGTGTGCATGGCGTCTAGGTCAGCTCTGTAACCTAAATGGTCGAGGGCTATTGAGCAGTTCTGCATCTTGATCACCAGGTCGGCCATGGTGTAGACGTCGCCCTTGGTTTTCTTTGCCTCTGCCATCACGCCCTCTATTAGGTTACGGGCTACTTTGAAAGGTTGGCCAAACAAGTCCCTCAGAATCTTTCTTGCCCTTGTGTAGCCTTGTTCTGGATCGAGCATGGTGCATCCGTCGATAGCTTCTCGCGCTCGGCCTCGGCAGTAGTGAGTAAGGTAAAGAAGCCTTTGCCCAGGGTCGTTTACCTTGTTTTCAACGAACGTCTCAAACTGTTTGACAAACTTGCAATATTGCTCAGCTCGCCCGTCGAAAACCGTTAACTCCACTCTAGGCGGATCGATCGATGGTGGTTTGTAGTCGGCGACCTGCGTGGGGTTCCCTACCTTATTGCACTCTAACCTATCGGAAGTGTCGAAGTCACTGGTCCTATACTCTCGCTGTTTCTGTGTACACTTCTCTGCTTCATGCGCCTGTAGTCTAGCCGAAAGTAACTGTTGCTCTAGTTCTATTATTCTCAGCTTATATAAATCAACGTCCTTACGATCAATATTGCTTTCAATAACACATGAGCTAGCACTGACAGGACTAGGCGATCTAGCATTAGCTAAAGAATCATAAGTACCCAAAACCTCCCCAGAGACTTGCCGTATTACTTCCTGTCCGGGTTCGACTGCCTTTGATCCTTTCCTTGGCATTTTGCGTGAATTTTCCTCGTTCCAAATAGATCTATTGAGTATTGTTACGAACGTTTGAGCAATGCGTAGCCAAATTCGCAACGGATCCCGAAATCAGAAGGCGATTATCCGTGATAATTCTACGATACTAGATTATTAAAATAAACAATGACGTAAACAATATACAAACCTCAATAATACGATCACAAAGTCTCAACAACGAGAAACCGAATAGCAGCGTGTGAGCAAACAGCACGTGCGTCACGCAGGTCCTGAACAAGGATGTGCCAAAATAGCGCTCTGGGCGCGAACAAACAACAATTGGTCCAGAAAAACAACCAGTTCGTAAAGACAAGTCAATAGTGTATGGAAATGAGTGATGTTGGGAAAAAACACTGAATCGCGAGGGAAAAAGGGGGATTTTCCACGACCGGCTGTTACAAGTGGAGAGCCGTCCAGATCTCTAACTCTTCCGGCCCTCTTGTGGTACGAAATGACCTCGGGCACTTCTGGAGCGTTCGACATCCTTTAGCAATCTTGTCAGGCCCCTGAACTGCGCTAGAGCTGATTCTATATCATCGAATGACCCAAGGTAGTCGTCGACGTAGAAATTTTTGCTGACGCTATCTTCCACCGACCGATGAACCAGATCTCCATGTTTGTTCGCCGCTTCCCGAAGGGCTTAGTTCGCACAGAACGGTGATGAAATGGCTCCGAAGGGGTGGAAGGTCATCCTAAAATTTATCACTGCATTGTCCTGGTCGTTCTCTTCCCACAACAGGAAACGCAACGCACCTCGTTCTTCTACCGGTATTTCCACCTGATGAAACTTTTCTCTAATGTCGGCGGACAAGGCCACTCTACCCACTCTGAAAAGGCACAAAACTCTGATTAGCGGCGTGGTCCAGTCAGGTCCTTGTAGTAGGCCATCGTTTAGCGACTTTCCCTGGAACTTGGCCGCACAGTCGAACACCGCCCGCAGATTTTGGTTTTCTTGCGGTTGATAACCGGGTGGTGAGGTAGATACCAAATACCCCATCGGCCGTCGGTGTTATCAGTCACCCTTTCAGCCTAGTCAAGGGCTTCTTTTCGCTTCAATAGCTCTGAACATCGTTCCCATAGATCCTGGTCTCGGAAGAAGCATTCTTTCAGTTGTAGTAGCTCTTGCAGAGAGTAGTTTCTGTTATCGAACCATGGATCAGCTGGCGTACGACATGGGAGGGAACCTCGACTTGTTTTCGAAGGCCCCTAGTTCCTAGCCGCAAATTTTGCAGAGCGAAGTGGTTCTCTCGAGACGATGATAGCCTTTCGCCTCCGATGCCGTGAAGCTCCTTTTAATACAGCCGCTGCAGGCAATACTCTATGCGGTAAGTTTCGGCGGATAAATAATTCACGGAACCAAGTCCCCCTACTGAACCATACAATGTCCATCCCAGAGATGAGCGTACGGCGTAAGGTGCTTGGAGGTTGCCCACTCTCTGGTCAAGTACCCAATTTTCCCCCGGGCACTTCGCAGCTGATGAGGAGGTTTACTTCGTCGTCTTCCTAGTCTACAATGGTTACTTCCTGCAGGTGGGGCCACCTAGGTAAAATTGCGTTGACCGGCCTTGGTGCTCACATGGGGAGATCAGCTAATGTGAATGCTTCCGTCGGTTCGATTTGCTCATTGATGTCTGAGGAGAAGAGGTGCAATTTCAACCGGCCGGCAGTCAATACTATTGCCCAGCCCACCGTGCTTACTGCTAACGACGTCGCACTTTTAGCGAGCCGGTGTTTGTCGGCAAACCGCTCTTTCGCTAAGGTAGTGTCAGATCCACTGTCAACGAAAGCCAACGCTTTGACCACCCCAGTTGGGGTCACTACTCCCACCTCCACTTCGCCTAAAAGTACTGGTTTACTGGCAGATCGTGACGTTGAACAAATAACGCTGGGTTTGGTACTCGTCTCGGGTAAGGTTACTCTCGCCTGATGTAGCAGCCGATGGTGTCTGCCCGAGGAGCCCTCGTAACCACATCGGTTCCTTGTCCTACAGGCTGCCGCCCGGTGCGTGGTGTTGAGACAAATAAAGCACGCACCTGCAATCCTCGTTATTCCCCATCGTCCGTCTATTGCGGCATTGACGAACTTGGGGCATTCTGGTAGGCCATGGCTAGTACCACAGGATCTGCAATTTGGTTGTGCTATGACATCGAGTGAAATGGCATGTGCATTGGTCCAATGCTGATATTTCGACTGTTACCGAGCAGTGGTTTGAGCCTGGCTAGTACTACACTTGTTTGCTCGGTTAATGCCCCGAAATGAGTCGGCCAAACCTACTGTCGGCTATCTTGGTTTGCCTGTCCAAGTATTCGGTCAGGTCTTTGAAGTTAGCCTCCCGGGCGCCTCGGGTTATACGTTCCGCTTCTTCCGCCCAAGGACCCTGTAGTTCGGGAGAGAGTTGACGGACTATGCTTCCAAGGTGTGCATTGCATCTAGGTCAACCCTGCAAACTAAATGGTCGAGGGCTATTGAACAGTTCTGCATCTTGATCACCAGGTCGGCCATCGTGTAGGCAGCGCCCTTCGTTCCCTTTGCCTCAACCATCACGCCTTCTGTTAGGTTACGGGCTACTTTGAAAGGTTCGCCTAACAGGTACCTTAGAATCTTCCTTTCTCGGGTGTAGCCTTTTTCTGGGTCGAACATGGTACTCCCATCGATGGCTTCCCTTGCTCGGCCTCTACAGTAGTGAGTCAGATAGAGAAGCCTTTGCTCGGGTTGGTTATCTTATTTTCGACGAGCGCTTCGAACTGCTTGAAGAATTTACAGCAGTGTTCGGATCGCCTGTCGAAAACCGTCAGTTCTACTCTTGGCAAATGGATCGTCGGTGTGTTATAGTCGGCGACCGGCATGGGGTTCCTTATTTTATTGTGCCCTGATTTATCGAGAGTGTCGTAGTCGTTGGTCTCATGATCACGCTCCCTCTGCCAACACTTCTGTTCTGCTTCCTAGGCCTGTCGTCTAGCCCATAATAGTTGTTGTTCTAGGTCTAATATCCTCAGTCTATATAGATCGACATCCTTACAATCCATATTGCCCTCAGTAACACATGACCTAGCACTGACAGGACTAGGCGAGCTAACAATAACTAAAGAATCAAAGGGACCCAAAACCTCCCCAGTGACTTGCCGTATTACTTCCTGTCCAGATTCCAATGTCTTCCATCCTCTGCTTGGCATTTTGTGTGTTTTCTCGTTCCAAATTGATCTATTGTAACACACGTTTCAGCAATGCGTGGCCAAATTCACAACGGATCCCGAAATCAAAAGGCCATTATCCGTGATATTCTACGATACTAGATTACTGCAAAGGTTTTAGGGGGATTTTCCCATACCGGTCGTTACAAGGGGTACTACGAGATCCACATGCATATGATGGAAGCAAGAGTCCGGCTCAAGGAACGTGCCCAACGTGGATTTGGTGTGACGATGTATTTTAACGCGTTGTCATTGAAGGCAAGCGCGGGTCAAAAGACGTACGTCACGTTTGACGCTAGGCCAGATGAATCGTTCGGTGACTAGTTTCACTGAGGCGGTTACACCAGGGTGCGATAAGTCGTGGAGGCTGATAAAAACTTGTCGGCGAAGACTGGTAGGAACTAGTGGTTGGGATCGACCCTGTGACGCATCGCAGGTAATAGTTACGCCCGCAGTTGGAAGGGCCACTGGCACTGGGTCCAGGGAGCTGCTGTCTTCGAGTTGCTTCACTTCCGGGTCTGTAGTTTCGGCTGCGGCGATTGCTTCTATGTCTATGCCCATGGGTAGTGGGTCGTCGATATTGTGGACGCGTGGGAGGGCGTCTGCTACTGGATTGTATGCCCCAGAGACGTGTCGAATGTCCGTAGTAAACCGCGAAACATAGTCTAAGTGGCGAATATCGCTCAGAAACTGACTGGAGGGCGCATGCTAGTGGTTAATAATCTGTGATCACTGATCTTTTGGCTCTCGAGTGTGTGCCGGAAGTGTCGGGTACCCAAATAGATTGTCAGTAGTTCTTTGCTGAACGTACTATATCGGGATTCCGCAGGCTGGAGACGCTTGGAGAAGAGAGCTATTGGTCGCCATGAATTGTTGAGGAATTGCTGCAACACTGCTTCAGCAACCGTGTCCGAAGCATCTGTTACTTATGCCAGGGGAGCAGAAGGATCGGGATGTGAAAGAAGCGTTATGTTGGCGATAGCTTCCTTGATCAGAGTAAAAGCAGCTTGCGCCATGTCGTAGAAGGTCTGTTAGAGGCTGCATTGTTTCGGCTCAGTGTGGGATAAAGCGGCGATAAAAGTGAACCAAGCCAGAAAACCGGCGCAATTACCAGTAAGAGTGAGGCTCAGGATAGTCGCGAATGGCCGCCACCTTGTCAGGCGGGGGCTGTATGCCCGAGGCCGAGATTTTGTGACCCAGGGATGTGATGATTGTCCTGCCTATTTCACACGTGGTAGGGTTAATGGTTACACCGTGTCGGCTAAGGCGCTCAAAAAGAGCGCGCAGGTGTGTCATATACTGTTGTTCCGAAGAACTTGCCACAAAAATACCGTCTAAGTACACGTAGACATTCTTCAAACCGGGTGTTGCTTCATGTATAAACCTTTGAAAGGTTTGGGCTGCATTGCTGGGCCCAAAAAGCATGCACAAAAACTCGAATAGTCCGAATTGAGTTGTGACAGCGGTTTTAGGGATGTCAGCCTCTGCTACCGGGATTTGGTGGTAGGTTCTAACGAGGCCGACTCGGCTGAAAACAGAACAACCAGACAGGGTAGAAGTAAGACCTGCAATATGTGGGATGGGGTACCTGTCTGGGATAGTGGCCTAGTTGAGGGCCCCATAGTCACCGCAGGGGCGCCAGTCGCCATTAGGTGCAGGAACCATGTGAAGGGGCGAGGCCCAGGGGCTATTGGACGGGCGTATTATGCCTAATTCTAGCATGTGTTCGAACTCGGCCTGTGCTACTCGGAGCTTGTCTAGTGTCAAGCGACGTAGTCGGCTAAGTGCTGAGGGTCCCTTAGTGACAATATGGTGGGTAAGATTGGTGGTCACCGAGGGAAGGGGTCCAGATTGTCCTAGCATTGACGGGTAAGCTGGGAGGACATCTGCGTATGGGTGTTCGGCCTGCTGTCCGATGTGTAGGGGCGCGATGTGATCTACGGAGGAATACGAACCGGCTACGGAAAGAGAGGTCTGCCTGTCGAAAACTCTCCGGCTTCGTGCATCGATCAGGAGGTCAAGATGGTCAAGGAGATCGATACCTAGTATGGGATAAGGGACATCTGCCATTATGCGACATAGTCCTGAGTTGAGCGTGAGTGACTTACGGCCGTAAGCAGCAGTAGGAGTGCCATTGGCAGCACGGAGTCTTTCGACTGGTGGGATCGTTGCATCACCCCCTCCCTTGGAATGACATTAACTGCTGCACCAGTGCCAATTAGAATTAGGTTATTGGAAACTAAGTCTCAAACATGCAACAAGTGACTGCTATTATGGCTGCCGACCGCGTTAGTCGTCGGAACGCGTCGGGATATTAGTTTCCCTGTGTTGGCACCTGGGAAGGTGCAACCGGCTTCACAGCGAAGGGCCTTTTCCCCGAATCGTTTGTGATGTCGACAGTACTTTGATCGAGATGGACTAACGGGATTTCCAGGGGAAGGGCTTCTGAGACGTTCATATCGGTCAGAGTTGTGATAGGTTTTATGGTTTCTACAGTGAGAACAATCAGGAGGGGAAAGACGTCTGAAAGCCCGCTCAAAAGCAGCTATCGGAGTGTCCTCGGAGTGTGTTCCTACAGTGGGAGCTGTGGTCTGGGGGCTGCTCGAGTTTGTTACTGCGGTAATTTGTGGATGGTACCGTTCCATAATACCGTCCGCTAGTTTTGCCGCTTCTGTGAGCTTGAGGTGACTAGAAACCTCGAGCAGTGCTTGAATATTGGCTGGTAGTCGCTGTACCCACAACTCTTTAAGGACGTTTTCCTCTAAAAGATTCCCTGCCAGCTGCTGCCTCTCTCTCAGTATTGCAGAGGGCTTATTGCTACCTGAATCTGTCCCTTCGACCAGCCGTTTCAGTCTGGGCGATTCTGACGGCAAAAAACTAGAGATTACCGCTTCTTTCACTGCAGAGTAAGAACTGTTACTAAGTATTACGTCGCGTATCTGAGTAGCAACGTCACGGGGAAGGCGACCGATAGTCCACAGGTAACAGGTTCGCTCGCTTGTGATTCTTTGCGATTCAAACTCTGCAGCTAACATTTGAAACCAGAGTTGAGGGTTATCAATAAAAAACTGAGGGACGGCTAGGGAGACTGTCGAAATGGACGGTTCCGGATCAGGTTTGCGGTCGTTGCTAGCCGTAAGTGCAATGGTATACCAAATGTTAAACGATATATAAAGACCAATTTGGCAACCGTAAAACACTTATAATATCGATATGAGAAAAATATATTATGAATATGGTAGCGGAAATCGGGAATTTACCGTTTATATGTCGGAAAAAATGTATATGTGATTGAGGGACTTACGAGTGCCCTTGGAAGATTGAATTTGTTGTTCGGGCTCACCAGTTTAGGATTCTCCTCAGTTAAGTCAGGACCTGCTCCCGTATAGAGTCTATAGCCCCTGGTCCTCGGTTTGTGACACGATAGTGAATATACTCGGCAGCGCGCAAAGCAGAACTAAAAAGGCTGGAGTGGGACAACGTGTGTATTGGAGGAGCGCAACGGCGTGCAGACGACGTACACAGGCGGAGCGAGTGGCGCCACCAGAAATGGTAACTGTTCAAATAAACAAATTTGTCAGTCTTTGTCATTGTGTGTTGTATCGGTGGCACTACAACGGTAGAGAGGACACTCAGGAGACTCTTAAGTGATGCTCAGTGGGACACTCGTGCTGATTTTGTGGTGGTGGTCTTTTTATGCCCTGTGTAAAGATATGTGAGCTGGCAAATTGTTTTACTGGTTCGAGTAGGTGAGTCGTCTGGCTGGCTGGTTGAGCGCCGAGTTGTGTATCTGACTCTGGATCCTGGTCTGAACTTTCAACCCAGATGAAAGCTGTCTACCCGATAAATGATGGAAGCGTTAAGCATTCTGAGGACTCCAAATCAACGAGGAAAAGATATTCTCGAGAGGCGGTTCTCTCACTCAAGGAAATATCTGCCAACATGAAATTTGTGAGTTGGTGCTTTTCCTATTGTCCTAATAACATTTGCTACCTGAGGGCGTGGTTTAGGATGACATTTAGAAAAGCTAAATAACAAAGTCAACTAAAATTATTCCGTTCTAGCTTCGTGCTTGATATGGCAATTGTACTAAGAATTCATCCCAGCAAAGACGCATTTGCCCAGTTCTCCCATTCGATGTTGGTGTTTGCTGCCTGTTTGATATTGCACCACCAAGTATGCATTCCTTTTGTATCTCGTCCTAAGACAACCATTCTTCGTTTCCGTTGGGTGTTTCACCAAGATGTTCATGCGAATTGGTTACTGTGAACATGAACCGTGACTAACGTAGTAAGTTGTTCGCAGATAAACTATCATTTTTAGCACACGACTTCACACACCCACCAGATTCCTTCATTAATCTTAACATGAAGATACGAGAACGATTGACAGCTATATCCTCTGTTACATCGATAGCGACCTCATTTCCGTAACAATACCACACAATGTCCCAATGTGTTTGCACTACTTGGTTTGTATAGTCGATACAAACAGACTGATCACCGGTTGACACCAACTCTTGGAAAATGTTTACCTATCGCTCAAGGGTAATTACCAAATGAAGGAGTTTTCTCAATTTCAGTAGCAATGTTGGGCCCTCGCCTTTAAAAATGGAGGAAATCCATCCGGTCCGGTGGGCTTGTCGTTCAAGATAGCTTATCTCACAGAGAACCTCCTCCTTTGTCAGAGGATTTTTATCTATAACTGAAGCTGTACCCCTCGTGCTACTTATCAAACCTGTCATGGATAAAAGCCAACTAAACCGGTTCTCGAAATGCTGCACCCAACGAACTAGACGAAGCTCCTGCGTTTGAATCGGTAGTCCATTCGTCTGTTTGGTCAGTTCACTAATGCTTGGCTTTCGTGGACCGATATTTCTGACCAGACGAAAAATATTGTGACTGTAGCCTGCCAATCGCCGCTTTTTCAAATATTAATCCTCTGCCATTACTACAGGGCACACTCCCTCAGCTTCTGCGATCACGTTCGTCGAGGAAGTCAACGAGAAAAGACCGTGGAGTGCCAACCGCGTGTATTCCCACAGGGCCTGAGTACAGAGACTGCACGCTGGCGTGTTCCGAGGAAGTGTGTTGGAAGCAGCGCTTGTAGTTGCCGCGTGCGCGAAACGTACAATTAAACAAGTGATAGGGTGTAATCTGCGGATCACTAGAGTCTGGCAAGCGAACGAGTATGTCATCTGTGATAACGCCAGTGGAGTAAATAAACGGCGCCGTTCTTTGTGACTTTGAGACCGTTCGTGGGTTCGGACCACAGTTCCAAAGTCCTCGAATCCAATGGTATTGCCTGTGGATGACATCCGGTCACCTGACGGGCAGAACAAACGTGACACCGAAAGAAACGTGTAAGAGTACTCTAAAATGAATGAATTATTTTGACAACTGAAAACAAACAACTGATTAAAACCATTTTATTTGGGTTAAAAATGAATTGACAACATAGGTCCCCCAAGGAGGAAAATAGAAAAAACAAAACAAAAGGGAGGACAAAAAGCTACATGTGGTAGAATGTGGAGGTTGGTACTCGAAGCGAAACACTGGGGAAAGTCGCAGTAGCTAGCCACCCAACCCGAAAATTCTCGTAGGTGCAACGCGGGAGGTAGAATTGTCCGGTGCTTACGGCGAAGGTGCCAGTGGAGTTTTCTCTCCGCTCACCCCAGTGAATGACCTAGTACAGGTTCGGCTTAATAAAGGGGTATTGTGCTCGGTCTTTTCGGAAATGCGTGTATCCTGCGCATGGGTTTCTAGTGCGGGCGCAGTGGATGGTGGATGCGAAAACTTATCGGAGGGCAGTCGGTATCCTAATCACTATACCATCAATCAAGTTTGGTGGTACACATCGTTCCGTTGTCCTGTAAGTCGCTACCACACATGCTCCGTGGGTGCCTTATGTGGTTGTCCATTCCAAGTTTCGTGGTCATGAATATCGCATTTTTCGGATTACGCGATGGGCGTTCCTCTTTCTCTGTACTCATTCATAAGCACGAGTTATAAAGGCAGAAAAGCTTAAGGCATCAGCATTAAGATTTTCGTTCGGACTATTGTTTCGTTTTTTGTATAGTGCTATCACCCGTTAGTCTTTGCCCGCCTCGAAACGGTTTCCAAGTGGATCCAGCGGCCCTTCGACCACAACTTTTCCTAGGATTTAACGAATACATTTTGACTGTGCTCCATATGAGGCAATTTCCTACTATTTCTCAGCGATGCTCTTCTGTCGGAACAAGTTTACAACCACACTGTCTCACAACTTTCATCAGTAATGCAAAGAATACAAAGATGCAGGCTTGACCGTTTGGTAGCACAGTCGTCAGTAGGATGTATCGCGGGCAGATTTCATCCCCGTTTGATTTACCAGCTCAAGGGTTTGAACAGCATCTTCAAAGGCAGTAAATTTTGTATGCAAGTATTTCAGCCAGTATCGGTGTTGTCGCTCGAGATATTAATAAGCCGACTTTTCGGTTGTCGCGGGTAATCTTTCTCAAGCAAGGGTTAAATTGTAAACTGGTAACTGAAATGTAGGTTACTTGCTGCCTTTATCGATACCACTGTTAATGACTTGAACATTTGTACATTACGCATAGCACTCCGTTTTTTCGAGTTACTCCAAACCTCACTAGGTTCCAAAATGTTCAGAAAAATTTACTACATGCTTGGGCATAAGTTCAGTAAAAAGGGTGTACTCCGTCGCCACCAAGGCCTACTGCGCTGATGGGGATAATATCCGCCACCAGACCCCGAGACTTGGGGTAGATAACTACATAAGGTTCCAAT
Organism: Fasciola hepatica; assembly: GCA_948099385.1. Taxonomy (NCBI): domain Eukaryota; kingdom Metazoa; phylum Platyhelminthes; class Trematoda; order Plagiorchiida; family Fasciolidae; genus Fasciola; species Fasciola hepatica. Next base: position 21,413,029 of record CANUEZ040000024.1, on the reverse strand, counting down.
AGGTCAGGTGTAGCAACGAGCCAGACGACGATGGAGATTACTGTCACCACTGGTGACGGTCGAGTGGTGTGGAGCGTTTGCTTACCATGCCTGAGGTCATACCCTCGAATACTCGTCATCACCGGTAACTTTGGTGGTAGACAGTCCTCCTCCTCATCGTCGTACAGCGTTAAACAGCAGGGCAAGCCCCATTGACCACTGCATTTCTCATCATGTTGCACGTAGAATTAGAAAGCATGAATATACAGGATGGGCAGGGAGTGGACCTACACGGGAGGGAAAAACAAAGAACGCCTTAGTAGCTAACACACCGAATACACAGTCTGACCGTACAAACACATTAATCATTCTTATTCGACAGAAAGTGACAACACGATTGCCACTGTTCACGGTTCGCTGCCATATCCTTCAGTGTCTCCAGCCAACTGGTTGACGGATCTTTTGGACCCCAACCACGAAGACGTAAGGCACCCACTTTTCCTAATTTTCCTGTACATTTTCACATTCCTCATTGCCAAGTTATCTGCTAACCGCCACGTGGTTTCTTCCACTCCCTAGGAGTTCCAGTTTCAGTTTATTCAACTATTAACCTCGTACTTTTGTGATCTGGTTTCGGTTGCTACCTTCCGGCATCGTCCAGTAAAGGACAAAAGAAGCATAGTGATACAGATCCAGAAAGCCGAAATACCAAGGGGAAATCAAGACGACAAGGACAGAGTCCGAATGCGACTACGCCACTGACCGCGGCACCAAGCCATATCACTTAATGTCTCCAACCATTTAGTAGGCGGATCACGTGGACCCCAACCTGGAAGTCTAACACGTCTTAATTGGCCAAGTCCACTGGCCAAGGCTTTCCTACCTTTTTGCCATGTCATCGACTGACCACCTCGACCTACCTTCCACTCACCACCTGCTTCAGAGAACAGTGTACGCTGAGGAAGTCTATCGGTGGGCATGCGTAACACATCTCAACCACCTTAACCTGGTTAGATTCAGTACTTGATCCAGACTGACCTCTGGTTCCCAACACCTTACGCCAAACCTCAGCAATACTGATACGGTGTTCCCACCATACTCGCGCAATGCTACGGAGAGATTGGTGCTCGAACACCGACAGTCTTCGCTTATCTTCTACCCTCAACGGCCATGTTTCTGAACAGTATATAAGAACGGACCTAACCACCGAAGTGCACACTCTACCCTCAAGAGACAATCGGATGTCACGCCGACGCCACAGATGACTGAGGTTGTCAAAAGCCAAATGCACCCTCTATACGTGACGACACTTCATCCGATATCTGTCCACCTGATGAGATGTAACTGCCCAGATAAAAGTTATCCACTTTTACTAGGGCTTCCCTTGCTAAGAAGAGGTTTGGTGTAGAGCTAACCCAGTCTTGCAACAGTTTTACACGTTTAAGGCGAAAGAGGATTACCCTGGCAAACACCACTTTCCTTGGTGAACTCAGGGAAAAGATCGCCGTAAGCACGAACTCGGCTTCGACTGTTCGCATACAAGCATTTGAAAAGAGATAAACTTCTCTGGCGCACCCTTCAATGAGAGAAACCGCCAGAGAACTGTGCGGTCGACTGAGTCGAACGCCGCTTTCAGATCAAGAAAGATACAGATTGTGGGCCTACGAAAGATGTGTCTATGCTCTAAGGTTTGCCGAAGAGTGAAGATGTGGTCCATACAACCACGACCGGGTCTGAAACTGGCTTGATTCTCATGCGTACACTTTTCGCGGACACTGGACAATCGGTGGAAAATAGGACCGGCGAGCAGTTTAGACGCGATACTTACCAAGCTGATTCCTCTGTGGTTTTCACAGGAGGACCTACCACCTTTCTTGTCAATCGGCAAATCACCGATTCACACCATTCCCTAGGAATCTGCTCACTATCCCAAATAACACGGAGTTTTGTTAACTCCGAAACCAAAGCTTCGCCTCCATTCTTGAGAAAAGATGGAGACAACCCATCTGGTCCAGCGGCTTTATACCTTTTCACGTAACCGATCTCTCGTATGATCTCCATCTCTGATGGAGGACTGATATCTACGTCCATTGTTTCGCTGGCAGGTATATTTGGAAGGTCCACCGTTGAAGTGGGCCAACTGAATTGTTTCCTTAAGTGCTCCGCCCAGCGTTCCAGACGACATCCCTCAGAATGAATCAATGGGCCGTCGGATTCCCTAATTAACTCACTTACACTAGGCTTCCGTGGACCGGTACCTCTAATCAAATGGAAAAGGTTGCGAGCATTGCCAATGGACGCAGCCTTTTCCATTTCCTTACATTTCGCAACCCACCACTGCTCACGGTCATTCCTCAGGCTCCTAGTCAGTTGGCGTCTCAGGGATTTACGCACTTCATTGAACGTGGCATCCGAAGGGACGGATCTGCGAGCATTTAACAGAGCAACTGATGTCAAAGATAACCATTGTTTGTGAGACCGACTTGAACCAGAGCCCTGTGGCATTCGAGGCGGCATACAAAGCTTCCTTGATCCGTTGCCAGCGTTCATTTAGGTCCTGAACATCTGGCTGCATCGATAACTGCGTAGCCAGCTCCACCTGGAAACTGTGTCGCTGGTTATCGTCTAAAAGCAACTACGCGGGACGCGTGGCATTTACTTTGGTGCGACCACGGACGAGACGTAAACGGAAGCGAGCACGCACCAGGGTGTGATCTGAGTCAACAGGCGTAGACCAAAATAAACGACAATCTTCAGTTGGTCCACGCCAGCTGTGACCAATCACGATATGGCCAATCTGAGTCCAACATTGTGAAGACAAAGGAGGACGCTATGTGAGTCTATGCCGCTTTTTATGGGAGGAGTTTGTACTTGCCAGAAACAGTCTGTGGTCAGGATACAGCTGAATGGGACGATCGCCGTTATTGGAACGGTCGGCTAGGATAGCAAATAGGTCTCCAATGTGCCTTTCAGAATCTCCCAAACGGCCCATTTGGCCGTTGAAATCCCCAGCAATGACCACCACGTTCGTTGAACGTCCGCTTCGAAGTAGCTGAGACAAATCCTGATAGAATTCGTCCTTGGCCTCAGAGGAGCTGCAGTCAGTCGTCGCATACACAGCCACGACGAACAAACATCGGCGCTTCAGTTTGTTGTTGTTTACACGAACAGAGCCGTCCAACCGAACCGCACACAAACGACTGCTGACTGGAATCCAGTCCAGCAGTGCACGCTCAGCTTTCACGCTCAAGGCAATCCCAACGTCAGCCTGACCACGAGCTCTAGATACCGAATCATCCAACACGCGAAGAGTGAAGTGAAAGACTGAGGTTGTATCTGTGGTACGAAGCATGAACACAGAAGTGGGGTCTTGTATGCGTGTTTCGGAGACACAGTGTTGTGTATTGCGATTAGTTATCGTCTATCTTGTTTCGATTAAACAATCATCACGTCAGAGTAAGGAGATTAAAGGCCCAGAATATACGCTTTATTGGTTCAACAGATTGAACATACGCTGAAATAGAAAATGTAAAAATATAGAAGTGCGGATTGCGGGTGGACAGTAATAATAAGCAGTTAGTACCCCACACACAGCATACTTCTATTTTGGAAGTGTCAAGAGTTCTAGCGAGGGCAGCCTGTTGCCCTATCTGACAGTGTGCGGACGTTAAAGGCAGCCAAGTGAAGTGAACACGTAAGCTTAAGAAGTGCATCTGATTTATACCCAACTCCTGAACAACTGTTTTCATCAAAGTCGCAATTACCCGTGGCGTTTTGAAGCGACCTGAGATTAAAAGGAGGGAAATTAGTAAAGTCCTTTACAAGAAAGATACTCTAGGTTTCTGGGCGAATCATACTTCGCGGCTGCCCACACCGCAGAAGGGATTTTATTTGGCAACTCTAACCGGAGCCTTTGACTCAAAAGTCTGACCCACAAGGCAATGGGGCGTTAACCCAGCACGGGAACGTGACCGAAGAACTCGCTGAGGAACTGCTTCTGGTCTGTTACGTGCGATTACTGCATGCGTTTTGTCTTGTCTTCACTGGTGCTTTGTTATCGATCCGTTTTTCGGATTCAGTCCTTAGCCCCATGCACCCAGTGAAGCAAGCGGAACGTGGACGGGGCAGCATCCTTTGGGCTGGGGACTGCCCGGCTTAGGCGGGCGATAGCTGCCCAATAAAGTGCGATGACTTCCCACCGTCGAGAGGAACCCTAGGTACTCCACTCATACGTCCATCTAGCGGAGGTTTTTGGACCGGTAAACTTTCTCTGGGTGTTTATTCCTTGGAATGTCCTCTCCAGGGGCATAGTAAATAGAACCAGATGTTTCCCATCAACTGGTTCTGAGACTGGACTTCGTTTGGCCTCTACCCACTCACCTGTCAGGCATGACTGTATCCGGCTTAAGGACGACATCCTGTATAGATTTAGGTCATGGAGGCACGCAAACCATCACACCACGCCAAGGGACAGTCTCGTCGTGACGGAGGAGAAACGGAGAATAGGGCATGGTATGGTAGACGTGTGTTTGCCATACATGTAACACGTGCCCCAATCAACGAGGTCTACTAAGCCGGATACGCTGTGACAACGTTCTGTGAATTAGTATCCAATGCTCGCTTTCTGACTTCAGCATTGCTCACTCGGCTATTCCACTCAATCGTAGCAATACTACGCAAAAATCGATAGTTGAAAACCTCAAGACGACGAATGTCTTTCGCACGCAAACCTCAAGTCTCGCAACCACACAACAAAACCGAACGCACCGTGGCGCGGTGTACACGACCTTTCATCTTCAGTGGAATATCAGGTCGGCGCCAGTCCAACGTACGCCGCTCATGCCTCGGATATGCGCGTGCTCACCTCTACTACTGTGCTCCCATCGATCATCACACTGCTTCCAAGGTAACTGATGCGGTCGACACTTGCAAGCACTTCCCCCTAAATATCAAGCTCGGAATCGTTGACGCCCAGTCTTGCAACATCACTTTGCACTTTGAAGGCGCAAAGCGCATGCCGAATGAAGCTGCAGCTCTTGTGAGTATATCTAGTGCACGTTGAGCATGTTTCGTTGATTAGAACAAGTAGAAAACGTCGTCCGTGTAATCTAGGTCACATAGCTTTTCACGATTTCCTAGTTCGACGCCTATATCCTGAAGATTTTGCAACGTATTCTTCATTATTTCGTCCGGAGACAGGACATCCTTGTTGAACACCGCTGGTCGCTTTGAACCCACTGAATAACTCACCGTAGACCCTTATGCCGCCAGAATTACGAGAATACAATGACTTCAGTAGGTTCACGAACTTCTGGGGCATACCTTTTTGACTGAGAGCACTTAAAAGCTCTGTTCGATCAAGTGAATCGAAGGCGTCTTTCAAATCTTAGAAAACCATTATTGTCGGTCAACAATATGTGTGACGCGTTTCAAGTCGTTGGCGAAGAGTAAAAATCTAGTTCATGCATCCTCGACTTGGGCGAAATTCAGCCTGTTGTTCGTGGGCGTTCCTCTCGCGAGCAGGTGTCAGACGACGCAGTAAAATCGAAGCTAATACTTTGGTGACTATCGGAATTAAACGGATCCCATGATGATTACTAGAATCATCAGGTACAATCAACCACTAGCCCAATGATAACGCAATACACTCCTCGTTCCAAATGTCACGGAGCAAAGTGGTAAGTGATTTTATCAAAGAATTTCCACCCAGTTTGAAAAGAACTAGGTGAAGTTCGTCAGGACCGGCCGCTTTCTCACGCTTTAGTAATCGAATACATGACTCCAATTCCACTTCCGATGGGAGCTCAAGTGATACTTCCCAAAGAATCGCAGTTGTTAACACAGGAGTAACTACACTAGCGCACGGTCAGCTAAACTCCTCGAAGTATTCGGCCCAATGGTCGAGCCTTTGCTGTTTCCCATTTCTATCACATATCGTTTCACTGACCGGGATTCGTCATCCACCGGTGTCGTGAATAAGTTTGAACAGTCTTTGACAGCTGCTGTTTCCATTTCTTCGGCCACCTTCACCCACCAATTTTCGCAACCCTTCTTTAGGCTTTTCGTAACTTGCTTCTGTGGATGTCTTCGCATCTTATTCATCTGCTTACAGTTCGAGAGCTGACGCTTTTGCTCCATTAGACTCAATGACTCTTCCAAAATCCAGTGTCCCTGGTGGACATCAGATCTAGGACCACAAGCGAAACCTACTGCAACGTATATCATCTGTTTGATGTGGGTCCAACGTTCATCTACATTACTGTTCGTCGTAGTTCCTAGCTTATGTGCTAATTTCTGTTCACAATTGGTGCGAACTTCTGGATCACACAAACGTTTCACGGCTAACCAAGTTTGCGGTTTGCTTCGATTACCATGGAGCTGGAGCGATGATCGCATCAAAACTAATGCATGGTCCGACTCTACGTACGTGGACCAGTAAGATATACAGTTCTAAGCAGAACTGCTTGACTGGTAGCTTACTGCGATATGATCAATCTGGCTTAGAGTAACTGTAAAGTTAGAGCGCCGTGTCGCTGTGCGACGTGAGTTGTGTCAGAAATTGGTACTCGACAAGAACAACCGATTGTCTGCAAAAAACTGGAGAAGCCTATCCCCGTTATCGGTATACTGAGACGGTAAGGCATAACGCTCATCTAGACAACCTTCGGATGCACTGTCTGCCAACTTGTGCATTAGAATCACCTGCTAACGCTACGATATCAGAGCCTTTGCTGCTGCTATCGAAAGTGATGAATTCATTATACGACACACTCTTCTACGTACGCCCAGATCACAAACAAATTTCGCTTAACACAACTATCCTTTCGAACGCCGACTGACCCCTGGAGTCTTACAACACACGTCTGTTAACAGGGATCTAGTCTGAATGGGCAACCTCGGCTTTGTCAGTCAATACTATTCCTACATCACGTTGACCTTCGGCTCTGGCTATTTTGTTTCCTGAAGTATGCAGAAAATACCTTTATGAGATACCAGGATCAGTTAGTTGAATCACACTGCTCGAATCCTGGATACGCGTTTCACCTACTCAGCAGACATCAATCTTCAGCGAATCTTTTGTAAGGGCTAGGCACGTCTGCTGACCAGTCTGCATGAGTGTACGCACGTTGAAGGAGCCTTGGTTCAGAGGCTGACGAAGCTTGAGAAAATGTAATTTACTGGACAGGATTATCCCCGACACTGTCTGACAATAAATCAGTGGGGGCAGCATTATGGGTGGATAGAGGTGGCAAAGAGGGATGGTTGGGAACCAAAGAAAAAGGATGAATAAAACAGAGGCAACACTAAGCAGTAGCCCACTTATCACTACCCACCCCGCTCGTTGCGATGGGCAGCGCGGTCCTGATTATCTCGCGCGACGACCGGCCTAGTATGGAATTATTTGTGTTTGTGCAGTTCATGGGAGATGTTGGACGAGTACTGCCAGGGTATCTAGCCACAAAGCAGGAGAACGAATAGGGTTCTCAACCAAAGCCTTTAGTCATGACAAGAGTATTCGCAGGATGGGATGATTGAATGGAAGCCCATTTGCTTGGATCAATTATTCTTCCACTGATTTTATCGACTGAGTTGCCAGCTCAAGTCGATCCCCAACCTGAAGGACGAAAGATTGGACTTTGTCAGACCTATTGGGACCTTATGTGGTTATCTGCTTCAAGTATGAAGGTCCAGTTACCGGCTGTTCCCAGTAGTTCTGTGGGCATTCGTGGCTATGGGGCATACCCCTTCCATTGTACTCATGCACAGTCATGCAATAAAAAATAAATAAATGCCATTTCAGCTGCTGCGGATCCAACACCCGACGCATTATTCCACAACATTTTCCATTTCATTCACGATCCTAATACGAACGCCAATTTCGGCTGCTGGTTCGAAAGATATTTTCGCCGTGAAACTGGCGCTAAAGGATGACATAACCAAGGTTCGTCTGTGTTATAGTGAGCGGTCGAGCCGTAACCCCCGAGAGGAAGCAAAAAGATGCCTAGATATTAGGCTTTAGTCGACAAATAAATATGGCATGAGAGCTGAAATCCATAGAGAGCATGTAAATCTACGGAACAGAGAAGGCGTATTAAATACACAACTGACGAGATAGCAGGCCTGGACCCACAGAACGTGCCCGTTACGCAGACTTCATACTACCTCACGACCCTCGAGATCGATCATTTGTGGAAACCAGTGGCGCATCTTCATTGTTCGATACACCTTGCCAGTGCCGAAAATATTTAAGCGTGACGTGAAGGACTTTGACTTATGCCGGCGCAGTCAGCCGCGAACGTGGTTTTTTTTAAACTGGGATCCTTGACAAAGGACCGATTTCAGTGCTTCATTTCCATCTGTGGCCTACAGTCATCCTTTTGCTCAGATTTGCACACCCGACTACTGGCGAAAATCAAACAAGAACCCGACACTACTCTGTGTTATGATCCACGGGTTCTCCTGCGGCCTGAGTGGGAACCTGCGCACACGATCTCAGCTTTCGACTCCAATCGCTCCGACCCGCTATGGAAAACCAGAAGACAACAACTGAGCTCTCCAAAAATGACCGTCCGTTTTACAGAAATCGCTGTGGTATTTAAAGCAAAAACCGGACATTCCCGTTCTCAGGCGTCCAGCTAGGTTCAAATCCTGTTAGGCAGATTAGGTTGACTAAAATATTTGCTGGATTGATTGATAATCCGTTGACCCGATTTGCGTCGGGCCGTAGATGACTGCTCGGTCGGCAAAAGGGGTTCCCACTTAAATAATCCGTTAAGTTATTGATTATTCACTCCGGCCCGGCCTGCTCGAACTGGATTAATGGCTTGCCTAAAGTTTTCTGTTTTTAACTTCCTAACGCTGCAACAACTGGTCGACGAATGTAATCGCTCAACGAGCCTGAAACACGATTCTGCCACGATACCATGCCCCGATCAATCATATCAACAGATCAACAGGATAACAGCACAATGCAGTTTTCACTAAGACCAAACTCATTCATCTCATGAACAGTCAATTTAGGAAAGCCGCCGTCATTCTGTTGACATTGTGGTGCATGAGATTTCCGCGGATTCTGCCCGTTCAAACGAAACCGCTACATATGGTGACAATAAACATGGATTTTGCTGCAAAGACGGCCCAATGTACACAAACCGATCACCAACACCGAACCATAGGTATATTCTAATAATTCTACTGGTCGCTCAAATGGTCTATTATCAGGTCAACGCCTCGATGTGATGATGTGCCGGAAATTCGTGCACACGCACAAACGATCATCCTAACCGGCTCAAATTAGACACAACGTCCGACATATCAGTCATATCAGGAAAGACATGGAGCATTCTCAGTCGACCAAAACACCAACATGCTCCTCTGGTTGCAACCAGCGCTTGTAGTGGTCCGTTAAAACTCACTAGCCAACTACCACGTACCGTCAATTTTTGAGGCGGACCCATCAAAGCGGTGTATAGCATCGCACAGTCAGGTATGAATCTCCTTGGTGTAAACTGGCTTGTGGAATGTGGCCTCTTCTATATCCTGATCAACAGCTTCTGCCACCAAAGTCAAAGGCCCAAGCCATCACCACAAATTGAAGCCGTCGTTGTGGCTGTCGCAACCTAGAAGCCTAAACAGCGTTCGTGACTTGCCAGCCACCGTAGAGCAAGTCCGCGAGGCTAAAAAACGGGCTCTACTCGAGTTGTGAGAAGAGAGGACCACGGATCAAAATACCAAACAGTTTTTTCAAATCTATCTGGCCAAAGAGGCTCAATATACAAAGGTAGCTGGACACTCGTCAGCCACCCAAAAAGGGTTGTTAGGAAGTCGCAAAACAACTTTCTCTGAAACAAGTCACCAGTCCGTCCATGCATACCAGACCGGGTCGAGCAATCAATAATCAACAAACCGTCAGATCACACAAGACCTAACTCCCTTTATCTAATCGGGCAGTCATCTGCAGTCCGACGCAAATCGGGTTACTGATCAATAATCAATCTGGCCGACGTTCTACCAATCCAATCGGCCAGACATGGCATGAGCCTGGCTGGACGCTGGGATCCGGAAATGTTCTGTTTTCGCTTTAAGTACTGTTGGTAATTCCTGTAAATACACTCGTTTGGTGTGTCTAGTTGCCGTTTTTTGGTTTTTCACTGCGGACAGAAGTGGCCGGAGCTGTGAGCAGCGGTCAAGCACGTAAGTCGTCCATAGTAATCACAGAATCGAGCGCGAGGTTTGTAGCGTTAGGATATCTATTTTTTCCAGATACAGGTTTCCGGTCATAAATATTTGAAACATTCTGTGCCGGTAAATCTAGTGATTTTCAGAGTCTTAGAAGTCACGCCAAATCGTTCAAACTGGAGGCACTCGGTCATTATCAGAATGCTAGTTAGCTAAGTCGCTGTGATTCAAGAACCGGCAATCAGAAGTCAGTGATAGCGGAAGAGGCTTCTCCATTGGTTTCAATGAACAACTGAATGAAACAGTCAAAACAAATTGAACAGTTAATGCGAATAAATTACCATGGAACTAATTTGAGATCCGTTGCATGGAGTTGACGAGTTTTATTACCTAAGCAGTTGCACTTTACCCAGTGATCAGTTATCGAATACGGTTCTATGCATGCACAGAAGACAGGGCTGGTCTTCGTCAACTAGCGTGTGTAGCGTCTTAGTTAAATGCGCTCGTCTAGCACGGATTGGGTTAGCACTGTGTTATTCATCAACGCACTTCAATTTCGAACTCAAAGTGAAGTATTTATAGTGCTAGCCAGTAATCCACTGCCGCCCGGCTTGTTACAACACCCCTGACCTGTTGGGATCTACGTTCCAGGTCTCGGGGTCTAGTTGCCGGTTATCCTTGGACCGCAGTGGCTATGGGGTATGCCCCTTCCATTGCACTCATATGCGAGCACGTAATAGAAAAGCTGAAACAGGCTTTAATCGCCTATAATTGACCGTATGCAATCGTCTCTAAGATCTAGAAATAAGTTTGGAGATTTTCCCAACACCTACCACCAGCAAACCCCATGGTGCCCTACGATGGCACTTGTAAACCTCCAAGTTTAGAAGAGGTTGCTGTGGTCATCAGCCATCTAAAGGACGGATAACTTACTGTACATGAGGTTCCATCATACGTCTATTAGACTTGCCCAGCAGCACCGATCGATAACCTTCGCACTATTCTATTTCAAAGGAGAACGTAGTATTTACCAATGGTGCTAGGGTGGTTTAGAGCGTTTGCTCACCACTTCGTAGGCCATGTTTGAATCCCGTTGGTACTAAGTGACGAAGTGAAACAGCCTCGGCGTCCGTCTGGGAGACGCGTGTGGGAATACTCTGAGTTGCAACCGACGAGTCCGTCTTCGTCCACCAATGGATCGTCCTTGTGTTGACGTACGTTCCTTGACAGTGAAACGCCCAGGTAAAGGCAGTCACTGTGACAGGGAAATACTGATTGACGATCTACTGTGATTAGAAATTCGTTTGTGTGGTGTGACGTTAGTTGCCATCCTCAGTATTTATCTCACCAAATGTCAAACATCCGGTAGTGTGGTCTCCAAATTATTGAGCTCCCCCCCTCATCATAGCGTTAATTAAGGGGCCTCTAATACTGTTCCGTTCAGGCGTCCCACTTCCTCGTTTCATTGAATGTTGCATGCTGTTGTTACACTGGTTGTAGTCCTTTTTATGGAGAAACTACTTCTGTTCGTTTGGCATAAAGGCTAGGTCTCTGCCTGAATGAATGAGAGCGGGCATGCCAAAGACTAAAGAGATTGAATGTAAATTTTTGTAGCAGTTTCTGCGTTCACGTTTGAATAAGGATACACAAAGGGAAAGCGAAAATACTCGTCAATAATTATTAGAACATTTATTGTGAGTAGAGAAAGGATACGGGCCCTTGAAGCCAATGCTTTATCTTTAAAATGGCTGACCGGAAGGCCTAAAGGATCGAGATTTTAGCTCAACACAAACGCTTCACTTTTACCCATGGATATTACATCATCGATGGTGAACTGGAGGTCCTTTAGTCACGTCATGCCACAATGACAGGGATTGCTATGGATTTATTCCAGGTCAGAAATTCTAGACAACATGACAGCATCCTCGAGAACGAGTATCCGCAGCTTTATTTCTAAACGTCACAAGGGGTGGAGGCAGGCTCAGTTCATTGCCGGCGTTTTTTTTTCATCTACCCTTTCTCTCTCGGGTCGTACATAAATGCAACGTAACTTGGACCAGTAACGTGTTTAAAATTAGTTTCTAGGGTAATGTCTTCATTTTCTAGTTGCTTCCACGATCGCGCGGGCTTGCTTATCGATTGCTGAATGGTAACGCTTGTTTGTCGTGAGGGTCTTCAAAAAGAATGTGGCTGATAGCACGTTTGGTTCAGAGTGACAGCAATAGTGGCGTCATAAGCACCCGTTTCCAGAGTGAAAGGGGCGTTCCGATGGGCAGTCATGAATGCAACCTTCATAAGTCCCATTTTTAGTTGTTTGGTGGTTTCACTAGCGTCCGATGCCACCGCAGTGATTCTTTTGTGAACGATTTGATGGGGTTTTCTAGAACAATGAGAAACCCAGTTGGAATAATGGGCGAACAGACCCATGGCCTTTTGTTGGGCTTTAATGTTGAACAGCGAATGTACTTTCAGTAGTTTGAAACTGTCGGGATCCGGTTTTACAGTACCATTCGAGATTGGGCCCGAGCAACCTTACTCGGTCGGTGGCGAAGGTACACTAAGCGTTATACACTTTTCAGAGTCTGCCAGAAAATTCTTAGGATCTCAGGCGTGATCCTCTGCTGTGCCCAAGTACGGTGACGTTACCAGCCTAGGCGTCTCGGATGACGTTTCCAATGGCGCGTTGAAAACAGGTTACACCGTTGATGACTCGTAACGGAATCCGTCCCAGTTAACATAGATTGTTGTCAATTTCAGACGCTGTATGGATCTCTTCATCTTCGCGTATGGGGATTTGATGGTGTCCATTTTCCAGATCTAGTCTGCTAGACACATGGTACTACGACATTTTTCCGATCATATCTATTCTGGAAAGTTGGTGTGCGTCCAGTTGACTGAAGTATGTGGTGTATGGTGTCTAGAGTAGGGGTGTACAGGGTATTTGAAAGTAGCACCTCTGAGTTGGTAGACTGTCGTGCTTCTTGGGATATCTTCCATCTATTTGGTCTCCATCACCTGCCCAACTCTCACCTGTGGCTCCTCAAGGCTTAGACATGCATCAGCGGCCACACCCTGGCAAACCGCTCGACAGACGGGCCACACCAGGTCGAGGGTAATCGAGGCCTGAAAACCTCGATAAGACGGCGCCCAACCTGCACAGGCAGACGAGACCCGCTGGGATCCAACGGCTATCAAGGAAATCCATCCAATCAACAGGGTTTCATGAACCTTTGGGTCTAGGTGACCTCTACCGAATGGCAAACGAGCTCCTACGGAGCCACCTGCAACCATTCACCAAGATCCGTCGGACGTGTTCGGCATCCCGGATGGGTAGACCGCCATCCAAAAGGCGTACGAGCCGCTCGTCCGATCACCTGCTCCCAAAACAAAAACTTCCTGTTACCTGACAGGTAGCGCTTGATTGCACATGGGCTAGAGTTGCTACGCCGAACTGAAAACCGAGTGACGCTGGGGATGCCACTTCGTACCGAATTCCCAAGATTCTTCATGACAAGTTCTTTTACACACATCACTGGTGCTACGACGTCCCCGGTAAGCGACGCTCCTCGTGTTCTCTTCGCTGCTGGAGTGACAAATATACTAGTTGGGGGCCTTAAGATGCGAAATCACATACAAATCGTCTGCTGGAATGTAAGACATCAGAAACCAAGCCACCACCGCGCAAACGCCACATCACTTTCGCACTGAAATAGCACTTTTCTCCGAAGTTCGGCTGCCGAATTCTAGCGCCTAGTGTTTAAAGGTTCCTGGAGTAGACGACAGTTACCACCTCTATCACAATGGACCCACGGACAGCTCTGCTCTCCACGGCGTCGTGGTAGCTGTCAGCGACAAGGTTAACAAACCACTGCCCTCATGGAACCCGATATCCCCTCAGATCGCCTTAGCTCGTTTTCGCGCTTCGCCTTTGGACGTATCGGTTGTTGTGGTTTATGCCCCGACAGTTGCAGCCGAAGAGCCGGCAAAGAGCAGCTTCTACGACAGACTACAAGAGGTGGTAAAAAGAGTACCGAAACGTGACATTCTCCTGGTTGCGGGGGACTGGAACGCCCGCTCTGGTGCCTCCACCCGAGCAACTAGACGCGTTTAGGGAAAGTATGGTCTCAGACAGCGTTGCAGCAACGCCTCGTCAACTTTGCAGACATCGACAGCCTAACCATCACCAACACTTACTAACGTAGTGCTCTAATGACGGCCACACAGCGCACCAGATTGACTACATTCTCATACGGTCACGTTGGTTATCTTCGATTGAAGTTTGCCGGTCCTACCGAGGCGTGGAGGCTGGTAATATGAATGGCACCGACCACACTGTCGTCCGTGACCGCTTCAGGACCCACCTAGCCAATGACTGCAAAAACTGTGCCTCGAAGAAAATTACCACTGCGTTAGGATCACCGAGAAAGTGCCAAGCGGTCTCAGACGCTATTGCCTCCCATCTAGCCACCACTTTCATAGATGGAAAAGTACAGGTGAAAAATAAGTGGAATTTACTTGAGGCATCGATCCAATAATCGCTTTAAATGAACTGGGCCTCATACGACGACGACAGGAAGACTGGATTTCAGGGGTGACCCCCCAGTTAACCGAAAAGGCTAAAGATGCCCACCTAAATGGTCATTCCGACTTCCGTGGTATCCAACAAAAGGCCAGTCGGTTGGCCAGGAGCGACCACAGCAATTACTGGACCGAAATCGTGGAAACCATGGACACTGCTCCTAATTGCGGTAACTTCTCAAAGCTCTCCCGTCTAATCCGCACTGCATCCGATAAGCGACATTCGGTAGAACCCGTCCTTTGCGATGCGGCCGGGCTACTCATTCTTGAGCAGGCCAAAAAGGTGCAGCGGTAGACCGAACACTTCGATTGTCTACTGAACTGTCTCGCGGCATGCTCTGTGAACCCAGTCCCAGCAGCTCAGAGCGAGATCTATGACGTTGATACAATTTGGAAAGTAAAGAGAGAAGCGTTAGGATGAAAGACAACCAGATAATTATACAACGTTTTCCCCATACTGTTTAGTTGGGAACCGTAGCAGTTCGAAGACATTTATGCTTCTCGATTGCATAAGCTGAATGGACGTGTTCTTTGCGGTTGTTGAAGAAGAGGTGTTCTATCTGGGATGTGTGTATTCTCAGTATGAACAGGGTAGCTGTCTTTCTGAGATGGATGCGTAGATGAGTCAGTCACAATGTCATCAGTGCGAATGGGTTTTGTAGGTAAACTGCTTTTGGGAGGCATGGATTGACGTTGACTAGGTGCTAAATTGTACAATGAAGTATTTCGTTCTCTTCCATCCTGGAAACGAACATGTGCATATTGTGGATTGCAACCAGTCAGTTCCAGTTCATCCGCTACAGGGTGATGATATTCTCGAAGTCAACTTCGAATTGTAAGAAAAAGAACCGTTTGTGAGGCGTGGTGTTAGTCGTAGTACACAACAACGACCGGATAGAATGTAGAGCATCCAGCAGCACATACCCCCACTTGGGTACAGCAAGACCCCCTGATCTTAACGAAAGAGTTATGGCTTTCCAGATTGTTCCATTCATTCTCTCAACTTGTCCATTCCCTTGTGGATTGTACGGCGTAGTTCTCCTAGTTGCAGTCCCTTTCTCGGTAAGGAATGACCGAAGTTCTGCAAGCATGAACGAGGCGCCGCGATCAGAGTGAATGCAGAGTGGCATGCCGCGCAATGCGAGTAGCTGGCAGATGCAATCAATCAGTGGATGCAGACATGTCTGTGGAAGCAAAGGCAAACGGAAATCGGGGGTACTCATCGACATAAGTTAACAGGTACTTCCTCTGTGGTGAAGGAGGTGAAGGTCCTCTGAAGTCGACATTTAGTCTTTTGAACTAGCGAGTAGCCTTGATATGAATGCCGGATGGTATGGAAAATCTGGGCTTCAATTCGGCGTGGACACAACAAAGAGATGTCATAGATTTCAACTCATTTACGGAGAATGGTAAATTTCTTGAACGAATGAAATGTAACATTATGGTACCCAGGGCAGCACGAGGAATCGTGTAGCTTCTTAAGATTTGATGCTTGTGCATATGATGTAGAATAGACGCGTGACAGAGCGTCAGCGGCTACGTTGTCTGTATGTTACATCGGAAGTGTAGCAGAAAAGGTCGACACACCATCGCTGGATTTTATCGTTTTTTATTTTACTTGAATGATTGTGGCTGAACATGAAATACACTGATCTCTAGTGTGTGATAATAGTAAACCTAGATCCAATGAGACAGCGACGTCATTTTTTAACTGACTCAACAATGGCATGGTCTTTTTCAATCGCTGAGTGATGTCGCTGACCAGGTGATAAAATGCGAGAAAAGAAGGCAATTGGTTGTCTATTCTGCGTCAGAGTGGCCGCGATAGCAATGCCAGAAACATCCGTCTCCACAACAAGAAAAATGGTTTCGTCACCAGTTACAGTAACAGACCTTTCAATTTCTTTCTTGATCTCTTCCAGCAAGTCACAGAGGGCTGGAGGAAGAGGATAACAGCGATTGTCGACAAGCGGGCGGATTTTGTCTGAAAAAAGTGAGATCAGCAAAGAATGATAAGCAAACAATCCCTCGATACGTTGCCGAGACTTTAGTTCGGTTGGTACTGGCAGGTTACGTAATTGCTGAAGTCGGTCAGGATCAGGTAGAACAGTTTTGTCTGATACTTCAAACCCTGATAACCGTATCGCTCGAGAACGAATAGTGCCTTTACTCGCATTGAAAGTTAGGTTGTACTTGCTAGCGGCGTCACAATCTTTAAGTTAAAGTCATGTTCATCATCCGTGACTCCGCGTTATGTCCGCATATATTCCTTTTAGGTCCTCTTCATGAATTCTCTTGTCAATAACCCGCTGGAAACAGGCTTCACCGTTTGTGGCTCCAAAGGGTATGCGGCAGAATTGATAAGGGTTACCGTAAGCTTCAAATGTGGTGAAGTTCTCGCCTTTTATTGGCATTTAGTGATATGTACTCAGTAGATCCAATGTGCTATATATCGAGTGGTGGGAAATACTGTCGATGATGTCATCTGTTTGTGCAAAGGATAAGCGTCTAGGCCGGCATATCAGTTGATCATGTGGCTATAATCAGTAACCGTCCGTCGTTTGTGATTTTCATTCGTGGTTACTAAAACTTGTGCTCTCTAAAGGGATGCAGATAGTTCGATGATACCATCGTCCAAAAACTTATTGATTTCAGCTCGAATAAATTCTTCGTCGGTGGCCGAGTAACAACGTGATTCGGTTATGGTTGGTTTAAAGTTGGAAGCATTTTCACTGAATAGAGATGGGGAGTCCACATCAGCGGCTAATAAACTACATAGAGAGAGTGGAGGTTTCGTTCCGGAGAACGGGAAATCAACTGATTGATGCATTTTGAGAAAATCGTGCCCTATAAGGACATCGGAGCAAATGTTTACAAGGATTATTCGATGTTTGTGTACTGGCACTTTTTGTCATAATGTAACAAAAAAATGGCCGTCAATGAAACTCGTTGGGTGTTTACTCACTACAGAGATTTTGTTACTAGATTGTATAACCTGCCAGTTGAATTGTTTGGCAACAGACGCAGCGATATACTTTCAGAACTTCCCGAATCGATCAGGGCCTTCAGCGGAATGTTGTTGGTGAGAATATTGGCTACGGCATAAAAGTGACTATTGCGTGCCATAGCGTGAGCTACTGACAACAGAGAGTTCCGGACCAAAGATGCTGCGTTCTTAGAGGAACGATGTACCTTCTGGTGGTGATCCTTCTTATCACATTCCTTGTTAGTCGCCTTGCGGGTAGGACACTGATCGTGTGTGTCTGCCGAATCCACAGAAAAAACACTTGCTAGTGCCAAAATTAGTGGACGCAAAGGTACCAATATTTTCAGTAGGAGTAGTTGGTCTATGGACTACTTGTTTCAACGCCGGTGGATTAGTTGTAAAAGCCATATAAACACCTGCTTTACACGAGTGTGGCTGAAATTCAGCCATTTAACAAGATCGTTGTTATTCGAACGCCGTTTGCAGATCTAGTGAAATGTTTTGCAAGAGCCGTTGTCGTATTACTTATGATTGGAGTCCATTAATGAAAGAATCTCTGATGGCATCTTGGTTTTTCTCCGCCGTTACCGGTTTGAAGTTGCAGTCTTTAGCCAGTGATTTCAGCTTTTGCCAGAATTGATCTAGATTTTCCCCTGTGACAAGCAACGATCTCATTCTTTGGTTTGATATACAGGTTCGTGAGAGTTTCTGTGGTAGCTTCGCAAGTTGCGCAACCTCTGGTATAATCATATACATCGAGAGACCAGATTTCTGAGTTTATTGGGATTGAATGATTCTATACTGTCCAGAAAATAAGCAGATGTATCCGCCCAATGAATCCATTGGTTAGAAGCAGTTGAAGAATTTGGATCACCATTAAAGCGTTTGAGAAGCAAAGTCCGGTCCATTTGTTTGTAGAATAAATCGTGAGTTAGAATGACGTCCCAACTTTCCGGATGAGATGACCTAGAAATAGGCTTTATTCAACAGACAACTGAGATGTACAATGTGAAGGTAAAGACAGATGCGTTAGGATGACAAAACAACCAGATAATTACAAAACGATAACAACTCACCAAGCCGAGATGATATCACCGATGTAATGCAATAACTGAAAAACCGGAAATCCCCTGGAGAAGATGGCTTCGCACCGGGGATATATAAATCGTGTCTTTCGGCACTGCGGGAGCCATTGCACACCCTGATTTGCTTTTTCTGGGGAAAAGAAACCCCAGAGAACTGGGAGACTTCAGTTATACTTCTCTTCCAAAGAAAGGCAACAGGACCGTGTGCACAAACTACCGTGGCATCAGTTTAATCAAAATGGCCGCCAAAATATTCTCCGTGCTTTTGTTGAACCGCTTCTCAGTGGTGCGGGACGCGCACACGCCCCAATCAAGTAGGTTTCCGCCGTGGTAGAGGGTGTGTAAAGCAAATATTCACCCTTCGCTGAGTACTACACCATCGGTACAAGTTCCAGCAACCGACTGCAGCTTGTTTTATTGACTTTCGGACTGCCTTTGACTCAGTTGACAGACTACATTATAAGCAAATGGAATGCCCCAGGAGATTCTTAATCTCATAAGGTCGTACTACGCAAGTACGCGCGCAGTAATACGCATAAACAGAGAGGAGTCCATTGACTTCCCCGTCAACTCCGGTGTTAGACAAGGCTGTCCTTGTCGCCAGTGCTCAACTAAACCATCGATTGGATAATGCGTCAGATGCTCACTGATTACCCCGGTATTCAGCTGAGCACCAATGCTTTCCTCGTCGATCTAGAACTCGCAGATGATATCGTTAACCTTGGATAGCCCAAATGTCTTAGAGCCGGTTCTCAGTCGAGTAGAATCTTTTGCAAAATCCGTGAGACTAAAGATCCTTTTGACATGCACTGCACAGTTTATTCTGTCCGCGGCGAACAAGCTGGGCATATCCCGGTGTTCAAGTTGCACATCGACAATGCCAGGACTGCGTTTCCCCAGCTTCGCGATGTGCTCTAGGCGCGCAACGAAATCAGCCTCCAGGCCGAAGTCCGGGTTTTCCGGGTCTCTATCTGTCCAATACTGACCTACGGTTGCGAGACGTGGCCACTACGCGTCAAGGACATCAGAAAGCTGGAAGTGTTTGACCATTGGTGTCTGCGACGGATACCGAAAGGGGCGTGGCACGAAAAGCTTTCAAACGAGACAATAAGACAACAGTGCTTCAACATCGGAAAGCTGCAAGTATTCCTCCAACGCTGACAGTTGCAGTGGTTTGGACATGTCCTACGACGTCCGGACACGGAAACCTCATACACAGGGCCTCGCTCCTGTTCCGTGTCCAGGCTGGCGCTGTCGCCTCGGAGGACAGCCGAAAACATGGGTCAGTACTGTCAAATCGGATTTTGAGGGATTAGGACTTCAGTCTGTCTACGGTGTTCGCAACTGAGAGCAGAACTGAATTTCCCTGTGCTCACGTCTCGCATCCAATCGCTGGTCATGGTCAGGTGCCATTTCGGACATACATGAAGCCGGCTCATCCTCTTGCAGGAGCTAACCGCATAAAAGTGGAAAGTAAGTAGTACTGAAGTGATTTGCGGCTTGACCATAGTCTTTAATCAATCTTCTGTCATTCTTTGGTCACGACTAGCCGTCACGACGAGACTGCACCTTGACGTGGTGTGATGGCTTGCGCGCCTCTATGACCCAAAGAGCTATACAGGATGGCTTCCTTAAGCCGGAGATGCAATCACACCTGACAGGTCAATGGGTAGAGGTCAGACAAAATCCAGTCTCCTGGTCCTCCAGGTTGGGGGTTGATTTGAGCTGGCAACTCAGTCGGAAAAACCAGTGGAAGAATAATTGATCCAAGCAAATGGGCTTCCACTAAGCCATCCCGCTGCCTTGCGGATAGGTTCTTGTCAGAACTAAAGGCTTTGGATGAGGACCCTAATCGTTCTCCTGCTTTGTGGCTGGACACCCTAGCAGTACCCGTCCAACATCTCCCATGAACTGCACGAATACAAAGAATTCCATACTGCATCGGTCGTCGCGCGAGATAATCAGGACCGCGCTGCCCATTGCATCGAGCGGGGTGGGTAGTGATAAGTGTGCTACTGCTCAGAGTTCCCTCTCTGTTATTCAACCTTTGTCTTCTGTCCCTAATCATCCCTCTTTGCCCCATCTATCCACCCATAATGCTCCCACTGATAACACGGTCGATACTTGCAACGATTCACTGTCAAACAGTGTCGGGAATAATCCTCTGTCTGGTAACTCACATTTTCTCAAGCCCCGTCAGCCTCTGAATCTCGGCTCCTTCAACGTGTGTACACTCATGCAGGCCGGTCAGCAGGCGTGCCTAGCCCTCACAATGAACTCTCTGAAGATTGAAGTTTGCTGCTTAAGCGAAACGCGTATCCAGGATTCGAGCAGTGTAATTCAACTAACTGCTCCTGTTATCTCATCGAGGTATTTTATGCGCACCTCAGGAGACGAAGCAGCTAGAGCTGTGGGTCAACGTGGTGTAGGAATTGTCTTGACTGAGAAGGCTGAGGCTGCCCTATTAGACTGGATCCCTGTTAACAGTCGTTTATGTGCTGTGAGACTCCAAGGGTCAGTGGGCGTTCGAAAGGATAGTTGTGTTAAACGCATTTTGTTCGTGATCTCGGCGTACGCCCCAACGGACTGCAGCTCAGACTTGCAGAAAGATGAGTTCCATGATGCCCTCGCCACTCTCGTTCGCAGCAGTAAAGGTTCCGACATTGTAGTGCTAGCTGGTGACTTCAATGCACAAGTTGGCAAACTTAGTGCGTCAGAAGCCTGTTTAGGTGGGCGTTGTGCTTTACCCGCTGAGCGCACAGATAACGGGGATAGGCTTCTCCAATTTTGTGCAGACAATCGATTGTTCTTGTCTAGCACAAATTTCCGACACAGCTCGCGTCGCACAGCGACATGGCGCTCTAACTCTACAGGTACTCTGAGTCAAATTGACCATATCGCTGTAAGCTACCGATGGCGCAGTTCTGTTCAGAACTGTAGATCTTACTGGTCCACGTACGTAGAGTCGGACCATGCCTTAGTTTTAATGCGATTATCTCTCCAGCTCCATGGCCATCTTCGCAAAACGCAAACCGGATTAGCCGTGCAACGTTTGTGTGATCCAGACGTTTGCACCCGGTATGGGCAGAAGTTAGCACATGAGCTAGGATCCACGGAGAACAGTAATGTAGATGAGCATTGGGCTCATATCAAACAAGCGATGCACTTTGCAGCAGGTTTCGCCTGTGGTCCTCGATCCGTTGTCCATCAGAGACACTAGATCTCGCAAGAGTCGCTGAGTATAATGGAGCAAAAGCGTCAGCTTTCGAACCGTAAGGAGATGAATAAGATGCGGAGAAAGCTGCAAAAACAAGTTACGCGAAGCTTTAAGAAGGATCGCGAAAATTGGTGGGTCAATGTAGCGGAAGAAATGGAAGTGGCAGCTGCTTCAGGTAACAGTCAAAGACTGTTCAAACTTATTCGTGACACCGGTGGACGGCGAACTCAGGTCAGTGAAACGATTTGCAATAGGAATGGAGAACCCATCCATAACAAACAACAAAGGCTTGACCGATGGGCCGAGTACTTCAAGGAACAGTTTAGCTGGCCGCACGCTAGTGTAGTTACTCCCGTGTCAACAACTGTGACTTCTTGGGTGGTATCACTTGAGCCCCCATCAGAAGTAGAAGTAGAGTCATGTATTCGATTACTAAGGCGGGGGAAAGCGGCAGGTCCCGACGAACTTCCTCCAGTTCTTTTCAAACTGGGTGGTGAGGCGTTGATAAAATCACTAACCGCCTTGCTCCGTGACATTTGGAACGCGGAGCGTATTCCGGTAATATGGAGCGAGTCATTGATTGTTCCCATCTTCAAGAAGGGAATACGCAATGACTGCAGTAATCATCGTGGGATTAGCTTAATCCCGATAGTCACCAAAGTATTAGCTTCGATTTTGCTGCACCGTCTTACACCGGCTCGCGAGAGGAATGTCCGCGAACAGCAGGCTGGATTCCGCCCAGGTCGAGGATGCATCGACCAGATTTTTACTCTTCGCCGACTACTTGAAACGCGTCACACGCACCGCCGACCGACAATAATGATTTTTTTAGACCTGAAAGGCGCCTTCGATTCAGTTGATCGAACATCGCTTTTCAGTGTTCTTCATCGAAAAGGTATGCCCCAGAAGTTCGTGAACCTAATGAGATAATTGTATTCTCATACTTCTGGCCGCGTAAGGGTTTACGGTGAACTATCCGGTCGGTTCGAAACGACCAGTGGTGTTCGGCAGGGATGCCCTTTGTCTCCATTCCTTTTTAACGTCATGGACGAAATAATGGAGAGTGCTTTGCAAAATCTTCAGGATGTAGGCGTCGAACTAGGAGATAGTGAAAAGCTATGTGACCTAGATTACGCAGACGACGTTGTCTGCTTGTTCGAATCCACGGAACATGCTCAACGTGCACTAGATAATCTCGCAAGAGCTGTAGCTCCATTCGGCATGCGCTTTGCGCCTTCAAAGTGCAAGGTGATGTTACAAGACTGGACGTCAACGATTCCGAGCTTGATGCTCGATGGGGAGGTGCTGGCAGTTGTCGATCACTTCACCTACCTCGGTAGCTGCGTGACGACGGATGGGAGCACAGTAGTAGAGGTGAGTACGCGGATATCCAAAGCTCGAGCGGCGTACGCTGGACTGAAGCACTTGTGGCGCCGATCCGATATTTCACTGAAGTTGAAAGGTCGTGTATACTGTGCCACTGTGCGTTCAGTTTTGTTGTATGGTTGCGAAACTTGGAGTCTGCGTGCTGAAGATATTCGTCGTCTTGAGGTTTTCGACCATCGATGTTTACGTAGTATCTCTAGGATTGGTTGGAATAGCCGAGTAAGCAACGATGAGGTAAGAAAGCGAGTATTGGGTACTAATTCAGAGAACGTTCTGTCACAGCGTATCCAACTTAGTAGACTTCGTTGGTTGGGACACGTGTTACGTATGGCAAACACACGTCTACCGTACCGTGTCCTATTCTCCGTTCCTCCTCAGGAGTGGAAGAGACCACGTGGAGGTCAACAGATGACGTGGCAGCGAGGAATGAGAAAATGTACAGCAGACTTGGGAAAAGTAGGTGCTTCACGTCTTCGTGGTTGGGGTCCAAAAGATCCGTCTACCAGTTGGCTGGAGACACTGAAGGATATGGCAGGAAACCGCGAACAGTGGAGATCGTGTTGTCACTTTCTATCGAATCAGAATGTTTGATCGGTGTACGTTTGTACAGTTAGACTGTGTATTCCGTGTGTTGGCTACTAGGGCATTCTTTTCTTTTCCCACCCATATAGGTCCACTCCCTGTCCATCTTGTATATTCATACTTTTTAATTCAACGTGCAACATGGTGAGAAAGGCAGTGGTCAGTGGGGCTTGCCCTACTGTTTAACGCTGTACGATGATGATGATGATGATGGTCACGACTAGCACCTGTGCTTGTCACGGTGTCTTCACAGGCTTGATCATTTCCTTTCTTGACAGTAGCTGGATTTTTATTGAAATGAAAACCAGATCGCCATAACTGTGCAACCTAGTTTTCGTGGCTGTTGGATGATATCCGAATGGACTAGTTCAATATGGGCTACTGTCATACCGCAGAGCTTCAAAGGCAGGAGCTTGAGGTCAAAACGAACGTAAGTTCGGGTTTTGATCCAGCAGACCTTGTAGAATAAACAGATACTGAGGGATAACATGATTGTTCTAGGCACACTGGACAATGTCCATCAGTCTGTCTTTCCACTTGCCTAGAGGCAGAAGTAATCTCGTTCCATGAGGACTCTACAAGCCATTGGTTATGTTGCACCACATCTGCCGACATGTAGCTCCAAGAACTTCCGGCGCTGATGAAAACTTTCAACGTTGCGCTCTTTGCTTTTGCAGGTGTAATTGTCCTTGTTAAGCGATTAGGAACGGCGACCGTGGGGATGGAGGACGAGACAAAATGGGCGATCATGACTGCGTGCTTCAGGCCTGCCTTCCACGTCAGACTTTTTAATAGTGCACTTTGTATTACACGACACGTAGATGACGTTCGTAGCAGGGCGTTTGTCATTGATTGTTCACATATAGAACCAAAATTATTTACAACCGTCCTTGCCGTCTGGATTTCAGGTCACCCACAAGACGATCCGATCGGAAATAGTGGTCCATTTCTATCAGATGAGTAGATGTTGTAAAATGGAGTTAAGTAGTTATTAGAATCGTAGGACTAATTGAGCCCAAACAGAACAGAAGACAAACAGTCTTGTTTATGCGATGGTCAACTGGTAACAAGGTTTTGTCTAGAGTCCCAGACAAGAGTTGCAGAACATCGATATCTACGAGGACAATCAATGGGCAAAAACACATATATGGAGCAGTTTCAATCTCAGCACATTCACCTCACCTACAAAGATTTCAAACGTGGCGATTAAACCAAATGTATTGATGGTTGTTTTGTGCACTCATTGAAGTGACTGACGTGTGAGGATACGTTAACAGTCGATTGTGTACTGTAAGACTCCAGGTGTCAGTCGGCGTTCGAAAGGATAGTTGTGTTAAGCGAAATTTGTTTGTGATCTGGGCGTACGTCCCAACAGACTGCAGCTCCGACACGTAGAAGAGTGTGTCGTATAATGAATTCATCACTTTCGATAGCAGCAGCAAAGGTTCTGATATCGTAGCGTTAGCAGGTGATTCTAATGCACAAGTTGGCAGACAGTGCATCCGAAGGTTGTCTAGATGAGCGTTATACCTTACCGTCTCAGTATACCGATAACGGGGATAGGCTTCTCCAGTTTTTTGCAGACAATCGGTTGTTCTTGTCGAGTACCAATTTCTGACACAACTCACGTCGCACAGCGACACGGCGCTCTAACTTTACAGTTACTCTAAGCCAGATTGATCACATCGCAGTAAGCTACCAGTCAAGCAGTTCTGCTTAGAACTGTATATCTTACTGGTCCACGTACGTAGAGTCGGACCATGCATTAGTTTTGATGCGATCATCGCTCCAGCTCCATGGTAATCGAAGCAAACCGCAAACTTGGTTAGCCGTGAAACGTTTGTGTGATCCAGAAGTTCGCACCAATTGTGAACAGAAATTAGCACATAAGCTAGGAACTACGACGAACAGTAATGTAGATGAACGTTGGACCCACATCAAACAGATGATATACGTTGCAGTAGGTTTCGCTTGTGGTCCTAGATCTGATGTCCACCAGGGACACTGGATTTTGGAAGAGTCATTGAGTCTAATGGAGCAAAAGCGTCAGCTCTCGAACTGTAAGCAGATGAATAAGATGCGAAGACATCCACAGAAGCAAGTTACGAAAAGCCTAAAGAAGGGTTGCGAAAATTGGTGGGTGAAGGTGGCCGAAGAAATGGAAACAGCAGCTGTCAAAGACTGTTCAAACTTATTCACGACACCGGTGGATGGCGAATCCCGGTCAGTGAAACGATATGTGATAGAAATGGGAAACAGCAAAGGCTCGACCATTGGGCCGAATACTTCGAGGAGTTTAGCTGACCGTGCGCTAGTGTAGTTACTCCTGTGTTAACAACTGCGATTCTTTGGGAAGTATCACTTGAGCTCCCATCGGAAGTGGAATTGGAGTCATGTATTCGATTACTAAAGCGTGAGAAAGCGGCCGGTCCTGACGAACTTCACCTAGTTCTTTTCAAACTGGGTGGAAATTCTTTGATAAAATCACTTACCACTTTGCTCCGTGACATTTGGAACGAGGAGTGTATTGCGTTATCATTGGGCTAGTGGTTGATTGTACCTGATGATTCTAGTAATCATCATGGGATCCGTTTAATTCCGATAGTCACCAAAGTATTAGCTTCGATTTTACTGCGTCGTCTGACACCTGCTCGCGAGAGGAACGCCCACGAACAACAGGCTGAATTTCGCCCAAGTCGAGGATGCATGAACTAGATTTTTACTCTTCGCCAACGACTTGAAACGCGTCACACATATTGTTGACCGACAATAATGGTTTTCTAAGATTTGAAAGACGCCTTCGATTCACTTGATCGAACAGAGCTTTTAAGTGCTCTCAGTCAAAAAGGTATGCCCCAGAAGTTCGTGAACCTACTGAAGTCATTGTATTCTCGTAATTCTGGCGGCATAAGGGTCTACGGTGAGTTATTCAGTGGGTTCAAAGCGACCAGCGGTGTTCAACAAGGATGTCCTGTCTCCGGACGAAATAATGAAGAATACGTTGCAAAATCTTCAGGATATAGGCGTCGAACTAGGAAATCGTGAAAAGCTATGTGACCTAGATTACACGGACGACGTTTTCTACTTGTTCTAATCAACGAAACATGCTCAACGTGCACTAGATATACTCACAAGAGCTGCAGCTTCATTCGGCATGCGCTTTGCGCCTTCAAAGTGCAAAGTGATGTTGCAAGACTGGGCGTCAACGATTCCGAGCTTGATATTTAGGGGGAAGTGCTTGCAAGTGTCGACCGCATCAGTTACCTTGGAAGCAGTGTGATGATCGATGGGAGCACAGTAGTAGAGGTGAGCACGCGCATATCCGAGGCATGAGCGGCGTACGTTGGACTGGCGCCGACCTGATATTCCACTGAAGATGAAAGGTCGTGTACACCGCGCCACGGTGCGTTCGGTTTTGTTGTGTGGTTGCGAGACTTGAGGTTTGCGTGCGAAAGACATTCGTCGTCTTGAGGTTTTCAACTATCGATTTTTGCGTAGTATTGCTACGATTGAGTGGAATAGCCGAGTGAGCAATGCTGAAGTCAGAAAGCGAGCATTGGATACTAATTCACAGAACGTTGTCACAGCGTATCCGGCTTAGTAGACCTCGTTGATTGGGGCACGTGTTACATGTATGGCAAACACAAGTCTACCATACCGTGCCCTATTAAGGCGTTCTTTTCTTTTCCCACCTCTGTAGGTACGCTTCGGGTCTACCTTTTTTCTACGTGCAACTTGGTGAGAAAGGCGGTGGTGAGTAGGGTTTGCTCTGCCTTTCTACTCTGTGCAATGATGTTGGTATCAGATGCACCGATGTTTGCACTTCAGTGGCACTACGTTCGATGGTGACATAACGTTTTGTATTCCGTGTTTCAGATTTTTGAACGACGTTAAGATACCGCTTGGTAAAAAGGAAGGTCGATATTTCCGGCGTTAGACTGATTTCACCAGAGAAATGTGATATTCGCTGAGTTCAGTGTGCGAATATGCGTAGTAAGCGTTCTTATGTCATCGTATGGTGTGGTGGAGCAGTTCTTCCAAAAGCTACAGGCACTGGATCAGTTTTGATGATATTTTTCAGCACTTCGAATCTAATAAGACTTGTTTGCCGCGTACCTAGGACACTTCTAAACTCGTTAAATGAGATACCTAACGTATTGGCAACCGCTAGAAAGGTTTCTAGATTCTGGTCATGCTTCTCTGGGGTTCCGCAGGTGACCACATTGTCCACGTAAGCGAACGCACCGTGAAGTTGTTCTTTTGATGATGCTGTCAGTTGATCGTTGAAAGCGGCCAACTCCGTTTATCATTCCAAGTGGAGTACAGAAAAATTGACAGTTGGCCGCAAACTTCGAATGCGGTGTGTTGTTTCATTCACTTTGGTTAGTTCCTGGCGGTGGGTACTCTTCGAGTCGATTGTGCTGTATATGTCATGGTGCGAGATCTTTCCTGTTAGCTCCGTCATACTTTCAAGAGAATATGCGTCCAAATGTGTAAAGACTACGGTCAATTACTATTCTTCTGCCGTGACGTCCATTCGTAACAATGAGAGTTTAAGCTCTCCAAGGGTACTTCGACGGTTCCATAATGCCTGGAGATAACAAGTTCTCCACTTCATAACCGATGGACATTGTTTTTGGCAGGGCATGGCGTCTTGATTTGGTAGCAATAGGTCTGCGATCGTGAGAAAGATGATTAGAAAGGGATTGTAATTCACTTTCAACCGTGAACGGGCCACAGAGAGAAAATACAGGTTAATAACCAGGAGACGGATTCTGCACACGTTCATGTAGTCGAAGAAAATCGTGACCGAGCAGAACATCAGCGCACAAATCAGACAAAGGGGAAAGTTCAATACGTTCATAAAAATTGTCTTTGAATATAAATAGGTACAAATAAATGACCGTAAGTGGAACTTGGCCAACTGGTGGATGCCATGAGGATTCTTTGTTGTGATGTGGGAACGTACCAGTCGTACTTAAGACCACAGTCTTTGAATTATAGCTATCCGAACTTCCAATGTCATTAAGGACATGTAACGTGATGCCTTTCACAGTGGTACGAATGACTGCTCGAATAGCAATGGGGAGCGGCTCCAACGACGGTGGAAGAAAGTACGGAATCCGTGGATGACGCAATATCTCGAGGGCTTTCCGGCGGTGGTCTTTTTCCCACAACCTTTGCATTAAAGCTTTTGCTGGGCATGTGATTCTGGGATGTCGATTTGAATTATAGGACTAGCAGGAAAAATTGCCAACATCTAAAACGGGATTTTCGGTAGCTTGTGAGCCAGCCAAGGTTTCAGAAACCAAATTCTTCATAGACAAGGAGCAAGCCGCCCGTGGACCGACGCTGTATGACATCGACTGCTTTCGTGCAAGCTCGATTTGTCTAGTTAGGTTATAGGCAAACATAAGGCCAACTTTCTTTTCTAACAGCCGTTGTCTGATTTGATGAAAGGTCGCACGGTGGATGAATAAGTCACGAATAAATTGGTTGTGGTATTCTTCAGCGGTTACTGTGTGATATCACGATCGACAAAAGGGGTTTTAATTTGTGGGAGAATTGGTTTAGCATCTCCGTGTTTCTGCCTGGTGGTGGATAGCACGTGTCATGCAAAAATGCATTTTTCGGTTGTGTATAAAAGTTATAAAAAGCCGCCATGGTGATATCGTAATCTATGCATTCCGCCATGTGTCTGTAATCTGATGCAGTGACATGGTTTGTAAGAATCTGCATCTAAGCAGTTTGGTTGTAGGATGCACTTCCTGTTATACAAGTTGATGAAATTGTAATAATCAACAAACGCGTGAATATTTGTTGAAGTCTTGGTAGATAGATAGTCCGATATTGGGCTTCTGTCAATTTGTAACACAGCCATAGCTAAGAAATGAGTAGACGAGTTTAAAAAAACATTGTTGTGTATGAGAACAAGCAACGGACAAGAGCACATGTACAGAGCAATATCAATCTAACCACAGTATGTTAGGCTTTACTTATCTGAAAATCTAACGTCGATGAAACAAGCTACCGTCGGCTGCTGGAACTCATAGCGGTGCTTCAGTATTCGGCGCAGCGTGAAGATTCGATCCACACAGCCTCTGCCACTGCGGAAACCCCCTTGGTTCGGACGAGTGCGCTGGTCTCTTGCCTCGGAGAAACGGGTTAGTAACAACGCACCAAAGATCTTTGCGGCCACATTGATCAGGCTGATCCCTCGGTAGTTCTCACATGCTGATTTATCACCCTTCTTTGAAATGGGCAGCAGAATGGACATTCACTAGTCGGGTGGAAATGCTTCCTCTCTCCAAATGGGGCTAATAAGTGTACGCAGACTGTCAATCAGTGACGATGAACATGCTTTGTACACTTCTGTGGGGATGCCATCTTCCCTAGCAGCCTTTTTGTCCTTCAGTTTGTTTATCATTTCCGTGATTTCCGCGGTGTTGGGTGGGTCACAGTTTCGTTCGCACTGGAGTGGAGGGGTAGGTATTGGTTGGTCCATCCGGTGGTCCGTAGGCCGGTTGAACATCTGACGAAAGTGTTCCACCCATCGGTCCATTTTCTTACTCTGTTCGGGCATTAAGTTTCCTGCCGTGTCACGAAGAGGGGAATTTTGTTTAAAAAACCTATTAGAGGCGTTGCGAATAAGGCGGAACAGTTTACCGAAGTCACCAGTTCCTGACGCGGTCTCCATTTATTTCAGCTATTTTTATCCAGTATCTTTTGCGATCAGCCTTGGCGGAGCGTGTGTCCTCTCGTTGCAGTCTGCGGCGTTCGTTACTACCTGCCAGTCGCGCTTCGTGTGCTTTGGTTGACAACTGGAGCGTGCTTTCGGAGATCCAGTCTTTTGTCCGCCTTTTTGTTCTCCCGAGTATTGTCCAAGTAGCTTCCTTGATTGTCGTCTTCATTCGAGTCCACTGCCCTTGCTTGTGCATTAGATGCATTGGTTAGTCGGGTTGTAATTGCGCGTGACAACGCTTCTCGCTTCTCTGGGTTTTCTAGGGCAGCAACATTTATCCGAGAGGGTGCAGGCAGGTGTAGACAGATGAACTTTGAAACACGCGCGTGGTCGGTGCCGTTTGTGTTGTCCGTTATTGCACCTCGGTATGCTCGGCAATCCTCCATAGACGAAGCCCAACGGGCTCTCACCAGGATGTGGTCGAGTTGGTGTGCAGTGTGACCGTCATTGGAGTACCATGTGAGTAGGTGCTTCTTGGGGTGTTGAAATCGAGTGTTGCAGACAACCATTCTGTTGATGTTGGCTTAACCAATCAGTCGGCCACCGTTCTCGCAGCGCTGACCAAAGCCGAATTTCCCGAGAATATGGCGGGTTGATTCATCGACCGTACCTATGCGAGCGTTCCAATCTCCGGCGATGAAAAGTACGTCGCACCTCGAAACTCGGTTGATTGCCTCCTGCAAGTTGATGTAAAGTTCGTCTTTGGTTTCGTCATCAGCTGAATTGCTTGGTGGATAGATCGCAATCACCGTCAAGTCGTGCGGGGAACCTTTTAAACGTGCCAAGGCGAGTCTTGAGGAGACCGGTTTCCATGAGATCATTGCATCATCAGCTGCTTTGTTCAGAGAAAACGCGACACCGTAGAAACTGGAGTTGTCTTTCGGGCCACTGTGATAGAGCCAGTAGGATGTATCCACTCCCGGGACCTTTATTTGCCGGCTACCGGAGTTGGGTGAGCGGAATTCCAAGAGGCAAGTAAAATCTACTCCATGATCATGCGGAGTCCGCATTGTGATGCAATGGATGCAGACGTCTAGAAACGCCCTGGCATTCCAACAGGCTACGCGTGTTCTTTTCCTGTAGCTAATAATTTCAGTGCCGGGACACGAGGCGCGTCGCTTACCGGGGACGCCGTAGCATGATGAGCGCTTGAGGTTCCGTGAATAATCATGGAGAGTCGCGGGAGAAGGGTGCGAAGCGGTGTCCCCAGCACCGTTCGGCCTTTTTGTTCGAGGTTGCACCTCTAGCCCTTGTACACCCAAGTGCAGACTGCAAGACAGCAGGATGTTTCCAGAGGAGCCGGTGGCCTGCTGTACGGTTCGTTCGCTTCCTATGGAATGCCGGAGCAGGCAGTTGAACAGGTCTCCTTTGTAGCCATTGGGTCAGTAGATCTCGTCCACCCATTTGGAAGGATCTGTCTTCACATGCCAAACACCGTCTCGCCGAAGTTTTTTAGACCTCGGTAACCTTCAACCCGGTTTAGCCCGCCTGTGGAGCGGTTTACCGGGGTGTGGCCACTGATGCATGATTCAGCTTCGTGGAGCCACAGGTGAGAGCTGGGTGAATGATGGAGACCAATGAGATGGAGGATGCCCCAAGGGACACGACAGTCAACCAACTCAGAGGTGGTACTCCTCTCAGACACCCCATACATCGACCAGTCTTATTATATAGTTGGGAAACCTGGCCATTATGAGCTGAGGGTATCAAGCAACTAGAAGTTTTTAATCACTGGTGCCTTAGATCTATTTTAAAAGTAAGGTGGCGTGACAGAATCTCGAGGGTAGATATTCGAAATAGCTACTGCATCGTCCTTCTTTCAACGCGCATGCAACTCCATCGACTGCGGTAGTTCGGTCGCGTATTCAGTTACCCTAACCACACCCTAACCAGCATTGTCCCGGCATCATCTACATGCCCAGACCAGTGTCGCCAACGAGGAGGAAAATTAAAAACCTAGCTGGTTACCTAAGACATAAACCAACTGGGCTTTCGTATGGTGTACGGCACTCGTCAATGGAAATTGAACTAGATCGACATCTGCAAGGGCCTTTCTGCCAACCGCCGAGCATGAACAGCTGCGATCAGAGACATTAGGAAGCCGGCTTATCCCCTCCTAGGAGCCAGAGCAGTGAAGTAAACTAAGGCACTATCGACGGGAAAGAATACACGGATATTATAATCTCCAAGATCTTTTCTAATTGCCTCTGAGGTCCTAGACCGATACAGAATTCCGATGGGAGTCAAGCGGTCTTTTTCTTTCGTTTTTTTATCGTGTTGGTTTTTCTTACCACATTTCATGTCTAATAAGATGTGGTAAATTTTTTGATTACATGCTTACGCATGAGTGCAGTGGAGGGAGAATACCCCATAGCCGTAAAGGCCCATTGCACTATTAGGGATAACCGACGACTGAACCCTGAGTGGAAAACCACATAAGGTCCCATTAGGTGAGATGTGGTAACGATCCAGGTGACAGTGGATTACTGTCTACCACCAAAGTAACCGGTGATGGTGGGTATTCGGACCCCTGACCTCCAAGATGGTAAGCAAACGCTCTAAACCAATGGACCACAACGGGATAGTGGTTATCTCGGAGAACATGGTTCAAGCGTCTCATTTTCCCCTCCTGAGTGGTGTTGTCGTTGCAGAATTTCTGGACCGTGTTCACTAGAGATTAAGCAAGTGTCCGTTTTACACACCGAGGATGAGCTGAGCCAAAGAGTAAATATCTAGGTGTGGGTTTTCGATGAATGCTGGTGGTGAATTTCCTTGAATCGTTAGCTCTCAGATGACAGTCTAGGAAGTTAATTACTCTGTCACTGTTTTCGGTTTCAACCGTGGATGTAATTGAGTTACATTGACTGTTGAGACAACGGAGAAAATTATCTCTGCACTTAGATTTGATAATAACAAAAGTGTCATCAACATACCTCAGATAACTGTTTGAGGATTGTGGAGGGAGGTTAGAGCTTTGGATTCAGTTGTATGTGGAAAGAGTCTGGCATTGATTGGAGATACAGGGAGTCCATGACAACGCCATCGGTTTGTTTAGACGTGAAGTACGTGATAGTAAGGCAGAGTTCGACACCAGTAATACTCTCGCAGGGAGTCTGTAGACATCTTTCGTTAAATAAATGTTAGAGATCAGTGAAGATTTCGAAAATCTAGACTGTTTATCATTGGAACACTGGTGTATAGGGAGACTCCGTCGTAACTCAGGACAGTTTCGTCGCTTTCTAGTTCAATGTTTTTTAGCATGCAGGTAAAATGAAAGGCATCATTGATGTGACTTACTACCATTTTTAATACGGTTTTGATAGAGCACAGATATTTCGCTAATCTAAGTCCCACATAGTGTCATAAACAATAAGTCGAACAAGTATATCTGGTTTGTGAATTTTTAATGGATCAATGATTCCCCCCGGGTCTGTTCGTCTTTGGTGCCAAGGTAACCCATAATGACTTTCCCAGTTTTTTGTCGGGTCTGACAGATATTTGCACGCGCCAGCTTCCGTCTCATTTGGGGTAGCATTCATTTTTTTCTTCAATTGTTTCACAGGGTCTATTTTTCAAATGTTCTAAAACTTTTGATTCTTATTCTGATCTGTTTAGGATGATCGTGACATTCCCTGTGTCGGCGTTTGTCATATGAATAGAGGAATCCTATTTTAGGACAAAAAACGCCTTTCTTTCTTCTGATGTGGTATTTGGCTCAATATTTCCCTGGTTCTTGAGTATGTTACATATTTTCAGCCTGACATGGTTGGCATTTTCACTTGGAAGCTTTGACAGAGCATGTTCTAATGCAGGTACCACTTATCGTATCATTTTTTTCTATATAGATTGAAATTCAAGGCTTATCGGTCAGAGACCTGTCTGATCGATTTTTTACAAGACTTTTTGGATCCGCCACAAACATTTGTTTAGATTTTGTTTTTGACTCAGTTTCGGTGGTTTTCTTTGGCTTGTCAAACTTATGTTGTTCTCGTGATTTACAAGATTTAAAAATCATGTACCCTTTGCTGGCAGCAGATGATCCAAACATTCGTTAAGACTCCGCGTCCTGAAACATATTAAGCCCATTTCAATTATACAGTGTTGAACACGTTGTCATAAGAACGTGCGTGAAGCGGTTAGATCGGCTTTTTTGAGTAAACAGAAGTATCCGGTAGTTTAACTCAGAAGGATTGGGGAATCATGTTATTCCGAATACATTGTTGGTTAAACGTATGGTGAATGATCCAGTTGGCAAGTTTTCCCCCAGAATAATCCGATTGCTGATAATATTGAGTATATCAAGAGTAAATGGGGTTCTTAGTGTATCGAAGAATCGATGTGTCGTGCGATTTTCTAATTTAAATTTTAATGTCATGAACAGCGTTGTCGGTAGAGATTATAAACAGCTGTCGTTCTGGTTACCGCGGGCAACCTTCGTCTTTATCTTTTCTCGACCGAGTCCCACCTAAGGCCATCCACTTGATCGAAAACCCATTTTGAATGTTCAATCTACAGTCGCTTGCTCGTCGCCGGGCGATCGCTTCTCTGGTTCTGTTCTGTCGCTATTACTCTGATTTTTGTTTTCCTTGTAGTCTTTCAGTACCACTCGCGAGCACAGATCATCCATCACCGGTATCCGGTTTCTGCTCACGGGTGCCGGACCTCAATTTCTCCACCGTCCCTCTTCGTACTCCCAAATTGTGTAACACCTTTTCCCTCCTCCTCTCCACTCTACAAAAAGCAAGATCATTAAGCTGACTGTGACGTGAACGTTCCCCCCCCCAGGCTTCTGGAAATATGGAGTTTTGTGTAATTCGACTCATATATGATAAAAAGTCGCAACCAATGATGTCATGATATTCACACCTTTTCTCCATCTACGCAATAATTTTATTTGTAACTCCTGCTTTTTCTATGCTAAAACGTTTATCTTCCGATTTTGTGTTGCGTTGAGGCAGCTACCGTAGCAAGAACAGTTCGTCCAATGTTTATTCAAATTTAAGCTGTTTCATCAGTGTTTCTCCTGTATTTCCGGTTTTTGTATAGTCTTTTGTCATTCAAAAACCTGTTTTGCTCCTTTCCCCACTCTCCTCGACAAATCACAGCCCGTAGTGTCTATCCCGGTTAGAGGTAAGTCTATTGCTTTTCGGAATTCACTCCTTATGGCTTTCAGCCCCTCGGACCGCTCGTAAGACGTCTCAGTCCAACGATCAGAAAGGACAAAAGTATGTTTTTTCAAATTCTATTACTATTAAAAGCAATTTTGGCGTTTTGAATCCTTTACTGACTCACTTCTGTGACATTGATTCACTGAATGCAGAACACAAGAAGGGAGCAGGGAAGATCTGGACACCGAAGAGTTAGATGGTTCACTTTCATGGCACCGGGTGGGTCGAGGTCAGTGGCACTCCGGAAGCAGCCTCCAACAACAACCGTTTCAACCGTCCAATCATTCTCGCCAACGGTATCCCAGTGGACCACACGGGGATACTGACTCAACTGTACCGAGCGCAACCAACGCTCCACTACGAACGGCCCCTGACACCCGTCGTGGTGGTCATGGGGACTGGTCTAGGGGTTGTGCCGGCTGGCGTCAACGCTCTTATAGTGGCAGCGAGCGTCCAAGCGTGGTAGTTGGAGTAAGTATCAACAGCCCATTTCGGTATCTGTGTTGATACTGTTCTGCTGTGTTCCGTTCACCATAAATACAGAATACGTGTGTGGTTTGGCTCCCGTTTCTGTACTGTTGTCTTGATGGTTTCGTTAATGCTGTCTTGCAGAAGAGTTTGAATCAAGACTGACGTCGCTCGTTTACTATTATTACTATTCTAGACCCTTCGTCGTCGTTTCAGTTCATTTTTTGGTTTCCAGTTGCCTGCAGTTTGCACAGAACTGTTCAATAATAGTGATGTTATTTTTCCACACGTGATAATTTTCAATTCTATCTTCTGTTGTTTAACCTCTATTTGACCGGTGGTAGTCGAGTGGTTTAGAGCGTTTGCTTGCTACCTCGGTGGTCCTAGGTTCGAATCCCCGCCATCACCGGTTACTTTGGTGGTAGACAGTAATTCACTGTCGTCCGGATCGTTACCACACCTGACCTGTTGGGACCTTGTGTGGTTCTTCGCCACTCCAAATCTCAGGGTTCTGGTTGCCGGTTATCCTTAATGGTGCAGTGGGCCATTGTGGCTATGGGGCAAATGCCCCTTCCACTGCACTCATGCGCAAGCATGTAATAAAAAAACAGCTATGCAATGTTCAAGAAAAAAATGTAAATGATTAAAATATGCTGAAATGTTCAATCAGAGATCATCCTTTTGTAATTACTAATCAGTACCTACTTTTTCATTTCTAATGCCCAAAATGAATTACAGTAAAAAGATTCGACCGGACACTGAGAGGGGTTTAAGGGATTGTTCATATCAAAACCAGTCTAATAACTGTCTTTGGAAACCGAGTTTGTATGTGAGTGAAAATTCAGAGAGAAAGAGAGGAGGGGTGTCCCATAACATGGAACTCCATGGACAGATTGTCCTTATCGTTCGTCTCTTGATCCTTGACCTGTCAATTATTAATAAGGTTAACTAAAAGGCTTTAGAATGAATGCCTGAAGATATTTCTTAGCTTCATCTATCATTTCATCAAGCCGTATAAGTTACAGACTGTTGACCCCGAACTGCGCGGTTCAAACCCCACCACTGTTGCCTGGCTCGTTACCTATTTGAATTTCTTATAGTTCTCTGCTCCAAGTCATATTTTGTTGTTTCTTCCTGACTGTGCTGTCGGCTCTATTAAGGACGTTCCTTCCACTACACGGACTGACGCCCATGGGATAAACCCGGTGACATAGGTGTGAAATAGACATAATTATCTTTTAAACTTTGTTATTCCTTGTTTTCTTCCTTCTCGCTGGTCTAAGCAACATCCTCGTGGCCGAGGAAGCGGAACGGTGCTTGGTACAGAAAGCGAGGATTCTCACTCTCGAGGTCGGGGACGTGGTCGAGGCACCACTTCTGGCGCTGGCGTCGGTCGTTTTACCTTACCACATCGAGGCGGTGGTGTTGGTCGGTCAATGCACAGCAGCACGACAGGCTCTCACAAGGTTTGCGGACCTGGATCTGCTCATCATGCCGTGAGATTTTTCCGTATTGTCTTGAAATAATTGTATTTAACTTGATAGAGCGTCCGTAACTTGTACAAGTTTATTGTGCTAACTAATAGGAGTCGCATACTAAGTGAGAGAGAAAAACGTTTAAGTGGAACCGTCAGTGCAAACATTATTCGGCATTGTAGAACTGGGCATGGTTTCAGCACCACTATATCAAGACACAATAGCTGCTGCATTTTCTATTATTCATAAATGTTTGTGTTCGTGGAAGTTACCAAGCACACAGTATAAAAATCACGCAACTGGCCACAACTGTCAACGTCTCTGACGAGCGATCACCAGCGTCACTTGAGCTCCAACGTGGAAGTTGAGATGAACCAACTAAAACCAGCGGTAATGCCAGCTTCTTCGTGCCCATATGCCAAGTCCAGTTAGACGATCGACAGACATACAAGGCACATATGTTGTTGCCTCGATTGAAGAACATCTATTCGCATTCAGCACACACGGTGTTGCCACCAAACAAACGATCTTTCGGAGAATATGGTGTTTGACAAGGAAACTCCCAGACGCACAGAGCGGAGCGACCAGTTCTCTCAACCGAGATGCAGAAAAGCACTCATTGTGGAGTTGTACATCTGACACTTCCAATAGCCGGTTATCTTACTTTACTTTTATGCGACTAACTCCTGCGTGAGGATAAGTTGGCTTCTTGAATCCCCAAAGGCGGCTTTCTATGCGTTGCAATCGGTGGCAATTTCGGCACACAGTGAAGTCCGTTTCTTACGCCAGACGCGACGTTCGAAGACCGACCAAAGACCTAGATGTTCTACGTCCTCTTTGACTGTGTTGACCTGCACTTCCAGTTTGGATAAGGTGTCGGTTGAAGGCTTCTGTTTGCAAGTTCTATCTCACGTCAGTGGAGTACAAGGCTGAGCCAACGGAAACGGCGCTACTTAAGAGAAGAGGACAGCACTTCTGTATTCGAGTAGCGTTGTCGTACAGTGGAGTTTGGGACGTGATTATGCCATTTAATTTTGGCCATACATCGAAGACATCAGTGATCGAAACTGGAGATTTTGCTCATCTTATAGCCTTAACGGACAGGTTTCACTAGCGTACGTAAAAACGGGACGAATGGCGGCACGGTAAACGCGCAGTTTGGCGCGAAGAATCATTTCACTTCGGGACCACAGTGATGTGCGATGTTCCAGGGATGCTGTCTTCGCACAATCGCCAAGACGTTTGATCTCATCTTTGGCCTGGCCATTTCGTTGTATGGTAGACCCAAGGTACTTGAAGTTCCGAACTAGTTCCAAGGTTTGGTCGCTAACTTAGATGGGGCCTGTTGGATCTGCGGAAGTTGTAAAGGTCTTGGTTTTTGTCATGTTCATCTCCAGACCGATCGCTCTGATGTACCCAACACGGTCAAGAACCGATTGTGAAGCTTTCGGTTTGTGCCTCGGAACGACAATATCATCAAACTCAAGATCCAAGTCTCCTGACTTAGTTGAGTCCCTTGATAACCGATGAGGGCATGGCGCATCACCCAGTCTGTGACGTAATTGAACAAGACTGGTGACAATGGACAACTTTGACGAACGCTGGAGTCGAGCGAGAACTCTGGAGACGTTTCATCACAGGCGCGGACGAACGCTAGCGTAACCGAATAATACGACTTCAGCAGTCTTGTGTACTTTGCGGGTATCCCGTTACCTATTGGTATGCCTCAGAGTCAAGTCCAGTATATGCTTTATGCACCCGAGGTTGAATATTCATCTACGGAATCGAAGACAGCTCAGAAGTCCACTAAACAAGCTGTTTTTAGTTGTTGGAATGCGTATTGCTGCTCCAGAATTCGTTGGAGCGTGATGGTCCGATCGACGCAACCTCTTCCTCGGCTAAAGCCGCTTTGGTTCGAGTGCGTCCCTTGCGGCAACAAAGCGGCTCGGGGGAATAATGAAGAAAAGCCTTTCCGCTGTATCAGTGAGGTTGGTTTCCCTGTAGTTCGCGCAAATGATTTTCTCAGCCTCTTTTGGTATGTGGAGTAGAATAGAGGTTGTCCAATCTATACGTAAAATTTCGGTTTCCCAAATTTGGCGGAATAGCGAAGTTGGAGGATCTAGCAGAATATCTCATATGGAATGTCGTCATCAACTGGTGGTTTCCTATTTTTCATTTTCTCGATGACAAACTATATCCGAAAGGCTGGGTGTGTTTTGTAAATTCCGTATCGGTCAACGTCGCCTGGTGACGCTCAGATCAATTCAGTTTATTCAATCATCGATCACACTTTTACGTGCTTTGGTTTTGGATACTTCATCGCAGCACCCTGGAGTTGAGGGCAAAAGAAAAAGAAGCATCAAATAAAAAAGCCGGAAACGAAGTAAAAGGCTGAGATCACGCTACAGGTGACAGCATCTATCCATATCAGAGTGTCTCCAACCATCAGGTAGTCAGGTCTCGTGGACCTCAACCCGGGTGTCTGACACGTCTTTCTTCGCCTAGTAAACTCACTAGACTTTTCATACTTTTCTGCCACGTCGATCTACCTTCGAACCACTGTCTCATTCCAACACCGTGCGTCACCTCAGCCATCACAATGAGACTGCACCTTGGTGTGGTCTGATAGCTTGCGTGCCTCCACGACCTAACGAGCTATGCAGAATGTATTCCTTAAGCCGGAGATTCAGTCATGCCTGACAGGTCAATTGAATGACATGGATAGAAGTCGCGACCAGTGGCGTAGTTGCATTCGGACTCTTTCTTTGTCCTATTGAGGTCCGCTCATTTTGATTTTTTTGGATCTTCGACTTCATGCTTCTGTTGTTTTTGCCGTTTAATGGACGACTCCCAGGCTTGTTCAGTGGTAAATTACCGTTTCTTAGCACTCTAGCTCCTGTTCTCCAGAAAAGAAACTCGGGGCAGGCCCCTTTATCATAAGGAGAACCAGTTCATATCGCCCAAGAAAGGCCCAGACAGCGACTGCACCAAACAGTGCCCCAAGGTAGGATTATTGTCCATTCGTTAGCAATTCCTAACAAAGTTCAAGCCTTGTCAAACATTATTCTCTCAGGGCTGGACATGAAGCCAATCGACGGTAGTATAGATGCACGGACTACGCCAAAAGTATCCGTAATAGTGACTTCCCTGAACAACTGAGCAAGATATCCCGGCATAACAAAGAGTGGATCTCCAATGGAACCTTCAACCGCTGCTTACAGGTTAAGAGGCAAAACTATGATTCACCAGATTTCCACAGCTTTCGTCGGGAACCTACGCACTCTGAATAGCACTACCATAAACGGTGCAAGTCCCAAATATCGGGTAAGCTGGGAACCGTAGCCGTAGTTTTATATTTCGGAAACTCTATCGACTCAAGCTTTGCCTCCGGAAGAACCACACCCTCGCCATCCCCACTCAGTTAGGAAAATGACCACCTCATAAGAAAATTGTATTGGCCTAGTGCCGGAGTTGGGTAGACGTATTCCAGACAAACAGGCTATGTCGATTTTATGGTCGTCGATAGTGCGCATGGTGATGCACTGACTACCTACGGCTAAAGGGTTCTCACGTTCCAGCAAGCTATGTGTATACGTGACCTGCTGTTGAGGTTTCCAGTTGGTGTCTGGTTCACTCCGGCCATTGGAAGGGTACAGGGCGCGTCACTTAACGAGGACGCTGTAGAATGATCAGAACACATTGTATAGACGAAATTCAGGATACATGGAAATAGGATACGAAATGGCAACGTCCGTACTATTCGGCTTTTTTGCGAGGAAAGCACCTGGTCTTGTTTGGAGCCGGTGACCATTAGTGGTTCATACGCCTTTCCAATCATATGACGATCCAGGATACCCGGCGTATCATTGGAAGTGGGTGCTTGGAAGGACCAGTTCTCGGTTCATTCGCTCCTTCGCAAATCTTGCTCTAGTTACCCAAGCAGAAGCAACGGGCAGTGGCTTTATTTGGCGGCGAGCTACATTCGCACACTTCACTGTGCCGTTATGGTTGTTTGGTGATGAGAGGGTTCGTTTCCAAACGAAAACCCACCACTTCTTCGGGTAATCGCCACTGGTCTTCCGAGACCGCTTATTTAGCGAGCTAGCGTTTCCTTGTTCGCGACTAGTCACCGGAGTGCCCGTTCCTCTATCTGGGACCTGAAGACGGCCCCGGTAACATTCACCTTTGCTATCCGCAACTGACCCCACGATACGGACCGGGCGGGATGTCGTGGTGTCACCTCGCTTTTTCTATTCATGACGCAATCAGCACCAACAAACGTGATGCAGGTTCCAAGGCGCTCGAAGTTACCGACCATTCATAACCGTTGACTGCGCGGTGATTTCAGACCCAGACCACTACCAGTTTTGTGAAAGCACTTTACACTGGGGTGGAGCAGATGGTTTATCTACTCTAATATTTCACTCACCAAGCCGCCTAAAGTGTATTGCGTGACCCAAGCACTATCACTCAGAAAGACCGTCGTTGACGTATTTAAAGTCAAAAATTATTCGGGTCCACCTTTTGATGGTCCAGACACGGCGCTGTCTCGGAGGCTTAAAATTTGGCCGACACATCCACGACTGATCCGAAATTCAGCCTGCTCCTCGCTGATCTACTCTTCACGTGCGTGAAATGATTTACGATTTATAGTCGGGCACTGTTTAGTTCAGTCGCTGTCTGGGCCTTTCTTGGACGTTACGAACTGGTTTTCCTTATGATAAAGGGGCCTGCCCCGAGTCCCTTTTCTGGAGAACAGGAGCTAGAGTGCTAAGAAACGGTAATCCACCACTGAACTGGCCTGGGAGTCTGATGCCTCGTTGCACACCAAAATGTGAATCTTCCTGCGGATTTTCACCTCCGTCGAAACAGACCGTTGGACGTGTGTTGATGTGCTAGCTGAGTGGTTGATTGTTCTGTGACCCCGAATACGAATGTTAGGTACCGTACTCGTGTAAAAGATTTCGAATGCCCATGTGTCCACATCACTTTCGGTATACCCAATGCAATTAGCCTAAGTGGTCACTGTGAACGTAGAAAACCATTAGCCAGTGATTGTTGTCTGTGGTTTTTTGGACAACGGTCGTTGCAAGTTGAGCGAGAATTCAGCTAGTACATCTGAGGCGCTGCTACCGGTACTAATGACCAAAACTCACGCTGGATGCTGAAATTTGCCATAAATCCACACGGTATGGGAGATCAGAACAAGACGCCGCACACGGTATTGTGTTGCTTACGAAGGTTAACGACATATCTATGGGAATATTTGTTCTAAAATCCATGGAATATTATGGGCAATGAGCTCAGTTACTACTCGGTCTCAGCATGAGAATGATACACAGGACCTCACGTGACCTTGGTTTGAGGCTGTCCTTCTAGCCTCTGCAAAACTGAAGGCAACTTGCAAGACAGCAGGTGTTTCAGACGAAGTGGTGATCAGTGACAGTTTATTCAACCCCCATAAAGTCTCACTTGGTAACTGGGACACCGGGTTCCATTACAACCTGTAGCTTTGTTAGAAGGGATGGATATGCATTTACATGGTGCTGTTTTGCTCGTCTTAGACGACTCGTACCGCCTGTGCCCATGGGCTTTCTGTCGTTGATAAACATTTTCTACGCAGCATTGCTTTAATGTAGTGGCGTTACCGTTCGGATTAAAATGTAAATCAGTGTGAGGTGTTAGGTATAGTCGCTGGATAACCGAATTATTTTCACCGCACTGCCTCAAGTAGCTTGGGTACGTTTTGCATATATCTGTTTATCGACTATTGGATGCCTTCTGCATTCACTGAGC
The DNA here is from genome assembly GCA_948099385.1 of Fasciola hepatica. Classification (NCBI taxonomy): domain Eukaryota; kingdom Metazoa; phylum Platyhelminthes; class Trematoda; order Plagiorchiida; family Fasciolidae; genus Fasciola; species Fasciola hepatica. The sequence continues at coordinate 21,369,388 of CANUEZ040000024.1, read as the reverse complement.
ACACCCAAGGGAAGGAGTGTATCGGCGGTCAGAGCATGGCTTACAAGATGTCCGTGAAGAAAGTGGGCTCAGGTGCTGGTTGCGGTTGATCCTCCACTGCTTCTCCGTTTTTATTCCAAGGGATGCAAATTTTCACTTGTTGGGGGCAATAAATGTCCTCGCATCGAGATTCGGCGAAAACACTGAACACTGCGTCGAATGTTAAGATTCCTGACCATCCTTCTTGAAGAAATATCAAAATGCATATTACTAAAATAGGAATTATTGTTTTTTATCCGTCGTCCTGCCCATACTTGTCCTGAGGCTGACGCATGAAGAGCATGTGGATCCTCTGCTCCTCTTTAACCTTCTGCCCTTGAAGATTTTAGGAGCAAACGTTTTCCCACCCCATTTACTCAGAAAGACATGCGGCCGTCAATTGTCGCGCAAAAACGCAGTTTCTTGTATGACTGTCATTTGAGATGAGTTAGTTTTTGATAGACTTATGGTCCTCCGAGATGGCATTTAAGACTTTCCAGTGTTATGCAAAACTAGCGGATGATTAGGGTAGCATAATCAGTTGTTGTGACCAATGGCGCATTCCCGCTAGGACTTTCTTTGTCTACATAATTTTCATTTTCATCTTTGTTCGCTGTTTGCCTTCGGTCATCGTTATCATTACCACCACTCTCGTCATCATACAACCAGAGATAATCCTATGTACTGCACTGAACGCTAGGTCGCCTCGGTTTGTTGTCTTCAATTAAGCGGTATTTTGAAATAGCGACCAAACCAGAAGAAAAGTACTATGAAATTAGTTAAAAAAGCCTTAGAGCTGTTTTTTTGGTTTGGTCTCTTGTACATCTAACAGTCTCTGCATGCCTAATCTTTGTTGTTGTTATATCACTTCTTCGTAGACCGAGAACTCGGAGGAATTTTGGCATGATGAAGATTGGGAACCCATTGGTGTTGAATCTGGTCCTTCGTCAAAGTCGCGCGAACGTCTCAACTCATTCACGCACTCGGATCTGCCACCGGTTGCCGAACAGTGCGGTCCGCGGGTCGAATCAGAACAGCTGATCGAGGCGAGTTCTCATTGCTGATATATATATATATATATATATATATATATATATATATATATATATATATATATATATATATATATATATATAATGTAATGTATACAAATATACATAGTATATAATTTATTCACCAGTAACCTGACACACAGTGCGGAGTGACGTGGTGCCACGTGGTGAGAAGCGAACAAAGTCCATGTAAAGTTTATGTTCTGGATACCAACAGTCGACCACGATGTGGCGAAGCGAAATCTCATGATGACTGTGATGGTCCATACGTTCCTATGATGGGATGTAAAGTCTCTAGCGTACTATCGTTTCAGAGTAGCCTATGGCTGGCAGCATGGTTTGTGAACCTCTCCTGAGGTACCTTACTGGATACATATTATACGTCAACGAGAAGTGGCCATATTCTAGGATGGAAATGGGTTTCGGAAGCATTGAAGATGAAAGGATAACTGGAGATCAAGTCACATGTCCTAAGTCGAAATTAGGCGAATCACTGAATGCTCAGTGGTCGTGGTCGATGGTGGAAGTGGTGCAGCGAGAGAAGGGATACACACGAAAACAGTATAGGTAAGCGTAATCGTCTAGTATATATATATATATATATATATATATATATATATATATATATATATATATATATATATATATATATATATATATATATATATATATATATATATATATATATATATATATAAACATCGACTTCAGAACAAGCATGATGCCAACGCAAAGCAACAAGAAAAACTACAAAGTTGGGAGGGGATTAAGAGTCAGCATAACGATTACAAGTAAGAGCAAAATATCTTAAATATCTTCAGCGTGCACGTTTTGTAATTTTTCTCTCTGTTTTTCAATTGTTTATGGGGAACGGGAAGTAAGCAGACAGACCATACAGCACTCGCGCCACTAGATTCGATTCCGAGCCATATATCCGAGCGTCTCTAACCAACAACAGTTCATATCTCTTGCGCCCCAACTAGGAAGGCGAGAAGCACCAACCAAAGTCAAAACTAACTTCTTCATGCCCCTGCGCCAAGTCACAACCTAGTGTTCTGGTAGTTGCATAAAAGTGATTTTCGTCTGCTTGAAGGGTACCCTGGGTCAGATTGATCATATCGCAATAAGCTACCGGTCGAGCAGTTCTGCTTAGAACTGTATATCTTACTGGTCCACGCACGTAGAGTCGGACCATGCATTAGTTTTGATGCGATCATCGCTCCAGCTCCATGGTAATCGAAGCAAACCGCAAACCCGATTAGCCGTGAAACGTTTGTGTGATCCAGAAGTTCGCACCAATTGTGAACAGAAATTAGCACATGAGCTAGGAACTACGACGAACAGTAATGTAGATGAACGTTGGGCCCATATCAAACAGATGATATACGTTGCAGTAGGTTTCGCTTGTGGTCCTAGATCCGATGTCCACCAGGGACACTGGATTTTGGAAGAGTCATTGAGTCTAATGGAGCAAAAGCGTCAGCTCTCGAAGTGTAAGCAGATGAATAAGATGCGAAGACATCCACAGAAGCAAGTTACGAAAAGCCTAAAGAAGGGTTGCGAAAATTGGTGGGTGAAGGTGGCCGAAGAAATGGAAACAGCAGCTGTCAAAGACTGTTCAAACTTATTCACGACACCGGTGGATGGCGAATCCCGGTCAGTGAAACGATATGTGATAGAAATGGGAAACAGCAAAGGCTCGACCATTGGGCCGAATACTTCGAGGAGTTTAGCTGACCGTGCGCTAGTGTAGTTACTCCTGTGTTAACAACTGCGATTCTTTGGGAAGTATCACTTGAGCTCCCATCGGAAGTGGAATTGGAGTCATGTATTCGATTACTAAAGCGTGAGAAAGCGGCCGGTCCTGACGAACTTCACCTAGTTCTTTTCAAACTGGGTGGAAATTCTTTGATAAAATCACTTACCACTTTGCTCCGTGACATTTGGAACGAGGAGTGTATTGCGTTATCATTGGGCTAGTGGTTGATTGTACCTGATGATTCTAGTAATCATCATGGGATCCGTTTAATTCCGATAGTCACCAAAGTATTAGCTTCGATTTTACTGCGTCGTCTGACACCTGCTCGCGAGAGGAACGCCCACGAACAACAGGCTGAATTTCGCCCAAGTCGAGGATGCATGAACTAGATTTTTACTCTTCGCCAACGACTTGAAACGCGTCACACATATTGTTGACCGACGGTGATGGTTTACCTCTACCTAAAAGGTGTCTTTGATTCAGTTGATTGAACAGTACTGTTCAATGCTTATCACCGAAAATTCGCTCCACGGATTTTTGTGCGTCTACTGAGAACTTTGTGCTCTGGTGCAACTGGCAACGCAAGGATGTACAGTTTATTCGAAACGACCTGCGGTTTTTTGTATTCCTGTGTAACTTCGTCATTGGTGATTTAATGGAGAATGTCTTGGGAGACCTTTGGGATGTGGGTGGCGAACGAGCAAATAATGATAAGCTGTGTAACGTAGATTATGCCGACAACTTTGTGTGCTCTTTCGAATGCACGGAACATGCTCAACGTGCACTCGATAGATTCGCAAGAGCTGTAGCTCCATTTGCATGCGCCTTGTACCTTCAAAGTTTAAGGTGATGGTACAAGACTGGATGTGAGTGGTTCCGAGTTTGATGCTCAATGGGGAGGTGCTGGCAGTTGTCGACCGCTTCACTTACCTGGATAACAATGTGACGACGGATGGGAGCATGATTGTAGAGATGAGCACGTGTATATCTAAGGCTCGAGCGGTGTACGCTGGCGAGAAGGATCTGTGGCGCCGACCTGATATTTCACTAAATGTTTGAAAGGTCGTGCATACTGTGCCGCTGTGTGTTCAGTTTTGATATATGGCTGCGGGACATGGAGTCTTCGTGCGGAAGTTGTTCGTCCTCTTGAGGTTTTCGATCATCGATGTTTGCGTAGGATCGCTTAGATTAGATGGAATGACCGAGTAAGCAATGCTGAGGTAAGAAATAGAGTACTGGGTACCAGTTCAGAGAATATTCCATCACAGTGTATTTGGCTTAGCAGTCTTCGTTGGTTGAGGCACGTGTTGTGTATGGCAAGCATATGTCTACCGCACTGTGCCCTGTTTTGAATTCCTCCTCCGGGACAGAGGAAATCGCGTGGAGGTCAACAGAAGAAGTGATAGTGGGGAATGAGGAAATGTATATCAAACTTGGTAAAAGTGAGTGCCTGACGTCTTTATGGTTGAGGTCCAAAAGATCCGTCAACCGGTCGGCTGGAGACACTGAAGGATATGGCAGCGAACGGTGAACAGTGGCGATCGTGTTGTCACTTCCTGTCGAATATGAATGGTTGCACAGTTATACTGTGTATTCCCTGTGTTGGCTATTAGGGCGTTCTTTTCTTTTCCCACCCTTATAGGTCCACTCTCGGTCTACCTTTTTTCTGCGTGCAACATGGTAAGAAAGGCGGTGGTGAGTGGAGCTTGCCCTGCTGATTGACGTAGTGGGACAATGAGGGTAGGAAATCCGCAAAGCGTTTTCGTAAAGTAAAATGATGAAGTTCCATATCTCCTCAAAGAAAATCCAGGGTCGGACGCTGTCAGATGTAGGAGAGAATCCTGTTACCAAGATAATTTGCTGTTGGAGCTTTTTCGAATCCGGACGGAAGCAGTTTCGATGGCTAAAGGTTGTGCCGGGCACGATCGAGTGAAGTTGAGTCACGTATCTGGACGAACCAGCTTTCCGTTGGTTACCAGAAGTGCGGAATGGTGACAAATAGGCCATCGACGAGGTTAGAGTTTGCACAGATGATCTTCCATATGCGCTTTGCTATCAACAAACAAGAGCGATTCATATTGTCGCTTTCGAAGCGACAGAAGTGACCAGGATGAAGCTGTTTTATTGATGTCCTTGGGGGAAGGGGGGGGGGAGGGGTTGAGAGTAGTTCGCCACATCCAGGAATAGAGAAGAACGCGACGTGTTTCTAAGGAGTATGGGAAACACTTGAATGAAGAAGGGAATAAAACACGGTGCATATTGTAGTCAATTCTGTTGCGAACTTTTTAAGGTTGAGTTTTGATAGTCGATGGAGTGGGAGGATTATCAGTGGTTAAGTCGTATGTTCACTGTCAATAATTCCTATGAGGAGTTCAATTAGTTTACTGCGATTGTTGACCAACGCGGATAATTGTGCTTCGCATGCGCAGTGCAGTCTCAAGAACAAAGCAGGCAAAGCACCTGTTATGCAAATATGCCTCTGAGGCCGACAGTATATATATATATATATATATATATATATATATATATATATATATATATATATATATATATATCGTACTATATCATTATATAATATATTATATTTCACATCCATATGCAACATAAGTAATATCTAATAATGCAATACAATGTGTAGCCGCTTGTTGGTTAGTTTCTCGAAATCACAGGGCCGATTCTAGACTTATTGGCGCTTTTCGGGTATGCGCAAACCGGTGCACTACTGTCCACGCACGTTCGTAGTTGTATAAATGGTTGTACATCACATTCAGACCAATGAGTGCCACTCTCCTCTCAAATGTTCTGTATTAGGTATGCCGTTATTACTGTAATCTTTCCGTTTTTTGACTGAGTAGGATCTTATGTGCTCATAGCACATGGTTTTGTTCGAAATTATCATTTTTCCCAATTGGCCCAACAATCTCATTTGTCCAACACTAAATAAACCAAGATCCATCTGATGTTTGTTTTCCGAATGCATCCTTTCAGTAAAACCTATTGAATTCACATTAGTGAAGAAAGAACTCTTGCACAAAATGATATCATAGTGTTTAATTGTTCATGTGTGGAAATCATAGCATATTGATATTCTACATAATCAACTGTTCTCTGCCTTCCAGGGGATTTCCAGTTTGCGTGTCTACTCAAAATCCTGTTCGTTGGAACCCCCACCAGGATTCAGTATTCCTCCTCCAATTCAGCTTTCGTCCACTGGGATTCCGGTGACAGAACCAGTTGCATGTCCTTCTTCTATAGCTCACTCAAACACGGTGACAGAATCTTTATTGACGTCAAATATGAGATCCGTTATCTCCGAGGAGATAAAATCAGGGTCAGTATCGCAAACTCCCGGAGTTTCTGCCCCGATACCATCAGCTTTCAAATGGTACTATGTCGATTCCGTGGGAAAAATTCAGGGACCTTTTGGAAATTTACAGATGAGTGGTTGGATGGCCGCTGGATTTTTGCCTTTGGGTATCGAGTTGCGACGAGATTGCGATGAGTGCTTCCTCACATTAGGTTAGTTCTCATTGTTTTAGGCTTAAAAAAACGTACGAGAATATTGAAGATGATGGTCTTTATCCGTCTACTTTTTTCCCACCAGGATAGTTGCTGCAGACATTACACGATTGACTGAATAGAGCAACAGGAAAGTGATCGGAAAAAATAGGCATACTGATTCCTGTAGTAATGTGAAGACTCAAGAAAAGTCAGTTACGATGCAAAAGAACTCCCAGTAACAAAACGAAGAGCACAGCTGCTCCAAAAGGAATAGCGCTCCAGAAGAACAAGTACACCAAGCGTTTAGTTCCCGATGTAATTCAAAATCTGCTTCATGAATTAGATACCATAAGGGAATTTTTTGTCATATGTTGTAATCGATAGAAAACGTACCACATCGAGAAAAGAGATGAAACACGTTTTTCGAGGCAACATTCACCGTGTATGCATGTGTAGATGGATGGATATATGGATATCTGAACGTATGTAATATCCATGTATATGTACTTTTGTTTAGCTGGCTAAAACCATGATAGGTGGGTGCTCGATAATCCGGCGTCGCTGCGTAACGAAACTAAATACTTGGTATCCTTTAGTAGTGCCTGTTTTCAAGTTTTATTTGTTCATCAGTAACATTTCGAACTTTCCTTTCAATCCTGTGTTTGGTTACACTCTGAATCTCATTTTCCCCTCAGCGGACCACATGAACCTAGCCGGTCGAGTTCCCTTTTGGGACGGCTACTCATTAAAGCCACTCACTCGTTCAAACGTTGCTGCATTAGCTCAGGCTCTTTCTGCTTCCACTGGAGATTCCTTCGGCAAACTTCGATGGATCTCCGGCGGTAGCTTGGAAGGTCTGTCAGCCTCATCAATTCCCGCGGCTTCAGCTGCTCCTTTGATCCCGCACTTCACAACTCCCTCTGTGGTCGGACCAAGCACCACCGCTGTCGCAGCGGCTGCAGCGGCTACTGCTGTCCTGTTTGCCACGGCCACGCAACAGGCTGCCCGAATCGTCTCATCTGAACGACCACAACCTCTGCAGCAGCAACAACAGCAACCCACATTTCCCATGACTTCGACGGTAAGTTAGTTTTAATTTTATTTTCACCTTTTTAAAACCTTTAGTCCCCTGAGTCTACTTTATAATTTCTCGCTAGTCAGGTTTATAACGTAGGTCTGGTAACTTCTTTAGAGTCCTACTTTACATTGTTTTTATCCCAAGCTTTTCCGTGATTTCAGTAAACGGGGAAGGAATGCCTTGCTCGAAAAATTCTCCATATCATACAGGGAAACCAAAACCCTCAACCTCAAGACTTGGACTAACGAGTAATATAAAATCTCACTAGGTGCGTTTCATTTACCACTAACCTTGCTGAAAATCGATCCAAGTGATTACACTTAATGTCATTGGGTCCTTATTTCTTTTTTCGAAGTAATATCCTCGTCAGTGTTTGAACAACCTGGTGTTTTTTGAATTTCTGACGTCTTCCCGAGTTTCTTTTAAATAGACCAATAGAGAAATTGGTGCTTTTTAATTGCTGATCTAGTTTTCAATTACATGCTGTCTAGCTAACCATAAACATGTTCCCGTGGTGATCGGGTGGTTCAGACCGCATACTTACCACCTCGGAGGTCAGATGTTTGAATCTCCGCCATAACCCTGATCACGATGAGAACGCACCTTGACGCGGCGTGATTATTTGCGTGCCTCCAAAACCCGAAGAGCTATACACCATGCCTTCCTTAAGTCGGAGATCTGATCACGCCGCGGAGTATGGTGTGCCCAGAAATCTCCAGCGGTCCCTCGGGAAACACTACATGGATACGAGAAGCCACAAGCATTCGTGACCGAGAACTTGTGGTTCCTCATAAGGGCATTAACTTGAGAACAAAGGAAAATAGGGAACTGATTCTCTGATCTAATCATTTTCTTCACCTAGCTCTTTTCAACGTCCATACACTTTGTCAAACGGAGCAAAAGACTGTTCTAGGTAGAACTCTTGAAACCTTTAAAGCAGATCTGTTATGTCAGGTAGGGCAACAGGCTGCTCTCACTAGAACTCTTTCAACTTCTAAAATAAATGCGTGTTGTGTCTCCGAAACGCGGATACAAGACCCCACTCCTGTGATCACTCTTCGAACCCCAGATACAACCTCAGTCTCTCACTTCATTGTTCGCGTGTCGGGCATTTGGTGTCTAGAGCTCGTGGTCAGGCTTGCGTTGGAATTGCCTTGAGAATGGAAGCTGAGCGTGCACTGCTGGACTGGATTCCAGTCAACAGTCGTTTGTGTTCAGTTTGGTTGCACGGTTCTGTTCGTGTCAACAACAACAAACAAGCGTCGATGCTTCTTCGTCGTGTGCATATGCGCCAATCGATTGCTGTTCCTTTGAGAGCAAGAACGAATTCTACCACGATTTGTGTCAAGTGCTTCAAAGCGCACGTTCAACGGACGTGGTGGTCATTGGTGAGTATCTCAAAAAATGTAATTCGGCTGTTTGGGGCTTCCCGAACGGCGCATGGGAGGTTCGTTTGTTATCCCGGCCGATCGCACTGACAACGGTGATCGTCTCATCCAGCTTTCCTCTGACCACAGAATGTTTCTGGCGAGTAAAAAACTTCTCCCATAAGAAGCGGCATAAACTGACATGGTGTCCTTCTACGTCTTCACAACCTTGGACTCAGATTGACCATACTGTGATTGGTCACAGCTGGCGTGGATCAATTGAAGGTTGTCGTTCATTTTGGTCTACGCCTGTGGACTCAGATCACGCCTTAGTTTGTGCTCGCTTCTGTTAACGTCTCGTCGGTGGTCGCACCATTGTGAAAGCCATCCGTGCCGCGCAGTTACTTCTGGATGATAACCGGCGATATGATTTCCAGACGGAACAGTCTGTACGATTATCTACGCAGCCGGATGTCCAGGTCCCAGATAAAGTTCCGTCCAGCCAACCATTAACCATGCACCGCGTGCGGTGGCTTTGGTTGTAACCCTGACGTACACCACTTCTCGAGGTGAACTCGGATGAAAGAGCACTATAAGCCCGAACTCGGCTTCGGCTATTAATGTAAAGGGATTTTACGAAAGAGATGAATTTCTCTGGTTCACCCTTCAGCAAGAGACAGCGCTAGAGAACTGTGCGGTCTACTGAGTCGAAGGCCGCTTTAAGATCAAGAAAAACGGAGGTAGTGGGCCTACAGAGGGTGTGTCTATGTTCTAAAATTTGTCAAAGAGTGAAAATGTGATCAATACAACCTCCACCAGGTCTAAACCCGGCTTGATTCTCGTGCGAGCATTGTTTGCGAGCGGTCGATAACAGGTGGAGAATAATACCTGTAGGCTGTTTGAACGCGATGCTAACCAGACTTATTCTCCTGTGATTTTCACAGGAGGACTTGTCGCCTTTCTTATAAATCGGTACGATCACCGATCCACACCAACTCATTAGAACTTGTTCCTTCTCCCATATCAAATTGATTAGTTTTGTCAACTCCAGTAAAAGTGCTAGGCCGCCGTCTTGGAAAATAGACGAAGGCAACCCATCCGGTCCGGCAGCCTTATGTCATTTGAGATAGCTTATCTCACGAAGAACTTCCAGTTCTTACGGAGGACTGGTATCTACAAAAAGAGCTGTACCCATTGCACTAGTGGTCAAACCTGAAGAGGATAAAGGCCAATTAAGCTTCTCGAAATAATCCACTCAGCGAATTAGACGACGCTCCTGAGTTTGAATCATTTAGCCGTTCGCTTCTTTGATCAATTCGCTAACGCCTGGTTTACGTGGACCGGTATGTCTAATCAGACGTAAAAAATTGCCGCCATTGTCCATTGCTACAGTTTTTTCCATCTCTTTAGGAAACAATTCAGTTGGCCCACTTCAACGGTGGACCTTCCAAATATACCTGCCAGCGAAACAATGGACGTAGATATCAGTCCTCCATCAGAGATGGAGATCATACGAGAGATCGGTTACGTGAAAAGGTATAAAGCCGCTGGACCAGATGGGTTGTCTCCATCTTTTCTCAAGAATGGAGGCGAAGCCTTGGTTTCGGAGTTAACAAAACTCCGTGTTATTTGGGATAGTGAGCAGATTCCTAGGGAATGGTGTGAATCGGTGATTTGCCGATTGACAAGAAAGGTGGTAGGTCCTCCTGTGAAAACCACAGAGGAATCAGCTTGGTAAGTATCGCGTCTAAACTGCTCGCCGGTCCTATTTTCCACCGATTATCCAGTGTTCGCGAAAAGTGTACGCATGAGAATCAAGCCAGTTTCAGACCCGGTCGTGGTTGTATGGACCACATCTTCACTCTTCGGCAAACCTTAGAGCATAGACACATCTTTCGTAGGCCCACAATCTGTATCTTTCTTGATCTGAAAGCGGCGTTCGACTCAGTCGACCGCACAGTTCTCTGGCGCTTTCTCTCATTGAAGGGTGCGCCAGAGAAGTTTATTTCTCTTTTCCAATACTTGTATGCGAACAGTCGAAGCCGAGTTCGTGCTTACGGCGATCTTTTCCCTAAGTTCATCACGGAAAGTGGTGTTTGCCAGGGTAATCTTCTTTCGCCTTTCCTCTTCAATTTTGTGGTTGAATTGATTTTGAGATAGCTCTATCTTCGTGTGCGAATAGTGGCATCGACCTTTGCTCAGGCGGTAAACTGTCTGACCTGGAATACGCGGACAATATTGTTTTTCTGACTGAGAATCCAGGAAAGTTGCAATCTCTTTTAGATAGCCCGAACGACAGTGTAGTGATGTTTGGGATATGTTTTGCACCTTCAAGGTGTAAAACACTGGGTTGGCTCTGCACCAAACCTCTTCTTGGCGGAGAAATTCGTAGCTGAAGTAGATAACAAAACGGCGTGGTGAACAAGCTCGTTTTCAGTTATTCGTACTCATACCAATACATAACATTAAATATGACTCAAACCTACAAAGGGGATGATCATCCAAATCTGTGTGTGTGTGTGTGTGTGTGTGTGTGTGTGTGTGTGTGTGTGTGCATGTAGAGTCGTATGAAGACGATATTGAATGATGTCTCCAGGTTTAGAAAGACCCCAACTGAAAAGGACAGGACGATTCCCGTAGAAAAATCAATTTTCACGAGAGTGAAATCATTGAAACAGAAAGGCATGATCAATGCGGTAACCTTCGGAGGGATACAACCAACTGGGACGACGATTCCTAGGTTGTACAACCTACCGAAGGTACACAAAGAAGGTGTCTCCTTGAGACCAATTTTGGATATGTGCAACTCGCCGTATCACGCAATAGCGAAATGGCTGGCCACATTGTTAGAACCAGTAAGAGTCATGATTTCCAGACACAGCCTACGGGACACGTTTCATTTTGTAGAGACTGTGGGAAATCTAGACTTGGAAGGCAAGAAAATGATCTCGTTAGACGTTACCTCACTGTTTACCAATGTCCCGATCGCTGAAACAATCAACTATCTATGTGATTACATGCCCGAGAACAGTATCGATCCGGGCATCTCGTTGGATGAACGGACATTCGACTTTACAATCCTCCCCTGTGTGCTGAGAAACAATTTGTGCAAGCAGTTAAACTTCCATGGCCCACTTCATGTTCCCGAACACGTGTGCAATCACTCGAACATTCTTCGCTGTGATCAATTTCACATGCATACACACACACGTGCACAGACAGATTCGGATGATCATCCCCTTTGTAGGTTTGAGTCATATTTAATGTTATGTATTGGTATGAGTACGAATAACTGAAAACGAGCTTGTTCACCACGCTGTTTTGTTCTTAATGTGTTCTGTGGGATTCTTCGTACATTTGAAGCAGATAAGTTTTCTTACTTGGGCTGTTACAGTTCACCAGGTGGCCAGATATCAGATGAAGTGTCATCGCGTGTGTAGTAGGCGCGTTTGGCTTTTGCTAACGTCAGCGATTTGTTTCACCGGCGTGACATCCGATTGTCTTTAAAGGGTCGAGTGTACATTGCGGCAGTGAGATAGGTACAGACTGTCAGTGTCTGAGCATCGATGTGTTTGTAACATTGCACGAACGCGGTGGGAACACCGTATTAGCAATGCTGAAGTGCCCTTCGATGGTTGGAAGGTAGGTCGACGTGGCAGAAAAGTTTGAAGAGCATAATGAGTCTACTAGGCGAAGAAGGACGCGTCAGACACCCGTGTTAGGGTCCACAAGACCTGAGTTTTTGATGGTTGGAGACACTCTGATATGGATAGATGCTTTCGCCAATAGCGTGATTTCAGCTTCGGTTCCGGCTCTTTTTCACTTGAAGCTTCTATTCCTTTTGCCGTCATTTCGAGGACGCTGCGAGGAACAATGGCGATCGTTTTATCACTTTCCGTCGAATCAAAATGATTGGTGAGTGTTCGTTTGTGCAGTTTGACTGTGTTCCGTGTGTTGACTTCTCAGGCGTTCGTTTCTTTCCCATTCTTGTGGATCCACTCCCTGACCATCTTGTGTATCCATTCTTGCTACTTTGACGTTCAACATGGTGAAAAAGGCAGCGTTCAATGGGTTTTTCTCTGATGTTTAATGATGAACAATTTCGATGTGAGCCATAGGATTTTTGGGATCGGAGGTCGGTCTGTGGATCTTGTATTGAGTTTAAACAGTTTAAGGTGGTTGGGACATGTGGTACACTTGCCCTTCGATAGGCTTTTTCTGTGTACGCTGTTCTCCGAGGGAGGCAGTGGTTGGAGGGTAGTTCGAGGAGGTCAGTCCATCACATAACGGAAAGGTAGGAAGACATTGACTGGTGGACTTGGCCACATAGGACATGTTAGACTTCCAGGTTAAGGTCCACGAGATCCGCTTACCTGGATGGTTCGAGACTAGTTTATTTGGTTAGGGGTCGCCGTCAGTGGATTAATTGCATTGAAACTCTTTCTTCGTCTTCGTGATTGCCGCTTCTTACTTCGCTTTCGGCCCGTTTATCACTTTACGCTTCTCTGTTTTGCCCTTGATTCGTCGATGCTGCTACGTGACAACCAGCGCCGGAGCACGAAATCGCTAGGTTAATGGTTGGATGGTCTGAAGCTAGTTAATTTGGTTCATTTTTATCTATTCATTGTCGTGTGTCTTAGACCTAAAATGTAAATACACCCATTGAAACTGCATTCACAGATTCCTTTTCGTGAGGTATTTATGCAGTCTTATGTTTTTGTGCATATGGATCATGTTTGTTGAGCGTATTTCCCCATATTGACTGCTTTCGTTCTTTCGCCTGGAGTGACATTTGCCTTTTTCTTATCCACACGGATCCCGTGTCCCAGAATTACGCTTCAGACCCAGTTAAATCGTCCTTCTGCGTCTTCATACATGGGCAGTCATTGTACCTCGTCTCATTTCGTTTGAGTCCGGCTTATGGTCACTTTATTTTTTTCACCTACCCTCATTGTGAAGACTTCGTCACGTTGTGTGTTTATTTTTTTTGGCTCCGTCCAGGCAGTGACCGTCCCAGACACATTAACCGTGGGAACTGCTTCCAACACGACTGTGTCGTCGTCCTCGTCACTTCCTCCGGCACAAAATCCAGTTGATTTGATAAATGGTAATCAGGAATTCATGCGTCTCTATACAGAAGCTCAGGCACTGGCAGCGCATGCTGCCAAAGTAGAAGCCGAACGGAAGGAACTGGTGGAGAAGTTAGCTGCCATCAATTCAACCGCCGCGAAGCTACTTACTTCTGTTCCAGCCGCCGACTTCCCTCTGGTTTGCGGTACGAAAATGGTGCCTCTTCCGGCTGGACTTGCTGCGTCACCTTCCCCAGGTTGGGTAATGCCTGAGTCGGATATCCAAAGTACTTTTCCTGGACCGTGTAGGATGGAAGCTGCTTGCGACGATCAGTTGACAAAACGACCGTCTATTTCGGTTCCCGATTCCGGAAAAACCGAGTCCATGGGCTGTCTGGATGCTCAGCTCCCGACCCAACAGATTCCTAGTGGAGAAACTGACGCGGAGGCGACCGACTTACCTGGCGAACTGGCTTCAAACGAACCCCAATCTGTCAGCGATTCGGTGGCTCCCGATTCGCAGAATGACTCCTGTATTGTTGGAGGTGAAGTCAACTCAAAAAAGAGCTCAAGAAAGAAGAACAAAAAGCCCAAGAAAAAGTTAGTCATTCTTGTTTCCCAGATCAGTCTGTAAGACATGTATTTTCTGAATGTCCGTTCTTTCATCATGTTGCTATCCATTTTATATTGGTGGGTGGCAATATGGATTCGTCGTCCAACGTCCCGCTCCGACTCATACTAGCATGTGAAATTCCATGCCGTATACTTTCTATTGTCATATCCTGCTGAATATCGTCAGGGTTTCGCTTGACGCAGCGATTCCCACTCAATAAGTTTTGATCACGAATGCTTCAATATATATATGTATATATCATTGGCCAACACGGGTATTATTCGCTCGTCGTTATTGGTTCTAACGTTACTATTGCTACCAGGTATCACAGTGTCATTCGCTTGTTTGCTATGCCGGATTAATGCTGATTATGTTGTCATTCACACAAAAGATGACTTTGATTCTTGCAGTCGTACAGTCCTTCCTTTCACATCAGTAACTGTATCTCTAACTGACGGGAATTTTTTTCTATTCCATGTCCATACATGATTTCAGTGAGGGGTACATAAATAACGAAGTGCAATATCAGAAGACATTGGTAACGGTAATCCTGCCACTTGGAGGCATAAAACCTCAATGGTTCAGAGGTGGTAACGAACCGAACGTTAGTGAGTTGCTCTCGGCCATCATAGTTGACTGTGTTTCGGTGAGGTTCAAATTTCGCTAGCTTAATACCGATTGCAAGCTTCAAGTTAGCAGTCAAGCAATGTGTTCTGTCCAAAAATGAAGGGTACGTGGTTCAGACTGGCCAACACTGAGTTTTCTTCATAGTCGAACGGTATCAGTTCCACGAAGAAAACTGTTTGAGCTTGTGGGTTCCCATTTCTATAGAAAATTTTTGAAAGTAAAATATGGAGCGCAAGGCGTTTGAATACTAGGTGCAAAGGAATAGCTTTCTACGTGGTATGGTAGAATGAAACGCAAGTTAAGCTACAGACGGTACTGAACCATTCGCATCTCCAACAGTTCTGTTTTAACACCCCGTGTTCTTCGAATTCAATATGACGGTATACCGTTCAATGTAATTTAACTTGCAGAATGACTGTGGAACAAGAACGTCAGCTTGCCTGGGAAGCGGAATTCGAACGACGTAAACAGGCTGCATTGCAGCGCAAGTTGGCCGAAGAAGCAGAGGCACGTCGACTGGCTGAAGAAGAGGCAGCCGCTATCGCGGAGGAACGGACGGCTGCAGCTCAAGAACAGGCACGTTTGCTAATGGAACAACGCAAACGCGAAGCACAACGCGCAAAGGCGGATAGCCAGTTGGAACAGTTACGTCTTCCCCAGTCAGCACGTTGGGGTACGGGTGTCGTATCTAGCTCACAGGTGGTCCACGATTCACAGATAGGATCCAGCAGCCTGTTATCCATTCAAGCCGCCCAAGCACTAGAGGAGGTAAATGACGAGAAATCTCATGCATAAGCAATTTCTTTTCGAATTTATTCCGCCTGGGTTGTGATTTTTTTTACGCCGAAAGATAATTTGGTTGAAGGACACGCCCTCTTCATGCGGTAATTAAATAAAAGCACTTCTCATAAGGTTACCGTACTACCTATCTTGTCCTTTTCAAGTAGCCTTAGTTCGACTTGAGTTTTCGTGACTGAGCACATGACTTTTGGTATGACCGTTATTGTAGAGTGGCAGATAGGGAGCTTCCATATTCATAACGCGCTTTGACGTTGGTAACATAAAACGAATCTTCCCCCTAATTCTTTAGGCGGAACAAAAGCGTTGTGAAGCACTGCTTGCTGAACAAATGGCCGTCCAGCTTGCCGCATCTGAGGCGTCTGCCGCTACAAAACGTCCCCAAGCTTGGGCCGCGTTAGTGAATTCAGACGCAAGAACCGTAAAACCGATAGGCAAAATGCCTAGCACGCGTTTGGTGACTGTCGCAGGATCAGCTATAACTCCGAACGCGCCATCAAAGGCAGAATTGTTGACCTTGAAAGCTCCAGAACATTCAGATCGCCTGAAAACTGTAAGTAAGGTTTTACCCTGCTGAACCACCTCTTTTTGCCATCTTCAGTGGAGTACGACAAGGTTACCCTTTATCCCCATTTCTCCCCAATTTTGCTATAGAGGATGTTCTACGGAATGCCTAGTTTGGCGTTTCAAACGGTAGGGTTGAAATCCTCCCATGGAACAGAGGTTTGACTTGTATCATGCTGATGGCATTGCGTTGCTGAGTGACAATGCACTGGTAATATAACGTATATATATATATATATATATATATATATATATATATATATATATATATTCACTGAAAACCCGGTTTAAAGTACAGAACCACAGAACATCCATGTCATGGCTCGGCCTCCACGTTGTTATTTCCGTTCCAAGTGAGTATGTGAGCTGAAAACTACCGGATTGGCCAGACCAAAGTAGAGGGTTGATTTGAGGTGCCCTATCCCGAGCCTTTGACCAGAACATCCTACCTACAAGGCTGTAGGGCTAATGAAAATCTCGTAGCCCTCTGGGAGTTAGTTACAGATTGCTCAGTTCATACCCCCTTCGGATGGGGCCAGAAATCAGGGATGCCCAGTACACCCCTCCACCACAGATGCCAATGAGCATGGTCTTGTATGCCTCGTGTGCCACCCGTGGTTGGTTTGGAATCAGGGTTTAGCAATCTCCCCTAGACTGACTATCAGCCAGACAACCCGATGGACAGCGGCGGGCATTCGCTTTCATCGTGACGCTTTGGTGGGAGGATCTCCGCCACGAGAATGCAATCGGTAGGATTCCTTCTGCAGAGGCTGTTTGAGACGCGCGGTCATTTGGGAGCATTTCAAGAGGCGTTCAAGATGATTAGCCACCTCGAAGCTGGCCCGGAAATTGAATTTGACAGAGTTTTTTACTGTAGCAGGATTTCGAATATTTATGAAATCGTCGGCCTAGGTCTTGATTTCGTAAGCAGCATGCACGTGTTCTCTGTTGTCGTTTTAACAGTTCTGTGAGGTTGCAGTGATGGTGATGGGTGATGTCCGTATTATAGTTATTAGGGGCAGTGGGACACCTCTCGTATGAGCGTCATCACCGTCCACTCTTGGCTGTGGCCAACGCTCAGTCAGGTGTGCTCCAAGTTTTTTTTTGACTAGTTCGCAATTTACATCTTCCACTGCATCAGCTGGCAGCGAGTTCCACATTTTGTTTGCCCTCATAGAAAGACGGTAGACCGGTCGACTGCAGCTTCATAAGCTCCTTGTGCGCCAGTGGCCACAAGGAGGGAATACCGCCCGCATCTTGGGGCCCATCTCGCCGTGGAGTGTTCGTCAGATGCATATCAGGTGACCTCTCACTCTTCGATGTACTTCCGGAAACAGACCCGCTACCGCCAACCGCCGTTCGCAATTAACCCCTTGTAGTCCAACAACGAAGCGAGTGGCGATTCGCTGCGTCCGTTCCAGCTTCGCATGTTCAGAAGCCGCGCAGGGAGATGTAGTCGCTCCAACATACTCCAGTCGAGCACGTACGTGTGCGGTATACAAGAGTTTGAAAGCACCATGAGGTAGCTTCTCAAACGTCCGACGGATGGCGCCATAGATGCTCCATGCCGAGGCACACACCTCGTTGGTGTGGTCGCGGATTTTGAACGTAGAGGACATTATCACTCCCAAATCTCTTTTACCGATGGACACTCGAAGAGTTGCTCCTTGAGAAGAGTAGGTGTCATCAGACCTCGGTCTCCTTAGCTGCAGCTGAGCGCATTTTTGGACACTCGCTGGGAGAGGCCAAACACTTGACCACTGCGTTAGAGTATCCAAATCAGCCTGTAGTGCCTCGGAATGCGCTGCAGTTTTGATGATGTGCCGGATTTTAAGATCGTCAACACAGACCAGACAAAGGGACACCGGTTGTTGTGGCAAGTCGTTGGTGAAAGCCACGAACAGCAGTGGGCCTACGACCGAGCCTTGTGGTGCTCCGCTGGAAGCCTCATGCCACTCAGATTATGATGAAGCCACTTTCACAGAGAAGGACTTCCCGTTCAGGAAGTCTTCGATCCACTTCAGTAACTGCTCCGTCACTCCTAATGATCTCAGTTTAGTGAGCAAACAGTTGTGCAGCACTTTGTCAAGCGCTTTTCCGAAGCGAACATAATTAACGTCCGTAGAGTGGCCCTCCGCTTTAGCCTTTACCCAATGTTCATGCGCTAGTAGAAGGTAGGACGAGAAAGATAAGACCCACCGGAAACCACGCTGCTGCTGCTGGCTGAGAACCTCATGACTATCTAGATATTCATGCAGTTGTGTCTAGACTAGTTCCATAATCTTTCCGACCACATACTTAAGGCTAACTGGACGGTAACACGGCTTCCTCCTTTTTGCTGTCCCTGAACATCTGGATGACGACGGCTTCTTTTCCATTCGGATGGTATTTTGCCTTGTTCCGTCGAATTGCTAAACCGTCTCGTAAGTGGATACGCGATAACTTCGGCTAGTTTTCGAAGGACTGATGGATAGACCCCATTCGGGCCAGGCGATTTGTGGCCGGAGCCCTTACAGAGCGTCGACAACATGTTCCACCACGAACGATCACAATTTCATGGTGAAGATGACCTCTCTGTGACATAAAAATCAGCATAGTGTCGCACCAAAAGTGCTGCTTTATCGCAATCGGAGTCCACGAAATCACCATCATGTAACAGTGGTGGGATGCCTGGATGAGGCTTAGTCCCCTTTTTCAGGTATGCAAACAGCCTTTTCGGTGCTGAGACGGAATCAACCGTAAGTCGCTCTTCGTATTGGCGTCCCTTCGTAGTCTTCATCGTTGAACACCAGTTTTGGATTTGTTTGTAACTGTCGTATCCCATGCCGGAGGATCGAAAATGTTGTCAAGCTCGGCTTTATGGTCGCAACTGACCTCGTAGTTCCTTGTCAAAACACGGCGGTCCTTTTTCATGACTTCATCGCCTGTGTGGAGGTGCAAACAAACTCACCAATGCAGTCATTTCCAATTTAAAGGAACTTCAAGCTTTTTCCACTTCGTCACCAACGACCGAACCCCGTGGCAGAGCAGCAGGAACTGCTTTAATTTCAACAAAGGGTTTGCGCCGCATGTTTAATTCGCACTGCAGTTCTGGATGAACGAATACCTCGAGCCTCCAATGAATGACTAGTGTCGTGTGGTCACTGGAGCCCAACGGCGGTAATGGATCGATTCCATCAGTCAGAGTTTTTCGGGGAGTACACTAGGTCAAGAGGGGATACTTGATCCGCCTCATTCCTGGTCGGTTCTTGCACACGGTAATGCAAGGTGAGGTCACGCACTGTTTCATATAGACAACGGAAGCACCTGTCCGCTGATGTTTTGCAACTGTTTGATACGCACCATAACGCCTCTCCGTACCCACATTGGTCCACATAGGCATCAAGTAGGTGTACTGGTGCCCCATTTTGCACGTATGTGGCAACACCTTTATCTCTGGTACAAATTCTACCTACGCGGAATAACACATACCTGGGTAATGAGACCTCCGAGTCCCGAATATTGTCTGTTAGCCATGTTCTGTAAGTGCAATGATAGACGGGGTTCTAGCGAGTGCATGGGCTTCCACTTCGTCCCGTTTGTTCAATAATTCATGTACATTTGTCTACTATACTAAAATCTCGAATACAAAGGTCCGTCTCACCGTTTTCATTTCACGCCCCAATCTCTGCACAGGCTTGACTCATCTTTTGACAATTCTCGAGGGAAAGTTCTTGGTAGAGGCGAACAGGCTCTCTCTTTAGACCGTGGAACCCTCTTAGAACCTCTCTCGCTTGCTCTTGCGAACTAAGAACAACTATCAGATTCCGCGGTCTTCCGGACTCTTGAAGTTTTCCGAGTCCGCACGCCGCTCTGACTCGAACTGTTGCTGTCAATCCTGCTTCATTTCCCCTAGACAGTTTATTTAGGATCATCCTGAGTTGCATCAGATCATGATCCAGTCTACCCCCGGGGGGAGAGACGTTTCAGTAGCCTCTAGAATACTGAGTGCCAGAAAGCATTGTTCACGTTGTGGTGGAACCCTCTTTTGCATTGATGTAATCACCAACTTGTGTGTGTCATCCTGAGCGTCAACCGGAAGGTTCGTTGGCCTTGGTGGTTCGACAGGCGGTGGTTGGCACAATACATTGTCTGCCGTCGCAAGTGGAGGACCGTCCTTTGTTCTCCTTTTTCTCTTGTTCATTTGGTGAGTAGCCACGGACGTTGTGGCAGCGAAGGGTTTACATTTTGTGCACGTGTCTCCGCCGGTGATGTGCTGGGGGGGGGGGTACTTGAGTTGGTGATGAGTCCAGTGAGGCTGAAGCTTGGTCACAGCGCAGTTAAAACGCGATTTTAATAATTGTGTTTTCACATGGTTCCAGCCACTCATATTTGTGTGCAAGAATTTGGGTGCAGTGAATGTGGATCCATTCATTACATCCGTTACAAAGCAGGGCTTTCACACTAGGTCGCACAGTTTTCTTACACATCAATCAATCAACCTTTAACAGAATCCGTTTCACTCATCGTGTGGTAATAATCCGCCGAGAGAGATAACAATCCACAAATGATTAAAATTCGCGGAGCTCAACGATGCACGTCACTGGTATAGCGCAGCAAGTTCAAATGTGACGGTATTTTCAGACTCTGGCAGTGATGAATGATCTGCATGTAGCGTGTCTCGACTGACTGTTATGGGCGAGTGCGATTCGGGTCTTATTGCCGTTGTCGTCCCGAGAGGCCGGACGACGAACAGAAACATTCTGTTCTGTGCCATCAGGCAGCTTCACAAAAGCGTAGAATAGATTGGATTTGATAGGGTTTACTTTGTCCGCTAACTGGTCATTCTTGGGAGATTGATCCATACGTTTGAGCAGTACAGTACCGGGAGTTGTTAGCCAACTAGACAGAATAGCCGCTAGACGAGCAGCGAGTAAAGCATAGAAAAAATGTTCATGAGAAATCGTGTTCGTTGCAGCAGATGGCCCGCACAGTAACAGAGTTCCACATGTTCCTGCGAATGGTATTTTGGCATTTTCAGGTAAACCGAGGAAATCATGACCAAGTAAAACGTCAGCGCATAGATTCTGCATGACTGACAGTTTGCCGTTTTCGTAGACTACGTCGTGATAGGGAATTGTCACATTTCCAGCGATGTCAAAAAGAAATTACCTCGTCTCCAGAGTGATTTTCGAGTGACAATGGTGAACTGATCAATCAAATAAACCGATGACTTTTTGAGGTACATAGCAGTTGGAGTTACCCGTATCAATCAGAGCTTAGAGTTCAACGTTATTCACGCGAATTTTGGTTGTTGGGCGGGATAAACACGCTAGGGCGTCGCTGTCATGGCAGAGGATAACGGGAGTAAGCGCAGAAGTAGTGGAGTAAGAGACCGGTTTTTATTTGCACTTGTGTATGGTGACCTGTCTTTCCACGAGCTTTGTAAACAACTTCTCGGGCGGGACATTAGGTGCGGAGGTGTCAGGAGTAACCACCGAAATAACGCGGCTTTAGGTAAAGCTGATGTGATCGGCCCGGGTCCATTTGGCGTAGACGCAGGTTTTGCACCGGGGGTGGAGCTCAGAGGGGTCGCGGATGCACAAGAAGCGTTTTCAGTTCTATAAGACTGGCCGTTTTTGAGCTGCCTCCAATCATCTAGCCATGTAAGCAGCCCTAAACATCAGGATTAGCTGTTCCGACAATCTTGTTTGAATGCTGTTAGATTGCAATCCGTTGGTAAATGCGTCGCGCACAGCGTCGTCACGATACTCTTCGGTGGAAAGCGAGCGGAAGTCGCAATCCTTCGCCGATGACTTGATTGCCTGAACGAACTGATCACTGTTTCGCTGGGAATCTTGTTAGCATGTAGCGAATAGATACTAATCAAAAACAACAGTTTTTATGTGCGCGTACAAGGACTGAAGGACTGAAATGATATTTTGAAAGGTTTCGCACTCCGAAGTATGCTCATAAAGCAACGGCAATAGGAAGTTGATGTGCATTTCATGGTTATCAGAATCATCCGATTGCACTCGTTTCATAAAGGCATTGAAAGTACAGATCCAGTGAATCCACTGCTACAAAGCGTCCGATGCATTGATGTCAGTGTCGAATTTTTCTGGTCGTAGATAACGGTCCATGCTTGTATTAGTCAAGTAAACTAATGCATACGGTTCGCAATGGATGATGATAGCTCTATGAGGAAGAACGAAATTCGGCGATAGGGATTTTGCGTTTTACTTGGCTGGTAATGCAGGTACATGATCTGAGATAAAAATTGGTGCAATGTAAGATGTGTAAACAAAATGACATAAACAAACACAAGAAGAATTACTGTTAGCTTTAATGGTCCTTCAGCCACCGACGAGGCGTAGGCTGAAGCGCGCGTGACTAGTCTCTACGGGCAAGGACCAAAATAATCGAAATTCTTGAATTGCTCCGAGCAAGCGGTAACCGATAGCAGTGTGGTCGAACTGGATTTAGCGCTTCGAAGACGCAGTATGACGCCAAGTTATTCGGTGCTGCTTTTTATGCGAGAACTTTGTATTCGCTAGAAATAATCCATGATAGGAACATAAATTGATGAGTCCGTAACCATTACCGGTTGGACCTGCTGGTACGCCAGATCGGCCTTTTAATATGCTTTCCGTCTCGTCTAGGCTTTTAACTTGAGCACTGGAATCATCAGCAACAATCATTGTCTGTAGAATGCACGCTGCGGAGCAGTGGAGACAAATATCCGTAGAATTTGTCTTTGGCCTCAAAATAACTACAGACACGACAAACAGGCATGAAAGCTTCAGTCTAGTGCTGTTGACATGTATAGAACCACTCACCCGAACCGCAAACAGACGACCACTGACTGGGATCCAGTCAAGTAGTATGCGCTCAGCTTTCATGCTCGCCAGCTTGACGACGAGCACGAGACACCTAACCGCCCGACACGTGAAAATTGACTTGAGAAGCGGAGCTCATAGCTGGCGGAAGGGGTTTCATTTGGCAGCTCTAACCGGAGCCTTTGACTCAGAAGTTTGACCCACAAAGGAGTGGGCCGTTAACCCAGCACGGGAACGTGACCGAACGACCCGCGTAAGAACTTCTGGTCTATCACGTGAGACCTACTTATTGCACTATTTCTGTCTTGTCTTCGCTGATGCTAAGTTATCGATCCACTTTTCAGATTCAATCTTCAGCCTCATGCACACAATGAAACAAGCGGAACGTAGACGGGTAGTATCTCTTTGGCTGGGTATTGCCCAGAATTCGCGGGGGTTAGTTGTCCAATGAAGCGCGATAACGTCTCTCACCGTTGAGAGAAACCGCCGGTACTCCACTCCTAAGCCCATCTAGTAGAGGTTTTAGACCGGTAAACTGTTTCTCTTCATGTTTATTCGTTGGAGTGTGCTATCCAGGGGCATAATGGTTAGAATCAGATGTTGCCCAACAACTGGTTCGGAGACTGAACTGTGACCTCTACCCATCGACCTGTCAAGCGTGATTAGATCTCCGACTTAAAAAAGGCATCCTGTATAGCTCTTTGGGTTTTGAGGCACGCAAATGATCGTGCCGCGTCAAGGTGCAGTCTCGTCGGGATGTTTTGGACGGCCGCAGTACTCGTTATTCCCAGGCGATTACCCGTGCAGGTACTAACCGGGCCCGAGGCTGTTTCATTCGGGCTCTTGGTCGTTTTTTTGTTTGCGGGAAACGGTTCATTGATTTCTTTCAGTCGGTTTTTTATTCCTGGGACTCTACTCATGCTGTTTCGTTTAATTGAGGTTGCTCATCCCATTTTCATACTCCATCATTTTGTGTCATGTGTCTCACACAGCTTTCTTTCTATTATCATTGTTTTGATTTTTTTGCATTAATCGGGAAAAAATAACTTTTTTCGCCTTAGGAGCTGTCTGGTGGACCTGGTAATCAAAGCCTAAAAGCTGCTACTCCATATGTGACCACAAACGCCGCAAAGTCAGGTGCTGCCTCAACTGCAGCAATCAGCTCGGGGACCTGTACTTCGTCTGGAACTTCTATTTGGGACCTCCCGAGTGACGGTAAAGTGGACGGTGCTGCCGTGAAATCATCTAAAAAACAGAAGAAAAAAGTAAGGATGAATTTGCGTGAAGTCATTTCTCATTTCACGTCACAAATTTGTCGACGTATCTACGCCGTTTTATAATATGTGTAGGTGTTACTTTCGTGACCTGTCACACTTTTGAATCGTCTCTTGTCAACCGCGTACGTAGAACATGTCAGTACAGTAAGGGGTAAATGTAACAGTACAGTAAATAGGATTGAAGGTTCTTACAGTGTGTACATTGAGGAGAGCGATGTGTGTTCGGTTAAGGCCAAGGCAAGCAAACATTTTGCGTCAGTCTTTTTTATGCACAGAGCGCTGGCTGATGCATCACGATAGGAATCGCTTCGCTGAACGGTAATAGTTTCAGTTTTGGATTGCGCAACAGTGCTCTGAAACATAGGGTCAGGGCAGGTTTGTGACCTGCTGACATGTTTTACGTTCGCGATTGATAAGAGTAAGAGAAATGCTCGTATCTCGCCACCTGTCTTTCTGTTTTCAGGTCTTTTTCATTAGTAGCCATCCCTTATTCTGTGTCAGCGTGCCGCGCTGATAGAATGCTATGGAAAAGCTTTGTATGTTATTCCACCTGCTGGAGAATAAGTGGGTCGCGGATCATAGCTGACCATGTGCTGTGGTTGGAAGCCAGTTCGGCGCAGATCGGTAGTTTCAAGTCTTTAGGAAATCCATTAGACCATCTTCACACAGGGCTTGACTTACTGGTGGCTTTATGCAGCTTAAATTCAGGTAAATAGCTGACTCTTCTGAACGACAGTCCCAACGTTTGTGATACGTCTCACGCCTTGGAAGTGTAAAATGTCTGACCAGGTTATCCTAGCAAGAGTAGCAATAATCAAAGTGGACAAATTTACCTTGTTGGGCAGTTCATCTCACCAGATTGTTGTCGTCTTGCCTACAGAAAGCCTGTTTGACTTTTTCCGCTCTAAGTGATTGATGGCGTTCACATGACATTTGTTTTTCCATCAAGGGTTGGTTGTACACTGATTCAGTTGGATTCATCCTTCTATCCGTTTCAATAATGTGGCCGTTACAGATAGGAGGTACGTGACAACTGTGTTTGAGCGTCGAAGTCTTCGCAGCATTGCTCGAATGTGGTAGGATCACCACAACAGCAGTGGTGAACTTTGGCTCATTGTATTGGAAACCAGAGGTTGATCATTACAGTGAGCGCTTGATCCGAACAGGGTACGATGGTTGAAACATGTTACACTTACCGACAAATAGATTTTCTCAGTGTACTTTGTTCTCTCCGAGACCGGTGCTGATTGGAGAAATGGTTAGGACGTTAACTCCGTGACGTGATGGGAACGTATGACAACCATGGATTTGATAAAGTAGGACGTGTTGAATTTCTCGGTTGAAGCCTTTTTTATTTCACCAGTTCCCAAATTTCTTTTTCCGAATTATTTGAGCCACGGGTTTCAAATTGATCCGAACATACAAAATAACTATGCCCTAAATACATCACTATGCACTGCACACCAGCAGAGTATCAGTGCGAATTTTCATAGGTGAGCGCTGCTACCACACATTTTTCAAGCCACCTGAGAAAAAATCAAATGCTCTAGACTATCAATTTATGGTTATCGACATGCTACTATCGATCCGAAGGACATTCATCATGCGAGAACTGTGGGTTCTTACTCGCTGTCCTGTACCATAGTAAAAAAGTGTGCATAGAGTACAACCCATGAACACATAAGTGCTGGGTTGACGCTTGAAATAACTGCACTGAACTAATGACTTATTTACGGTCAACAACGGCGAGTACGACAGTCACATAAAGTGAAGTATCAGAGCACAACAAAATCACGAGCATATCATGTCTTGGTCTGGGAATTAAGGTTGAATTTCTGATAGACCAAACGTTTTGGAGCTTTACCGGTGGAATTTGCGTTCATCGTAATTTGTTAACAAGGCTGACAAATGTCTATTACTCTTCTGGGGTTATGAAACGTGTGGGCGATCTTAAAATTGTCAATGTCATCTGTCCTGTTTCCCGGACATTGACATTCACCGGGTGTGAAAAGCCTGACTAGTAAACTTGACCATGTAAGGCGTGTTAATTTCCCTGGATGGGGTCCAAGAGAAACACTCACTCGCTGGTTGAATACATTGTGTGATGTGTCGCGACCAGTGGTGCTCTTGTTTTACTCTTTTCTTTATCAATTGGATACTGTTTTTTCGTACTCCTGAATTTTTGCTTTGGTTTGCGTCGTGGTTTCCTGTGATGCTCAGGGAAGTTTTCCGGATAACCATTCTCTAAAAGGGTTTTCTCCATAAAACCTTCATTCTGGACGAATGTTACAAACCTGTGAAACAGTGTTCTGACTGAACCGCATTTCTAAGCAACCGGCGTGAAACTATGGAACTGCTTATAACATCAACTCGCTGTTGCTTTTATATGAATGGCCCATTGTAGTGTGCCGTCCTGATGCCTTCTGTTCGATTCTTTTTCATACAACACAGGCAAATTCAGATGGACAGGATTGGAAATGTTACAGAACTGGATAAAATCGTCCAATTTTGAAATGGATAAAATATCACCGGCATAACGCTTGTAGAAAGGAAACTAGGTAATGTAATCGACCAACTGATTTTCGATTATTCCGAGAAAAATGTCTGCTAGTGTGCGGCTCAGGGGCTTCCCATCATCACACCATCAATCTGTCTTTGTGCCTGTCCCTCTATATTGAGACGGATATTTCTGTGCATAAAATATTAAGGTGCTTTGATTTTTCTGTGTAGATGAGCAGTGCAATATTGTTAGATAAAGTGACATCACAAAGGTAACTGACAGTTTCTCAAAGAGGTACTCTGATGAAGATGGATTCGGCATCCAGTGAGTACATCCTGTAAGTAATTACTGTAAAATTATTGAGAATGTTTACAAGTTCAAATGAGTCTCATGAGCAATGAGAAGTGAGGCGTTTTCGGACGGGATCGAGACATCCACTAACCATCGAGCCAGCTGGTGGCAATCTGACTTGTGCATGCATGAATTTCCATTTACTGTATTATATAAATAGACATGTTTACGTTCGCGATCGTCAAGGCTAAACAAAATGCATTTTGCAATCTGTATTCTTCCCATTCTTCTGTACTGGATAAAAGGGACCCAGTGTTTCAAATTTCTCACTAGTCTAGTAATCAAAAGAAGTCTTCGAATCACAGAAGAGCAGAGCTGTATGCTACCAGGCACGTCTCCAGGTCGAGGTGGATTCACCAAATAAGCGGTCGCGGACAGTCAGCGGCGGTGCTCGAGGACGTGGCGGGATCTTCTGTTTGGTTAGCGTTCTCCGTTCTAAAACACCATATAAGTCTGCCGACAGCGTCATGGTATGTCGAATAGGACCCGCCACTAAATAAGACGAAAGCTTCTTGTCACGCTCCACTTACCTGGCAAGATTTTATGGAAGAGAGAAATGAACCATACAGTTGGCCGGCGTTTTATCTGGATTAGCGCTGCTGACTTACAGGACGCGTTTGGTTGCGCAAAGACCAGAGGTGCGTTTTCGAATAAAATGCCTACTTCGAACCGAGCGACCGAATAGTGTAGCAGCGCACGGTACATACAGCCGCGGAGGATATATCTGTTGCAACGCCTGACTTCTCGTTTACGCACACACAACCGCTCGCGTACGCCGTACACAACTCATTTTCGCATCGCACCGCCAATCTCAACTTCTCCCTCTCACGCGTACAATATTGTCGCCCCGTAATTGAGTGACTCGCAGATAAACGAATCCCAAGTCTCAAGACGGAGAACACTTCACTTCGCGTACTGTAGGACAGATTACCATACAATTAGAACATCTTAGACTGTGGACAAACTCATCACAAAATAAATACAGTCAACAAAGGCTTCAAAACGCTCAGGCAACAATAGAGAGGAGTCGCTTGAGACAAGAATGCAGGAGCGAGTCAAGTGGTTCACAAGGAAATTCCTCATTTATGGAAAGCAATTTGACCAACCAACGGTCAGGAGAGAAGTACTAGTCCGAGGGAACATACACACAAGTGTGGCGAAGAACAACTGGGATGGTATGGCTATGAGAAAGTGGTACGATCGCAAAGGGATGGCCAAAGTTCAGTTATTCCCACGGATAAGGCGGATAGAAAAAGGGAGATAAGTACGCCCAAACGTTTGGGCCTTGTTAAGTAACTCAGGCAATTATGACATAATAACAATAGGTCCTGGGTACTAGTGGCTCAGTACCGAAGGATTTCAAAATGGGCAAGAAAGATTACGTAAGCGATGAAATCTGTTTGGAATCTGAGTTCATTATGAACAGATAAAATCGACAGTTAGACATTATAATTAAAGTCAGTCGACACCTGTCATAGAAAGAAGGCCGAAATTGCATGACGCGTGCATATCAATAAATCTTTTCTCGACGAGAATATCCGTCCTTTGTGCTACCTGTAATGTCTCTGGTGGAAATCCTGACCATGTTTTCTCCCGTCCTTTGACCAGTTGCCAAATCACATCGAATCCGCTGCCTTCCGCTGATGCCCTCCTTCGTTCTCGGCGTTCATTCAACGTGCGAACCATGATGCCAATAACAGAATAGCTCTTACGCCTGAATCCGTTGCTGTC
Source organism: Fasciola hepatica (assembly GCA_948099385.1). NCBI lineage: Eukaryota > Metazoa > Platyhelminthes > Trematoda > Plagiorchiida > Fasciolidae > Fasciola > Fasciola hepatica. The sequence continues at coordinate 21,340,265 of CANUEZ040000024.1, read as the reverse complement.
GACCTGTGCTACATCCAGGGAACTTGTATGCAAGACTTAAGCTTCGTCATGCGATTGGTGCGCCTATGTAATGCCTGCGTTTCTTCAACTGACCGCGGTGGATTCAACCCACCGACTGCCAGTAGTTGGTTTAACCGAACCAAACGAAAATCAACCAACCAACGGCCAAAGAATCTTTAAACGGACCGGGACAAAATCAGACAATCAGATTCGTAACTAAATAAGCCATTCAGAAGACCCAGCTATGGAAAACGTTCTAGACTAATGCACTTCTCGCAATTGTTTTAACTACGATCACCTGGCGTTCTGTACAAACTGCTTGTTTTGTATAATAAAGCAGGATGGTTCAAAGACAGGAGTATTCTCACTACAGCTACTGGGACGGGTTAGAATTGTGTCAAAGAAGCTTGACGAACCTCACAGCACTTTGACGATGAACATTTGTCATACCCCCTCGTGATCCCTTGGCAATGGAGTGGAAACTGTGCATTCAGAGTTATCAAGATTTTGCTGTACTCAGGTGTCTGCATTCCGAATCAAAGAAGTGTCAGACGGCGACGCTACTTCATTGCCTTGTAGATGATACGCTCCGGGTTTTGAGCATACTCGCCTCGCGTCTGGTGGGAACATCGAGTGGACAATGCCGAAGTTCGCCATCGTGCGCTAGCTACAGATGGTCGCCCCCTGACTGAGGTGATCGCTCTACATCGCCTCGATTGGTTTGGATATTTATTGTTTATGCCTGCCCACCGTCTAGCTCTCCGTGCTCTGTTCACACGCGCTGGGCAAAGCTGAAAGAAGCGACACAGTGGTTAGTCTATGGCTTGCCGTAGAGGTGTGAGGAAGCTAGTATCAGCGCTGATTTCGGTTGGGACTTCCCACCTTTCTGATTAGGTCCCAATGGATGAGAATTGTCGTTGGCTAGATACACTAGAAGTCAGCGGCGCGAATGTTGTGCGGTCTGTCTGTTGAACTCTCGATTCTTGTGAATACAATAGTGTCATTCAGATAAATCAAATGAGAAAAAATGTGCACAGGGTAAAAGCGAAAAAATTACGGCGTATCGCATCATTTTACTAACTGATTCTTATACTGATTTGTATCCCCCCCCCCGATTTCTTTATTTTTTGTTAATTCGTCGACGGTATGCCTAATTTCAAGCCGGTTTAAATATATGTCTCCTAGGATAACTGCTAACGTTTGTCAATGACATTCAGTCCGTTCTAATTTCTAACTTATGTGGTTTGGTGTTTCGCCTCGGCTTATTGTCTCGTTTTCGGAGGAAAAGCTTAGCACTTTTTCTCCCCTAATACACTGGGTTCAACAGTAGTAGTATTGGTTTACACTTCTATTTTCACCAAGATAGCGATCACTTGTCAGAATTCGAAGAACGGAGACCAAGTATTTTATGAACCAGATCTGCGTTCCACTCGTTGAATTTGACTGACTCAGGTATGAATCGACACGTCTGAAATGTTTTCACACATCTCTTTGTGGTCCACGATAATTTTCTCAGTGATGTAACGCTTTGTGAAACCCATCCCTTGCCAACAGCATGGCAACCTGAGTCGGGAAGCTGCATCGTTTGCTGCCAGAGAAGAATTAGCTCATTGGTGTGAATCACAACTTTCCTCTATGCCTCTCTCTGGAGTCGATTTGCCAACGCTCGTTGATCTCCTGTGCGAGCTAGAAGCTGCGGATCAGGTATGTCTCTATTGACATCATTTTTCTTCGTCTAGTTGGGACATTTTTAACCGTGTCAGCCACGGCCTATCTGCATGTTCACTTGGTCTTATGGACCGATTTGCTCGGGAGCTATTAGCAAAAATTTCTTCCACTTTTTCGCATGCATACTTTTATCTCGTATTATGTTATCCTTTTTTCTACTTTCCCACAAACTAGGTTGTAGAGTTTATTGAAAATTCCTTGGGGCGCTCTAAACGGATTTCTAAATTTTCCAAGGCCTTTTTGGAGAAGCGAGCATTCATATTGAATACCGTTCCCTAAGGTCAGTTAATGTTTGACTAGTTAATTTCAGCGATTCTTTTTGTTACCATTCGTGTTTACAGTAAATGATATTTTTATGTCATAGTTGTCATCAAGTGCGTCTGTCTCTTTCTAAACGCTTTTTAATAAAAGACGCAACAGCTACACTTTTTCCCATGAAACTTCAGCCAAACCCGCAATTCTTTAGCCTTGATGCACAAACTTTGGCCATGCAACTGCAAGCCAGTCAGATCCAAAGTGTAGGAATATTATGACAAAGAAATGTTGGACCAATTTATTTTCTTTGCAAAGCTGGTTGGACAATTGAGAAAGTGTGACGATGGTATTCTTTGCAGTTTACCGTGATAATAGCATGAGACGGTACACCACAAATTGATTGGAGATGGTTTAAACGATGCACCCGTATCGTCGAACCAAGTTGCATTTTCAGTGAAAATGATGGCGTCAAATGTTGCAACACACGTGAAGTGATGACACTAATAGGCTATACTTACGACAACTCGGAATGTCAATGAGTCCACTTATCTAGACGTATGAGGAAATAATCCTTTATCTTTTTTATTATATCAAGTCTTGATCTTTGTCAGCGGTTTGGAGTACAAAATAAAGTATCGTTTGTTGCATCACGAAATTTTACTTATAGGACTGAAATTTTGTAAAATTTTAACTTTGCATGGGGCATCCTGTTGTCCGTTGGTTGGTATTTCGTTCGGAGGCAGTCGGGCGACATCACCACACCGCGACCGTTTGTGTTGGTCGCCGAACTGTACCTGGCACCGTACGTATCATGTTTTGACAATATGGAGAGCAATAATGTGGGTGCAAAGAAATGATCGTATCGTTTAACTAACGCGGAAGATCAACGTCCTTCAAATCAAATGTTCACAAACAGATGATTTGAAGGACGTTGCCAAATACCTCGTCATAAAGACCAAAATATGAATGCTATAATAGCTGCTGATCGGAAAACAATATTCACACCTTGGTCCTACAAGTCGAAGTTCAACGAAGAGTTTGTCAGGCATTTGTCTGATGTGATGGAAAAAACCCAACAAGTACATTGAGGCAATTGAAGAAAAGGATGGAGAAAGATTTCCCAAGTACAGAAGTCAGCAATTCGTCCATTGATCGATCGCTGGATGTGCATCCCTGTTCGGTTAAGAAGCTGACTATTCAACCCGTGGAACGACACTCAGACACAGTCAAATCTAAACGAGTAGAATATGCTGATTGGATGCAATGATCAGGTGCTGCAACTGTGAGGTTGTATATTGATGGAAACCAACTACAGTATATGGTGTTGTAGCTGTGAGCGCTGAAAAGTGGATAGTAAAGCCATCCGAAGGCTACCGTCAAATAAAGGTCCTAACTTGACCATATTAGCGTATTCATTTGTCGCCGGTATCTTGAAGTATGGCTGTCATACAAAGATTACATGACATTTTTGATGAGCTACTGTCATGCTGCTCAGCGTCTATTTGCTACTGAGCAACTTGCGTCTTCAGTAGTACTTATCTTTGTCAATGCGCTCGTTCATCGGAGGGCTATGGACGCACAGTTGCATATCAATCATCAAATACGTTTTTCTTCCACCGTATATTTTCATTTTCAGCCAGCTATAAAAGGCATTCAGTAAATTCAAACAGGTAGGATTTTATGACTTATTCGTTTCCATTCCTTAGTACAATGGAAACGGTTTTGCTGAAAATAACAGCCACACGGACCTCGTCAGATGTTTCGACGACACAGGTGCATCGTTTAAACCTCCTCCAATCAATCTGTGGTGTACCATTTCATACCTTTATCACGGTAAACTGCACAGAATACCATCGGTACAATGTCTCAATTGTTCAACCAGAAGGCTGACAGGTACTTTTGTGTAAACCATAGAGGAATAAGTCTGGTTAGCATCGCATCTAAACTGTTTGCTGATATTATTGTCGACCGCTCGCAAACAGTACTCGCGCGAGAACTAAGCTGGGTTTAGAGTTGGTCGAGGTTGTGTTGATCACACCTTCACTGTTCGACGAATTTCAGAACATAGACCCCACTATCCTCGATTTTCTTGATCTCAACGTGGCCTTCGACTCAGTCTGCCGCACTATTTTATGGCACTGCCTCTTGTTGAAGGGCGTATCAGAGAAATTCATTTCCATCTTAGGGTCCCTTGACATGAACAGCCGAACCGATGTCTTCGCGGCATTGCTCAAATCTGATACGAACACCGTATCAGTTTCTGAAACTGTAAATAAGACACTGCACACGGAAATTCCTCCGCCTAACCAAAGACACGCCTACCGCATATTTCTATGTTCGATGCTCCGACGACGGACCCGGCATCCTTCATCTTTCCTCCCAGATTCCCCTCATCTATCGGAAACGTCTAGGACGATTGTTATCGTCTGCTGCACCGCTTCTCGAGTGGACGGGTACATGTCTCGCAGGAAATTTCCCACACTCCCATCTTAGTACAAAGGCCTTTATTCAATCCAAGGAGCAGGCCTCCAAGGAATGGAGGAATGCCCTCGACGGCGAGCGTATTAGCTGTCAGCAATTCGAAGTTCCGTCAGATCTATGGATCACAACACCTACCAGGACGTTCCCTCGGAACTTCATCCATAATACCAAGCTACGGTGACACCTACTTTCCACGAAGCCAAAACGCTTCCGAAGACAACGCACCTCTGACGACATACTCTGCCGAGGAGGTTGTGCACAGCCGGAATCCCTGTCTCATATCCTACAACCTTGCGCATCACGCATAACTCGCGGTGTCACAGACACGACGACGTAGTGAACCTGCTGCGCACAGGGACGACCTGCTATAACGAACCACGTATACCACTCCCGACGACACTTTGTAAACTGGATGTGATAGTCATAAAAAGAGACACGGCCTTCGTGTGTGATTATATATATATATATATATATATATATATATATATATATATATATATATATATATATATATATATATATATTCCAAACAACATAAATCGACCCGCATCAACCCTCCGACAGTTCCACATCTCTCCTTTGGACGTGCTTGACCTAGTTTCTACTACCATGTGTGGTTCTACCAGAATGTACCTCCGTTACATTAGAGGAACCAATTAACCCAAAATCTTCCGCACTCACGCACCTGCACCTTTCCACGAACTCATACCACCGTTTTGCGAGTACTCGCATATATTCATTGGTGATCCAAATAATGTACTGCATACAGTGCTTGCCAACCGTTATGTCCAAATTGCTTCATCTGACCCATGCTCTGATAAAAATACATGTTTTAGCCTATCTCACGGAGAACCTCCGCTGTTGACAGTGTACCGGTATCTACAACCAGAGCTGGAGCTGTGATGTTACTTAGCAAGCATTTCGTGGATAACGACCAACTAAACTGGTCTTCAAAATGCTGCGCCCAGCGAACTAGACGACGCTCCTACGTTTGGATCGGTGATCCGTTCGTCTCTTTGATCAATTCACTAATGCCTGGCTTTCGTGGACCCTTATTTGTGATTAGACGGAAAATGTTGCGGCTGTCGCCAATCGCCGGTTTTCTCATCTCCCTACACTTCCCAATCCTCTGCTGACCGCATTTCCTCTGAGGCCAGGGACGAATTATACCACGATTTGTTGCAACTGCTTCGAAGCGCGCGTTCAACGGACGTCGTGGTTATTGCTAAGGTTTCAACACCTAATTCAGTTTTTCAGGGTATTCCGAAGGGCACATCAGAGGTCCATTTGCTATCCCAGCTTTCCTCTGACCACAGAGTGTTTCATACGAGTACGAACGTCTGCCATAAGAATTGGCATAGACTTACATAGCGTCCTTCTAGGACTTAAATTTGGACTCAGATTGACCATAATGTGCTTGGCCACAGCTGGCGTGGATCAATTGAAGGTTGTCGTTCACTTTGGTCTGCATCTGTGGACTCAGATCACGCCTTGGTTTGTGCTCGCTTCTGTTTACGTCTCGTCTGTGGGCGCGGCATTTTGAAAGCCGCCCTTCTGGCGCAGTTGCATCTAGACGATAACCAACGATTGGCTTTTCAAGCGGAGTAGTTTACACGGTTATGGGTGCAGCCGGATGTCCGGGACTCAGACGAACGCCGGCATCAGACCAAGGAAACCTTGGATGCAGCTCCTAATGCCATTCAAAACTCCGGTTCATGTAGGTCTCACGAACAGTAGATATCTTCGACATCAGTTGCATTGTTGGATGCTCGCAGATCCGTCCCTCCGGATGCCACGTTCAATGAAGTGCCTAAATCCCTAAGACACCAACAGACGGGGAACCTGAGAAATGACCATGAGCATTGGTGAATTCCAGAATGTGCGGAAATGAAGAAAGCTGCGTCTTCGGAAATACTCGGGACCTTCAGTGTCTGATTAGAGGTACCGGTCCACGGAAGCCAGGTATGAGTGAGTTATTCGAGGAATCCGACGGCTCACTGATTCACTCTCGGGGTTGTCGTCTGGAGCGCTGGGCAGAGCACTTTAGGGGACAATTCAGTTGGCCCACTTCAATAATGAAGCTCCCGAATATATCCGAAACAGAAACAATGCAGACATACATCGCTTTTCCATCAGGTTATGCGGAGTCGCTTGACCGGGTAATCTGGGTTACTGAACAGATTCCCGGGGGAATTGTGCTAATGGGTGATTGTACTGCTTTACAATGAAAGTGACAGGTGATGTGAAAACCACAGAGGCACTAGCTTGGTAAGTATTGCATCCAAACTCCTCACTGGGATTATTGTTCACCGGTTATGTAGCGCCCGTGTAATGTGCACAGGGGATAATCAAACCGATTTCAGATCCGGTCGGGGTTGTCGCCGACAATGGCGTAGTTGCATTGGAACTCTTTCTTTGTCTTCATGATTCTCGCTTCCTACCTTGCTTTCAATTCTTTTTTCTATATACTTCCACTTTTGCTCTTGATTCGGCGATGATGGACGGCATCCACTGAAGCCAGAGGTGTGTGAGGTTAATAGTCGAACGAACTGAACTGCACACAGACGACCACTGACTGGGATCCAGTCAAGTAGTGTGCGCTCAACTTTCATGCTCGCCAGCTTGACGACGAGCACGAGACACCTAACCGCCCGACACGCGAAAATTGAAACGAGAAGCGGAGCTTATAGCTGGTGTGCGAAGTGTTAGCACTGAAGTTGGATTTCGTGTACTTTTTTCGGAGACCCAACACAGATCTGCTTTAATAGTTTCAAGAGTTCTACCTAGAACAGTCTTTTGCTCCGTTTGACAAAGTGTATGGACGTTGAAAAGAGCTAGGTAAAGAAAATGATTAGATCAGAGAATCAGTTCTCTATTTTCCTTTGTTCTCAAGTTGATGCCCTTATGGAGAACCACAAGTTCTCAGTCACGAATGCTTGTGGCTTCTCGTATCCATGTAGAGTGTTTCCCGAGGGACCGCTGGAGATTTCTGGGATTTGAAATCTCAATCGAGAGGAAGAATTCTCAGTTTTTGAAGGTACTAGTCGAGAGGTTGTCCTTGTTCCTGCCTTCTTGTATGTTTAAACATTTCAGAATGGCGGCAATCAGCAATGTATGTATAGGTAAATGGGGCGAGCTAATTAGTAATTGTTTCGAGTTTGTCAACCTGGAGCGTTTCCACTTCAAGCAGAAAGCTATCGAGTGTCGTTTTCAAACGAATCCAGTAGTGTACTGCGTTGGCGAATCGCGGTCTACATCACAATAGTCTGACTGCTGGTTGCGATGCATTTCAGGATGAATAAGTCGTGCTGCCCACAGATCGACTTACCAGTCGAGGTTGATTGAAAGGAGAAGTCGACCTTCAAGCGACTTTTCTCGGCCTGAAATATATATGAAAATGAGTATGGAAAACAGGTAGAAAGGCATAAAACGTGGAATACTGTGACTTTTGCAATAAGGATTAGTTCTTGCTGTTCATGTCATTACTTCATCGCCTTTCTCTTAAGCCCGGTTGGTAGTCATGTCACACATCGCAGCAATGAAATAGTCCACTTGAGAATTTGTTTTCAGTCCGGTCACAGATGCTGTGTCGTAAATTGCTTCATGCCTCTTAATCTTTCGTCATGAGCAATACACCAGTGACAGTTGTGTCCAGCGTTCTCTCCAGTAAGTCAGCTCAGAACAAATACTATTCGGGCCGTTTTTTGGTTGTTTTGTTTTGACTGATAGTCGTTTGTAGCTGTGTGTTTGCCTAGAAAGCTGTACACACCTCCAGGTTAAAATTATTATACTCTTTGATTCGAAATATGAAAAGTTTAACATTTTCTATCCTGCTTTTGACGATGCTTTCATCAATTGTTGCACATAAATGCGCTAATGGTAACCACTTACTTTTACCTTTTACTTTTCACAGAGCGATCAATCATTGTGTTGTTCCGCCATCCATCTTTCTATTTCCTGGTCAGTGGTTATGAAGGTTTCATTATGTTGCAATCGCCCAACCCCGTAGTTCGACTAATCATGTTCTTTTCTGACTACATTCATTCTCATTATCATCAGACAGTACTCGATATTTCCCAATTATAATCAGTATGCAGTTGTTTCACCACTCAAAACTAGCAACCGAAAGCAGAGAAACACTGTTATCACATGCACTGCCCTCCTATCAAGTGACCAATATACCCGCACGCATCCACAAAAACGTATATTTCAATGTTTGGTGCTTCTTTCCAACGTCACCGGCTTATTCGTATTATTCTAATATCCTGCTCCTATAGACCTGTTCCTCTCCGCCATCTTCGATCCCTTCCAAACGGGGTTATACCTTAAACTATCATCCTGTTCATATAGAGCGATCTGTTTGTCGGTCTTCTGATCCCAGTTGGCTTCTCCTTGTCTGTCCCCCTTTCCTTCCATCTCTCCCATGCACTATGTGGGCTTGGTCAGTGCAGATTCCTCGCTGATTTCCTAATCTCTTCGCCGTTCATTTCATCCTCGTCATCCATTAACACCGTTTAATTGCATCCAGTTTTCGGTGTTTGTTTTTCCAATTTCTCTCAATATCTTGTACATCGGACGACCGTTCACTATTTCGTCCAATTTGTTCGTACGTAGATACTTCTGCTTTTGGAATTTGACATCCATGTTTTCTGTACATAGTTCTTTTGTTCGTTTCTCCCACATCCCTCGTCCCGTTCTGTTGCTGTGCCGATTCACCCACGTGTACTTGCGGTCTCCTAGACTCTACTATTACCCGGTCCGGTTTGATGCTGCAATTTTTTTATACCGCTGTTCAGTGTGTGATGGCTTTTTGTGTGAAATCATTTCTCGCAACTCCCAAACCGTGCACCGACGGTGTTCCTAACGTGCCCTTGTATGACTTGGGCCACTATGTCTGTTCGCCCAAATTTGATTGCACAGGCTTATGAATATGCGTTTGTACTTGTGTGTGTATTTGTATGTGCGTGCGCGACTCTTACTGATTGTTTGTGGACATAGCTAAATGCTAGATTTGTGTGTTCCAGTTTCTGATGGAATATGGAATTGCGGCTACTCGTTCATTATTACTTCTCATTCATTTTATGGATTGAACAAAGCCACAGTTATGTGGTAGATTATGTTGGCTTGTTGACAGTTGCGTGTCCATCATCACTTTCAGTTTGAACTCAAGAATATCAAGTCAATAGGTTTTTATGCACCCGATCTAGGGTGGATTTCCAGCACATACGTAATTCGTAGTGGAATCTACAAGAAAAGAGCATAAGGGCTAGCTAAAATGTGCAGATGAAAGTGTTGAAGCAAAATGAAGCGGTGCATACATTTCGATTAATGACGAAGGTGAATAACCAGATGGTTGTTTACTTGGTCACGGTCTACGAGGAAGGGATGGGGCTGTTTTTATATGTAGACGTGCTTGAAAGAAGTATTCTGAATTTTGAGCGAGTGGAGAAGAAAGAGACGGTTTTGGAGAGTGGAGTGAAGACAGTGATTGATGTGGGATGGTAACCTATTTGTGAATTTCTCACAAGCATCAAAATGCTTGTTGATGATAGAGTCCGTGAGAATATCTCCCTAAATGATGCTACAACGGGGTGGCAATCTTAGAGATTCGGTGATAAGGTCAAAGTCATAGGAGAGCAGTAAGGCGGAAAAAAGAGAATGCAAGGGGTTACAAATTGAAGTACAAGATTATGAGATAATCTAGGTTTTCTTAGTCTGAATGATCAAACAGAAAACTTTCTGACTTTAGTGAAGATTGGTCCAACTAAGGTTGAGTTAGAGTAACGCCTAGGTAACAGACAGAGGAAGCTTTAGGTAGATATTGGTTATCAATGAAGAGATGGGATATTATTACAAACAGTTTGGTAGCGTGATCCACGTTGAAAATTAAAGGGCACGTAAACGTACTTTAAAACGTCGACGGAGAGAGAATAGGAAGAAGACCAGCAGCTAAGTTCATTCAGACAGTTTTGAAGAAAATTCAAACTTTCATTTTCGTTATAGGAACGTCATTGGCGTATTTCCATCCGATGAGATTAGATGGGATGGGCGAGCTTACTAATACAAAGGGACAAGAAATGGGAATGTAATTACACCCTAAAAACACCAGAGCCAACTTGAAGAGAAGACAAGTGTGGGTTCTCACAAAAAGTAAACCGTTACTGGGAAAGTAATCAGGAACGGTGTTCACGTTACGGTCGTCAACCCCATAATCGTGTAGAGTATTGAGGAAAGAATCAAATGCGTTCGCATATTCAAGAAAAAGTGGCCTGACAGCACGGCTACCGTTATCATTAGTAGAAGCAGTAGGATTATTAATGTAGCCAACGACATCAAGAATCGACGGAGAGGGTTTGCATGTTCATTGTATTGGCTCAGAAAGGTGAATTTGTAGATTTATTCGGTGAATGAGCAGGACGTGGGTTCGAAAGATCAGCGTTTTAATGACACCGGTGATAGCGAGTCAGGGCACTTGACTTGTAGAACTCTGGACAGAGCCGGGGTTGGGTTCATGGGGCTTAATATATGGAGGGGGATAGGAAGACGCGTCTAAGTTAACGGTGAGCTAATGATTCAGATATTCGACATTTAGCTTCAGCTTGGGCCTGGTATAGCACAACGGTTTCAGGGCTTTCCACATCTCACGGTAGTTTTGTTACCTAGTGCAGTGACTATACGCTGATTAACCAGATTTCGTACTTAAGTCTTCATGAGTATGGGCCGGATGACGCGTACACAATTGTTCATCGCGTACTATGAAACTGCACGCTTCTACTCCTATCCGACATCAGCAGTTGTGGTCACATTCGTCCGGTGCATCTATTTAGACTCAGTTTGGCTGGCAAACGAGAAGCAAATTAGAATTTAATCCCCAATAATGCTTATCACAAAAGTATACGAACCGGGTACAATTTTCCAGAACAGTTCCGGTTGGAACAGATATTTGTTTGCAATGAAGTAAGGCAGTTATAGTTTGAAAAACATGAATGGGAAATTGGTGGTTGTTGTGTTTGGTTAAAGTCTCGCACACTACGCGGACAACCGATCAATATTCCTCTCATGGATAGACACGCCTGATTTGCCTTGATCTTAAATCATGCTTTAGCGCCAGCAGTATTGACTTATCGATTTTGCCGTGTCATGATTGGTTTTACTCTGTTGCGCGTGACAGCACATGTAGTTTAATTCATTAGGCCAACTCAATTGCTTGTTTGCCGCTTACTCGCCGGCTACAGCCGGGTTTTGTGTTTACGATCGCACAAATAAATGTAACGCCAGCAATACGTGTTTACTGCTAACTATGGACACAACAGTGGTGAACAACGACCTTGCGTCACTGACTATGACACCTAGTCACATGTCTCAGCCCTTAACTATCCGGTTTTTGTGTCTCTTAGATCTCATACAGAAGCGTACGCGATTGTTTGGTGAGAAAAATATATTTCATCTACTTCCCATTCTAGGGAACGCACGCCGAGTGAATCTATCGAAGGAAATGAGCACTGCTCTGCGCTTGAACTCAGCGTTCACCATCTGGTTTATCCACTAGGTTTCTTGCCGCGAAAGCGTTGGTGTTGAATCCAAGCCGGAGGTTTAGTCTAACCGCCTTGCTGCATACCCAATTTCAAATGAGCAACGGGAAACCACAAACGCTTGAAGTTGACCAAAACTAACCGTATCATCTGTCCATCCATACCATTTTCATCTGACTTGGGAATTTTGTTAAAAGTATTCGGAAGTGTCAGGTTACTGGCTGTTTGAGATAACGTTCCGATTGGACTAAAACCGAGCGCGTCAGTCATCTGTTCCCGTATCACATCGGTGGCCGCACCGCACACATCTCCGAATAATGTGCGGTCTCAATGGCACGTGAATCTGACCTTGTCGTGACTGAAACTAAAGCTGTCACTAATTAATTGTGTGATGGCGCCGCAATCGTGAACCTGACCCGTCAGGTCTTACGTAATGCCAATTCCGAAATCAAGTGGTAGGGATTTAACTCGATGTCCGACCACCGGGTGAAATGCAGTGAAACAACCAATGATGCCCGTCCCACTAGCTTATCTCTGTAATCTTGAAATGATTGTTGCTGAAAGAAATCAATACTAACGCAACGTCTTACGCAACTATTGTGCAAATGTTACTGGACGTTAATATAACTTACTTTTATTTTTATGCGACTATCTCCTGCGAGAGGATAGGTCGGCTCCACGGATAACACGGACCATTGCTGACCACGCGGCGGTCGTAGGCGAGCTCCGTACAGATCCTGATCCAGTCCTTTTTCCATCGCTGGGCTCCATAGACCTACCGAAGGCCTAGAAGCTCTACGTCTTTCTCTATTTTGCTGGTTCACGTTTTGAGCTGCCCGCCAAGGCGACAGCGCCAACCAGGGCAGGGAGTGGGATAGAGTGTTTCTTTGGTTATCTCTGACTCGGGTCGCCGAAGCGTATGGCCGAACCACTGAAGTCGTCGACGTTGGAGGATGACGGGGAGAGCATCGATATCAGAGCATCGTTTCCTTACCCCTTCATCAGACGTCCTGTCGCGCCACTTGACTCTGAGGATTTTCCGCATGCACCAGTGGTCGGAAATTTCTAGCTTTCTAGTATCCTCAGCTCGTAATGGCCAGGTTTTGCAGCCATAGATGAGTACGGGCCGGATGGCGACACGGAAAACACGAACTTTGGTTCTTAAGCTGATTTCACTGCGAGTCCATAGCGTTCGTCCCAGCTGAATGAAGGCTCTCCTGGCGCTGTTGATCCGTAATACCACTTCATCTTTTGCCTGGCCGTTCGGAAGCAGAGTTGAGCCTAGGTGTTTGAATGAAGGGACGTATTTGACTGGTTGGTCATTGATCGACAGTTGTTGAATTGTCGGGCCCAGATGGGTTGTGAGAGCTTTTGTTTTGGTCGAATTTACTTCAAGTCCGATGGACTTCGCGAAGGAATTGATTCAGTCGAGGATTGGTTGTAGCGCAGCGGGGGAGTCTCCCAGCACGGCAATATCATCTGCGAACTCTAGGTCCGATATATATATTTCCTGGCTAAGCTGAACGCCAGGGTAGTTGTGTAATGCCTGTCGAATTGCCCAATCAATGGGGTAGTTGAACAACACCGGTGAGGGGGGGGGCAGCCCTGTCTAACTCCGGTAGTGAGTGCTAACTCGCGGGACTCTTCACCGTACATACGAACCCTAGCACCAGTTGTCCAGTAGTACCCTTTCAACAGCCTTAAAAGCTTATCGGGCATCCCATCGGATTGGATTATGGTCCAAAGGGACTCGCGATTAACCGGATCAAAGGCTGCCCGGAAGTCGATGAAACAAGCTACCGTCGGCTGCTGGAACTCAGCAGTGCTTCAGTATTCGGCGCAGTGTGAAGATTCGATCCACACAGCCTCTGCCACGGTGGAAACCCCCTTGGTTCGGGCGAGTACGCTGGTCTCTTGCCTCGGAGAAACGGGTTAGTAACAACGCACCAAAGATCTTTGTGGCCACATTGACCAGGCTAATCCCTCGGTAGTTCTCACATGCCAATTTATCACCTTTCTTCGAAATGGGCAGCAAATGGACATTCCCTAGTCGGGTGGAAGTGCTTCCTCTCGCCACTCAACTCACCTTTGTGAGACCACGGAAGCGCTGTACAGCTGTTTCATTCTTGTTAGGAATTAGCGGCTGTGCACATCCATGGAGAAGAACCCGGGGAAAGTGATGGCGAAATCGAACACCTAAGCATGCCCTCGGGGATGGCCGGAAATAGTTTATTGAACCTGTACAACCCATGATATAGCATCCCTTCCGACACTAATTTTGCATGTTAGCTGAGCATTTCTCGCCCGGCGAGCTACTCCTACGATGGACGTGTTCGCTGTAGAGGCCTAAGCACAACGAAGGCATTCCCTTAGGGGCTACGGCGTTTGGTTACTATATAAATTCGAGTCCCCGTGGTGGATCGGTGGATGTGCACTACTGATGCTTCTTAACAAATATGAACCAGCTGTGCAGTATTTCCCAGGTATTCAGTGTTGAGTTGAGCGTTCACACTACATGACGAATCACAGTATGTAAAATCTAGTTTTCCACTTTTCATATATTTGCAGTTCCTAATTAGTTCCACCTTTTCTCAACTAATGTAAACGCAGCTACAACGCAAATCAGGAAAAAATTATTGAATTCGAAGTCTACTTCGCGTGTAGGAGTTTAGTCGTAAATTTGCGTGCGTCTGGCACTGCAATTTGGAGTGTGATTCATTGGACTAATTTGAATTCAGAGCTTCAACGTCTTTTTCCGGATCCGCACTTGACCCAAAGTCTGTGAATGCGACCTGTCACATTTTTTAACGCTTTAGATACATAAACTGGTTGCAGCTATAGTGATTCGAAACTGGATCAATGTCATTATACGTAAGATTATGGCTGTCTATTTATAGGTGGAATTTATTGGTTAACTGATGTGTTTAGCATTATTTTTTACGCATTTCAATACGACAACAATGCGCATAGCAATCGCGTCATTTGCTCGTACTTAAGACCTTACAACAGCTCAGACCACCGGTTTGGAGGACACAAGGAGTGCTCTTCATCGTCAATAAAGACCGATCGTTGTGACGTTTGTTTCGGGTGGTGATCGAGTGGTTTAAAGCATTTGCTTGCCACCATAGAAGTCAAAGGTTCGAATTCCCACCATCACTAGTTACTTTTGGTGGTAGATGGTAATCCACTTTCGTCTGGTTCGTTATCACACCTGACCTTCTGGGACCTTATAGAGCTCTTCATCACTTCAGGTCTCAGGGTCTGGCGGCCGGTTGTCTCTGATGATGCACTGGACCCTTGAGGCTATGGGGCATACCCCTTTCACTGAACTCATGTGCAAGTGTGTAATTAAAAAAGGTATGGGTGATGACAAAAGTTCGATAAATGACAGCGGCAAACGTTAGTTTTGAGATATCAATTTAAGAAATTTGCGAGAACTCAGTGACACTTAGTCTGCTAGTTTCGAGTTCTCAGTTGGAGCTATTCACGTTCCACGCCGATTTTTTCGATCAGGAAATCACACTTTAATGCATCCATTACGGTCAGAAGATACAATAATTCGCAAATAACTTTAAGCCATTTTTCTTTAAACCCTTCTCTGTTGTGGATCACAGTCACGTGGCTTAGTCATGCATTCGACTAGCTTGTGTACGCATGACCCGCATATAGCGTCAAGTTAACTTATCCGAGATTTTATCTCATGTGGACTAGGACGTGGTTGAATGTAAGGCGTATGGAAGATCAAAGTAGCATCAACACAAAGGTAATTCTACGAAATAGTCTTAATTCGGGCGATTGAAAACTGTTTCATGCGATGGCATGTGGATAAGCTAGGCCTTCCTGGACCGTTCACCGTGACCCTATTATCTAAAGCCACGCTGGGTTTGCATAAAAAAATGGACAACGTTCTATCCGTGAACGATTGATGATATTTATTCCCTAATGTGCTTCGTTTCACTACGTTTTTTTAGAAAATACCTCAAATTCAAACCTGGATTCATGAGTGAGAGCGACGGCAGTTTATGTAGTGGCTGTTATAAACCATTTAATGTAAGTTTGATTGAACCAGGCAATTGGTCATTGTTTGCACCTGCTGCAGACGAATGCTACTCAACGGTAAGTAAACCGACGCAGATACGCAAACGTTTGACATTGTCTTCTCTAGAGCTTTTCTCAGTCAAGTTCGTCAATCAAATGCCCGTCGACAAGCCCCGGGCGGGCCTCAACCGTCGCGGTCAGTTGGATGTGTCTCAACTTATCACACAAACTCAATCCTCTTCACACACCAGACACAGCCCATTAACGTGCGTCTAACACGAAGCAATATTGTGTACACTTCAACAATTAGCGGAGCAGTCATGTAATCATTTTCGCGATCAACTTTCTTATTGTAACCAAATCGGTGTTTCCGGAGCGGTGTGTCTGACCCACGATGCGGATGCACAATGATGGCTAACCCGTACTGTGATCGATCTTTTGCTCACGGTGTGTTTCAGATGGAAGCTTCGTCAATTGCTTCTCCACTCTTCCGAATAGGATTAGGCTGAAGCACTAGATACCGTAGCAGAAAAAAATGTAGTTGTATGAAAGTGGCAAAATCCACATCCCTGTGTTTATTGCTTAGTGAAAGTAGTAATATGTAACATGAGTGCTATAGTATTAAGTCTTACAAACAAAGCCCGTCGTCCGGCTTGCTGCCACACCTGGTCTACTGGATCCTTATGAGGCTCACCATCACTCCAAGTCTTAGGGTCTGGTTGCCAGATGTCCCTCAAAGTGAAGTGGGTCTTTGAAGGTGCACTCACGCGCAAGCATGCAATAAAAAGGAGTGCATCTTAAGAGAGGCTTCTGAGTTACATCCGGTATCCCTTCAATCCGGAAAAGACGGCAAGCATTTGCATCCTATTGTGGAAGTTAAGACAAAGATAACCAATATTTGGATGAGTGCGATTGATTGTGACATTTCATCGTTAAAAGTGAAATCTATACCAGAGGATTCTGTATTCAGTGATTTAATGGCTTGCTGAATGAAAGCAATGCTGAAAAATGAAGTCCAGTCTCATGCTGGTGAGCCCCGCTTTACTCTAATAATGGGTGAAAAGCAGTAGTGTGCGGCTGTGGAAGCTATTGAGTTGTGGTTTAAAATGATCCGATCGCCTATCCGTGTAATCTTGGATACGATGCCCAGTAGACCGCCATGCGAGAAGCATTTGAGTGAGATCTGAGAGCTCATTGTTCTAGCTTTTCAATCCGGACAAGATTGGCGGTATTCAGCTCGTCAGACGATAGCTAAGAGTTCAACAATCAGTAGCTGAATACATGTGTTCAATTGAGGTGATGACCATGCGAGCCATGGAGGATTCCCTGGGTGACTGACTGCACAGTTGGAGGTTGACGAACCGTTACAGTGAATCTCTTGCGACCCAAAAATCAAAATAAAGCAAACTCCTGAAAGGGTGATGTCTGATTTAGGGAAACGTGTTACCTCACAAACCACGGCCCAATATTTGGATTGGCAGTTGGTGACTATGAAGAAAATGCATTCACACCCTGGTGACAAAGAATTCTCATGAGAATAAAGTTAAAATCTTAATGCTTTGATGGTACACGATGCGAATGGAAAAAGAAAGATTTGGGATGGGAAAACAAGTTTTAATCTGCTTTGCTATAAATCAGAGGTCGAACAATCAACGGAATCCGCGCATCCCGTAGTTGTGACCAGCCGACGACCAAATATGCACATCACTGGAGCAGTGTGTACCATGGGACTATTACACCACACGGCTAAGAGGGTCACCTATATCAATGAAACAAACAAAATCGGTGTTGAACATTTTATGGTCCATGTTTTTATAATTGGTAGGGCGCCGTTCTACTCAGACCTATGGTCGGTGACCATGGAAGAAGACCATAGAAAAGTGAATTTCCCAATATTCACCAACTGTTAACCCAATGGAGAGAATATGGAGCATATTGAAGTCAAAATTAAAAACACGACTTGTAGGCGAACATGTTTTCGGTGATTTCATTCTCAGGCCATTAAAATCACATTTATATGAAAACGAATTATTAAGAAGAGTTGGAAAAAGTCTCACCAAGTCAGTACGGAGAATTAAGGGTGAGAAAGGACGGAAACCCGTGTGAATGACCAGATTATGTAACTGGTGCTAATCAGCTTACGTCACCGCTGCGCCCGGCTGTGTAACACAGTTGAGTGTTGGCCATGGGAGTTGTAGTGCTTGGACTAATTTTCGCTGCGCGCAAAGCTCAGGCTTCAAGAGGCGGATGATAAATGCCTCGGCAGCTGCTAGCATCCGGAGCCTAATTACTCTTGACACGTGTTGTGGGACCCGGTAGACGACTTTGAAGGCGGACTGGATGTCGATTGAATACCCAGTTTCTAACAAGTGCGAGACGATTGGACTTGATACTACTCCATTGCCTGCGTGTCTAAGCCATCGTGGGTGATGCTCATTAATGTGCTTTGATAGCTGTCTTGCCGTTCGACCTATGTAAGTAGCACCACAGGTGCACCTGAATTGATAGATGATCATGGATGAGGTCAACAAGGGTAGCTTATCTTTATTTTCACCTCAGATTGTTGGTGGCGTGAAAAACATGCATCTGATCTTGGCAGCGTTGAAGGTGGACTTAACCGTGACACTCAAAATTTTACAGACTCTATCGGCTGCGACATCTCCTTTGAAGGGGAGCCGGATGAATAATACTTTCTTTTCTGCCTGCGTGATTCTCACTGGTTTTATCCGTTCGATCCAGTTTCTTTGGAAAAATTTCTCAGGATAACCGTTGTTAAGTAGCGTCTTCCTTATGTTTGATAGCTCGGCCTCCAGAGTATCTGCAGTGCAGATGTTTCGCCCTGTGTAGAATACAGCGTATCAGATTACGTTTGTAACCAAGTGGCACAAAACTGTGAAAGTTTGTGTACTGGCCATTCCAGGTGGCTTTCTGATACACCTTCCCCTGGATCGAGCCATCAGGTCGTCTGGTTAGGTGTACATCAAGAAACGGTAGGCAATTTTCTTCTTCCATCTCGGTGGTGAACTTGATTGCGGAGTGCGTAGTGTTGAATTCGCGTGATATATCACCTAAATTGGTGTGCGCATCTGCTCTGCAAAATACATCATCCACCTATCGGTAGTAGTGGTCCAATTGATTTATTATTCTGCGTAATGCTTGAGTTTCCAGTTTTGCCATGAAAATGTCAGCAAGAAGTGGTCCTAGAGGTGACACTATAGCAACCCCATCCTTCTGGCGATAATAAGTGTTGTTGAATACAAACTGTACATTCAAAGTGCACTGAAGAATTAGTTCTCTTAGATTGGCCGTTGGAATTCTTACGGATATTGCTTCTTCATCAACAAATGAACAAATAAAGTCTACTGTTTCAATCAAAGGTACATTAATGAACAAAGAAACCACATCTAAAGAGAATATTTGTTTTCCTGACATTTTCACATCTTTAATAACTGCAATAAAGTGAAACGTGTCACGGAGTGTATGCTTTGCAAGTTTCTGTCGTACGGGTTCTAAAAGACTAACTATCCATCGGGCTGTCGTGTGTTATGCTAAATTTGTCATGGAAACGACGGGGCGTAGGGGCAGTCCAGGTTTATGAACTTTTGGAAGGCCATATAATCGAGGTACGGTGGAGCCTACGGGTTTAAGGCTTTCAAAGAGGCTAGGTGAAGTGTAGCCTTGGTCTCTGAGGCGTTTCAATGTGTTGGTAATTCCATTTTCTGCCTTCTCTGTTTGATCTTTTGTGATGCGTCACGAGTGAACTTAGAATGATCACACAAGAGATCTAACACCTTTGTCACGTATGAGGCCCGGTCCATCAAAACGATACTGGCTCCCTTGTCAGGTCTGCTTAGGAGAATTTGGGGGTTTCGTTGTAGATCCCTAAGTGCGTCAATATGTTTTTTTGTTAAAGGACCTTGACTACGGACTTGATATTGCCGATACTGGTAACATGCCGTGACTATTGACGACTTGAAGCGTTCCAAATCCCCTGTCGACCTTGGTTTGAGGTCAAAAGTTTGTTCTACTAAGTTCTTGAAAGGCATTTAAAAGTCTACTTGACTTTCTTTTCTACGTGGGCAACAAAACGTCGAACCAAGTGATAAGGCTTCGATCAGAACACGGTCAAGTTGCAAACCGGAAAAGTCATGTATATACCGTTCGGGCTTACTTGGGAACTGACCTTGAGGTATCAGTTGGCTCAGTGTGCTCTTCAATGACGACAATTTCGTTTCATAGCGGTTGTTTATAATCTTATGAACGTAGTCCAGGAACTGGCGTCTGTCATTTTCTTCTGGTACATCCGTGTGCGGTTGGCTTTGGTGTCACCTCTAGGACCACTTCTTGCTGACATTTTCATGGCAAAACTGGAAACTCAAGCATTACGCAGAATAATAAATCAATTGGACCACTACTACCGATAGGTGGATGATGTATTTTGCAGAGCAGATGCGCACACCAATTTAGGTGATATATCACGCGAATTCAACACTACGCACTCCGCAATCAAGTTCACCACCGAGATGGAAGAAGAAAATTGCCTACCGTTTCTTGATGTACACCTAACCAGACGACCTGATGGCTCGATCCAGGGGAAGGTGTATCAGAAAGCCACCTGGAATGGCCAGTACACAAACTTTCACAGTTTTGTGCCACTTGGTTACAAACGTAATCTGATACGCTGTATTCTACACAGGGCGAAACATCTGCACTGCAGATACTCTGGAGGCCGAGCTATCAAACATAAGGAAGACGCTACTTAACAACGGTTATCCTGAGAAATTTTTCCAAAGAAACTGGATCGAACGGATAAAACCAGTGAGAATCACGCAGGCAGAAAAGAAAGTATTATTCATCCGGCTCCCCTTCAAAGGAGATGTCGCAGCCGATAGAGTCTGTAAAATTTTGAGTGTCACGGTTAAGTCCACCTTCAACGCTGCCAAGATCAGATGCATGTTTTTCACGCCACCAACAATCTGAGGTGAAAATAAAGATAAGCTACCCTTGTTGACCTCATCCATGATCATCTATCAATTCAGGTGCACCTGTGGTGCTACTTACATAGGTCGAACGGCAAGACAGCTATCAAAGCACATTAATGAGCATCACCCACGATGGCTTAGACACGCAGGCAATGGAGTAGTATCAAGTCCAATCGTCTCGCACTTGTTAGAAACTGGGTATTCAATCGACATCCAGTCCGCCTTCAAAGTCGTCTACCGGGTCCCACAACACGTGTCAAGAGTAATTAGGCTCCGGATGCTAGCAGCTGCCGAGGCATTTATCATCCGCCTCTTGAAGCCTGAGCTTTGCGCGCAGCGAAAATTAGTCCAAGCACTACAACTCCCATGGCCAACACTCAACTGTGTTACACAGCCGGGCGCAGCGGTGACGTAAGCTGATTAGCACCAGTTACATAATCTGGTCATTCACACGGGTTTCCGTCCTTTCTCACCCTTAATTCTCCGTACTGACTTGGTGAGACTTTTTCCAACTCTTCTTAATAATTCGTTTTCATATAAATGTGATTTTAATGGCCTGAGAATGAAATCACCGAAAACATGTTCGCCTACAAGTCGTGTTTTTAATTTTGACTTCAATATGCTCCATATTCTCTCCATTGGGTTAACAGTTGGTGAATATTGGGAAATTCACTTTTCTATGGTCTTCTTCCATGGTCACCGACCATAGGTCTGAGTAGAACGGCGCCCTACCAATTATAAAAACATGGACCATAAAATGTTCAACACCGATTTTGTTTGTTTCATTGATATAGGTGACCCTCTTAGCCGTGTGGTGTAATAGTCCCATGGTACACACTGCTCCAGTGATGTGCATATTTGGTCGTCGGCTGGTCACAACTACGGGATGCGCGGATTCCGTTGATTGTTCGACCTCTGATTTATAGCAAAGCAGATTAAAACTTGTTTTCCCATCCCAAATCTTTCTTTTTCCATTCGCATCGTGTACCATCAAAGCATTAAGATTTTAACTTTATTCTCATGAGAATTCTTTGTCACCAGGGTGTGAATGCATTTTCTTCATAGTCACCAACTGCCAATCCAAATATTGGGCCGTGGTTTGTGAGGTAACACGTTTCCCTAAATCAGACATCACCCTTTCAGGAGTTTGCTTTATTTTGATTTTTGGGTCGCAAGAGATTCACTGTAACGGTTCGTCAACCTCCAACTGTGCAGTCAGTCACCCAGGGAATCCTCCATGGCTCGCATGGTCATCACCTCAATTGAACACATGTATTCAGCTACTGATTGTTGAACTCTTAGCTATCGTCTGACGAGCTGAATACCGCCAATCTTGTCCGGATTGAAAAGCTAGAACAATGAGCTCTCAGATCTCACTCAAATGCTTCTCGCATGGCGGTCTACTGGGCATCGTATCCAAGATTACACGGATAGGCGATCGGATCATTTTAAACCACAACTCAATAGCTTCCACAGCCGCACACTACTGCTTTTCACCCATTATTAGAGTAAAGCGGGGCTCACCAGCATGAGACTGGACTTCATTTTTCAGCATTGCTTTCATTCAGCAAGCCATTAAATCACTGAATACAGAATCCTCTGGTATAGATTTCACTTTTAACGATGAAATGTCACAATCAATCGCACTCATCCAAATATTGGTTATCTTTGTCTTAACTTCCACAATAGGATGCAAATGCTTGCCGTCTTTTCCGGATTGAAGGGATACCGGATGTAACTCAGAAGCCTCTCTTAAGATGCACTCCTTTTTATTGCATGCTTGCGCGTGAGTGCACCTTCAAAGACCCACTTCACTTTGAGGGACATCTGGCAACCAGACCCTAAGACTTGGAGTGATGGTGAGCCTCATAAGGATCCAGTAGACCAGGTGTGGCAGCAAGCCGGACGACGGGCTTTGTTTGTAAGACTTAATACTATAGCACTCATGTTACATATTACTACTTTCACTAAGCAATAAACACAGGGATGTGGATTTTGCCACTTTCATACAACTACATTTTTTTCTGCTACGGTATCTAGTGCTTCAGCCTAATCCTATTCGGAAGAGTGGAGAAGCAATTGACGAAGCTTCCATCTGAAACACACCGTGAGCAAAAGATCGATCACAGTACGGGTTAGCCATCATTGTGCATCCGCATCGTGGGTCAGACACACCGCTCCGGAAACACCGATTTGGTTACAATAAGAAAGTTGATCGCGAAAATGATTACATGACTGCTCCGCTAATTGTTGAAGTGTACACAATATTGCTTCGTGTTAGACGCACGTTAATGGGCTGTGTCTGGTGTGTGAAGAGGATTGAGTTTGTGTGATAAGTTGAGACACATCCAACTGACCGCGACGGTTGAGGCCCGCCCGGGGCTTGTCGACGGGCTTTTGATTGACAAAATTGACATCAGGGTACCGCGATCCTGACAGAGAAATGCTATTGATGGAAGTTGGAATACCGTAACTGGGGTCTTGTCTCAATAGTGGGAGACGACGCACTTCATTGAAATCCTATCATTCGCCTGTGCTGGGCCAGGCCAAACGATATGTCCCACGTCTACGTTCCACTTGCTCCGTTGGGTGCATAGGGCTAAGGGCTGAATCCGAAAAGCGGGTCGATAACTGAAACACCATCGAAAACAGCAGGGAAGGAAAACTCAGGTGTTACAGGACAGACGAGAAGCTTGTTCACAAGTACTTCTGTCACGTTCTTCTGATATAACGCCGGACTGCCTTGTGGGTTTAGAGGTTTGAGTCAAATGCTTCGGTTAATGTTCCCAAGGGGAAGAAGCCTTGAGGTGAGCGCAGAAAGAGAGTATGATTTGCCTAAAATCCCCAGCATCCTTCCTGTTAAAAGTCTTCCAACGGGGCGTTGCGGCTTCAGAGACATGTCTAGTGATACGAATGCTTCAAAAGTACGACATAGAATGAACACACTTTGCTTGATTGCTTGCAGCGTTTGAACTGTACATCAGACAGGAAACAAGATGCTCTTAATAGAACTCCCCAACTTTCTAAGTAGACGTGTCTCCGAAACGCGCTGAAGACCCCACTTATCACCTCTGAGGTCAGACATTGGAATCCCGCCACCGCCGGTCACTTTGCTGGTAGATAGTAAACCACAGTCGTCCGACTCGTTACCACAAATAACTTATTGAGACTTTATGTGGTTCTCCAATTCAGGTATCAAGGTTTGGTTGCCGATTATTCCTAGTAATGCAGTGAACCTTCGAGGCTCTCGGGTATATCCTGTCCACTGCACTCACGTGAAAGTATGTAAAAAAAACTTGTGCTCACAGTCAACACCCCGGACAGAACCTCGTTTGCTCGCTCGGCCTTTCGCATGTCGGTTGGCGCGGCGTGCAGCGCCCGTGGCTAAGCTGGCATCGGAATCGCTTTGAGTACTACAGCTGAGCGTGTGCTGTTAGACTGGATCCCAGTCAGCAATCGAGTGTCTGCAGTTCGGTTAAACCGTTCTGAACGTATCAACAACAACCGACAGAAGCGTCGATGCTTGTTCGTTGTGCTTGTACATGCGCCCACTGACTGCAGGTCTCCTGAGATGAGGGGTGATTTCTATCGGGATTTGTGTCAATCACTACGAAGCGTGTGTTCAGCGGATGTTGTGGTCATTGTTGGGGTCTTAATACCTAAGTTGGCTGTTGGATGAGTGGACCAGAATGTACAAAGAAGGTCCAATTGCTATCGCAGCCGATCGAAATGACAGCGGCGATCGTCTCATCTAGTAGTATACTGATCATAGACTGTTCTGATGAACACGAACCTCTGCAATATTATATTACACTGGGCCTGAAGTTATGCTTGGTGCTATCACCACAAATATGGAAGGGGATAGTGTGGAGGGAAACGTAGGCAGTGTTCGAAAAAGAATTGGAATCCACGGGAATCATTTGAGGTGTCGCGGGCTGTTGCACTATTCGGTCACCCAGTTCAGATTAGGAGGATGATTGACGGAACCTGGTCCGACCTTTTCTGTTTCTAAGATACACTTTGTACAACCGATTGCGACCTGAAAGGCAACAGCAGTGTCCCAGATGAGCCAGTCACGGTTCATGCGTCTCCTCTGAACTATCCTGTCGGGTAAGCAGTATCACAATAGACAATAGCTATATTCAGTGGCGAGCGACGTTTGCCACTTCACAGTGCTGTCCTCGGATATTTGTGGTGCTCTGAGAGGTAGCGCTTGCATCCTCCCCACCTGGCGTCTCCCTACGTCATCGCAGCCTTAGATTTCGATTGACTATGGTCGTTACAAGTAGAAGATACACGAAGACTGCCGGTTATTGAACAACGATATCTTCGACGCATTGGTGGGAACATTGAGTGGGTAATTCTGAAGTTGGACGTATGATTTTTAGAACCAGAGTCAAGTCTAAGCAGGTTAAGGTTATTGGAACTTTTTATGCATTCCCGCACATAGATTTCTCGGTGTGCATTGTTCTCTAAAGCAGATTGTAGCGAGAGATTGGATTGAAGTAGCCGGTCCATGATATGGCAAAGAGATATGAAATTCTCAGCTAGCGGACTTGGTCTAGTAGGACGTGCTGAGGTCCCCAAGATCCACCTTCTGGATGGTTAAAAACATTAGGTTACATTGCTGGATACTGTGGTCGGTAGCGTAGTTGTATTCACATTCTTTCTTCGTCTTCAAG
Source organism: Fasciola hepatica (assembly GCA_948099385.1). Taxonomy (NCBI): domain Eukaryota; kingdom Metazoa; phylum Platyhelminthes; class Trematoda; order Plagiorchiida; family Fasciolidae; genus Fasciola; species Fasciola hepatica. Next base: position 21,314,567 of record CANUEZ040000024.1, on the reverse strand, counting down.
ATTCCCACATATAACTTTTCTGGTTGTTCGCGCTGATCACTTCTGCAAGTGTAATGTACGCACACCAACCTTCTCTCTTTGGTAGTTGCGGAAATTTTGCGAAAATCTCAATTAATGAGAAAGGTCTGTTTGAGGGTGTATTGTAAGCCGTTGGAGTTATTTTACTAGTCAACATTTCACAAGTTTTCTTCTAGTCCTGCCCAGTTCTCGTCAGTTTTGGTTTAGATCGAATGTGAAATTAAGCTCTGAGTAGTCTACCAATCAATTATCAATCGCGTCAGTCTACACTCCTAGACATACTTTTGTTTCAGGAAATACTGGTTTCGACCTAACTAGGCGTTCGAAAGTTGAGAACGATCATTTTATTTCTCTGTTGAACTGTTTCAAGAACCACAGTGAGATCTCAGGTTCAAGGTTCGCTTGGACGACTGCAGTTTTGATTCTGCAGATTGGATTTCTCGATACCGCAACTGGATTTTGACCTGAAATGAATAGAACCCTGCTTTTCGGGAGAAAATCCGATTTGCTGTTGCTCTGTTCAGTATAGTAATACATGTACGCTTGTATTCCGTTTATTCGTTAGCAGATAAGAACAAAATCCAGACTGAAGGTTGGTGAGCTAGCGAGTCAGAATATACGCAAACGCAAGCCAAGCATAAAATCGGTTCAAGCCACTCAAAACCGTTCGACACGTGACAAGACCTGGTTGATCCACAGTCCGTGGTGGAGCATGACTAGCATCAACACCGTCTGTGTGTACGATTGCAGACACGTGACCATGTATGTGAGGGATATGTATCAGTTGTTTGTGGAGTCACTCGCGTGAGTGCAAGTTCGTGTCCGTCTGTGAACGTGACAGTTTCGCCAAATGCAACACTTACACGTTGATTCAAAATGAAGTGTGAATACCTGGCACCGAACAAGTAGGAACCATCAGCGATCACAACAATTTGTAAACTCATCATGGATGAGCTTTGTGGTTGTGTCAAAGACCGTACCTTTTCAACCCATGGCTTTCCTACGTGATAAATAACACCAGGGTCTACGTTGATCGGACTAAATGAATTCGTCAATCTGTGTTTCTGATTATTCGGTGGGGACTGATAGGCCTCGTTTTGAGGTGAATTTCACAGGAGACTGCGACACACAAATCATTTTATAGTCGATTTCCCTGTAAAAGGTGGTTAATCCATCAGCAGCGTTCTGAACAAGACCTAGTGATATCAGCTTGTGATGCTAGTATTTTTATCACCAGTGTGATTTAGGGATACGTGGCTGGTGAACAGCAATCTCGCTTCACACTTTGCCCACACAGTGTTTTCCTTGACCTTAATATCGTTGGCTTGGTAGAGAAGCGTCATTCACACCGAAAGGCCACACATCAGATCAGGTCACATAAACTGATAAAGGCCGAGTTGGCGAATAGTGTACGTGCGAAAATTTCCAACGCAGTATCCTTAGATAACACTCCCGAATTCGCTTTTACTGTAGCAGCACAAACGTACTATCTACAGATTAGTTAGTGTGATAGGGCCTAAAATTACGTACTTGTTTATTTGGTGTTATCATTTGGTAACGGACATGTTTTTCTCCTCGATCTGCGAAGTAATCCATACACTGGCTAATCACCTGAGCATTTTTGTGAGTTGAAGTTGCTACTGATGGGTTAGCTGACATGATTTGATTGTGGAAGAGAATACAATGCGGTGAGAGGTGAACCTAAGTCGTGCAAACTTGAATAGGTCGTACGATTTTTTGTCGACTTATAGATAAATTCGTTTCTCGACCAAAAGTGGCATTCACCTCTTCTCTTTTGATCCATGATCCAGTCTTAAACGAATGTATGCTCCACAGAGTTGCGGTTTATTTCATAAGTGCTATCCCATGAGTATAGTGAAAGGATCATATTGTCCATAGCCTCAAAGCTTCGGTGAATTATCAGAGAGAAATTCAACAATTATGACCCTGTGAAGTAGAGAAGAGAACGACATAAGATCCCATAATATCAGGTGTAGTAGCGGTCCGGGAGACAGCGGATTAGTGTCTACCACTAAATTGACTGGCGTCGGTGGCGGAATTCGAACTCCATAGCTTAGAAGTGGTGAGCGTGGATATCGAAGGCTGCTGTTGAGTACCAAGGTGATTCACCAAGTAATCCTATTGGAGCATAGAGTAGACGATACGGTAACAAGATGGTTCAGCAGTAATGTAGTGATCTCTAATGGGAATAAACAACCTGAGAAGTTCATTTTAACTATTCTGACATTTGTTGTCGCACGATTTTCGCATACAATATATCCGCATGCACCCTAACGTGTGAGATGGGATACATGATACGTCTAATAGGAGTAGCATCTCTGAATTGGTAGGTTGCTGTGCCTTGGAGTACCTTCAATCTCTTCGGTCTCCATCAGTTACCTAGCTATGGCCGTTGTGTCCACGAAGCTGAAGCATGCTTCAGAGCTCCCCTGCAGGAAACCGCTCGATAGGTGGGCTGAACCAGGCTGAGAGTAACCGAGGTCCAAAATCCTCGGTAAGACAGTGTTGGCATTCGACACAGTTACAGTTGAGTGGGAAGATAAGATTTACTGTATAATCCAAAGCCTGTGGAAGAAATAAGACAAACTAATTGGGCCGCATATAACCCTGGGTTGCATTCAATACAACCGAATGACGAAGGATCTCTGAGGGAGCTACCGGGAACCGTGAATCAACATACAGCTGCCTTACAGCTCGCGCTTGGTTGTGCAAAGGCTAGAAGTGCGCCCTTGATAAAAAGCCGATTGACGCTGGGGACGTCTCTTGTACCAAGCATCCATGGAGCTTCATGGTCATGTCATTATAAAGCCGGCTTTTTCTCTTTAAGAAATGGCCGCAGTAAAGTTAAGTTAAATAAACGATGTCTATTTCAATAACAGCTTTATGAATACTCAGATCTGATGCGTGAGATTTCTCCGTTTTTTTTCTAGCAAGAAGCTGCTTATTTCCTTTAAGTGTCGTCTGAGGAGCCTATGGCTTCTCGTGTGTTATTGCGCCATAGATTGTGACTTTTGGTGTTCGTGCAGAGCACCCACCATGGACTACATGGTTTCGTGGATCTCTACCGCACGCTTATGAACTGGTCCTCGAAACCAGGTACATCGATCGAGATTTTGGTTGTATTGCCAGCAGGATAGTTACCGGCTAACTACCCCCCCCCCCCATTGGTTAGCTGCTGTCTTCACCGTGCAGTGCACATCACAGAAGTCTGTCCGAAAATATGGGACGGGGGTGATCTGTTTTCGTGTGTGTCTGTTGTGGTCATTTAGTGTCAAACAAAAATTGTACAAACTGGTGTCCAATTTGGAGAGGTCACTTCATCCAAAGCAGAAAGAATGGCGAGTTCCATGCTTATCAGTTTCCAGTCTTTCCCTAGTACGTGGCTATCCACGGGATGAGCATGTAAAACACATGTTGAAAAAATTCATTGTCTCACTAAATGGTTAGACTAATTCATTAAGTCATTTTCAGCCTTACGTGCACTCGCTTAAGGCGATGTCTCTTACGGTCCATCTCATCGTCCTTATCGAAAAGGACGATGAAACTAAGTGTCTAGAACAGGAGGAATGAAGATAGTGTGAGATTCATTGGTATTGTACTGTTTCGTGCTCTACTGGTGTACTGGAGACTTCTGTATGAAAAAAATGACATGGCTGCGGATTCGATCAGGTTACTCACTTAAAAGTCGCAGGGCAAGTAGTTATGCGTATTTCGAAAGTGACCCAAGACCTACGAGAAAAGTGGGTCTCAGAAGAATATCAGGCTGAAAAATAATACGAACAACATATCAGTTGGAAGACAAAAGAGACTGTTTGAATGACCACACTTTTTGTATCATTTTTTAATTCCTGACTCAGTTATTAAAGCCATGTATCTAACACTTTGCCTTATCGTCCATTGCAATACGGAGACCGAACATTACTATCCACAAGCCTACGTGAAGTCGCATGCGTATTTTTAAACTGAAATATTCCTAGCTTATCAAAACGATACGCATCCTTCACTTATTGAAAGACATAAATTACCGCCTATCAACCGGGTTTCTTTTTTGTCTACGGCCCCAAATGTAATCCTGTACTGAGTTCAGTGTCTATTTCTGTTAAAAAAAGTATTATCTTCTTTTTATTTTGATAAAACTGAAACCACCAAAGTTCATACCTGTGCACTGCTCCTGAGATCGCTCTGTCACAGTCTCCAGAGTATTTACCTGGCGTGGATACTCCGAGGAGAGCGTCTATGGCTCGGCACCACGGAAGGCCCTGACAGAATATAGGTGGGAAAAATGTGAAGGCACGTAACAGTCGCATCCCCTATGAATGTGTGTATGAGGAAGAAACGATACGATAGTAATGAAGCTTATTCTTGGAGCTTTTTTCCATGGTCAAATCAAATCAGATGAACGCGACCCTGATTCGATTGATACTGTCGTTGTTGATTATTTTGAGCTGCCTCTGTCACTCATGTTGTGATGAGTTGAATTCAGTTTGAAACTTTGTCATTGTTATTTCGTTTCACACTGAAAGCGTGCAAGCCTCCAGTCATATCGTGTGAAGTTTCTGTCGCCTCCTACATCTCTTCTCGCCTTTCCTTCTGCACCAAAGGAAGCCCATACCTTCCAATAATCGTTCAAATTCTCGACACAGGAGACATCCATACCGTAAGTGTACACGAATAACCGGTCACTCCTACCAGTCTCGTATTTCTATTTTGGCTACTGATAACAGTCGCAGTAGGTAGTTCTCGATATTTTCTGCCTCGACCGAAAAAGTCTGTCAGGCTGTCCACTCGAAATCAAGATTGATGAATCCCGTATTTACGAATCTTTATTTCAAAATTGCACGTGGTGACCTCGAAATGATTACAAAATGTACTGACTCATTCAGACGACCCTGTTAGTCATTCTCTCACGAATATGTGCTCGCTTACAGTGATCAAGTTGGATCATCCGAGCCCACTTGTCTATTCGATTGTAAACACCCCTTCCTCAATCACGGTAACTGAAACTTCGCCTGATTACAGGCATATGCAACAACATAGTGTTTTTTATATTTCAAAAATTTGAATAAAACTGAATATTCCTCTCACTATTCTGATTTTCAGAGGTGTAAAACGAGTATCCGCAAATGTCTGTGAATTTTTTCATTTGAAACCGATAAACTGTGAATTCGTTCCAGTGAACAACACATTTATTGCCATCAGTGGTTGCTTCGATTCATCTTTTTTAAGTCCTCTCGACAAACTACTCTAGTTAATACAAATGTTGCACCTGATACTCGCATTGGTGAAATCGGACAGTTCACAGATAGCTTTAACCGACTACCCCATTACTTCTTGATCAGTTTTATACCCTCGGGGACTCAGAATGAGATAAGTAAGTATTTTCATCGTATATAAACCTGACTCCAACTAGTATTTCTTATCATAGTACTGCACTATTTTGTCATAAACTGTTTATTGTAACAGGAACATTGTGCACCTCTTGTGCGCAGTCTGCAAATGTGCTTATACTCCCGAGAATCTAGATGAGCTTAGATCACTCGTTCGTTCATGTGCATCAAACCGCACACGTGAAGCTGTGCGTATCCAGTCCATACCAATGCAATATATATTAAATGGTCGCATCCCACCCCTAGATATTTTCTAATAATAAGAAGAGAAATACTGAAGACAACGAAACAGGATGTTCCGACCCAGAAAATGGCTGGTTAATCGTTCTCCAGTCGTCACCTTCCCGGCCAACTGCCTAACGTGTCGGAAAACATCTTCATCCGGAACAAGACATGCCTCCACTCTGCGGACCAAGTTTTTCTGAACAGCCTCCATGTGCTCAGATTTCTCATCTTGCACCCGACTCTTCACAAAACCCCACAGGAAAAAACCAGGAGGAGTTTTGTCCAGAGAAAGTCGTGGCCATGCTGTTGGCCCTCTCATGCAGATCCACTGCGGAGGGAGATTCTCACCCAGCCAACTCGTCGGTGCTGCTGTGCTGTGTGGTGGAGCTCCATCTAGCCGGAATGGGATCTGTTACAGGACAGATAAAAGTAAACTCTCAAGATAGATCACGAAGTCTCTCTATCAACATTCTTCAGTAGTGAATGGGTTTCATCTTCTCCGGTAGAAATACTGATCAGATCAAACGGGAACCGTAAATAGTGCACCATACGGTAATCTACATGTCACAGTGCCGACTGCCTTCTAAATAAACTAATGTGTTTATTTTGGACCAACTTATCCCGTGATGACGGCCCTTCATTTTGTGCAAGTAAGATACTGACTCATCAGAGATGTATCCTGGCATAATGTATGTTGATCAACATGCCGGTGTTTGACACGATCGCAAAACTCCGTCCGCTGACGGTTGTCATCTGGTGAAGCGTGTGGACCGGACGGCGGGAATAGTTCCGGTGACCTTTCCTCTCACAAATGGCCCAGCAGATACTCCGAGCTTGCCCGAGGTCTGTTGCACTGAAGTTGATGGGGTTTCAGTCATCAAACTTGCTAGTTTTACAACTTTGTCTACCACAGTTGCTGATCGAGGACGTCCGAGTCTTTTTGGGGATTTCACGCCTCCGGTTCCTAATAATCGTGTAAAGGCAATGCGGCACAAATGGAGGAACGACTTAAGTTGATTAGAATGGCGCAGGTGGAACTCTCAATACAGCTAGTTCAGTTCAGTGGGAGACCACGCAATTCTAGCAGTTGATCGCGCGACAAATGGTTTTCCTGCATAAAATGGCCAAATATGTGACCATACTAACACCACCCTATCACGTGACTGCCCACCACAGTGCGCCCAACACTGCTGTACGTTAGACGCAACCAAGTATTCTGTTTTGGATTGAACGGACTGGCCGTAGTCCCTCCGATCGGCTTAGAGGCGAGTTTCTGCGCGCGAGAAATTCTGGCACTGCCAAGTGTCCGCAACCGGAATATCGGCAGCCCTTAAGCCGTTGGGAAGTAATAAAGCCAGACGAGATGTACCGTGGCAAAAGTGTTTTATCTTGTGGCCAGGCTATTACGTTCTTTCTATCCCTTTTCCGTTGGTTGATAGTTTTCAATTATGATTAGATATATCATCTTAGCATTAATTTCACTAACTGAAAACGTACCATTGTTAGCGACCGATTAACTGGCGCTGCACTTTCTCACACCAATCTATCACAAATAGGGAAATGACCACGGTAGTTCATTAGGCTTACCAATAGAACTGCCATAGTACAAAATAAACAAATAACTACAGTGCAGTTCATCAAAGAGTCATGCAGTCGTTGCATGGAACAGCACTCGGTCTTTCATAGCACAAATACTGTGAGGCAAGTCATTTTCATTCTTACTACTCACAAGTAATGTGACCAGAAAAAGCGACTTTATAAGCTGTAAAGATGTCTCGTGTTGGATCCATTTCGAATGAATCGATGACGTAATTTTTGCGTTTTTTGCTTATTATGTGACATTTACTCTTTTATAAACTTATCTAATCGACAACATAGATAAAGTTGTAGCTGAGGGGCAACTTTCTGATGTCACGGTGAAATCCACGACAGTGATTTTGTACGTGATGATTACTCACACGCGGGTTACGATGAGGGTAGTTTTGTGCACTTTTTTATTCTAACATATGGTACCTTTCTCAACTAAACTGTAATAATAGCCTACTTCTTTTGAGGTTCTAATTCCTTTGCTAGTCAAACACCTTTGTTGCTAACTGTACTGAAGCTTTGTAGGCATCAGTTTCATCCGGGCGCATTAATTTCCCTAGTGACACCGAAAGATAATCACTGGTTGAAGTATTTTGTTAGTCGTACTCTTATAACACAGCTTGTGTGGTGATAATTCTATCATGAAAGTTGGGTTTTGAAGCAGCAACATAGCTGTCATCTTATCACAAGCAATTCAAGTCGCACAAAACTTCGGTCAAAGGGTAGGTTTGTGACGTGAACCTCACGAGTTCTTTTCTAATTGTTTTCCTATTTTTTTCGAAGATGATAGGCTACACCAAGGTTTTAGAACAGCTACTTTCATTGACATCGTATCAGAACGTTTGAATAACACAAGGATAGTATTTAAATGGATGAACAAAGTATCTCGAAGTCACTTGGGCAGTTCCTCGGTTATTGGCACTCAACCGGTTTGCATTCCCGGTACTCATCTGGACACGAATTCTCATAACGACCACGAGTCCTAGTTTGGGTCGAAACGCGGCAATAAATGTTTCACAAAGCAGTTTTCGCCCTAACTTCTCTATAATGTATATAAAACGGCTGTTTCTTTTTTTTCTAATCCAGCGACCTCACACGAATTACGAATTTTTCATTCCTATAATGGATTTTTCCGACTCAAAGACTAAAAAAATTTCCTTTTCCTAATTAATAATGAAACATAATTATCACTAACCAATCACGCCATTCAGCCAGTAAAATGTTTCCCACTGTTGTTATTCAATACCCTTTTAAAGGCTGCTTGATGACGGAATTTTCGGCACTATTCAAACCTTGTAAAGTATCACTAATAACCTTTCTAAATATCCATTACCCACAGTATCATTGTGAGGGAATGCACCCAGCTCGTCGCTAATAGACGGTCTGGTTCAATGAAGCAAACAGTACTTGATCGGCTGACCAGAATGGCCGAAAAGATCAGAGCCAGTCAGGCGATCGATGGATCAGTCAGTGGTTAGCATTCGACCAGAGCCAAATCAACCAATCCGGGAGCAGCCAGATCAGCCAGCCAGACGGGCCGTTTAGGTCTCTCAGTAGGCCAGTAAGCTTTTATGCACGGTTTTGGTTATGACAAGCGCATATTTTATATAAACAATTTATTCTTTACCAATGTAACGGAAATGATTCTGAGACGGAACTGAGTTCTCACTAGAGTTAATGGAAGGGAACAAAACAACCATAGACCTTGGTAAGGTCGTTATCTGTATTTTTGTCCCTGCCTTCTTGTACAAAGACTTTTCTATGGATCGCTTTCTAAGCGCATCTTTGTCAAGAAGATGCTAACTGGGAACAAGTAGACGTAATTCTTTTGGTGTTGGAACAACACGAATCCGGTGAAATTTCCAGATGTGCCTTATGACATTTGCACATTCACATTGCATTCTGCTTGTCAGAGTTGAGGACAATGTTAATAATAATATTTAGAGACAGTGACGGAAGGGCTCTAAGTCATGTGTTTATGTTCGACAAACTGTTGGTAGTCAGCCCGGATTGCCTGGTGATTAGGTTTTTGAATCACAGTCGTTCACCCGGGTTTCCCGGTGCAGTTGGGTCTCAGTGGATGTGCACTGCTGATCATATCTAACGGGGACGAAATAGCTATACTGTATACTTCCATGGTTTTCAATGGTGAGCTGAGCGTTGATACTGCATGAAGAATCATATTATGCATAATCTAATCTCTAACTACTCATATACACTTAATAGTATTATCATGTGGAATATAAATCCCGAACTATCCTTTTGTCGCATTCTTCATTAGGCTCAATTTTCTAATTACTCGGAACCGATAGACCTGAAAGGTATACATAATGATGATGATCACAGTCACACTCGGCCACATTTGCTCCGCCAGTTGATCTACGAGGCCAAACAGAATATCACGAGCATTTGGCAATGGGATCATACTGGTCACTGCCTCAATAGCATTGGCATAAGGGATGAAACAGCAATTTCTCGTGAAGAACTGGCGTGGCTTCAATCCGCTTGCCGAGGTTTGTATATTATCATTCGGGTATTTTTCATATCACTAAATGGATTATGTTCCAGGTCATGTGGCCTACACCTGGCCGCACGTGAAAAGTTCGCCCACTCACCCTTTATGCGGCGATCTATTCAATTGTAGTCCTCTCAACTCCACACGATCCATACCTTCCCCTGTTACTACCTACAGAAACTTTACTGTTCCTTAATGTGTCAGAAACGAGATCTGTTCGGAGTGTATCGAAAAATCGATGCGCCATGTGAAATGTTATGGTAGACTTTTATTACTGTTCCTTAATGGCTGGAGTCTTTACCCACCGGGAGCGAGTATTAGTGGTCAGGTACGCCAGAGCGTTGCTTTATTTACACCTCGGACATCATAGGTTCGAATCCCCGCCACTACCAGTTACTTTTGAGGGAAGATAGTATTCTACCGTCGTCCGGATCGTTACCACTACTGACCTAACTGGACTTTATGTGATTCTCTGCTACTCAAAGTGTTGAAGTCTGGTTGACCTAACAGTGCAGTGAGTCTTTGCTTCCATGATGTGTATACACCACTTCCACGGCACTCACGCGTAAGCATGTAATAAAAGAAGAGTATCGGATGAATTTCTGTTCAATTTTCGTTATGTAACCGTTCTTTATTTATCCTCTTAATTCGACGATGCTCTAAGTGTGAATCTTTTTTCACTGAAATGCGGACATCTGATTACGCAGCAGTCTGACCAAAGATAAATACAAACTTTGTCAAAGTCTGCGAAACTCAGACTCACGCACACCAACTGAATTGTCTCATAAGGAGACTGTATTAATCACAATGAACTGACAAGACGTATAGAAATTGCCCCCACCGTGAACTACGCGAACGAAAGTAGCAAGAAGACCAAGGCTGCGAAATAGCACCATGGTTGTACTGCAGAACTGGTTTGCATAAATATGCTAAATGAGAGAATATAATTGGTAGACTCGAAGATGAGCAATCACAGAGAGCTTTCGTCATACCTGTCGGCGGCGATCCTGATTGGTTGAGGCTCATCCGTGTACGCGGTTACGAAGCTGTACCTGGCCGTATCTCGTGTGACAGCTGCTGAATCATTACAGAGACTGAGTGGCGAAGATCATAGTTATAAAGGCATGCCTTGATCGGCAAACGGTGCACACAGATTCACATCTAGGACTACGACCCCGAACACCTAGGGTCTTTGTTTATCAGAATTGTGTCTCTTGTCGTAGATGCAACGAACAACCTCACACGTATTGTTTGATTTGAAAGGTGTGGCTTCTCATGTAAACACCATCGATAATATCACCGAGGCTAACTTCTTATTCACAATATTTCACTAACACATGATTTTTTCCCGAGTATTCGATAAAATAATTACACTATGTTACAGCAGCTCGCCTGGTATCTACATTTGTACTGATAAACATGATTCGGTTAATTGGTAGTGCAATAGCTTCGATAGCCCGGTCCCTGTGACGCTGAAGGCTGGCTCGGTTGCGCAGTCAGTGTATCTGACAGTCGTGCCCAGATGTTCATCATGAGTCGACTGCCAGCATCATCCTCGTAAATTTGCACCAAGAATAAATGACGACAGGCCTACACAGTTCCCAGCCACTTGCAACTGGAATATTGATTTATTTGAACGAATTCAATGGTCCCGCGGTATGTCTCTGTTTTAATGGCTGTTTTCCCTATGCCTATCTGGACTTCGTTGACAAGATGGTTCTTGGTACTTTTGTTACACGTGTTCATCTTTGAATTCAATCAAGCTGATCATTTACAATAATACCTTAACTGTAACATGTGATTTTGAATATTCAGCGAAGTGGAGGTTGGTCCTGTTGTATCGTATAGACCTGACCGTGCGTTCTATCACAAATGTTCCCACCGTGGTACAGGCAGAACACGTCTGCCGTTGAAATCAGCGGGATTCATTCGAAAATAAGACTAACTTGAAAAACTGGAGGCCGTAAATACGATCCGCTCTACTTGGACTGATTGAATGGCCTGCTCAGTCAGTGGATCTGTGTACACAACCACGCCGACTTGGGAATCAAGTTGGTTGCTATGGCACGCGAATGTGGGAAAGTGTCTGGATGGGCTAGGTGGAACACTTTGAATGCGCGCCCCATTTCGGTAGGCAGCAGGGAGACAGTCTCGTTAGTCCGTTCAATATCGTCACAGATCCACCGTAAAACTTAATGACTTCTAAATTTTAAATTCAAACTCAAGGCAGAAAAGACTGCCTCTTGCCAATTGGAGATCCCGGAATGGTCGCATACTCCAGTTACTGCAATATTGTGTCATCGTTTTGAGACAAATAAAATGACGAAAGACGATTATATCTCACATAAAGCATGTACGCATAAAGAATTCAACACCGGAGATTTTTTCCGACGCAATTAGAAGAAAGCCGTATACAAGATCAAAATGGTTCCGTCACCCGGTTTTATTCGATTTCATTGGTTCGAAAACAAGGCCTTATTCGCGTAGTTCGTATAAGGTAGAAAATGTGGATTATGCCACTGTAGCGCTGCTGTTTTATGGCTTGATTCAAAATATGGTTTATGGATTGAAATGAGACAGTGATCAGTAGAAAACGGTTTCTCAATTGGTCCGGTTGTCTCAGTTAAGTTGAAAAGCGGGAGTACTGTTCGGCAAAAAGCCAAGATCAACCTCAACGATATGGGCTTGTTTTCACTCATCTCTTTGGTCATTTCAATGATCCCGGCTGGTTCCTCTGTTATTATCGTTGTTTCTGGTATTTCCACAAGAAAACAGAGGCTGGATCACACAAACGAACGCATTGGTTTAAGTATTACGCACGAGTTGCGTAATAGAAGTAGTTCGAAAGACCCCACTGCTAACATAGGTTTCTGATTTTTTTTAAACACACTACCCTGCTTCGATATAAGATACTGTCATGAATATAAATCGGAATATTATGACACCTTGTTGTCTCTTTTCTGTTGTTTGAACTCATTCTTACTGGTGCAGGCTCGAAAAGGCAATGGGGACTGCCGTTAGTCAATATGGGTAGGATTAGTACAACCTGACCGGATAATAAGAAGTGGATTGACTTAAATCCAATCAAGAGACTCATTTGTTGTCTTGTACTTGAGTAGGAAATAATTAAAATGTCCAATCCCGTAAAGTCGCTCTCATATATGATTCCGATTCAATGACAACTGCAGATTTGTACCACTTGAAAAATGGGGAATCCCCCCACGGAATTGCGGATACGGAATTTATGTGTTGCACGAAAACCGAAAACGTAATATTGGGCAGTCACGGGTTCATCACCTCAGAATCTGTGACCATATTAGAGGCTTTTCTAAATTGCATAATCACAGTCCCGTTTTCCTTGTTAGGCTTTCTCTCTGCAAGTTACCACTCCGACGTGTGTCACGTGACCTTTGACCCAGTCTCTGATTTCGGATTGTGTTTAGGTCACAATATGCGGCCTCTACCTTTGTTGCTCCTCGTTGTCCTTTGGGATATTTTGTTGTTGTCTTTGTTTCCCAAAAGTCCACATTTTTTAATCACACCACCGAGTTGTTCAGTCTCAGCCATTGACGGTGTCTCACACTGCGTTCCCCTTCTAAGCACAGTTAAACGAATGTGTCCGGTAAAGACACCCATAAAGGAGCGCAAACTGGATTGTTTGAGCAGCGAAGCTCCAGGCTGGTTTCGACTACGAAGTGAATGACGCTGTCTCTGTTGTAGGTCCCTGTGATCATGCCTACCGGAAATCATGAAATAAGTGACAGCGTATCACCGCCGATTCAACACTGAACACCGACGCACGCACTTCTTATGAGCACACGCATGACTGGGCGCACCCGCTTGACCTATCATGTGATCAGTGACCCCTTGAGATGCATTTGACACTACCTTGTGACTGTGATAGCGTCATAGTCACGTGTACCTGTAATAGCCGTAATGAACTGAGTTGACAGTCCGTATTGAAATTGCCCCCACCCAGAACTACGCGAACGGAAGTAGCAAGAAGACCAAGGCTGCAAAACAGCACGGTAATTGTATTGCAGAGTGGGTTCGTATAAATACGTTTAATCAGAGAACATAATTGGTAGACTCAAAGATGACTAATCACAGGGAGCTTTTGTCAGAATTGTCCACGGCGATTCTGACTGGTTGAGGCTCATCCGTGTACGTGGTTACGAAGCTGTACCTGGCCGTATCACGAGTGACAGCTGCTGAATCCCCGCAGTACCGCTACGAGTACGTGCACTTGTCTGCCTGGATTTACAATGATATACAAACACTGAATTAACTCTGACTTATGGGATTTCTAGGATCGTAGCACAGTGCATATGCACTAGGTCTTAACGGAGAATTTAAGTCAGCTTTGAAGGCTGTCAATTTCACACGAAAATGACGAGCCCATTCTCTGTGTTGAATCTCGATGACTGGACTCAAGCGAACACGGTATGTCATGGTACTCGCCCGGTAGTTTCATCTCTGTAACGTACATTTGTGGAAATGCTCCCAACTCGTAGTCACATACTTGCATCAGTCCAAAGGAAAAAAATTGAGCAACCGCCGTTTCTAAGGTGGTTACTGTGTACGCCGTAGGCGGCTGGTTTGAATAGTCAATCCAGTGATGTGAAACTAATTCACATGGTGTGTTTTGCTTATAAGAGTTAGGTTTTCTTTGACGGTTATATGCTTTCTCACGCGCCGTTCCGTTTTTTTAGTGCTATCAAAGTAAAGTTTACAAATTCCAGTATTGCTTTGGCTAGTAATTTAAGAAACTGGAGAAGTTATCTGCAAAATGATGTTATAGTTCATTGAAAAAGGAAATATTTGATAAATTATATTTACATTGGTCCTCTGGTAATAGGTAACCAATGTTTAATACATCGAAAAGCCCTGAAGTAAAAGTTATAGACAGCTCTAATTCATGCCCTTGGAATGAGTGAAATATTCTACTCATTGTCCTTACGTAAAGATATTCATTGAGAAAAATCCTTAACATGCCAATAACTCTACTTTCACCCGGTCGCTTAAAATACCGGTATAGTATGGCGTGGCCCCGAAAAGGGCCTTGGAGTGCTTTCACGTGTTCCAGTAGTGTAACGAACACGACGGCAGTTCTCGTTGTGAAACGCTGCTCAATGGAAATGTGTCCCTCGTCCACAAGTCACACACTGGACTTATTGGACATCCTCGCCCAAGTCCATCGACGGCTCCTCTTTTCCGCATACGCTGCAGGTAAGCACACCACCTCTCGACGGCACAGCGTACCGTAGAGCACGTGGCAACGAACTGACGGAACTGTAGCTTACGAACGTTTATATATGACCGATGAGCCAATGAGAACTCACCAAAACAAATTAATCAGCAATACTAAACAAATTACAGAGGAAGGAAGCAAAACCGGTCAACATTTTACAATGGAAGAGAGTTATCAATTCCCACAGGAAACGGCATTATACCGTGACATTCATCATTTCCCCAATCACACCACAACAGCTGAGTGATGCTTTAAACCAACACCTCTCGAGTAGTTGGACGCTTCCCCGTGACGGTCGTATCTGACAATGACCTTTGCCGAACTCTGGTTCTCGTTGTTAAAATTTGTGGTCTTACAGTTTAGATTTCAGCATAATAAGCATGCGTATAATTTGTTAATCCAGTACCGTAGAACCAGCGGATCAATCTTGTTCTGACTTTGGGATTCGATGACTGAGCTACGCGTTACTTGCAATCGGAACAACCGTTACAACCCTGACAAAATCGTCTATTTACGACCGATTTCTCGTAATGAATACAGGACAGTCAGGATGAACAGACTACCGTGCTACAGAGCACCACTAATCGGTTCGGTTAGAAATGTGTCAAACCTATCTCGAATGCATGTTTTCAGCTGAGTTCCGTGAACTACTGATTTCGCAATTCAGTGCCCATGTTATAGTTGCCACCGTGTAATACCATCCTGCCCGAAATAGAATGAACCGAAAGAGAATCCAACTGAATAAAATGTGAGGGAAATTATTTAGACGAAGAAAGACTTGTAATGACAGAACTCCACTGATCGTAAGTCTCAACTATGTCGGCTATTTTCCTGTTGGGTGGGGCTTTTTGACCCGCAAGTAAAAGTCCAGTACATCCAACAGTGACAAGCCCGTCGATTAAGATTTTCTTTTTTTTGCCACACGCGGTTTAATCATTTAGTCTCACCCACTAACTCCATCAGCATCAAAAAACGGTGTACAATGTTCAAAATATCATTGTCACCAGTTAAAGTTAATACACATTATTTAGGAAGAGAAATTGATAGATGAAAATGTCACATAAATGCGTACAATAAAAAGGCTGCTTGAACCAGATAATCAGATTCTGTTAACTGAGTATAACGTTCACGAGTGATAATCTTTAGAAGTTCTAAACCAGTGATCACTGCTGGGAAACACGGGTGGAGAAATAGACATCTCTGTTGTCCTGAATGAGAGTTACCAAAATACATGGTTTACTTGCGCATTTGCCATTCTCCGTTGGAGCTGGAGGGGTTCACAAGTGAAACAAACGAATTGATTGATGCAAAGTATGAAGAAATAAACATTGGGAAGTGAATGACGAGAATATGTGACCAATATTGTGCTGAATGATGCCGTCCTATGGATTTTGGGAGTCAAAACTACTTTTTGAAAAGTTAAAGAACTTAGTTTTTGAATAAATCAGTTCCTAAGTTGACTAACGCATGCCAATTCTTAAGATCCTCAGTACTGTACGTTATCAGAACGATGAGGATGATAAGTTGGGGAAATCCTCCGTAGATGAATGAAAGAACCCACGTGCACGTGTGTCTTCCAAATTTACATGCTGATCGGTATAATGGAACTGATAGCAATTCATTTGTCTGTTTGCACTTAACTTTCGTCAAAACCGTGCTACTTCTAACAGAAGGGAAGGACCGACGGCGCATTGGGATAACTGTGCCCCACACTGACCCTTATGGTTAGAGTTGGACAATTGTGTTTCTTATTCCATGCTTGAGCATGACTGCAGTGCAAACTGCACTATTATGAATGGCCGGCAATCATAATCTGAGACTTGGAGCGCTGAAGAACCATTTTAGGTCCCAATATATCAGGTCAAACGACAGCGGGCATTACTGTCTATCAGCACAATGTTAGACTGGACTGGGACCTCCGAACTGTGGGGTGGTAAACAAAAGCATTCTAAACAGCTCGACCAACACCGGTCACACATTCGATCCCATCTCGGGGCTAGTGGCTGTTTTTGCTGGCAGAACGAGTTAACAACACGGTCTGTACGATGCAGAATACTTTTAACTTTTGTGAATTAGTATAACTAAAAGACCAAGTTACAATTTCACTGCCCACCTACACTCAAAATATGAGGAAATAGTTCGAGCTAATTAGCCATTACCACCAAGTATCCTGGCAGCTCGACGAAAGCGAACAAGCAGACAAACTACCAAACAGTTTGAATTGCTGCATGTCATATAAGTTTACGCATGTGAAAACATGTTTATCATTCCGAGTTCAACTGTATTCCGAGGGAAAACTAACGAATTCAGGGGAGTAGTGGACAAACGTTACGGTTTCTTCATCAAGGACACGGATAAGTCAAAATTATTTCGGTTAGAGGAAGTTTCTAACTGTCTTTGGAGTAATTCTTCACGTGTATTTTGATCAACAAGAGCTGCCAGTTTTCATCAAATACGACAGTTTTAACTGTACCGGCTACGATCTATCGTTCGATTTTCTTCGGAACATAATAACTGCTCGGTTTACGTGTCGAATGAAGCACACACACACACACACATACAAATCGTCGGTGGTCAAACGGTCATCATCGTGGAACTCAGATCTAGGCTTCCCAGATTCGATTCCGGTCACCGCCTTTCGCGTCCAACTCTGTAGTCTATGATTTACCGCGTAGTCGTACAATAGATTAAAAAAATAAGTAAAAATGTCAGTGAATAATAGAATATGCACGTGCTCGAACAGGAACAGCAACGAGTCCAGGTAAACACAAAGCTTATCATAAATTCTCACAGGTACACATCAGTCATTCGCTTCTTGGCATTTACTTTTTATGTTCATCTTGAAATTGCTTTCTGGATACTTCTTTTTTGGACAAATCTTATCTCGATCCTCTTTACTCATCTTCATTGTGCAGTGTTTATTCATTTCTACTTGAAAATCAATCGAGAAAATGGGTTTTCTAAGTAACCACCAGCCATTCTATGGTCTGTCGTGTTTTGGTTCGGTTACACACAGACCAGTGTGAAAATGACAGAATTCGAAGTACTTTGTAGCCGTTAGTCGTGTTAGGGAACCCTCGGGTCTGGCTGGGCTTCGGTAGATACGTACTGATGCGGATTCCTAACGAGATGAATATAGTGTGTGTATGTGTGTGTCTGTCTGTCTGTCTGTCCGTCTATCTGTCTGTCTGCATGTACACAAGCGTGTACGTGCATGTAGGTATGTGTGTTTGTGTAACCACATATTTTTCATTGGTGAGCTGAGTGGTCTGATGAATCATTTCCGTAACAAACCGTCATTAGAACGCACGCTGTCAATCAGTAGTGATTGGTTTCATATGCTATCACATTTACCAGTCTTTTCAAGTCAGTACATCATAGGACATTGTAAAAGGAACTATAAGCTGTTGATGGGTACTGTGGTTGGTATATGATGTTTCACTGTAGCAAACTGACGAGGTCATTCATCATGCAGTATCGGCGCCCAATTCACCATCGGTAATCACGTAAACACTACGGCACAGCAAAGAGGCGACTGACCCCCAGTTTCGACCAAAGCAGGATTCGTCTGTGACCATCAGTTTAGCACTCTATGAATTAATCATCAGTGCACAAATTGTAGATAGTTTTGTAAACCATTGTCATCAGTAGAAATTCGAATGGCAGAAGTATGCTTGGGCTTTCAAAACACCGAAGAGGCATGGATAACGGATTAGTCAGATATGGTGTTTGTGAATAATTTTGTGATAACGAAAAGTGATTGGATTAGAGAGCGTCCTAGTGGCTTATTGGTAATAGTGAGGTTCCTGAAATAAGGAGAAATAATAAAATAAATAAGTTTCGACTTATTGCGGGTGAAAGTTGAATGTTTCACTTCTCAGCTCGATGACTAACTTTGATTGGTTATTGTTTGATGGAACTTCTGAGTGGCGTATCACAAAGGAATTCGAGGTTCTACAGTAGATGTTTGGCTGCTCCTCTGGACACAGTACTTAATGTGCTTTGCATGCGTACTTGAACTGGCAAATACAATTGGGGTAATACCAACACAGAGATGATTACAACTAGTTGAAAGTGTTTCTATTATACATCACTTTTACCAAAGCAGAAATCAAACCCTTACCCTAATCCCTCGGTAACCGGGCACGGTTTTTGTCCTTGTTCACGGGTGCTCTTGACCTGTTTTCGGAAGTTTCTCTTACGTGAAATAATTGAAAGTGTCGTCGGCTAGTTGCCAGACATATGAAGCTATGCGGGAGCTCGGCTACTTTGGCCAGATAAGATATCACGTCAGTAACCTACGTGTGGTTACCAGGACCTTTACCCGCATTTCGAAAGTTGGTGTGCTCAGCCTGATTACTTTAATCGCATTCACGCACACATGCACACAAGGAAAGATAGAGGCGAGTTCACGAAAGCTTTGTTTCGTCTTTGTTGCGACAGTCAACTGTACAGGGTGATGACTAACGAAAGCCACAATAGTAACCATTATGATATTATTCTCCACCCTCACTAAAGTGCGTTGATCAGTCACCATACCCTATCAGGATTACATCACTGCCGAAGCACACGCACGCGAGCAAACCATAATGGTCAGCCTAAGAAAACGGACACCCATCCTGGCTTGTACACCTGACTAATAGAGATGCTTCCTTTTTCATTTCGATGCGGGTCTCCTGATACCGTACAACAGGTCATTGCTGGACAGTGTCATACAACTGGCTAAAAGAGAAAGTAAGCAATGGCACAATTTTGTATCAGACTTGGACAGGGTGATCCACTCTGGTTGCATATTACTGTCATAAAATCATCCAGTGAAATGCAAAGAAATGTTTGGCTCCGTGACCCGCAGTTCTCTATTGAATTATTATTAACCAGTTTTGTTTATCAAAATCATGATGTGGTTGTAAGATGAGAAATTCCTAGGTACGATATTAGGATATATATGCGAGTAGAAGCGATATCGTAAACAAATACATTCAAATTCCAAAACAAATGAGTCAAGCCAAGTAATCATCCTCCTTAATTGATTTTATATTCTTCAATAGGCCAATCGTGTTTTCCTCTACTTGCACATTAAAAAAATAATAAACTGCATTCGAATTAAATGAAACACTTTTTTCTCGAGATAATTTTCAATACCGATAGATGCTTGAGGGGACAAAAAACTGTTTGCCGGAATATCACGGAACTCGCGACTGCGAATTGTTCTCTCACAGTTTTTTGGGTGAATCACCTCAGTTGACTGATAGTAATTGAGTGGGGCAGGCATTCATCATATCTGAGGTGTGGGGTTCGAATACCGTCTCATCAGGTCACATATGTGATTGACGGTAAACTGCTGTCTCTCAACCTCTTGCCGTGTAAGACTTGGGCAGAGACTGCCATTCCCATATTCCCTGACATAAGCATTGGCGCTTGTTTATACGCTCAATGAGCTTTGGCTGAATGAGTTTTCTTTCATTCTGTACCCTCGCAGAAGAGCGCTGCATTCAACACACATTTAGCGATCCTGCCAGTCTCTCTGTCCGCTTCATTGGTCTCCGGTGACGTGGACGTATACCGAATGGTTGCTTTGTCGGTTTCGTTGTGTTGTGTTGGGTCGTGATCGTCTCTCGTTATCGTTACAATTGGCGTCGAGGGCAGGATGTGTGCAGATTGTCGCCTCTCTGGGGTCCTAGTCGGCTGCTTACTCTGTAAACCGAAATAGTATGTAAAGCTATGAATAGTGTTCCTTTGAATTTCCCTTCTATGGCCTTTCAGATCGTGCACGAACTACTCCCTGTGGAAGAAAGCTACGTATAACATACTTCACATCTGGCGACCCTGCTAAGTGTCCCGCCAGCCTTTATCTCCGCTTCGTTAGTCACTCGTGATGTGACGGTGCGTCAGACCTCTGTCTTTCTGTCTCGATTGTCCTTGGTTATTATTATGACCAGTCGTGACCTACTGGAATTTCCAATGATCCTCCCGTCCAACCCCTGGGGTTATGGTTTCTGATTATCCTTGACCGTACATTGGTCCTTTGAGGCCTTTGAGGGTAAGTCCTTTACACTGCACATACCCCGACATACCATTAAAAAACTGTTTTCCATCGTTTATGGAGAGCTTTACAGCGGAACTAAAAGAACGGAGACGATCACGTTTCCGGTCGTTCGTTTTCTGATTAAAAAAAACGCCTTGGAGGAAACAGTCTTTGCCAACAAGCACGAACACCACACTGAGGCATCGGTCAATTGTTTCAAAGTTGAAAAAAGAGTTATTCTCAATGTTGGCCTTGAATGCACATAATCTGTGTGGTGGTGGGTGGTCGGTCATTTCATCATCTGTTTAGGTATGAACGAATTGATTGGCTCATTTCAAAAGTCAGTCAACTGCCCTTTTCGGTGCCCAAAATAGTCTGCAACACTGACGCCTTCTCAACCGCTTAACAGCGGCAACAAACAAGAACAGATCGGAGGATACACCGCTGAGAGTTTCTTAGGGAACCGAAAAAGGAAGGTATATTCTTCATATTTTCCTCTGTAGGGGTCACTTTTTAGAACAGTATGGAAAATAGACCTGTATACGCAGCTGAAGGTATAATAGTTTATGCTGAATGGAAGCACGTGTGTGCCATCGTATATGAGGTGTCTGAGGAACCGTCGCATGGCGTGACTTGATAGCTCATCTGGCAGAGCATTTGCAATACTCAGGCGTGAGTGGCGGTTGTCTTGCCAAGCCTTTTCACGTTTGGATCAATGAAATGTGAACTTGTTCTGCCTCACAGCATTGAGATTTAGGGTGTATGTGTATTTATTTGACGAAAAACTTCTAAAAAGCTTAGCACGGATAATGTAAATCACTTAGGTTAGAAATTTAGAGAAAGGATTCCACGTGGCAACCTAATCGGTCTACTCAGACAAATAGTGTCCGAATGTCCACATCACAGATTGCGGATCGTGGGATTACTCTGGATTTGTGCATGGCTGTGCTCGGCCAAATTTCGTTTTTTGTCAATTTTTAATTGAACGTTTCTTTCTTCATGAAAATATTGCTCATTTATTACATAATAAAAAAATAGGAAGTACAATTTTGAGATAAAAAAAAACCTTACTGTGTAGATTGCACTGGTTGAACTGTGTGTTGCTCTCCTGATAAGCAACAACTGTTCATTGCATCAAACTCTGTTTGGAACATAGAAAACTGCATGGATTTTTTTAATCTAATACGTATGCATTTGTGAAACTGGAGACCAGTGCCCCGTCGGAAAGATGGGAGGAGCGTGACACTAGGACTTGGACCGGGAGGACAAACCCTCAGGTCACGGGCTTGCACACGAGAGCAGTGAAAGTGGTGTAGACACCCTCTCAGTCACGAAATCCCTCGGCACGATTAGGGACAACCTCTAACCAGACCCTGAGACCTGGATTGGCAGGTGGCCGTATAGGGTCCCAGTAGGTCAGGTATGGTAACCATTCGAACGACGGTGGAATACTGTCTGTCACCAGAGTAACCGGTAGTGGCATGGATTCGAACTCTGGACCTCGAAGGTGGTGATGAAATGCTCGAAACCACCGGTCAGTATGCCCTGATATGGAATAAGCATTCATGTATAGACATATGCATGCATATGAAAATGAACTTTTCAGGATTTTGCAGATACCTACCTCTCACGCTATTAAGTAACAATTAGGCAGCTGTCCGTCAACTCGAGCAATTTCCTCCTGTTTTTAAAGTGTTCTTCCTTCTGATTTTTTTTCGATGAACGTCAAGTTGATAGCTGACGATGTTCTGACTTAGTATTGGAGAAACGGGGATTTCCAGACTGGAAGATTCAGCCGAAAAGATTCTTCACATCTTTTTAATTATAATATTTCTTATAATGTCCTCTTCTCTTGAAATCTCCTCTGTTTTATGCAAAACTTCACGTGTCTCACGAACCTCAGATCTATTAAACAGACTCTCAAGTTTTGTTTTCCTACGATTCAACACTCTTTCACACAGAGAATCACGAAGTCAATAAGTTGTTTTTTCTCGCAAATGTTCACTTCTGACCCCGAAATAAATGACATTGTTTTTCCTGACTTTCATTCTGTTTATCTGAATCGTAAAAGTGTACTTTAGTTGGTGGTCATTTCATGAGTTGCAGATGTTGGAATTGCCATCCGACCGGTAGTGTGATCGAAAAGCTTCCGGCAAGAAGATTTCTGATTTACCTTCCAGGGCGACGGAGTTGTTGAACCGGACACAAACGTCTCAGTTGCTGAAATATCAAGGACAACAACAATAACATCGACGACAATACGATGACCGACCTTATCGTCTTATCTGGTAAAAACACAGGACTGGGGCTGTACTGACTAAGAAACTGCAACGGTAGGCTTTGAGGGAGCCGTAATAGCTTTTGGTTGACGTAAGTGGGCAGAAAGCGATCAGTAGTCTATTGCTGCCCCAGACTGACAAGATCCGTGGTTAAATAAGGTAATAGTTAAAAACGATTATGGTAGAATATTTGAACTGATGAAGTATGGTACCGTAGGAGCTTCTATCAGTCTGAACCTGTTGTCAAATTTATAACACATTATCCAACTTTGAAGAATGATTAACTGTTTCGGCATCGGTTTTAAAAGTCTGTAAAAATAAAAATATTGGTGAGGATTTTCTGTCATCCGACCCAGAGGCTGGGCTTCAAGTCACACGGCATTGTGGACGAAATAACAAAACTTGGCCAACTATCAATACAAGGAGCAGCTATGCCGGAACCATTATAACTGTGTTCGATCACAACAGATTGATTGTTGGCTATCAGACATATTTATTTATGGGCTACTGGGAATATGCCACATAAAAAACATAGAGAATCACAATGAGGAGTGAATTTTGAATGTTAGTCATTAGCTGAGCTTTCGATCGATGGCCTGTCACGCGAGATACAGTGTGGTTCGATCAGAGTGATTTGGACAGGTCTCAATCTCACGAACTATATCCCTAGGTTCGGGTAAACGGTTGTTGTACGCAACTTGCTACTGTATTAGAGATTCCGCGTCAGCCACGTTGTAAAACACGACTGTTGACTGTTCTGTCCTCTACGGCTACAGGCCTATAACAGGATGAGGAAAACTCGAAGGCCTCAAGCCGGTCTGATCAACTCTCATGCCACCCCAACGACTTAGAACACTTTTCTGTGTTGTGATTGGTTGTTTTTCACCCACAGATTAATTATATATATATATATATATATATATATATATATATATATATATATATATATATACCGTTGTATCGAATACAAGTAGCCGACTCCTACAGCAGTGTTCTGATTCATGTGTGTTGCAGTTTTACCCTGTGGGCGCAATAGATTGAGTTCCGAATTTGCCGGTTTGCACTCCGCTCCTATTTTACACTAAGACACCACATTTTTAGCGTCTTGAGTCAAGCCGATTATCGAGAACATTTTAGGAGTGATTGAAAACATGTCAAATTAATGAAGTAGCCCATTGCGAAAGGATGATACCAGATGGGAATAAAATAAGAACTTAGAACAACTATCTTCCATGGTTCTCAATCTTGTTCGTGCACATTACTTAGGTGATATAGTTGCAGTTACTTGGCCGTTGTTTGTGTTGATGGTCATTTAACCAATGTCCTGAAAGTTGTGGGATAAGGTGCAAGGTTCACTGTGCCATGAAAACCACCCTAAACTCAGTTAGCGGTTAAACAACTGCAACATTATCACCCATAAGTTTTGCATGAGTGAGACTGGGTTTCTCTGAGAGCCAAAGTTTCTTCACCAGCGTCGTTGTTTTAACGGTGATCAAGACTTTATTCAGACTACTCAAAACAGAATTTGTCCATCTCATGAGAACCTATGCTTAACAACTCTGAACGGTTCGTTCGATGCAACAAAATACACAGCAGAATTATGCCAGTAGATCTCCGAAAGACGATGATAAGTCGAACAAATTAGTTAAACAGCTATCAGGAAAACACCTTTATAGGCAGCAATTCAGCGCTATGAGAAAACAAGCGTGATTACTCTTTGGCTAAACAGACTGATATTACTTGTTTGTCACAAGCGAAAACTTGTTCCTGTACACCCTTACAACCAGATAACCAATTGTCTCGTAACAGTAATACGAGCTAGACTCATCACGGACGAAAACGGGTAAACGTATTGCAGATCGTTTCTCATCATTATTGAGGACTTTACCCGATATATGTCGACGGAATCACAACGGGGACTTTGTTCGTTATCACCAAGACGTCAGAACTGAAGTGCTATGGCTTAATTCACTTCAAAACTACACGAAGTACCATCCATCAGTCATTTATCTGTGGCGTACGTACATACGGGGTTGTGTACACGGTGAGTGTTGATAAATTCCGTGACGGATTTATCTGCAAGGTTCAGGAAACGTGAATAATATATCAATACTACCAGTGACAAGGTTTTTTGTTTATGCTAACCTTTTGTGCAGAAATTTAAAGGACCGGTTCTCGGTATGATGGAACCTGTGTCATGACGAGAAGCCGTCCGTTACTGATCAGTTCGTCGGGCATTGAAAGGCGTGATCCGCACTTCCTTGTGTTGTCGAGTTTCAGGCTGCTGTTAGTACTTTGTGAGCGCAAACCAGTGTTGATCACACAAAAACAAGAAACAGTTGCATAGTGAATAAGTCCTTGACTTCTCGATAGTGAACGACGATCGGTTGACACAGAGCAACGAATTATTTACCGGGGTTGTCAGGAATTGAAATGACGGGAAACCACTGTTATTGTTATTTTTAGAACCTTCATTGCCCGAATTACTGGGAGGAAATTCCGTTTGTAGAATTTGCGTATTTCATTTTCTGTTAAACTACTGATTCCATGAACTGGTTACTAAGAAAAAAACTAGCGGAGGGAGAAATGTCCTCAAATTGTGAATAGTACACGACCTTATCGCCCATTTTCTGCAACAACGGCTATCTGTACAATGATTATCAACTTAATTCAGATTGATTATGAGACGAATTACAGACCCAGTCGAAACCGGAGGCCAAACCAGCCGGACTCACACAAGGGCGTGTAATCGCATGAGAAATGAGAATTGTCATCGACTTGTACACCCGTGGACAAAAATTAGTGTACCCTATTCACGAATCGGTCTGTTTTTATAAATTTTCAATTGAAAAACCTCCTGCCATTATTTCGGTTCGGTTCAGTCTGAAGAATCATTAAACATGCACCGAGCGCGGCCTTCCCGTTTGCTCTATCTCTCTTTCTGTCAGCCGGAACATTATTTGGAGATCAGCACAATGGGAGGTGTGGAAATTATGGCAAGAACTACTACTAATAGTATCAAGTAGATAAGGAGGACGTTTGAATACAAAAGTACCACTGGTAGTGAAGTTGTCTAACATTTTACCCATTGAGCTGTCCGATTAGTTGAACGCCACATCAGGGAAGCCTACACATCGAACAGGACCATGTCAACTGGCCAGTTATTTCTTGTACTGCCCAACCGTATCCTTAATCACCTAACTTTGGAACATTGATGTATGGGAATACAGTAGGCATTTTTGTGTTTCATTAAATGCAGTTTAAAAGTTAAAATGACTGATATGAGCTATGTTCTGGTGACACTGCACTGTTTCAACTACCTCAATTAATTCGGTATAAAATGACCCCTAACGAACGAGCAATACACACGGATACGTACCTGCTGTCCGACCACGAATATAAGTGCGGACTTCAAGGCTGGTCTTCCCCTGGTAAATCCACATGGTGGCGAACCAGGGTATGTTAGTGCCCGACTGGATGGTTTAGTACTCTATTCAAGATTTGAATATTCGTGAGTTGGTATAAAGTCTACAGTGGATATTAATAACATTAACAATGATGGTTGTTGATAACAATAACTTCGAACACCGCAAATCTTTTTCAAGATGAATGAATTTAAGATAAATAACTAGTGTTTCTTTCAATTTCTATTGCCTCATCCATGATTTCCAAGTTTACTACGAAGCAGTCGCCTTGAGCACACGATCAACCAATAGCCTACTGTTATGAACACTCTAAACACTGTTACGAACACAATAAAAGTATTTTTCCTTTGTAAGTTAGGACTTGAATCTCATTATTGCAAAAAAATGCCAATACATTACCGAGTCAGACAAGTACGCTTGACTACCCACTGGATATTCTCCTTCGGTATGGGCGATTGAAATCGTACGAGGATTATGTGGGTAATCCCATTTGGTTCCCAAAAGCACGAAAGTGGGGGCAAAATGCATAAAGCAAAATCCGTGATATATTTTCAAGTTCAACCGCACAATGTATGGATGGTGGTGTTGCTTTGGAACGGTTTGTTGGGGAAAAGAACCAAAGAAGGGTTGAAAGATATGATACGCGGAATGGTGTACGTGATAAACGACTCATGCTATCTAGGTTGTACATTTGGAAGAACCAAGAATTCGTCACGTGATTGTCAAAACCATTGGAGCTAGAATTACCCTGTCCTTTAACCCGTTTCAATATCGCGTAAGAACTTTTTAAATCATGAGAAAGGGGTGGTGGCAGTACACGTAGGCATGCAAGCGCTTTATTTAAAAGAATGTGGCCATTTTAGGCGGATTTTGTTCTGATGTAATATATCAGAGGATTCAGAACCGACTCAGTTTGTACTTTCTGTTTGTACGCCGATGGCATTTGATATACAGGATAAAGCTGACGGTGCAGAGCCTGTGATTATTGCGTGCCTGCGGGTGAGAAGTACATGAGCACAGCCCCGGCCGCTAAAGTGCCGCTTTGCACTTATGCACGTGCTTGTGTCTTTCAACAAATGGTCACGTGGTATACGACCTTATCAACAACGTGACGTGACTGTGCTGCTGATGGCCACTCTGTAAATAAACCCAGGTCGTAATATCTCATTAAAAGGTGTTCTGCATGTAACTGCTATTATTCAAACATGCTTGATTCATCGATGACAAGATTGTTGTTGAAGGCCATTCAGATTTGGAGGATTGACGTCCGGTTGAATTCTTGGTTGAGCAATTCAGTAGAAAATCAGTAATCTAATTATACCGCTGAACAAACTGCAACAGAAATCATGGATTTCTTGTTGCACGATCTCTGCTGACTAGGCGATTCCCGTAAATGCGTTAAATCACAAGGAAGTTCAAAAAGAAAATACCAAGTGTCAATCTTCATTTCAGTCCCTCCATCTTGGTTGAACTTTTTTGCATAAAACACCAGATGCGTCACGAATTGATCCACGTGACCTGAATGACAAAGGCTGTTCACATGTTTGCACTCCTGTGGATGCTTGCCGTTTTAAAAGGGTGCTTTCGAACCTGCACGACTGAAAATGGTCGGCAGTCACAGCTTCCGAAACAAATAATAAAAATTTTAGGTAATGATATCTACGCAAGACTGTAAGACATTCCAAACAGTGGTTCACTTTCAGTTTGATAAAAAAGTGAGTCCACTCAAATGGAGACTTGTCATAATGATAATAACCAAAGTTTCAACTAGGTGAATATAAGGCTTTCTAAACAAAAATATGAGGGATTTAAGAAGCTCTTCAACTCCACAGCGAATATTTTGGCAAGGTAGATCTAGCTCACCCATCTTGTAGGGATTAGAATGTAAGCAGTCGTATTGATGTTCTGTTATAATAAGAGTGGGACCCAGTAATACGTCCGTTGAGTTTGGGCTCATGGAGTTTTCCGTTTTTGTCATTTCACATCGAGCACGTTCAACTCCCCCCGGATTCAAAAATTCACTGGTCTTGGCATACCACAATCCTCGTATGTGGTAAGCTTAAACAAAGTCTCGCGCTCACTCAAGTTGTTATTGTTGAAATACAACAAGTCAGTTCGATGAAACGGGACTTTTGGTTCTTTCAGAAACCGTGATGAGCGCATTGCTATCCAGGAAATACCATAACCATTTAAACCTATTAAAGAATCGTCTTTTGGGTTTAAATGAACTGTGCACGCCGATATTTTCTGGAAGAGATCAGATTCCGTTTCCTTGCTCATTTTGTTCCAACAAGGGTGACGTTGGCCGTCGAGTTTGATTTTAATAGACCTATTCTCTTATTTGAATGGATCCACTTGTTAAAAGTCATTGACCTTGGCGAGATTCAAACCCAAAAATGGAAGCCACTCACATTTTAGTACTAAATTTGCTCAACTGCAAGAGTCAGGCTTTAGACCGTCACAGTGGGTTTCGATTAAGGTAAGTATGGTAACCTGATACGGTCGATCTGAAACAACAAAAACGGAGAAAACTCCATGAGTTCAAAGCTCTTTAGGCGTATCATCAGGAACCCATTTACACCTTAGCTAGCACACCTAACATACGTTGTTCATCTTCCGGGACTTACCATTGAAAAAATGGGCACTTTATTGTTATTTTAATTGCATGGACAATAAAACACTGAGCCATAGAGTTGAAATAAAAAAAGCCTACCGTAAGCTGTACTTTGTGCTCGGGCAAAGTTGTTCGTTTAACACTCGGAGAATTTGTTAAACAGAACCGTAAAAGCCATAGTTTGCTAGATGCCAGCATTTTTCGCAAACTCTTTCTGATCATCAACATAAAACATGTCCGTTCGTGAATAGTACGTTACATAGGATAACAGTGTGAAAATAGGGAACGGTTAATTACAGACAAAATACTTGGACCTAGCAATATATATATATATATATATATATATATATATATATATATATATATATATATATATATATATATATATATATATATATATATATATATATATATATATATATATATTTCTTCAGTGGAAATGGGTGATCCGATTTTTCAAATCTTCCAAACGAATACAGCTGGAGAGTGTTATGCGTGTTTTGAACCGTTTTTCTGACTCTGCGGGACAAACACGGGTACAGTCAGATAATCGACGTGATCAAAGACCTATCACCTACTTTCGATGACAAGGTCGGCCAGTTTAAAGCCAAACTGGTTGATATTTGTGAACATCTGCTGTCTGCTCCCATCCGTCAAAAAAGGTGGCCTGACTTCAGAACGCCCAACAGCCATCAAACAACCGAGAAAAACGCCGGATAAGACATTTCTTCAACCACATAAATGCTCGGATGTGGCAATCATGAGGTTTGACATTGTTCTAAACTCCAGAGGACAATGTATTCAAAGAGGAACAAATGCCCAGACACCTTAAAATATTACCACGGCACAGTTTTATATCAGAAAGCGTGGACAGGAATAGGAAGCCGAAAACACGTCAAACACCTTACCGGAGAGAATCGTGAAAGATTCACAAAAGGGGGAGTTCGTTTGATGTTCACCATGTACAGGCACGAATTAGATTGCCACCAGCTGGCTCGATGGTTAGTGGATGTCTCGATCCCGTCCGAAAACGCCTCACTTCTCATTGTTCATGAGACTCATTTGAACTTGTAAACATTCTCAATAATTTTACAGTAATTACTTACAGGATGTACTCACTGGATGTCGAATCCATCTTCATCAGAGTACCTCTTTGAGAAACTGTCAGTTACCTTTGTGATGTCACTTTATCTAACAATATTGCACTGCTCATCTATACAGAAAAATCAAAGCACCTTAATATTTTATGCACAGAAATATCCGTCTCAATATAGAGGGACAGGCACAAAGACAGATTGGTGGTGTGATGATGGGAAGCCCCTGAGCCGCACACTAGCAGACATTTTTCTCGGAATAATCGAAAATCAGTTGGTCGATTACATTACCTAGTTTCCTTTCTACAAGCGTTATGCCGGTGATATTTTATCCATTTCAAAATAGGACGATTTTATCCAGTTCTGTAACATTTCCAACCCTGTCCATCTGAATTTGCCTGTGTTGTATGAAAAAGAATCGAACAGAAGGCATCAGGACGGCACACTACAATGGGCCATTCATATAAAAGCAACAGCGAGTTGATGTTATAAGCAGTTCCATAGTTTCATGCCGGTTGTTTAGAAATGCGGTTCAGTCAGAACACTGTTCCACAGGGTTTTCAACGTTTGTACCTCTAATCAAGTGCGAAAAGAAGATTTTATCAAGAAAACCTTTTCAGCAAGAGATCATACGGAAACTTCCACTGAGTATCACAGGAAACCACTGAGAAAACGGAGCCCGTGCTGACTGCCAGCCAGGTGAGCCACGTGACCGTATGTTTAACCATGTACGCCACCGTGTGAGCTTCGGAGTAGGCCGCACATTTGTGGTAGTTCAGTTGCGCACAGTGCAGTCTACTAGAGGACTGAAATCCCATGATCACTCTGACAAACCTATTGATCTTAATACCTCACACGCTGCTTTCCGGTTCATCAGCAATTGCGTGACACGTATATCTGCAGAACAGAACAATCCTTGACACGGAAGGTTACCGAACATATCCCGAAAATGGCGTTTACAGTAGCTTTGGACTCAGTTGGGATATACAAGAGAAAATTGGGTTATAAATCTCGCATCGGCTATCGCGAAACATCTCCTTTTAACAGGTAACCGAGTTTACCTGACCTGTTCATTCAAAATGCAATTACGCAACTGGAATGCAAAGCTACTAGTGTTTACCGAAGCCGTACTGATCATGACAACAAATCTCCCTCTTTTTGCATAGAAGCAGTTAATGCAAATTATCTGTCTACCGTAGCACTAGTAATACAATCCCACAAAAGTAGGTGATTTGTCTGTGATAAGCAATTCCTCTTTTTGTACCAATGTGACCCCGTGAGCCGTGTCATTTATAAACTGTCATATTCTAAGCTGACGACGGACAACAGCGAACGAAATAATTGCACCTCGCAAAATACGTCTTCTTGTGGTTCATAATAACCGAATAGAATGGACTCGCTGTTTCAACTCGCTCCTGTCCGGCTCTATTGGTTTTCGTTTAACCGCCTAGTTGATCGATCGGAATAAAAACGTCTGATCAGCTTGGCCTGCGGTCAAGGTAGACACCGGCGGGAAAACAATGAACCAAAGACGATTTGAAACGGACTCCGATATATGCTTTCTATGAAACCGAAGTGTTCGTCGTACCAATTCCTTCTCAAGTATGGCGTTATTTTTCTTTTTTGGTAAAGCAATAGCCCAGTTCTTCCCAAAACCGAGATCGAACGGCTCATCGGAAGCTTTGTGATTCAGTGATTGAAAGAATTGCATCATAGCTCTACGCCACTTGCGAATAAGCAAGGAAAAGTGTGTTAAGTGAAAAGATAATTGCTCCCAACCGGTCAAGCTGTTCCGATCGGGAAAATCATGACAAATTAGCTTGTCCATTCAAAGTGCAGCCTGGGTAAATTATGTAACAAAATAAACGTAACGAAGGGAATTTCTCTGATATACTTCATATGACCGATCAGTTTAGAGAACTGCTTGCACAACCCCGGGCATGCAGTACCAGAAAGGATTCACTGATTGTTCATTTGCCCAATAAAAGTTCGAAAAAGACCCCTGTGAAATACGGTAAAACAGCCGTAAATAAACGAACACGTCAAAGTGCTCTGAAAACTGGACTACGGAGAACACATTGGGAAAATTTGTCCATTCATAAGATCCGTATTCCACGTATTTCATAGTCACAGGGACTCTACTGTGGCTTGATCGATAAATGTACTGATGCCGAATGCAACGACCCGGTTACGAAGAATATCCGTTTGCAGATTTATTTTGTTTTCAGGTTGGTGGTGGTCCAGTGGTATTCTTTCTGTGGCACAAGGTTTGCACAGCCCCCGATCGCCAATACTGGTGTTTCACCTGGCAAACATCTCGTCACCAGTCGAGGTGACATCATCACCGCTCGGTTGAAGGTCTCCGTACTCTTCTGAAAGTATGGGAATCCTGACCTCTCGGATGACCCTAAGCTTATACAGTTACGAATTGTGAAAAAGATGGCATTTCCTCCATTCCGAGTATATTTCTAAATATAGTGACTTGACAAATTTGGAAACTTGTCCTTTTGAACTTTATGCAGTTACTTCAACTGTTGAAAATCCCCAAAGTGAGCTACTACCAACGACAGTTCTGAAAACCATTAGGAGGTTCGTCATCAGCAGTCCACTTAGGTCATGGACATCTGTGCCATAGCTCCGCTAGGCAGCATATTTCATCTGTTTGCGCCTTCGAGCATGGTTCTCCACTCCAACCAGGTGTCAGGGTCGTCGCTGACGGTGCTCTCGGCCGGTCAAGTGGAATCTTGAAACCGTACTTCATTCTCCCACTGTTGCTCTCACATGTATGCATGCAGAGTAAAAAATACTTAGTCTACTGTGCTAACAACGGCGGATCCATTCTTATCATTCACCTCCCACAGAGTTTGTACCCTCCTGAACTTCAGCAAAATGCTTCCAGACTCATGCAGCATCACTTGAAAAAAATGTCCCACTGCATGTGGGTGCTGTGAACGCTACAGTGGATGACGGCGAGATACAGAGGCCAAGAAGACATCATCACCACATCACAGAATTATTTCTCCGACTTTTTTAAGCGAATAGGTCTCCGCCTACTGCTTATATTGTTTTCTCAAGCAGAATGATATGATGCTTCGGCGATCTACACCCAATCAACGGCTGGCTATTCGTTACCTATGGAAAGTGCCAGAAAATGGATCTATATCGACGTATTTGGCCACGTTGCCTACTTCTGTTATCCGGAGCACGATGAACTGCTTATCCACCGAGAATATGAACTTTTCACCTGGAGGACTGCAGAAAAAGGAATTCATATCTGAAGTAATAGGCTTCCTCGTGCAACATCCAAAAACAAGTCCTGGTCATTGAATAACATCATTTTCTCTGAATAAATTAAAAAATAAACCTTGGAACTAAAATAATTTAGAAGAAAGCTCCAACAACGAACAGTCAGCATGTTATTTTGAAATCTCATAGTGTAGTTAGTTTGAATTTGACCTTGTCAACAGCTGTTGTTTGTCCGATTACTCTTTATGGTATATTGCCTTCCGTGTCACGTGAACAGTTAGTGATCGAGTGATTCAGAGAATTTCTTCGCCGCCTCGAATGTCAGAGGTTCGAATCCGCCACCGACATTGGTCACTTTGATGGGAGGCAGTAGTCCACGGTTGTCAGATTCTTTACCACGTCTGACCTATCGGGATCTTACGTGATTCTCGACGCGAAGTCTCAAGGTCCGGTTTGGGGCTATCTTCTGTGGTGCAGGGGGCCTTTGTGACTACGCTGTGTCTCCCTTTCCAATGCACTCATGCTCAAGCATGTGAAGTAGTGTAGGGATTTGCAAAGTAAACAGGATTACATCACGTTTAACCAACACTCCTTTCAGGAAAACGGTGGTTGATGATAACGAGGACTGCATTTTGTCGACATTCTCAAAGAGAATTCATGCGAATTCGGTTCACGAATATTCATTGCGATTATGCTGATAAGGAAATGATAATAATGATGGTTATCGTCTTCTACTTTCAATGGATTCGACAACGTATCTAAATCGACAATTACTTATGCCTATTCTCCTACTGAAAGTGACTTACCACGATCAAGCACAATAGAATTGAGTGTTTTACGTCAGAAAAGAGGAAATTTTGGCAGAAACTTTTTATGTTACCTTCATTTCGTAACCAGGTAAAAAATGGACAACTCATATACAAACAATCTTTTAGTCTGATAATCAACTTGAAAAGACTACCGAGCACTGCTAACCAAATAAATGGTCGCAATTAACGATCAACCAAGAACCAGTGTCCATCACAACGAATTGTTTTACGGTCATTTCACTTGACTTACGAACTCCAGCATACAAAACGTTTCTACAACTTCAGCCGCATGCAACTCTTATGCTAGGATTTTATGGAGAAAGATCTTTAATACTGGTTATAACAGTAATATTAGTGATAGTACGTTATTCTAAGGAATTAGGCACTTGGAATTAGATGGTATCTATTGATAGATTAACTAATTTTCTAGGAAGCACGTGACTGGTTTCGCAACTGAGTACCTAGATGAGATTACTGTGAATAAAATACACACAGAGTGCACAAATATCAAAAAGAATCGATAGAGGAGTACCGGACACGTATACCTAATGAGCAGCCATAACCACAAAACCGATCGTATGCTTCCGAG
Source organism: Fasciola hepatica (assembly GCA_948099385.1). Classification (NCBI taxonomy): domain Eukaryota; kingdom Metazoa; phylum Platyhelminthes; class Trematoda; order Plagiorchiida; family Fasciolidae; genus Fasciola; species Fasciola hepatica. The sequence goes on along the minus strand of CANUEZ040000024.1, from coordinate 21,279,482 downwards.
AAACTTTGTCTGCCTATCTCGAGGTACTACTTAATTCAAATATTCCAAGTAGCAGTGTAGTCGTCCTCGGCTATTAGCGAATCACGGTTGTGATTCCTCGATGGACTCTCTAAGAGGAAGCATCCACTCAGTCTCCTGATGCACAAATGACATAGATGCGCGTAAAATTTGAAGGCAAAATCGATCGGATTGCAGATTGGTCTTGGTACCCTAGTTCACATGTATATTTTGAAAGATTGGCCAAACCATTTCACATATTTCAAGGATTGCGATAGGTTTGAAATTCGATCCTTTGTTTGATAAACAACTTCCAACTTCCAATAACATCGAGCTCGGTAACGCAAACACGCGCACGAAACTAGCAAGTCATTTGGAACAACATGACAGCGAACGCACACAGGATTCAGCAACTTCCACATACGCATACACACACACACACACACACACACACACACACACACACTAACCAACACACACACACACAGACACACACACAGTTAGGCTTCAGTTAGAACACGCAGTCGTCCACCACATCAGACGAACCAAGCCATGAGAATGTTGAAAAAGGCAATACATGAGGTGACTGACCCTCCACTGAAAAAAGTCGCTACTGAAAACTGAGAGTGAACGGAAATAGCTGCTTCACTACAACAGATGGATGGATATGGCAGTCGGTGTCTGAGTAGGGCGAGGATATGCGCAATAACGAGAACCACAAAAATTAACGCATACTACGTACCAGTGTACCATAGTATTATATTTCCCAATTGAAGAATCATGTGTGGAAGGCTATTGCACAGAATTAGGTGAAAACCTGAAAATCTTCTGGAATAAATGATTTTTTTTTGAAAATATTCCTGTATAATGTGATTACCGTGCACTTAAAGCTAGGAACCAGCCAATGAGCAAGAAAACAAGCTTCAACAGCCTCCGCGCACATACCATGAGCAACATTTCGGTAGAACACAAAAGAAATGATCTTACCAGTACATTTCACTTTTGCTTCAGATAGCGATGGCTGACTGATGCCAAACACGGTCACTGAATGTACGAGCACACTTTGTCAGAGACCTAGCAACCAACTGATTTTTCATGCATGAATGAATGAACGATTATCCAACTATCGTTAGCCCTGCCGTGAATGTGGTTCTAGATGATGTCGATCCACTAAGCTTGTGCTTTCAGATGAAAACAGAAAATTGAAAACCCAAATTGGTGCCATTTCAACAGTTCTACTGAATCCGTTTTCTAATCTGAATGTAAAATTTTACTTTTAATGTTTATACTTTGAATTTCTGTCCATAGTGGTTATAAATGTAAGCCTCTGTTTCCGGTAGGAGGACAACTGTCGTTTAGTCAGACCGTAGAAACAGAACATCTAACTATGATGATGCACACGAAATGACCGGGCGGTGATTTGTTGAACGTGAATGATCCGTCCACTACGTACCGCTCTTCCGATTTGGAATCAATAAATCAAACGGCGAAACAAACCTATAGGTTGATCATGTGACTGACCAGTCAGTGTAAACGTAATGCGTCAACTGGTACATCGTTTGGATTCAGCTCAGTAGTCAAAAGGTGATTGTCCTTGGATATTCGGTTTTGGGGTATGTGGATCGAGTCCCGGGATTAGAGACTGACTTAATATCGTTTATAAATAGTTCCTAATAGGTATAGACCATGTGTAGAGTAAGTGAGACGAGTCTCGATAACGAAACGAGGGCCGGTGTTATCTGACGGACCACTGAATGCTCATTTCAACTCCATCTACTCTAACGCGTATGGGATCACGGGTCGCTCGCAAGTGATTTTTATTTCCTCAGTAATCCGTTAGGAATTGTTGACAAAATATATTTGACTTTATTGTCATGATGTCATTTGAAAACTGGCAAGGACGGTAAACTAATATTTGTTGGGTGTACAATAGGGTGTTACTTCTTGCTCTAATAATTTTCAGTGTGATACGATTCACATCAATGTGGTATCATATAGTAGTGATCTGAGATGACCAGTAAAACGATAAGTCTGGCCGGGACTCGGTTACCACGTACAGTGACTGTGATGTTCCTCCACCTGATAAAGTATGATGTTTCTTATTCAAATATCATCACACAACAACCGCAAGACGACACGCGCACGTGTGCCTTCGTATGAACACGTGCACTGTGCTATGTATGTATGTATGTATGTATGTGTGTGTGTGTGGATGATAAAAAGAAACAGTATTTATTAACGTGAGTCAGTGTCTCATCTAGAACTAACCCCACACGTTCCTCTGTACCGCTTGGAAAAGTAATGACCTACATAATTCAAAACCTCGTGTCACATTTTCAACAATTTTGATACGTCCATCTTGCGGCAGATATTGTCGGAGGAGTACAAAATCAGGCAGCCCGAGTGGTTGCACCGAGCCCAGTTCACACTTCCGGAATAAGCACCTTCGCCGCACAACTTGAGGCTGTGCTAGGGTATGCGTGTGTGTGTGTGTGTGTGCTTGTGTCTGCGCGGGTATGCGGTGCTTCATTGTACTAATTTATAGATGTTTCAGTTACTCAAATATACTTTTGTATTTTAGCAACATGGTTGTTACTGTTATCCAGTGTGAGCTGTGCGTCACTTTCACGTACGTCACATTTATGCGGCACCGCGGGAGGTTTGAAAGTGCTTAGTCGATAGCACGACTCTTGGAGTTTCAGAGAGATATTAACAACCGGTTGCAACAAGTTAATGTGACTCCTTGAAATTAGAAATATGATCGACGGTCCTCGAACGAGAGGCAACAGAACTGATATCACCTTGAGAAACGGTTCAGACATATTCTTTTTAAGTTTTGTCAAATCGGACGTTAAATAACTTCATACAGTGACCAAGAGAATGGGTGCATGCTTATTGAGGATGCATGTTAATATCCGCACAGAAAGTACAAGCACACACACGCACACTTAGAGATGCATACATTCAGCTGATTACCTAAATGGCATCAACATTTTGCACTGTGAAAGGAGTACTAATAGCTTTAACGAAACGAGTCTTGAGTAGACCATGAGCAATGTAATCGTATGCATACACACACACACGCACGCACATATGCACACACGCACGCACGCACGCACACACACACATACACGCACACACGGATTCCTGTCGATGAACGGAGAAACTAATGAGCCTACCAAATGTCTGATCATTGCGCCAGTTCAACTCAGTAGATTAAAAGCACAGACTGATGAAGTCAAACGAAGGAAAGCAAGTTTTCTGAATGCAAAAGACGACGCTGACCTATAATGACGGTTATCAAAACGGTTTTTGTGGTGACCGTTCTGTCCCCGGCTAGTATTCTTCCAGGGCGATCATCGCCGATTTCTCTCCTCAGCTGGCAGCTTCTACTTGGCTGCGACCGCTTACAGAAATATTACACCATTATTGTATAATAAAAAGAATTAAGTGAGGGAATTTAAAGAACATACATAAAGTAAAGTTTGGTTTGCTTTGCTTCACAGTCTGATCTAAAATGAGCACACACTGCATCGACATAATGGAAGATCCGGAAATCATGATAGGGTGCCTGGAGTAGATAGCCACACTAGGTTTCTATAAACCAAGTGTGACAAAGCACCAGGTGACAAAAAAGGAATTTGATCGTTGATGTCTGGGTTCGAACTTAAGTCATCAGACTTCATTGTCAGGGATTTGCATTTTGTGACCACTGCTGGTCTTGTCATATCCCCTTCTAAGACCTATTGGGTAGAATTGCCTTATTCACCCCTGATAACCCCAGAGGGAAATTTTCGCATCCCAAACTGTTTTTCGCTCATATCACATAACAGTATCCCAACTGGTGGGGTCAGTTGTTTTGTTTTCATGAAAAATTCCTACCAGTCACTGTTAACCACTTCCGTATTTGTTCTCTATCAGTTTACGTGCTCACGAAGAGCTGGCTATGTCGGTCGTATCAATCGGCAACTGATCAAGGGGAGCCAAGGATACCACTCAGTGTGGCCGAAGAAATGAGTTACGAAACCCATTCGGAGGTCTGTTGTGGAACACGTTGCCACAGCGGAGTATTCGTTGAGCCTGGACGAATCATCTACCGAACTATGATCAGTCTCTCGAACCAGCCCAAAAGCACCTTTTTGTGCCCAGCTTAGGCTGTGGCTATACAAATCCGTTACCACCATGTACGCAAAATAGCGTTTCTGAACAACCCAAAGCTGCTATGACCACAATGTCTGATGCAATCAAAGACCTGAAAACAATATATCGGTTAAAAAATCAAAGCGGTTACATCAAAAATCAAACGGATTTCATCCTACTCTGATGAACAATTCTTCTTCGCTGTTTTGACGAAAACTGGCTGTTTTAATCACTTGTTTATTTCTCATATCCACCTGCTTTCGTAAACGGAAAACCCGAACTTTCTAAGTAAACATTTTGCTATCTTTTTATCGATTATACATAAAGGCTCTAATAGTTCAGCAGGGGAATCGTGACCAATTTGAGGTTGCAAATTCGGTAGGTGAATTATCAGGATTCGAACCTATGATGTCCAAGTTAGAGGCTCAACATGACGGCCACCTCAACACCATCACCGCCGGCCCATCCGTCATTTTTTCTAATGGTTTTACAACCGGTTGTAAAACCAGTCTTGAAAAAGATTATCCCCTTGGTGACTGGAAAGTTGACAACCTACCAACGATTTCGACTAAGATGTGTTAGTGAACAATAAAATTCTACCCTAGTCGTCAACAATGCCCGCTCGGCAAGCTCACATTTGGGACCCGAACATGCGGCGCACGAGTGTGGGTCCTTCTTCCCCATCTAGGCTATCCGGGTTGTTTCTCAAAGACTAGCTTCGTATCACCCATACACAATAAGGCACCACTCGAACGGCACTAGGAATGATGAATCTGGACAGGAATGAAACAAATCTGTGCTTTTTTTTCGTTCAGCGGTCAGTGAGACATTGATACGGCATGGCGAATAATTTTCCCCAGCAGTGGAAGAACTGTATGCTACTCACATTTCCCCGTTGTATTTGTACGAAATTTCCAAATCGTGTACACGACAAACAAGTGGCTACTGAGCTGAAAATGGTGTCGGCTTTGATTGGATTTCAGCATGGGACCTATCGAAACTCAATTGACTATTAAGTCCAGCCCAGTTTGCCGTAGAGTTAGCCTAATACGGTTTACTAACCACGTATTTTACCACGTGTACCTTGACTCCTATCTTTCGAAATGTTTGTAAAACAACTGGCCGAATTTCGTTCTTTCCTTAGATGCATAATATTCTTTACTGGATTACTTTTCGTGGCGAAATTCTCATCATTTATGTGGTGGTTCCCTATGAACTCCCTATACGGGCGCTGTGTCCTGTCAAACATCGCGGATGCTTCTGAACATGTGCGATCACTGTTCAGCCTAATACCTATCTGACTGCATCATTCATGCAAATCTATCTCAACACCCAAGTGGAATTCACTGCCCTATGTGTCCACGAAAAATCTGAAACCAATCGAGCCATTTGACCAACCAGTGACTGGTAGTGGTCCAGTGGTTTGCAGAATCTCTTTGCTACCTCGAATGTCAGATGTTCGAATCCGTCACCGACGTCGGTCACTTTGATGGGAGACTGTAATCCACTGTCGTCCGGTTCTTCGCCTCGCCCGACCTATTGTGGTCTTATGTGATTCCCGACTCGAAATGCCATGGTCTGGTTTGGGGCTGTTCTCCTTGGCACAGTGGGCCTTTGTGACCATGGGGTATACCCCTTCTTCTGTACCCATTCGAAAAATGTAATAAAAAATTGCTATGGTTTCCTCTGGATGATACAAAGACCTCATATTAGCGTGTATGTCGGGTTCGGTTGCAACTTTCAGAATCATGAGTTCTACACAGATGGTGTATCACTTACAAAAAAATCTTATAAGAACCGCCATAGTCAAGCCGTTGTCCTTCCCAAACTTAGACATACGGTTCAGGGCTCAGTTCTCGCGGCGGCCAGTCACTTCCCCATTCGGCATCCTTTGCTTGGCTAAGGCCAACTTACAGAATCGTTACTCATTTGTGATTTAGTAAATACGGTAAGCAAAACAGAATAAGATAGCCTGACCAGATTATAAAGTGAATGGGAGTGTTAAAACAGACCAGGAACCGTGGGAATCGAATTTGGGGAGGGGGGGGGGTTAAAAACGGAGTGTCCGTCTACTCAACTCGGTCACGGTATTCCAATGGTTCGGATCTGAATCTTTCAGATATTGATGGCGAAATTACTGTTAAGAAATTTACAGGTTCGAACTAGTATTTTTTTTGTAGTGACAGGCCAGGTGCGAGAAGATGTACGCTTCTCGCTTTATAATACTAAAAATGCTATTTTCACTTCCTTTTTCTATTTATTGTGCAACAGTGTTCACCAATTCTGGAAGGGGGTCTCAGCCGATGAAAGGATGCCTTGTGGTCAATGTGATTACGCAGACGTATTTATGTTGATTAGGATGTATCAAATAAAAAAATGTCTATGTTCACTTAGAGGTCCACGTTCAATTGTACAACTTTATGCTCGTTATCTCATACAGTAATCGGCATTTTCTGCAATCCAGTGAAATTGATGGATCTCCTTTTGGATCATGAATGAGACATCATTATTTCAATTCTGATAATAGAATTCTTTCCATTTCTAAACCTTGTGCAACTTTCATTTAGCCCCGCTTAACAGTCAACCGTGTGACGAAGAAAATGCATCCCAGCTGTGAAGTATTTTCAGAAACATCCAAACCTGCTAACTTCTATCCCGAAATAAGTATTCATTATTGAGAAGCTCTTTCGCATCTGGTCATAATCCACTAAATGCTTGCTGATTTACCCCAACTGAATGGAGACTGAATGGAAATACAGAAATAACTACTTTACGGTTTAGTCAACAAACGATGCAGCCAAGCCAATGCAGGTGTGACCTTGTCCAAACAAGAGTTTATCCTTATTCAAAAGAACAAATAGAAATTCGGTGGTTAGACTTTTGACTCACAAAATAGTCCACCCCGAGTTCGAGTCCCCGTTTGGGCCCCGGTGGATGTGCACTGCTGATCATTTCTAATAAGGATAAAATAGCTGTACAGTGGCTTCCTCGGCTTCCAGTGACGAATTGAGCATTAATACTGGGTGGTGAATCACGTTATGCAAAATCTTTTCTCCTAATTCTCATATGATTCGTCATACGTTCAAGTTGTTAGATGACTATCGTATTACACACACACAGTATATATATATATATATATATATATATATATATATATATATATATATATATTCACTGTCACGTTACAGTGGTAGAGTCTTTTGATATGCATACAAAACCATGGTCCGACTTTCATGTCACTCCGAATTAAAAGGAGAGAAGGATTTATGGAAATTTGTCCAAATGAAATTTAAAAAGCTACAGTGTAAGATTATCCATTTTTCAACCCTTGCCCATACTGATTCACCCCTCAGAGGATAAGTTTAATTTTGGGATTGGACGAATGACACCAGTCGAAGATGGTCCCCGGGGGTCCCTGTTCCTGTAACTGTTCTCATGGTTCAGTGAGTGACAACTAGTCATCGGAAAAATACACACTTTTCTGTTACAGTATTGCAAATCCGATCTGCTTGACTGATTAAACGAACCGGGATGAAATGCGAAAGGAAGTTATTGCCGATGGTAATAAACGTGTGAAGGATTTAGCGTGTGAATGGCGCGGTTTGTACGAACTGAGACAATTCATCTCACCAGTTAGTTCAAACTAATATGATTAAGGACTAATCATTCATTCACAGGTCCACCGCATGTCCTTCCTTTCATTGTTTTGATCTTCAGCCTCACAGAGTTGTTTACGGTCACGGTTTACCGCAATGCAGCCCAGACACGGCCAAAGCAGTCACGAGTTGAGATCGGCACTTGACCACATATGGAAAATGACACTGAATGACCTTCGATTCAAGTTGGTTCATATCACCTCGTGTTGACCGCTTGAACGACAGCCACACTGTGTGCTTGGACGTACGGTTTGACAGTATCAAAAGTAAGACTGAACACTGTTGACGAATTCGCTAGGACGAAAGTGGATTGCATTCTTCTCTTTGTTCACCCATATGTACGTAGTCCGCTCCACACAGGAACAATAATGAAAGTACAAACCATCTGAGAGATTTGTACAAAAAGTATGTGTCCACTCGATGATCGCAGATAGTTCGGCAAACTGAAGGGAAGCGATGAAACAAAGTACTAACTTGAGTGAAGGAATGAAACGTATTTTTCTGACAGTATGACACCCGATCCGTTTTTACACATTCACATTTCAACGGGTTTACGGTTAGGGTAGTCTAACACTAAGTATTCATCGCAACACGCAAGCAGAGTGCGACAAGGAACTTGGAACAGTTATTTTTCCCTCGCAAATCATTAATCTCCAAATTCTTCGGTCTACTCTGTATGTGGCTCAGCGTGACCGGTAGAGGGATTCGTGAACGGATATCATCAATCAACTAAAGTGACTCTATAGAACCGCGTGACCGGATACTTGGTTGTTGTACGGTCAAACGGCTCCCTATCATGAATTTCATCTTGACAGAGTGGACGAATATGGTATTGCTGCAGCTGGTAAACATCGCCGATCTCCGTTGGGTTCAAACCCCCACTTGAGTACAGCCTGTTGACACGCTCTGCCGGTGGAGCTATGAAGCCACACGAGGGATTTCGGATATCATGCAAGTGGGTCATTCGCTTGACCGGTCCCAAACAAATTATTACATGTCTTTTGATTGCCTGCTTCGGTATATCTCTATACATCATCAGCCTATGTCCGTGCTTGACTTGGCATCTCACAGGAAGACAAATTTTATAATTTCAAACAGGTCTATATTTCTTAACTTAGTCAAACGGGGAAAAGCGATGTGTTGGTGGTGAAATTTTGCGACTTTCTGAGGCACTGTGTTTTCCTATCACTGTAACAGCTTTGTAGATTCGTCTAATAGGCAATCAATAGATTTCTTGTTTTTGCCAAACCTGTACGCCTTCTACGTAACGATGACAATAAAATCACTCGATCCTAACCAACAGTCAGGGAGAACACCGATGTAACATCATAAAAAGATGAGATTTGTCAAATATTGGATTCCCGTGCAGACCAAAATACTACTACTTGTCTGTGCGCTCCTCTTTCGGAGAGCATAGTTCACGAAAGCATTCAGGTAAATAATTTTAAGAGAATTTCTATAATTCGTTCAGTGTTTACTCTATAGTACACTTCAAAACTGGATGATGAAAATTTCGGAGAAATAAGAACACAATAGGAATGATGCTCTCCGACGCAATTTGGTCACCGTGTCAATCTGACAATTAGCATTCCCAGCATGTCCCAGAAAGATAAGAGTTGTTGGGGAGTGCTCACTGTTAAGGGATTCATGCTTGTTAGACAATCGGGTGGCGACCGAGTTGTTAACACTGTTCGGTGCTATGGCTGGGACGGTTGCATCAGGTCCAATTCGCAATGTTGGGCGCCACCTAAATGCCTACAAAAGGTTCTTGAAGACCGCCGAAATCCAACCATTCTATCTCATCGGTTTCTTCTTTCAAACTGTTCAGTCATTCAGTGTTCATCTGAGGGGTACAACTTCCATTGCAATATGCATCACAAGTATACTGCTTTTAAGAAGAAAGACTCAAGAGTTGATAAAATAAATAAATTAAAATAACAGGTGAAATCGAGAAACGTCTGTTGCTCTTGTTTGTACAACAATGACTTAGGTGACGGTCTAACGGGGTCGTCACTTTGAACTTCAATCACGGGTTTGATTCCTAATACGGCAGCTGCTAATCACTTCATCCAGGTGGCGGCTTCTAATTGGTCGCTTACCTATTTATAAAATGTTGTACCACTGTCAGATAATACAAAGTAAGTAAATAAAAGGAGAAATAAAAACGGAGCATTGTTCCTCAGTTAGCCGAACGAAAAGAAAAGCACTCTGAGGGTTGCAATCGGAGAGCAGTGCTCACTAAAAAAATGCATTAAAATGGTCACTTTTTAGTCCACAGTTTCCAAATGGGTAAGCTTTGTTATTACTGTTGCTGTTGGGTCATAACACGGAGCATTCAGAATGAACGACTGGGTCGAAAATTCGCAGTTTACTGACATGTGGATTTGTCGACAGAGACTGTAGCACACCCTTCACTCAACTATTCGGCTATCTGTGATCATAATTGCTCATCGAATAGGTCCAGATTCATCTTGTTTACATGACTGGTAACATGTCAAAAACTCTTGCACTTCCTCAACGGAACCAAAGGCTTTCTTCGAATTGACGGTTTTAACGGTAAAAGAGAAAAAAAAACACCAAACTCCCGAGGGGAATGTGAACCCTGAACCATGAACACACAAACTGTAGTTTTCAGTCAAATATACACAAGATTTCAGTTTGTTTATGATAGGACACATCTGGGTTTGCTAAACCAAACAAAATCGTGGTCTGATAGTCTTATGATCTGTGGTTGTAATCACTCCACTGTCGGTTACTTTCCTTACTTGAAAATTCCTTTTTGGGATGTTTCTCCTCTCAGGAACGTGGTATGCAGTTATGGTCTGTTGAACAAAGTAGAACTCTAACACCAAGAATTGGAACACATCGAATTAGTATACCCACGAATTTGCAAGTTTTCCAACACTGATTATTCACTTACATTATTTTCATCTGATAAAAAACACCACGGAAATGAGAGAGAGAGAGAGACAGAGACGTAGTCAAATTGAATGAATACAGTACTTTTCGTAGATAAAGATCCACACGACACTGTTTAAGGGCCTTGTGCCATAGTAAAACTGTAGAGCAAAGTTCTCAAACCATGACACAAGGCTCTTAAACGACAGCGCAAAGCTCCTGGGCTACGGCGTTTGGCTCTTAAACTACGGAGAACCCTGTAGACGGTTGCCGTTATGAAATACAAAGGTCCGATAAAATGGTCCATCTATACGTTTGAACTGTGGATATATATATATATATATATATATATATATATATATATATATATATATATATATATGCATGGGCTCCGCCATCTGGGAGGGTAATTTGAAGGAGATTACACGATCTCTACCTGTTATGTTCCAGATGCACCCAATGGACGGTTGGATTGGAATATTGTTATCGAGCAAATCTCCCATCGAAGGAATTCTAGTGAATCGGCGAACCCCATTGGAATGGATCAATGAACGCGATGCGCACGAACAGAGTGAACCCTATCCTATCACATCTTAGTTGTATAATTGTATACAAGTATCCTACCTATTTGTTCCATGCTCTGATCATAGCACTGTGAGTAAATAATGTCAGAGGAAGCCCGCACATAGCACTTTCTGCCGGACGATTCGGTCATAGAGCTCCACTAAGATCAATTCGCCCGCTACGTTCATGCATTCACGTTCAATTTTACCCATGTGTCGGTGACCTAAAGCTGTATTTTTAACTCACCATTCTTATCGGTTTGGTCCACCTTACCCAGTGGAATATTGATCTAATCCTGCTATTCTGGACTATCATTCGGATGGTCAGGATTTCGATGCCATCTGTAGTTATCTCGGTAGGCTATGCTTTGTCTCTCGCGTATTCTTAGACCTGTGTTTACCGATTATTTGATGAGATCTATTTCGTAGTCGACTAAACCCTGTTGCCTCAGCAGTCCCCGGAGGCAACCGCGCAGTACAAGTCGAATCAGAGGAAACGCCTGTAATTAGATATTTTGATAGTTTTCCATGCGACTGATAGATTCAAATCTGAGACCTTGTGAAATCCCACGCTCAATCCACGGTTCTGTTAGTTTCATGTCACCCACGTGATGCAAACTTCACTAGTCCTGGCAGCTGTTTTTAGGGCCTGTCGACTATTTTGGTTAACGTTTAGTTCACTCAAATGGACAATCAATACGAAGGCAAAGTTCTTCGACACAAAAGCCTGTGATTCCTATCGGTGATTCCAAAAAGATGTGGGATCCAGTATAGTACTCAGCATTTTGGTTTATATCAAGGAGGAATAACAAGGAACAAGGTCAAAAGAAAAATGAATAGATAAAGAAAAACACGACTTCTAATTAAATATGACTAGCTTTAATTTCATTTACTAAGTGAGCCACATATAACGGGCGAAAATTGAGTGGTACAACAAAGTATCAACTCCTCACGGACAAAAAATTCCAAAAAAGTCGTACTAGACATACGTCATAAGATGATTGAATGAAATCAGAGAGAAAGATCAACAGTATACAGAAAGACATTTCCCGTTTTACGTGAATTATTCATTCATTGGATGACTTGTGTCATTCCGTGAATTGGTATGCTTTCTTTGGTGGAAGCATAGCTAAAAACTACCAGGCCCAACTGATCCAATCCAAAGAGAACAAGAAATTTACACTCTGCAACATGAAACTCATCAACACCATCTAAAGTGCAAAAGCAGATAGTCAGTTTGGAAATCGTATCGCTGATTCACTATAGTCTTCAACTTATACCGTTCTTTAGTTCAACGAGCGGTTTCTATTACTGCACTCCGTATCCCACCAGTGGAATGAAAGAAAACGATAAAACTTGACGTTTTTCGTAGATATAATGATGGTTTTGTGAAATTGACAAAAAGTCTGAATCTAGGCTAGCTCGCCACCGGAGCCAAAGAGCGGAGGTGCACCAAGTTTCCAGAACCGTTCGGAGAGAAACGGCGGTGAACCAAAGCTGGAAGGCACTGGGTTGACTTAAACAAACAAACTTCGAACAATCAGTGGATGGTCAATATTCAAGCCAACCCAAGTTCTAAGACCACCAACGACACTGACCAGCGTTAGATTGACCAGTACTATGCACTTTAAGGTGTGACCGATGCGAGTCACCCATGTGTCATATAGGCGTTCGGTAAAGTAACTACCTTTCCCGGGGGCAGTTACATATCCCGTTTCCCACCGTAACAGACCTCCTGCCATTATACAGCTTAGTGGAGATGAAAAACTGGTTTTAATTGGTGGAAAACCTGATGTCGGAACGGGGCAAGCTCCAAAAGAGCGACCATCACTCCGATAGCAGACCTAACTACAGATACCTACTGAGGAGAAGGTGCCCCCCAAGTTGTAGACTCGAAAATGAGCTTATTGTTTCGGTATCAACAGAGGATTACTACGAATCCACCGGTGGTGGTCGAGTAGTTTGGAACGTTCGCGTTGCAAATCATTCTGGCGGTAGACGATAATCCACGGTCACCCAGCTTGTTACTAAACCTGACCTATTGGGACCTTATACGGTTCTCCACTCCAGATTTCAGGATCAGGTTTCCGGCTATCCATAATGGTGGAATGAGCCTTCGAGCCTATGGAATTTACAGCGTTCACGCGCAAGCACATAACAAATGGTCCAGGTATCACGTTACTTGGAATGTTGAATAGAATGGTGTGATATCTGGTGATAAGAAACAGCTCAATTCCAACGACCTAGGTGGAATCATGTACTACCTGCACAACTTTAGGAAAAGTAACCTGGGCCTCGGTCGTTGAGCCCTCGGTGGTGGCTCTAAGACGACTTGGGATGCGGGTTTTGAGGATGAAGAGTCTCAGCTAGCAGCCTTAGATGGGTCTAATCCTTAAATCGAAAAGCCCAATGTATTTTTGCTCCTGGTGATTCCAGAAAATCGGTTAAAGACCATGACATTTCAACAAGACAACGTGACCATACACAAAGCCAACCTCACCAGAATGTCTCTGTTATACCGGGAGATCAAGAACACAGACTGGCTCGCTTACAAGCCAGAATTGATCTCGATTGAAAATATATGGGATCCGTTAGTTAGGCGAGTTTATGCCGATGAGTGCTCGCACTTTGCATGAGCTGACGTAGCCCATTCTCTGTGAATGGGACAGCGCATAACTTGCAACCATCCGGAATATAAACGATAGTGCAGTTGAGTATTAGGAGATTAGATTTGCATAGGTTGTTCATGACGGAATGCCTTCGTTGTACTTAGGCTCCTACAGAGAAGTCGTCCATCATAGGAGTCGATCGCTGAACAGGAAGCTGGTGGTTACCCCTTCAAAGCCAGTGACGGAAGGGTGCTATATAATGTAGTGTAGATATTCAACAAACCGTTGAGAACCAGCCCGGATAGCCTTGTGGCTAAGGTGTTCGATTCACAATCGTTCACCCCGGGTTCGAGTCCCCGTGGGGGCTCGGTGGATGTGCACTGCTGATGATTCCCAACAAGGATGAAACAGCTGTTTGGTTTGGTTTTCAATGGTGAGCTGAGAGTTGAAGCTGCATGAGGAATCATATTATATAATTGAAAGTATACCAGAAAGTCGTGTTCCACTCACGGTCAATAAATTTCAACGTGTGTCGTACCCAGCGGGTTATTTTGCCAGTCATCTAGAGATGGGTTCAGTAGTATTTTGCATCCTCTAAAGCATATTTTCCAGGGAAAACTGATTTAACCTTTTCACACCAAACATTTCCTGGGAGTATTCAATAATGGTAGTGGGTGGACACTTCATCAGGCCACATTAGGCCACCATAAGTGGTTCGAAGGTTATTACAAAAACCAGGGTGGGTTCAATAGTACTTTGTGCACTGTAACTCTTCTCCTTGGTTTTCCATGCCACAGATTCCGAAATCGATCGAAATGAACAGACTTGATTGCTTCGAATATGTGTACTCACATTGGTAATAACAAGGACAGCATTAAATACTCCTTTTTGAAAGGTTCTCTAGACTGACTACGGCTGGAATTAGGTCGATATGAACATGCCAGACAGACGTCAATTGTGGAAGCTATCAAGTCAGTGGGATGAGCAAATAGTGTGTGTGTGTGTGTGTGTGTGTGTGTGTGTGTGTGTGTGTGTGTGTGTGTAAGAGAGAGAATGCTGGACGAGACAAAGAGAACTTAGTGAACATTCTTCGGGATTAAACAAACCCCAGGTAGATAACGAGAAATCTATTATGATGGAATCTGAAAACTGTGTACAATTAAAATTCCTATGTAAGCAGCATCCGAGCAATTCAAAATGAAGTAATCGAATTTCTTCGATAAAGGAGTCCAATTTATCAACTTAACGCAGTTCTGTTCATGCTTTGCTTTTATGTATGTCGTGTCCGTCAGGTTTTTTGTGGTACAACCGGACCCTTTGCATGAACGTGCCAACATGAGTAATGGCTGAAGCCGAGGATTTTAGCCTCACTCTTCTAGACTTCAACAGAACAATTCATCGCAGAGGGCAAAAGAAAGCAGACAGGCAGATTTGCGAGGCACTTATACCTCGCATTGTTTCCCACAGAATGTCTGTTACGATTCTACTCACAAATACAGCCAGAGTATCATTCATCATTATCTGATATCAATTTAGGAAAATCTTGGTGATCCGTAGTAAATCCTAATCAGTAATATTATTATGATTATGGTTATTGTACTATTATTGCTATTATTATTATTATTATTGTTACTAACATCGCCATAGTCATTATTGTCAGTTTCCTGAAAGTCAACCAACGTGAAGTGATATCCGTAATATGATAAAAGGGATAATTAATAATTCTATTCTGATTTATAAAATTAGTTGGACTCTTTACAGAATGCCTAAATCGTAATCAGAGCTAAATACTTTAGTACTATTCACATCGCATCAGAAGTGATTGGTGAGGGAATTGATTCTCACTTAGCTGACGATTCTTTCATGTTTGTTCAACCCAGAAAACGGAAATAGATAAACTTTTCTCAGTCCTTCAATCATGATGATTCCAAATTCGTTATCTCATTATTCACTCATTTGAGTGAATCACAGACGAGATTCAAAATCAGCAACCCAAGTTGACTAACGGTTGGAAACGAAACCGAATCTCTCTTTGGAGGTACTGCTAGCGTAGCCACTTAGTAACTGATGATCCCAGTGCCTGATGCCCTGAGGGACTTTGGTCTCGTTGTAGCTGACTGACGTATTTAACTCACGGTGGTATTCAGTTGCTAGCCGTGTATTTCTCCTTGTTTATGGGGTCAATTTTTCAGCAAAAACGGCACCAACCCACTGGTAGTGGTAGAGTCTAAAAGTCTGTGGCTCTCTACAAAAAGGTACGAGGTTCCGTGACTCACTACTACCGGTCAAATTCAGTGGTCATCAGCACCTCACTCCCGCACTGCTTGTCACCCTGCATGGCCTATTGGGGGGTCTCATGCAGGTTTTCAAAGCGATGCCCAGGATGTAAATAAGGAAAAATCAGCCTGCATGTTTCGCACCCAAAAGACCACTCCGGCAGCCAGAACTGAACCGGGAACCTTTCGCTTATCCGGGAACTTGCTCTGGGGGTCACGGTTGCTGGTTTTACCATATAGAGAATCATTGGTGGATCCAAAGCTCCTCCTTTACTTCACAAGCCACGTTTGGAGAAAACAGGCAACGTCCTCTATTTTGATTCACGAATATCTAACAAAGCTGGTAAGTTCTGATGACGGATAACCGATCCAACACCCTATTAATTTGACTGTGACAAAGCAAACCGTACTTCTTCTCCGATGCGAAACATTACAAATACCACCACTGTCGGTTTCTGGCTAATTGGTATCAGCTGTTCTCATCGATGACCGTGAACCGCAGTGCGTGCGCACACACGTACGTCGATGTGTATGGTAATATTTGTTTGTTCGTTTGTTTGTTTGCTCACACGTGTATGTTTATATTTGAATGAGGATGCGGTCAGATAGGGTCAAATTCATCCAAATATTTGATACATAACAGAATGATACCAAAATTCAGGTCAATATGAGTGTTCAACAAAAGTGTACAGACCAACAACACAATGGCCCGTAGCTCGCGGTTATCTACGCTATTTTGTGTCCTCCACTAGATGCAGCCAGGTGCAAAACTATGGTCACCAGTCGACTAACACTGATAAGCAGCAAAAGAAACAAGTGTTGCCAACAACGACCTCGAGACCGATAAACTCAACCTAGTCTTTCTGTAGTCTCACCATCAGTATGACCAAACTGCGGGCATATATTCCGATCACTGTGTAGTGTTTATCTGCACACTGGTGGAACAAATATATATGAAACACACATATACATACATATACTATCTATCTATCTATCTATCTATCTATCTATCTATCTATCTATCTATCTATCTATCTATCTATCTATCTATCTATCTATCTATCTATCTATCTATCTATCTATCTATCTATCTATCTATCTATCTATCTATCTATCTATCTATCTATCTATCTATCTATCTATCTATCTATCTATCTATCTATCTATCTATCTATCTATCTATCTATCTATCTATCTATCTATCTATCTATCTATCTATCTATCTATCTATCTATCTATCTATCTATCTATCTATCTATCTATCTATCTATCTATCTATCTATCTATCTATCTATCTATCTATCTATCTATCTATCTATCTATCTATCTATCTATCTATCTATCTATCTATCTATCTATCTATCTATCTATCTATCTATCTATCTATCTATCTATCTATCTACCCACCTAGTTACCTATTTATTTATCCATCTATCTAATTATTTTGTGTCCTCTGCGAAGTAAATTTCGATTCTCCGCTGGTGACCACAGTGGTTTCAACACTCGATTTTATCTTTCGCATATTTGACAGATTTCGAATGATACTGTGCACAATGAACAGAAAAGTTCAATTTTTTCACTGAAACCAATAATCGCTTTTAGTTATCTTTTAGTAACACGCTCGCACTTGATGAACATCTATCCGTTCTTTTCCCAATCGCTTTTTTCGAAGGTACTCCATGTCTGTGTGGGTATGACAAAGAGAGGTGTCAATATCAGTTATTTCATCTCAGCAGGTACAGCGAACATTCCATTCTGGTTCCGTAAAAGCTGTTAGATTTTGTTCAGTACACTTTCGATGTCAGTTCAGTTTTAGGTACACACCGGATGATGACTGTTAGAGCACACACCTACAATGATTCGTGTCTCGGTTGTATCGATCAGCGTCCTCTTGTACAGTGTATCGATCTGTTATGTTCACTTAAATGGAACGGACTTAGCAGCGGATTACGAAACCTCAAATCACACTAAAGGAGATGAATATACTTTGTTGATATCAGGCGCTGCGGACGATGCACTTATACCAGCGGTCGATCATTCTCACCTTTGGTGTATTCGTTGGTGTTTTTGCACCTGAACAGACAAACTTTTGGCTCACTCAAACGAAAACAAATCAGTACAAACTTGTGGAAATTCCGCACAGCAAGACTATGTTCCCCTTAGACCTGAACTGTCCGTTGACCAGGGGTAATAAGCACGCTTTTGATGGTCTTTACTATGCACCCATTTTTGTAGCTGAGATGATGGTTCATTTTTTATAAAAAATGAAATATGGCCCCGGACTATTTCGCGGCTGTCAGAAAACTGACAAATTCGACTTGGACGGTGACATCGTCTGTATTGCGGTGGAAAAAAACAGAATATCCAAAAACCATTCACAGTTGCACAGGGTGATGAATTCTCAACTCACAATGGAAACACTGTACAGTTATTTCATCGTATCGTGGAAATATATAACGATCATTCGATTATCCAGCGAAAAGACTTGTCATAAACATCTGCACTCCACGGTGACGAATAGCAAGGTGAGCTTTCGACTGATCTAAAGTCGGCATTGAGTGTCAAACAAAAATGATCTGACGTTTCAACCTCAGTCAAATTCAAGTCGCATTGCCAGTTGTCCCGGCTATCGGTTTTAAGTGCTCCATTCATCGTGAGATTCTTCGGGGACTCAGAAAACTTGACTCATGAAGTAAAATTCTCAGAGAAACCCCGTTTCAATGTATTCGAGGTCTCAAATCACTAACCCCGGTCGATATTAGCTGCAATGGATCACGATAAGTCCCTGTCGGAAAGGGGTTGTCATCAACCACAATTTGAACGAAGCAAAACTAATCGAATCTAGAAAATAAACGTTTCCCCGTCTGTCAAATAGGGAATTCTTCTGAAAATACTGGCATGCCACGCAGACCAAGTCTCACGAGACGTTGTATACCAAATAACCATTTCCATATATTTATTTATGTGTTATTAGCATTTATAGTTCCGAAACCACTGACATTTTTGAAGTTCCATTTTAACCTCAGCTTCTCAGCAGCCCCAGTTCGGTTGTTTTGCAAGGTTTACTTTCAGTGTTGGACAGATAGAAGTGAAGGTACTCGCCCCAAATATTGAACTTTGAGGATAAAATCATTTACGCAGTGGAGAATGATCTAACTGGCAGTCTCATAGCTAGACTCGTGAGCAGTTTGCCTGAAGTGCTTGAATAGGTGAGCGAGAATAATGCGGATCAGTAAATTAATCACCGAGAGACTATGAAAATTTGGAACAAAGTAGCGTATTCACAGAACCATTTATTGGCACGAGGAGCCTGAATTTTCTATGATGGAAAATCCATTTGTATTTTTCCCATACAGAAATCCAAACCCGAGAGCCGGAATTGAACTGGCAGTAATTTGCTTACCGGGCAGATGCTCCATTAGTTGGGCTATCGCTGTACGGCCAGTCCGGTGATGTGCAAACCACTAACCGGTGATACACATCAATTGTCCTGGTTTAGAACACTGGTCTAGCTCCGTCGGTCACTTTCCAATGTGACGAACAGCACACGACGGAACGTGATCCAGCGGACGCTCAAATGCATCCATATAATGTATAGCTGCACTTTTAAATATGTAAGATACCATACTTCTGTTTGTAAACATCTGCATCTGATTTTCTTATTTGTGATTCACATACTGCTATATGCGGATCTATCTGTGGACGGATGACGTGTACGAATAGATAAATTCGTCTAATTCATTGTCCTTTGTTCTTCCCCACAAAGAGGGATACTCGTGAAAGACTTTGTATTTACCTGTCACTAAGCGGTCCGTGTGAGTTTTAAAAAAAAACTTTTTTTCTCAGGGTGCAAAGTTGCATGTAGGGAATGGAAGAATTCGAAAATCCCTAAAATCCAACCATTTTCGACCACCCCAGCATTTACTTATGTTTCTGCTAAAATAGTAATCAAAGCAAGGATCACTCCAGTACTGTATCTGAAATCTACCGAACAAGATTTCCTGATTCTCGCTAGAAGTAGTTTGGTATAGTGTCTGAATGACAAGACGAAGGTGCCCCAGAAGCACACTACCGGTTTCGCGGTTTTTGCCACTAGCCAGATACGCGTACCCGTACGTTGGTAACCGACGAAACGACTTCGGGAAAAATAATCTTGTGATTCCAAACACGGACTGTTTGTCCATGCACGCTCCTTGTGATTCTCGTGATATTACAACCGTAAAATTTCTCAAATTTCCAGCTATTCGGTTTGTTAGGTCACTCGCATTAGTCTAATCACTTTGAGTAATGATAGAACTCTTATGGGCAGATTTTTTATGTTAAGGCAACAAGCGTAGAACTGTTTATCACCCGTGTGACTAATGAATGTTCCAGCCTTGTGAGTTATTCCGTATCATTGTAAGGTGTCGTGTTTGCAATAACTCTGGCTTAATCATTGTCGCAAAGGGTACGGTTCCGGGTCCAGTCAAGCTTTGCCAGTGCTATTTCAAAACAATCCTGACTGTTAGTTGTTCAACTATACTGACTGCGTTTTACATATTACACGTCCTGCTAATTAATTCGCTGCTCAAATCTCTTAGGTCTGATCTTGCAGTAAATGACTTAATTGCAAAGCTTTTTTGAAATGATACACCTTCTGCACGAAGCAATATTTCCAATTATAAGCCGGAAGGGGGCAAATAGCGTGAGGGGTTTTGCTAGTCTGGCTCTACCACGATCGTCGGAAATGTTCTCCCCTCAATTCTTGTACTCTCTGATCGTACATGTTACCTTTCAGTTCACACTTGCCTCAGTTATCAGTGATTATTTTCTTGGCTATTTGAACAATCACATTGACTGTATTATGCACGTGTACAGACGCAATGAAATAGTCCGGAATACACAGTGTAAGCCGATATTTCTGACCTCTCTATTCAGGTTTGTGACGTTAAACCATTATTTTTACTCGGGATACTCGTGACTTGGTCTGAAGAATTCTTGTAATCCCACCCGAAATCGTTCCCTGGGGGTTTGGTCTTACTGCAGACGACAAGTCGGAAAACCTCACAGAGCCACGGAACATCCACGCCATCACTCGCATTCTACTGTCACTCCTATGGGCAGTGCGTTTGTTTGTCACGAACTGGTGAGCACAGAAATCTCCCAGTGTTGAGTCGAGTCCGGTTTCCTGCAAATGAAACAGAGATGGACACTGAAATTCACGGCCATCTTTTAACCGCAAACTTTTTCCTGTTGTTATAACTTTTCGCGTGTATTATTCCTCATCCCCTGTCAGATGACTATTTGCAAATCGTAATTGGCGAGTTCAATTATGCTTCACCACAACTCCTCACTGCCTTCGATCTGATTGATCTTTGGGGTTCTCGTGCCTTGGGAAACTCTGTTTTGGACGGGATTATCACGAATCATCTGGAATTATTCTCCCTTAAGCTGTGTGCACCAGTCGCAACCAGGGACTATTCGTCTGTTTCTGTTGAAACCTCATATATGCTCCCGGTCGGCTTTGCACTCTTTCAGACACACTAGCCAAATCAAAATCCACCTCCGAAATTTTTCACGTGACAACATTGTTCTCCTAAAAAAGTCCCTTTCTCTTGCATGTTCCTGGTTCTTATTCAACTCGTCACTAGGTAGCAATGTTAATTTTTTTCTGGCCCCGAATCCTCACCAATCAGACGTGATTATCAGCCAAATTTCTTGGCGCTTTTGATACGCGTTCGTTCTCTTTTTCATTCCCTCGATTCGGTGAGTTGCCAAGTGTGGACGTCTATCTACGCAAACGTCTCATCAAATACAAATATTAGTCATAACGTCTCTACTGAAACGTAAGCCGATGTGACTGGAAAAATTCCCATGATAACGGTATCATTAATAATACTGACACTGTTTCATCTCATTCATCTCATTTGCATTAGCTATCGGGTGAAATACCTGGAATACTTCCGTCTTGTTCAGTCATTCTTATGAACTCAGAATACAGCTCCACGTACTTCAGGGGGATTTTTGCACGTTACGGTTTGCACGCATTTTTGTTCTCCTATCATCACCGGTGTCAACGTTTTGGCATGACGGTGCTTTATTACGGATCAAAACGTGATACGGCTTAGCAATCCTAAACGCAGATGGAGGTTTGGGTTTCTAATTATAATCATTCTACTTTCTACTTGCAATCATATTTTTGTGAAAAGATTTGCTACTTTTAACACAGAAGTCAATAGTATCGGATAGCACGATGTATTCCGGACGTTTTTGCTGCATCTTCACTAGTGCACACTATAGTCAAGGTGATCATTTATGAATCAGAAATTGACCATTCTCATGAGACCAAAAGGCAAAACCATACCACAGCTTCAACCCCATAGACCCAAAGATTCAATCAACCAAAAAGGCGAAGACAACAAGAAGATCGTATTTGTAGATATTAAAATTACCCACCGAAAAGATCAATCAATTCAAAGACCAGTTCATCGCAAAACTACGTGGTCAGGACAGTATCCGCACCTCACCAGCTTCTGTCCTATGAAGTATAAAATCGGTTCTGTCGGGGCCATGTTCCACAGGGCTTGCAAAATATGTTCAACTGACATACTGGAAGAGGAGTGCTATACCTTGTTCAAAACTTATGAGACCAACGGATATCCAAAATCACTTGTATTCAAACACTCACAGCCACCTCTGAACAGAGCGAAGGTTACCGCAGTCCCAAAACGGATGACCATCCTACAGTTATCCTCCAAAGGTGATGGCATTAACAGACTACTCAGCAGAGGTCTGAACTGTACCGTCAGTCGCACATCTGACGCCGCAAAGATCATTATTCTCTTTATAACCTCCCGGATGAAAATGCCATCGATGCAAGAACCACGCCCTGTCCAAGCCAAGTTCAATTTCATTTACCAATTTAAGTGTGGGTGCTCAGCCATTTACATTGGCTGAACGGAGAGACAACTGAGTAATAGAATGGTTGAACACATTCCGGCTTGGTTACAAAGACCAGTGACCGGACAGACGCAGTCGGTGACCTCACTAAGCCCACTGAGCTCACTCAAGTCATCCAATAAGCAACATGTATGGGAGACAAAGCACCGCTTTCGTCTGAGCACACCTATCACAGTCACCTATGCACAACACAGTCAACGACTACTGAGTTGCGCGGAGACAACGACAATTAAGCGTCATCACCCGCAACGGTGTAAGTAGCCAGAATTGGTAGTTACTTTAGCCTTGCCTTGATAACGTGTTTTTATTTGCTATCATTTGCTTTGAATGCGTGTGTAGCTTTGCCGTTTGTCTCATGAGAACGGTCAATTTCCGATTTATAAATGATCACCTGGACTATAGTATGCACTAGTGAAGATGCAGCGAAATGGTCCGGAATACATCGTGCAATCCAATGCTATTGACTTCAAATATGTGTCGGGAAAGCTATGTTTTCATTTGCTATTTTACTGACTAGAGTTTTTTGCAGTCGAAAATGGTAGGTATTTTACACTCGTTAGTGTCCTAAATGAGGGTTATTTTATCAAACGAAGAGGCTACCTTAAAATGCTGACTGTCATCCACTCAGGCATCTATCTGCTTTCCTGTTAGCAACACCGTTGATGAACCTGGACGTAGTATGTAAATCGTATATAGCGATAAGTAGCCAATCCAGTCTTCAGACCTATTACAACTACTGAATAAATTTGGGCTGTATGTAGTGCGAAGTCAGTGCAAGTCCCAGAATCAATGCTGTCAGTCCGTCGCATTGCTCTAGTGAATCGTTGGAGCAATGGGATCTCCTGCTCCCATTGAAGTCCTAACTCACTATGGGATAGAAAGTTATGCCAGAATTTTACCTTCGTACTGACTGTCTAGGCCCCACGTAGCTTACAGTATGCCATGGCAGGTCAAAACCATCACCTTAGATGGGGATGGTAGTCTTGGCAAACATGGCCTTATTATTAGCTTATGATTCGAACTACCATGCACTTTCAACACCTAACTCACTTTTGAAAACGATGGGAGTACTTTCTTCCGTCACAGTAGTCGATCACTGTGAAGATGATGGATTGTCACCATTCAGATAGCAGTGGCGGAAGGGCGCTGTATTATGCGGTAATTATGATGAACCAACCGTAGAGAGTCCCACGGATGTACCGGTGATTTGGTGTTCAACTCATAATCATTCACCCCGAATTCAAGTCCCAGTGGGGTCTCGGGAATGTTCCTCTGCTTATAAGCCGTGACAAGCTGGATGAAAAGTTGCGTAGTGAGTGCCTTCGTGGTTTCCAATCGTGAGTTGAACGTTGATACTACACGGAGAAATATTTTATATCAAAATCGAATCTGTGAAGTAGGATACAAGTTCTTGGGTTACTCCCACCTGCACCCCACACTTTGAGGTGTTTGGAGACCGCGGCCGTATCTGTTTACCGCGCGAATTTCCATGACTGTTCAATAGTGAAAAAAATTAGCTACGACGGAATATTGCTAGTAGGTGGGAAGTTTGCCACTAATCTTGTGGGAGAATACTGTTTTTAAACAACGTTTCTAAATCCAGAATTTTTCCCCTAAAGAAAGCCAGTTGTTGAATTTCTTTCTATCCTGGGTGCCTACGGAGGCATTGGTTTTCGCTACTCAGCACACTGTTATCCCCGAGAACGTTTTCATGGGTATATCGATTAGTGTTGTATCGGCTATCCATCGAAGATTAACATTTACGATATTTGTCATTTCCTCACCAGTAAATTTCATATTCCGAGAGTTTTGATACGGGCATTTCCACCCACATGCGTTGTCCTGGATATCACGGACCCTACAAAATGAAAATTCCCTGTCCATCAGACCAGAATTTATTTCTGTAAAACCTTCTTACTATAGAATGGTGCGCCAGGTCATGTGACACTCGAGGCTGTGCATATCAAATACATGGAGCATGTATCCATTTGGTATTAAAATCAAAATCACTGGAAAATTTAACGATTTAATATTCACAATTTCCGTAGATTTGTACTGCATTTACATATCGAACTCAGCTTAATCGTGGATACAACCTGAGGCTTGCGTACACTTATACATCGGTTACTACAGAGCATGGATTGAATTACGACACGCATTCGCTACCCGGCAGAATAAAACCGTCCAAAGTTGCTCAGCCAATAAAGTACAAGAAGAGGAGTAAATCAGCAGGCACATTCAACATGGACTGTGAATACTATTCTATCTACTCGAGTATGTATCCATATTTTGGGAAGATCTAAGGACTGGATTCCCTGCACTCCAATAAGGGTCACTTTCGGGGTGAGAACTTCCCCCTTTGTGTTCACAGAACCAATGAGACCTCACCATCTGTGATAACCACAGCGACACAACCTCCTTATTCATTCGTACTTTCACCTTGATATAGTTTACACTCAGTAGTTCCCGAAAATATCCCCACAAATCACTATAGAATCAACTTGTCCAGAGCTTGTTCTCTTTTACGTCCCTTCTTTAGTCACTGACAGTCCTACACCGTTATTAGATGGAATATATAAAACAAAAGCAAGCTTGCTTGATAACTTAAATTTTTACGCATCCGGATAGATCTTCTGTATAAGTGAAGAGAACAAAATAATCAAACGGCCATGATCATTGGTCAGATCTGCGGAGAATATCCTCAGTGATGAGTAAGGTTCCTCAAGATGACTTTTTCCATCCGTCGCTGTTTTCGCCGATCCGAACCTTCAGTAACGGATGTTCCACAATAATCTCATACTAACTTTGTTATTCAAGTGCTTTTCATTTCTGATACTCAGTGCCGATCCTCATTCACTCAGTTCGTTGAAATCTGTGCTAGTGCAACTTCTTTGAAGATCATCTATTAACCCCTAGTCCACATTCAGACGAAAGGTATGAATGTTTTTCGAGGCTCTGTTCTGGTGGTCGAACTTGTTCTCAAGCACCTTAGATCATTTTCTTTTGCGGACAGTGTACTTCTTCACTTTTTTGAAGTCCGTTTATTGTGGAACAGTATCGGTGACAATTTGTCTGATGAAATTGTGATCAAGTTTAAGAATTTTTTCCAAGTCGTTTGGCTCGTCCTCTGATACTGTGTTGACCTGTCTGTCCGCTCGAAACCGTATCCTTAGGATTCTTAGCATCGATTCTCTTATTCCAGCTTTAGAAAATAAGTTATTTCATGTTGTCATGATTATCTTTCAATTCTCTCTGGTCAACAGTTCACGGGTCAAGTCACCGTGGAACGATAGCTTGTAGCCGAGCGAAACGGGGATGTGAAACGACCTGCCACTCATTGTCCTCCCTCTTCAACTCATTTTATGACATTTTCTAAAAAAGAAAGTAATAAGCGAACCCCTTTATGATCTTTTACCCAATTGTTTCGAATATTACTCTTATCCTTCCGTATACTTTCTTTGTTTACGTCTATTGCCCAATGGATATCCACTCAAAAGAAAAACTTATCCTAAACAACGGTTCATGGAATCGTTTCTGTGTATTCCACAGTGGTCTTTTTTGCTCTCGGAACCCAATGACATGCCAGCGTAAGGAACGGGCGAGGACTTTTCATCTGTTAAGTTCATGATTCAATCAACAATGGAAACGCTTCGATGAATGTAAGTAGGCGCAATGCTCTGCTATTACTCAATAACTCTGTACTCGTAACAGTTGCTTACAAATTCTCTATCGTGTTAGATTCCCCTAAAATCCCAAAGCAGTCATCAGTTGACTGAATAATGAGCTACACTGAACCCTTTCTGGATTCGTGCGCATATTTTTTGGCCCGCATTGGAGTTTTTTTCCTATTGTGATCTTACTGGATAACTGAACATTGCGAACAAAAACGAGCGTTTGTGTAAAGTGTTATTCAAAATCACTAGTAAACAAATCCAGCATAAAGAGTGCCCTCTGGCAAGGCGAAGCGTCTCAGTTTCTTTCCGTGCCTTAGTACAACCCAGAGACTGTATCAAATACGCTAGCCTGTAGCCTAACCAAAAAAAAGTCGAATCCATCTCGCCTCACGTGATGATCCAACAGAGAGCTCACTGTCACAGTCGAGCTGACATTAGACAGAACACAGAGAACCAGCCTGGATATGAACGGGATTAGACTTGTTCGACTCAGAGTCGTCCACTCCGGTGCAGGCCCCGATGAGGTCCGGTGGAGTGTGCATTGCTGATGATTCCTGACCAGGATGAAACAGCTGAATGGTGAGCTCTCCCCTCGGTTCTAAAAGGTATTCTGATGCTACATGGTGAATCAATTTGTGTATGATTGTTGTCACTGATAACATGATCGAGGATCCTGGATATCTTGTTGGTGTCAAAAAGCAGCCTACTTCCTGGTTCTGCTATCCATATCCAAGTCCTCTAACGGCAAATTAAAAGCCGAGTTCGAAGTAGGGAAGGACTAACACCGGTCATAGGTGGGTGGTTTTCGGGTGTATAATAAACCTAAAGAGGAGAGTTTGAATCCCGTAGTCACTGATGAATTTTGGTGGGGAAAAGCATCATTATCGTTACTTATGGCGTCTCCTATGGCTACAGTTATCAATGTTCTCTTCCAGCTTTCATCCGTTTAATATACCAAACCTTCTTTTGTTACGGACTGTTCCTCAGTATTACATTTTCTCAGAAAAATGCAAAAATCCGATATCATTACTTTTCACTGGAGTCATCTAGCCCCGTTTTCGTGACGATCTGTACAGTGTCTGAAACAGATTTATGACGCATTTTCAACTGCTGAGAAAATCTGTAAACGCTGTTGCTATGTTCAGTTAACCCAGTCGCATGACGCTGTGAAGCTCATCCATGTGTCACGAACATTCCCCGGGGATTCATTCCTTTCCTGTTCACCTTACACACTGGGAAGCAGATACCTGTCTGCTCTAGACTTTCCGCTGTCCTACTCCACCAATCACGTGAGGCCTACTTCATGTCAGACTGATATTGATTGATAGTTTTCGTTTGCTTGAGACATTAGAGTGCTTCTGCTAGACTCACTCTGATTCAGAATACACGATCGTCCATACATAAACGCTTACTTTTTGTTTACAGAATTCGGAATACAACAACTGTGCTACGTGTGTAGGGGTTTGGTATCCGAAAACAGCGCTATCGTATATGTTAATAATCTGTCAACATTTTGCTTACCTCGGGCAATCATTTTCAAGACGGGCTAGAAACTGAAAGAATACCCAGTGTAACCTAAAAGTCGACCGATTACCAACATCCTGGACAATACAGTGTTGCCGAATATCAAAAACGTATACACATTGCGTCTTTCTCGATTAACTCCCGTATACTAACCACTCTTGATTATCGAATAGATTAAATACAAACGTGGGATAGATTTCCGAATCCCATGGTGATTTATATCACACATTTGATGTTAGATAACCTTCAAGACTTGTTGCGGTGGGACGCGGTGCCTGGGTCACATTAGCTCTGATCATAACTGAAGAGATTACGACGCGCCATAGAAAGTCATCTTATAGACCAACGTATTGAGAACAAAAATGAACGCGATAGTCAATTAACGTACATCTAAACCCCTTAATATATGGGTAAAATTACGCGATCCCGTGGAGATACCAACTTAATTCAACGATCAACATTCGGAGGAGAGGAGAGCTACTTTACAAGTCAGAAATCAGGTTAACGATCTGTTTGTCAATGATCGACTAAAAGCCAATGACTTGTGATTGTCCAGATCGATTGGTATCGAGACTGTGTGACCTTGCGAAAACCACGCACAATATCACACCGTAGCCCTAATATCCTTTACTGGTCATCCACCCCGGTCTCCACCAGGGATGACCTAACGATACGAAACAAAACGAAGAGTGCGTCCACTCCGGGAAACCTAGCAACGGAGTAATCCAAACAGTCTTTTCTTTTATCCCGACAGGTGATCTTGTTCGTATGAGACAGTCGTAAGGGAATTGACCGAATGAAACATAGGCACCCCCCCCCCCCTCCAACACACTGGTTGTAATCAGCTCAAAATGGCCGTGTAAGACTTGTCACTCTTCAGTCCCGACAAAGTTACAATGACGTAAACAGAAAAAGGAGAACAGGGTCAGACTACCATAGAAACGCATGTGACGTTCAAACTTTTTTTAATGTAAGATTACGCGTGCGCATGTGCGCATAAACGCTTAAACGTTCGTTGGTTTTCTTTGGGATTAAAGCCATGTAAGAATCCACTATACTGACAAAATAATCGCTATTTAAATTTGTAAACAGCCGTTAGTCTGGCGAAGACAAAAGGCACACTGGTGAGCGTTCGAGTCCGAGTATAAAGTACAAAACGAACGAACGACCGGAGGGACAAAATAAAACAGTTGGCAGACGGATCTGCTAGCTGGAGCCTGTGAACTAATTAAGTCCCAGATGTACAGTACAGTGGAGGTGGGGAATGTTGAAACCGAGTCTCGCTTCAGTAGCAATAATGCTCAGATGGGAAAAACAAAGCAATACGCTGTGTTAGTCAGCACGAACGGGGATAAAAAAAAGAAAGGACGCACAAACAAGAACCAACTGTACAAATGAGGTGCAGTTTAGCGAACAAGAACATTGTTCAAAGATGTACGCTTGAGGGCAAGGAGCGGGGAACGAGTCTAAAGTCCGCGTGAACCGTGAATGTGTTCGGTTACTTGTAGAACTTGACCGGGACTGTCTGTGTGTATAACAAGTGAGAAGACGGAAGAAAACTTTGGCTCAGAAAGGCATCTGTTGTGATGTTTGACTCGACGACGTGAACGTTCATGCACCCGTCTTATCCAATCGCTCTCTGTCTCCTTTTGGAGCAAACAGATGGACAGGAAAATTGGTACCCGAATGAAACACAACAGTTAACAAGTAGTTTGACGTTGTCCCGATCAGAAGCACAAAAAATATGGTCATCGTCATCATGAAACACGAAGAAACAGAAGGAGTAGCAACGTGCCATAATGGAAATGCGAGGCAGAATTCACTCATTCTGAGTAACAAGTTCTGATAACAAAAACCGTTCATATATAGACCTGATTGTATGCATGAAATGAGGCTGCTGAATTCAAGTTCTGACAATCGTTGGTTATTATCGAAGCAGACTGAGATAAGATACTATCGTATTTCCATAAACGACCCTGGGAAAAGGCCGACCTCTGAGCGCATTGGTCTTGTTTTTAAACCTTGTCATGCCGATAAAACGAGTTCTGATGAAAGTATCACACACAAAAAAGTGCATCAGTTATCACTTACTTAATCGCTGGTTTTATAGTTACTAGGAGACTGTTTTCTGGATAATGATTGCGCTTGCTGCTGCTGTTGTGGGGGCTCGTGTTGTGACACTGCGGGTGACGATGGCGAAGCTGGGGGCACGAACAGTGCCGACGAATGTGGGTGAGGCCGAAACGAAGAGACTGGGGAACAAGCATTTTGTGTGGATGGAAGCGGAATCGAAAGAGTGGGTAGTTCATCTGGAGTATTAAGGCGCTCCAATTCAGGGGCTTGGGCAAATCCTCCGAGTTCGTTTGAATCACTTTTAGGCTGTCGGGCATTTAAACCGAAAAACTCGTCCCTGGTGGCCAAAAATGTCTTAGACAAGAAAGTTTTCGCACTTGGGGCGGACGAGTCCAGAGAGGATTTATGCAACAACAGCATCAGGCCACAACCGACAGTAATCGAGCCAATCAGTGTAACCCAACCGGTCACAAACCAAAGACCGTTTAGAACAACCACCACACCGTCACATACAGCACGTTTCATATCGTTCTCCGCCTCATAGAGACGACGGCATCGACCAACCTGGGCCATTAGTTGTGGACCAAATTGAACTACCAGTTTCTCTGCTTCAGCCGGCGTCTTAGCCTCAACGTGTTCATCAAAGAGTTTGGAAGCTTTGTTTAACAGTACCTGTTTGTTACTCATCAGCGATTTCAGATCGGTCAAACTGGTCTTCAGTTCGGTTACAATTGGACTTATCTTCTTGGCCGAGGACAGCGCCACCAAATGCATGTCTACGGTGGCAATAATGGCATTCAGATTGGTCAAGGCTAAACGTACTTCTTCCGTTGCTCTCTCCAGTCGTGCATTTTGCTTCTCAGTAAGACGGGATTGAAGCACTTTTGTGTAATAGGAGTCCCAAGTAGACCACATGTTCTCCACGGAAAACAGTGTGTAATTTCCCGACTCATCGTCCGGAAGACGTACACTTAGGTAAGTGGTAGGCAGATTATCACGAAACTGCTGGAAGTTGACAATAAATCCATCTAGTAAACCGGCAGTCTTGAGCTGTTCGTCAGTCTCCTTCGGAAACATCTCATCTACGTCTAACGCCTTCAACGAATTAAACATAATCTCTCTCCCTATGCGAATAAACTGCTCGGCGATTTTCGGATCACTCAGAGATGCCATATCAAAGTCACGTATCCCGTCTAGTGCGGTCAAAATTCCAGCATTCTCACGACAGTGGTGAGTAATTGCCCTAATCGGGCTACGCACATGAGGCAGAGGCATTTGTTTTTCTCCTGGTAAGGTATGGTTGGCGGCTAGTCGAACGATACTGTCCCAGTGTCGATCCACAAACCAGTTGATGTGTGCATCCAAAAGATCTGCCGGACTACGATCCGATTTCAGGCTATTCTCTGTCTCACTCGGTTCAAGATACCGACAACCCTCGGTGTATGCGTAGCCGGCAAAAAGGAACAGTACAGTTGACGTAACTAAACTGATCAGCAAAACAAATATACCACAACCAGCAGCTGAACGAACACGGCGACGACTTTGCGGGCTCAATGCGCTTGGAACACAATGATAGTGAATGATGAGCCAAGTGATACCGACGGTGAATAACAAAAGAACGATCCAGAACAAGCACGCGAGAGTCAAGATCACACTGGATCCGGAAGAAACTTTTGGAGCCAGTGAACGGGTAATAATCAAGGCCTGTGTATCGATAAGTTCCACAATTTTAGCCATTTCCGTATCCAGTGCGGCCCACTGAGAATTTACCATATCCTTGATTGTTTTTGGGATATTGATTCGCTCAGCCATCACTTTTTTTGTCTCCACCAATTGTTTGTCCGCCAACAGCCGTCCCTGATTCAGCTGTTGTTGAACACTATCAGCAGTCTGATTCTGGTCGGTTGTGACAAATTTTAGCGCGACGGCGAATGCAAAATGTGGCATAAATGTGTCTGGACGTGCCGTGAGATTATTTGTGAATGTGGCACGTAGTGCATTACATTCTCCATGACATTCGTCGTCCCCAGTAGGACCAACAGTCTGGATCAGACGAATCCAATTTTGTAGTTCGATTTTGAATCGATCAAAACGTTGTTTAAATTGCGTATCTTGTTCCACAATGCCCATCGAATGTTTCATCAATGAGATCACACTAGAACCAACCTCATCTCCTAACTTGAAGGCTTGTGCCGCGCCGATTTCGTCGAAAAGAATAGCATTGAACTCGGTTGTCATACGATCTTGCATGGCTTCTGTTGCATTGATCAATGCTGAGACGACCGGGGCGGTAGATTTTTTCGTATCTTCTACAAACTCCGAAAGATAGGCCCGCAATTGGGCCAAAGCACGTAAAATGCGTGGAAATACATGTGTTTCAGGTGGATTAGTGTGCTTCAGTTCACTTGGTTTTAATAATCGGCCCACTGCTTCCTCATGTGTGGATGGGGCAGCTAGGTTTCCATGTAGTTGACTACTGGCTGAGAACCCCAGCATAACTCCAATACCGAACAATAATGTCAATATACTAAGAAAGGTAAACTGCATTGCTAAACAAATCCAGTTTGACTGTATTCGACGACGTGTTCGATACAACGTGGATTTCGCTGATCGAGTAGATCCGTTCGATCTAATTGTTCCATCACATCGTGTCACGTCGTTTGGATGAGACGGTAAGCCGGCCAGGTAAACAAGATCCGGCGTTCGGCGACGATGACCAGATTTTCGACGACACAGAATGATAGCAGCCACAAGAAGAATCACGACCCAGATAATTCCAAATGCGATCGTAATGGCATAGCCAGTCTGTGCAAATGTAGCTCGAATGTGCTCTGTAGGGCTGGGAGAGTTATCTCTTTGGATAATGGCCAATTCTTCGGCTTCAGAACTGATCAGGCGAGGGGCTACATAATTGTTCAGCATAAACGTGAAAATTCCACCGTCCAAAATGGGTTGAGTTTTATGCACAATGCTTTTGGCTGCAATGTAGATAGGATCCATGCTGGAATTCACTTGATGCCGGTCATGCGATAGTCTGTGAGTAAATGAACACTCACATCACAGCTCCAGAACCTGACCTGACTGTGCAGGCATCGGCGTCTAGAACGTCCCCACATGCGTGGTGTGGTTTGGTATCGGATATTCTGATTGGTCCAGAATTCGACTGTTCCGATTGGCTTAAATGTCTACAGGTTGGCGACGTAGGTGAACCAATCATCTGGGAGTAGTTAGACAGACATGTTTTCGGTTTTCTGGAGACTGGACTGCAACTACTATTCGACCACTTGTTTATCGCAGGAAACATAAACCCAGGGTAAACGATCTACGTTCTTTCAAAATAGTTAGGGTACCGCACTCATGATTCTGCATTCACTATGGTTTCCAGTAAATCATTACTTTAAAGGATAGCGGAGTGAGATAAGAAGAATTTGAGGCACTTCGTTACCTCATTCAAAATATATCGTTTCAATAACAAGCTTCATACATTATGCTCCAGGAAAGTAAACAAGTGGGAGGAAATGTTTCTACCGTCAGCTGTTTAGACCCCCGTGGCTGGTTATCAAACAATCGCTTAGTGATTCGGATTCTTGACTATTCATTATAAGCCGAAACGGAGCTGAAGCTTGAGTAAGAACTTTTGAGTCAGTTTAGTATGTCCTAAACCAAACTTTTTCCAAATTGGTTGTGGACGCACAAGGACGGGTGCTTCAGATTAATCATAGCCGTTTCAAGCCGAACCCTTCATTGACTCGTAGACTGCACAAGGTACCAGAACAACGCACGATGCATTTCCGTTATTAAAAGTTCCGTCAGAGAAAGTTACCATTATCATTTCCCCTGAAAAAATGAAACTTCTAGCTTCTTCATTAATTCCAGCTGTGTACGTGATTGATGGTAAGCGTATTTTTGTTTGTGATGAAGAACTATGATCAACTTTGATCATTCCGCAGGAAGACTACAACATACCCTGATGTCTTAGCTATGGATGCTCAAAGGTAGGTAGTAAATCAGTACGAAGTCTCCTGTAACTTACCGTTAACACATTAGCTGGTTTTTTGAAGTATGAGTGTCCCATAAGATTATCGGGTACATTCTATTAAGTATATTTCTGCTGCTCGGCGTCTATTGCCACCGTGCAACTAGTTTTTCCTCCGGTCTTCATCTTTTGACAAAGCTCCCATTCATCGGAGGGTCTTGGATGCACAGCTACATACCAGTCACGAAATTTGTATTCTCCCGCAGTACAGTCCCTTTTTTTAACCCGTTAGAATAGACTTTCAGTAAATTCAAACAACGGAGCTTCTTACTGCTTTGTCTCGTTCGGATTTTTAGTATGATGAGAACTGAATCACCGAAGACAACAGTTTGACGGACTGCGCCACATGGTACGATGATACGGACCGATTATTTAACCGAGGTTGAATCCCGTTTGTTGTACGGCTTTTCATACCATTGCCACGTTCAAATGTGCAGCCCGTGGCAGTCAAACTTTCTCATTCGTCCAGTCAGCTTTCCAACACAAATCTTTCAAAAAACAAGTTGTTTCAACATTTCTTGATGTCATGATATTTCGATACCTTTGATTTGACTCGCTTACAGCGGTATGTCTAAAGGTTACTCATCGAGGCCGAAAAACTGCGGATCGTGGCTGAAGAATTTTGAGTGGTGGCTAAATAATTGCTGGTTTTTTCTAAAAATGGCTGGGAAAAAGTGAGAGGGAATAACTATCAATCGCAGACGATAATTTACTGAATGCAATGCCAATAATCTCTTCACTAGCTAACCATTAGTTAATTCAGTAAAGCAAAAGGGAGTGATGAGCTAAGCTCGACTGTTCTCTAACAATGAATATTGGTTCGAAATTACGTTGAAAATTGGTTGTCTCAAGCAATATAAGGAAGTGACTTTTGCAGTTCTTTCATAGGCCCGACAAATGGCCCGACAGAAAAATAACTTAAAAATGGCGAATTATCATGTCATCAAATACCCCATAGAAGAAAACTGAACGTGTAGTAACCAGGCAATGAAAGCCTTAATCTGAACACCGGTTGGGAACATAATGCAAGGCATGCCTATTAGGAAGAATGACTATTACAAGGCTATGGAGTGACCTCTTTCGATCGACCAAGTATTCTGTTTCTCGTGGTGGAGTCGGGGGCGGGGAGCGGATGAGGGTGAGTCTACACAGAAAGTGCACCGAGCAAGTTGATGTGCTGTGACGGCAGATCGATTTCACCACCCTCAAAATCAGGCAGTCATGCAGGATGACTCCTTGAAACTTTGTAGTTGCTGATTTTCCGCTGGGGATTGCTATCTTTGCAGTGATCAGTATAAGTGGTAGAAAATACCAAAACATCTGTTAGGAGCGTAATATTCTGTCTTATACCGATCCATCTCGTCTTGTGTCACTTTCTCGATTAGAACATCCACACGGAACAGAATGATCGCTTGCTATGAAGTCAGCAGTGAAGGGAATGCGTGGTCCATCCGACAGGATAACGTGAATTGATGGGATCGTGAAATCACCAAGCGAGTATGCACACAGTATGCCTCTTTTGCTACTCACAGAGTGCATCTAAGATACACTTATCTGAAAAATCCTCCAGAACACATTCAGAAGACAAAGTGGCGAACAAGTTCGTTTCGTTTCTTAACACTCATACCAAAGCACAGTATTAAATGTGACTCACAAATCAAGAAAAGAGTATGATGGTTCATACCTGTCCCTGCACGTGTGTATGTATGTGAAACTGATCAGAGTACTGAATGTTCACGTGGTTTGTTTTGCGAATCATTTAAAGTTGTGTATTAGCATGAGTAAGAATTACTGGAAGTGAGCTGGTTCACTATGCCGTTTTGTTCCCACTGCTCACTCATCCTTATATATATATATATATATATATATATATATATATATATATATATATATATATATATATATATATATATATATATATATATATATATATATATATATATATATATATATATTGTCCACACGTTAACATACTACTTACTATCAATATGAGCGCTTGCACATGCAGCCTCGTTGTTCGTTTGGTTAGCAGTGACCCAGACACGAATAACTATGAGAAATCGCAGTTGTGATTCATTTGTGGGCTCTTCAATGAAGAGTATCCATTCACACTCCAGACGCTTCAAATTATATATATATATATATATATATATATATATATATATATATATATATATATATATATATATATATATATATATATATATATATATATATATATATATATATATATATATATATATAGGCACAGAAGTGCCTCGTCTGACGCTGACGTTAGATAAGCTAGTCCTAGACAACGATATACACAACCTGTAAGCTCCGTTCAGTGGGAACTTGGTGTTGACGGTAGTTGGGCCATCTAATATTCAGGTACACAAATAATAAGTTCAATAGAAATGCTAAGTGAAACCAATGGAAAGAACCCAATCCAGGAAAAAAGATTAATGATGTTAGTGATTTATGGTTCGAGGGTGATATATATTCGTCCAATAAAATTGGTAGTGCAAAGCGTAACTAGTAACCTATTGAAAAAATGTCAGAATAGGACGAAGAAGGAAAGACGGTTTCAAGAAACTGACACTTGCTTTGTTTTGAAGGATATGGCTAGTTAGAATTTTCCTTCACTGATATAAAATAAAAAGTTTCATTTGAAAAAGATGAATGCAGACTGAGAGACGAATAAGCTCAAATTTGATAGCTACGAATAAAATAGTTTACGATTGTTCGTCTTTTCCTTTTCTCCACTTCGCTGATTGAGTCAACCCTGATTCACGGTATGAGGTGGCGAAAAAGCACGTACGTGGAACATGACAAATACTGATGAGTATCGGAGTAGAATTGCAATTTAGACCCTCCACTCCCCAATATGAATGCTGCTAGTGTCGGTCAGTTCCCCATCAAGCGAACTTTGATTGCCCACATGTCGGATGAAATAGTAATTCAACAGTAGCAATAATAATAATAAAAATAATAGTAATATTAATAATAATATTATTATTATTGTTATTATTGCTACCAGTAGTGTAAGGAATTTTGCTTTCTCTGGATAATCTCAGTGGTTAAGATAGGATTGGGGAAATGGAAAGGATTGCCAAGTCAATAAACGCCTTAAAGCACCCGATTCAGGGGGAATTTCCAGCACGTACACGATTCACAGTGAAATCCAAAGGAAAATAGCAGAAGGACTGATTGGAATGTGGACAAGAAGTCATAGAAGCCAAATTAGATCACAAAAAATATTCGGACTGACAACCAACTGTGAGATCATTGATTACTTGGTCTCGGTCTACGAATATGCGGACAACGAAAGGGATGAGGCTCCTTCCATACGTAGACGGGCGCGAGTGACGTGACAGAGAATGTGAAGTCAAGGGAATGACTGGTGCCGGGTAACAAACTGTTCACGAACTTGTCTAAGGCGTCAAAAAGCGTGAGTTCGTGAGAATACCCCCAATTAGTGTTACTGCAACGGGAGAGCAATTTCAAGGAATTGGAGATACGATGAAATCTTTTTCTTTTGAACCAGAAAGAATGGCTGGGCAACATTAAAGTCAGTAAGGTAGAATAAAATAGGTTAAAAACTGAATTTAGTGATTACTGGTTACTCTTTTTGTCCAAACAACGAAAACGAAAGTTCTATGCCTTTAGTGAAGGCCTTTTCAACGTGACTAGTCTAACAAAGGTTGCCAGTTAGAGAAACTCCCGGGTAACGGAAGGAAAAAGTGTCTTTTCATTCGCTTGTAAAATCAGTCTTGAAAGAGGTTACCCGTGGAGACCAAAACGTTAACAACCTAGCAACGGATTCTCACCACGCTGCGTTACTGAACAATAAAATCCCACTCTAAGGAGATGTTGGTTATCAATAGAAAGATATGAGATGTTAAAAAAAGTAATTCGGAAGCGTGACCTCCATTGAAAATTGGCAGAAAAATTTGCAAATTTTAAGGACTTGCAGAAAAGAGAAAAGTGGACCAGTGACAATATTCATTCAGACGGTTTTAAAGAAAATGTAAGCTTTCGTTTCAGTTATAGGGACATCCAAGTATAAAGTCATCGGCTTGTTTGCAACTGGTGAGACTAGGTGAAATGGGTAGCTCATTAAAATATAGTGAGGAAATAGAAGGAGACAGAATTGCATCATGAAAACAAGTGTCTATTACCATATTAAGTAAGCTGCTTGCGGTTGGAAAAATAGTCTCGAGGGATGTTCTTAGTAAGACAGCGAGCTTCATTACCATGTAGAATATTCAAGGGAGTACCTCTATGAAGAACACCGAACAAATTCGCGTAGTCAAGGAACGAATGGCCCTACAGCTGGGCCTCTGTGATCATGAGCAGAAGCAGCTGAGTTAACAAAGTAGCCAACCGCTTCGTGAGTTGATACGGTGGGTTTGTGAGCAAATTGCTTCGGATTAGGTGAGTGAATTAGGGGATAGATGCGGCTGATGAGCACACCGCCGAATACTTTCACCAAGACAAATGTGTAGGCCATTGGACCGTATTTGTTAGATCCTCTCTTGGGTACGGGTGTAATGCGTATAGATCTCCAACAATCGGGAATCATACCAGAATCCGTACAACGAAGAAGTGGACCAGACAGAAAGGATGTGTGCTGGAAGGAGGAGGCTTTTGGTAACATTGAAGATAGCCATTCGGGGCCACCGTACTTATGGCACTTAACTTGTTGTAAAAGTACAAGAACAGAACCAGGTGCAAAGGGGTTGGGTTCATGGGATTCAAGGCACGGGGGGTGGGGGGGGGTGGGGTGGTGAAGTGAGGATGTGTCTGAGGAGAACACCAGACGGTGATTCAGACCTTCAGCGTTTAGCTTCAGCTTGGGCACGACATAGTACAATTGTTTCAGAGATTTCCACATCTCACGGCAGTTCTTGTTACACAGTACTTTGTCTATGTGGAGATTATCCGGATTTTGTACTTCAGTCTTCACGAGCGTAGATAGCTTTCTTACCGCATGATTCCAGCCCGATTTGCAAGCTTTTTCCTTGGTTCAACGGAGCCTCCTCAAGCGAGGAGAGAAGAACCCACGGCAGCGAACATATTAGATTTCAATAGGGCAAAACAAGTTGTGGGATAAGCTGAGGTAATCAGTTAAGCTTTAACAGAATATGGATGTGTCTTGTAAAGGAGAAATGGGAAAATAAGTGGAGCCAACAAACGCCCTTAGCTTAGGGAGATTCGCAGTGGTGCAAGCACGTTAGCAGACAGTGCGCGAAGAGTGCCGTAAACTTAAGGATAACAAGGTAAAATACGATCATTACAAGTGCTAACGGGGGGGGGGGGGGCACGTTTAGGTACAGAGAGAATAATTATGCATTTAACTAGTACTGCTTACAAAGGAGCGTCTTAGCGTGTTGGAAAGTGAGCAAGATTAGGAAAACCGCGAGCGGGTAAAACAGATAAGTTAAGTCTATTGAAATCGCCTGCAATTATACACCAACACTGATAATGACTTGCAATGAGGTAGTTAGAAAGAGTATTGACAAAGTATCTGACATCACTAGTGGGCTAATCGGGGGCAACCTATATGTTCGGCTGATACGGTCAGTAAATTTTCTCCTACTATTTACGCAGAGAATAATTGTCTTCCATTTACTCAATGTGACTACTGGAAGAGTTGTAAACGTCAATGCATCTCGGACAACCTCGCAAAACTTGCAGATTTGAAGGAGGGGACCGATCCAAATGTATTTTCTCATTCAGATTTACCTTTATTCTGCGATCACCGGACAAACTATCTAAATCTTTGTTTACAAATGTTACCCAGTTGGAACGGCATATAATTGTGCAAACAGATCTTCACCCCTTCAACTAAAACAAAGGTGTCCTAAAAAAAGAACTTACGTACAAAGCTCAGAATTGTCTCTTCGTCAAAATTCTGTCGGAATTAATCAAAGTCGAGCTGCACAAACTGAATGCCGTGTACTTTCGGACACTAACGAGAAATAAAAATAGACGTGAGGCCTGGAAAGTTCTCACACAGTTGAGTGGCGAAACCACAACAAAACCCCTACCGGCTGTAGATGTTGAAGAACTTAATCGGAAATTCATCGGTGACACAGACACAGCACCAGCCTCGAGATTCCAAGCCAAAGGCCGCTTTGGAGCCTATCAGTCATTTCTTTAACTCCATCAAGGTATACAAATAACTGTCCCAACTTCAACCTGCCAAAGCATGCTGCCCGATGGACTACCGCTAACTGTATTGAAAGAATGTACCGCCGTATTATTCTCTATCGTATCCAGCCTCTTCAATCGCTACTTATCCCATACGATAGTCCTTGATGGATGGCAAGTAGGCTTCATTACACCCGTACACAAGAAGGGGACTAGCAAGTTTCGCCCAGTACCATGCACTCCAGTTGAAATCAGGGCGGGTGAATGATAACTACCACAGCGGATAACTCGTCATCCTAATGCGTCTGACCCTAGCCAATTAGCCCACTTTCGTTCACGTCCAACCCTCGACGCCCTCATTTCCTTCACGAATTCCGTGTTGTCAGAACTGGATCAAAAATACATGGTGGTTAGGGTGTGCTTCGTCGATAACAGTGATGCATTCAACTGCGTGGATAGATCCAAGCTACTACAGATCCTGACAGATAGCGGAATTCAGTCAAAAAAATTACACTTGCTATCCAATTATTTTGATGGTCGACAGCAATTTATACAACTTCGTGGTAAAACCTCCTCCACGCTTCCATGCACGCAAGGTGTCTTACAAGGAGCAATTCTATCTCCAATTTCGTTTTTTCGATATAGCTCATCTACCCCGTGCCCAGGAAGGTTACAAGCTGATACAATATGATGATGATGTGGTTCTTGGTATATCATACCTTGATCAGTTTGCGCACCCTCTTCTACAGGACAGCATGACTGAGCTAGCTTATTAAACCTCCATACGAAATCTGCGAATGAATCCATCGAAATCTTCCTATATATTGTTTTGTCTTCCCAAAAGGATCAGGTAATCCAGTCTTTTGGAATCCACTCGCTCCCTGTTCGCTAACGGTAAGTGTATCGGGAGTAGTTCACTGGTGATGCATCTTGGTGTCATCATTAACTGTGATCTTTCTTGGTCCTGACATGTCGCCGAGGTCTTTCTGAAGATGAGATGGCTTTCGTTTTATGTTTTAGGACTCACTTCCTTTCTTACTTCACTCCATCTCATCCGAAAATTTCTTTGCTCTTGCATTCTGCCCCACTGGCTGTATTATTTTCCTTTAATATTTACCAGATTAATTTTTGAATACTTTGAACTAATTGTCCGTTCCCTGAAGAATTTATCTGGAGGTGGTTGTATAACTCGAAATCAGTAAACACGTTTCAAAATGTGCCAACACGTCAATTCATGTACAACGTTCTCCCGTGGGATATTCACCGACTAATCTCACCAGCTTTACCTCGATCATAGCAAATAAATTTCTACACCATCTACACGATTCCGCTATAAACATGTTGATGTTCTTGCCAAGACTTACAATTCCTCTACAGTACCATACCTCACCCGTTTCCTTGCAAACACTAAAGCTTTTATTGCAGAACTAAACACAGTGCTGAGGTGACATCATATTTCACTCTTCATATCAATTTGTAATTGGACGTGATTGTGTAGCTGGTGAATATCCACGTCCGGGTGTAAAAAGCATATACTAGACTTGACTTGATATGTGTTGACGAGGACAATATGTCGGAATGAGCTTAGAAAAGATGACTTACAAAGCATAGCAATGCAACTGATCTTTATCGTTTTGAATTGAAAGGTGAGATGAAGGGACTTGCATCATTTGTGACGGATAAATGGAATCAACACGCTTCTTTGGTTTCTTGATTTACCAGGCCAATCTCCCTTGAAAAGTCATACACATCAATATGGATAACATCACAATCAATATTTTTGTGCAACCAATTTTCCTGGAGAAGAACTGCTCCGAAATTTTTGATTCGATTAGCAAGGGGATATTCGATACTTCATAAAGTCTTCCCCAAAGGGAAAGAACTTTTGAGGATGACATCGACGGTATAAGCATTTTGGAAAGCATGGAGGCTTAGAGATTTTTTTCCAACCAGAACAATACCTCTTTTACGCGACTTCCGACTGTTTTTAATATTGTACGGAATTCGCTGCCAGGTGCACAGAAGCGTGAGGAATTTACGTGCTCGGTGCACCGAGGACACCCAGTTCATCATTTAGTGAACCAACAGAGAAAAGTCCTGCTACGACAAAAACAACTGCTGTTCTTGTTGAAAACGATTGAGTTGTTGGAAAATAACAGCAAAACACCTGTCTCTACTTTGGATTCGATGATAACAATAATGGATACAAAACAGGTACGTGATTAGTGATTAAAACACCGTCAAAATGGACATCATAAACAACACCAGCACCATTACCATCCAAAAAATCATCATCTTCATCACCAATACTATTACCATTATCACCATTCACTGTCACCCTAACCACCGTTACTATTATTAATATTATTATCCGTATTATTATCAGGATCATCATCAGCATCATCATCATCCGAATCACTATTACTATTACTATCATTATTTTCACCTGAATCATCATCATCATCATCATCATCATAATCATCATCATCATCATCATCCAAATCATCATCGTCGACAAAGACGTCAGGATGATCACAACTATCACCATCTTCATTATAATTATTATTATGGATATCATGATTATTATCGTTTGATCCACAATAATAGATGTTTTAGGAACAAATACCATTTTACTTTATTACGGGATCACGAAAGGTATTGGAATGATCTCCGTCATGATGACCATTTCATCATCCAGTTATCCATGTGTTCTTAAATTTCATGATGGCATTAGTAATTGTTATCGATAATAATGATACTAATAACAGAAACCTGAGAATCGTTTCGTCACAGTCTTTAAACTTGAATAATCACTACTTTTCGCGTGATTCAAATTATCCCCGCTTTGTCAGCAATTCAATCCAGTTAATAGGATGTTTTACCGAACAAGACTGATGCATTCTGTGGAAAATACGGGCCTTAAAATACTT
This sequence comes from Fasciola hepatica, assembly GCA_948099385.1. NCBI lineage: Eukaryota > Metazoa > Platyhelminthes > Trematoda > Plagiorchiida > Fasciolidae > Fasciola > Fasciola hepatica. The sequence continues at coordinate 21,236,032 of CANUEZ040000024.1, read as the reverse complement.
GTCGATAGAAGATATTCAGTTGAGGTTTGACTCGTGGAGTACGGGTCCCACGGATCATTGACGTTGTCATTCTGATCTAATTCATCGCACCTCGTGGTATCATGGAATATATTGTCTTAGCGACCTAACAGAAAGGTTTTTACCGTTCCTTTTGACCTTATGTACATCGCCATCTCAGGTGAATTCTGTTTCATTAGCGTGTTTCAGTTCTAATTCAAACTGTGTACACGATTCTATTTTATCCACAGACTCGCCCATATTTTGAGGTTGCTCAAACCGTGGTGTCAACGGCATAAGCAGAATATTGTTAATTGATCATCGTGTTGTTAATTCTAATTGATGGTATCCGCCTCGGAGTGAAAAAAACTGAACTGAGTAGTGACACGGGTTTGAAAGTTCACTTTGAAAATCAATAAAAGTCTGCTTCTAATATATGCGTCGTCTGCAGCTAATCTGCTGCATATCCCAGTCAGGGTACACTCTAACTTGAGAACAACTCTAGGTCTACAGATGGGTAACCAAGGCGGTAGGGGAATTTCGTCATGAGAGTATGGATATCGTTTGCAAGGTCACGTACTCTGTAGTCACACGGTAAAAGTGAGGCCAGCATAGCAGATGTTTCCCAAATCCGTGTGCATCATACATGTGGCACGGAATTTCCACATTACGCCTCACCCTATCACAATAGGTTCTGATATATTTACCTGTTTTGATCACTGTTTAAACGATTAGCCTCAAGTACTGGCTGAAAATTTCTGGCCTCATCGAAGTCGAATGAACTCACAATAAAATGCACATTCAAGAAGTTTCCACTTTTGCAAGCGTCAGCACAAACGGTGATAACAATAACGATAATAATAATAATATTGATAATGATATGCAAACTGAACGATATGGCTGGGACTATCAAACAAACATTGAAGTACAACATTACGAACCAGTGTGTTGCTTGTTTAGTTTGTCGAGATTCCTCCTGCATTTTCAACCATTGGTTTTCCGTAAACTCAAATTTACACATCTTTTCTAGTTTTGAAAAATATTGTCTCAGTTGAAAAAGACGGCACAGTGCATCATTACGTTGTAGCTTCGAAGTGCCAGGACTAAGCCCAAAGATGGTTTACCGACTACCAGATAGACGTCCGATACAGGCTTATCCCAGGACTCGATGGTGCACCTTTGTGGACTGAAGTTATAATGAGACCTCCCAGTTGGAATTTTTGTCCTCATTCCGTTATCCTGAACACTAGGCTCACTTTTCAAATGCGTGATATGAATTTGTTGGTGTGGTGCTTAAGATCATAATGAAGCACCTAATCCAAAATTTGACTTGCGTGAACAGAGTTGGATAAGCCTCTACAAAGATATGAACAGACCCAACCCGTTGACAAGAGACCTTCATAAAGGTACATTGGTTATAGCTGACTGAACAAATTTAGAAGATACCAACCGAAGAACTGAAACTGGAAGCCTCTAGGAGACAGTAAAATAATGTGAATCGGCTGCACAACATACTCGGATGATAAAACTGATAGTCGAGTGATTCAGAAACAGTTAAGATGATAGTTTATTGATATCGGGTCTAATGAGTGTTTAAAGATAATTAATTATATATGTATATATATATATTATATGCATATATATATATATATTATGTGCACATATATATATATATATATACATATTATATATTATATATATATATGTGCTTCCGGGGGAATTTTCTCAACACTTTAACATACTACTTACTATCAATATGAGTGCTTGCACATGCAGCCTCGTTGTTCGTTGGGTTAGCGGTGACCCAGACACGAATAACTATGAGAAATCACGGTTGTACTTCACTGTTGGGCTCTTCAATGAAGAGTATCCATTCACACTCCAGACGACTCAAATTAGATTCTAGTGAATATATAATATATATATACAATTTCACCTGCTTGAAATCAAGACTGAGGCCAAAGCAACCACAACAGTAACAAAAATTTGAGGAAGTACAACAGAATATAGGAAGTAAATAGTAAAGAGATAATAAATTCCGTGATTTTTTTTCCACTGCACACTTTTCGAGGTTTTTCTGTCATTTTGTTCCACTCAGTGACATTTTCGTACTTAGACAATGCGAAATCTCAACAGAAAAGCTATGCTGCTTTCACTCTACTGATTTATGTTCTGAATCACGTTCCTCCACATATCTAACCATCACCAATTCTCATCCTTTGTGCCCATCAAGGAAAGAGGGAAGCACCAGCCGAAGTCAGTGATGATGCTAACCTCTTCATACCTCCGTGCCAATTCATGGCCCAACCAACTTGTTGCTTCCTTCAGCCTTGCCCCGCACATGCGAATAGAACACGGAAAGAAGACGATGGCTATCCTCGCCCAAAGCTTGACAGTACACTTTATCACTACTCACTCGATGTTACCATTAAACTCTGGCAATTCTTCAAAGACGTAGGCCGTCAAACACAGAGCATCCTCAATGTGGAGTGGTCAGGCCTGGCAACTTTAACGCAAAACACCATGAACCAGTCAGATGTCATGGTAGTACCACCGTAGTCATGGGTTGGCGAAAGCTGTCTATTGCTATTCGTGATGAGATTTCCTCCCTAACATCACCTCCAGCTGTAATCAAGCTCCCAGGGTACTTAAAGTTGTCGACTTACCCACACTGACCAACACAATGGATGGGTAGAGGCAGAGGCTCCTGCCAGCCTTTGCAAAAGTACTGTGCACCTGGAAGGCGCAAAGAGCATACAGTACCTGGATACCCCAGTAGCCAAAAAGGTTTGAAATGTGTTACGCTGCCCGCGCATTGTCACTCAGCAGGGCGATACCATTGGCGTACTCTATGCCCAATCTCTGTTCCTTGGGAGCAGCTCAAACCCGCCGTTCAGTAAGCCAGACAAGGCATTCCACAGAACATCCTCTACGGCACACTTAAACAGAGATAAGGATACAGAACAATCTTGACGTACTCCATTTGAAAAAGCCAAGGTTGGCGAAAGCTGGCCGTAAACCTTAACCTGACCTCAGATGTAACGATAAGATTCATTGAGGCGGGGCGGATATTTCTCAAGTATGTCATTGGTCAACGAACAGCACTGCAGTGCAGTTCAACCGACGGAGTCGAAGGCCACACTAATGTCCAGGAACAAGATGAGAGTATGTTGTTCCACCAAATGTCGGAGACTGAGGATTTGATCGATACTACCACGACCGGCAGAAAAATCCAGCCTGATCCCCGCCAGTCCGCTCTTCTTGTGTTGGGTGCAACCTTCGAAATGGGGCAGACGCTAGCAGTTCCGACACTATTAGGGCTAAATTTACATCCCTATGGTTAGTACAGTAATTGCGCGAGACCTTGTCAAAGATGGAAACAAATATTGGCTCTCCCTCCCCTAAAGATGGGGCGTGCTAAGGATTTCAAACCATTAGAACAAAAACATGGAGTTCTCTAACAAGTGGTTCTGTACCATCTTTTAAAAGAGCTGGTGGAAAGCAGTCGAAGCCCGGTGCCTTGTGACGTCTTACAGCTTAGATTTTGTTTCCTATCTCCGTCCTTTTGAGTGGAGCAGTCGAAACAAACCACAGAATGTGTGATGAAAGAACAGTTGGAAAGGCGGATACCAAAAGCCAACTAAATTGCGGTTGAAAGTTCTCCACCCAGAGTTCATGAGGCTGTTGCCAATCGGAATCTGGCAGGCCCTGAGCTTCTCAGATCACAGCACCCACTAGTAGCAGTTTCCCACATGTAACTTAAATGAGAGAATGGCTTATGGCAGTTTCCCATGGCGGCAGCATGCTCCGACCCTGATGCGCCATACCACCGGCAGATTTCGCGATCTCCGCGTAGGCTGGCTTTAGGTGCATGCTTTGTTACGAGCCGTGTTTGATTATACTCGCTTGCAGCCCGGATCGACTGGCCTGCCTCTAGAAGTCGTAGAGATTCCTCAGAAGTCCAGGGTCTTACTGCATGCCAAGACAGACGACAACTCACCGGGGTCAGTGGGAAGCAAAGCTTTCATGATAAGCGACCAGTGCTGGTTGATGTTATCAGTTGGAGCTAGATATAGCTTTTCAGTTAGAACATTAAGTAGGACGGATAGACGAGATAGTTGGAAACGCTGAGTAAAATCTAGCCGCAACTGTAGCGCGCGTTTGGGCATCACAAAAACAGCTTAGTGCAAACTAGTGCGTGGTCAGAGTCAAAGGGGTGCTCCGGTACCAACGCCAGTCTTGTACGCACCCCCATCAGTTGAGGTTTATTTCGATGTTGTCGATTTGGGCTCGTGGCTGACTCGAAAAGGGTGGACTCCACGTGGAGTATCGGCGATTGGATCGTCCGAATTTCTTATTGGCTAGGAATAGACCATGCTAGCGGCATACAACCAAAAAACTCCCGATTTCTGAGCTACAAAATTCAAACTAGAAGGGCCCCTAGATAGGCCTCGTTCGATGACAGTCGACCTATTCTAGCGTCATGTTTCCTTCCAAAGGCACAATACCAGTCTGGTTCGCTTTATGTGGGAATTCCTGAAGTTTTTGGTAAAACTTATTTTTGTTTGCATCCGTGTTGCAATCGAGGTGCATAAGCCGAAAGGACAAATAAATTGCTTCTATTTGGACCTCGATGGCTCACTTTGCACGGACGTCCAAGTCTCATTGCGCACTGCTGCCTGTCGACTGGGATCCGGCCTAGTAGCGCCGCTTCAGCCCTTTCACTGAGAGCTACGCTCATGCCAGAAGCAGCAGCCTCGGGATCCTTGGAAAGATGCAAGGGAAACTTCACAGAAAGGTTTAATCGGGGTATCCGTGGGATGATGGAACTAAAGTCTTGAATAAAAGTCTCTTGAATGCAACCCCGGTGGAAATGAAGTCAGGTTTACGAGGTAAACCCGCCTGTACGCACCAGGGTTCGCACACTGAAAGTGGCTAGTTTGAACGGGCGTTGACGGTGAAGGAAGGTACCAGCCTGTGGTAGTGGGTTCTGTGAGACGTGGAATATAGTCGTGGAAGGACGAGAGAAAACATGGCCAGGATTTCCACCAGTGGAACTACAGCTAGTTACATTGCTGTCAGCATATTTGTGGCATTCTGGAGTGGATGACAATAGTCAAGAGGAAAATCCCACAACTCCCTCGACCAGGGCTCTTGATTGCCCACAACCGCTTATTTGTTGAGTACACGTTGTTCGCGGTTAAATTCCGTGACTTGGGTACACACCAGGTAGCATACAGCATTGCTATCCGCAACCGATCCCTTGGCTACGTTATCATGAAGTGCGCCATTGTTTACAGCCTATGAGTGAATATTCAAACAAGGCGTAACGACTATCCAGGTTATTATTAACTCCAAGAAGTACGTTTTGTGCGTGCACCGCTCCGGTTATCTACTGTTCTGCTAAATGGGCATATATTTCAACGTGACGATACACCTGAAACGGCAACAGTATTCTCAGAGCGGGATGTTTGTGGTGTTTTCAGAAGTTCCCATTAGCGTTTTACATTTTTAGGGATGACATTTTTAACTGAAGATTACAAGTGAAATCATCAGTGAACGTGCATATTCAAGGAACTAAACTGCTTTCATCTGGGAAAAGTCCTGTTGCACTTTTTGCGTGAGCGGAGGAGATTTTAAATCCCATCCCTCAGTTGCCACGAGAACACACCACTCACGGAGTCTGAAGCACATGATGGGAATAATCGCTTAGAAAGCGGTAGTCTTTCTTCTGTGGTAAAAGTAACTAAATACAACCTGCCAAACGACCGGTGGAATTCTTCGTGTCTTCTCAAGGCAAAGTCATTTCCAGGTAGCAGACTGACTTGTTTTTGGCAATGATTCACCACGTGGTGCACGAAATTCATCACTGCAAACCATGAGTAAAATGTGTAACTAACATATCATCCAGGTCAGATATTATCAGAGCTATCTACTTGTTTACTGAGTCCTAACTGCGAGTCAAACCTACCGTGCAAGGCTATGACTCTCTCTCTCTCATATGAACCCCCAAGAGTATTGGACTGTCTTTCATCACCTTGTTTCACTTTGGCACTGGGCCCAGCCTTTTACTGATTTCGGATGTCAACAACTAGTCACGTGAGAAGAAACAACGTCCCGAACAAGCTCGTGTTCATCCGCTCGCCTTCGTATCAATTTAAAAACCAAAAACGAGCTTGTTCACCACGTTGTTTGTTCTCAATGTGTTCCGTGGGATTTTTCAGACAAATAGTCTTTTGCACAACGATGGACTCCCATGATCGAATCACTTTCTTCTGGCTCCTAGGGCAGATAAATAGTTAGAGATTGTATGATTAATTTTCGGAATCATTTCACGGCAAATAAACTGGGACACATTGTAGAATGATGTGTAGACGTCGTTTTAAGTTTGCGGATAATAAACGAACATCGATACGAGGTTCACTCTCATTCACCGTAGCGCGGCCACGTTGACACAGGTGACATAAGGTGGTTTACCATCTGCTGCTCGTTATTGCCTACGCGAAATTCAGTGATCGAGAACTTACGCAGGTTTGGTTTTAGGGAAGAGTTTTCAAAATGAATTTTAGCGAACGGCTTTTTGGTTTGTTGCCCAGACATATTCTACTATCCATGAATAAAGTATATTACTGTGCTCCCTGTGGTTCACACTGCCTAATGCGTTGACCGATTTTACAATACAACTTGCAATATGTTCATCCAAACCGTTAAGTAACTGTTTCTCCGTTGTTTCGACGTAGGTTGTTCCGCAGCCACCCTGTATTGCTGAGAGATATAGTGATCATATAGTGATTAATCTCTGTAGGTTGTTTAAAACAGAATGCTATCTTTGGACTTAGGGCTCTATACAGAAGTCGTCCGTCGCAGGTGTTGATTACTGTGCTGACAACTGTCTTTTACTGCTCAGTACCGGTGATATAGGGGTGCTGTGTCATGCAGTGTATATGTTGAATAAGCCGTTGACAGCCAGCCCAGATAGCCCGGTTTCAAGGTTCCTGAATCACATTTGTATTTATCTCGGGATTGAGATCACTGTGAGTGTGTGTGTGTGGGGGGGGGGTTCCTGCACTACAAATGAATGAAGTAGTTCTACAGTGGTTTCACAGTTTAAATAATGAGCTGACTTTTGATACTGCAAGATGAATCATACAACGTTTGTTGAGTTTACTGATATGCTTTTCGTCTTCAAAGCAAATATGTCTAAGTTACTTGACTGACACCCAAAGTAAATAGAAAAACTCCTTCATTTTCTGATGAGCAACAACTGTACCATTTCGTTCAGTCGGAAATCAACGAATACTATGACAATATTGTGGTTGGAACACCAGCTAAGCTAGCGAGTTGGATTAGGCTGACGGATCGAAATCAGATCATTGGTTCTCTTCGTCTATGGTATATTTTTGTCCGTTATGGCCATCGCATATTGACCGGATGTATCTATTACGAAATCGCCCTCCGTAAGTCAGACGTTGAGTGACACAAGGTTCTTTTCACCTCAGCTGGGAGACTCTAACGATAAAGCACAAAAGTATAACGTGGATAGAGTTCCAAACTACACTGATTCTAAAATATGACCATATTGTTTGGTTTTCTATTATCGTCTGAATTTTAAGGCCAAACTTTGTGTCAGATATTTTAAAAATTGTAAGTACTAGCTCCAGTCCAGAGCAGCTTTTCAGTCTTCCTACTGTGCGATCCACATGCAGCCTGGTTTGTTTTGTTCAATATGTGAATGCCGTCATGAATTTCACATAGTTTGCTAATGACGGGTAAATATTACTTTCCCTAAGGTTATGGGGTTTGGTTTGTTGACAGTTCTGTTGATACCCTGATACTACACTGGATTCTGACTTTAGTGAATAAATGCGATCGAAAGAATGCCAATTGAGATAATGTGTGGTAGAGGCAGAGAGATTCAACTCGGTACAAATGAGTAAGTCGAATAATTGTTGTATCAGTTCAGATAGTGAGAGGACCTCGTGTTCCAGTGATTCTTGCAGAACCATACACAATAACGGAAGTATTCACAGAACTGATGGTTTATTAATTCCATGCCTTAATTCAGGAAGGCTGTCGGAATATGAAAACAGAGTTTTTAAGGAGCTTGCGTTGGACACTCGATCCATTCGCGACCGATGAATCGATCATTATTCCTTCTCTGTACGGCCGGAAGCCCGTGGATTGTACCTCCTGTGACCTTGTTTCTCATTGGTTAATAAGTTCCAATTGAACTAAGTCATTTTGACTTTGTTTACTGTTATTTTGTTCACTAGTCTGTATCCTTCTTAGTCACATGAACTCAGATTACAGATTGGCGTTTACGTTACGGTCTCTCCACATGTTGCTCGATTCCGTACTTGATTACTGATGCCAGGGAAACAAAAAGCTCTTCATGAGTGTGTTCATACTATTTGCGCTCCTTGAAAGGTTTTTCTAAATTTGTAGATACCGTTAATCAGGTGACGAAGGACAATCGTAATTTTATTTTGGGGTCTTCACAAGAAGATGCATTGAATGAGGTTAAACGCCGGATAGTTTCCTCATCATAGGTGGCCACGTTTGATAAAACTTATCCTAGCCATGGTACTACTGATAATTCTAATATTGGTATGTGCGCTATGCTTTATCAGATCTAAAATAAACAGGAATAATTAATAGCCTGTGCTTCGAGAAAACTCGCAGAACGGAAACAAACACTCTTCAGGAGAAAAATAACGTCGGACATGGGGTTAGACAAGCACAAATAGGAACCGCTATCTGTTCCGTAAACCATTCACTCTTCGTTTAGACCATGCAACTCTGACAACATTACTTTTACGCAGAAATACGAGCCCAAACCGTTGTAGGTTTACCAGTGGTACGCCGGGTTACTTAACTATAATTTCGAGATAAAGCATCGGTCTGGTAGTGTAAAATAAAGCAGCAGTTTGTATTTCTTCACTCCCGCTTTTCGAAAGAGAACAAAATGAGGACATCAGAGTGTGGCCGTTAGTTACGGCCTTGAGTTAGTCACTAATCGAAAGACAAGGACTAACGAAGGCTACCACGGATGGCGGTACACCGTGTGCCGTGTTCGGGAGTTTCGTTGGAACGGAGAGCTTCATCAGAGCAAAGTAACCCCTCAGATTCGTCAACTGTGTGTGCTACTTCATGGCTTGTCTGTAGTCCGCGGATGCCTTCTGTTGGCGACAAGATTATAGATTCAAAATGTTTTTTTCCCAAAATTACAATCCGAGCCCTTAGGGCCATCCCAACCACGTCCTGGCTAAACAAAGATCAGTTCGTTTCCTTGACTTTAAACAGTGTCCAAGGTTGGATAAGTGTTCGAAACCAGCTGATTCACCAATGCAACCCATTGTCAAACCACTGAAGCCTTCGTATAAAATTGTTATTAATATCATAGGCCCTTTCGTCTTGCATTTTATCTACCTTTTTCCGCAGTAAATAGTCTAAGGTATAATCGTGTGAGGAGGTAAAAACGGCGAGTATTATTAGGTGGTTATAACACGTATTCTATCAGATTGATCTACCGGAGGAAATAATTATAAACAATGGAGCTCATTTCACAAGCGAAAAGTGTAAGTCTGATTTGAAAATTAATGAAATACGGAATTCGTGAAAAACGCCGTACTGTCCAGCGGCAACCAGTATGATGGAGAGTTTTACAAAAAGGTTGGACAAAGCTATTTAGGCAATTCACTAGTCCGGTAAAAATTAGGAGGATGATGTTCTGGAAGCCATATTCACATACCAAACGGCTCACCATATAGCCACAACAAGAAGCCGGCTGATGCCTTTGAAAGTTGACTGTGCTTACTGGCCAGGCAACGATCAGTTGATAGATAGACGTATGATAATTACCCGAAAGTGTTTTCCCAAGCAATTGGAAACAGGAATGTGGACCTTCATGTACCGACTGCGAAGTGACACCGGAACTGTAACGGTAGCACTCAACCTCGCGAATAGTTCCACCCGACAGATACGATTGCAGTGCATCATATCTTTGAAGGGACGGCTGATGGTGGACATTTGATTCGGTCCCATCTGCATATTGTACATTCTGTGACCTTGGCCTTCATTGGCTGTTACTTTTCTGTTAGATCAAGTTATTTTTGACGTTATTTCATGTTAATTATCACTTGTCTGTACCCATCTTATTCAAACCCTCTTCCACAACATACTGATGCCTACGACATGACCATCCAACTAGTTACTTGCTTATGGATTTGACAACGAATGAGAATAAATACGGACTTGGTGGGTAGAAATATCAGCTGGTAATTCGTACCTTTTCGCCACGGTTGTGCGGTTCGGTCTTTCTTTGGAGGAATGCACCACACCTGAAAACCACTAACTCAGGATTATTTCCCCAACTCTCAGAATAAATTCTTCAGAACCACTCAGCTAGATCACTTTCATCCTTTGACTCAGAGATAGCAAGTTCCTGCTTGATGGAGCCAGAATACAAGTGCTGCCGTACAAATTAGACTGAATGATCGTTGCTAACTTGTGTCAACTTGACAACCCCAAGACCAACTGAGTGCGATTTGTGAGGAAAATGTATGGTGTTGCAGTGCATCAGAAGTTGATACAAAGATGACTTAATAGCGTCAAGATTGCTGACCACCTCATCAGTGTTCATTCAGATAAACTTCTTGCTGGGTCACCTAGAGAGAAGAAGAATAGCGAGGTGTTCTCGTCAGACGGAAACCCTCCGGCCTCCAGTCAACTGAAGTTTGTGTTGATAGTGCATCATGACCCAAATAAAACTTGATCTACATGAAAACAACTTACCAAACCCAATGGCCTAGTGATTCTAACTCATTTCATAAGCAAAACCAAATGTGACACAAACAATCTGGTTCGGAAGAAAATCCTAAAATAATATGACCCGGAAATATTACTTTCTGTGGGGGGGGGGGGTAAAGTTCTCTCTCGGTTCTCGAGGAATTTATTGCATGGTAAGAGTTTTCTATAAGGAACATATTCTAGCACGGCAAAAATATCTCTTGTTGGAAAGTTATTGCATTCAGGGAGGTGGTTGTCTAGGTGAAGGGAACCAGTGTACGTAAAAGCAACGGCCTAGCCACGCCGGTGTGACGGTAAATTCGAACAGATCGGCAATAAATCGAGTGTCCTCGGGAGGAACCAGATCGAAAAGAGAAAGGGGTGGTGGGGGAGGAGCAGAAGACAATCCAGACCCGAGAAGTCTAGCTAGTAGGTAACTGCTCCAAAAGCAATCACGAGAGAAGCTGAGGATGTACAGAGACGCTATTTCTGATTCAAAAATGGGCTTGGTTTTCGAAGAGAAAAATCTGGACTTATGAATCAACCAATGAATTTGAGACGTGTGCTTGATTGCTGTTCGTGAGATGATTTCCTTCAGAATGTAAGCGAATCACTTTCGCGGTAATCCCAGTTACCAAAAATAACTGAATAGAGAGGGGTGAAGCGAATGAAGAGTTCTTTTTGAAATGGAAATAAAATGAACGAGCCGAATGCCCATGGCGAGGGACTATACTAGCAGAAAGATGATGGACTTTAGGAAGCAAGCGATGCTCATAATTCCTTAGCATCTATGGTATAATACTATCAGTATCAGGAGATTTGCATCTGTCTGGTGAATTCAGTGGTGCTAGGCGAACAGTCCTGGCCGTAGCAGGACGAGCTCGTAGGACCACAATGGAGATGGGAGTTGGAGTAAAAGCATTTCAGCGTGGAGGCCGATTGATTAGGGGGTGTGAATTGGGGCTTTGGGGGAAATGATAGTTGAGGATTCAGCTAGTTCCGAAAATAACAGTCAGAAGAAAGAAATAAGTTACAGGAAAGTAAGTTTTCATTGAGCCAAAAAGAACTAATCATAGACGAAGGGAAGCCAGAGAGGTGATTTTGCGCACGAAAACGTCATCCTGTTTTCTTTTAGATGAGTATGAGAATCAATCTGTAGAAAATCCTCGAGAGGTCGCTCTCATTAAATTGCAGTCCGAAGTGGAAACAAATGACAAGAAACTGCAGTCACTTCAAGAGAAGGACTTCGGAAAACCCCGAAGATTACTGGGTTTATCAGAAGTGTAACCAGATGGTAGGGTTAGATGACAAATAAAGAACAAAACAGGAGGTAAAATGACACTAGTCCATTGCCCCATCAAGAAAATACATATTATTTTAGAAAAAATATGCAATGCTTACGTTTTATTGATGCGTTAGTCTTAGCTGCAGTATTGGTTAAACCAAACCTGATCTCGATAATCTCATTGCGAACTGATTAGTGTCTCACCAGTAAACGAGATAATGAGATTGTCACTGGGAATGCAGCGTAAAAGACAACCAGGTAAAATTTGCGAACAGTTTAAATGTCCACTCATTTTCCAACTACTATCACGTTAAATCGCCCCGAATGGAGTTGCATATTAGGTCGATAGGAGATTAAAATCGTTCATGAGAGAAACAATCATTCAAAACATCTCGTGCACCGTCATTTTACCGCTTGTTACCGCTTGTTAAATAAAGATAACAAAAACAGAAATGTCCTAACCATCATAATCGAAAACAACAACGACAGTACCATCACGGTCCGTGAAACGAAAAAACAGAAATGGGTTTGATCATCAGATCTTCCGATGTTTCATGTGCATTCCGGTTGATCTTTGGTTTTGTTACGAGAAGGCTTTGAATTGCGCTCGACGCCACGTTTATCGTCCTAGCAAAGTCATCCCTTTTATTCCTTAAGTGTTTGTCCAGTGCTTATTTTGACAGCGTCACATGGTCAAAATTGAAGGCTTGTTTTCGTCCCAATGGGGTTTACCTGATGATCGATGAAACCAAGAGTCGACAGCCTTGTTGTTTCCGGAATCGTATCTGCACAAATATGTTGGAAACAGCAAGACTATCTTCGGTTCCGCGGCTGTGCCCCTAGCCGATACCGGGCCTATCGTGGAGGAGAAGGACACACATAATCTGATTAACGCGGTCCCAGCAAAAGCTTGAGTGGAGCCCATAGATGGGTTCGAGTCCCACCTCAGTCAATCACCTTTCCCATATGGATCAACTCATCATAAGTCTGGAAAACCATGTTCTATAAAAAGCTTCTAGGGTAGTTCAAAAGGAAAATCATGCAATGGCTAGAGTAGCAGAATTGACATAGTTATTCTGATTCCATTCTACACTATTTTCGGATTTTTAAACTCAGGAGCAGCAAAACATCCCTTTCTTTTGCTGTTCTACAATTTCCTCCCTTCCAGGTGTGTTGAAAATATCGAACATCTCGTTCTTGGTACACTATGGACCTCGTGGTGTCAGGTTAGAATCCTATCGTTGACGTTCACGCCCTCATAGTAGAGCTTTCATTTGCCACTGGCTCCTTTCATAAAAGTCATAACTTTCTTTTACAATTAAAAAAAAATAAGGTGGAGGATTATCATCACTATGATTACCGTACGTCTTCAACTTAAACAAACAATTTTACTCATTCTAATATACCATAGCAATTACTCTGAGGATCCCAGAGGGTGTCATCTGTGATCCTGCCCTAATTACCACAACTGTTTTAATTCCGAAACCAAAAGAAATGTAATGTCATTAATATTTTTAAGACAGACAGCTAGGAAATCACAGAATAAACCACTGAGACTTTCGAAGAACCTATACTGGTAAATTAAATTGTCGAGTTTTGTTCGATAAGTGTTGACTAGGAAATGAGTCTATCAGAAACAACCATTTTCGTCATTGCATTGTTTTCGAGATGCTATTTTTTAGGGCTTCACCGGTTCCGTTGCGACTCAAATCACTCAAGATAATGCAATGACCGGAAAATCAGTGATAAAGTGTTCCCAAAATTCTCACGCTAGAATTCAGTTTTCAGCCTAGAAGGGAGCAGTCTTTTCCAAATTCTTATTAGACGGTACCATTTATCAGAAGGTAGAACTCAGGTAGTGAAAACAGATAAGATTTAAAGGTGTAGTGTTTCAGGATGATTTCCCTTTTCTAGTATCGGAATACAACGCGTGCTACTGGTAAAAATATTCCATCACAACATGGTTCTAAGGGCGAAACTCACATTATCCTTTTCAATGTCCGGATCAATCCTGTGTACCGTATTCTCGAAGTAATAATCTATAACTACCCACTGGTATTGTAAATGCACTAATTGGTTCCCGACTCAAAGGATGAGAAAATCATACTGCGGAGATCTTCTCGGCCAAAACCGAAACAAGAAAATGGAATTCCCCGCAGTAAATTCGTGTCATAGTGAAGAATATAAGATAAGTTTTATGGCCAAACAAAATGACGCAACTTTTTGAGTTTCGCTCATTCTGTTTAGCTTCGTTTTGCTTTCCCCTTATTACGGATCAAAACTGATCCGAGCTTTGTTCATCAACCTTGGATTAATTTACAACTGCGAACTAATTGTGTGTTGGAAGCACTGTGAAAATGATACTGCCAACTCCCTGATGACAAATCAACTCGCAAATTTAAATTCTGATCGAGTGTCACCTCCACCTCGTGTTCTCTCTCTCTCTCTCTCCCCCCCCCCTCCTCACTACAATTTCTTGTACTTTCGAACTATTGAATTCATGTGAGTGAGACAAGTAAGAAATCAGTCATTCAGTACCGATTTGACTTGGTTCCGACAGAAGAGTACGAAGTCCTCGGACAAGCTTACTGTGGTCTGAAAGGAATAATATTATGAATTGTGGTCAAAAACTAGCATGATGCAAATGAACCTAGGACTATGTGGAAGCCTTCTCTTCGATACCAAACTCGCTAAGTGGAGAAACAGCCTCACTGAAATGAAGCTTTACTATCTTCTACGAATTAAGTTCAGTATTTCTCCTAATATTTTCACAATATTCTTTCATTGGGGATGTGCTCGCAAAATGTCCAAAATCCCAGGGTTCAACCCCTTCAAACCAGTTCGCTGGGCGAAAGCGGCACCGAATCCAGATGAATGACACCGCTGAGTTCTAGTTCAAGTTTTGCTGGGGCGGACAAAGTTCACCTAGTGGATCAACAACCCAACAAGCCTGTCACATTTTTCTAAAAACACTGAAACATGACTATCTCATTTGTAGATTAGTTTAGTGATCATTTTTTCGAGATAAGCTATCTTACTGAAAACACTTGGTCATCTGGCGTTATTTTTAGCACGGGGAAAACTCTGGTCCGAGAGATATATGTGCGCCGTACTACTTAACACAACTTAGAGAGTTTATAATATTGTTATCCTCTTGTGTTATTTCAAGAGCGCGGCTGCATGCTTTGCCCACGTATTCATTTCTCCGCTGTCAAGATCACCAGTCTATGTTTACAGCATGGAATGTGGAGTGGTTCGGTTCGGTTCATGCCAGCCAATCAATAACTCCGAACTATGCTACTCTGGTTATGGTTGCTACCGGGAAAAACACAATGAAGTCAAAAGTAAAGTACATGGTAACACGAGTAGCAAGCAAATAAACAAATAAATTCCAAGCACAAATCTTCAATACAAAGCCTAAGTACAAAAGTACGACCTTGATCGTGGCAACTGGCCACGTTGCCTAATGTTTCCAGCTATCCGGTAGACTAATCCTTTGTATTCCAACTCGGAAGCACATCATATCCGACACCCTCCTGGCTGGCTCAGATGTTGATACCTTTTCGCTATGTTATGGACTGATAGTGGTCAACTATAATCCCATGCTCGCTTGCCTCGTAGAAAAGTATACACTAGGGAGGATCTGTGTGTAGGCATTAGTACCGCAGGTCACAAACACGGTGACCTGTTCATTTTAAGTGTCCTATCCAGTGAGTGATTTCTTGACTTCAGTGACCTACTCTTAACCTCAGCACTGGTGATGAGCAAAGCTGCGAGTGCATTCAAACCCAAACTTTATTGATGATCTTTGTGTGTCTTTGAGTAACGGTTGAGGTTTTCAGTTGTATGGAAGGATTGATCTAACTGTCGACTTTACGGTATATCTCAAAGATAACGTGCGTACATCGAAATCCTTCCACTCAGTGAGTAACTGATAGAGCAGACCACAGTTTTTCACGTCTTTCGGCTTGTAACATGAATCGTGATTGTTAATTAAGAACAGCAGCGTGTATTTTTGTTCCTTCGTGGCACGTTCTTCGTTTGTTTGAAATCTTCACCCAACAGATAAGCCAATGCAATTGGATAACCTTAGTATCCGATTAGGAGGACGAACTGTTATCTTGGTTTCTTGAACGTATGACATTTTTTACGGCTGTTTTACACGAACTTTTTTGAAACCCACAATTAGTGCCTCGGTCTGGTTACGTGTTCGACGGTGGTTACCACGGTTGTTCCTGTGAGCTTACCAAACTGGAGGTTTGTGTCGAAGGGGGTCCCAACTGTTTTGAATATAATTCAGCCACATTACGTTTTTTGAAAATATATACTTTCAGCCTGGTTCGAAATTAAGAGCGAGACTACAAGATCGGTTTTGATGTCCGAGAAAACTGGAACATGATAAACTCGCGTCTATGCGAGTAAGCCTCAATTAAACGCACGGTTTTCTTCGTTTTGTGGACGAGGAAGTACCGTCCCCTACAGATGGAAGTCCGTGAAAAAAAGATTGGTGGTTATGGACGAAATGGGTGAGTGCTTCAACGCAACCGTATACCACCGAAACAGAATGCTTGTAACAAAGTCACCCCAAGAGCTCAAGTCAATGAACATGAACAAATTTATTAAACTTTAGTTGGTCAATGAACAAACCAAATACGGAAATACGTATGCTAACGATTATTACTATTCCATTTAAAATAACATCTAAGCCGGTTTTTCCTACCGAATCAAACTGGACTGTGATAAATGTGATTAAGAATTGATGCCGGACTCGTCACTGAGTAAAACATTCTTGAATCAGAAGTTTAATTGGAAAAAATTGGAGAGATATTGAATCTTCCCCCAGTGTCCTCAACCCGCTACTTACGGACCCCATGCACGTGGTATCATAGCACGAGCAAAGTCCATACTTCAGTTTGAATATGACCCCTCAAGGACAAAATAATTATGAATTCGTTTCAGTCAGATATTTAAAGAAATTAGGAATCCATTATCATGATTGAGAAAGGTGAAAAAGCGACAGCCATTATGATAACCACAGTGAAATACCACTGTTGCTAATCATCAAAGCAGTTGGTAACACTGAGGCCAATAGTGTGTCCCCTAGGTATGAACCTCCATAGCGAACGTGATGATTCGCGATGAATCCCTTCCTAATCTGAGGAAACCACTAACTTCGTACCTGATAATTACACTACTAGACAGTTCAACATTCAGATTATCCTCATTCCGTCGTGATTATGAAGTGTTAAAACGAAGCAAGGCAGTGCGCATGGGAACATAGAATGTGTGAAATGCTGTTTTCGAACTACGGGCACCTTATTGGGACAGTCGAAAGTGCCACTTATTGGCTCTGTGCATACGCAAGACGGGGTAGCTGTCGAATCTGGATGGAAACATAAGTCAGAACTCAAGTCTGATTGGCTGACCTCTCCAAGGATTCTTCAGATAAATGAATTAAAAACAAATTCACCTGAATCTGGTTTAAACACAACTGTAGCAATAAACTGAATTGAGCTCTCAGATACTATTATTTGGGGGGCAAAGATACTTGTATTAGTAAAAAGTTTTCCCTCCCGGATTTCAATGGAGTGACCAGAAGACTGAAATCAGTGCCTAATCGGTATAACAGAATAGATGTTCAACAAACCTATTACAACAGTAAAGATAATAATTTAGTTTTCACTTCTAATTTATTACACAACCAAAGGAAAATAATTATGAAAGTGGGATACAGCCTAATCAGAGACTGTCAAACAGGAGAGCTTACTGGCCCTGTCAGGACTCGAACCAAAAACCATAAGGTCCGGGATTTGTTGTGATGACTGGTCAGCCATAGCTACAGTTAACTGCTCTCCGAATGATCCCGACGGTCTTTAGCAATAACTAAATTCTATAGCTATCACCATTTCTCGGAGGTTAATGCACCGAATATTATCTCCCGCCGTAAAGGTTTCTCAAACTGACTTCCCTCTGACACTGTGCATCAATAATCCCTTGGCCATGTACGAATATTCATCTACCTACTAAATGTAAAATACTAGCAATATTGATGAATCTTTGTAAAAGTTCCGTTTTCTTTTTAATAAAGTGAGTTTCGTATACCTTTAAACAGAAAAAAGGACTAGTTC
Organism: Fasciola hepatica; assembly: GCA_948099385.1. Taxonomy (NCBI): domain Eukaryota; kingdom Metazoa; phylum Platyhelminthes; class Trematoda; order Plagiorchiida; family Fasciolidae; genus Fasciola; species Fasciola hepatica. The sequence goes on along the minus strand of CANUEZ040000024.1, from coordinate 21,217,834 downwards.
CGAAAAGTGAGATATTACCGGAACAATTTCCATGCAAAATGCATATGTCTGGCCGATCAATGAGACATAACAGTCGACTGGTTGATCCATTCAGCTTACTTTATTTTCTTCAACAACAAAAAAAATAAACATACTTTTTTAGTCGACCTGGTGACCTGTCAGTTTTCCGGTTACGTGATTAAATCAAAGATTGGAAAAACAATTCACGAACTATGAAGCTCGACTTCGCATTTTAGGAGATGTGTTTTTTGCTATTGGAACAGCACCTCATACCGGATTCATTCGAACGTCAACATTCCGGGCCATCGATTCCGCGTTAAGAATACAAACGTGGGCACCAATTTCCAGAGGAAATTCAGCCGTAAATTTGTTTCATTAGGTGGGCCTATGGAGAACAATTTTACACAAATTATCCATTGCACGACTTTCTCCAGTTCTTCCATCATTATCCCTATTTTGTGTTTACGTAAGACCTTCAAATTTATCCAGTCTGATTTGTTTTTCAAACCAATAGCAACACAGGTATTAGCAGTTGTCACGTGCCGGAGGTCACGGCTTCCAGACAAGGTCATCAAACAAAAGCACTTGTGTTTTAATGATTTGCCAATCGAGCTGAAAAACAACTTTGGCGAAAAGGTTAACAACAAATTGCTAGACCTGAGCTACGAGAAATAATAGTATTTTCATCAGTTGTCCATACAGTATATTGTTCTTCCCTAGAGCGAACGTCATCAGGGCCAACCAGATTTGTTCATTCCTTGGAGGTATTCGCTATTGACAGGGACGTTCAGAAAATAACAACACCCAATAAACTTCCGAAAGACGTAAAAGAGATCATTCGTATTATCGCGTCTGAAATAAGACACGAAGAACTTTCAGTAGCATCTTACTTTATGAGAAGGGAATCCATTGCTAACCGTTACCTGCTTTGTTGTGTTCCTTCCTTGCATTTCCGAGTGCCACTCTATGCCTCACCTGTCACAAACAAGCTCCTTGTTGGAGCAGTTTTAAAACGAGACCAGTTTCATCAAGGTTGCTTTCTCTGAATCTTAATCTTTGCACACAGTAGGCAAGCTTTCCGGCCAATTTGATAGCTATTCAATTGAAAATTCTGCGGTCTCATCGCTCAATAGTCTTCAGCCAACATTATGGTATTGTTGGAATTGTACTACCAGCCATTGCTCGAGCGAGAATCATTGTGCTCTGTATTACTAAACACCTCGGTTGGTTTCTCTTGTAGCAACATTCCTGTTATCGGCAGATGATTCCGTGGAGAAGTTAGAAACTCTCAGTACGCAGTGCTGTTGACAGCTATGAAGCAATCGGGATGCGAGTGAAACATTTTTGTTGGCTTAAAATGTCTTGGTCTCAACTAGTTTTGAAGCTGGCCTTATTTCTCGCAATAAAGTGGACTTGTGTTCTCCCTACACACAAAACTGAATAGTAATTCTCTTAACAGAGGTTCCATTGTTGTGCACAATCATCACCTCTACGTTGTCATCAAAGGTGAAGAAAGTCTTTCTCGTTGACTATTCCGTCGCGATTTACGGGCACTTACGAGTTCCACCGCGTGTGAAAGTTGCAGTGATTATGTAAAGTGAACCCAGGGGGATTGCTTGCCATGAGATAAAAAGCTAAAGTTTTTTTCAATAGCTACCACAGCAGGTATCAATGGTTGCTACAAAACAACTACGCGCGTACAACAAAGCACAGTATGAGCAGAATTCCTGAAAGCCAACTGACACTGTTTGCCAAACAATTCCAATGACCATCCGTGAATTGCATGAAGGGGCTAAGATGTCCAAACATACACACTCAGGTAAAACATTTTATAAAAGAGCCTACGAGCTTTCTTTAGCACAGGATTAAATGACGTTTTCAGTTGGTGTGTGTTTTCCGATGGCCTTGTTCACACATGACGGGTTTCAGTGGTAAAATCCATCTTGACTGGGAAAATGTGTTTGTTCGGAGAGGAAGGCCGCTCTTCGGAAGTATGCTCTAGGAGCGACCCGTGTACTACTACTACTACTACTGCTACTGCACAAATATAAATAAAAGAATCACCGCCAGACCACCTTCTATTCTACTGTCAACGCAAATATAATTCGCAGTCACCGAACAGTCGTTCTTGATTACGATCTATGTTGAACAAGCTGATCCGTAACTCACACACTGTAAAGTGTGGAGCATCGAATTGCTTTTGCCCCATAATGAAGATGTAAACCACAGTATTCAGATAGCTATTTCAGCTTGGAGGAAACAATAACAAAAATAATAGTTATAAGACGATTAGATTTACAACACGTGATTCATCATGCAACGTGAATTCTCAACCCACCACTGTAAACCATGGTAACGCTGTACAGCTGTTTCAACCTCGTAAGGAATTGTCAGTGTAGTGCACATCCACTGGGACTCGAACTCTGCGTGAACGATTGAGAGCCGAACCCCTTAACCACAAGGTTATCCCGGCTGGCTCTCCACGGTTTATCGGACTTATTCACCACACAATATAGTGTCCTTTCTTTATTGATTTTGGACGGTAACAGCCTGTTGCTCACACGTGGATCGACTCATTTATTGGATCGCTGTGCTGTACAGACCTAAGTACAAAGCAGTCATTCCGTTAGGAACTACCTGCTAAAGCTTCGCTACTATGTGTATACAATTAGTAGGGGATTAAATGTGTGTAATATGATTCATCATCCGCAACAACAAAAATAGCCACAGAAACGATAATAGCTATGATCATTGACGGCCGGTTCACATTTAGTTCAGTTCAAGGAAGGGACAACGTATTGCTGCTCAGAACCTGAAATCAGTCGTTTTTACCTCATCGAGGAACAGCACAATATCAAGAGCCTGTAGATTCTACAGACGGTAGGATAAAAGTCCCAAATATTTCCCCAGTCTAGGAGGGAATAATCAGCTTCAAAAGCCAAGTGCTTTTTGGTCATCTTTTCGTCAAATACACGGTGTTCCACGCGAGTGACCAGTTGTGGCAGAGCTTTGCAGTTCTCTTTGTATCAAGTTTGAGGTATCAAGTTAGAATCATGCCGTTATTGGTCAACTTTCGTGGCGATCAGCACTAGGTAGTCTTCATTGCTAATTACCACCCTGAATTCACGTGATGCTCCTAATTTCCAGTTCACGGCAGCCTGTAGGCTCTGACTGTAAAATACTTATGCGTAGTTATGATTATTCTTCATTATTGGTGGACTGACTTGAACATTTTTCCACGGTGCTTTTCAGCTGTCGTGAAAAATAAATGAAAATGTTTACGCACCAATACGGATTAACAGTTGAGATGAAATTCCGTCCTAGTCTGTAAAAGAATGTGCAAGGAAACGGACTACAGAAGTTCTGTAAAACGATAGTTTCAAAGGAAGAAGTCAAAACATGGAACGGGTCAACGGATGTGACTGGCTCGGGGAAAGTCGCAATGCAGTGGACGAGAACAGTCAGCAATGACCTTCTGTGTGAATGAAACAAAAGCTGTTATGTGCTTACCACATAAGTCCGACACGAGGTCTCTTAAGGCTGACTATTCACAGACCTCTACCAAGGGTGATGTACGCCTTTTTCAACAGATCAGAAAAGACCACAGGAGAACAGTTTAGAATTATAGGAAGTATACTTTGGTATTCGAAGGAAGAAATGACTGACTGCTGAGCCCTGAACTGTCGAAATTTACGAATCTGAAAGGACCATCTAAGCAATTTTCCAACAGTAAGTTGTAGACCTGAATACCAATGCAAGTTCTCACATAAAGTTACAGCTATGTATTTCGAATGGCTTACATCTGCAACAGGAGTAGAGTTAATAGGAGTGCTATCATCTATAAAAAGCTACCGAAGAGTGGAAAAATGCAATCCTGACATTCAGCACTGTTCAGCAGAAGATTTGTCTGCTCAGAAGAGTTTTGGATACGTGCGAAATTCTCAAAACACTCACCTAATTAGAACTTCTGGGAGGCAGTCCAAGCCAAAACAACTTCATTGGCATACTTGACTTGGCGGATTGGGTGGGCTGCTGTTAGAACGCTAATATACGTAGTAGATAAGTTTAGAGAAAGAAAAGCTCCTTGGCGAACACCGGTACTGCTTAAGAGATGTCTGAAAACTTTTCTTCCAACTTTAGTACATTGTATTCTATCCGCGACGTAGTCTTTCAGCCAGTTAGGTAGGTATGCAGAGCAACTAAAAGATTCCAATTTTTTGAGAGGCAAGGGTCATAGTACTCTGTCAAACTCTGATGCATACTCAAGAAAGGCACACCTAACTGATTTGCACGAATTACTGAGAGATATTGCAATGTAGAGGACTATGCACGCTACTGTATCAGTAGTGCAACTCCGGGGTTTATACGCAAATTGGTATTCGTCAGTGGGATTCCTGGTTGTGTTTTGAAGGCGTTGAAGTGCCGCACGTCCAGCTAGCTTCAGCGTTGACAGAAAAAGTACAACAGGAAAAACATTTCTTGGTTCCTGTTTGGTTCCTGTTTGGTTCCTTGGCCCTTCTGGTATGATATGATACTGTGACAGGGCGTCAACAGTCAGGAATGGAGAACGATTTAAGTGAATGCTTGATAACAACAGTCATTAGCTCAGAGAGAGGTCCAGCGCCTTGTTTGAGTACTGGCGAGGGTAGTCCGTCTGGTCCAGAAGCTTTAGTTATTTTAGTGGACTCGATGAGCTTGAAAACTTCCCTGATGGAAAACTTTTTCAGTTTCTGAATTTTTAGCCTGATGGAAAAACCGGGAGAGAGTCCTTCAAATAAAGAAAGAACTGAGAATCCAAATGAACAACATCCATGTCATCACAGGAGATATTTTTCTTTGACCACTGAGTGGTCTGCTATCCTGCCATCTGTCTTTGATGCATCTGGAGTGAAGAAACTGTTGATAGACTATAAAGTCCAGGCGTCTGATTTCATTTCTGATCATGCTTAATAGTCTGCCGACCTCAGATGGGTAGAACATTTTGTAGGCTAACTTATTCTTCCCGAAAAAAGCCTTTTGAGATGCAGTGAAGTCACTCTCCCCAGATGCAAATAAACCGTTTCGGTTGGACACCAAAATGTCAAGGATACGGTTTATAATTCCGATCGTAAAATATACCAAGAGGGAATGGCTAAAGCTGCCTTGTAACCCGGAAGCGACGTGAAATAAAGAACGGTTGAACAGCCAAAGGTTTTCTACAGATTAGTTCCGATGAGAAGAATGGACCTGTTCAGTCTATGTGTAGGATAAACGACGAAGTTCCTAGTGTATTTTTGGACGAAGATGTAACATACTATGATCAGTGATACTGAGGGGTGCACTAAGTCTGACGTAAAAGAACTCGAAGTGCTTGGCCAGGATACAGTCCAACTGTGAATTACAACTGGCAGGGGAAAGACGTGTATCACCGAGATTAAAAGATTAAAATGGATGCACAGATGCACGATTAAAGTTTCCTAAAATGATGTAAAGATTTTCATCAATCAACGGGACAAGGAAAGGTAGGAATGAATCGTAGAAAGAGTTAACTAGGCTTTGTGAGTTTTGTGGTGTTATGTAAACATTCGTGATAATAATATGGTCTAAACGAAAAAAAATTACGACGACACGAGCCAGGTACGCTGTCGATCCTATCGGAGGAGTAGAGAAAAATGACACTGGACCTGTTACACCACTTGGAATTGATATATACGTGGCAAAGCTACCACTTGTTTTCTTCGTGGAATTCTATTTATCCTGATAGAGGCACGAATAATTCTCCATTTTGATCGCAGAATCATCCATGTCAGCTTTCAACCAGGGTGCCTGAATGCATACCATACACGTATTTTGAAAGCACAATTCGTTAGCAAGTAAGTTAGGTCCTGTAGCTTGTTGAAAAGAGAAAGCACAATGATAGGAACTTTCATATAATCCGGTGGTGTGCGACTAAGGCCTACCTGTCATCCGGTTTTTTCCGTTTTCTCACATGATAGCTTCTATTCACAATGTGGTTATTTGTTAGTAGGTGACCCGAGACTTGACAGGACATTGTCCTTTATTGATAGCATAAACCGTTTTGAATATTTTCGTAAGGACAACATAGAGGTATAGTATTATGTTAACAAAATAATTCCAACAAAATCGGACCAGAATTGTAGCGCAGCGGTATAGGGTGAGAGCATGATGATATTCGTGCTTAATCACGAACATTTTCAACTCCCTGATAGCTGGCCTAATTTCCAGAGTGGAGCTTTGTGTGGTAAACAAAAAGACGTTCAAGGCCTCTACATATTTGACGAAAGCATGATAATTGTGTCCGTTGTTCACTTTGTAATATTCTTCAAGGTTAATTTCAAGAATCCCCAAACAAGAGTCGTCTGTCGACTAATTACCGTAACAGTTCGGCAGGTGGTGTTACTCTACGTGATTCGAACTCAAAGATGTAACATTTCACAGACTCTAGGAAATATACACGGTAACAAATCCAAAGGGATTCTTTCTTGGTAATAACAGATTTCAATAAATTTTCCTATTTTCAAGTGAATTTAAAGAAATGTTCGACTTGCTTGTGATATTCTTGATATTACCGCAGTTTATTTTCTAGTTCTGAGGCGTGTAATAAACGAACTGCTCAGATAAATAAAATCTACGTATGTAATCATTTTTGAGTACGCAGTGCTAATGTTACAATATGTAATATTCATATCACTCTGAAGTTGTCACGAATTGGTTGAACGTGTTTCCCGACAGAATAGATTCCGACCACCGGAGCTTGTCTGATCTCCAGGCTGGCTTGCTCTCGTGGAAATTAGAGAGAAATACAACTTAACTTTATTTGTGGACAGATCAGTCACTTGAGCATTGATGACGTAGTCAAATATCGTAGATCTTTATGCGCGACAGCTTGATATCTGCTCTTCCCAACAGGCTTCATTCGGCGCGTGCACTTATAATGGCAGCTGCAATGATTAAAACAATTAAAAAATCCCTAATCTTTATGACAAAAATCGGCAATCGGGCCTATACACTGTTACCGTATTATCTATGCCACGAGGAATTATCTGCACCCTTAACCGTTATTTTGTCGGTGCGGAAACCTCTGGATTATCTCTGGTCAGTGATTCCTCGATAGTCCAATCCCAGCAGAAAAGTAACCACGAACAAACCAAAAATCAACGCTTTATACGGTATGAGGCAAGGAATACATCAACACATATGGCCTTGTTATTGATTTCCCGGCATGGTGTGCAGATGCTATTGGTTAGGTCGGATCACAGTGTTTCGTGTCTGATTGGTTGGTCGGTGGGTGTGAAGGTAGGCTGTAGTTAGCGATCAGTCGTCGATATGGACAGTGACGTGTGATGGACTTATTGGTTCATGGGCTCATGCGTGATGACTGCACTGCTATGTGGGATATGCGGGCTGTGTAATTACACAGAATGTGAACTGCAGCCTCACTGATGACGTGTTTTCAGGGAGATTTCTGACTCTCTGTCAGTCGTCATATCTACGGCATTTGGTTGGTCAGTGGTATCATCCAATTCCATCGAATGGGTGGCATTTGCCATCTTTTCGATTCTCAGTGGTTCTTGGTTCAGCCGTCTTCGGTGATACACCATGCAATAAAGCATCAGCCTTCCGGTTCAACTTAATTAACTCGCCTTATAGGCGCAACTGCATTCGTGTGCACATTAAGCCGTGTACCCCCAAGGTATTCAATCGTTTTGAATATTGGCGTTGTCCTTAGCTCAGGTTGATTGTTTTCGTGGGTGTCTGATCTTTGAGCTTGGCTTTCAGGTCACTAGCATTTGATCACCAGCCAGTGCGACGGCATCAGCGCAAAGAGTGATGTCACTACAACTGATGGTGAAAAGTGTTCGCCCTTAGTCGGCAAGCTCAGCAATCAGGAAACCATAGGACCCTCTTCTCTACAAAATAGAAAACTGGTCGAGAAGTGACCAGGACAAGAAGTTCTTCAGAGAAATAAGCTACCCTGATTGCGATTTGAAGCCACCAATTACCACAAATGGTTTGCTATCTAATTTGACCGAAGGAGAGAATTCAACGTATTTTATATTGACTTTATGGTGGCCAAATTTGCTCCCGGGTCTTCTTATAATGCTGGGAATGTAATAATCAAAGTATCCGTCCTCAGTAAACTTCTGACTGATGCTAAATTGCTAGATATATGCGAAAACGGGTTTAAATGTGGGTACCAGGGCCCATCCCGTGGGGAAGACCTGATTTGGTAGAAGGCATTCACTTGGAAGCTGACAGGAGTTGCTGGCTGTCATAGAGGACGACCTCTGAACAAAGTTTACTAGGTGATTCGGATCAGCCCTGGCGAGGGCGCGGTGGTGCAGTGGTAGCACACACGCTTTCGAGGTGAACACGCCCGGGTTTAAATCCTGGATTCGGCCGAGGTTATGCACTACTGACGAGCTCTAACAGAAGCGGAATTCGAGTCTGGTGCTTTCGAGTGCGGTAGCGTCTTGCGGTGCAGCAGCGCGCTATTTAAAGTTTCGCGATCAGTTTAAGAGGATGCTTGAAAGCTGATACGCATGTTGGCGGAGTGATACATTTCATGGTGAATTATTCTTAAACTGGACATCATTTCACGTACACATTAATTACCTCGTATAAGTGCATAGAAGCATTCCTAAGACTAGTTAAATATTTCCAAAACCTATTTGGGACAGTGAAGACAGCTATTTGCATGATGCTTTTTGGTGAGTAAAATGCATACAAGCTATAAATATATAAATTAGTTGTCTGGAGATTAATTTAAGACACCTCAGTGGTCATATTTGAATTGCGCCTTCTCGCAAATTACTAGTAATCGCTGTTATCCATGGTTTAAATGCCCATTGCATGCTACAAAGCGTTCCTTTCACAGAAAACCTGGTGGTGATGGCATCTGCAATAGAACCTATTTTTTGTAACCATTACTTAAGTCTCTGAAATCTGGTTCATAATTATAGCAGCGCACTCCAGCAGCAAGACGCGCCAAAGGCTTCCACTACCTAGTCATTGCTCAGCAATAGTAACGTTAGTGCGCACATTCTGACCATTTTCCTTGGTCCTTACGGGTTCATTATGAATCTCTTCACGCTGAACAATCCACTTCACTCTTTTCAAGCACAATTCCCAACAGCCACTGGGGTTCCCACCCTTAATTTGGCTGCGAGCCACCGATCACCCGCAGCAGCACCGCCAGCGGGACCAGCCACGGCTGACAGTGGAGTCAGCGTTGGCAAACCTATTTATATGCTAAATATTTGTAAACGTAAACAAAATCCACAACGAAACTGAGGATATCATTCTTATTTTCCGCAGACAGAACTTCATCACATTCAACCATTTTCTCCAATTTGCTCGCCTAACGCCAATCCGACGACCATTAAGTTTGGACCACAAGACATTGTCTTCCGAGTGCAGGATAGATCGGATGGCCCGGGGTTTGTGCTGGAATGTGGGGTTCAAAGAACGGTCTACCAACAACCTAATGCCTAGTATTTTATCTTCCTTTGTATCCGTGTTGTGCCTCTGATTTGTGAAAACTGAATAGGATTAATTTTTCCGGTTGACCTGAACGAAACTCACACAGAGTACACACAGACCTGTTCACGATTTTCTTTCTTTGATGGATGGCAAGAATGTGTTCAGGAATGGAATTTCGTCTGCAGATCTCATTCCACTTATGTTATGGTCACTTGCTTTACTATCCCAAAATCATACTCAACTTGTGCAACGATATATTTAACAAGACACCGCATAAAAACAGTCACTTAAAGATACAACACCAATCACACCAAATCGGATGCAAAATCATGACTCCCTCAGCAGCTCTAACATTGAGAAGTCAATCAGTTTGTGCATGATTTTCTCCGGTGTAGTCCTGAACCCTTTATTGAGTAAGTTGAGCATTGATGTCCAGTCAATAATGATCAATAATCAATTTAAATCGCCTGCCACTCATCTCACCTTATAAAACAATCTATCGTGCACCAAGAACACTTGTATCATCACTAGAAACCCACTTCAGTACTGCATAAACTTTTTATCTATCAAGCAGTCTTGTGGTGGTTCTCCCGTGATAACCGAAATGTCGATTGACTACCATCATTTCCAACAAAGCTGTGTTGCCGAACATCAAACGCTTGTATGTTTCACCATTCTAATTTAAAATAATTAAAAAGGTATATCCACCTAGTTCAAATTGAAACTCAATACCTAAGTTCCACACGCTGATCTTTCAACTAGCAGGTCCAGTTCTCAGCGACTTGTTTTCTGGCAATACTGTACAACAAACTGTCTATGCTATTTACTACACAGTACATAAATAAATTTCCAGGGCAGCAATACGTCTCTCACTTTGCCTGGAATTCAGTATGTCACTTCTGAAAGCTTATCGAGGCTGGATCTTAGCGACGTACCTCACATGTGCACTATGTACGGCATACAGTCCACTTGAGATACCTTCACTCGATTTCACAGCAAACTGCCTACGGTTTGATGAATGCCCGCGAAAACTGTCCAGGCAGTTGCGCACAAACCACTACTCATGTGCTTTACTTGATCGGGTTAAAGAATAAGTTATTTTGTGTTTCTAGGATGATAATTCTCATGAAGTATCAGCGATTCACATCTAGCCCACTCCAGGACACTTTTCCGTACAAACATACCGCATGTGTATTCGAGTTATCTATCCACCGACTGGTGTGCCAGGGTTTTATTCATTGATCGATAAGGGCGTGATAAACACTCAGTAACAGTTGTGCAAACGGTCACACAGACACATAAGCACTTCACCGAATAAACACGAAGGTAGAAAGGTGTGATCATTATCGAACCGAATAAGTATTATTATTAATAATGTAGATAACAAGATGAAATCACCTAAGTCCACGATGTTGTTCAAAGCGAATGGTCGGTCAGCAGCTCCGACATATGGTAATACAGATAAAAGCCTACGATGGACTGATACCAGAGGGCATGAAAATCACCCATTGTGCCAGCACTGCATATTGAAGTACGTACTAGCTCTAAACAATACAAATCCGTTTTGAATAGATCTGCACTGGTTTACTTGATTTCGAGCTTTGTTTAAGTTGGTCAGTTTTGGAGCACGATGCAGTTCAAATCACGTGATTTGATGCAGATCTAAGACACAACAAACTTTTTCAAAATGCTCGCTACTGACCCAATAAATAGGGGGCACATGAAAGACTAGTTTATCCTCTGTGATATTGTCGAATGAAAATACACAAAATAATCACTAAACTGAACAAGGGAACCCGTTGTACAAAGTCAAAAGTAAACCAGGCCGGATGAATTTATCGTAATTTCCTAATTTCCACTTTGATCGATGATGTATACAAGCAAAAGGGAACCAATTGTCATGGTTATCGCAATGCACTTTAAAGGCAAACTCTGTAGGATTGGAGGCTGTTTTATTCAAGAAGCCAGACAGTTCAAAACTGCATAGCACGTTCCACGATTTTAGATAAACCCTTGTCAAGCCCGCACTCCAGCAAGGTCGATCTTCGTGCTTTGTGCGCTTTTCGGTTCCGTTTCGGGCACGGAGTTTGTTCTTCGATTCGCCATACTTGTTATCTTTTCCCGATTTTTCCGACTGATGCCGTGATCTGGAAATCTCAATCTGAACAGATTTGTGCCCTTCTTGGGGTCCGGCTCAGTTCTCATTGTTTGTCGGTGTGCCCCATTTTTCCAGTTGTAAGAAAATTTTGAAATAATTAATCCCAACTTTTCTTCATCGATCGGCTACATAACAGCCTCTCTCTGTTGACATCGAAGGCTCCGCTGAAAAAAAACATTTCCACTTCAATAAAAACCATTCACACAGAGACCCTTTACATCACATACAGTATCAAATTTAGAATAACATTGCATAATTACCGACCGATCGATTTCACATGCAAACTGTCATTAGAAATAACTAGTTTATACAGTGACAATCATGAGAATCGCTATGTTTGCGATAACAAAGCGACTCAGGTTTATCAGCTTACAATTTACTTCATACTGTTCACGGCGAACTGTCAGGAAGCTCCAAAAATGAAAATATGAAAAGTCCGCTCATAAATTTAAAGACCGCAAATGAAGTTCGTCATCTCAATGAAAAGTTCTAAGGTATATGTGGTAGTTGTCACGGGGATGCGAAATTAAAGCCTAAGTATGGAACGTCATCATCACCATCATCATCATCCTCATCATCATCATCATCACCATCCGCATCATCATCACCACCATCATCATCACCATCATCACCATCATCATCCGAATCATCATCCGAATCATCATCACCGTCATCGTCATCATCATCTCCATCATTTAAACCAACCAATTCATTGGAACTATTGTCGAATAATGATGTCATTGATATGGCAGACAATGCTGATTTTGATTTGTTGCCATACTTCTCATTACTGCGTGTGTTCCAGCTCATTTGGTGCCATTTTTAGTGTGTCTAGGTGGCGATGCATCAAATATGAACTGGACAAGAATGGTGCAAGTGTTGACGGTGGTTTAATAAGTGCAGAGAATACTTTGGCCTATGCAAATGAGGAAATGCATGTCTTTGTCAGCCAGGGCATTCCCATCGATCGGTGGTATGCGGCATTTTTGTGAATCGACCAACAACACAATATCTGAGAACTGCGGAGAGGGAACGCTCGCCTATCAGTGTGACAAAAAGTCCTTGTAGGGCCAGATTACCAGGGCCCGTCGGGGTTTATCGCGGTATCTGGCACGTATCACGAGCGTAGATGCTGGAGGGGCGGTTTGCGAGTGAATAATTATATGTACGCGTGGTGCAGTGTGTGTGTGTGTGTGTGTGTGTGTGTGTGTGTGTGTGTGTGTGTGTGTGTGTGTGCATTTGTTCGTGCATACCATCCTGATGGAGTGCGTGGGAGAGGGGGGAATAGCTTTACTTGTGTCCATCCCCTAGGAAATCGTCTACGGTCAAAACAAAACCGGTTAGATTGAAAACCAATTAGCCCGGATTCTAAAGCGTCTTACCGGGCAAAACTCGTTCCCATTGTGAGCTTCTGATTATTGAAATGTCCTCTCCTAGGTAATTCTCTCTTTAGTCGTTCGAAAGGAACACTGAATTATGTTCTAATGAGCTGTTGCTGAGCTTGGGGGTAGTGATTTGCAATAGTTCCCCAACAAAAGATATCAACCGGGATTGCTCAAATCGTTTCTTGCTGAGAGGTATCCTATGAAAAGAGATAGATGGTCAAAAAGGGAACAGTTACATAACACGGAGTTTGGCAGAAATATGCTATTTTTCTCTTTCAATCATTCCACGAAGTAAATTTAACCAGAAGGATCATTTTTATCCGGCATTCTCATCTTCTGCCATTGAAACGGTTTCTCACAATCAAAATAACAGCATCTACTCCGTAACTAATTCGCATTGGGGTTATTTAGCATCCTAGAACCCTCTAGTTTTTTCATTGCAAAGATGTGGACATAATAGTCTGTGAAGGTGCGTCTTCTCTCAAATCGATCTAGGTAATATTCACATACAAATTAGAAGTTACAAGGAGAATGAATGCTGATTGCGGTTGATCAGCAATAAAATAAATCTTTGGGCCTTGACAACCGTTGTCTAGTTCCGTCAACTTAGCTACTCCTCGAATGTACTCCTCGCCGTTCAAGCAAAACGGTTGTTCTCACATTAAAATTCAATTTGCTGATGATTTTCGGAGCTCATCGGATTGGCACTTTTGCCGGTGTCCATGGGTTTAAATTTTTCGCCGGACACATTACAGACGAATATCATTGTCAACAGGTCTTTTGCTTTTTTCTTTCCTGGGCATTTTTCACCAACTTTTGGTATGTTTGGAAACAAAAAACCTGTTCCTTCTACTTTGAATAAGTCGTGTGACTCATGGTGCTAAGGCGCGTAATCACCAAATTCATCAAAATTTTCTACAAGAATGATTCACCCGCATACAGAACACTGTTGATCGTCTCAGTTTCTGGGTCACATTGACAGGCTAAAGATGACAACGTCTTAGAGTGAGAGACCCTCCCTAACCCAAACAGATAAAGTCCCTAACGTTATTGCTGACTGACCCAAGCAGGACTCGAAAAGCGTGATTAGAACTCATCACACCCAGTGGTCTATGGCAATTCTGTTGTTTATTGCAGGATTTTGCTTGAGTGCCGTAGAGGGGGTATACCCCATTGTCTCAGAAGATCTACAATCAGATCCTGAGACTTGGAGTGGAGAACCACGTTAGGTCCAGTGTGATAACGAGCCAGAAAGCTGATATCCTGACCCCAGGCAATAGTGCGTAAACAGTTTTGTTCGAAAAATGCAATTCTCAAACACTTTTGTTTGGAAAATATTTCTCTGTTCCGGGGGTAAAATTTCGAGGAAAGTGTTTCCTGTTCGGTTCTCGAGGGTTTATTGTTGGGGGGAGAAAATTTTCTTGAGCAGCAAAAGTTTTGTTGCAGACTGGTTATCGCATTCGGAGAAATTGCTGTCTGAGGCAGAGGCTGCTATGCAATCAACTGCCTGGATTTCTGACACCGGTTGTTCCAGTCGAGAGTGGAATTGAGCTGACTGCAACATTTTGTTCCGAAAACCAAAGTTGGGCCTTTAGGTCAAGATTGCACTGATGTGTCTATCTATGCACACCGTGTCATTCGTCCATCAAATGTCAAAGTGTACCTACCATTGCAAGCATTTTAACTCGATTCAAATTTGATACCGTCAGCATTAGAATACACAGCGAACTGAACTTTTCAGCCGTCATTTCAAAAGGAGACATTTCATGAAGGGATACGGAGCGCGAAAGTGCATAAAGGCAGACACACTTCTGTCTTTCATACACGTGGACGATGGTAGAACAGACGAATTTCCTTCCTTGCAACGAATTTTTTAAGGATGGTCTCAGGTTGTTGAATTGATACCCTGAGGTAGGCATTTTGTGTATGTGAAACTTGTTGATTTATCTGACAATGCTATTAACTCTACTATTCATCATAACTGTCCATTGACGCCGTCTGTTTATACACGCTTTGTGTGAAAGGTAAGAACATTCGGATACAATTCATGCTGTCTCTCTTGATTAACAGATGAACAGACAGCTTCCTCAGACATCACTTTCCGCCTTCATTCAAAGGTGGGAGAGCTCGCTTAACCGAGTTGCTTGGGTATTAGCCACTAGTCGGAACTGTTAACACGAATTTTCGATAAACGCACTGTTCAACGAACTGAGCAGGCCCGATTATTTTGTTTTACGTGAACACTCCAATCTGGTCCACGAGATATCCAATGCTTTCAGTTCATCCCATCTCATTAATCTGTCTAACTATGTGCGTTTCGTTCGATTTGTGCCGCATTTGCAGCTTTGAAACAACAAAGGAGTTGGACGTAGATTTGAGTCTTGTTCGACTATTTTGATGATCCTGAGCCTAGGATTATCCTTACTCGTAAACAATGAAGGCAATAAGGCCTCCTACAACCGGTTTGCGATCGGCTCTTGTCAAACTCTCATCACGGGGGAATTTGAGCCCCCCACCCCACCCCACCCGTCCCATATTCGGATCCCACTCGTCTCCACCGACCACTTTCCCCAATTAGTAACCTCTAACTGGTCGGGCCCTCCCTCCTAAATTAATGCACCATTATTATTTGATAGAAGGGAATCAAATAAAAGACAAAAAGGTAAGAAAGTAGGGGACAATCGTTTATTTTATTTTTATCCAACGAAGGTATACTGTTTCTGGAAGAAGGATACAGCAAATCCCAGGCAGCTAGGAAAAAGGAAGTGGCCCGCAGTGTTGAGACTCAAGTCTATTATCGCCAGGTTTCAAATCAGCCACGATGACTGCGCAACCATGGTCAGTCGGCGAAACACTGTTGTGAATCACTTTTTGTAATTCGTATTCTGATGACATTCTCACTTGCCCTACTCATGAGTAGTGTGCAAATATATCATGAACCTCGAGCATTTATGACCTAATTCTCCGTTCAGATTTACGTTTTTATGGTGTATAGTACATGCACATTTTACTTTTATATTCCTGACTCTGATGTCCTGTGACCGTACATTTCCACTTTAAGAAAGATTTGCTGAATACAAGCATGAAATACGTCCACCCGACCTCCCGATCGCAGCCTCGCCGCTGCTGCACCATACCGTTGGATCACAGGGGACAGCTGCGGCGCAACCTAGCCTATTACCAGGTTAACCCGTTCTTGTTGACTCATATCACTTCTGCCGTCTTACAGTTGCTACTATTCGTACCATAGCATTGATAACTCCTTAGGATATACAAATTTGTATATTCTAACTATAGATTATTTTCTTATTCTTTGACTGAGGCTATCATTTCATGTTAGCTAGAAAGCTTCTTGATTTATTGCCTGTACCGTGACCGTGCTGCGCTTCAGTTTCGCTCGACTCCTTGTTGAGTGAATCGTTTATGATTGCACTGTTCCGATTTACCGAGTAACTTTCCGTACTTTTGTTCTTGGTTGCTCATCTGGATGTAAGTCATTTGCTTTAGATATTTATGTATATATTGCGTCACATAGAATCACGAAATTACGATAAACACGGTTATTCAATCGGAATTTCTTCTGCTGCCCGTAGCCTTGTACAGCCCATATCCTGCCCAAGACTAGTGAGACTAAGTTTCTACTAGACTGACAGCCCAAGTAATTGGGATAGTTGCTACAACTGTAAATGGCAATTGGTTTAGATTTTTTTATGAGATAATATATTACTACGGAAACCTTTTCTACCCTACGAGGTCTCATTCACATGGGCACAATCGGTCAGAAGGTGTATGGGCACTACCTCAAAAACGGATTGCGCCACCAAGCCACGACATTTTTCGATTGGGGTTTTGGTGCAACCGGAGAATATCTTCTCAAAATAAATAACTTTGACTAATTTATCATTTTATACGCTGAACGCAACCTTCACGATGGGACAAAACCAGGTCCAGTAAATGCGCTGTCTATGCTACTAAGTTCCAGTGACCTCCGTGGACAGACATTTTTCGTATTAAAATATACTTCTCCATAGTTCACAAACTTTCAAACATATAAGATGACAAACGAATCTGAAAACATCATCTGCAGCGACTTATCTGTTAATCTGAAATCGTTCAAGAAACAACTGCTTTGTGACGCTTAAAGGAACCTCTCTCACCAGCTTACTCACCGAGAGTCTGACCTAGCCACAAGTAAAGACCAGATCCCAAGATGAGTTCGGACGAAATTTCCAGCTTTTATTCCCGATCGCATAACTTGACAGTCAATGAAGTCGATTATTCTTGCCGTGGCAGCGGAGATTCATACTCCTCGGGGTGGCGTTTACTTTCTGAACAAAGACACAAACACCAAACTTGTCTGCTTGATCCGCCACGCAAGGAACTCATTCATCCTGGGAAGTAAATGAATCTCAGTAGTAACACCGGTGATGAATACGTCTCAACTTCTGACTGTAGGTACTTTTGAAGTTTCGGTCAGTTTGACAATGCCATTCAAGTACGATCAATAAATCTTTATTATTGCAGAGAGAGAATACTTCACTTACACACGGAATTTTGTTGTGTCCATCAGAACGTCAGAAATTTATGATGTCAAACAAGGGTAGAAAATCCTCAGACAATCATTATTTACTTTTTATTTGAAGGAAAGCACAGAGTAAAAAAGTTTTCGGTGTAGGTTCCGCATTGAGCTACTTTAGCTACGCGCAGGACCAAAGCAGAAGTTGTATTCGTAACAAATACTCGGTATTTTAGCACAAAAATTAGTGCGGAAAATCAATGTGCCAACCTCAACAATAGTAAATCTTGTGGTGAAACAAAGAGGCTAGATAAACAATCTGACAGCCGTTCAAGTTCAACGAAAGCGAAACCGAAATTGATGGAAGCAAATCCCGTGAATGAGATCACGTTGACGCGATAAAACAGTTTTTGATGGATGCTACACAGTGAATAAGATAGGATGGGACCGCCTTTTTTAGTTGAGGATAGTTAGAAGTGCATGAAGCCGAGGGAGTAGTACCACCAAGTCATAAGTCTCTATTCTTAGGTCCTATGGGCTTTAAAATAACAAAATTCACGGAAAAACTCCGCACCACTGACTTTCCGTACTCATTTATGTGTGCAATACGGAGAACCTCTTCATAAAGGGGCTTACGTTTTTCAAACAGTGCACTTCACACGTGGTCTACTGTAACTTGCTCATTCTGAAATCTGACCAAGGGGAAATTCTTAGCAGTATATGAACACGAGAAGGAAGAAGATGCGTTTAGAAGTGTTTCAATACCGAATGGCATAGACGAGTGAACAGACTTGATGACAATACAGTATCCTTAGCATACGAGCACAAAATAAACAAGATATTTGTTTATCCATAATGTTGTCAGATTACTTTACTTATTTTTTCTCCAGTTTGAATGATGCATCATACTACGATGTTACCTTGTGGCAAGGGGGAAAACAAAAGACAATGCCAGTGCCGAACGAGGTTTGGAGTGTATCGAATAAACGACGAGTCATAAGATGTGTTAAAAGAGAGTATGTTTTGTCAGTAACATCGCGTTGTCGGTGGAAAATTATAAGTCGACTTTTCGGTTGCCGTTGGTGGCCTTTCTCGAGGCAGTTTTACATTCAAGAATTATTCGTAAAACTGTCTTGAGAAAGGTTACTCAAGGTAACCGAAACGTCGGCTCATAATTTTCCACCGAGAATGACTTGTTACTGGGGCAAAATAAAGTTCAGGAGAAATAGCAGTTTTTTTTGTCAGTGGCCAACAAGATGATAACGGAACTCATTCTATGACAGCCGATAAAACTGTAAAAAACGGCTTAGTTAGTTTCGATAAAAACTTTACTAGTCATGTATACTGTTTCGAGTTTCATAGTAATGTATTTTGCGGACGCAAAAACGGAGGAAAGAGACCGTAATTACATTAGATATCAGTATACCAAGCTCGAAAAATCGAAAAGGGTAACGGCAAAAACTCCCCATGGATGGGTCAGTCGTGCAGAATCAACTCCACACTCCTCACAGAAAACCTGATAAACCAGTAACATACACCTGATAATTATGTACTGGGAAACGTCACTGGCGTAGTGTTTTCACAAGGAGCGGGCCCAACAATACAGCTTCAAATTTCTAATATTACTACTGAGGACAACTGCAGTAGCTAGATTTGAGCATAACTGATTTCTCGCGATAAAAAGGATACGAAAATGTCCAAGTTACATCTTCTAAAGTGTTATTTCAAACCGCATAGTGATCGGACAAATCTACACACGTAAACAGAGCCAACCGTCAGTGGTCAATAAATCAACATGAAATCGTTCATTGTGAATAAACTGGTCACGTTGGTCAATTTAACGATACCTCGCATAAAACGCCCGAGCCGAATAGCAAATTATGTACGACTTGCTCAGCCTTATATCATCCATTAGCACAGTGATTATCGCCAACCAAATTGTGGCTTGATTTCGCACATTCACTTTGGTATTCTGAATGTGAGAGACTTCGACAAACCTAGGTCGGTTGGAACAACCATTAGCAGTTTATGGATTGTATCGTATTTTTGAGTGCTACTTCTCAGTAGCAACCTAATTAGGAGATCGAATTAATCACTAGTATAGCAAGGTAGAAAGAGAACCAAGAATCGTGGTACTCAGTCAAAATAAAACGCGGTGAAAACAGGCTAAACATATGTTTTTACTACTTCAAAATGGTGTTTATTGTGTTCATTGATCCCGATAATATCACATAAAACACTTATTAATCAACACAACTGAACCCTCTCACTTAGCTACTTACACTCTGGCTTCCTAAAAGCTGTTGCACTTTTACTGGGAAAGTTAGATCGCCTATTGTGTGCTCACTCGCACTATCACGTCTACGGTATATCATGGACGCAATAAGCGGATGGATAATAACTGAATAAATCACGGGCGGTAATTCTTACAAAGTAGTTCATGACCGTGTGAGTGAATGATTCGCAGTAAGCTTTCCAAACTACTTCTCACTATTCGAGTCTTCCATACCGTGTTAGCAAAAGAAAAAGCGGATAGTTATTTCATTGACAATGGTAATACATTTGATGATCAAAACTGATAACAAACTGTGGACCAATTGTCTAGTAACTGATCAATGGGTCGCGGTTCCCAGTTACTCCACTGTTGAAGTAGTCTTGCTTCTGACTGACTGAACAGCGCCTCTTTCTGAGGTAAAGGAATAAATGCTTATCTCTTTCACGTTTATATTGAGATGAGTGTGTGTGAGCAGCAGTTAGGTGTAAAATTGATGTGGTAAGTCAGAAATCTTAGCGACTGCACAGTCCAATAGAACTGATGATACCACAAGTTTAATACAATCCATCTCGGCTTTGTGAAATGAAGTCAAGTAGAATTTGCCAGCATGTCTAACTTCATTCCGAGTTACTTGGACTGATACTTAACCGTAATTATTGCAATCTTCCTCACTCACCGCGCCACGCGAATTATGTCCAAGGTTGAACTGAGCACCGATGACCGTACACATAGGAGTCGCAGTTATAGTGCATTCTGCCGTAACAGTCAAACGCGGTTAGCATACTTATTTGACAGCCTAATTGAAATTAGTACAAAAGAGCTGACTATTGTTAATAATATAGGAATATTAGTTTCACCACAGGATGCCATTTGTTATACAAAATAAAATAATCAGGTTCAACAAGTAGTCAGATTGGTGGTGTCAATTTTATCCAGTAATTACATACCACTAATCAAATGCTACGTCCACCTCGATAGGGTAGGCCACTTTAAGTGGACAGTCCGTGAAATGGAAGAAAGGCAATAAAAACCCATCCACTGAACTTGTCCATTTATGGTGTGTCGGGCTTCCACGAGATCCATCTAACCAGTAACTACAGACAAGAAGATATGATTACGTGTCCTGACAAGTGAGGCTTTGGCATTCACATACTTTAATCATTATATTGATAACCAATCAGTACAAAAAACCACCTCCAAATTGTGGTGGATTCAGCGCTCAAAATATCACTTCTGTTTATCTCGTAGAAGTGTGAGTCGAAGAGAGGGACAGTTATGTAACTCATTGATTGAACGTATTCCAAATAGGGTACAACTTTTTGTGGTGTTATTAGAGTCAGGTCAAGCGCATAAAGACAACTTTCAAAACATAAGATCCTGTCGTCGGCTGTCGCTTGTCGTCTTCTGATGATGCAACATCCAGTTGACCGAAACACTGCATTTTGGGTCATATACTTGTCAAGGAACACCAGGCCCTTGACATTTACTATTGCCATACATCGACGGAAACCCGTAGTGCGTCAGCAGAAACAGTTGTTTGGTAATGTGTCTTTGCCATGGTGGCGTAACTCGACTATTGTCTTTCCCCTGTATTTGTGAAACATTGTTTTACACGAACTTATATAAATACTATTGTCCCTTTTGTAGGCACCATGTTGAGATGCAGTGAAATCGTCTGGGACCTAAATCGTATGTGTTGCAACTCATGTTTTTTCGTCTCAAAAGTATTTCGGGGAAAACGTGTTTTAGCTTATTTTTTTTTGGAATTCATCACAGCGAAATGGACTTTCAATAACAAGGTCATTGTGTAAAATTACTTGGTGGCTGTTTGTTGTAATGTGCCAAAAATTCGTGGTACCTATCTGTGTTTCCTAATGTTGAGCGTGCTGGTATGCTTCATGCTTCTTTTCGGATCGTAATTTTGTCTTATGGCCATAATTTTCGTTTCTTGAATTTATGATTAAAACTTCAAAATGCCCATTGTATTACAGGTGCTCGCCATTTCAGACCTCTTCCTCGGTTTAATCCTTGCAGTCTTGAGATGTTACCGAACAGCAAAAAGAATTACCAACTCAGTTTTACAGTTTCAGTGAACACGATGAAACCAAGTAGGTGGTCCGTAAATGGTAGTCAGTCATAAGAATTTGTCTCTGATTATACAAATGGTATTATTTATACAAACTGCGGAATATGTTCGGTTAGCTACCTCAGAACGTCTCATAGAAGATTCTCGATAGTGGCTAGAGAATATTGAAGACGTTTGAGCGGGGCTGGTGTACTGGTCTTCTGTCCGGTCTGGCAACGAAATACCAATGTTATCCCCTCTATCGGACGAACAGAGAAGACGCAAGTCGGTTTACAGATGCAAAGCTGTATCCTATATATCGTGGCACCGAAACTGTACTAACTCGAGAGGTACACTGAACGGATATGAAAGCAACGGCCGAACAGAAAGCGAACCGCGAGCGTGTACAATCGGTGAAGGGCCGAAAGAGAAACTGAATCAAAACGAGGTCAGCGGAAGCCTCGGGAAAGTCAGTCCAGTAAAACGTGCGCAACCGAACGAAACTGAGATTGACTTCAAAAGTCAGAAAAGATCGTGGGGAAAATAAGTCTAAATTGATGTGCAGAAAAAACAGTCATTTTTTCAGAGCGATCAAGGTCACTACAGTTTCTACAGCCACGTCTCGAAGCGAATAGACAACGAAATCCCTCTCGATGGAATGGACAGGGATAACTCGATTTGATAAACAGAGACAATAGCGCATTCTATACAAATGTTTATTGTTGCATCATCAGAAGACGACAAGCGACAGCCGACGACAGGATCTTATGTTTTGAAAGTTGTCTGTATGCGCTTGACCTGACTCTAATAACACCACAAAAAGTTGTACCCTATTTGGAATACGTTCAATCAATAAGTTACATAACTGTCCCCCTCTTCGACTCACACTTCTACGAGATAAACAGAAGTGATATTTTGAGCGCTGAATCCACCACAATTTGGAGGTGGTTTTTTGTACTGATTGGTTATCAATATAATGATTAAAGTATGTGAATGCCAAAGCCTCACTTGTCAGGACACGTAATCATATCTTCTTGTCTGTAGTTACTGGTTAGATGGATCTCGTGGAAGCCCGACACACCATAAATGGACAAGTTCAGTGGATGGGTTTTTATTGCCTTTCTTCCATTTCACGGACTGTCCACTTAAAGTGGCCTACCCTATCGAGGTGGACGTAGCATTTGATTAGTGGTATGTAATTACTGGATAAAATTGACACCACCAATCTGACTACTTGTTGAACCTGATTATTTTATTTTGTATAACAAATGGCATCCTGTGGTGAAACTAATATTCCTATATTATTAACAATAGTCAGCTCTTTTGTACTAATTTCAATTAGGCTGTCAAATAAGTATGCTAACCGCGTTTGACTGTTACGGCAGAATGCACTATAACTGCGACTCCTATGTGTACGGTCATCGGTGCTCAGTTCAACCTTGGACATAATTCGCGTGGCGCGGTGAGTGAGGAAGATTGCAATAATTACGGTTAAGTATCAGTCCAAGTAACTCGGAATGAAGTTAGACATGCTGGCAAATTCTACTTGACTTCATTTCACAAAGCCGAGATGGATTGTATTAAACTTGTGGTATCATCAGTTCTATTGGACTGTGCAGTCGCTAAGATTTCTGACTTACCACATCAATTTTACACCTAACTGCTGCTCACACACACTCATCTCAATATAAACGTGAAAGAGATAAGCATTTATTCCTTTACCTCAGAAAGAGGCGCTGTTCAGTCAGTCAGAAGCAAGACTACTTCAACAGTGGAGTAACTGGGAACCGCGACCCATTGATCAGTTACTAGACAATTGGTCCACAGTTTGTTATCAGTTTTGATCATCAAATGTATTACCATTGTCAATGAAATAACTATCCGCTTTTTCTTTTGCTAACACGGTATGGAAGACTCGAATAGTGAGAAGTAGTTTGGAAAGCTTACTGCGAATCATTCACTCACACGGTCATGAACTACTTTGTAAGAATTACCGCCCGTGATTTATTCAGTTATTATCCATCCGCTTATTGCGTCCATGATATACCGTAGACGTGATAGTGCGAGTGAGCACACAATAGGCGATCTAACTTTCCCAGTAAAAGTGCAACAGCTTTTAGGAAGCCAGAGTGTAAGTAGCTAAGTGAGAGGGTTCAGTTGTGTTGATTAATAAGTGTTTTATGTGATATTATCGGGATCAATGAACACAATAAACACCATTTTGAAGTAGTAAAAACATATGTTTAGCCTGTTTTCACCGCGTTTTATTTTGACTGAGTACCACGATTCTTGGTTCTCTTTCTACCTTGCTATACTAGTGATTAATTCGATCTCCTAATTAGGTTGCTACTGAGAAGTAGCACTCAAAAATACGATACAATCCATAAACTGCTAATGGTTGTTCCAACCGACCTAGGTTTGTCGAAGTCTCTCACATTCAGAATACCAAAGTGAATGTGCGAAATCAAGCCACAATTTGGTTGGCGATAATCACTGTGCTAATGGATGATATAAGGCTGAGCAAGTCGTACATAATTTGCTATTCGGCTCGGGCGTTTTATGCGAGGTATCGTTAAATTGACCAACGTGACCAGTTTATTCACAATGAACGATTTCATGTTGATTTATTGACCACTGACGGTTGGCTCTGTTTACGTGTGTAGATTTGTCCGATCACTATGCGGTTTGAAATAACACTTTAGAAGATGTAACTTGGACATTTTCGTATCATTCATGGTCTTCTCAAGTGGACAAGGCGGCGTAATGTTTTTCGCGAGAAATCAGTTATGCTCAAATCTAGCTACTGCAGTTGTCCTCAGTAGTGGTATTAGAATTTGATATCTGTTTTTGTGTTCCCGCATGTTAAAATCTCCTGATTCGTCGGTGGCGTATCAACTGCAAACACATAGCATGTCCACGATTTTCTCTGAATGACTGAACTCAAATAGTTCCTTGTGTTCCTCTGCGTAAGTAAAGAGGTAGGTTGATGCTGGAATTTCCACGGTAATCAGAATGGAATGCGTGATATTTTGCGGCTATTTTTTGAATGTTTTCGCCGAGTTAGTTAGCGAATCACGTGACTGACCGATTAGGTTTATTCAGTTGACATTTTTCTGTCAAGTTTGCGTATAATGATTCGCAGATTTGATTCAAGAGGACTGTCGACAGCGATTAATCATTTTTAGGAACTTGGAACGTGCGACTGGCGATCACGTTACTTTTCGTCTGCAGACTGTGATATTCGTGGGGCAGTAGTCAGCTGAAAAGGCAATTCTGATTTAACGAAAAACTGGGAATGGATTCAAAGTAATTGGAAAGTTTTCTGACCTAATAATAAACTTCTTTCTTGATGCAAATCAATCAAAGCCGCAAAAAAACGTCCTGAACTTGAGTTGTGTCTTCGCTACTGGTCTAATTGACAATATCGTGTGACTTCATTTTGTTTCTTATACGTAAATGGTATAAGCTTTCAGGGAGGGAAACTCGATGAATTAGAGGCCTCCGAATAGGGCAATGACCAGCCTTGGCAGGACTTAAACCTTGGACATCCATGTTAGTCGTTCGACATAATGACCATCTCACAACCGACAACGTGTGAGCTGAATGCACACTGATGGGGCTCTTCTGCGTGTCTCAGTTGTATTTTTTTCATTTGGTTTCTTTGTGGCCGTATTTTAGCGGAAAAGAACACGATTTATTTGTTTATCCATTCATTCATCGGTCCCAGTCTTGTACTTCTAGGAGAATTTTGTTCTGCCATCTAGATACTGCACCATGCTACTAACAGCGACGAACCAGACAATGTTCACGAGCAGGCGAGTATTTAGCGGAGCTTGATGATTGTTCAGGCGGTCCGTGAGAACTAGGAGTGTGAATCATTGACCAAAACCAGGTGGAACTCGGCGACTGTCAAACTTAACGCACATATAACTGTATGTGGAGTGAGAAATTTACTTTTTTATGAAACATTTTGCTACTTTTTCTGATAAAGTAGTCGAGCCCAGTTATTAGCGTATGCACTATTACTATTCAAAGTCTGTGACGGGATGGCATCATAACATGATAACCTGATGGTAAATAGTGTGACTTAAAATCCTGGATCCCAAGTTTGCGCCCCTTGAGTGTATTGGTGAATGCGCACTGCTGATGATCATTCCTACGGGAAACAGCTGTACAAGGCTTTTGTTTTTTACAAAGGTGAGCTCAGCCTTCATAATAATGCATGATAATTTAATACGCACATACACGCACATAAAGTAAGACAGTTGCAGAGTGTTTTCAAAGCAAAACACGGACCAGCCTCAGGTTGTTAACACACACGAGGAATCTTCCTATTACAATGCATAGTTCCTACCATTAACATTTGTCAAGTTATCTCCACTGTTATGAGTTGAGATGAAGTCAGGCTGATACTGCCTGCGAATACTGATTTGAGCAGATTTTTTCTTCGTAACTCTAAACTCCTGACATATCCCGTTCTATTCTGCTTCGTGTTTTTTGATCAAAGTACTGATTTGCCCGGAATAGAGCAGAGTTTGTTCAAAAAGTCGGTTTCAAATGGCAGTCGGGATTCCTGTGGATCGTAATTTCCGCAAAGAGCAACTTGCGGCACAGATACAGAATTGTTTTTGTAGTTGGCAAAAACATGGAAATTAAAAATCTGATTCGAAATCAATCAGACCAGTTCATTGCGTCTGAATTTCCCGTTTTCCGACTAAACAGTGTTCAAGTAACGAGCCTAAATCAGTTTGCACAAACGGAGACTTCCACCCATCTAGACAGGTATTACTTTTGTCCTGAAGAAAAACTCACCGGCTAGTTTCCAGACCTTATCCACATTGCGCAACAGCTATATTCCCCGTTTTGGGATCAGTTTGTTTTGAGATGATCAAAATGATAAAATTCGTTTAACCGCCCAAAATGCAGTAGCATATGGAATCCGCCACAGTGAACAGATTCCTCGTTTGACTGCCTACAGTAGAATTTCTCTACGAATCGATCACGGTTCCCCAGTTCACGTCATGGGCATGTTTTGGTTACAGACCTGGGTTTGGCAGATTTAATACGATCACAGACTCTTGGAATCTTCTGCGTCAAATATGATTCCAGTGTATGAGGTCATCCAATAACAGTGATCTTCGAAGAACTCAGTTATGATGTTTATTTCCGCTCCATATGAAAGTGAATTCTGAGAAATCTGCACCCGAGAACAGCATGCACATCGAAGTAGACTTCATCACGCACAAGCGTGGCCACTGTCAAAGCGGAATACTTACCTGGCAAACGGATCAATGCCCTCGACAAAACAAATCAGGCGAATTTGTTTCTACTAGAAAAAAGATTTCCGAAAAAGTTAAAATAACTATTTGTAGGACATTCAAAAAATCAGGAGTGATGTACGATTCACTTGAGGTATCTATTTTTTACGTATCAGGAATAAAATGGGTCCCTTTTTATCATCCAACTTTTTGCTGCTTAGACTCCCGTGTCTATCTGTTCCCCATCGAATCACTCTCATGCCGGAGTTATTTGTTCGAAAATTCGCTTCTTTTGTGTACTAGATGATGAGGAATAGAAAACGGTGCTGGTAAGCTTGATCTATAGTGGATTTCTTTACTCCCGAACCAGAAGTTCGGAGCAAACGAACTACCCAAATGGCATTTTTCTTATTCAAATGCTCGAGCCGTAGATGAACCGGCGACATTCCGCTTACCGAGCGGATGCGCTACCAGCTGAACTACCACGGTACGACCAGGCGGTTGTGAATAATCAAAGTAAGTATCTTATGACACGCGATCCACTATGCCAATGATACATGGCAACCGTCCTGGTTTTGATCACGGGACTAGCCTCGTAGGTCAATTCACAGGAGGAAGAACAGCACATAACAGAATGTGATCGAACGGGCTTTGAAGTGCAAGCACGGAATGTATTTATTAGCACAAGGAGCCTGAATATTAGATAGTGGGAAATCAAGGCTCCTGGTGTCAATAAATGCATCCTGTGGACCTATGTGGCATTATTTGATAGTCAATAAAGATTTTATTGCTGTTATTGTTAGTGGATTACGGGTTATTCACTTTCTTTTGTCAAATCGACCGTAGTCTCTGTGTGTTGAGCTTACAGTTTCCGGTCACAAACGCTTCATCGCTAGCCGATGGGACATGATCAGCGGGCTGATACCACCTCGGCTGGTGATGAAAACCACCAGTCGGAGCTATACACAACGCCATCTCTGAAAATGTGTCTTGTGACGCAAGTTCTCTAACCATGGCAACCGTATGACATCCTAGACCGGTTGCCCTTTATTGATTCAACCCGCAGATCTGCCAAATAGCAGTATAGCACGACTTTGTTTCACTTCATTGGTATTTTCGGAGGGTCATTTACAACTGGCACCCTGAGCTGACCTCCGGTTTGCCTCTGTCCTTTATCTTACGCATTTTGTATTTCCCTTTTCCCATGTGAGATTTGAACGTTCGAACTGCAACTTCGGTAACTGGCGGAAATCATGTAAACCTTTGTGCATGCACACACGCAAAATGGATTACCAAAACCAATGCTATTCAGTGTGTTTTTTCCTAATGTGCTTAAAACAATTTCCTTGTTGGGTAGTGTTTTAATCGTTCTGTGTTTGAAACTTTTGTAAAGTATTTTTTAATTCTCACTCTCAACTATCATGCACACACACGCACTTTTTCGTCTATTTGCGGCTAAAGAAGCGAGGAAAGCTTCTGAATAGTGAGAAGTAGTTAATGACAAAAAATCTCCTAATTCACACGAGATACTCACGATATGAGTAGTATGGTATTGTACCTGGATGAGAAGGCAGAATTTCCCCGGAAGCATACGACGGGTTTGGCGGCTGTTGCCGCTCGTTAGGTATACGTCGTCAGGCATGCGCTGTGTTACCCGACGAAATAACCATGAAAGAATCGCCGTATGATTCTAAAATGGACTCCTCGTCCGTGCAAGCTCCGTACGATTCAAACGAGATTACAGCGGGACATACACACAGGTCCGGATGGAGTTGTAGAGAATAAGAGGAAATAACAACGCTAGTGATTTCCAGGATAACGCGTCGAACTAAACGAATGCTATTCGCACACTCCAAACTGGAATTTAACGTCAAACTGTTCTGACACAACCTGGCCGGTCCTACCGACACACTTCGGGTAATGGTTTTGTAATTTGTAGTCCACCAATTCGGTTGTTTTGTTTTTGAAAACATTAAACCGCTTTTGCTGTTTGATCACAACACAAATCATTGATTTTTCGAGAGTTCAAGAACGATTTCAGTTTTGCTTAGATTCTTTACGCACACCTTTTCTACATCCATAGCATTTGGCTTTGAAGTGGATAGTAATGCTTATTGATTGTGATTCGACTGAATGAGATATCATTTGTCAGTAGTCCTAACTCACCGAGGTTCTGGTGTTAGTGCATCACATCCTTCACCACTATAGAACTATATACAGGTGATTTATACTTAATTAGATCCGTTTTGCAGTAGCAACGCTCAAATCACCCTTGAAAACTATGGAATCACTTCATAACTGCTTCATCTTTGTTAGGAATCATCAGCAGTGCACATCCACCGAACCGTCACAGGGATTGGAACCCGCGGTAGACAATTACGAGTCGAACCTCCGACCACAGACTGTATGGGCTGAGCCCCAAGGGTCTATTGAAAATCAACACCACATGATAAAGCGCACTTGGTTTACACCGTAGTTTGAACTTTGGTGATTGAAGTGTGTGTGATCTTGGTTGCCAACGTAAAATAAAGACTTGTATAAATTTTAATTACCTCATTTTATCTTTATTAGAAGCCCATATAAATATAGGTGTAGAGGTTAGATTTTACACGATTCATCACGCAGTGCACTGCACTGATGACTCCCTAAAAGGATGAAACCGCTGCACTGTGCTCCCTTGATTTCCATTGGTGCGTTGGGCGTTGACACGACATGATGGTTCATGTTATGCAGAAGTATCTAGTTGAGTGTATATCTACTGTGTTCTTGTTACTGTTTTACCGTCCGAGACTAAGTCAGGAGTTCGAATGATAGGCCACTAAGAAAGAATAACACATGGAAAAGCGATTCGAACGAGACGAATGGTTGTTCACAAATGGTGCAGTGCCACTGCCAACGTTACTTGTACATTCGAAGATTATTTACTGAACACGTCTGCTTCTTATTCGCAAGGCAAACTTCAGAGCCCATTGTCTCTCGATCCCTGTGTCTATTCGAGACCTGGGTATCCGATTTCATGACCATAAATACCACGAACAGTTTCAGTGTGCTATCACAATTCTGTATCTGTTATTGGAATCATGGAAACATTTCCAAGATGTGCACAATTTCGCTTCGAATTCACTACACACAATCGTTTTTTTAGATAACCAGTCGCCCCTTCTAATTGCACACATCTGTTTATCCAATCGGTGTGGAATTGTTCTCTTATCGATTATTCCATTTTTGGTCAACAGAAAACATTCGTTGTGAGCACAAACAATTTGTGCTGTTGCAAATCATGAACTGTCCGAAGGCAGCTGACCACGTGGCATAGCCTGCGCGATGTTTTCATCACAGGTTCGGATGAACGCGATAAAGGTAAATCAAATTTTTTTGTTGTTGTGATCAAAAACAACAACAGTTAAATCGAAGCACCCAATGCCAAATTCACATCGAATGTCAATCCGTTTCCAATCGATCTTTCAAAATCCATCTCATGTGGGCGGGAAAGGGCGCGATTCACACAGAGAGATGCCTGCCAACGACAGTCACTGGCTTATAGCATTGTGCAATAAGTTTTCTGTTCAATCGTGAGTATTTCCGCACGGGAAGCGTAGAACCGGAACAACGAAATTATCATTGTGCAAACGCGTACTAATCAACAGAGTCAGTCAGCTGACATTTGGGCTAATTATGGAGTCAAACCATTGATTCGATCTGCCGAATCCCACTATAGAGAGGTTTCGATGCTGTTCAATATGGGGTCATACTCATTGAAAGTCAATATAAACTTAACATTTTGTCCATATGGAGACCAAACTTTTCGATACCTGTAGTGACTGCCGACCAAGTAGACCAATTCTGTTATCTAGGGAGCTCGATTTCGGATGAGATGTGTTTGCGTTTACAGTAGGCACGTTTGGCATTTGCAAATCTCAGTCATTTATGGCGTTGACATGACATCCGTTTATCTATCAAGGGCAAAATGTACGCTGCAGCCGTAAGACCAGTGCTTCTTTATGGTTTAATAACATGGCCACTGTGGGTGAAGGACGTACGAAGATAGTCAGTATTCGATGTGTTCGTAGCTTTGCTCGAATATGATGGGGGCACCGTATAGAAAAATGCTGAGATTAGGTGCAGAATATCAGTCACACGAACCAAATAATGTTAAAACATTAAAGCTCACCTGTCCAAGGTGGTTGGGACATGTGTTATGCATGTCCCCGGATAAGATTCCTTGGTACGCTTTGCTTCCTGAGGCACGCAGTAGTTGGAAGATGAGTAAGGGTGGTTAGTGCATGATATGGAAGAAAGATATGAAAAGAATGGCAAATGGGCTTGCGCATGCATGGCTTGTTAGACTTCCTGAGTGGGGTACAGGAGATCCCCCTACACTCAATGGTTAGATAGGTGGGACAAGTCATGCGTAGTGATGAACAGATAGGTGTGGTGCCACTATAGGGAAATCAGTCAGTTTATCACACAAAAAATGTGTCAGTGGTCAAATTAAAAACAAGGATGAAACTGCTGTGCAGTGTGTTCCCATGGTTTTCAATGATGATTCCAGCTTTGTTGCTGCATGATGAATCATTTGATGATCAACTCAAATTTCATACTACTCACACGTATTGCAAACAAGGAATGAGGTTGTGGTAAGACTAAATGACCACAGTAACGAGGGACTTGGGAATATTTGTGTGTGGGGAGTGGGAATTAATTAAACCGAGTGTGGTGAACGTCACCAAACTAACTCCAGGTCAGCCCCCACCAGCTGTCTTTGGATACACAGATCGGGATGAACACCCTAATAACCACTGCCTCGGCGAGGCGTACTATTTGGTCCGACCTGACACGATCAACTTCTCATAAGTTAAGAGCCAGTCGGGATAGCCCGGTGATGAGGTGTCCAACTCATAGTCGTTCATCCCGGGGTTAGAGTCCGGGCAAGGGCCCGTCGGATGTTGGCACTGCTGATGATTCCTAACGAGGATGAAACGGCTGTGCAGTGCATCCATTGTATTGCCTGATGAGTTAGGCTTTGTTACTGCGTGGAGAATTATTTTTCAATCAAATCCAATTTCCTACTGATGAAATGTTTTATAGGTGTTTAGGTGACAAGATTACCGTCAATGAACCATGCACATCTTGGTTACTTTTCCCGTGGTAAAATTGCTCAACATGAAGACTGCATTTTTCGCACAAACTGGAAACCCGGATCGTACTCTGACCAATACAATTCACCTGTTCCGCTTAAAAAACAGCACAGCTTCGTTCTGTTCCGTAATGATACAACAACGAAAAACTTGCATTGCTTCAGATCAACGGCGGAACAGTTGGAGGACGTCCGGTCATGCATCAACTATGCCGGCTGTTTTACCACCTGACACAAACGTTGTAACCTCGATTATCCTAACTACCGGCAGTGAAAATGGTTGCAGCTTTTCAGTATCCGGTTTGTCACAAAAAAACGTTGTTTTCACGAAGAGTAGGCCATGTCGTTGCATAATTCACAGTACGAATAACCAGAAATAGCATACTAGTGAGGCAAAACGAATAATGAGTTGCCCCAAAGTGGTAATGTAAAACGCTATTCATAAGTATCCCTATATATATATAGAATATACTGAACTGGAGAGTGAGTACCTAGCACCTGGTTTATTTGGTACACTACCCGAAAATTATTTCATTATATATTAGACTGATAACCATTCGGTAAGACCATCCAGACAGTGAGTGAGGAATAAATGCATTTATCTGTCTTGTGCAATAAGATGAACTCTTACACGCAACAATCAGATGACTTTAGCAGACTGTCAATCATCAGTTACGTTCTCCACAGGGAACCGTCAGTTGTCCATGAGAACTTTTGGGTCTAATTGAGCAATGATTGATGAGAAGCCCTTTTCCTAAATCGGACAATGATCACCAGTCAAGTCATTTTGTCTCCACTCCTGAATTAGCGTCCAACGGGGTTCGTAAACTGACTTGGTAAATTGATCTGGTGCTCAGTCTAATAAAGAAAATTTTGCCAATAAATATTTCCAATGACAACCCTTTCATTTAATGAGCGGAAATCCGACAGGAGGCATGATGACCGAACCTCTTGTTTGTGGTCAACTTCTTGAATACTGTTCATGGTTGATAAATCTCGAAAATATGCCTGGATCTGTCTTTACATGTACTTTTTAGTGACTGGGATAGCTACAGACATCTATTTCTTGAAGTGCTTCAATAAGATAATTCAAGCAACAAGTAAGCGCAGATGTACGTGCTCAATGACTGAAACACAAAACGTGAACTCGCAGTCTCTTCAAAAACTGAGTCTTGTGAGTTAGCTGACTTAGTACGAACTTGAAGAAGTCACTGACTGCCTAACTGCTCACCTCTACACATTGAACTCTCAATTTCGCGTTGCTAGTTCAGTGACTATTTCATGAATGTGTGCTTGATTTAAAACAGTTGCACATCCTAATCGGATCTGCGTCAACAAACGGGATGATACGAACGAAGTAGATAACTGGACATAATTATGACCCGTATTTTATATATAATGCTGCCATGTGTACACATTTGTCTGGTTCAAAGGTCGATAATAGTCATTAGATTTTGTTTTTTAAACTTTAATACCAATATGTTTGCCGACCGGTAACTATAGTCACTCTCGAGTTGAGCTTAGGTTGAGATTAGCTTCGTGTGTTTGGGGAATGGAGCCCGGCAACGCCTGGCGAAAACTCAAGACCGATCCAACACAGGTCCACGCTGGTCAGCGGAAATCAGAAGCTTTGCCACGCCCAAACTACGACGGACAACAGACTCTACCCAATTTGAGTCGATACCTTCGATTCGTATCGAATTTGAGGTAGAACATCCAACACTTTCAGCAATTGTACGAATGCATGATAAGGCATTATCTTAGAAATCGCAAGACGCGCATGTAGAATCAGGAACCAGTTAGAAAAAAACATCCCACAAAGAAAAATTTAGAAGAGAACAAACAATCCAAAGACTAACTCCAGGTTTGGTTTTAGTCGTATTCCACTCGCCAGTGGGTCTTCGAGAATTTTGAAACTAACACATTGCCAAATTTTCGAATAAGTATTAGTACAGTCTTCGCTAAACAACTGATATTCTTTAATCTGCTTTTCGTTGAATACCTAGAACTTGGACAGCGGGAAGTCGGCTAATCGATGACAATAAATGAGTGGAGAACACTGAAAACATGTCCAACAAATGCAAAAGGATAACTTTGCTATCGTCAGTAGGGCTGAAATTGTCACCAACAGTTTACACCTAAACAAACTATTACGTAATACTGATAACAATATTGTCTACTTCATCCTGTTTGTCAAAAAATAGTTGTGTATAGTTGTACTAAGGTGAGAGGGGAGACGGTCATTAAAGGGTTTAGGAAGAGAAAGGCTGACGTGCGGCGAGACTTCAGCCAGAAACTCCAAGGGGTTCCATCCCCAATTTGAATCGATTAACTGTTTCCGGTGTAGCACGATTATTTCTGTACATGCATAACGTTCACTGCATTCAACGGCAAAGTTCACGTGGACCAGCACGACCATCCCGCTCCCGGCGACATATATATATATATATATATATATATATATATATATATATATATATATATATATATATATATATATATATATTCATTTGTGGGCTCTTCAATGAAGAGTATCCATTCACACCCAAGACGATTCAAATTAGATCCTAGTGAACGTATAACATCGGAGTATACAAGAATGAAGACGAGTAGGCAGAGGAGTATCGGGTACGCATACCTGATGAGCAGCGACAACCGCGAAACCGGCAGTGTGCTCCCGGGGAGGTTTTGTCCACACGTTTACATACTACTTACTATCAATATATATTTATATATTCATAATTTATTTTCAGCTTACGTATAACCAGGAACTGATTTGCCCCTCTCTATGCTCGCATTCACCATTATCACCCTTCGGCTAACACAGCTGAACCGCTGGTAAAAGCTTGGGTTGACCACAGAGATTAGGCCGTACAGGGGATCGATGCGGATCAAACGGGTCGTTGCTAATTTACGCAGTGACTGCTCGTGAACTTTCTGCTTTTGATCAACAACAAATATGGTCGCACAGTATCAATAACCTTTGTTCCGATCTAAAAGTGTTGCCCCACGTGAGAAACATCGTCAATATACATTCGATCGGACTTATGTGTACCTGAAATGAAGGAGCCAGCAGCGGACGATGAACAGAGAGAATACGATAGCCGAACTGCGAATAATGTGGACCAGGTCGAACGACTAACAACCTCTGGTGGCAGTTTATCTGAAGAAATACACGTGCAAACCATACTGAAATGGTTTGGAATTCGAAGATTGGAAACGGTATTTATCGGATCTGACTGTTTACATTATACAATCACTCATCTTGTAAACTCAGCTAGTCGATTCTGAGAATCAAAACTTGACAGAATGGGAGTAAAATACCAAAATTCAACATTAGAGAATTACAACGAACGTCAATGGATGGGAAATTCGAGAGAAAAAATACGGATTGTAATCCAAAGTGCGTAAAAACAATGAATTTCGTATGATCTTAGTTCCTCCATAGAATTCCAGCAACAAGCAAGATTTTGACGAGCAAATATCTTCCAATTTATTCCAACAGGAAAAAACGTTTAAAAAGAAAAGTAACTACGAAGTTTAGAGTATTGGTTTTTATTGAATAACCTGTAACGGGATTCATTTTGTCGGATTCATCCCCCACAAGTCGCAGTTTAGCAACCGAGAAATTTTTGCCCCGTCTGAATCGATCATCCTGCTCAGTCTGAGTTATTTATTGGCAAATAATGCCCAAAAAGATGAAATCAATCATGCGCAACATGGTAGTAATTGCATTTCTAGCATAAATTTCTTTGGATCACGTGGACTGATTTGATTTCTCGTCTTAACGATATTACGAATGACCTTTAAAGAGAAAGGAAAAACGGACCTCAACCGACCGACCATGGATGGACGGGTGAGGGTAAACAGTTTCAGTTTATTCAACCCCTAACCTCGCATTTCTGTGCTCTGGTTTCGGTGGCTACCTTCTGGCATCGTCGAATAAAGGGCGAAAAGAATAGGAGCATAGTGATAAAGACCCAAAAAGTCAAAGATTCAAGCGGAAGTCAATACGACGAAGAAAGAGTCCGAATGCGTCTACACCACTGACCGCGACACCTAGCCATATCACTTAATGTCTCCAACCATTTGGTAGACAGATCACGTGGACCCCAACCCAGAAGTCTGACACGTCCTACTCAGCCAAGTCCACTGGTCAAGGTTTTCATACCTTTTTGCCATGTCATGGACTGACCATCTCGACTTGCTTTCCAATTACCAGTTGCCTCAGAGAACAGTGTAAGCTGATGAAGTCTATCGGTGGGCATGCGTAACACATGTCCCAACCACCTTAACCTGTTTAGACTCAGTACTTGATCCACAGACTGACCTCTGGTTACCAACACCTTACGTCTAACCTCAGCAATACTGATACGGTGTTCCCACCACACTCGCGCAATGCTACGGAGAGATTGGTGCTCGAACACCAACAGTCTTCGCCTATCTTTACCCTCAACGGCCATGTTTCTGAACCGTATCAAAGAACGGACCTAACCACCGCAGTGCACACTCTACCCTTAACAGATAATGGGATGTCACGCCGACGCCACAAATGACGGAGGTTGGCAAAAGCCAAACGCGCTCTCTGTATTCGTGATGACACTTCATCCGATACCTGTCCACCTGGCGAGATGTAACTACCCGGATTGCTGCATGGTGTCATTTGGGCACATGAAATGCACAATTTATTAATCAGACTTTGTTTTGTTAAAAAGAATTGCCCACGGAGTGCATGGTGTGCTATTGTGGGTCGATTTGCGTGCCTATCACTTCATAACAATCATAATAAAAAAGATAATAATCAGACAAAACAAGATAGATTATCCTAAGTAGAATTCATCAGTGATACTATCAAACGGTTCGTACCGAGAAGGACACAACCAAACAATGGCAGTTAAGAATATCCAGCCTACCCCGTTTCTAGTTATTGCAAATGTAGAACGAATGACAAGATGTTTAGAGAAGTACGAGGCAAGTGAAACAGTCCAATAT
Source organism: Fasciola hepatica (assembly GCA_948099385.1). Classification (NCBI taxonomy): domain Eukaryota; kingdom Metazoa; phylum Platyhelminthes; class Trematoda; order Plagiorchiida; family Fasciolidae; genus Fasciola; species Fasciola hepatica. The sequence goes on along the minus strand of CANUEZ040000024.1, from coordinate 21,180,565 downwards.
GGTTAGTATCTTTCTTGTTTACCTCAATTTCAGAGTAGATAGATAAGCACACGGCTGTTCATGACAGAATCACTGTGAAATATGGAGGCTACTGTAGTGTACACGACAGTTAAAGCATAAATGTCGAATCGTGCCAACAACAGACGCTGTTTCAAAGGTTCAAAACTCCGAAGCGATTATTGCACTTGTCTGGTGTGATCCCTTTAGTTTAGTGTCGCTGGTTCGAATTCGGGAGAGATGATTCTATTTGAATCAGTGATTTCATGCAGTGTTACTTGAGAATGATTAACTGAGTCGTAAAACTAATTAACGTGAGAGATAATCATCGATTCGTACACTTCGCAGATTATTCAAACCGGTAAATCACCCGTCCAAATTCCGATTGATGCACCTTAACGGACTCAAGACGAGAGCAAAACTTCGAAGTGCACCATATTTTGGATTAATCCAAGTTGATTTGTGATAAATCAAACCGGGAATTATTCAAGGTTGGTGGAAATGAATGCACTGAATCAATTTTTCCCTCCACTGGAAGCCAAGCCGCATTCCAAATTGTGTGCACAGATCCACGAAACCCTGAAAGTTAAGCTTCATAAATTTGAAAAGCATCGATCGCTTGAATACCTAGAAATCACCCGATCGGATATTTCGTCTATCGAATGACTGGTGATAAGAAGTGAAACAAATGACATCGTATCTTAAAAGCATTCGTTTCAGAATCCACGTCGTGCTTCCACAAGTGACAATAATTTGAGATTTAATCGTGTGAAAACAGCATAAAACAGACATGTGCGTGGGTGCGAGAATACATTTGCTCGTTCAAAATTGCCACCACCGATGTAATTAAACAATGGTCACTGTTTGTTCAAATACGGACGTGTAGTGTCACACAGGTTTGTTAAACTTTTACTAGGGTGAACGTCCATGAGTGTTAATTGTGTTCACTATATCTCGTCCGATTTTTTTAGTGTTGTTAAAACTGATTTCAATCACTGACCATCAGTCAGCCTGATATCCCTCGATGCAAAGGCACGAAGACTATTTTCCGGCGACAAGGGTGTAATAAAAAATCCAGCGACTTGAACACCTCTGAAACGGTCAACAAAAAAGGGAGTACTATCGGATGCAACGCGATTCTGAAAAGGAATGATTTGGAAATACCGGAATAGATGATAATACGATATATATATATATATATATATATATATATATATATATATATATATATATATATATATATATATATATATATATATATATATATATATATATATATATATATATATATATATATATATATATATATATATATATATATATATATATATATATATATATATATATATATATATACGATGAGTTAGAATGAAGAAATCAGAAGCATAGGCTAGTACAACGTTTCCTGGACCATTTCGCTGCATCCGTACACTTGTTTAGTGCAGCCAGTTTGATTGTTCACATAGTGGGTAAGTAACCGTCGAAAACGGAGACAAGAATGAAGTGAATGACAAGTCGTAGGAGCGAACAATTTTCAATCTTATTTCAATTTCCACTGACCATTTTAATGACGATATGAACAATCACATAAACTGCATTATCCACGCGTACAGACGTAGTGAAACGGTCCAGGATAAATTGTGCAAACCAGTTTCTGACTTCTGTCAAAATTTATGACGGAAAGATATTGCTCTCAATTATCACGCTTGTCACCAATGTGGTCGATCTGTACTCGATGGTACAATATCAGTTGAACAATGAATTCCTTTTTGTTTAGGTTGAGAAAACCGAACAGGTCAATCGGAGTTGACTTGGAATTCATTTTGTGCACTATCCTTACATTTTTGATTTCAGATTAGCACAGGTGCTATTTTTTGACAGACCGGCACTTGCATTGGGAGTGGAACGCACTAGAACCGATTGTTACAGGAAATCACAAGCTTACGAGTGAAGCGCATTCCGCGAGACCAAAAAACTCAGTCGAGAAAAGGTGCGTACCTGGTCACCAGTTTACGCATAACGCCCAGTTAAAACAAAGCATAAATTCACTGACATGAAGTACGGCTCCATAAAGAATCGAATGGAATGAACAGAGGTCACGTGCCCCAAATGTTACTGTTATGGAAGACTGAGATAGACGATCACGAGACGCTTGCCGACAATCAAGATAACATGGACGACTGGTGAAATACGAAAAGCTCATTCTTTGAACAAACGTTTCTGCTCATCTGAAAGATAACCAACTTGCAGTTTCAAAACAAACAATTTTGCCGAAGGGAATGAAATCGTGATTATAATCAGCTCGATAAAGGAGCGACTTTAGCTTGTCCCTACTTCACAATCGATCGCTACGTCACAACCAATGAGGCTCGAAATCTGAACCTGTCTTGTTGCTAGGATGGATTCACGCTTGTTTCGAATCACTGAAATGATTCAAACGAACAATGCAGAATAATCCACCTCTCGCCATCTGCCAAGAGTGACTTAAACTTTATCAGACTACCCAAGGGTGCTTTACGGCGTGGAGTAATTGCAGCAATCAAGACAAATTCAACTGATGCATAGAACAAAAACGCTCATCCCGGATTTGATTTGGCTTCGAAAAATCGATTATCTCAGATGAAAAGCCTTCTCCAAATATCACAACAGAACTTCGCGAATCGAAATGGGAAACTAAATCATACACAGGACCACTTCGTCCCGCTGTATCAATGGATATTGAAGATCTCAGTAGTATTTGGTCACCGAAGAAAGCAATGTGGTGGTCTTTTAACGTAGAACATTCCGAATGAACCAGACAGACAGCTAGCAATGTGTCAGTCAAACAGCTGCAGGCAAGCGAGACCGGAGCTACATTTGCCTTACGGTGACGAGGTGATTCGTACTATCGGAGAAGACCTGCACGAAGTACTAGGCTACACAGTGGAGAAGAAACCAATCCTTTCAGAGAGAAAACCGTATGGAGAACGAAAAACAATTGAATGTGGTCTTTTCTGATTGTGATCATAATGAAAGACTCGAGAATCCAGCACGAGACCCGCGCTCACGGATTCGGGTTATGGTCTACAGACACACACACACACACATGTACAAGATTGTATGAAGCTCGACTGTGAATTGGATTGAATTGAGCACAAGTGCTTTCGTATCAAAAAGAAAGATTAAAGCGGAACAGAACCAACAAAAAGGAGTTTGGAAAACAACGAGCAGGTGAGTGGAACAGACTGGTGTTGGAGAAGGCATACTGGGTGACGCGATTATGGATTAGGAATTGAAAGAGGACAACTGTCACAATCCAGTGGCAGGAATTGACTCGTCTCACCAGATCGTGAAAGGCTGTAATTGTCGTGTTTATCGGCTGTAGCGTATACTGGCCACGATAAAATGATGGACAAAACGATATGGCGGAACGCTGAAGTGTCCCGACGCGCAGCTGGCGCTTGAAAAGGGATCAACGGAAACAAAACACGGGTAACGACTGCAGGACTGAAATTGGACTGACCGAAGTGGTGGTCACTGAATCGTGGTTACTGGATAATAAAGGTGATAATAATGGACAAAAACAAATCGTTTCATGAACCAGAAACGCGCAGTTCAGTCTGTTTATGTTCAATGTCGAGTCGGCACTTGCTTTGGCACGAGTACAATACGAGCCAGGAGGCGAAATAACAAGCTGATATTCACGTCCATGCTGCCCCCGGTAACCAGCAACGATGGGTGTTTGGTATCTTCGGGTATGGGAAATATGGACAAATCACTACAACTGGAACTGTTCGAACCGGTTTCGCCGGGAGGTCGACTGGTGTTTTCAGTTGAGCGACTCGGTTGCATGTGATCAGGAAGAGCGGGTGTAGAATGTGGTGGAGAATCGGAGCTGAGGAGAATGGAACTGGATCGGGAACGACCACTCAGTGATATGGCAGATGCATTGTGAACCTACGCAAACGCATGAAAAGAAAACGAATGGGATGAGATACAAGCGCTCAATGGGACAAGAGCTGCCATAAATGATGGAGAAAATAATCCATGGGAAGTGGATCGGCATGGTAATTAATAGTAGTGTGTTTAGATCAAACGTTCAAAAAGTGATGAAAACGTCCTATCCACAGGGTGTTGAGGTTACCATAAGACAATCATAGTGACTATCCGCAGAAAAAAAACGCGGGGGGAATCAGTCATAACATTGAATACAGAAAACCTCTCACTTGAACCAAAACTGCCCACAGATTAGAAACGCGAAAACACTGAACAGAACGAATTGAATCGTAATGAAGAAAATGGAACCACAAGCGAAAACAGCGGTTGATTTCTTGTGTGTCCCAAACCAAAAGACGTGGTGGTTTCCGAATACGCAAGTGTCCATTTTCAACCCCCACCGAGATGAATGATATCAATCCATGTAAAATGTTGATCTTTACGGACTATCACACAAAGGTTTGGCTCCTAATAACACCTGAAATTCAATCCAATAAGAGCATTGCAGGGTTTTCTTAACGATCGCAAGAAAAAATTAGTGTTGGACTTAGACAAAATGGATGAAAATGCACAAGACAGAATATCACGATTCCAACTTATTGTCTGTTATGTTTATGTTCTCTAGGACTAAGGAATTTTCATGAAAACTGAACCGTGAAAAAGAAAGCTATCCGCATTCCTTCTAACCTATCTTGGTGATAGTATAGTCTGAGCCCGAGGTCAATCTTAGTTGTTGGCACGTTGACAACTTTCAGCACATCCATCTTTCAAGAAACAGGTTAACCAAAGGAGCAATGGAGTGTGGCTACTTATTTGTTTCCAACACTTCTGAAACGTGGCATATTTAGCCAGTTGTGAAGTGTCAAAACACAAGTTTATGGTCTCTCTGTCTCGTCTGTTGGATAACAGTTCCGGTCATACATGTAAGAGATGGAGCTACATTGAGATGAGATTATTAGAGGTGCTAGAGAATGAAATCCAAATAATGCAGAGAAAAGACCAATGCACACATGTCTGAACAGGCCGGAAGAACCGCGATTCAAGTATGTGCCAAAGGAAGTATAGACAACTTTACACCCATCCACACACACACGCATGCACAAATTTCTGCACGTAAGAGCCCGTCGTTCAGACTGTGGTGCACTTGCGGAATGTGGCACCAATGTTCGCGTGCATTCCGATCCGAACACTCGCTATGCGCACAGTGGAGAAAGTGGACACGTACATGCAAACAGTGAGCGTGAGTAGGTCCACTAGAAAGTTCAAAATGTTTGATAAAATGAGAGACAGCCCAGGTGCGTATGAGCCAAAGACTAGTCTTTCAGTGAGGGCGAGAGACTGGATCGTATGTGGGGAAAATGATGATTCTCCAACGGCATTTGGATCGTGCTGACAATTTGGCGATCTTTCCTGAACATCTGTCTGAACTGTGTGTACGAGGGGGGAAACTTGATTTGGTCATTCCAATTAATTTTCACTGAATAGACGGATGGAAACAAACGAACGCCGGAGTTGGGACAATAGGCGATTGATCGATTCACCAGTATCAACTCCTATCCCGTGGACGGGGAAGGGTGACTGAGGTATGCTGAAACAAGAGGTTTTCTGACCGCGTACAAAAAGTCACTTTCTTGTCATGATTGCACAGAGAAGTGCGACGCACGGCACACTACGAGAAAAAAGCTTCTTAGCTCTGTCGTCGAGTACGGAATCAGACTGATCATCCTTTTGTTTTGCTTGTTTAGGAAAAAGATCCCGTTTCCGTGCAGTTTGGGATCAAGAAAATGACGGGAAGATCCGTAGGGTTGGTTAAGCGAAGCATCAAATGAGACCAGATTTCGGCGCTGAAGCAGTCCACACAATCGAATAACGCAGTAGCAAACATACCAGTGTTGACATAACCAACAGGAAATTCCTAATCTATCATCAGCGGCGAAATGAATACAACAAACAGTAGGGCTGGTAGATTAATTTAGCCTAACCAACAATGCAGAATAGGGTAACGACATGAGACCTCTGTAAATAAACGACAAACCAGCAAACCACTGTCTGTAAAAACCCTGGATATGGTTTCCAAACGGAAATTGAAATTGTGAATAATTTGTATAGGTGATCCGTCATATTACAGCGTAGTACTGTCTCCTTGATCAAAAATAAGCTCAGACTATAGCCCACGGTTCGTTTTCAATCTGATTATTTCAGTCACAATACACATACTCGTAAGCCACTTTTAGAATCTTACCTTCAAATCAAAGTAGCTGACTTTGACCTCTTTCGGTAATTTTCATTTCACAATGCTGAATACTCGAGTTTTCTCTTATTATATATATATATATATATATATATATATATATATATATATATATATAATCTTAGTAATCAGCATAATCGGTCTTCTGTATCAATACGGTATTGTGAAGCACTTACGATCACAGTCGTTTGAATTTATCGCTCTATCTGGGGAATATCGGTTTACTGATAAGAGCCTTCTTAGCAGTAGCTCACAGATGAGTGAACATTCTAGTAATTTACTACGCCCCTCCACTTCAAGCTCCTTTACAAGTGAGATTCAACTATCATAAGGATTATTTATATGACAACATTTATATTTGCTGGTAGGATATCCTCCTCAAAAAACAGGATGCAAAACAGCATTGTGCTTTCACAGCCTCGCGAAAGGCATGCGCAACAATAGTGCTCGTGACTGCAACGCATCTGTGCGACAACCAGGTGGAAACAGTTTCACGATTGTCCAAATTTAAGTGAATGGACTGCAGTAGTGTAAACACACATGCACGCTATTTGCCTGCTTATCATCATCCGTTGCTGCCGAAACGTATTCTATTTTATCGCCTCATGAAGATGTGTTAGTGAAAATAATCCCGCCCAATATATGTACAAAAATGGACAACAGCAATAACACTAAGTCGCATAAAGTAGCAGAAGTTCGGAACCCAATATCGGACCAAAAACGAATCCCGTAAAATGAAAGCACCTGAAATTGATAAAAGCATGCGTCAGATGTTCAACTTGTGCATTACACACACATGCACGTACAATTCGCGGTGAAACAAACGTGGCTTTAGTTGACCTTAAATATGGTTTCAAATCCGTTGATTGGGCAGATGTATTCGTTCCCCATTTTTGAGAGTACGCAACAGAATTAGAAAGTAAACTCGAAGAATCGCTATAATACCAAGCAGATGTGTTCGACGAGCTAAATAGCTTGTTTGCAACAGGCAACATTGTCCATTTTATCTTATCCTTTCATTTAGTTCCTTCGATTGTATGGTAATGGTACACAATTCCACGAAGGGGGTCTAAGCCAGTTGCGGAAGGTGACCGACGGCAGAAGCAAGACTCGAACCCGGGACAGTGGGGGTTGGAAGCTCCCCGTGATGACCGCTGGACCAACGCCTGCACCAGTATTCCATTTTGCCGCTTCCATAGACCTTTGATATTGGCGAGATTTCAGGGGAAAATATGGAACGAGTTCAAGATGCTGTGCCGAATGGATGGAAATCGAAACACTAGGCAATTTGAATTACGTGAACCACATAGTCAAGATTGGATAGGTGAATAGTTGCCGAAAACTCATCCGGATGCGAATTCGAACTTCCAGAGCGTAAAGTACTACTTCACGGCCTAAATGCCGATGATGAATTTCCCGTACTCGAGTAGTATCCATCCCTAAGAAGTGTTACTAATGACAGTAGCATTACGCTAAGCACTTCCTTGAAATAACTGTGGTCTAAACTTGATTTGTCAATGAGATCAAAGACTGAACTTTGTGTATCTTACCTTTACACAGGCAATGAAACCGGATATCTATGCAGGTTGGACACTTCCAACCGACACTCAGAAAATAGCGCATTGATCAGTTAGCAGCAACGTGATGCACACTTTTGAAAGTTGCCACGAAAAATTTGCTGACACAACAAACTCAAGCGTACTGCGGTAGTCCGAACGAGGTAAGCTTGGTAAAAAAGAAGTCTGCCACAAGGAGTTCTTCCGACTGTTCACAAAAAGCGTGTAAACTTGTGGAAGTCAACGGATGTGAGAGCAGAGTACGAAACACTAGACACAGTGATGAGGGAAATTGTCTGCTCCTAGTTGAGTTCTGAAAGATACTACCATCGACTGGCTGAATAGGCTGAAAGATGCGGCAGAAAATCATCAGCAATAACGATTCCTATGTTAACTGTGGCCTGAAAAGTCGTATATGCGAAGTTTAGCTATAATTCCCGTGTTGTGCTGAACAGTGGTATTCGTTGTCCTTGTGTCACGTGTAGGTTCGCGCCAGAATAAATCCACGTCTTCACGCTTCGTTTGTACATGTACCGAGTAAACCAACATTCAGAGAAGTAAACTTCACTGTCTCTGTGACAATGCAAGCGATAGCGTCGGTCTTGGAGTTTGGATTTGTCGGACTAATGAGACGGATAACTTTCAATGGGGCCTCTGATTGACTAGTTCTGTCAAAAGGGTGTTTACGACGTTAATACTCATCCGAAGGAATAACACACTCCAATTTCGAGAACTGTCAGTCCAAAGTGTAAACCAAGCCAGAAGAAACACGGTCAACATGAGGAAATTTAACAACTGTCAATTAATGGGATCTCAAACCGGATGAACCCCTAGCACAAGCTGGACAGACATCTGTCAACTCACGATACACCTTGTGCATTAAAATCAGTTTGGGAGGAAACAGTTGTGTGAGGATACGCATAGTAACGCTGACTGTCCGCTGGTTTGATTAGAAATCAACAAGGACAGGCATCTTTGATCCGGTTTGTTTGACGAATCACTTTATCTTTGTAGTCAGGTTTCGGGAAAAGGGTCATGTGCGTCCAAAATCAAGCAGAACACTACAGTGAAGACTAAATTATTCAACAGTTGTTTCAAGAAAATTTTGTATACTTTACCAAAGGTCTGAAAGGAAAGCATGGTTGTTGGAAAGCGTTAAGGTCGGGAATTATTTAAACATAAGAGCAAAACAAGAACCGAACTGAGAGTGTGTGAGCAACAAATGTCAGTAGATGTGGGATCGCTGTTTGAAACAATCGGCAAACTAATCCCATAGTCCGGATCTGTAATGTTCTCCAATAGGCAGATCCCGCAGAATTTTGAAAAACAAACGCGGATGTAACTGCATTCAGGGGATTTCAGAATTTCAAAAAAAAAAACATCAACACTCGGATACGAAATGCGGATACCATCATCTTTCAGTGTAGCTTCTTTGTAGCACGGAATTACAAACAACTAAGAGCACATACCAATGGTAGAGGATAATGTACTCCTGCTACTCTTACTTCAGATCACGTCATATTGATGAGAAACTCTGAGAGTAGCAAGGCGGGAACAACACAGATAAAACAAAAAATGATCGAATCAGCATAACAGAAGTTTTCCACACATATACAGTTGAGACCGTTGGGCCACCGAATTATTAAATCACATCTGGTGAAACCAAAACGTGACAATTAATGTGGGATCTGGTGGCAATCGAGTTCAAGTAAGCATCCACTAAGCCCGCCCCCCTCCCAGACCACCATATTTAGCTGACGCGGAGTATTCGGAAAGGAAGATTAAAAATTTCACAGACCAGTGATGGATTCAGACGATGATGAATATTTCTTAGGCTATACTACCTAGTTCTTCTGGGAACATCTGGAACCATTTGAGCATTACGGAGTAGTGACTCAGAGCGAAACGCCCATTGGTATGGTTGATTTTTCAATTGGGCAGATGACTTTTTCAGTGGCCATATTGTAACAGATAGAGTCAGAGAGGGGATAGGAGAAAATGAAAGAGAGATCGAAAACAAAGCCTTTAACGATTCGGAGAAAGATTTTGAGCAACTGATGAGAGAAAGTTTAGTAGTCGTGGCACCATTAAAAATGTTCATTTTCAAACGGTAGGTGAATGTTACGGTTTCCCCTAGCCATCTTATAATGGCATCTCGTACGAACCAGTTCAATGATGAGCATTCCATGTCTCATTGTCACATACAGAAATGATTGCTTCGGTTACCAATTTGAACAGCATCACTAGTTAACGTCAAAATCGTGTATGCAGATCGTGCCGCTGTCCAGAATGCAACCACACATAACGGTTGTCGCGTAAGGAACGTGAGAAAATGAGCTCAAACGCAGTGCAAGAGTGGGAAGCAGTGACGAGCGCATATTGGAATATAATAAGCAGCAAAAAATCAACAGACAACCAAAAAGCAGTGCGGACACCTAAATCAGCTCCAACCATTCTATCCAAGGAGCAACTTGTGACGTGAAGTTTAATAAGAAAATGCAACTGGACATAAGTACCAATCCGGGGGAATGGGAGGGTTCGATAGTATGGAATAAGCCCAATTAGAAAATAGATAAAAACTGACATTAAATCGGCGATGGTCTCACGCTCATCATGGGAGATCTCCCTCTTGGGTTCGAATCCCGCCGACGCCGGTCACTTTTCCCAACTGACAACCTCTAACTGGTCGCGACCCCCTTCCCTATACATAGTATTGTTGTCATATGATAAAAAGAATACGGAAAGAATAGGCTCACTAGCGCCCAGCCGATAGTTGGCTTTATAACGACGGCAAAAAGTGCGAAATTGCCGAATAGTCAAAAATTAAATACTCTCGTCTTTTTGACCAGAACTATTCATCTTCCTTGCTTTTAGTAGCATTACATCTGAGATTCTAGAGGTGGTCAGTTGCAGAAATATTTTCCCATGAGAAAGCGGTGGATTACATGGTAGCCAAACTTCTTAGTGAGAACAAGCCTAAAGAAACACCGATAGAGATATGAATTCAAACATAGTTAGACTTTTTTGAACGGGTCGATTAACCGAGCACGTTCGTAGAAAATACAGTACTGCAACTGAAGCTAATGATTCGAGCCAGTTCAGTTCAGTTCAGCCAGCCATTAATCGTGCACTTCTGTGCTCTGATCTTCGTGGCCACCTCGCAGTATCATTCAGTGTGGGGCAAAATGGATAGAAACAAACTGAAAAAGAGTCGAAAGCAAAGTGATTATCGGAAATCACGGATGAGAAGAGCTCGAATGCAACCATGCCACTGACCGTGACATCTAGCTATATCACCTAATATCTCCAACCATTTGGTAGGCGGGTCTCGTGGACCCCAGCCCGAAAGTCTCGCAAGTCCTACTTGACCAAATCCAATGCCATGTCATGAACTGTCCACCTCGACCTACATTCTAGCTACTAGTTGACTCGGATAACAGCGTGCGCCAAGGAGATGTTTTGGTGGGCATGTGTAACACATGTCCCAACTACCTTAACCTAATTAGATTCAGAATTGGGCATGATTGGCATCTGGTTCTCAACACCCTACGCCTTACCTCACCAGTGGAATAATAAACCACGATATGCCGGTGCTGATACTCAACATTAGGACGAGAAAAAACCTTGAGAGAATGACTAGGTGTCCGAAAGGACACCTCTTATAACTCCGGTAAGAAATATCCCAAACAAACTACATTCGAAAGCCAATAATGAGATCTCGAAGATACCAAAGTTATCAGAGGGAAATTCAATTCACAATGATAAAACCACCAATGAGCAAAAATACCCCACGGCCGAATTTGAAGGCCCGCCAGTCCGGATGGACTGGACTATGAAACACCACATTGAACCCAGCACACTGTTGTTTGGAGCGATACCGTGGCACTTCTCGTAAATATCTGTTATCCACCAACATTGTGACAATGGAATAAGTCAAAAACTATATTTTCCTTAACTCAGATTAGTAAATTAGCTTCGCGAAATGTGAAAACATCGTGAACTGCGATAGACGTACTTTTAGTGCATCAATAGGAGAGGAGTAGTGAAAAGGTTATCCGTTATGAGATTGTAGCCTTTGGCGAGAAAACCATCCGTCAACCTGAAAAAACATCTTCAGCCAGAGGTCGGCTACATCTTAACTTTTTTTCAAGTGCTCACAGATATGACTGCATAGTGTAAAAATAATTTGACATGTCCCCAAGCATCTGAAATTAGATGCCAAGTTTATATTGTTTTTTTCGGCATCTAGGTAATTAGTTTTTTTTTCTGGTTTTCGGCGATGGGGACGCTTTAGTAGACAAAACCTGTGACGGGTCATTAATCTCGGAAACAGCTGCGATCGGAAGTTTGTATTCCATGAGAGAAATTGAATGGTTTTTACCATATACATCCCACGCATATTGGAATCCAATAAAAGCCTTCTCTTGGGTGATTGGTAACGACAGTTCTGAACACTTCGTGTATTGCAACAACGTCAACAAATACACTGAAGGTGTCCAATACAGTGTCTTCAGCATACGTCTTTCGAAGCCTTGGAACAACTCGAAAGACGTTTTCCACGGGTTCCCTGCCGCTGCTAAGATTCGTATCTTCGCTATCCATCGAATACATTCTGTTGCATGTTTATTCATGAAATAAAATTATTCCATTCCGGCTCACATTCTTCGTTTTCCGTCCTCAGAAGTGTTAGCCGCATAGGTTTCTGTCAAGTCACAATCTGAGTCGACATCGTGAACGTAACGAATCCGGTCGCGTAAAATCTCGGATCATCAACTAGAAACAGCGCAACTGGTGTGACATAAATAGTATGCACTTCTCACATTCAGAATGGTAGGTTATCAGTACGCTGACATGATGAGAAGGAACTCCTAACGTTGCACCGGTGGCAAGCCCAGTTGCCATGTCAAAAACGTGATTTGGTCTCAAGTTGAATGGGCACAACCAGGTGACCTAAAAAGACTTGACATTCGGTGTGAGGACAGATCGGATAACACAAAACCCCATTAGTGTTCAAGCGGATATCTCGCCTTACTAATCTCGAAAGCTATTTGGGCGGCCCCAGAGTGTGAACCGATTGACAAATTTTGGCGAAAATTGTAGGAATCGTGCGAAACTTATCGTCAGGAAAAGTCAGGAAATTTCGGTGAATTGCTATGAAAAACAAATAAGTTATTTAATTTCTACTACGAGCCAGTGTTCCCTAGTCGTTCTAGTATCAAGATCGAGCAAACAAATGCTTACTTACCGTAAGCCTTCGGTGAAACGGGCATACCTCATAACCCCAAAGGTCCACTGCATTCTTAGAGAAAAATCCGAAAACCTGATCCTAAGAATGGATCAGCGTCAGGAGTGGTCACGAGCCAGCCAACAGTGGATTGCTGTCCACTATCTATGTGACTGGCGATGAAAATTAGCAACTGTTTTCGATATGCTATCTCGAGAAGCTTACATTTATTCCCCGGAGTGAAAGGACAATAAAAGGACAAATTGTCGTAGCCCAAGGGGTCATCGCCGACGAATAGTTTATAGATCCGAAAGTTATGACCGTAGGCCGATGTTCGTGGAAAGTCGGTTTTGTCGCTCGACTCAGCCACACTTTCTTAACAGCACATATGGTGAAATGCGGTAAAAAGTGCAACCACAGCTTAGAACAAACATTTTCAGAACCATCACGAAACAATCAGTTCTTGATTCTCCCCTTAAAGAAGGGAATTCTAGGTGAACATTAGGTTGGAAGCGGGAAAGTGTGCCATGGTCTGGCTGCCCTAAAGAAGGAGGAACATCGAAAGCTGAATGTAAGAGACTTTGGCACTGAGATCTGATTCAACTGGTTGACCGCCTGTGTGCGAGGTGGTGAATGGAAGGTCAAATGCAGAGAAACACGGAGGTAAGCTCTCCCAGAGCACCATGAGAAAAAAAGGACAAAAAACTGAGAGACAAATTTTCGAAACCGCTACAGCCGGACCGAAATTTTCCGTTGTCCCTGACCCAATACAGCAAGTGGCTACAGGCACCTTTCCCAAATGATGACCGAGTTACGTTCCGAATTGCCGTTCATTCCTGGAAATGTTCGTAACTCGGGGTGGACGAGTGGGTTCGAGCGTTTGATTACCATCTCGTTGGCCGGAGGTTCGAATCCCAGCCATCACCAATTGCTTTGGTGGTAGACAGCAACCCACTGACGTCCGAATCATTGCCACATCTGACCTATTGAGACCTTATGTGGTTCTTCACTCCAAGTCTCGGGGTCTGGTTGAAGGTTATCCCGAATAGTGCATTAGACCTTCGTGGCTATGGGATGTGTACCCCTTCTACTGCACTCATGCGCAAGCATGTAGTAAAAAAAACTCGTTATAACGTGGCACTATACTGCACTCAAATTTACATCAATAAGTAAGCATGATATTAAATCAATACAAGTGTAATACAAGTCTGCGCGTTTTTTTTTAATTCACTGAAACCATTCATGACTAGCGTTAAAAGTCCCACTCGCAGCACTTTCCGAGAGACGCGAGTACAAGGAAAAGGGAGGCTGTGGGCGGTTTCTGTTAAGGTACTGCGGGGCGTTGGTAATGGCCAGAATTATTACTAAGCCGTAGTGGCACGCACAATAGGATTTAACATTGCAGTCAAGAAATCGGAGCCCAGAGAACACAAATTAGACCAGCGCTCCTCTTCGTTCGTGTATTTTGAAGTCTACAAGTATAGGAGTGTCTGGCCTGAACGAAGCAGCAATGACGATGGAGTACTAGGAGCGCAAAGTCCATGAGAACCCGTTCTAGTTGGTTGTAAGGTAACATCAGAATGTGTTATCTGGGTTGGGCGATTGGACAGGGCGGGCAAAATGGCTGCCAAATGTAGAAAGACAAAGGTACAATGAGCCGATTACGGGCGAGATGTTGATAATAGAGAGCAAATAAGGATTAGGGTCAAGAGCACCCATGGTCTTTTTGATCGGGGATGTGCTCGGGCGGTGGAGGTCAACCAGTTGGATGAAATCGCTAAGAAAGTTTAAATCTTCGAAGGTAGTGATTTGGCAGTTGGAGCCAACGATATACAGATCCATAACGAACGAAAACCGGAGGTCGAAGGAGCATCATTATTCAGGGAGACAGTACAGAAATACTGATCAACAGGGGAAAACCGAAATCCTCACCGCGTAAACTCAGAAGCGCAGTTGGGAAGGTTCAAGTTTCGAATTTAGGAAGCACAGACATGAGTTTCTGGTATGAAAACTGAGTGGGGAGAAAACTTGGGTGATGGAGGGTGGGCAAAAAATAAGGCGAATGAAGGAAGATTTGAAGAAATTTGTGTGTATAATAAATTTGTGTTTCAGACCACGAACGTTGAGGAGAGCGATACGATCACGACGATAAGATGAATGAGTAGGAGTGGAGAAAGCGCGTGGGCGTACGTGTGCCGTTGTTACTGTTATAATTCTGAGAAGAGAAATCGACAGTCTAACATCGGGGCTTACAGTGATGAATCCTATGAGACTACCATGGTACTGTCCCGGGCTACGATAGAACCGTCTAACACAACCTGAACCATTTGGGTCTTATGTGGTTAGGCACTCAGGGCCTCTAGATTATTACTTTCAGTTCTCTCTCTCTCTCTCTGACATATATCAAAATGACTATCATAGCTTTCTACATTTTTTACCAGCACGAAATTTTGCGGTACAATAGCAATATCGCCGGTGGCGACCAAAATAACAGTAAATCGTGCGATGACTCTGTGTGTGTGTGTGTGTGACAACGATGTGCATTACTATTACATTACTATACACCGGGTCTGGAGTCACGCATAGTGCCAACAGCTCAGCTAAAGATAAGGCCGAGCAACGTGCTGACGCGTGATAGACAACAACTGGACAATACGGGTGATGTCACACAAATAGAAACACTAACAAATGAGTGATCAAGACGAATGTGCTCATTGCACATGTCGCGATTGGAACACGAGCACAGGTACGTGACCCTCAAATGGTCATCGATAAGAACCATCACGAAGAACAAATAGAAGTCAACGACTGACTGTTAAATAAGATGACGTGTCCTACATGACTGTTTTAATGGATGAATAATTAAAAAACGCCACTGCGGATGAATCGTCGAAAAACGATCATGTGAATTCATACCGGAGCACAATCGATGATGTAAGGGGTCAGAACAACACCTCAAACATGATCATCAAAAAAACCACAGTCCTGTAAGCTTGAAGGTACACACTATCGACGGTAAAGATCACCGAATAATATGAAAATGCAGATTCATTAGGATGACTGTTGCACAGTAAGAGGCGGTGAACTTTATTTAACTGAACGATGCCTTGCTCAATGCTGACGCAAAGGAATAGACATTTGGGATAGAGTATGGGAAATATCACTCTGACTGGTAGGGTTCATCCTTGTATGTATTCAGACACTTAGAGAACAGCCTAACTTCACAGATGACGATGAAATTGACAATCTCGATGTCCATCTACCATGCCTTTCACGTTTCTTAAGCAACCGGCGACCGTACCTCTCGATTCTCAAATGGGGAACCGGGGCTTTTACTTTCACAAACTGGATGTTTTCACTCCTTTATTTGAACATCACTAGCTTATCTGTGATTAAACGTTTTCCCCACGACCTTCGAGAAAGTGCATGACCACCCCACATGTTTCGCTCATAGCAACATTGAAAAAAGACAACTTGGGAAGAACGAACAATCAACGGCAAATATAATGCTGTTCGTGTTACATGCTTACTCCTCCAACTGATAAGATAACTAATGCTGACCCAATGCACGTTCAAATATACGATTTTTTTCATAAGGTCAAAGACACCTAGGAAGTTGGGACCACGTGCTTCGGGACGTCAAACTGAGCGTGAACTTGAGTTTTCTACTTGTTACCTCAACAGACGTGCTATCGTATGCATTAACCCCTCCGCCTAGTAAATTTCGGGCGACTATTATCCAACTCCGATGGAAGATCGGTGATATTGATACTAAGGAACTTGTGATCATAAGCAGCATAGGCTTACTAAACTGTCCTTTTAGTTCTTCAGCAGTGTGTCATACGTGGGGGGGGGAGCGGTACTTGTACTTGTACTCTTGCTTATCGAGGATAGTGATTACTAAGAGGAAGAAATCTACCACGAATGTGGTCAATCGCCGAGGGTTCTTCTGTCTCCTCATATCTCGCGTTTTGGTAGCACAAGCGATCATTATCCTAGTCTTGGTCAGATGTGGCTCCACACAACACCGCGTTCAACACCTAGATAACTGAGGTATTGTAGATGCATCTGCTTAGCGTAGGAGTTCACAGGCATCACCAATCACAATCCTATTGGAGCCTTATGTGAATCACTATTCCAAGCCCCAGGGTCAGGTTACCGGTTTCATCAAAAAACTACTGAAATCAACAACTCACAGAATATCATCGCTCATCAACTCAGCAATCACAACAAGAAAAAACCCTAGCTCTCACCAACATTTGGGATTGGAACGACGATATTGATTCTGTACACAGTCCTCTTCTTTTGCTAGTGCTTAATTGAGACGCAAATCTTTCCCGCGTAGGATACTGTCCATCTCCAGTTTCCAAACTACTTTTTCCATTCCTCATTTTCATTTAAAGCTGGTGTCTGCGCCTACACCCACCAATCTGCCACCACATCCCATGTCCCACACTTGGACTTGTCCAACCGCGAGTTCGAGCTGATGTGGCTGAAGCTCTGGTTCTCTTCTTTTAATCATAACTTCCGTATCGTTTATCACTATCTCAACAGGAGCGATCCCCCAATTTTCTGGTTTACTGTCTTCTGTCATTGAGAACTTGTCTGCTCCAGACTCCGATTTCCAAGTGAATGGAATGTTCACAACAAGAACTGGCTCCTACACTCTTCAGACACTGTGGCTGTGGGGCGCGAAGTTAAAGCTTTCTATGGCGACTTTGTGTTCCACTCGCAAGAAATACGAGAAATCCCATTTGGACCAGTTCACTGATCATCTGTTCAGTGTACACTGCGATCATTATCCACACGTTTCCATACACGGCCAAATAAACCGTGCGCGTACGACTCATCTCAGTACAACCTTGGCTACTGATTATCGTAGTACGCATGTCTCGCACGCATGATCCGCCACCGCATCACGCGACAGCGTTTGGCAGGATTTTGCCTACCAATCATATATCAGGCCTATAAGAACGCCGTATTTTTAATGCTAAAGTACCAATGCATTCCAGTGCCAGTTTGAGTGTCTTCTGATTTTATTTCGGGCAATACGGTCACAACAGTTTCGCTTTGATCCACGACCTAAGCTAACCCGCTGATTCCCCCGCACGCACTCTCGATCGGGCTGGCGATCGTGCACATGCCCTTGATTTTCTTCTCACCTTTTTCTCTGTAATTTTTGACAGTACCTCCGTTCCTCCACCTGGCTAATCAGACCACCGTTTTATCTCCTATTCAATCACCTTTTTTCGTCTAGTTCCTACGTGCAACTCCAGACGCAACTTCTGGTGTTAGGATTCGGCCGACTGGAATGGTTTCGTGGTTTTCTAGCCTCCTACCCTGATGTGAATGTTGCTTTACTTCTGACGTTCCTACCTCTATTTCGATTTATTGAGACTGCTCCCTGAAGCACGCATCTTTTAATTCCACATTTTTTCTAAATCAGGCAAACTACATTCTCCTGAGTGGTTTACCCATGCCTGCAACAACGCTGTGCGCTTGAAGAGCTCGGCATTCAGATGGTGGTTCCGCTCCGCTACTCCCCAATCTCGCAGTTCCTTCGTGCAGACCACAAACAAATGCTTGCTTTCCATTCATAAAGTTAAGGATCGATTCACCCGTTACAAAGCCGAACGTCCAGCTTCTTCCGCTACTGGTAGTTGATCATTTCGGTCTCCTGCCAAAGTCATTTCCCGTAATTTCTGCCCTTCCAATTTATCCCCCGTCTCTAGCTTCTCTGGCTTTCTAGTCTAAGGACTCCATAAGAAAACCGAGATTTCTGCCTCTAATTCTAATTTACCCAACTCTTCTATTCTTCCGCCTCTAACCACTCTTACTAGCCGCCCGTCTATTCCCCTTATCACAACCAGTAAAGTCCGCCAGACCCAACAAACCACCTGGTTCGGACGTTATTCCACCCGTTGTCCTGAAAATATGTGCCCCAGAGTTTGCATTGATTGTCATTATTTTCGCATTTCTCTCCAGTCTGGTACATTTCCCACCCCATGGAAAGAAGCCGTAATTTCTCCTATTTCCAAACACAGTGACTACTCTGATCCTAACAACTACTGTCCTATTTCCCTAACTTTTGTCATTCAATAAGTCATGGAGACCATAATTCCTAACCAGCTGCGATCGTTCCTTGGACGCAAAGAACTACTAGGCGATCGTCAATATGAGTTTCGGCGTCGTCGATCCACGGGTGATCCATTAGCTATGGCCTCGCACTCCTGATCAGTAGCATTCGATAACCACGAAGAAACACACCTGATCTCAGTTGATCTATCAAAGGCCTTTGACCGTGTCTGGCACATAGGTTCGTTGTCTAAATTGTCCACTTTTGGGTTTCTTCCAGCTCTTGTTTGTGGACGTCGAGTTTTTTTTAGTAGCCGACCCATCTCAGATCGATTCGATGGGATACAATCACAGACTTTCCCCGTGAATGCTGGTGTTCCCCAAAGTTCCGCATTTTCATCTAACTTCTTTCTCTTATTCATTGATAACTTCATACCCACCACTTCCAACCTCACTCGCGTTTTTGCTGGCGATGCCACCCTACACTACCCCCTTCCGTATTCCACCTTCTGCCGTGCCACCAACAATATCGATCGTGACCGTTGTGCTCCTGTAACATCGTTTAGCTCGGACCTGGGCAGATGTCCTACTGGGGCCCTCAAAATCGTATTCTCGTTAATGCTTCTAAAATACCTCTTCACTCGATTACTCTCAAACACTATTCCTTTTCGCTTCATTTAAATGATAGAGACGCCGCCACTGCTTGTTGTCATATCCCTTATAACTTTCAATCAGCTTGCGACGGGATTTTTTTTTATCTCGAACAAGAAGGATTTTTCATAATTCTTCCGCGAAATCTCTAAACTCTAAATTCACGGGAGCGACCAGAAAAAGGGTGCTGTCAGTGTCTAGCCACGACACAAGAGAGTGAACTTCGTCTACCCACTGACCTTTCGGGTGTTGTTAGATCTTCAGCTCGATATGAGCCATCGTTCACAGTTCGTTGCGTCATACAGGTATGCAAGCCATTACATCACGCCAAGACTTAGTCCCGCTGTGAATCGGTGACGAGACCAGTCATTGAATCAAGCACTAGAGCGTATTAGGCTACCACTGCTATGACAAGTTTTGCGCATGCAGCCGGATGGACTTCCTTGGTATACAAAGGTGAATACTGGTTGGAAGATGAGTGTGGGTGACAAGTCTATGACATGAAAGAAAGGTGTTAACAACCTTGGACTTGACCGGGTAGCGTTAGGCCACTCGGGTGGAATCCAAGGTATCCACCTGCACAATAATTAAATACTAACAGGTATGAGTGAATGTTGAAATCGATGGCGTTCTGATAATCATAAAATTTCCTTATCTAATTAATGCTATTGTTGGCAGTACTATGCGTACTATCTCCATTCTCTTATTGCTTTGGTTTCTAGTCTTCGTTTGTTGCCGAGATATAGCATTCAGAACTACTGCGCTCCGGACAGTCGTGCCAACTGAAGGTGAATGCAGTCTCAAAAAAAAAACTAAAAACTCTCATTATTAGATGACAGATATCGCTTTCCATGTGAATCAGTTGAAGAATAACGACTCAGATGAACGAACGATAATTGTGTGACTACGTGTGACGATGGTGAGGCGTTATTTATAGTACGTGGACGAACGCGGTGGCAATCGTGGGGATGAAAAACATGTCCTATCGAACAAAGATAAGCTACTGAACACTGAGAAGTAGAAACCCCATAGCATTCGCGCCAAGACCTTGTGCAACAGATTCCAAATAGCGGGGAAAGCGGTGACATTGGTGCTTCTTCCCTTAGAAAAACAAAATCACGGCAGTGTATGAGAGGAAAACGGAACGCAGAATCGACAGACCAACTCGAGAAAAACGAGTACCGTAACTCTACAATCTCCATACGAAACAAATGGTCTGCAAACGTGCAATACGCACAAACAGGATCTGTTTAACCGACAAATTCACTGTGAATTCCATTCATGGAGAGCAGTGATAAAAGCCCAATAGGGATTTATCGGTGCATACAATGAGATGTAGTAGCTAAAAAGCAATGCCAGCAAAACTGCTTCTAGAGTGAAAAAGTTCTGTACCTATTGGTTCGATGTGCTACGACTCAGATAACGTTATTCTCTCATACACACAGAAATACAATTGTGACAGACTGACCAGGATAATCGGGAAGCAATCTCTGACAAACTCGGTCTCTGTCGATAGATCGAAATTGCGTAAAACGCTTGCACACCATTCAAAAAAGCTCGTCACGGACGAACGCCACTGCAAATCGGTAAGAATCTAATGGTTTTCATTTCTAATATCCAAATTAGATGCACAGTTCTTACACACCTCGAATGGATGTATGTTCAATAATCTATCGTCGAACTGAGTAATTTAGTTGGCGTTGACATTCAGGTTGAAATGAGGACAAACTTATAAATATATGCGTGGTTGGATTATCTCGCCAGCGACTCGGCCGTTAAACCAAATCGGCATAGCGTGAGAAGCTGGCGGAGAGGTGTTTATGACAAGCCGTAAAACTACATAAGGAAAACCGGAGAATTTCAGGCGCAAAAACAAACGAAGCTGGGATTCGATCGGAACAAAATAAACAATTTTTGGGATGGGTAATTCAAATTTTATCACAAACGAATGAAAAAACGTGTTTGCTGATAGTGAAGTATAGAGAAAACGGTATTACCAAACCGATTGATTAAATAAGGCATTGCACACGCATGGACATGTAAGCACATGACACGATGAATCAACGAGCACAAACCGGTTTGGTTGAAGAATGGAAACAAGAACAACTCTAGTACATCCTTAGTGCCATTGTTGTACACCTCGCCGATACGGGACTCATTGTCAAAGAGGAGGACACGTTCGGAGTGTTTTTCTAGGCACCATCGTACGCGTCAAAAGCGACTGGACTAAAGCAATCCGCGATGGCCGAAACGGTTGTAATTGGGCTTCTCAGTTGGTCACTTTGTTGATGGTCGATTGGGTTATGCATTCCTCACCTCGGAGGTCAGAGGTCCGAATCATGCGACCACCGGTCACTTTGGTGGCAAACAGTAGTCCACTGTCACCCGGTTAGTTACAACGTCAGACCTACTGGGGCCATATACCGTTCTCCACTCAAAATCTTATGGCCTGGTTACCGGTTATCCCTAATAGTCCGGTGGGCCTTTGAGGCTACGGAGTATGAGACTGTAACTGCACTCAAACACGAGTGCGTAATAAAAAATAAGTGACTCGTTAGGTCACTCCGACTATACTGACCGAACATAAACGCCTGCTGACAGACAGAATGATTAATATAATTGACTTGATCCTCATTTCGCGCCGACTGATTTGTTTTTTCCCAAACTGCAACAAAATATTCACGCCATTCTCCGACCGTTCGTCAGTTCACAACCCTGCCTACGTATCACAATTTCTTTCTTCTTTCACAACAATATTCACAGTGAATGTTTCTCGATGACGTTTGAGGTTTCGAATTATAACGAGTGAATCAGTCGTGTCCCTGAATGAAAACTGGAAGCTACGAGAACACTCAGACAGCTAACGTTGACAAGAATAAAAACCAAGTCCAAGCAAGTGTTTTCAGTGCCCGAATCACTTGTATCCACTCTCAAAAGATCACGATCGAAATCTGAAGTATTTGACAAGCAGACCGGGGAGGACCATAGAAAATTCGTAGACGTAGTAAGGCCAAGTGCATGCAGTTAGAAACAGGTGCGAGCGCAGTTCACCCCGGGACAAAAAAGTCGCACTAGGAAAATCGGAAGAACTTGGTATCACGTTTTGAGGAAGCGGGCACGTTATCTTTCCGTTATATTTCAACAGGCGTTCAGTGGATATAGTCGAAATTCACGTGCCTGTTCGATCAATTCTTTTATGGGATGTCAGAGCTTTAGTCGCTGGTTTGTGTGTGTGTGTGTGTGTGTGTGTGTGTGTGTGTGTGTTTGTCCAGACAATGATGGTCTTAGTGATCAGTGTTGTAAGCGAACACGATCAGAAGCCCCATCGCAGGGACAAATCACGTGCACATCTTATATTCAATATGGCAAAGCAATGCGAAAGTGCATTCAAAAAAGTTCGTTTCGGGGAGCAGATAGGAGGAAGTACACTTCGGAGAATGAAGTTCGAACAAACAAGTTTCTCGATGGTCAATAATAATCTTACGCAAGATAAATAAGCCATCTTAATGGACGTTTATTGACTGAAAATTCGAAAGGCAAATACAGACCGAACAGAAGGAGAGAAAAAATTGAATGATTCCAGGATAAAACATAGGTCTGTCCAGAGTACACTTAACCTTGGAAGCGAAAACCACCCACAGAATAGAGATGAAAGATGGACAGGTGACAAATCTACCACGAAAACCGATGTGTACACATACTGTTGTAGTCACTCAAATCATATCGTTAGGGAAAACTAATCTACTTGTTTGTTCCTTATTATCTGTTCATAACTAAGAAATGTTATACAAAAACCTGCTGGATATAAAAAAGTCAACACTATCGTACAGCGTGCGGGAGACTAAGGCGTTCTTCACTAAAATGCTTCGTTCCTCGTCCTTACCAATATCAATGACGCCGAAGAGGGTGTGAACTAAAGAATGGGGAAGGAAAACCAAGGCAAAACCACTCCGGCTACCACGAGGAGTACACAGTATGACCATGACATTCATTCGTAAACAATTTAGCTTGATAGGAGATGAAATTATCACTTTTCATGGTTTGCTTTCATGTCACTCATTGCCTCTAATCAGCCAGTGCAACGAATCTCTTGAACTTCAACCAGGGAGACCAAGGGTAACTACTTCGTAGCACCTAAGTATTAGTAGCAGGAATAATAATTACCAAGGATATTCCTGTCTAAAATGCAACTTTGGAGAGTAGCTCGAAAAAAAATAACAACCGCGGCAAAATCAAACTTTATCCTAGCTGAAACAGTTCACAAATGGTCGGAAAAAGATAACGCAGCGCAGGTTATGTGATTCGTTCTTACATCACACCAAATGTTCGTTTCGTTAGCATAGCTCAAATAGAACAGTTTTGTGACTAATATTCACGACTGAATAGAGGGGGGGGGGGGGGGGTTAGTGCAAAAGTAACTTAAGCCAAACGTGAGCCACACAAAAAGTGAGTGCACATGATATCAGGTGCGGCCGGTTTGACTTCTATATACAGTCATCTCTTACCTACCGCGGGAGTTACATTCCAGAGAACCCCGCGATAGGTGGAAATCTGCGAAGTACCGGTGTTATATCTACCCTATTATTTATACATAGCTTAAGGCTCTATAGGCTCTCCTCATTCTACCGCAAATCTTTTCCACACTCTTACAAACATCTAATATGCTCTTAAACACTTTCTGCACTCTTAAATCTACGTGAAGCAATATATTTGCCCTGGGCCATAACTTATATTGCCACTAAAGACATAGGCGTAACTGATCTTTTCGTCCGAATGATGAATATAGTTGTATTACATAAATATCTATGTACCGCAAAATCCCTCGATGCAGCGAAAATTTTGTGATGCACAGTCAGATATATTTAAAACAAAAACCGCGATATAGTGAGGGACGATTGTAACCAGCCAAAGATCTGTTAGGAGCATGAGTAATTAGGCAAGCAGTGAAGACGGGAAACAGACAAAGTTAACGAACACATCTGAATATGTTTGCAATACAGCTCTCAATTTGCTTTTTTAAACTACCTCGGTTGGGATTTTCTGATACTGTGTTAAATAGCACACACACAGATATACGAAGAGAGAGAGAGAGAGAGAGAGAGAGAGAGAGAGAGAGAATCATGCTGAGTAAGTCAGAGGCATTTCGTCCAATGAAGTGACAGAACATGCTATCCCCGACATCCATTAGGACGGTAGGATACAAATTGCACAAAAACAGACATTTACACAAGTAGACAAGTGAACATCTTAAGGGTTGATAGTTTCAACGATTACTGAGTTCTTTTGAGAAACGCAAAGCAAACAACAGGCATCGGTTCTCTTGAATGTTAAATACAATGTGTACATCGTGCTGGCTGGAGTAAAAATTAGTCCAAGAAACGCACCTGCAAATCGCCACTGACTGCGGTGTTGTGCCGATGGAAACCATCAGGTCATTCATCGCAATAACTTACCGCAGGTTTCCCCACTAGTCAGACTGTGTGTGCTGCGAAACCTTTCAAATATGAACAGATATATGCTCATGTTCGCGTATCTGGAACGTTCACAGTGGAGTAGCGCTTCGATGCAGTTACAAAAATCACCCCGCACATTCAACAATAGAACCTTCGACCTGTCTGTGCGTCGGCGGGTATTTGGCACTGTTACAGAGATCCAAAGAATCTAATCAAGTTCTATCGACAGACAGGAACTGTTCGATAAATAAGTCGGGCATATCCAAGACATCAGGTCGAATGTGGATGTCTTCGTTGTCGATTTCGAATGGTCCATTGCTAAACTACCCCTTCCATCACTCTCAGCTGTACCTTGGCATCGACGACACTCTCGGACAGGTCTGAGGAAATAATGGGAAAAACACTAATCTTCCAAGACATTTTCCAACTTGAGCCAACTAGAGAGCAATGTAAATGCGTTTTTACCCCACATATGCACACAAACACAGCGTAGGGCGTATATCCATCGTTTCCAAGACCCTACTCTATCAGAGACAACCAGCAATTCGACCGTGAGACTTGGAGTGGCAGAAGGTTACAAAAGATCAGGTACAGCACCGAATCGGGCAACAGCGGATCGCTGTTTACGACCAAGATTAAACAGGAAGCGGACAAACGGATTAGGAAGAATTTCAAATCTGTGCAACCTTTGTTGACGATATGATAATCCCTTCTGGTTGGAAAGTAGTACACAGTTCTACTGCATGCAATTTTTTTATGGAACTTGGCCTGTTCAAACAATAGATGCTAGCCGGTTGTCCATCTCCGGTTACTGCATTTTTCGGACTATTTAGCGAGTTTAATGACAGTTTCTGGCTAGGAACTCAACAGGTGTGTCTTCGGAACTGCGTCCTTTATCGCCCTCACAAATTCATTAACTACAACACATTCTTCCATCGAACATGGGGTTTGCTGAAATAACCAAGGTAGAGACCGAATAATGACTTAACGCCTACGTCTAGACCTAAATCGATTCCTCGCAACTGCGTGGTTCGCGAAGGAGGTTCACGATATACGATTAAACTCGTTGTCTAGCCTGACTCAGATTCAACCATTTGCAGTGACCTGAATTTACGTATTCTGTGAAACAGAGATGTAAATCACGGGACTCATTACGAATTTCGGAAACTCCCTACCCTTATGATACAATAAAATGTACTTCATAGGCAGGAAAAAAATATGATTCGTCCCAACTGAAAGGTATGCTTAGAAAGATAGGGAACTTTTGGCTTCTGTGATCATGAATGATAGCAAAAGATTGTAAAAACCACACTCAGTTGAGTCCTTATCGGAAAGAATTCCAGTGGTGTCATGGTACAAATGCCAAATGAAATAGAACGAGGAAAGGATGGCTGTGCAACAAGTAACGTTGGCATCGATTACATTAACTCACAGTGACGGAATAGCGCACACGTTTCACTCGCATCCAACTGTACGAATTGTCCAATCGTAAATAGTACTGTCCACTAATTGGAGCGGTCTGTTGCATACGAAACGGCGAATCGCGTGCGCTGATACGCTGATTACGAAGCACGGTTTGTGCACCCGCATCCGGTATATTCAACGACGACGGACTGAGACGTTTCACTGGTGAGCCTGATTGTTGTGGACTCAATCGCCTCTGGTTTGACTGCTCGCGTCGCAAATTCGGTGAGGACGGGCTAGTTCGGAATCCGGATCTTGATTCACTGTTTGAGTGCGAGTCACGATGTGGACACGGGAAGACGGTCAGACCAACATCCACATCGTGCGAATCACAAACCACATTGCACGTGATTTGTGTGCCAGCCGAAAGCCAACCCAGGGGGATATCGCGTCTGCTTCCACGACCAACTTCGACCAACTGGAACCCATTTATTCCGGATCCATTGATAAATGGTGGGTCGCCTGACGACCGCCCATTGTCTCCATTAATCAGATTCCAATTATTTTGATTCTCTTTGGAGTAGTAACACTCTGGCACAACACCGGCCCAAGAAATAAAAGCTGAACAACGAGGATCACCATTGTCATCGACTAAAGTGCCTCCGTAAACTGCTGGTAAATTGGACGCATCGAAGTACTGTAGTAAAGTCTCTTGATAGTTTCCATCGAGAATCTGTAAAAAGCGTATAGACAACTTTCAATAAAAGCACGAGTTCAGAATATGGTTTGAGACTGATAACATTAAAGCAGTTGACCGGTAATGAAACTGTCTTGGTCAACCTCGATTGCAGTGCAGAAGCAAATAGGCTTGAGATGTGCTATTTTAAATTGCACCATAGAGCAGCTACAATTTACGATCGCGAAGGTTGCGCTAGTCAAAATTACTACACTGACAATGCTTATCCGTGCAAGTGTTGAGAATAGGTGTGGTGATGTAGGTGGGAAATGTTCGACTAGCATCATATCGAAAACTGAAAAACGTGTGAACCATAGTCATCATCGTACAGCGTTAAACAGCAGAGCAAGCCCTACTGACCACTGCCTTTCTCACCATGTTGCAAGTGGAAATATAAAGAATGAATATACAAGATGAACAGAGAGCGGACCTACAGGGGATGGACCATAGTAGCCATACGGGAGAAGATCTCATTGCAATTTGTAACTTCAAGTCTCAAATTTAGAGAGGTTGACTCTGACACAAAGTACAGTGAGCTCATTTCACCATAATCGGGCACAAGAAACAAGGTTACAAACTAACGGCAATCGATACCAAGGTATTACTTTGAAATAAAGACAGGCATCACAAAATCAGATGATGCATAAGTACAGGGGACAGTAAATATTCGGAAAAATCGCGACGCATGACTCCAGGGACTGTTTGATCTGGTTGTAATTACTGAAAAGCCCCTGCCGTGATGCTTTTAAACCTCTGGTCTACCGTTCCATTTGGTTGATATTAGAAATCAGTGCTTTATTGTATATCTAAGGGACCCATATTATTAAAGTAGAACATGTGAATGGGGAGGTGTAGAGTGAACATATACACCACTCGGGTCATCCGGATTTTAGTCGCTTTAGTTCTTTCAACCGCTAACCTTGCACAGCTGCTGCCACCTGGTAGCATTATCTAGTCGATAGGGAGGAACGAAAAGCATAACGAGCGAGCAAACAGGGATGAGGTTGTAAGTGGAAATGATTAAGACAAAAGAATGGCCTGAATGCAACTCCACTACTGTCCGCGGCACCCGATCACGTCACATGTCTCTAATCATCAGGTGGGCGGATCCCGTGGACCTCAGCACGGAAGTCTAATATGTCCTACATGGTCAAATCAACTGATTAATGTTTCCATACCCTTTCATCATGTTGCCGACTGAACACGTCGACTTAACCTCCAACCACTGCTACGGATTTCGGAAATTTTGAAGAAACTTTCGACACGGAAGTTCATCGTCGTAAGTGTTTGACGATGATCTTCGCGTTGTATAAGTTTCTTCCCACTTAATGTGAGGTAAAACGCTGGTCAACGCCACTCGGGTCGTTTCGACGCTTGACCTATTGGGGTTTGATGCGGCTTCTGCTCTGAGCCTCAGGGTCATTGCTGACGGTTCAACCTGACAGATTAGTAAGACCTTGTGGTTACCGTGAATGTTCCTTACACTGCATTCATATTCAAGCATAGCGATTATCATAAAACGCTGTAAGCTGAGGACAATCCCCTCAGGGCGTAACGGTATACGCGCCGGTCATTCTCATCTGACAGCAAGGTTTCCAGTTGTAGTGAGAGTGGCTTATCGGATACACACTATCTGCAACCTTAAACAGAGATTAAACAACCGAACAGTCCCGTCAAAACCTTCTATTAGTGAGCAGATTTTTGACAGTACATGACGATTTATTCTATAACAATTCTAAGTCTTAAGCTACTTAAAACCAAATGAACAATTTGTTAGTGTCAAAATTACATGTCGATTATCAAGTGGCAATTAAAACCATAATGCGAGTGGATACAGGTAAAATACTTCCATAAGAATAGCCGTGAGTACAAACCATGTGAGCGGATGAAATAAGATGGTGTTAATGAGTCAATCACTTTTCGTGACAATCATAGAAATCCTAACACAACGGATCGGGGGATTCCTAATACAGAATGCGAGACAGAAAGAACCCGATAGGAGATCCCGGTGCACGTGAAATCGGTTTGCTTCCGAAGCTAATTGGGTTAGTTGAAGAGATGAACAAGAAAAACGAATAAATAATGGAAAGAAGATTTAAACAAACTGATGGAGGGGAGGAACACTACAGGCTAAAAACGGGACACAATCACATTCAGTCGGTGAAATTAGTGGTTCGAAAGGAAACAAAATTTCCGAGCAGTAACCGTTTTGTTGAAACGGAAAGAGGACGAAATGGACAGAAACTAAGCGGGTTTTTATAACAATTCGGTTTAGTTCTTTCAACTATCAACTTCGCGCTTCCGCGCTCTGGTTTTGGTTGCTGCCTTACGGTATCGTCAAGTTGAGGACAAAATAAATAGAAGCACACAGGTAAAGAGCCGAAAACAAAGTAGTAAGCAGAAATCACAAATAAAAAGCCCGAATGCAACTACGTCACTGGTCGCGACATCTATCCGTATCAGTTAATGTCTTCAATCACCTGGTAGACGGGTCAGGTGGAATCCAACCAGAAAGTCTCACACGTCCTACTTGGTCAAGTTTACTGGTTAAGTTTCCCATACGTTTTTGCCATTTGGACCTACTTTCTAGCCACCAACTTCTCCGGAGAACGGCGTACACCGAGGAAGTGTTTCGGTGGGCATGCGTAACACATTTCCCGGCCACCTTAACCTGTCTAAACCCAGTGCTAGTTCCAGTGGCTGACCTTTGATTCCCAACACCCTACGCCTAATCTCAGCATTGCTGTTCTCATCATATTCGAGGAACGCTGCGAAGACATCAACGCTCTAACACCGAGGGTCTTCGCGTAACTTCCACCGTTAACAGCCACGTTTCTGAGCAGTAATGAAAGACGGATCTAACCGTATGGAACACTAGAAACTTGACAGACAACCGGATGTCACGCCGGCACCCCAAATGACGGAGGTTGGAAAAAACCAAACGGGCGTTCTATATACGCAACAACACTCCGATATCCGGCCACCTGATGAGATGTAACTTACATGCAACGTGCTTTACTCTACTTTAATACGGCTGGCTCCTTGGAGAGGATAGACCGGCTTTATGATGAGATGATCATGAAGTTTGATGGGCGTTTGATACAAGAGACGTCCCCAGCGTCACTCGGCCTTTTTCGAGGGCGTACTTCTAGCCTTTGCACAACCGAGAGCGGGCTGCAAGGTAGCAGCATGTTGATGAACGGTTGCCGGTGCCTCTCTAGGAACTCGTTTGCCATTCGATTGAATTAAATCCAACCAAGGGGTCCATGCAACCCTGTTAGTTCTACAGACTTCCTCCACAGACGTTGAATTATACAGCAAATCTCATTCGCCCATTCAGGGGTAACCATCTTCGCATGCCAACACCGTCTCGCCGAGGATTTTGGACTTCGATTATCCTTAACCTGGTTCAGCTCAACTATCGAGCGGTTTGCCGGAGTGTGTCCGTTGATGCATTTTTCAGCTTCGTGGAGCCACAGGTGAGAAGTGGGTATCTGATGGAGACCAAAGAGACGGAAGATGCCCCAAGGGCACGGCAGTCCACTGATTCAGAGGTGTTACTCCTATCAAAAACCCCATACATCCAGGTAGCAAAAATTACCTACTACAGCCAGGGTTTCCCCTGCCAATACAAGCTTTTGGTGCAAAACGCATCCTAAACGCGGTTACACTGTCGTTTAGATTATCTAGAAAAACTTGCAACCTACCAGGATGTTAAATAAGAACGACATTGTCCGCGTATTCCAAGTCAGACAGTTTACTGCCTGAGCACAGATTGATACCGCTACTCTCACACGAGGATAGGGCTATCTCATCTCATGTGTGTATGGGAAAGCAGGACTAGCGATAATTAAAATTCATCGGCGATTTCATTGCGAAAATCCGCGTGACTTTTCTTTACGTCAGAATATCCCAACAGAATACTCGAGGGCGTGAGACTCTGATAAGGTCCGGGAACGATCATTCGTAATGCACAATGGACTTAAGTGCATGCGAGCTATCCTTCGGAGCAAACAAGATCAACAGTGCACCAATACGATAGTGGAAATGGAATTCGAATACGACGAGGCAAGCTCCAAAAAATTAGCAGTGCAATATAATCTGTTTTACGTCTGTAGAAATGCCGCAGTTTCTGGAACCCAACCAATCAGATTTCAGAACTTGATGAAACGTAGCGCAGAACGACAATACTGAGTTCATTTCGGCCGAAAAGATTAAAAAAAGAAGTTAGCACTCCCCGTTCTAACCCCCCCCCCCCCCTAGTAGCCCTAGTAAGACCTTTTTTGGCTTCCTAAAAATGGACCTTCTGGTTGGTGTCTTCGTTACGCACCCGACTGGCTAATTTTGTCCTGTTCGGGTAAAACAACTGTTCACAGTTCATTGGTTGATTTCGTTTCGTTCGGTTAAAACAACGCTTAGCCGCCGATTGGCTGATTCCGCTCGGTTCGGTGACAATGAGTGTTGGATGATTACGTTCCGTTTCGTTACGAACTGATTGGGCCATCGATCCACTTCGCTGGCCCCAGCTTTGCTATCGATTTTGGCCAGACGAAGATGTGCTGTCTGCTAACAGAAACAGACTGTTTATCGATGCGTCAGCCAATATCCTCACACTCACATGACATTCGGTCAGATTATAATTGCACATAGTTTGCCGCTGGAAAATAGTCAAAGATATGCATAAAGACAAACTAGAAAAGTTGTTTCACATCAAAAAAGGTCTTTTATGGGTACATCATAGTCGGTGAAAAAATAGCCCTAGTTTTTGGACTGGTTGAAAACAAACAAGCATAAACGCTTGAAGACCTTTAAAAAATTCAGAATTCTTAAGCTAGCTACAACAATACTGAACGAACCGATCGTGATGTGATTTGAGGGAGAACGATGGACGATAATACAGAAAACAGCTGTGTCTGGGACAGCGAAAGAAAAGAGGTTGTGTCAGGTCACAATAGTTTGATCAAAACAGACAGAATTGGACGTAATTCGCTTTGCAAATATCTGTAGAACGGTCGAAACGATTGGATGGATGCCGGATTCAATAGGGCATTCAATCTGTTTGTCGTTGTTCTATACATTAAGGTCATACGTGCGCTACACGTTGGTTAAGAAGGCAAATCATATGCGATTGAGGACACGGAAGAGAATTGAGGGACAGGTTCATAAGAGGATGCATACTTTGAACAGTCAGCCAAAACAGGTCAACATTGGGGATGCCGTCACCTAGTCTGTTTCAACCAGATGACCCGGATTTTCTTTTTTTTTTGTCAAAAGATGGGTTTCACTATGATCGAGCTTTCAGACAACAAATGATAGAGGGCAGATGATTTGATCAACAGTTCAATGTATCCCGGTTTGTAACCAGGCACACTGTTCACTCGATAGTTCCGTAAACCGGATCATATTTTACAGAACCAATGACAAGTAGATTTTGTCGAAGGAACCAAAAAAAAAATTATTCTCAACGCAGGTGAAAGAATTTACAAAAGTGAAGAAAAATTAGGCGCCAGGAGAACCGGACGTGATTAATGAAACCGAAGGCTAGAAATTAATTTCGAGCTACAAGCAACTGCCACATATATTGATTCGAGATCTAAGTGACGAAATTTTCTACCAACTCCTGAGTCATAAGCAAGTGGAACAGTTTCAGTCATAAACGCCCTAAAATTTGTATTTGTATTTGTATGATAGACATATGCAAGTAGTATACCGACATCTCAGCCGTTGGACGCAAAATGAGAACAGTAAGTAACCAAGATTTTACAACTCGCAAAGTATTTTGGTAAATATCCATAGATAGGTCTCAAATGGAATGTTTCATGAAGTGAAAGAGTAAAAACTAAGTAACTCAAAGTTCTGTAACCAATTCAGTTTCTATCTTCTCAAAACTGGTCAAAATTCGAGCCCAATAGGGTGTGAGGGAGTTTTTGTACAAACGTAATGTCGACGAGAGGTGAAGGGATGAAAAACGAGTGGATAAGTGGGAGCGACAAAAGAATAAATCTATCTGTACCGGATGAGTAGGGTCCTGGAATATCTTGTAAGCTAGGTTCAAACGAGATTCAGTATGCTGATCAACGAGTTAAGTCAAAAAAGTACTGATGAGGATAGATGAAACGCGAATTATAGTTACCAAAAACAAGGTAACGGTGGCCCATTACAGAATGGCATAGTACTATGCTAAGGAAATCTATGTAGGTTAACTACAAGCAATCATTAAAACTATGAAAATGAGAACCATTGCGTCCTAAAATGGAATTGATGAGTCATCTGCGTCGTCGTAAAAAGGTGAATGAGCAGACAGTGACACCAACCACTAAATTCTTTCAGGTCCAATGGTGGTCGAGTGGCTTAGGGTGTTTGACTATCACCTCGAAGGTTAGAGGTACGAATACCCAACATCAATGGTTATTTTGGTAGTAGACAGTAATCCACTATCGTCCGAATCGTTACCACACCTGACCTATTGGGACCCTATGTCATTCTCCATTCCATAAGATGAAATAAAAACTTTACGGTCCTTGTTTTTGTATTACATGCTTGAGCATGACTGCAGTGGGAGAGGCGTACTTCACGGCCTCGAAGGCTCACTGCATCATTAGAGACAACCGACAACCAGACCCTGAGACTTGAAGTAAAGAACCACTGAAGGTTCCAATAGATTGGGTGTGGTAATGGGCCGGACGACCGACGGCGGTGAAGTTCCAACCTCTGATCTTCGAGATGGTACGCAAACGATCTAAACCACTCGACTATCACCCAACAGGTTACCCAGAATGGATCCCACATCAGCACCACACGATAGTGCCCATCCTTCATTGGCTTTAAACGATATCAAATGGCCACCCATCCACAGTGATCGATTATTGTTCTGAATGTCTTTTTAGTAGGGGCTCAACTGTAACGAAGGTATTGCGAACAATATTATTCCCGTAAGAAGGTTGACGAATTCGATATGTCGTTGAGCGTGCTATTTGAGAGAATTCGCCATGGCTATTACCAAACAAATTGCATCGTACCTTTTTTTAGTAAAATGCATGTTTATTTCTAGTTTATCACGGTAGCACGTCGCACAAACCGTCGAGGGCAGATAACTGGGTGACCGAGCGAAACAGCGGATGAACCCAAAACAAACAAAACTTGAGGATGAGCTTTCGGATGTAGTCCGACATATACTGTAAGCCCGAGGTTAGAGATATTCAGAATATATACACAGCAGCATATTAGGCAGTACATCTGCCACAGATGTTAATGAACCCCGCACGTTGCTAGCAGGGGTTGTCCGGAGACGTGTGATACACAATCCACGAGAAACAGTTTTTGGACTAATTGTTTCAGATGGCAATCGACCGGTGCACCAGGGTGTCTCGTAGTTGAAACTAAATGAACTAAAATCTATTTGAACTGATCCGTCTCGCTGGAGAACAGAAAACACAAGTAGAAGGACTGGAAACGGTGAGACAAGTAGGGCACCAGACTCTGTGAGCCCTCACCCCCCCCCCCTTAAACACACTTACCCCCTTTCTAAAATATTTTGGGTGGGATTATACTTTGGTCTTTAGGAATTCGACTACTGGAAAACGACATACAGAACATTGTGTCTAAAAGACAAAAGCAAACATCCATCTTGCATCTAACCTAGTCTTTTTAACATGAAGTTTTTCCACAGAACCAGGATCCTGAGTGAATAGTTGAGCAAAGTGCGGTAACCGGTTTAGGTTACCTTTTCGGAAAGGGTAGGCGCTGACTCATCGTTCATAGGTAGCCAAGTCGCGTTAGCAGCCAGCACGTCAGCGCCCGTCCGAAATCTAGATCAAGGTTTGAGCGAACGGAAGCGTGAACGGCAGGACAACGGATCGATAAGACGAGGAAGGATTCCCATCAAACGCCGGCGACAGTATTACCAATCAAGAAATCGGAATAGACGTTATCTGGTGCCAGTTTGAACCAGCCGGTTTGTGGTGCGATGATTGGTAACAATAACTCTTGCGTCCTATATAAACTATCTGTTTCTGTTAATAAGATGGTTCTGGAGGAGTTTCCTCAATAGGGTTAGTGGGTTTGATTAAAACACCAAGTATTGATGATAGATTTCAATTTGGTTCGTATGTGGTATGCTCGCCTTCTGTACTTTTGTTGATGACTGATTCCTAGATTTATCGATGTTCAATCGGGTCATCATATCACGAAGTCTTTAACCTAGCAATATCTTTGTTGATCATGGTGACCGAAAGTGCATCCTGTCGATGAAGAAACTTAGGGAAGTGTGTGTGTGTGTGTGTGTGTGTGTGTGTGTGTGTGTGAGAGAGAGAGAGAGAGAGAGAGAGAGAGAGAGAGAAAGAAAGAGAAAAAGAGAGATTCTACAACAAAAAAACTAGTGGACTAGTGCCGCCCTGGCTCAACTCGATCCGATAATCGTGACCAAGGCAACACTGATTAGCGAAGAGTAAAGACAAACGATTCGAAGTTGTCCACTAGTGTTTGGTGCTACCACCAAAGTTGAATGGAAATACAGCTTCGTCCCCAGAGAAAATGACACAGTGAGCTATCCGGTTTAACTGAGTCAGGCGAGGAGAACTGGCGTGTATACACAACATAAAACAGGAAATGTTTACAATCATTATCAACAATTCATTCCACGTGGAGCAAGCGTACCAGTCAATTGTGGCGACGGGTACAAGTAGTAATACATGAAGAGTGTACTCAGTACATGGCAAAAAGCACCCTTTTATGTTCCTAAACAAGGACACAATGTCTGTGGCTTCAGTTTTCAGGGATAATCCTCGCACGTTTTTGAGGAAAAGGGCAACCAAGTTGAAAAATTGAGATTAGTCCTCGAACAAACGGAAAGTCGCACGCGCTATTTTCGACCATTTACTTCTGCATATTTTGTTAACAGCTATCACAAACAACGATCTTCGTCGGAGTGAGGAACACAAGGAGTTTCTTGAAAGTATCTTGTGTTTGAAGACGTGGGGGACGATTGGACAGCAATGGTGTTAATATGTCTGCCGTAGCTGATCCACAAATCACTCAATTTCGAAGAACAGCGACAAAAAATAGCACAACCTCAGGCAATGTCTCATAACTGGTTTACGAAAAACTCAAATACGATTTAAACAAATAAATCAGTCAGGATCATATCAGTCCAAAGGCTCATCAGCCTTACGCATACCAAAGTAGAAAGAGGGATGCAAAGATCAGATCATCGTGAAAACAAAGGCTGCTGTTGCTTCACTCACAAAGCACAGTCTGACCAACCAAAAAGCCATATTTGAATAGTCGTAACCGTGTTTTGGTGAAACAATTATTACAGTGGTGATGAGCACGGTTTAGGATTTTATCCAAAATAATAACTAGCATAGCGCAACTTGAGTTTGTTTTCCTTTTGGAACATATGCTTTAGTATTACCATTCTTCGTTTAGCACCTAAAACACTAGTTGCTTCCGAGTATCTTTGCGGCAGAAAGCTCCATTGTTTACAGGCTCATTAACACACCTGAATTTTCGGGGCTTTTTGCTGTTCCATAGTGGAAGCTACTACTTATCCCCGGTGGCATAGTGACTCTTTATGACAAGAGGTTCAGTCTCTCCATCGTGCTCACGCGTAAGCATCATTTAGAAAGTCTGCCAATAGCCGATTGCTTAAATTACATTTTTATATTACATGCCTGCGCATGAGAACAATGGAAGAGGTGAACCCCATAGTCACAAAAGCCTACCGCATTATTAGGGATAACCAGCAATCAGACCCTGAGACTTGAAATGGAGAACCACTGATGCTTCCAATAGGTCAGGTGTGATAACAAACCGAACGACAGTAGATTACTGCCTACCACCAATCGGGATACACTTTCTTTAACCACAAAGAATTACTCCAGGTACATAAATGTTGCCTCGACAAAAACAGTACGCACTACCACACTCCTGTCCCAGTACATATAATCAAGCCTCCTGAATGTTTTCAACAGGTGATCAAGATAAATGCTCAGACGGATTCATGGGAAGGGGGGCTTAGCCGATAGTAAAATGTGTGATAATGTAATTCATTGTCGTGAGAAATTTTTCACCCGAATACAGCAGTATTCCGTGAACATCAAATTTAGGCCTCAGTGGCATCAGAGTTTGTTCTGATTGTCCTACTCAGTTCAAGACAACGGCAAGAAACATCTGAGAAACAGAGGACCATGAATCTGTGAGTCAATGGGACTATGAGTTTATCTAAGTACAAATTCATTAATCACAATTCTTCAGACTGTCTATAGCCCGAAGTTAATTTACATCCTTGTGAAATGCCAAAAGCGACTCTGTAGGAAGTTTGACGGATTCCAAGTAAGCAATAAGAAACCATAAATACGGTGGTTATTTATCAAACCAAGCAATTTTGATGCTAATGATGTCATATTACCATTTATTCGTGGCTTACTGTCAACGGGGCCATACGAAGAGAGCGTACGGGGAAACCGTGGGTCAAGTGGATGAACACAGATGATTTAAGGCAGAAATTTACAGGTTATGGAAGAAACATAAACCCAGGAAAAACCAATCTCACAGTTGGAGAACAAATGTTCTATAAAATTTTACTTACGTTGTTTGTCATCTCCCGTCATAGTTCGTTCAGAAAAGACAATCCTAACATAACGAGCACGCAGATCGAACAAAGAGGGTATCACACAAACAAAGTAAGAGATGAACTGTAAAGGTGTCATTAATCACGATAATGCAACCTCAATTTCCTAAAAAAACAGACAGGCGAATCTTCTTGAGTCCAACCAGGAAGTCGAAACACGCTTTAAACAAGCCAACTGGTTAATGTTCTTAAACTTTTCTACCACACTATGAATTGACTACGTCATCAAGTCTTCGTAACACACCCTTCTCGGTGAGAGGTAACGAATAATTAGATAGGGCGATACGCCAAATAAGTATTTTAGATAGACCAACCAGTCCAGACTGCTGGATTGAGTCAATAAATTGTGGTGCTGAGTACGCTGCACCTGATCCTAGCTTTCTTGATTCGGTTGTTAAAAAAACACCAAGCGCAGCGTGAAATTGTAAACCAGTGACGTCCAAAGGGGAACTTGAAGCAGGATGTTCAGTTATATGTAAACCCAGAATGATGATTGAACCGACTCGTTTACGAATTGACGTGATGCGGTGGTGGCAAAATTCAATACTGTGAATAAAAAATTATTATAAACCTAAGTGTATGCAGGCCCACTTCCTAACACTCCCATTTGTGTACACTATCCTAACTCAGTTCGGGACTTTCACAGAAACACCTAGAGGAATTCTGTGGTCCACGAATAAACCGAGAAACTCCAGTATGGTTTCTTAGAAATGAGCTCTGGATTTATCGTTTTAGTGTACCACTTTGGGGGGATGTAAGTGCTTATGAATGACAAGCCAACCCAGTGTAACACAGTACAACAAGAAGAGAGGAAATTGAAAACCAATCAGACTCAGCGAACATGCTGAAATCATCGAAACGGTAGGTCAAAAAATATGGGTGTATATCAACAATATTGATCGTCACAGGTCAAAACATCGCAACAATGAAAGCCCCGTTGGAACAGTATTCTAAGCACTGGCGTATTTCTTCAAGTTGTCACGCCTGAAAGTATTAATAGGAACAATCAGACAAATGTTACCATTAACTTTGAAAAGACTGATTCTCTTGTCATTCACACATCAAGTCTTAGTCAGATGAACAATTGGCTGTAGTGAACACTACCTACTTCTTTAACTAAAATTCTCTGTGCTTTAAGCGCTTGCTTCCAGCAGACTACTTGAATCTACCTGCCTGTGCTAACATAACTTGACAACCTCGTATGTGCATATATATATATATATATATATATATATATATATATATATATATATATATATATATATATATATAGAACTTAATACCGGAAGATACCAAACGTCGTGAATGCAGCAGGTGCTAATGGATTCTACGTTCAACTGCGAACTCATCGTTGTAAACAAGGAGTCATGAATACAATAAGCCTGTGTTGACCATTTTATTTCACTGCCACACAGAAATACAATGAAAGCAACGACCCTCGTTGAAGCAACGGTCTACTGTATTATTAAATTTTATCGTAATCAAATTAGTGGTGCAAGATGGCATGTTCAGCATTACCTCGCCGCTCTATTCGAGTGCAACCCTAGCCTCTAAATTATCCAAAGCAAAATGTTTCGCAGAAGTCTTACGTCTACGAATGAGTTCAGGAGAAAGAGCAGAACCCACAGCCATGAAGGCTCACCGCTATTGATTGCAATCTGGTTGTATAAACATTGCTAAAACGGTTAGGTATGATAGAGGCATTACTGCCTTCTTGTGCTTCAGCACGGTTGGGCGTGGGTGTCTCAGGCTCCGAGACGGCTACCTGCCCAGAACGCTTCACAAAATACTCCCAAATGACAGTGCGTGGGCCACAGCCTCTTCTGAGTAAGTCCTACTCACTGTCTTCTCGTGGCGTAAGTGTTCCCACTAAAGTGAGAGGACGAAAGCGAATGCCCGGTGCTCTTCACCGGGTTGGCTGACTGATAGTCAGTCTAGGGGAGATGGCTAAAGCCTAATTCCAAACCATCAACGGATGGCGTATGAAGCGTGCAACGATATGCACACCGGCATCTGTGGCGGAGGTCTGAACTGGGCACCTAGGATGTTCGGCCTCATCCGAAGGATGTAGGAAATGAGCAATCAGTCACCGGCCCCCAGTGGGAATAAGCTTTAGATAGCTAAAGAGTCCGGTTGTGGACCCGTAAGAAAACCACCTACTTTGGTCTGGGCAACCTGGTATTATTGCTCTCGTAAACAAATCATGGAATCAGACTGTATCTACTCCTTTCTCTCCGATTGTGCCATGTTTTATTTGGCACAGTCTGAAATCAGGCGGGTATGAAATAAAGATGCATTTCTTATCGCCTACACCAAACTTGTCCCGCGTAAAAAAGCGTGACCCATACTCTGAACGCACTATGGCTAACTAATCACCCGAGGAGGAACGCAAGTCTGCACGCATAATCCATATCAAGTTCAATTTAACTAGACTTCATTACTCACCACTTCATTTGCCCGAAGTTATACGTACACAACCGATAAAAGAATACGACGGGAATTCCTAGGTACTGATTGTCTTTCGTTTGTTTTAATTTGTTACAGGACCCAAGTGTTTCAGCCTTGTGAAGAGGAGATTCCCTGCAGGTTTTTCACTCTCCTTAAGGTTGTTGCCTTTACCGTAATCCTATGTGTCAAACTGGAACCCTCGCAGTAAGAACCATTATTCAGTCAAGTCACCGAACTAATTCCTCACCAATTGCACGTTAGAATTTTCGCGCGATATTAAAAAACTCTTCAACCAAAAACGTCGACTGCAAAATTGCAGTCAATTTACGAGAGGTGTACCTGAATTTTCTCTTGTGTTTCGCGACTGAGCAGGGGTTTCACAAATGCATACAGGCGGCTGAAAAGTGGTGGAGCATTCACGACAAAACACGTGCCCAAAACTTCCGGGTAATTGGATTCTAGCACAGTGACTGACTCGGACACGATCGTTAATAAACTGGGAGACATGTGCTTCAATCCTAGGCCTTGCATATCCATGATCACAGAAAGCTGTTCGATCGGACGTCCTGCTTCGGCAGCTGCGGTTGGGAGAACGACTTTCATAACGCGTTCCAGCTCGTAAACTCGACTCTGGAGAAACTCCGTTCGGGTAACGCACTTGAGAAAGCTTTTCGGATCGAGGCAACCGACAGGGGCGATGAACAATGGACGTCCAAGTTTGTCGTGACCACAAATGCCACCAGGGAAGTATTTTTCGATCACCTCTGGAACCTTGAACCATGTGAGGATAGTATCCACCTGGGCATAAATAGTTAGAGGCAAGCGTCAAGACGGTGACGAAACGGAAGCGAATAAAATCAGAGATTAGACGTGTAAAATGTTCAAGGTAGGAAACAATGTCATTTTTATGCACCCGTACTCCAGAGATAGTGCTAGATGCGATGAGATAAAGCTTAATGGATAATCCATAGAGAAAACTGTTTCTGAGAGAACATATGAAGATCGGCTGGGAACCAACTCCCTAAAGAAAAGTATATACCTATGTCTCAGGCTCCGAGTTGGCTACTCGCCCTGAACGCCTCTCGAAATGCCCTCAGATGACCGCACGTACCAAATAGCTTCTGCTGAGTAAGTTCTATTTACCGCCTTCTCGGGGCGGAGGTGTTTTTTTTTTACAAAAGTGTGAGGGCGAAGGCAAACGCCCGGTGCTCTCCACCGCGCTGACTGACAAATAGTCAATCTAGGAGAGATGGCTAAACCCTAATTCCAAACCAACCTTGGGTGGCGTATGAAGCGTACAACACTGATCACCGGCATCCGTGGCGTAGGGGTGTACTGGGCACCTAGGATGTTCGGCTTCATCCACAGGGCGTATGAATTGAATAATCAGTCACCGGCCCCCAGTGGGTTACGGACCCTGCGCTCCGTCCCGCTGCCTTGCGGGCTAAGCTTTGGATAGCTAAAGGCTCCGGTTGTGGACCCTAAGAAAACCATCTGCTTTGACCTGGGCAACCTAGCAATACTACACCCACAAACTGAACCATGGACTCAGACAAATTCGCCCTCATCTCACTGTTTTACGCTCCTTCGCCATCGCAAAATTATACGCTCATCCACCATCACACTCGGAACCTGTCCATCCTCTCCCTACCTCTCCAGTTGTTTTATGTGTTAGCCACGCCACTACGCTGCCGCAAAACTGTCTCACTACTGGCGCCGGTTGTGACGAGACTTCCGCCACAACCATCTCCTCAACGGATGCCATGGCAAATCACACCACCGAGTCCACCTCTCTTCAACCTCGCCTACGATTTCAACTCATTCGCGCCACCGGACCGCGAAAAACAGGTTAGTGAGACAATCCGCGAAACCGATGGGACATCAACCACTAAGCTGTCGCGTAGACTAGACCGCTGGACAGGACATTTTCGCTCCTAATTTAGCTGGCCACCGGCTGCTTCTACTGCATCTAGAACTCCTACACTTTCTGTGTGGCCTACTCCAGACGGTCCCCCGACAGAAGCGAAATCCGAAAGGAACTACAAACCCTAAAGTGCCACAAGACACACGGATCAGATCGTATTCCTCCTACGCTTTTCAAAGATGGCGAGATGGTTCTGGTGAGAGAATTGGCAGCCGTGT
Organism: Fasciola hepatica; assembly: GCA_948099385.1. Classification (NCBI taxonomy): domain Eukaryota; kingdom Metazoa; phylum Platyhelminthes; class Trematoda; order Plagiorchiida; family Fasciolidae; genus Fasciola; species Fasciola hepatica. Next base: position 21,138,023 of record CANUEZ040000024.1, on the reverse strand, counting down.
TCTCAAAGGTTTTCCGATATCCCCGAAGCATTTTTCGTTATATGCCTGCGCATGAGTGCGGTGGGAGGGATATATACATGGCCTCAAAGGCTCACTACACTATTGAAGATAGCCGGCAACCAGACCCTGACACTTGGGATGAAGAACCACATAAGGTCCCAGTAGGTCCGGTATGGTAACCACCCGGACAACAGTGGATTACTGTCTGCCCCCAAAGTGGCGGCTGATGACGGAATTCAGACCTCTTACCCTCAATGAAATAAAAACCTATACCAATTAACCACAACCGGCAAGCAGCTAGGGCAACACTCAATCAGAGATCCTATAAAACCTTTCCACGCACAACAGACCGGTGGTGGTCGAGTGCTTTAGAGCGTATGATTACCCCTTCGAAGGTCAGAGGTTCAAATCCCCAACATCAATGGTTACTTTGGTAGTAGACAGTAATCCACTATCGTCCAAATCGTTACCACACCTGACCTATTGGGATCTTATGTGGTTCTTCGCTTCAAGTCTCAGGGTTTGGTCGCCGATTATCTCGAACAGTGAGGTGGTACTTTGTGGCTATTGGATGTATCCTTCCCATTGCACCCATGTGCAAGCATGTAATAGAAAAAAATGGCAGTAGCTCTCCTGCTTCTTTTCATTGAAACTCCTCAGAAAAGTCTTATATACCAGGCGAATACTGTGACTTTTTAACTGTGTGCATAACATTGAAGTGGTCAATTCGTAACATGACTACCACTGAAAAATTTCATTTTGAACCACTATCAACTACGTACTGTGCTACGGTTACGGTTGCAGTCCCTGAGCTTAAACACTAATCGGAAATCGAATCAATCAGGTGTGTAAAAATAACAAGAGAACTACAAAAAATAGTAGTCAGTAAGAAGAGTTTGTGAATCCAAGAGCACCCGGTCATATTGTACAATGAATTCATTGGGGGGGGGGGGTCAGTGGCAAACTAGATGACCAAGTGACCAGTTGTGGCGTGTTGGCAAAACTCTTCGTGTTTGTTCCGCACGATCAGCCGATAAGTAAAATGGAGCGTGACAAAGAAGCCTACTTCATCTGAGTAGTCAACCCACCTACAAAAGTCAAAAGTTGATGTCAGCTTCGTCATTTTTTGAATATTCAGTGCTCAGCTGTGCTGCCTGGGTATGGCAACCATAGGACGTGTGAAAGGGTTAGTCATGTCTGATTTTACCAACTGATCACTGATTGACCAGAAATCGTCTCGTTTTGGTCGATCAACTGTCAGACAATGGTTAGTTTTTCGTTAGTTTTTGGTCTGCTATCGGTCATTCGGGAGTCAGTTTGTATTGCTTGGGATTTGATGGGCTGGTCACCCTTGTTTATGTACAGACCATAGGCCTCAACAAGCACTGCGCATCGATAGATTCCATCCGGAGGCGTGTGTAACACATGCCACAACAACCTCAGCCTGACAAACTTCAGCGTTTTTTCCAGTGATTTGCTTCGTGTTCCCATTACTCTTTGCTAACCCTAGTATGATTAATACGCTGTTCCCGCCAAACCTGAGCAATCCTAAGAATACCAGTTTCTATTTAAGATCATTGGTTCTTCTAACCGCAAAAAAATTGAGGTACATCTTATTAAAACGGCGAGTATATGCCAAAATACTACAACCATCTTTTTATTCCAGAGTTACACATGAGTGTTGTGGAAGGGGAACATCCTGTTGTATAATTATCTGACTGGTTTATTATCCTAGTGCTTTTTTTCTTTTTGTCTCCCAGAATGAATACTTCAGTTGTTTGTTGAATAATGCCTAATTTTTAGGTCCTCGATTCTTCGATTATTAAGGAACGTTGCGACACCATTCTAGCTCAAAAAGATTCATTCTACAACAAAAAAATGGATCGAACTTTTCGTCTCAAATGCTTCGATAGTGATCCGAATTCTTCTACTGCTTCTAAGCAATGAATTCATTAGGTGGATACGTTTACTTAATTTCTGGACAGTACCGAACCATTCAATCTCAATAAACTCAGAACACTCACCGACTATGTGTCACCTAATGCGTACGATTATATCAAAAGGTGCGCAACTTACGAAGCTGTCATAGAAAGTCACGAACCTATATATTTGGCCAAAGAGCTCGACTGATGTTTGCCATATACTGGCTACATGCCTATAACAGACAGGCGGAAATGTAGACCAATTCTTGCAAAAGCTGAAGCCTAAGACTGCAACTCCAAACCGGTAACGGCAGAGGAAAATCAAGAAGATGCCATCAGAGATACATATATCGCTGGACTCTACCCTCAGGTGATACGAGAACGGTTCTTGAAAAACTTTCACTCGATCTGCAAACGGCGTTTGAAGAAACGATCTCTTGAGATGGCTCAATGTCAGTTACAATCGTGCAAGGCAGGTGTTTATACGGCTTCCACAACTAATTCATCGGAGTCAGTGTAAGCAGCCCACAGACTAACTATTCTAACTGAAAGTATTAATACTTCTGCATCGACCGATGTTGACACTAGCAAGTGTTTCTTCTGTGGATTCGGCAGATACACACGATCGCTGTGTCCTGTCCGCGAGGCGACTTGCAAGGGCTGCGGTAGGGAGGATCATAACCAGAAGATATATCGCTCCTCTGAGAACAGCGTCTTTGGTCCGGAACTGCCTGTCGTCAATGACTCTCGCTGTGGCACCCAACAGTTTCTCTCATGCCGTGGTCGATAATCTTATCAACAACGTTCCACCAGAAGCCCTGATTGATACGGGAAGTTCTGAAAGTTATATCGCTGCGTCTGTTGTCAAGCAATTCAGCTGGCAGGTTATACAACCTCGAAACAAATTTTCTATGGCGAGTACACATCTGACGAGTTTCACTAATGCCCATTCTTTTGTCACATTACAATATGAAAAGTACCAGTACACAGACATCAAACTATTCTAATCTACAAATCTTTGCTCCGATGTTCTATGAAAGAATTTTCCAAAATGCATCAATCAGTTGAAATCCTGTTTTCTGGGTGGAAATCCCCATTCCCCTTGTGATGAGGATTCCCCATCTCTATTCAGTGAAAATGCTCCCAACTTTAAACCAATCATAACCGAATCACGCCGTTACTCAGTCACCGACGAAGAATTTATTCGAGCTGAAATCAACAAGTTTTTGGACGATGGCATCATCGAACTATCTGTATCCTTTTAGAGAGCACAAGTTTTAGTAACCACGAACGAAAACCACGAACGGCGGATGGTTATTGATTACAGCCACATGATCAACTGATATGCCTGCCTAGACGCTTATCCTTTGCACAAACAGATGACATCATCGACAATATTTCCCGCCACTCGATACAAAGCACATTGGATCTACTGAATACACATCATTAAGTACCAATTAAAAGCGAGAACGTCACCACATTTGAAGCTTACGGTAACCTTTATCAATTCTGCCGCACACTCTTTGATATCACAAACGGTGTAGCCTGTTTCCAGCGGGTTACCGACAAAATAATTCATGACGGGGACCTAAAAGGAACGTACGTATACCTTGACAACAAAACCACATACAGAGCCAAGGAGGATGAACGTGACTCTAACTTAGAAAGATTGTATGAGGCTGCTTTCAAGTACAAACTAACTTTCAATGAGAGTAAAAGCACTGTTCGTTCCCGAGTGATACGGCTTTTGTGGCTTGAAGTTCCAAACAAAACTTTTCGGCCTGATCCTGACAAACTTCAGAAATTACGTAACCTACCAGTACCAACCGAACTAAAGTCTCAGCAACGTATCGCGGGATTGTTCGCTTACCACTCTTCGTGGATCTCACATTTTTTAGACAAAATCTACCCGCTTTTGTTGTCCTCTTCCTCCAGCCATCTGTGACGTGTCAGAAAAAATCAAGAAGGAAATCAAAAGGTCTGTTATTGTGACTGTTGATGAAACCATTCATCTTGCTGTGGAGACGGATGCTCCTGACACTGTTATCGCGGCTACTCTGACACAGAATGGACAACCAGTCGTCTTCTTTCCTCGAACTTTATTACCTGACCAGCGACTCACTCAGGGATTGAAAACCGGAAAACACGCCATTGTTGAGTCAGTTAGAAAATGGCATCACTATCTTATTGGGTCTAGATCTACTATTGCCACACACGCCAGAGACCAGTATCCTTCATATTCAGTCATACTCATGCAAGTAAATTTTTTAAAAACGATAAAATCCGGCGATGGCGTATCGAACTTGATATAATTTCGAGGTCATATATCACTAGGAGAAAGACAACATAGCCTCCGACGTTCTATCACGCTTTTGTTCTACATCATATGCGCAACCGTCAAATCTTCAGAAGCTACACGGTTTTTTGTGCCACTCTTGTTTTACTGGAATGTTGTGTTGCATTCGTTCAAGTCTAAAATCCTTTGCAGAGGAGGTGAAGTCTATGACATCTCGCTGTAATATCCGCGCCGAATTGAAGCCCAGATTTCTCAGATCATCTGGTATTCTCATCGGGACTACTCGTCCATTCGAAAGGCTCAACGTCGACTTTAAGGGACCCTTACCTTGTTCATCATAGAGGAAGTATTTGTTGACTATTGTCGATGAATACTCCCGACTTCCGTTTGCCTTTGCTTCCACGGACATGTCTGCATTCACTGATTGATTGTTTCTGCCAGCTATTAGCATTGTATGACATGCTACTCTACGACCACTCTGATCACCGCGCTCCGTTCATATCTGAAGAACTCTGATCATTCCTTACCGAGAAAGAGACTGCAACTAGTAAAATTACGCCATACAATTCGCAAGGAAATGGATAAGTTGAAAGAATGAATGGAACAATCTGGAAAGCCGTAACTCTTTCGTTATGATCAGAGGGTCTTGCTGTACATCGGTCGGAGTTTGCGCTGCTAGATGCTCTACATACTATCCGTTGTTATATACTGCGACCAACATCACGAACGGCTTTCTTTCTTATAATCGGAATTCGACGTCGGCTCACCACACCGGCACCTGTACTCTTGCGCCCGAATGCGAGATCACCGAAGTATGACTCTCTAGTGGATGAAGTGGAACTGATCGATTGCAATTCACAATATGCACATGTTCGTTTCCAGGACGGAAGAGAAGGAACTGCCGTACTGCACAACTTAGCACCCCCTGGTCAATGTCAATCTTTGCCTCTCGAAAACAATTTAATCAGACACCTATGAACCCATTTGCACTGATGACAGCGTGACTGATTTATCCACATAACTATGTCAGGAAGACAGTGGCCCTGTTTATACTGAGAATACACGCACCTCAGATCCAACATCTCTTCTTCAACAACAGCAAAGAACACGCGCATACAGCTTGGGCAATCGAGAAGCATAACTATTTTCGAACTGTTACGGTTTACAATTAAACAGCTTGAGGGAAATGTTGTATAATTACTTGATTGGTTTATCATCCTAATATTCCTATTCTCTGCTCCTCAGATTGAATACCTCAGTTGTTTGTGGAGTAAAGCCTAATTCCTAGGTCTTTGATTCGTTTCATTCGGAACGTTCTGATGTCATTCTAATTCACAACACGCACTACAGCCCGAATGGATAACTGAGAACCTGGCCTTAAACTTCAAATTGAGAACTACATAAGGTTCATACTGGTCGGGCATAGAGGCGGGCCAGAAGGCAGTGGATTGCTGCATTTTTACTACCAATGTGACCGGTGGAGTTTAAATCTTGTACCTCGGAAATGATAAACATCCCTCGACCATAACCGGACATTAGAACTAGATAGACAAGTTCGGTTCAATTCATACTACCATTAACCATGCACTGTGTGCGGTGATTTTGGTTGCTAACTCCAGGTGACAGCCCTAATCAGGGACAATGAGAAAGGAGCAGTCAAAGAACTATAAATATTAACACCAAGTCGATAAAGAAAAATTGTGGATACAAGAGCGTCACTGATTGCGACACAAAGCCATTTCCTCTGAATGGGAAGATCTCTTGGACCCTACCTAGGAAGTCTAACACGCCCTACATAGCCAAATTTACTGGTTCGGCTTTTCATACCTTTATTCCATATCATGGACTGACCACTCTTACTCATCTTCCAACCACTGGCTACCTCAGCGAACATTGCGGGCCGAGGAACCCTGTCAGTGGACATGCGCAGCACATGTTCCAATCATCTTAGCCTGGTGACCTTTAGTGCTTCACCTAATGATTTGGTTCGTGAACCTAAGACTCTCCGCCGAACCTCAGCATTGTTTATGCGGTACTTCCATCAAATTCGAGCAACGCTACGAAGACATCGGTGTTCAAAATACCGAAAATCTTCGTATATTACCCATCCGTAGAGGCCATGTTTCTGAACCATACAGAAGCATGGGTCAGACTGCTGCAAAGTACTCGACCCTTGATGGATAAATGGATGTCATTTCGATGCCACAGATGACTCAGGTCGGCAAGTGCCAAACGAGCTTTCTGTATGCTCAAAGACACTTCATCCGATATCTGACCTCCGGGTGAAATGCAGCTGGCCAGATAACACAACTTATCTACCAGGCCCATAGTTTCCCCAGACAGTGAAAGGTTTGGTATTGGACCAACCCAATCCTGTAACAGCATCTTGCACTTTGGAGGTGAAAAACGCATACCGAACATCGCTACGCAGTTACTCAAGCTGTCCAGAAAAGCATGCAACTAACCTGGATCTTCACTTAGAAGAACTACATTGTCCGCATATTCACGGTCTGAAATCTTCCCACCCGGAAAAAGTTCAATACCACTATCCCTACATAACAAAAGCGCGGTCTCTAGGGCCATATAAATCACAAAGTTAAAGAGAAAAGGAGAGAAGGAACAACCCTGACGTGCACCACTTCTCGTGGTGAACTCGGATGAAAGGGCACTATAAGCCCGAACTCGGCTTCGGCTATTCATGTGAAGGGACCTTATGATGGAAATGAGTTCCTCTAGTACACCCTTTAACAAGAGGCAGCACCAGAGAACTGTGCGGTCAACTGAGTCGAAGGTCGCTTTAAGATCAAGAAAAACGAGGATAGTGGGCCTATGGAAGGTGTGCCCATGTTCAAAAACTTGTCGGTGAGTGAAGATGTGATCAACACAACCTCGACCAGGTCTAAACCTGGATTGATTCTCGCGCGAGCACTGTTCGCGAGCGGCTGATAAACGGTGAAGAATAATAACAGCGAGCAGTTTAGATGCGACCAGAATCCACTTCCAGTAACAGCTGAAAGTACTCAAAGTTTTTTTTATAAGCTTGCGCATGAGTACAGTGGAAGAGGTACATACTCCATAGCCATAAAGTACTATTGCACTATTAGGGATAGTCAACAACCAGACCCTGAGACTTGCAGTGGTGGAGAACCACATAAGGTCCCAATAGGTCAGGTGTGGTAACGATTCGAACGACAGTGGATTACTGTCTACCACCAAGTACTCCCCTCCTTTCAATCTTCAATCTTCTTTGAAGAAGGTTGGGGGAAACATCCCGTGTAAGTCCTTTCACAGACTCTGTAGGTTCACGCTCAAGAAGCACCCCTCTACAAAGGCTCCAAATGCATATCGAGAAGTCATTTGAACCGAGCGTCGTCCTTTTCTTCTATCACCGACGCCGGCAAAGCGTTCCAGGCTAGTCGACCCCGTGAAAAATGATAAGCTAGAGGTAAACCAGTCGACGGAAGCTTCCGCAGCGTTAGAGAATGGTCTCGAATCCACCTGTGATTCCGGACCCATGTCGCCACAAAGAATCTTTTTTTAGACTGATTATATCGCTACGAATTCGCCGATAGTATTCGAGAAAAAGTTTAGGAAATCTCAGACGATCCGCATAGCTGGTCCCACGTAAGCCACTGATAAGTCGCGTTGAGAAGTGTTGCACCTTCTCCAGTTTCACCATCCCGCCGATAGTGCAGGGGTAGGCTGTAGCACAGCCGTATTTGTCTCGAGCCAACATGGGAGGCATACAAAAATAGGAAGGCATCGGGACTCAACGGACGACCAAACGATCGACGCACGGCACCGAGAATAGTTAGGAATGCTAGACCTTATCGATGTGGGCTCGAGTCTTGGGGGACGATGAGAGCACGACCCAAGGGTCTGGTTCATGACGATCTCAGGAGTATTTCGTTCCCGGTGCGTTACAATGGGCCTGACATTATTCTCCCGAAAGATATATGGGCATTTGGACATGTTGATCCGCAGGGCCGGGACATCAGATTATCGTGCAACTGCATCCAAATCACTTCGTAGAACCTCTGTTTATATCCAACTGCACAGCATGCCCTAGTTTCGCCTCATTTGCATAAAAAAGGCAATGTAACTGGAAGACTAACGACTGATGTAGGCCAGAAATAACAGCGGTCCAAGAGCCGATCCCTTAGGGACCTCGCTCGTTCGAATATACCAAGTTAGCTTCAACCGGGTAACTGGTTAACCGATAGTATGAGTGCTAAGCTCAAATAACTTTTGAGTATCCCTTCAATAAACCCCTATTACATTCCGGTGATTGATTCCAGTAGATCCTCTCAATCGTGTAGGGACGTGGAACACTTGATTAGTAATCTTGACGCGATTAAAATCAATACAAGAGCCAGTTTGGGAAAGATCCGTTTGAAACATCAATCTCTTATCCGCTGCGGTGGTTTTGTGTTGCTACTTTTCACCTCAACGTAACAACATGACAGAACGAGGACACTCCACTGGACGCTCCCCTGGAAATATAAGCATATGCCCAATATTTTCAGACATTACGGCAAATTAAGTCGAAAAACCTAATCTTGATGAGCGCGTTCACTAATAACAAACAATATTGTGCGACGTCATATGACGTACATCATATGGTATATCGCGCATTACGTAGAATACGTTGTCTTGACGATAGGTCTTTCTATAAAATAGATTAATTCTTTATTACATGTTTGCACATGAATACAGTGGAAGAAGTACATATCTCGTAGTCCCAAAGATCCACTGCATCACCAGGGATCACAGGCAACCAGACTTGGAGTGGAGAACCATATAAGATCCCAATAGGTAAACATACATATATGCCTACTATATATATATATATATATATATATATATATATATATATACCTTTGTAGCACCCAGCCCGTTCGTAACATCGGATTTTGGTGGGTTTGTTTAGTAACCATTTTACACGAATCAACAGTGAATTGATGCGAGGGAAATCGACGACCGGAGTAACGTGCAATGCTTAGTTGGCGTTTTGTTCAAATATATTGGTTTAATTCATCGAAATGCCTTGAAGTACCTCGGTATAGATCGCTCTATTTTAATCCCTCGAAATGGGTAAAATAGGGACAATTATCGGAAAATTATAAATTAGAAGACAGAAATGGGCATCGTTATACGTAATTTGGGTTAGTGAAAGAAATTAACGAAGCGTATCACGTATTTCAAACAACTGGCACAAACAGCTCAGAAACCGGCCAAAAACCGCTCCGAAACCGATGAGTTTCGGAGCGGTTTTGCTACAAGGGTATATATATATATATATATATATATATATATATATATATATATATATATATATGCGTAATTCCCTATAGTAAACATACAAAGACGTCACAGGTATATGTTCATGAGCACGGAGAAGCGCTGCAATTTAACTTTCAATAAGTGCAGTTATTTACGGAGAACGTGGCATTTCGACAGGGGATGCGTAGATATGATGAACATACCTCATTCTCTAATCGCCATTTGATATGTGACCGCAACATCTTTTCCGCCTCCAGTACATTCCAATTTCTAGCCCGAAGCCACCGTACCAAGGTCTCTTTCGAGGAACATTCCGGTCGGTTGACATCGCTTACACATGAGCGCAGGCTGCTGACCAATTCCTCCTGTTCTGTTGTGAGCTCGGATATCATGCTCAAGAGGCTTTTGCTATGAACAAGTTGGCTGTATCTTAAGAGAACTGTTCTACATTCCGATGGCAGCTTCAGTGGAATATCAGTACGCTCAACGGGCAGGTCACAACACCGCCAACGGAGCGCAACTAGAATCAACCAATGAGAACACGGCAGAGTACAACACCGACGATAGTTGTCAACTAACTGCGCTACACCGTGCGTTCAGTTCAGTGTAGTATGCAACGATCAGTGTCCATCGTGGGGGTTGCTCGTGTTCGAACTGCAGAGGACAGAAACGCAGAAAACTCCATGATCACTACGGTTCGGTAAGTAAGGCAACAGGATCCTACACTTACACTTGTCGAACACCATTATGGCTGCCGACAGCCTGCTCACTATGTCAGCTTAGTTCTATTATAACAGGGTTGTGTGTCCAGAGCCAATAATATTTCTAGATAGTTGCTTTACTGGCGCATTTCCGTGGACCCCGAAATAGAGCGGTATTTTCGTTCTTTTTTACGTGAATTTGCACAACCCCAGCTGGTCAGGTAAGATAAGGCCAGGCCACGTCTGGTCAGGTTGGACCGCAAGAATTGTGGCTCAGCCAACAAGAGTCCAGATTCTTGTGTAAGTGAGAATGAGTATCTCACCGTGATTTGACTGTACCTAAAGTTGGCCTGGAGGCGGCAGTCTGTATCGTCAGTAAACCCTACCTGACTTTTTCACTTGTAAGCGCATTCCGCGGTCCTTCGTGCTACCTGGGCACCTGATTATCGCCTTAATTTTCAGCTACTTACGAACAGCCCAACCAGAACATTGTTTCGCACCCGCCATGCGAAGGAGGAGGCCGAGGTAAGACCTAGTGACTGGTGCCTTTTAGAGCATGCTTATGGACCGCTCAAGGGTAACGGTCCAGTCGCAGCTTCTCCTGGTAATCAGCGTTTGGTTAAACAATAACGGGCGGTAAACAAATGAACGAAGATGAGTCTCACCACAAGTTCACTTTAAGGGGGTCTGATGCAACGGTCAGTTCACCCATTTTAAATTTGCACAGGGCAAGTATCTGCCACTAGGGATGGTGCGTCCAGAACCTCTTCTGTTGTATGCGCACAGATTACACACCCTCTGCCGCCTGAAGCGCTTCGCTGGATCCCCAATAAAATAATCGGAGGACGAAAAACCTCATCGCTCACCAACGGCGAGGGACATAAGTCATTGTGGGCCTTCCTTGGGTGGGTATGCAGCAAAAGGACAGGTTCAACGGTATGACTTCTCACACGGGCCCTTGTGGTCAAGTCAGTCCTTCCAGTAATGTCCTCAGAGCTAAATGTGAGGGGTGAGCCCGTTCCACTTACGATTTAGGGCCACTTAAAAGCCTGGGTAGTCCCTAGTTAGGTCACCTGTTCGGAAGAAAATAACAGGCTTTATGTATTAGAGCTCCGATGGTTGTCCGGAATGCCTGTTCACGGAGGCAGGTGCTAATTCTGCAACGGATGGAAGTCATCGATTGGCCGTTGCAAACACACAAGAGATCGCACCCCGAAAATCAATAATTCACACCATTTGGCAGCTACCATAGATATACCGGCTTTCTCGTCGCACAGTTTCCCTCTTAATTATGCGCCGCCTATTTGCCTGACCAAGTCCCCACGAAGGAGTACCTCTACCTCCTACCCGACCTCTGGTAAAATTACCCATAATTAAAACTATGTATCGATATCAGAACCAAATACGGATTTTAGCTCATTATTGTTTGCAGTGAATGGCGGTCTTCCATTGGACTCTTCGACCATGGCGCACGAGATCTACCCACCACATTAGGGCTTTCCCACATCTTGTTGCTCTCAATGCGAACCCCTGTAGAGACTGTTTAGGTTGTAAAAACACGTTTTTCCTCTCTTCGAAGGGAGCACCTTGTATGCTGCGGTCATATTACTCATTTTTGCCCAAGCTGTCCTTCTGGCGGGTGTCACCGATCCAGTGAGTGCCTTCGCCAAGGTTTCTTTTGAGTTGGTTACCTACTTCGAACTTACCTGGAGTCACTCGACTGGGGGACATTAGGCAATCTCGGGTGTTCTAGACAACACCGTATGAACCAAAGTCTGCCGGTCAGGTTAAGGCTGCCCTCTTGGGAACACCAAAGCCTAATTTCACATTTCCTCACCAGTCGGGAGAGCTCCTTCATCTTTTCGGGGCTGGTATACGATAACAACTTCAGACTCCTCGGTCGGAATTCTCTTCGGCTTGTGTTTCTCGCAGAAACTAACTAGTGCCACTTGTGAGCCGTAAGACGGAAACTCTCCGCGGGCTCTGTATCGCCGGCGGGACACCGTCTGCTCTACTATGAGAAGTGCTGGGATGATGGAGACAAGGGAACAGGCTCTCCTGAAAGTGTTCCTGTCATCTGAAAGCCTACCTTCCGGAGTCTTTAAAGCTTGTCAGCCACGACAACAAGTGTGGCCTGTTCGGACGATGGTGTGGCGGTCCAGAAGGAAGTGTTCAAGGTAATAGACAAGGCAAAACCAACGCCGACATCTCTTTCCGCTTTGTGCAACAATTCTGCTGCCTTTTGCCCAGGGCCCTACTGCAGGAGGAAGTTACGTATTCGGTGCTTTGCTTGCCTCCATGTGGTAGTGTAGAACCACTACCTCCGTCTGAAGCCCCAGTGTCAGGGATGAAGTGGCCAGCGGCTCAGGTGCGCCGGGAAGGGACAGAAAACTTGCCCTATTTATTCGACCGCGTGGTTCCTCAGGGGAGTCCTACTGTTTCTCGGTCTTTTTGAAGGCTTAGATGTGCTTCAAAATGCGGTCAAAAGGCACCTTGATTATGGCAAACTTCGGAATAAATTCACTGCAGTGCAAAGCTAACCCAAGGAAACTACGCACTTCCGCGTTAGAGGGAGTAGACCATGATTTGATCCTTTACGCTTGACGGATAATTTGGGATCCCAGAACCCCACACTACGTGACCGAGTTATTTGCTAGAAGTAGCAACTGGTAACGTTTGAAGGACTTTGGTCTTAGTCCAAGCTGCCGCAGCTGTCCGGACACCCGAGCCAGATATGTTCGTCAGGTGTGCCATAACCTCGACTTTCAACCCAAAGATCCGAACAGCAAGTCAGCTCACCTAACGAATAACACCAACCTCAGTGAATCACGAGAGGTGGAAAAAAGAACTTAGGGAAAACCGGTCAGCTGTTTTACTATCACCCTGCAGCAAAGCTGAACTTCTCCCACTGTCAAATGGTCCACCTTCCAGATCCGCGGCAGTTCAAAACGCAAGATGCAATCAAGACTAGCGTCCTGAACCGCTTCGCGTTGCCCAGTGGTCTACCTTCCAGTTCGCTGTTAATACCAGATACAAGACGTTGTCAATGTTTGTATTTGAACCCCTTCCCCTCGCCCCATTGCCCCATTATCCATTGAACTATCTTCCGGCCCACTGGTGACATTCAGATAACAAGATAATCACAAGATCCTGAAACATTTGGGCTGTAGCCTCCCACCCGACTATTACTTCAAGACTTTAAGGCCTGCCAGCAGCATCAGACCTGTTAATACCCCTCGGCTGCACCCGTCAAACACCCCTTAGACCAGTTATACAAACTGATACTTGGGTTCTTAGTGCTTCTTAGTTGCCTCCCGAAAACTACAATCACTACCGTAGCCTAGACTTTAGGCCCACTAACGTGGACAGCATATCGAGGCAACAGATGACCAACTCCTGCCTCGTTTAAGTTCACGAAAATAAACAGAGTACAGTTCATATTTACCCTCTCTCAACCAACCGCGTTTCCTCACTTTTGTAAAAAGGGAACGTTCTACGCTTTCTAGCACCCAACCCACTCTTGACGCTACTGCCTAACCTATAAGTAACCCACGAAAAAAAGCCGGACACCAGTCGGTAGAGCTCAACCAGTAAATACCCCACGGCTGCGCTCCCGGTTCGCCAGTTATGCCATTGGTCATTCTGTTTGTGCCCAAGTTGGAAGATGGCGTACTAGTTTTCCACATACTCATGCTGACCAAGCTCTTTCCTCTCTATTATCATATCCCACCTACGTTGATCAACCGTTACGGCGTTTGTCATAATTCCCAGCTGGAACCTCTTTTAGGCTATAGCGCTTACTCCCCATCTATTTGAGATCCCGTGGGGTACTATTTTATCCATCACAACACCCGTTAGAAACCCTAAGTGATAGCATGGAGTCGCGTGCTAGCTGGTTCTACCCTGACTTCTTTCACACCTAATGACCAAGAAGCACAGCCTGACTCGTATCGGCTAAGCCTTTACCGGGGCCCTTCACCCGCTGGCCAACCTGATCGCAATCTAACCGGAAGGGATGAGAGCTCTCCGACAGCTTCCTACTGGACTATCTGGAGTCCCTGACAGTTATTACCCCATTGACGTCGCAATCCGAGGCTATTCATCTGCAGGCCGCACACCAGCTATTACCGTACTAGCAACCAATGGCCATGGTTTTCGACTGACGTGGCTCCCCATTTTTCGCTGTCCACTTCGCCCTTGATAACAAATCCCTTATGCCCAAAAAGGCCGTGCTTATAAGATAATACGCACTACCTATGGCTGTCACCCGCTGATATATAATAAGTGGCCGAGACCCCACTTTGCCAATTTCGACTGGTTACCAACCTCGCAACGGAACCTATCTCATTACAGGGCGCACCCGAAACACTGCAAGCCATTCTTACCTATAGTGCCCAGTTGGGATGCAGAACAACCCCAGGAGACTCGACAGAATAATATGTATTTATCACTCTAGGTGTAGTCAGGCCTAGTCCAGGTGAACAACTTTGCCGTCTTCTCTGTCCCTGAATTGAGCTCCTCCTTGACGGCATTCCTCCTCTCAATTCACTCTTCACATCGTGAGACTCCATCGTTCGTCCACCTGCGGCGGATTCACATCTCTGGATGATACCCACTATTCCTGATAATCCCCTCTCCTTGTTCGCAGTGTCCTGACTATTTTCCTATTCACAAATGTCCCCTTGAGCACCATTCTCCAGTTTCCCCCTGGCTACTTCATCCAATAAATTATAAAAAGGGTTCTCCGTCAATGCTGCATCATCCCTGCGTGTGTGATACCTTCTGCACCATGCGACAACGTTTGTTTTAACAATTTCGTGTCCTGTCTGTTCTGCACTACTCCCGATGATGGAATCAAAACTGACTCGTATTTGCCACGTAAACCGTTGCCACCGCAGTCCATCGAAGCTAGATCCAGTTTTATTCTTTTTTTTGCTAAAGCCACCGACTCCGTCCCTCGAAATTAGTAACTTTCTTTTTCATTGGGCGACAGCGTACACTTTGATCATGTTTCCATGCGTGCTTCTTGGCCGGGGTCGAGAAATGTACGGGTAATATTATTGTTGGTACTTCCTTTGGGAACTACTCCGTTCAAGTGCACAAGACATCACTGGGCAATGAGGTCACCCGACAAGGTGGGAGTCAAACTTTCGAAGGTTGCGGTGGCTTTTGTCAATCCGAACGGCGTTAGTCGGAATTCATACATCCGTCGGTAAACGCAAACGCCATCTTCCGTCGGTGGATCCCCTAGAATTCTCCCCAGCCACTAACCAGAAGCTCAGCCCAGCTTACTGAACTAGGTCGAACACCCCAGCGACTCCAGTGGATCATCGGCATGGGGCAGCGGAGAAGAGATTTTCCTTAACAACCAGTTTAATTTCCGATAATCCAGGGGAAACTAAAAGGCCCACCTTTCTTCACCAAAATTATCGGTGCAGCCCGCGGAGAGCATGAGGGTTGGGTAAACTTGTTGTCCAGCATTTCCTGGATCATTCCTCCCGCCGAGGCCTCGTTGCGAGGTAGAATCTTCCGAGCAGGTTTCGTGGTCATACTTGCGTAGTCAGTATCAACTGAAGGATGGACCATCTCAGCAGAATCTAGCCGGATATCATCCCACACAAAAACTGCCCAATACTCGCTTAGTAAAGTCGTTAACGTTTCCCCTTCAGTCTATTGGCTTTAGGACAGATCTTTGAAGTATAGTTGGTTTGATTGTCTTTTACTTCAGGGACAGCAATTGACTCGAACGTATACTGAGGATTCTGCTGTCTGTGAATGGGGCCGTACGCGGTAGGGCATGACAAATTCCACTGCTCGGATAGACTACACAAGGGGAGATTTTCAGTAAGCTAATGTCTACAAAGGTGTCAAGATCCAATCCCCGAACTCTGCAAAGTCTTGGGTCTTCTCCGTCCAGATTTACGGTAACCATCACCCTACCCAAGCCATCATAACCCTTCTTTTACTCCACATGAATTCGCCTTTAAAAGGTGACATTTTGCTCCACTTCATGGCATAACCACCAAGCATTTCTTGTTTTCTGAGCTACTCGCGGCGCCGATATCACACCAAACGTATACCTATAGGCCGTTCCGCATTTTTGGCTCCATGGGGTGAAGTTCACTACTTACGATACTAAAGCAAGAGGGTACTCACCTTCATCTGGACTGTTTTGCGCGGCGGAAAACACCTTTCTCGGGCCCCGGAGAAGTTGTGAGAGAAGAGACACCCAAGATTGCGGATAAATACTCCATTTACTGACATTTTAACCAATACACGACAAAGTACAATACTTCGGAAAAAGGCCCGTGGTCGATGAAATGCTGCTAAATGAGAGGTGTTTGACCATGAAGAGCATCAGATCCGAGTCATTACGGCTCAGAATCCAAGTGACTACCATTTGGCCACTGAGAATCTCAGTCGGAAGACTATTCCAATGCCGAGCAGCGTCCGAAATTTTAAGATGGTCTCCAACTATTGTTCGGCCCAACAATGAGGCTTCGTAATAACCTCTCGTCTCAGAGAGTGCAAATACAGCCTCGAGTTTTACTGAAACCCTCAGGGCATCATCCTTCGAAGGAAATGTTTGAATTACGAACTCCTTCCAGATCCTGCCCCTGGCTGTACGCCCCGGCAGCTGCTGGTAGGTGGCACCGTTTGTGAAGGACAAATACTAAAAATACTCCCAAATGTTCTGTGTGCTTTGCGAATGTGACTACATGTGACGTTACTTTGCTAAGCTCGCCCACACACCACACATTTGTAAGTTTGTTCAGTTATGTGAGACTTTTGAATTTGGCCTTGAACCGCTTCTGACCGTCGAGCTCGTGCAACAGGGCTGTGAACCTTTGAATTTTACTGTTGGGTCTATTCGGCGCATACCTGCGGTTTGTACATATTGGTGCTTTTCTTGAATTCCAGTTAAGTACCTTAGAAAGTATGAATCATTCTTATTCTGGTTTTGGGATTCCTTTGAATTGGCTACTCTTGGCTCCATTTGCGAGAGTGCAATTAGGCTTTTCGCCTCAGCTGCCCGCCAACTTGGGGACAACTTTTCAGCTAACCGGCGCAGTGCTGCTGCGAGCTCTAGGATGGTTTCTCCCAGTCTTTATCCCCTTCTTTGGAAATCCCTCTATATGCCGACTGTTGGTCCGGTGGCGGGACGTCTGAAGTTTCAAGAGTCCTTTCGGAGGCCGTTTCTGACAATTCTTCCTTCAAAACTCTGGCGTCCACAAAGCCATCTCATGCCACTCCTTCGAGTCTTCAGAGAAACAGTCTGCCTACGGTTCAACAGCTAACTCTTCCGGTACCTCCCTGCCTGGAATTTCCACTGTCGATAGTTTTCTCTCATCCAGTGTATGCCGAAAGGGGGAACGGGGGTCCTTCCTAAAGTTTTCTGATTCTTCCATAGGCTTCCGGCCTCCATGAGAGCTCCTGTTAGAGCGGATGGCACAGCAACCGTCGCCGCCAGATTCGTCGGCAACTGGGGTTGCGTGGTACCGGTAGCTGCTGAATCTGGGACTTTTGAGGGAGCGAGCCCAATTTTCATGCCAGCTTAGACTGCCTTTCGAAGAGGGGGTCACCAGGTACCAAATGAAGTCAGAATCCGCCTGTACATTAAGAGGCACCCGATATAAAAAGCGGTCAAAACAAGATATCAGGAATCACTTACTATTGTTGTTAAAGATTTTATCCTGAAAGACAGGTACACATAACTTGACAGACCGGGCGGTCGACTGACAGAGGCACACGCACGTAGGTGTATTTTTTTAATCGCAATGAACTGAACTGATAAGGCTTATTGAAATTGCCCAACACAAATCTATGCAGGTGAAAGTAGAAAGAAGGCCCAGGCAGCGAGAAAGCACCTTAGTTGTACTGCAGAACTGGGTTGTTTTTGTTAAATCAGAGACAGTTGGTGGACTCAAAAATCACCAGTCAAAGGGAGCTTCCGTCGTACCTGTCCGCGGCGATCCTAGTTGGATGAGGCTCATCAGCCTGCCTAGCCACGAAGCTGCACTCAGCTGTATCACGCGTGACAGCTGCTGAATCACCGCAGTTCACCGACTAATTCAGTAATTCAAAATGCTCATTCTCTGCTGGTTTTCACTCCTCAACCTGATGCTTTGGTTTTGAAGGTTACTTTTTCAGGGAGTAAAACTGCGATCACTCCTGGGAGAAGCCGTGACTCACGATTCGTAAATGACGGAAAGCTGGAACACAGCGTGGACATACAGTCGTTGACGCAAGCGAAACAAGTTTCGACCTACGACGGTCAGGGAAGGAAATGGGGCAGTGAAGCCAGGGGCAGGTTGTATGAGTGAAAGACAAAGTATGGTAACGAGGTATAAAATTTGACACAAAAGAAAGGATTTGGTTGAAAATGAAGGTGGACTTGGTGCTCAGAGACTATGAAATGAATGGCGCATGGATAAAGTTGGCAACTACAGTCGCCCACCGAGGGGTGCTCAGCTGGCTGTCGGAAAACCCAAGGTTGCGAACCACAGAAATATTAGTGTGAACCTGGAGAGCAGAGCTCAGAGTGAGAACGATGGATAAGAGCTCACGAAAGCGCGTATCGTATTAGAGGCCAAACCAAAACCACATTGGATCGGGTGATAAAATGAGCTCGACACTTGGGGTGCCAATGGAGAGGACTGACAGAAATGAAGTAAAATATCACTATACAACCCCTCCACCATTAGAAAGAGGGTGATATCCTGGAACTGTCAAAGTGCAGTAGTGTTCGTTGCTCTTGAAATTGTCGAGATTGGAAAAACGACAAAACGATGTAAACAACACCTGGCCCAATTACAACAAAATCACTTACATCCAAGAAATCACAAGTTCAGGCTGTCAAATTATTTTTAGTCGTATAGAATGAGTTCTTGTAAATGACCAAGTTTCCTATAATTCTGGCGGCATCCAAAGGGCGGTCATATTGCCATCATTTGGCATATTTGAGTTTCTCCGAATGCCCTCTGGTCTTCGAAATGCGACATAATTATTGGAGCAACTGATAGGTCAGTGTAACACACGTTTGAGCAATGCGTAGCCAAGTTCACAACGGATCCCGAAATCGAAAGGCCATTATCTGTGATATTCTACAGTGCTAGATTATTAAATGAACAATGACACCAAACAGATACAAACATCACTTATGAGATCACAAGGAATCAACAAACGAGAACCGAATTGCGGCTTGCGAGCGAGGAGCACGCGCGTAAAAGTAGGTCCAGAACAGGGATATGACAAAGTAGCGCTCTGGGCGTGAACAAACAAAAATTGGTCTATAAAAACAAACAGTGCGTAAAGACACGTCAGTAGTGTAGGCATGTGAGTGGAGTTAAGAAAAACATGGAGCCGCAATGGTTTTGGGGGGATTTTCCACCACCGGTCGTTACACTCAGCTGTGCCAAGGTTAGGGATCAGTTAAAGCCTACTTGGATGATATCTCAAGTTGAAGCGCTACCTCTAACGTCCAAACTGTTCAAACACGAACCCTTTTTGGACGTTTGTCTTAACACTAGACAACTCTCAACCTTTGGTCAACGAAGCGATACTTTCCTAGGTCGATCAATTTCGGCTGCGGGCCTTCCTTTCCATGAAACATAAGGGGTTGCCCATTCTCGGGCATTTCGAAGCTTCACATTCCAAAAAGCCCCAGGGATTTGATCTTTAATTCAAATTTTACTGCAATTTCGTTCAAAGACGTGCCAAGTTGATACAAAGTCTCACAGCTTTACTGTACGCTAGAAAAATTACAAAGTTCTTGAGAATTCCAATTCGGGTATTTCGAAGTAAAGCAGACGGTCCCCGACGTAGCCACTGTTCCGCGTAAGCTACCTAACGCTTAGCTGGAAATAGCATCAAGTGCTTCAGCCTTAGTTTTCGTTGCTGGTCTACAACAACAAGAGAAATGCACTCAGCAGCATATATCGTTCTAATCTAGACGTCCACAGAAGACCGAATTCAGGCATTGAGCTTTCGGTAGGAAACTTCCAGCAGTTTACTTGACTGTCCTTCTTTTGCAGCAGGTGCAGGAATTCAGTCAGTTCATCGTTCCGACTGACTATAATTCCATCATCTTTGCCGTGCGGTTAATTACAGGCTCATAATCATCCAGGGGATCCCTCCATCTAAATAGTATTACGGCGGGGAATGCCATGACAACCAAAAGATGAGCAAACCAAACCGATTGGACCGACCAGCCGAGAGCCACAGACCAAGGAAGGGACTGTGTATGATGGAAGAAGTCAGCAGCGGACACAAGGAGACACGGAATACTAGATGAGACCCAGCCGGAACTCGAGGAACCAGTAAGATATCCATTGGGGGGGGGGTGCCATGAACCGCCACCCTTCGACCGCCACTATCGGACCAACCAAACGGAAGTGGTGCGTAAAGGAATCAGGTCAACGACGACAGACGCCTGTCAGGAGCAGAGTCAAAGTACTTTGGCAGCCGGAGATTCGACTTTACTACAGCACGGTCTAGAACAAGGACCATATGAAATGTTGCACATGTTTTACCGACTTTAGTTGTCCGCTGCTAAAGTAAAGGTGTTTCTCACTGGTCTTACCCTTTTCACTTTATTTCGGTTCAGTTCATCTCAGTTCGCAAGGGACAGACAATGGCCACGGCCAATCGAGCTTCTGGACTCCCTTCGGCAGTATGCACACTAGGTAGGCACCAGCAGCTGCGCAGTTTATTTCTTAGAATTCCCGCTAAAAGTAGGGGAAAAAGTAAGACCTCATCGCAAATCAACCGCGAGAGAAAAAATGCACCGTGAGCACTCATCAAGCCATCATGTAACGAATGGGAACATTCAACATTGAAACACATCACAACTGCCTGCCCAACGACGCGCTCGAAGTTAGCAGCCATAAGTTATCTAATTCCACTTACGATCTGGGGCCCCTTTGGATGCCTGGGCGTTCCCCGGATCTACCACCTCTTCTGACAGTCTATTCCGGTAGTTTACCACCCTACTGCTAAAGAAGTAGGATCTAGTTATCAACTTAGGCCGAACTCATGCAAGCATTCTCCCGTGACCTCTTGTTCTGCAGTCTGTTGCCATATGGAGAAGACTGTCCGGTCTAAGCCTTCAAAAGCGTTTTGTTATCTTAAATGTCTCTATGAGATCCCCTCGCAGTCGGTGGGGGTCTGATATACCTTTGTCAAATACCGCTTGAAAAACAGGTGGAAATGGAATAGTGAAACGCACTCACCTCGATGATCAAAAGTCTGTAGGAAATTGAAAAACCGTGCCTGCGTGCTCTGCTAAAGATGAACAACACGTTTGAGGTGAACTCAAATCCATGGCAGACGCTCTTTCTCGCATCCATCTCATCACCCAAGCCAGTGGCAGCGAGTTGGCAACCACTGTCTCGGCGCAAGCAAGCTTTTCAGGAGTCAAACGAATTCTTCATGGCACCTTCCTTGAATAGACCCCGAGTCACCCATTTTCTAGCAAGCCACAGTTTTGTGCCACAGGTCCCAAAGTGCTTCCCGTCCACTGTTACCCATCAGGTTCAGGAAAGGCGTCCATAGGGCTGCACAGATCGCCTTATCTCGGCATAGAAGCTGTAACAGCCGGTCGTGGAAAATCCCCCTTTTCCCCTCGCGGTTCAGTGTTTTTCCTAACATCACTCATTTGCCTGCACTATTGACTTGTCTTTACGAACTGGTTGTTTTTCTGGACCAATTGTTGTTTGTTCGCGCCCAGAGCGCTACTTCGGCACATCCTTGTTCGGGACCTGCGTGACGCACGTGCTGTCTGCTCACACGCTGCTATTCGGTTTCTCGTTGTTGAGTCCTTGCGATCTCATTATTGAGGTTTGTATATTTTTTATGTCGTTGTTCATGTAATAATCTAGTATCGGGGAATATCGCGGATAATCGTCTTTTGATTTCGGGATCCGTTGCGAATTTGGCTACACACTGCTCAAAGGTTCGTTACAATACTCAATAGATCTATTTGGAACGAGGAAAAACACGCAAAATGCCAAGAAAAGGATCGAAAACATTGGAATCTGGACAGGAAGTAACACGGCAAGTCTCTGGGGAGGTTTTGGGTACATTTTATTCTTTAGTTAATGCTAGATCGCCTAGTCCTGTCAATGCTAGCTCATGTGTTATTGAAAACAATATTGATCGTAAGGATGTCGATTTATATAAGCTGAGAATACTAGAACTAGAGCAACAGTTACTTTTGGCTAGACTACAGGCGCAGGAAGCAGAGAAGAAGTGTACACAGAAACAGTGAGAGCATGAGACCAGTGACTTCGACACTTCCGATAGGTTAGGGTGCAATAAGGTAGGGAACCCCACGCCGGTCGCCGACTACAAACCACCATCGATCGATCTGCCTAGAGTGGAGTTAACGGTTTTCGACGGGCTAGCTGAGCAATACTGCAAGTTTGTCAAACAGTTCGAGACGTTCGTTGAAAATAAGGTAAACGACCCTGGGCAAAGGCTTCTTTACCTTACTCACTACTGCCGAGGCCGCCTAAGAGAAGCTATCGACGGGTGTACCATGCTCGATCCAAAACAAGGCTACACAAGGGCAAGAAAGATTCTGAGGGACTTGTTTGGCCAACCTTTCAAAGTAGCCCGTAACCTAATAGAGGGCGTGGTGGTGGAGGCTAAGAGAACCAAGGGCGACGTCTACACCATGGCCGACCTGGTGATCAAGATGCAGAAATGCTCAATAGCCCTCGACCATTTAAGTTACAGGGCTGACCTAGATGTAATACATACTTTGGAAGGCGCAGTCCGTCACCTCCCTCCCGAACTACAGGGTCGGTGGGCGGAAGAAGCGGAACGGATAAGTCGAAGCGACCGGGAGGATAACTTCGAAGAACTAACCAAATACTTGGACAGGCAAACCAAGATTGCCGACAGCAGATTTGGCCGACTTATCCGGGACAGCAACCAAGCAAACAAGCCCAGTACTAGCCAGGCTCAAACCGCTGCTCGGGAACGGCCGAAATATCAGCCTTGGAACAATGCTCACGCCATTTCGCGCGATGCCACGGCGCAAGCAAGTTGCGGGCCCTGTGGGGCTAGCCATGGGCTACCAGAATGCCCCAAGTTCGTCAACGCCACAATAGACGAAGGATGGGGAATGGCGAGGATGGTAGGAGCGTGCTTTATCTGTCTTAACACCACGCACCGGGCGGCAGCTTGTAGAACAAGGAACAGATGTGGGTACGAGGGCTACACGGGCAGACACCATCGATTGTTGCACCAGGAGAGAAACTTTACCCGAGGCGAGCACCAAGCCCAGCGTTATTTGTTCAACGTCACGATCCGCCAGTAAACCGGTACGTTTAGACGTAGTGGCCGTGGGAGTAGTGACTCCGACTGGGGTGGTCAAAGCGTTGGCTTTCGTCGATAGTGGATCCGACACTACTCTAGTGAAAGAGCGGTTTGCCGACCAGCACCAACTCGCTAAAGGCGCAACGTCGTTGGCAGTGAGCACGCTGGGCGGACCGCAGGTAATGACCGCCGGTAGATTGAGGCTGCAGCTCATCTCTCTAGACACTAACGAGGAAATTGAACCAACGGAGGCATTCACGTTAGCCGATCTCCCTATGTGAGCACCAAGGTCGGTCAACGCCATCTTGACTAGGTGGCCCCACCTGCAGGATGTAACCGTTGCAGACTGGGAAGATGATGAATTGGATCTCCTCATCGGATGCGACGTGCCAGAGGCGCATTGGGTGCTTGACCAAAGAGTGGGCGACCGCCAGGCACCTTATGCCGTACGTACGGCTCTGGGATGGATGTTATACGGTCCAGTAGGGGTACGTGGTGCCGTGAATTACTTATCCGCCGAAACGGACCGCATAGAATATCATCTGCAGCGGCTGTATGAAAAGGAGTTTCATGACGTTGGAGACGAAGGACCATCGTTGTCTCAAGAGGATCGCTTCGCTCTACAAACGGTGCGGCAAGGCACTAGAGGCCTCAAAAAACAGTTCGAGGTTCCCCTCCCATGTCGCACATCGGTCAACCCGTGGACTGACAACAGAAATTATGTTCTGCAACGATTACTGAGACTGAAAGAAAGCTTCATTCGAGACCAGAATCTGTGGGAACGATACGCGCAATTACTGAAGCGAAACGAAGCTTTCGGTTACGTTGAAAAGGTGCCTGTTAACACCGACAGCAAAAGGGGTATCTGGTATCTGCCTCACCACCCGGTTATCAACCCCAAGAAATCCAAAAATCTGCGGGTGGTTTTCGACTGTGCGGTCAAGTTTCAGGGCAAGTCGTTAAACGATCGCCTACTACAGGGGCCTGACTGGACCACACCACTGATCGACGTTTTGTGCCGTTTCAGAGTGGGTAAAGTGGCTTTGTCTGCTGACGTTAGGGAAATGTTCCATCAGGTGAAGATTCCGGTAGGAGAACGAGATGCTTTGCGTTTCCTGTGGTGGGAAGAGAACGACCGGAACAACGCAGTGATAAATTATAGGATGACCGTCCACCCCTTCGGAGCCATATCGTCACCATTTTGTGCCAACTACGCCCTCCGAGAATCAGCGAACAAACACGGCGATCTAGTCCATCGGTCGGTGGTAGAAAGCGTCAGCAGGAACTTCTACGTCGACGACTACCTTGGGTCATTCGATGATGTGGAATCAGCTCTAGAGCAGTTCAGGGGTCTGACGAGATTGCTGGAAGAGGGCGGCTTCCATCTAACTAAATGGATGTCGAACGCTTCAGAAGTGCTGAATGTCATTCCGTATCACGAAAAGGCCGAAAGGGTAAGGGATTTTAACGGCTCTTCACTTCCTATCGAGCGCACTTTAGGGATACAATGGGACGCGGAAACGGACGATTTTGTTTTCGAGCTAAACGTTCCCGAGCTGCCAATAACCCGTCGTGGCATACTATCTGCCGTCTCAAGTTTGTTCGACCCGCTCGGTTTCGTCTCACCATGGCTGCTACCCGGAAAGATCTTGCTGCAGCGGCTGTGCCGTAAGAAAGTTGATTGGGACCAGTCACTGGACCGAGGAGACCGGTTGGACTGGGAAGAATTTTTGAACACCTGGAAGAAATTAGGGGACATAAGAATCCCACGATGTTTGACTCCTGGCCATACGACACGGACTGGAGAACTACATGCCTTTTCCGATGCATCAGAAGTCGGTTATGGAGCTGTGGTGTACGGACGATGGTGCACAGGAGATGGTCAATATACAACGAGGATCCTGTTCGCCAAAGCCCGCGTTGCTCCACTGAAGTCGGTCTCAATCCCACGCTTTGAACTTAGCGCAGCCGTGTTGGCAGTCAGGGCGGTGCAAGCTGAGAAGAGATGTTTTGACCTCTACATTTGGTCGGTGAGCTTCTGGACGGATTCAACGATAGTACTTTACTACATTAACAACGTCCGGAGCCGGTTTAGTACTTTCGTTGCCAACCGACTCACGATTATCCACGATGAATCAGCCACGCACCAGTGGAGTCACGTCAGGTCTGGCGATAATCCGGCCGACCTGTGCTCCCGAGGTGCGAACAACTTCAGGCAACTAGACACGTGGACGAGAGGGCCAAACTTCCTGCAATTGCCCAAACAGGACTGGCCCGCGTTCGAATTAAAAACCCCTACGGAATTGGAACTGGAGATCAAAGGCGTAGTTATAGCAACCAACGTCGTCGAAGCGTCGTCCATTTTATCGCGACTGGTCAGGTTTTCTTCCTGGATGAAGACGCTTCGTTCGCTAGTTTGGTTAACCAGGTTCAAGAGAAATTTACTAGTCATGAAAGGGCTACGGCCCTCAGGTCGGATACGGGTCGGCCCGATAGGTCCCGATGAGCTACAGGCGGCAGAGTACGATATTTTCAGAATGATACAACGCGAGGCTTTCACCCGAGAACTCAAGAGGGCGGAATAAGTGGGACCAACCAATGAAGACATGCCATCTCCAAGAGGCGAGCTAAAGCGTTTAAACCTCAAACTCATTGATGGACTGCTGCGGGTGGATGGTAGGCTGACCAACGCCCACCTGAGCTTCGACACAAAGTATCCTATACTGCTGCCTGCGAGACAACCTGTGGTAGAGCTAATGATTTAACACGCCCACGCCATGGAGGGACATGCCGGGGAAAGTCACGTGACGAGCGTCATCCGAAAGCGTCTTTGGTTGTTGAGAGGACGAGAGACTGTAAAACGCGTAATCCGACGGTGTGTGCAATGTAGGAGACGCAATGTCACGGCGGGCAAACAACTCATGGCCCCACTACCTGAATGCAGGGTGACTGCGGGTTGGTGGCCGTTCAGTGACACCGGGTTGGACTATTCCGGGCCCTTCTGGATCAAGTGCGGGAAGAGATTGGGAGAGCGATATGGGTGTATCATGACGCTCATGAAGTCACGCGCGGTACACTTAGAAGTCGCACATTCGATGACGACCGATTCGTTTCTACGGGCCTTGCAGAGATTTATCAACTGAAGAGGCGTACTGGCCGATATATACTCAGATAATGGATCGAACTTTGTGGACGCTCAACGGGAATTGCATAGTTAACACAAGAACATTAACAGGGACGAACTGCAGGATCGAACCGTGGCCTACGGCATACGATGGTATTTCAACCCCCAGCAGGCCAGTCACCGCGGCGGTGTATGGGAACGCATGATCCGGTCCGCCAGACGGATATTGCTGTCAATCATGGAGCAGCAGCCGCCCGACGACGAGACGCTGAACACCGTCATGACTGAGGTGGAGCGAATCCTGAACAACCACCCCCTGGTTCCAGTAATGAATGGCGACCCCACCCACCTGGCGCTCACCCCAAACGACTTATTGACGTTAAGGTCGAATGATGGCTTTCAAGGGCCGGTAAACCTTCGTGGGAGCTACCTATACGGGTGGAAGCAAGCGAACTATCTGGCCAAGGTCTTCTGGAGGCGATGGCTACGGGAGTACCTACCGGCTTTGCAGACTCGACAGAAGTGGCTGGCCAAAACAAGACCATTCAAAGTTGGGGATATGGTTATGATTGCCGACGAAAGCGCACGTTTCAGAACTTGGTCTTCGGGAGTAGTTATGGAAACCGTCGAAAGCACTGACGGAATGATAAGAACGGTGAAGGTGAAGACAGCTGAAGGAGTGCTCATTCGTGACATACGCAGTATTAACCTACTCGAGAGTGAAGGCGGAGGAGCTGATAACCCCGAGGCCCAGTAGACCTTTTCACACTAGTCATTGAGGCGGATAAAACAACAACGTGTATACCACACGGTCTCCGTCAAACACGTTACAGTGCTCGCGGTCTTTTGTTGACATTACAGAAGGTTCTTTCCGATATGTGGTGATGTGTGCGATTCCATTATACATCCCGATACATACACGCATGCACGACGCACTCTACATCCCGTAAACCCATCATACATGTGACAGTGTTCTTTGTTTGCCTTTTGTTGACGCTACCGAATGCCCTTGCATATGTGGAAGTAGCGGAGCTTAGGTCACACACACATGCTACATTTACTCGTCTTCTTTCCACGCGGTCTTTTGTTGACATTGCAGAAAGTCCTCCTTTGATGTGTAGTCATACCTGTGATTTCATTGTAACCCCGGCACACATACACGCACACACACACACACTCAAGCACGTACTTCCAGGACAGGACGGCCCCTTACGAGGACAACGTCTATGCGACCATTCACGCCCGCCATCGGTCATTTGGTCTTGTGGAAGATGTAGACTAGCCTCACGTCTATGTAGCCAATGGATTAGGTGCGACCAGTAGTAGAACGTCGACGACGAGCATTAGACGCGCGCATTGACAGCAGGGCTTAGGCAGGTAGGAAGAATCAGTATCTTTATACCGAACCTTTGACTCTGCTAAGGATCCAGGAGGATTTTGGTGGGCAGTGTAACAGCCGGTCGTGGAAAATCCCCCTTTTTCCCTCGCGATTCAGTGTTTTTCCCAACATCACTCATTTCCATACACTATTGACTTGTCTTTACGAACTGGTTGTTTTTCTGGACCAATTGTTGTTTGTTCGCGCCCAGAGCGCTACTTTGACACATCCTTGTTCAGGACCTGCGTGACGCACGTGCTGTCTGCTCACACGCTGCTATTCGGTTTCTCGTTGTTGAGTCCTTGTGATCGTATTATTGAGGTTTGTATATTGTTTATGTCATTGTTTATCTTAATAATCTAGTATCGTAGAATTATCACGGATAATCGCCTTCTGATTTCGGGATCCGTTGCGAATTTGGCTACGCATTGCTCAAACGTTCGTAACACCGGGCAGCAGCATGTAGGACAAGGAACCGATGTGGTTACGAGGGCTGCACGGGCAGACACCATCGGCTGCTGCATCAGTCGAGAGCAACCTTAACCGAGACGAGTACCAATCCCAGCGTTATTTGTTCAACGTCACGATCCGCCAGTAAACCGGTACGTTTAGACGTAGTGGCCGTGGGAGTAGTGACTCCGACTGGGGTGGTCAAAGCGTTGGCTTTCGTCGATAGTGGATCCGACACTACTCTAGTGAAAGAGCGGTTTGCCGACCAGCACCAACTCGCTAAAGGCGCAACGTCGTTGGCAGTGAGCACGCTGGGCGGACCGCAGGTAATGACCGCCGGTAGATTGAGGCTGCAGCTCATCTCTCTAGACACTAACGAGGAAATTGAACCAACGGAGGCATTCACGTTAGCCGATCTCCCTATGTGAGCACCAAGGTCGGTCAACGCCATCTTGACTAGGTGGCCCCACCTGCAGGATGTAACCGTTGCAGACTGGGAAGATGATGAATTGGATCTCCTCATCGGATGCGACGTGCCAGAGGCGCATTGGGTGCTTGACCAAAGAGTGGGCGACCGCCAGGCACCTTATGCCGTACGTACGGCTCTGGGATGGATGTTATACGGTCCAGTAGGGGTACGTGGTGCCGTGAATTACTTATCCGCCGAAACGGACCGCATAGAATATCATCTGCAGCGGCTGTATGAAAAGGAGTTTCATGACGTTGGAGACGAAGGACCATCGTTGTCTCAAGAGGATCGCTTCGCTCTACAAACGGTGCGGCAAGGCACTAGAGGCCTCAAAAAACAGTTCGAGGTTCCCCTCCCATGTCGCACATCGGTCAACCCGTGGACTGACAACAGAAATTATGTTCTGCAACGATTACTGAGACTGAAAGAAAGCTTCATTCGAGACCAGAATCTGTGGGAACGATACGCGCAATTACTGAAGCGAAACGAAGCTTTCGGTTACGTTGAAAAGGTGCCTGTTAACACCGACAGCAAAAGGGGTATCTGGTATCTGCCTCACCACCCGGTTATCAACCCCAAGAAATCCAAAAATCTGCGGGTGGTTTTCGACTGTGCGGCCAAGTTTCAGGGCAAGTCGTTAAACGATCGCCTACTACAGGGGCCTGACTGGACCACACCACTGATCGACGTTTTGTGCCGTTTCAGAGTGGGTAAAGTGGCTTTGTCTGCTGACGTTAGGGAAATGTTCCATCAGGTGAAGATTCCGGTAGGAGAACGAGATGCTTTGCGTTTCCTGTGGTGGGAAGAGAACGACCGGAACAACGCAGTGATAAATTATAGGATGACCGTCCACCCCTTCGGAGCCATATCGTCACCATTTTGTGCCAACTACGCCCTCCGAGAATCAGCGAACAAACACGGCGATCTAGTCCATCGGTCGGTGGTAGAAAGCGTCAGCAGGAACTTCTACGTCGACGACTACCTTGGGTCATTCGATGATGTGGAATCAGCTCTAGAGCAGTTCAGGGGTCTGACGAGATTGCTGGAAGAGGGCGGCTTCCATCTAACTAAATGGATGTCGAACGCTTCAGAAGTGCTGAATGTCATTCCGTATCACGAAAAGGCCGAAAGGGTAAGGGATTTTAACGGCTCTTCACTTCCTATCGAGCGCACTTTAGGGATACAATGGGACGCGGAAACGGACGATTTTGTTTTCGAGCTAAACGTTCCCGAGCTGCCAATAACCCGTCGTGGCATACTATCTGCCGTCTCAAGTTTGTTCGACCCGCTCGGTTTCGTCTCACCATGGCTGCTACCCGGAAAGATCTTGCTGCAGCGGCTGTGCCGTAAGAAAGTTGATTGGGACCAGTCACTGGACCGAGGAGACCGGTTGGACTGGGAAGAATTTTTGAACACCTGGAAGAAATTAGGGGACATAAGAATCCCACGATGTTTGACTCCTGGCCATACGACACGGACTGGAGAACTACATGCCTTTTCCGATGCATCAGAAGTCGGTTATGGAGCTGTGGTGTACGGACGATGGTGCACAGGAGATGGTCAATATACAACGAGGATCCTGTTCGCCAAAGCCCGCGTTGCTCCACTGAAGTCGGTCTCAATCCCACGCTTTGAACTTAGCGCAGCCGTGTTGGCAGTCAGGGCGGTGCAAGCTGAGAAGAGATGTTTTGACCTCTACATTTGGTCGGTGAGCTTCTGGACGGATTCAACGATAGTACTTTACTACATTAACAACGTCCGGAGCCGGTTTAGTACTTTCGTTGCCAACCGACTCACGATTATCCACGATGAATCAGCCACGCACCAGTGGAGTCACGTCAGGTCTGGCGATAATCCGGCCGACCTGTGCTCCCGAGGTGCGAACAACTTCAGGCAACTAGACACGTGGACGAGAGGGCCAAACTTCCTGCAATTGCCCAAACAGGACTGGCCCGCGTTCGAATTAAAAACCCCTACGGAATTGGAACTGGAGATCAAAGGCGTAGTTATAGCAACCAACGTCGTCGAAGCGTCGTCCATTTTATCGCGACTGGTCAGGTTTTCTTCCTGGATGAAGACGCTTCGTTCGCTAGTTTGGTTAACCAGGTTCAAGAGAAATTTACTAGTCATGAAAGGGCTACGGCCCTCAGGTCGGATACGGGTCGGCCCGATAGGTCCCGATGAGCTACAGGCGGCAGAGTACGATATTTTCAGAATGATACAACGCGAGGCTTTCACCCGAGAACTCAAGAGGGCGGAATAAGTGGGACCAACCAATGAAGACATGCCATCTCCAAGAGGCGAGCTAAAGCGTTTAAACCTCAAACTCATTGATGGACTGCTGCGGGTGGATGGTAGGCTGACCAACGCCCACCTGAGCTTCGACACAAAGTATCCTATACTGCTGCCTGCGAGACAACCTGTGGTAGAGCTAATGATTTAACACGCCCACGCCATGGAGGGACATGCCGGGGAAAGTCACGTGACGAGCGTCATCCGAAAGCGTCTTTGGTTGTTGAGAGGACGAGAGACTGTAAAACGCGTAATCCGACGGTGTGTGCAATGTAGGAGACGCAATGTCACGGCGGGCAAACAACTCATGGCCCCACTACCTGAATGCAGGGTGACTGCGGGTTGGTGGCCGTTCAGTGACACCGGGTTGGACTATTCCGGGCCCTTCTGGATCAAGTGCGGGAAGAGATTGGGAGAGCGATATGGGTGTATCATGACGCTCATGAAGTCACGCGCGGTACACTTAGAAGTCGCACATTCGATGACGACCGATTCGTTTCTACGGGCCTTGCAGAGATTTATCAACTGAAGAGGCGTACTGGCCGATATATACTCAGATAATGGATCGAACTTTGTGGACGCTCAACGGGAATTGCATAGTTAACACAAGAACATTAACAGGGACGAACTGCAGGATCGAACCGTGGCCTACGGCATACGATGGTATTTCAACCCCCAGCAGGCCAGTCACCGCGGCGGTGTATGGGAACGCATGATCCGGTCCGCCAGACGGATATTGCTGTCAATCATGGAGCAGCAGCCGCCCGACGACGAGACGCTGAACACCGTCATGACTGAGGTGGAGCGAATCCTGAACAACCACCCCCTGGTTCCAGTAATGAATGGCGACCCCACCCACCTGGCGCTCACCCCAAACGACTTATTGACGTTAAGGTCGAATGATGGCTTTCAAGGGCCGGTAAACCTTCGTGGGAGCTACCTATACGGGTGGAAGCAAGCGAACTATCTGGCCAAGGTCTTCTGGAGGCGATGGCTACGGGAGTACCTACCGGCTTTGCAGACTCGACAGAAGTGGCTGGCCAAAACAAGACCATTCAAAGTTGGGGATATGGTTATGATTGCCGACGAAAGCGCACGTTTCAGAACTTGGTCTTCGGGAGTAGTTATGGAAACCGTCGAAAGCACTGACGGAATGATAAGAACGGTGAAGGTGAAGACAGCTGAAGGAGTGCTCATTCGTGACATACGCAGTATTAACCTACTCGAGAGTGAAGGCGGAGGAGCTGATAACCCCGAGGCCCAGTAGACCTTTTCACACTAGTCATTGAGGCGGATAAAACAACAACGTGTATACCACACGGTCTCCGTCAAACACGTTACAGTGCTCGCGGTCTTTTGTTGACATTACAGAAGGTTCTTTCCGATATGTGGTGATAAATGCCATCTCATTGTACATCCCGACACATGCACAAATGCACGACGCACTCTACACCTCGTAACCCCATCTTACATGTGACAGTGTTCGTTGTTTGTCCTTTGTTGACGTTACCGAATGCCCCTTACATTCGTAGAAGTAGCGGAGCTTAGGTCACACACACATGCCATATTTTACTCGTTTCCTTGCCACGCGGTCTTTTGTTGACATTGCAGAAAGTCCTCCTTTGATGTGTAGTCATACCTGTGACTTCATTGTGCACCCCGGCACACACACTCACACACACTCACTCAAGCACATACATCCAGGACAGGACGGCCCTTTACAAGGACAGCATCTATGTGGCCCCTTCACGCTCGCCATCGGTCATTTGGTCTTGTGGAAGATGTAGACTAGCTCACGTCTATGTAGCCAATGGGTTAGGTGCGACCAGTAATAGAACGTTGACAACGAGCATTAGACGCGCGCACTGACAGCGGGGCTTAGGCAGGTAGAAAGAATCAGTATCTTTATACCGAACCTTTGACTCTGCTAAGGATCCAGGAGGATTTTGGTGGGTGGTGTAACAGCCGGTCGTGGAAAATCCCCCTTTTTCCCTCGCTATTCAGTGTTTTTCCCAACATCACTCATTTCCATACACTATTGACTTGTCTTTACGAACTGGTTGTTTTTCTGGACCAATTGTTGTTTGTTCGCGCCCAGAGCGCTACTTCGGCACATCCTTGTTCGGGACCTGCGTGACGCACGTGCTGCTTGCTCACACGCTGCTATTCGGTTTCTCGTTGTTGAGTCCTTGTGATCTCATTATTGAGGTTTGTATATTTTTTATGTCGTTGTTCATGTAATAATCTAGTATCGGTTAATATCGCGGATAATCATCTTTTGATTTCGGGATCCGTTGCGAATTTGGTTACGCATTGCTCAAACGTTCGCTACAGAAGCCTCCTTTAGGTGTGTAACTGAACAATTCAGGTGACAAAAAATAGGTAAACAAGCAGGTGAATGGAGGCTTAGCCGATTAAAACTTCAGCCATCTAAAGCAAGCTTACACACAAAAAGTCCTCTTTGCATGCTTTCTTTATGTAAACGTCAATCTAGTAGATGACATGCTTCCATTCAGGGGATTCACTTATTTGGTAACATGTATCAGCCTTTTTTGAAGTGGGCTGGGGCGACACCTTTGAGTGACTGCATGTCCAAAAAAATAGAATTTACCTTTCCAAACCATGTGTAGCCCATTGGGTTACCCTGCCGTAGTGACCACCGATCGAGGGACCCACTTCCAAGTTTCACTTAATTTCCTAATGAAGATACTGGGAAGCAAAGAAGTGAGAACCACGGCGCACCATCCAACCAATAAGGAATTAATCGAAGATTTCCAAACACCACTCAAGGCACCTCTAGGAGTTCACGCACTTCTGACTTCGAGGGGTCTCTTCCAATTGTATTACTGAACATTACGAAAGCCGATGAAAGCTGACCTCCACGCAAAGGCGGCACGTATGCTCCTGAGTCTCCAATTTGTGGCAGGGACTTGGTTGCACAACCGTCTTCTCGACCTTTTAACCATTCCGACTACACTTAGGGCCCATTCAGTAAATGCGCGATGTCTACGCAGCACCAACTAGAAAACAAGCCAAGCCAGCGTGCATACATAAGGAGAAGTCCATACGCACGGACTTCTTCCTACGTACAGTCAGCACTCGGCCCCCACTCAAGAACTAATTGAGGCCCACGCGGAGTCACAGAATGCAAAGAATTGTCGCGTTACCGAACAATGAGTATAGAGCCAGAAGCGAACAAGTAGGACCCACGGGGACGGGAAGGGGTATACAGCCGGCCACAATTTGCGCTAACTGCCACTGGGCTGAGTGACAGTGTTGGATGTGGTCACCTTGTCCGAGGGACTTCGGCAGCTTCCATAATGTAGACAGGATATACTGCCGTATATTTCTGTAGACCTAGGTCCTGGCTTATTACCATAATATAAATAATGCTTTGCAGCGCGAAAAAGAGAGCTGGAGCCGCTGGAACCGGTTAACTTGTGCGTTTGAGGAATGAAAGTGCTTGCGGACAGTAAACAACGATGGAGCACGTAACGTCACCAAGTTCGACAAGCATTCGGACAAAAAACATTTTGGTGCGTATGGGCTGGTCAATGGTGGCACTTCATTGGTTCCCTCGTAGAAGGCCGATGAGGCCGAAGCGCGGCCAGTGACTAGGAACTCCGCTTTGGCAGCGAGAGACTTTTTGTGCCTCCCGCCGCGATCGAGCAAGACAATGAAATAAACTCGGGCTGTTCTCCAGGATCCACGCTAGCCACCATGCGTCGACCTCAGAAGTGCACCCTTCTTAACAGTGAAACTGACGCGGTTGACCCCTGTTACGATTAAGCGCAGCAAAAGTAGCGGTTGTGCTGTTGTATTGGTCGTTATTCGCATATTCGAAGTTCCCTTTGCCCGTAAAGGCCATGTCCGTCGTGAACAATCTAGCTTCTGTCGTCGGCTGAATCCTGCCATGTTCCAGTGACTGCTGCGTTCGAACCAAACGGGATCCTGAAAGTCCATGTGGTTCTGCCCTGCACGACCCGACCCTTCTTGTCGGATGCCTCGAAGAAGATAAAAAGGAGCGTAAGAGCTAAGCGTGTGAGGCGCATTTGAACAATAAGCAGCCAAGTTTGAAACAGACTTCGACATAAGAAGTCCATTATCCGTGAAATTCTACGATACTAAACCATCAAATGAACAGTGACGTAAAACAGGTACAAACCTCAATTATTCAATCACAGGGACCGAGAAAACGAGGACCTAATTGCGGCATGCGAGAAAGGAGCACGTGCTTCTCGCGGGTCCAGAATAGGATATGGCAGAGTAGCGCTCTGGACGCGAACAGACAAAAGTTGGTTCATGAAAACGTACAGTGCATGAAACCAAGCCGATAGTGTAAATGAATGAGCGACGACAAGGAAACGTAAATTTGAAGTGTTCGTTGGGGGATTTTTCACGACTGGTAGTTACAAAGCCCTCAGGACTTCTGTCTGACGTTGCGCGGGGTGACAAGCGAGCCGAACGACCTATCCACATACAAACCGACCTCGCCTGCTCAGTTTGAACCCTTTCCGGAGTTCTTGTTTCACCTCCGACAAGCTAGATGATGCCGTACTCCGCTGTCCATGAAAGCCTTCCAAAGTTTATCCATGTGAAGTCCGCATTGTTCAAAATCTTTATTGTTGTGACATGGACCTACTTCCGCCAGATTCTGTTGACGCTCAAGAATAATATGGAAACCGATTCTCTCTAAAACCATCTCACTCGTACTTATTCATAGGCTGTTTGCTACGTTGTTTGTTCTCAGCTCAACTGAAGAGTGATCACTATCTTCCCACGCCGTAGCTCCAGATATTACTCCCCACTACCAGGCGCCACTCTTGGATTACCGCAGGGACTACATGTGTCGGAATGATCCGACTGGACTTATTTCCACGCCGGACGGTCAGGTTTAAAGATAAACACATGCTGACCAATGCTTTATGGAGCCACTCGCATCACACGCCACTGCGCTTACATCAGTTTGACCCGGGTTACAAACCAAACGAAGTGGATTCACCGGACCGCAATGCTGATTCCCGACACCAAACGACATCACGGGCCGGCTCTGCAATTACTTCCAGTATACCCCGCAGTCGGTCGCT
This sequence comes from Fasciola hepatica, assembly GCA_948099385.1. Lineage (NCBI taxonomy): Eukaryota > Metazoa > Platyhelminthes > Trematoda > Plagiorchiida > Fasciolidae > Fasciola > Fasciola hepatica. The sequence continues at coordinate 21,101,698 of CANUEZ040000024.1, read as the reverse complement.
CACCTTGGATCGCAGCTCCAGATCAGGGCCGGAATCCTACCATCACCTGTGTATTTTCAACCTACCTTCCCCATTTCGTCAACCAACGCCATCTTAGTACTTTTTTGCCCTCGGCACAAATTATTTTCCTTCTGAACAATCAGTCGTGTCAAGTGAGCCCACCAATGCAGGGGCCTTAATTCTTGACCTGCCTTCATTAGAAAATATAAAATTCATGAAATAAACCACCAGTCATTCGTTGCAAAGAACAAATGCTGAAAATCCTTCCAAATGTTCCACGTGCTTCTTGAATTTGACTTTATTTGACACTACTTTGAAAAGCTCTTCCGTACACCACACTTTTTTACTTTTGTTTATCTATGCGAGACATTTTGAATTTGGCCTTGAACCGTTTACGACTGTCGTGTTTGAGCCTCAGGGCTTTGAACCTTCGGGTTTTACTATGAAGTCTATTTGGTCGTACACTTGAGGTTTGTATATATTTATACCCCTTGTGAATCTCAACTTAGCACTGCGGAAACCGCGAATCAATCTTGTTCTGGTTTTGGGATTCATTTGATTTGGCTACGCTTTGCTCCATTTACGCGACTCGACTTTCATTCGCCGTTGGTGCTTTTATTGTTTATGCAAAACATTTGTCCTTGCATGCAACATAATATCCGCTCTCACCTCAGGTCTGATCCTCTGCGAGTCACTGCCACAGGACTTGGGTGCCCACATTCCATCTCTCCACGTCATCTCTTCAGCCTTGCTTTTATGCATCTGTTCCGGCTTCTCATTTCGGTTTACTATTTTCTCACTGACCTCGTTTTGAGGTCCCCGGCTTACTTTCAAACTATCTTTTATGCTGCTTGGATAGCACACTGCAATCCTTGTGGAGTATTGCTCTCCAAGCTCACCTTCAAGTGAGGCATCGCTCCCTCCAACTTGCGAAGGAAGTACTTAAAGAAAGGAGAACCAAAAAACTGATCTGACTATACAGGCTCCCTCTTTTGGGTCTTCCAAACCACAGTCCTCCTTCTTATTGTCCTGTTCAGGTGACATCTGTGTGAGCAAGCTACTCAACACGCCCCTGACATTACTGATTGACAGCTTGACGTTAGCTTCGAGCTCAATCTTGTCCGGATATTCTGTGGTGGAAACCTCTTCCCAGTCTTTCAGCATGAGTCCTTCGGTCAGCCAGCAGGTGTTTCCATGCGTTTCCTTCTATACGCCCCAACTTTTCTTTTATCTCTTGGTGAACCGTTGCTCATACCATTTTTGTATGTACTAAATCTTCCTCACACTCTGACAATGCCCATTATCAGCTGCTTCGTGTTCGGCAAACTGTCCGCGGCGCCTTTTTCCCGAAGTCAAAACAGCTTCGTACTCTCAGCGTTAATCAATCCCACTTTGGTGAATGTAAACACTGCCTAGTCCTATCGTCTAGTTACTGAGAAGTACGAACCCGACCTTTGAAATTTATGAACTTTTCATACTGCTGTGTGACGCTGTACTCCGTGATCATGCTTTGTGCATGTGTCCTGATCCTAGTGGAGAAATACACGGTTATTATTATTATTAACACTAGCTGGAGTGCGAGAAACCAAAGATGCGCCCCGGGCAGGGGACGGACATTCGGTCGAAAGGGACAGAACGGCTCGATGCAGGTAGTTGCTTATCCTGTTGTTCATAACTAAGGAATCTGGCGGTCCCTAATACTAAACTGTGTTCAATCAGTACATGAAAATTAAACCAAAATATATAAAACAGGTAAAAGTTCTACGAACTCGACTGGCTTTCTCAGCTCACAGCTGTGCCGGTTTCTCCCTTCGAGAGGTAAACTGTACGCTCCGCAGAGCTTGTTGCTGCAACCAAAGGTGAGATGTTGTTGGCAGGGTAATATGTTTAACTAAGAAAGACCGACTAAAGGTGGCAGTTACACAGGGGCAATCAAAGTCGTGTCCAAGGAGAGGTCTGCTTCGACAAAGACAGCTTCATTCCGTCCATGGTGATGGTCTCTATTTTGTGCTCGACGTAAGTTTCATCTTCGTTTTCTCTGGACTTTGAGGGACGGGCCTGAGCGGTAGTGGCGATCACATCCCACCTACTCGAGGGAACACCTAGCTATCGGTCACTGGACTTTCAAGCACGCGGCCGACACTGGTTTGTTCCCGTGGCGGGGCTGGCTTTGGCTCCAGTACTTGCTGTAGCAAAATTCTTGCCTAAATCCCGTAATTGCGACTCAGGTATGAAAGGAGAAGTTATTCAATTCGGAAGCCGAAACATGCCGTTGTAAGTCTGTTCTAATGAAAGATTACGCGTATAGGCCTTCGTTGTTTTCCAGCGTTTGAAATAGAACAGCTACTACAATTTTTCATAAAGGTTTATTTTGAGCGCTAACAGCAGCTTTTTGTTGGGTGCTGAGCCATGCAGCAGTACTTCTAGGTAGCCGATGAAAGGCTGATACCTTTTTATCTCTGAGACCGATTGATTTCAGCATATCTTGGAAGGTGCCGTTGAAGTTAAAACAGTGGTAATTTTTACGATAGCAGGGCAACTAAGCAGGACCCTCAGGGTTTACAGGGAGGATTTTGCGGCTCCCTCCGAGGCATGACTGGACATGGGCATGACCGATGGCCAGCGACTGAAACGATCTACACTAGCGAGGATGTAAGTGCCACAGCTGAATGATGGTAAGGTCCGCACGAGATACATATCTACTTGATGATGTGCTTTACCCAGACAAAGTGCGCAATGAAGGCTTAGTACGAAGGTACAGGCAAAGCTTTGGCGTCGAGGGCAGTCGCAAACCGGAACAGGCATATCCATTCCGACACAAGACCAAATGAATTGCTCAATAACTAGCGTTGTTGGAGGGATCAATGTAACTGGTTGTTCACAAATTTAACAGAGCCCAGCCAATCAAACAGATCCTAAGCAGTACACAATTGATCCAATAATTCTGTGGTACGAGAATAATAAGCTATGCGCATCCGTATATATATATATATATATATATATATCAATTGTGCAAGCAAAACAAAAATTGGGTCTGACTAGGAGCGAGTCCAAACATGAATGCCTCTTTAAAACCGACGACCAATTCGAATAAACTAAGGGTCAAAATAACCAATTCGAACAAATACGATCAAATAAATTCTATGATGTGTTGTGTTGGTGAATGATAGATTTTCGATGGCTTCACTGGAAAAGTACACTTATGGTCAATTTTGGGGAAGATTTTCTACAGGATTTTCAAAGCTACTGTCAAGGTCTTTCCAGCGGAATGCACACTCCAAAGCGGGGGTTTGGGAGCTAGTTTGTTCTAATCCACGCGGACCCTATCATCATTGCATGTATTGCTCATTCCATTTATCAGCTTAGGCGAATGTCGTTGGTATCTAGTGGGGCCCTCTCTCTTTAGCTATGCAGGAAAGCGGATTACTAATCTCCAATGCTCAGGAAAGAATACAACAAGCAAGATAAACTGCGGCACATTAGACCAAAAGCCAGAGGTGTATTATAAACAGACGTCAGAATCGTTGGCGCCACCGCAGTCCTATACCGACCAAAAAGTTCAGCTTCTAGCAGCAAAGAATCTGGGTGTCACAAAAGCATCAGGACGCAAAAATTATATCAGCATTTTGGAAAACAAGAGCCTAAAGTGTAAATATTTAATGTTATGCCTCGGGTGGCAGACTGCAATGATTGAGTGAAATAACTGTGAATGAGGGTAGATTTCGCCCTGTGAAAAGAATTGAAAAAGCAAAGTAGCCCACAAAAGTCGGCGCAAGGGGCCTAGAAAGACGTAAATAAGATGTTGCTGTTTTGCTTCCAACCTACAAACGACAAAATGTGGAAGCTGGAGCTGAATTTGAGCAAGAAGCTGTGCACAAACTCGGCTCAAGCCTCCATATTCTCTGATCCCGTCTGAAGCTGTTAAATGTCAGCAAGTTTTATATGTAATTAGCTGGGAGAATTTTGGACTTCACTCTTCTTTTCTGACAGGAGAAACCATCGGTCCACACCTTTCTCAAAGACGGTTGGCGGTACTGTTGCATCTTGCGGTAGGCCACCCTTTACAAAAAATTCTCCTTGCGGTTTAGTAATTTATCTACCTGGGATCCCTCAGGTGCAGTTGTCCCGGGTCAACTGTTCTCTTTCGGGCCCTGTTCGAACAATCGCCAGCGCAGTACGATCCTCTCAGTAGATTGCCTCACTTTCATTAGCCACACCTCTGAAATAAGGGTTATCCATGCCTTCCAGCTAGGGCTCAGTTTCATAAATGAATTGGTTTAGGGAACTCGTATTGACTAATCCTTAAACCCCAACACAGTGTCCATTTAAAAGTGGTCGAAGCTGCATCTGGTTGTGGAGTGGGTTAAAAAAACCCGAACCCATGTGTGTCCAACTACAGGGTCCATCCTACAGCAACCGCTAATCGCATTCCTGACCCCTCCTCGGCAATAATACAGCAGGTAAATAAATCTTACCTGGAGCAGGTACTCTCCGTTCTACTAAGCCGTCTTGTTGCTCGAAGAAATTGCTGTGCTGGCCCACCCTCCAGTCAAAAAATGACCAATCCACTTTGAACCGGTCGATGGTTTGCATTCGGTTGTACGAGTTTCTTTAGTTGGTCCTATACCTTTGTTATCCCGGCTGGTCTCATAGGCCAAAGGTCCCTGAGTCACTTCAAGCTCGTGTACGCCAACAATATATATCTTTCCTGTTTGGCCAGCCTCAAGTCATTTTTAGCTGTTTGTAACTCTAGTCATAGCTCATAAATCATACTTTCATAGGCGCCAGTCGCCTTTCAACTTCACTCATGATGATAAACTACAACAGACGAACTTATTTGGATTCCGATTTGATGCTATAGAAGGAGGCTTTGGACTTCCAGCGCCCCTGTCGAGGACGCCTGGGACAATTACAATAATCACTGACCGTTATTTTCCTGTCACTTGTAACCTAGCCGACTGCTTATCTTCTGAAGTCACTAAACAAGTACGAAGCAAAAGCAAAGCCAATATACTCAGCATTCCTGATTTAACCCAGTTTAACATAGTCAGCAGTGCCGTGCTAATGACCGGAAAAAAGTGGCTGGTATTACGCCACTGGGCTGGGCTACAAAAACGATGTCCATTGTTCCCTGCCTCTTAAATTTTCAAACTTGATAAAGCCAGTGAGTCGGTTCAAAAGCAGAATGTTAACACTTCTAAATCACTGATCAGAAACACCGAGACTATCTCTGACAAAGAGCCACGCCAGAGAAAACTACTGAGAAAGCAGAACGTACTTACACTTCCAAGACTAGCACCTGCCAAAAGACACCTGCACACTGCAACCCCCAAACCACCAAATGCGGCCGATGCCCAGCTTCCAACAGCCGCCAGATGTAGGCAATGATGAAATGACTGGACCTCACCCCAATCTGCTACTTACTAAAAGGCCTAGACCGAATAGTAAGGGCGCAGACTCTGCAGGCCTGAATCCACTAGGTCCCGCAAGTCAGTTTTATCTTGCTCATCATAAATTGTTACCGACGTCTCAGGGTCCAGCTTGAATCCCTCAAGGCTTCACTAGGTGCAACGTATAAAACTACTATCCCTCCGTCATCAGCAGCAGTTACTTTTCATTCGTCAGAATGTATTATACCAAAACTGGGTCGCTCTCGAATGAAGCTGTCCCGAGTAAGCCCCGACAGCCAGCCTGTCATCAGGTAACGTCTCTGATAACACGCTGGTCCTCATGATCTGGCATATCACTCATACCTCCATCGCCGCTTGGTGGCGCATATGGAAGCATTCGGCCTCAAAATCAAGACTGATCAGTCGGCTCCCACTTTACTAAAGGGTTTGCTTTCTTGTGTACCCGACTTCTACCTCTCCCTATGGCCAGAACTCACTCCCCTTTCAAGCAGAACAACGATTAGGCCGAATCCATGCTGACGGCCATGAATGCAAGTGCACTTAAGTTCTGTACCAAAACTGGACGCTCCGCAGTGAAATTACAGCACTACTAGCCTTTGCGCAGTACAGACGGCTAACCCTGTTGCACGACTCCCCCTATTCACTGACTGTCCCCCAAAATATCATTCCAAAATCTTTCCATGCTTCCACCCTTCGACCTGCCCTATTTAAATATTCCGAAATTTTCGGTTTTGCCCACCATTTGCTATCCAACTACTGGCATGTTATTTATGATTTACTTCCCACAACCCACTTTTGTAATTCTCCATCAACTTGAAGCTTTTAGCCTCCACATCTCCCCATCTGCCCTACCCTATCGAACCATCCCCCAAGAAGTGGACCGTGTCAGCCGTCAGCTTCTCCCGGCTGCTTATCAGATTAATTTCTCCAGTTACTCACCATTGCTTGTTTCCATAAACTATGCCAAGTGCAATATTAGCGTATCCCTCTCGACTCCTGGTACGTCCTCATGACATGAGTGAGTTGCTTTTTCGTGCGAAGAAACAACCCCACTCCCCACAGGTTCTCCCTTCTGCGGTCTTCCACCATTACGCGAAAATCAGCTCCCGTAGAGTTTACTATGTGGGAAAACCAACGCGCTCAACGACTGTGTAGCACATCGTCGCATTATCACGAGTGCAACAACATCAAACACCAGCAAATGCCCCCTGCTCCTCGTAAATGCTCTATGTTATCCTGGTAACCGGAACATGATCCCCCGAAAACATCTGCACTTAATAATGGCCTACCTCTGGAAGACCGAAGCACGCTTGGATCCTTGTTCAAACGATACACATGATGATAAGGTCAGATCGGTGGAATCAGATTGGAGAATATTCGCGCACCAAACGGTATAGGTAGGGACTTGAAATGATAAGCTGGCGAAAGAAGCCCTGTCGTCAGGAAAGTGTAATCCTCAAGAAAGGGCAGCGAAAACGGCCAGAGTCGCCTGGTGGGGCTAGAAAGATGAGGTGACGAACAAATGAGACAAAAACGGTTGAATCACTCCAACACGATTCTCTTGCTAGGTGCGGCATATTTTTTAATCCCGCCAAATCGGGTCTGATGGGATTCACCTATTATGCTTCCGTAGAAACTGCCTAAAACTACCACTGGCTACAATCTCTGCTTGTACTCTCATCCGTCTATGGTTATTACTCCATTTTGGTCTCGTGAGCTTAATAGTAGGTTTCACCTAATGCCCTTGACAGGGGCTCGCTGGTCCTTGATCCTGCTGTTGAAGTATTCAACCAGGCTTTGGAGTGCCCCAGCTGATAAAAAGAAACACAACTGGCGACTTAAATACCTCCAAAGTTTGTTGACTTCCGCCCTTTGACCCCACAAGCTTCCTCGCATTCCACTTCTGTATCCACCTCCGTCAGTAAATCCAAAAGTTGAGGTTTCCCACGGAGGATCGAAAATTCCAGACCTCAAATTCACCTCACCGCATCCTGTTTTCCACTGAGGTCCCTGGTTACATTTCAGGTAGTAAACACAAATCGGTCACTCGCAACTTTGAGCTCCCATCGACCCATTCCATTCCTGCGCCCTCCAATAAGTCCGCTTCCCAGGAAAACTGGTCGCCTGCACCAGACGAAATTCGGTCCCTCTACCGAGAGGATTTTCTGAAGCCCATTCTTCAGGAGGCCGCTCCTCCCTTAGAAAAACTTTTCTGCAAACAGCGCCCCGCACCGGCTGGGTTTGCACGAGTGATATTGGCGTTGTAACATAGCTGTGGAGATTAACTGGTTCAGGAGCTTTTGACCAGGTTGGGGGGGATCCTGAAGAGCAGGGTCAATGAGGTAGTGACAGAATGACTGACAGATATCAAACTTTTGGCCGGAGATGAGCCAGGAATTTTGCCGAGCCACCAACCGGAAGAAGCACGTCACTGGTTGCCTGGAAAAAATAAAAGTAGAAAAACGCGGTCTGGGATGCTCCCAGCCGGGGATCAGTGGTCAATAGTAAAAATAAAACTGTAGTACCTAGGAATTGGAACCACTTTTAAAGCATGCAGGCTACTAGCGAATTAGAGGGAACAGGAATGCAAAAACGGCGAAGGCAATGAGCGAGGATAAAGATAATTCGGTAATTAATGATGGTCGCCGGTGTGGTATCCTGGGTTGAAGTGTCCGGGCGAACTGAGGGAAGGGGAATGAGCCCAGTTTAGACGGAGTAAAGTGAACTTGGTATGATGTAGGTAAGAGATAAGAATCGGGGCTGAGTTTCCTCCATCGGAGAACCTGGTACATAGGGCGGGCAAGAAAGTAGCTCTGGGCCTAGGGGTATAGTTTCCACAGTCGCTATTAAGGGAAGTTATAAGAGTGGTGACGAGAACTACGGATGAGCTAATCGTGGCGGAAGAAGAACGGTAGAAGCAAGCGATCTGCAGCCTACAGGAATGGGTGCGGTAGGGCGAGCGGAAGTAGAGGGTAGAATCCGCAATCGGTGATGGTGAGTGGGGCTTACGGCGCGCTGGACATTTAACCTGAAAATTACTTCGTGAGGTGAACATAGGAGGTGTGATCCACTGGTCTGATAGCGCTCACAAATCGTTGCACTTGGCCTGCACTCCCAGCCTGCGCCCGCCAAAGCGAAGGATCTGATCGCGCCCAGCACCATCGGGATTGGGGTGGATGAACATTGATGATTGTGCGGAGGGCAGAGCAACAACGATAAGGGTATATAATCCAGGATCAGGTAGTCAGGTTATATCTGTCCAACCAATAACAAATAGTCTCAGTAGGTGGTAATGAAGCTAGACCAACTTCTGTCACTAGTGGAGTAATAAAAGACAATGTTCTAAGTTTGCCGTTGCTTTCACTTAACATTAATAACACAATTCCTGTAATCCGCCATGACAACTCTCCTCCAGCGATGAAACCAAACCCATTCTCAATTTCTAAACTTATTATTCACACTTCCAATAAGAACATAATCTATGATCCAGAACACCCCAGCCATTGGTTTCAAGCCAGGGGAAGGACGTTCTCGTGTAGTAGAAGATCACACGTGGCCTTGAAATGTCGGACAGCACCAAAATCCCGCTCATCCCCAACCTGTTCACCTAGTTTAACACCTTCAGTAATAGACTTAGGTCTTCACTACTCTTCCAGCTCCACCTTTCCGGATATGTTTCACTCCAGATTGCTCAGACGAAGAAAGCCACTGGTCCCATCTTTAGGATTTTTCGGCTACACGATTGTTGATTGGCTACCAATAAGTCCACAATGAGCCTTTCCTTGAATATCGCCTCGTTGTTTTCACTAACATTAAGAAATTTAACTGCGCTAATCTAAGACTTGCGGTGCGCTATTTCAGTGAACAACTAGTGGGGTTTCCTCTTATTTATGCTGCGGGCACCTAAGCACCCTAATTAGTGTTGACACCATGGTTACACCGTGTGGAGCTCAACCTACGCTTTCTAGCCTGGCTACACCTCTGCCTGGCTTCTTCGCACACTGAACCCAATCGCCCCCTCACCTCCACGATGTACGCCCCACACCATCGCTCAGTGCAGTTTTCTGTTCTCAGATCGAGGCCTACTCTTAGACCTCGCCCTTTTCTCACGAGATACTCAGTTATAGATAAACTCTCGGTTGACATCCACGGAAGTCCCTATCTGTCTGATAAGGGGTTCGTTGAAACACTTCTTGGCAGGTCCCAAGGAGATCCTTCTCACCAGCTGAGTTTTCATCAGAACTAGCCTTCGCAAACATGTCCGAGGACGGTAGCACACTATCTAAATCTCTCATAGCCTGCCTAATGGCAGGCCATGCGTGCATTATATTTCAACATATTATACCGCACATAACCTACAGAGAAATAGCATTCGGTTTGTTGCTGCTTGTAACCATGACCAGCTAAAAACTTTCCGGTTCTCGCGGTTCCAGGTAACACCCATATTTTCACAACTCACTAGTCAGGCTTCACGACTATGGCTGGACCATCTATGCTTCCTTCCTTATAAATAACAAATCAGTAACATGAAACAATTTGTCTCTACACCAAGGATTCAACGCACTGAAGTTTTCCTCTCGCACCCAAGAAAACCCCCTCAGCCGGTAAAATTAATTATTGCTGGACCAAAACTCGTTGCTGCAATCCCCTGCTAGTTTGTAGCTGGTAACTTATTGTGGCTGTGCGGTGGATGGGCCTGTTTCATCTGGTTGTGGGGCTCAGCCGCGTCATCCTTCCCTAATTTCCTTGGGCAGCGCCTCCGGACACTGTGATATTTATTAAAAAAGTAGTGCCAGGTCCTCGGATGATAAATTCCCCCATCCTTTACTTTCCTTCTTGGATTTTCGACCCTTCTGACTCTTCCTGGCTTCCATATCTCCAGGCTTACTTACTAAACCATGATAAACTTCACACACTTACCTTGCATCTAAATTTTCTATCAGCGTAGCCCTCACCCCAATGGCTGTCAGTCCACCACATGATCCTTCTCTCACCTTTTCTCACACTACTACTCATCTGTCACCCTGAACTCTAGAACTGTCACCCAACTCAGAATACTATCACCTCTCCGTAGATACAGTACCATCTACCATGAGTGCAGCCTAATTCACTTACACCAGTTGACCCTGAGTGGACCTTGACAGCCTTAGGCATGATCTGGTGTTTCAACGGACCAATATACGTATGCAGGCCTGTGATTTACAACGTTCGCTGTTCCACTGTGCTTGTTTGCTTAGCCCCGCTCTTCATTTTCCCTGCCCATTCTAGCAAAGGCCCCTGATGTCAAAGGCATTTATACCTTGGCTTAGTCCGGACGAGGGGGAAACAGGCCACTCCCGGCAGCCGCGAAAAGACAAATAGGTAGAAAATCACTGCCGGGAGGAGGAGCAATGGAAAGCTCGTATACGAGATTATCCACTCCATTGTTGAAAGAGTGCTGGAAGGTAAAAGGACCTTCTGGGGACAGTTTGGTCTCCTGGTGCCGCTGATGTCCGGCTGTGAAGGAAATAGGCAACTTTAAATTAACGGTTTGTCTCACGTCAGCTGAGACCTGATCCCAAGAAAGGGGAAACTTCATATCTCCCTATACGACGGACACGCCTTTCGCCCTTATGCACTGCGCTGACTGCGGTGATAACTTGCTGAACTGCGTATACACCCACATCCGCCTCTCACTCTGAGTTTCAGCTTTCCTATACCCTCCATACGCACGTCTAATATATATGCTGAAGTCACCTACAGCGGCTACCGTAGCCCTGACTCATGGCACACTGCACTGGGCAGCTTGTCTAAACTTCAGACGACAGTTATCTGCATCATTATTTTAAAAATGAACAAACGTTAGGAAAAAAGTTGGTATTTCCCAATCATACTCATCTATCTTCTTTCGTAAAAGCCTTGTTCTCTGCTTTTCGGCTCCTAGACAACTATCTGGTTATCAACCATACCTAACAGCAATTTACCGCGGGTAAAGACCCGACACAAAAATGCAGCACTGGACCTTTAAATACCCCGCGGCTGCAAGTGTTACAAATCCCTCGGACCAGTTGAACAAACCTAGCACTTGTATAACGTTCTGCCTCGGTCTCAGTCTCACGAACGACCTAAAGCTCGGCCCACCGAATGAGAGTCTTCTCTTGGTCTGAATAAAGCTTTGCGGCCCCGGGTTTTGTGTAGACCAAATCAGTGCATAGCCCAAATGAAAGCCAGATTGCCGTGAAAATTCTACTGTACTATTCGCTGGTAAAAAGCAAAAGATTAAAGATCATATCTTGGATAATGAGCCTTAGAAACTATCCAACGAACAGGTAGTCAGAAGTAAGGCTTTGATATGTATAAAACGAAAGGTTGACCAAAAAAGTAAATGAGAAGTACTTGTGCCGTGGCCCTAGTAAATACAGCAATTTAAGAAAGCCTATTCTGGTACAGTAAGCCGCTCGCTGATCGGGGAAGCCAAAAATCAACTTGAAGGAAGAGGACGTCTACGGACTGGCGGAGCCAACCAACAAAAGTAAGCCAGCAGTGGCAGGGCAACACTATCGTGAGTCACGGTGACTCATAACTATACCAAATTTCCCTAAAGTTATCTAAATTAGAAAGCATCACCATGGAAATAAAAAAAATCATAAAGTACAGATAAAATGACGACCAGAAAACAGTACCAGCACGAATAGGGTCGGAAATAGCAGCCTGAGGTCCGTAAGGTAATACTTGAATGTCAGAAGGTGAGGAATTTTAAGTGAATATTAACGGTGCACATTTGCTCCCAACGTATCCTAGCTGCTTCTTTGTCTGACCCACAGCATTTAATAACCCAAGTTTATGCCAACAGCCTTGCTTCCCCACAACTATATGATTTGTTGAGACCTTGCTGAACCGGCCATCCACGACTGTGCCCGTGGTGTAAACTCAACTAGCCTCTATCAGCACCAACTTACAATGTGGAGGGGCAGCATCCAGTGAGCCACCTTCAAACGTGCTTGATATCCTCCATTTAACCCATGCTCCGGCAGACTTGTACAACCCCTTATGGCATCCTCTCATCCCCTAATCCCACGGAAGTCCCTGGCACCACTCTTTGTCATGCCATTATGCCCCCTTGCGCCTCCTCCTCTTCAGCTTCAGCAACATAATTTGGTCACTATGCCCCTAAGCTGGGACATCCTCCAGCCTACTACTCTTCCTCTCTTTTTCATTTTCAAAATCACCCGATCATCAAATTGCTTGACCGTATTGCACCACGCAGTGGGTTCGCCTCATCCATTTTACTTTTTATCTGCTTGCTATCTGGCCTATTACTGGTTGCTGTGCTTATAATTTTATCGCCCGGTCTCACCAAAATGCAGCCTTACCGTCGCCCCACCTGCCTCAAGGATGATTACTGGGGACTTAAAAAATACTTGACCGACATCTAGGCCATGCCACAAGTGGCTGAACACTATAACTTCTAGCACCTGACTGTTCCTGTTAAAGTGGCCCGACTGTTTTACCCGCTCTTACCTGCAACAGTCACAAGTTGCGGTTTTCCTATCCAGCTATCCAGCTGTTTAGTGATACTGCAGCACCCATCATATGGCAATATCCTTATGGTCAACCGCTGAGGCAGCCACTCCCCCTCCCTCCGACTTCCCCTTCAACTTTACCCTTCACAGTCTGTCATTTTCGGCATGGACCACTTTCTCAATAACTACTATGTCCTCCCTTAGAGATAAGAAGTTTTACACAATCAGTCCTCCGAATAACATTGTAGCCAGTCAATAAAATACATTTAGTAATAATCTAATCTATTACTTTTATCACGTATTCCACCGTTCATGACTTGGTTTTCACCTCTATCGCTTCACTATCAAGTCGCCACATTCCCTGAATATTTTGTTCTAAATTTTCTCGCGCTTGAAGCTTACAGTTTCGCCACGACGAATTTCTAGTCAGCATTCCCGAAGTTCGTCGAAACTTCAACCTCTTTCCTTCTCTCTGAGCCTAGTACAAGATGCGCTCTCTTCTCTCTCCTCAAGTACTTTGGTCTTCTGTCAACTTTCCCCGCAGTGTTTGATCTTCGATGCACACCATTTTTAATCTCCAGCCTTTTTAATCTCCTGCTCCGCCATCTTTTGAATCATCAACCCTCCCTATACCGTTGCTTCTAATAGCTAGTTATATCTGGAGTGTGTATCCCGGTCCTTTAAACACATTTTAACAATACTTGACACTACTACCAGGTAATTGTCGGCATATCATGCTCTTTTTGAGCGATGATATTATGTTTACTGTGCGATTAACACAGTACCCGTAGATCGGGCACCAATTCATGATTCTTGAATCATTTAGGAAATATGACAATAACGGTAATTGAGGTAAACAGCTCAGCTTCACTTGATAGAGCTAGGTTCCGTTGGAGTATAGTCCCTGTCCGTCGTTTGGTCGCTCAAAGGAGTCCCTACGCACTGAGGTTCCGCATAGATGAAGGTAGGTTTGAGACAATCGATAACAACGGCCTCTTAAGGCTCAGTGAACTCCATATTCTGCCAAAATTTGGATGACGTTTTTGAACCGGAATATGACGAACCGCATGAGCAGTGGTTTGTCTTGCGCGGGAAATTGTGCTGGCACGACTGGAATCAACTCGCATCGAATGTGGTTGATTTGCTGACTGAGCAACAGTGAGAATCTTTTGAAGCAGGTCAGTTTTGAGGCGACGAGCATAATAAATTCACAAAAAAGACCACCAGAAGCGTCAAATAATATTAATAAAAAGGTGTATGGCGCTTTAATGCGCAGGCTGTTGCAAATGACTAATAGCAGAGGTGGCAGAAATCCCGTCTGTTGAGGACTGCTTTGAGTACAGAGCTACTTTTGAAATCGCCGGTAGAGAGGTTTAACGAAAACTTTGACCTGGGGCTGGTCAGCTTCGAAGGGGATTTATTTTGTGCCGGTCATCTGAAGAAGACGGTAGGAAGCATTGGCTGCAAATTGAGCTCACCAGAGTATTCTTATAAATAAGGCAAATTTAAGGTTTCTTTTAAGCTGGGCGTGGCGCATGTTTTATGCCTTGGATAGGACTTCGAAATCATGTGCTGGCTACGGAAGCTCTGGTGGAGTGTGTTGACGGGGATAAGCTATAGTTTCTGTGGTAAATAAACGGCTGCAAGCTGATTAGGTCACTGCGTGGAGGAGAGCTCTATGCGCCACAGGATTTGTTCCACCGGGAGGTGGGTGGACAATATTTCGATGTGTGATATTGCGGTGATAGAGCAATCGACGAATTTCCCTGGGTCACGGTGACGTTTTGGTCATGGTTCGACTGTTGACTACGGGCATCTGGTTGATGGCGAGCATCAAGGTAAAGGATAATTTCGATTTGTACCTTTTGTCGAGGTTTCTAAATTCGGAGAAATGGTAATAGAGCGATGGCGGGCCATGTCTCTGCGCACGTAATGGAGTGAGCATATATCGCTAGTGGAAACGACTGCTGAATTAAGATACAGAACAATGAAGAGCCTTAGGGGACTGCGTTGAATACTGCAACTATGGGAGCAAAGGCTTTCTTTTGTGTGTTTGGTTTCGCCCCGGCCATCAGCGGCAAGAGCCAACTGTGGGGCGTTTTGCAGTCCTGACTTGCTAGGTGTTGATGTTAACACACTCCGCAATTAAAAGTTTGGAGGGTAAGGTCCGCGATCACCACTTGAGAAGCTTGTACTCACACACCGTTTGTGTTAAGAAAATGAAAATTAGCGTATGGGCACCCAGGTAGGTAGCAACTGGTTTTTGGCAGCAAACAACCTATAAGTATTTACCCATGGATGGCCTCAGAGAGATAAGGTTTTAATATTAGTCTTGAGTGACAACAGAATCTGGCCGAAGTGGATCCATGTATCAACAAGAAGGATTCTGAACACTGCGGACTTTGCATAAATAAACCTTGGAAGGCTTTTATAGACAGCGGAGTATGATATTAACTAGCTCGTCGGAGATGAAACGAGAACTCCGGAAAGGGTTTAAACCGAGAAAGGTGTAGTCTGTTTATGAGTGGATAACTTATTCGGCAAGCTTGTCACCCCGCTAGGGGTCAGGCTGGAGTACCGAGGGCTTAGCTAGTCCGCAGTACTAGGTGATACTCTAGCAGGAAGGACTCACTAGGGCGTGTATTAGATTGGCGGTTGGACCAGAAACAGCCCAGTTTGGAGTGATGAATCGAGGCTCATGCTGGTAACCATAATTAAGTAATGACTGCTAGAGATGAATTCAGTGTCAGCACACAACCGCCCCTCCCTCCCAGAAGACCTGGAAAAATGCCTTCAAAATGTCGAGACAAGATAGTGTTTGGTTCTCCTGAATGAACACTGTCGTGATTGGAAAAAGGATAAAAGTATGGCGATAACCGCGAGCAGGACGCGGAGGTCCAGTAGTTTATCGTGTGTTGGAAAATGAGGAAAAATATTTGGCATGGCACTGTTGTCTATCTGCAGGTTTGCTTTATAGCCCGATGATTGCTTTGATATTTATTTTGGTCAAATTCTTTCTTCCCTGAGTCATGTGGGCAGGGCCACTGCAACGGTTTTTCTGCCGCCAAAAATGTGGAGGGGTTGCTAGAAAGCGAACCAGACGCACCGAAACCTACGCCTTCACACGGACGGCGGCGTAAGAGTGGCTTCCCTGCTTCACAAGCCAATCTTTCATGCAGAATCCCAGGGAGTGAAGTTAAGTGCATGAGCGTTTGTCTTAGTGGTCCGATGTGAATAAAGAGCCAAAAGGACAGTAAAAATGTTTTTTCTGCTACGAGAGAAATAATATTGATGGTGATAAAATCTTGTCCGCTGTGGGATATAAAATAATGGTACCTAATAAAAGTACGGATTTTTACACGACCCAATCGGGACGGCTGCGCGGCGCCAAGGTTTTGAGGTTTGTATTTGGAGCTTTAGGCCGGGTTTTGGGTATGGCGGTGGGGGCTGGACAAGTTTGGAATGAGTCAAAAAGGCTTTTGCATTTGCATAAAACCCGGTTTTATTCTCTTAACGGAAACCTTTTCTCGTTTGCCCTAGAGTTCCATTTCGGAGCACGATGCTTTCCTTTCTTTAATCTGAAGCTGGTCTGGATTAGAGCCTAAAAAGAGCGATGTACTGTCCCCACTGGAGAAACTATGTGTGCCTGTGAACGATGCCTTGCATACATATACTCGCAAGCCTTGCTGTCTAGCTGAAGCTGCTTCAGGTCACGCATATGCTGGGTTAGACGCTGGTTGCTGTCGTTATGTGATGGACAGTGAATTCTCGGGTGCACGCACTTGCTCAAGCAACCAAGGCGGGTGCCCAACCAATAACTCCTGCGTTTAATTTAGCTCGGCCAATATCACAGCTTCAACAACTAAGTCTGATGCACCGGATGATAATGCAGGAGGAGCTCTTGGTGGGTAACCTGCAACGATGGTCAAATCAGAGATGGCCTGTTCCAGTTCAACAGAAGCGAGACAAGCATTCTTAGAAAATTCAAATGCTTTGGGCTTATCAGGTAGCAAACCCATGGGAGGTTTCACCATCTAGGCAAACCCTGGAGTCAAAGAACGGATAAATTTGACGAAACCACGAAACCATTCGGGGGCTTTGAAAGATTAGGAATCAGGATATTCCAAACATGCCCGCTCTATGAATGAAAAGCCCTCGGTTGATTTCTGGCTACCAAGAATAACCGTAACCTTTTAACCGAGGGCGCATTTTGCAGCTCCAACGGTTGCCTTACTCTGAGCAGAGGTCTTGGAAGTCTTTGCAAACGCACAAGATGGGCTCCAGAGATTAGCCCAACGTCTAAGATTTCATTTAACTACTCGTAAAATCGTTCTAAACCTAGAGAAGCTTCATTTATAAGTTACATGAATGCCTGCTTCACACTGATAAGGAAAAATGGCACTCGCGGAGACTCAAATAAGCCGAATGGTAGGAGAACTGCTGCGTTTTGGATGTCACCCTAAGTCAGAAAAACCTCATTTCGAACAGCTCGTGGAAAATTCACACGAACTCCGAAAGCTAAGAGGGGCTGATTCGCAGAATTAAAGTGACTTACTTGGAAATCACGGAAGGTACAAATATATAAAAACCCGAATTATGCAGACAAATAGAAGTAACAACAACACCAAGAGGTTACGTGGCCCAAGCATGACAGATGAAAACGGTTCAAATTCGAATTCGAAGGTCTAATGCAAAACAAACGTGCTTAAGTGCCCTTTATGGAAGTGCTCGAAAAGTAGTGTCGGCTACAGCCAAATTCACGAAGCATGTAGGAAACCTGGTGGATTTCAGTGTAGGTTTTTACACCACCAGCCAAAAAGCTGCGGCG
Source organism: Fasciola hepatica (assembly GCA_948099385.1). Lineage (NCBI taxonomy): Eukaryota > Metazoa > Platyhelminthes > Trematoda > Plagiorchiida > Fasciolidae > Fasciola > Fasciola hepatica. Next base: position 21,083,957 of record CANUEZ040000024.1, on the reverse strand, counting down.
AAACCCGCTGCCTCATGCTAAGGATGGGGTCATTATTCTCACTTCACCTATCTATAACCTATTCTCAATAACGTTCTGCTTCCCCTATCGCTACTGTAGGCTGTGGGGCGGTTGTACTCATGATTTGTACATCTTGTAGTGAATGACCCCGACATTGTCCTGCAAAATCCGAGATTCGGCTATCCATTTGAACATCAAAGCACAAATTTAAACACACGATCAGTGACGATCTGCCTCTCAGGTGGCCACGGGGGCTTTTAGAGGAGAAATTCGGAACTCTAAACGGAAAGAACTGATAACTCACCTAAGAACTTCAGTCATTAAAAGACACACTCGGACAATCCGATAGATTATGAGATCACAGCAGGTGTATTGGCGGGCTAACAGTTGTCACCCTCATCCACTTCACTCCTGGATGAACGGAACGTGGAGCCGTAACTAGCAGGCTGGATCGACCTGGAGTAGCATCAGAAAGAAAGCTCGCGAGAATTGCTCCTGACCGTAACGAATACGCAGGTGAGAAGCTTTAGGTGCATTCGTCGTTGCTTCACTTGCCTGATCCCAATACAGCTTACCATATTTCACAGTCACCGTATTTTTGTGCTGAGCTGGACTAGATTTCCGTTCCTGGAAAACGTCTTTTGTATTCTGCCCCAACTTCTGATTTCAATACAATAGGTTCAAGTAGTACAATTACTCGAGAAGCAAGGCTGTGGATGATAAATCTGGGTCACACCACAGCCACAGTTCCCTTGCTGTAGAGAGGGCTGCAATCTTGAAGTTCAAGATGGCGAAAGGTGTGGCTTCCCCAACCTGTGGCTCCCTAAAAGATGCAGCCAAATATCGGCCGGGATTTTGGACCTGCACAGAACGCGACAGGTGCAAAGGTGTGTCCGACGGATGCCTTTCTGTTTCTGTGATATTTTTCTAAAAACACCCTCAAAGAAATCAGCGGGCCAGGCAAAGTCTCAAACACCAAACCCCCAAAACTAGGTATAGAAAATAACCGGAGCAAAAAATGATGACTTTAGACGACTTTAGCAGCCATGCGGGAGGAGACCGGAGGCATGGAACAGACAAATGCCCGAAAGGCACACTCAAAAGGAAAACCCAGGATCTTCTCTCTCCAGGTTACCCAGGAAGGAACCACTCGGTGACCTTATGGCACTGCCCTTTGTTGCCAGTCGGGAAGATGAGGTGAAACACTGCAGGATGAGGTACTAACCCTCACCAAGTCGATTTAAGGGCCTTGGCCACAAGTTGCAGTAGCCCTGGGTAAGCAAAGGAGTGTGGCTTTCTTGGAACTCTTTGCAAGGCATCTAACCAAAGACAAGGGGATCTTGAAAGCGTGATATATCCAAGAAGTGCAGGCATCTCATTGCTACTGGAACATGTAAAGCGGCTGGGTTAGTAAAAATCGGAAACGGGGAAGCCCGAATTACGCAAGATGAGCTTTGGAAGAAGCAGGGACCCAATCTAGGGATTTTTTGGCAGCAGCCCAGAAAATCCACCTACTTTCCGGTAGAGGTATTCGGACTGAACCTGACTACTCTACATGGTATCAGTAAAGCTTCCTGAACCAGAGCAGAGGACAGCACGTCCGAGCGATACAGGCCAAATAGTGTTAAAGGAAGTTAACACGGAGCCAGTTTACCCATCGGGGCACTGGAGCTATGAGCTAGACGGGAAAGAAGGCAGAGTGGGCAGAAGTATACAGCTACCAGTAGCTCAAAGCCAGAACAGGTGCGGGGTACCCATTTTACTACTGTTAGCATCCAGGCTGTTTCTGCTACTGTCGCTGCTGAGGATAAGAGTGTACTCCCTGTCCGCTTTAGCCGCAGCACTTCAGGTACCTTGCAGGAAGGCAAAAGCCTCATAGACTGCTGACAACAAGCCATTGAGACCGGTAATCAAGCCTTGATAGTCGGGGACCTGAATGCCCCAGAATTGGACCGGGGAAAGTAAATGGACGTCATTCACCTCTTTTTGCCACGATCTCATCAATTTGGGACAAGAAAAGTTAATTTTAGCATGCTTGCCGGCTTACGAGCACGCGGAACGGCCACAACCTCGCCTTTTTGGGTTTCTTTATGACCGGGTGCCTGGTCGGCCTAAAGGACCCCAGAGTCACTGCTTCACTTGTTGAAGTGGGCCATGCAGCATCAGCCTTCATTTATGCTGTGGGCCGCGACAAGCCTCCTTGTGGGTGGGGGAGAAACTTCTGGTAACTTGGAGTCAGCAGATCACCGTTAAGTGCTGAACTGTTGGACTGGCATTGTCTATCCAGCAATGTAAATGGCGCACTGGACCACATTAACCGCTACATCGACCCCTTAGCTGATGGGCTCACCTCACTTGGGAGGGTACTACACAGAGGTTGTCTTTCGTGGTGGAAAGGCGTGGGGACTAAGAGCGAGCAGAACCTCCAGGCTAGAAAAAGCCTCCGGGGAGGGCAAGGCTATACAAAATGCCTACAGTATATAAGGGTACGAGACTCGGTGGTCAAAATAAATGACAAGCTCAAAACCAGGTTTTGTCTAGCCCTCGCAAAAAAGCCAAAGCGTGGATTTAGGTGTATTTTGCCCGAGCTTAGTTCAGGGGAACATGAAAGGTGGCTGTTGGAAACTTTCCATCCGTGAGAGGTGATCACCCCACCACTTCAGAGCGGAAAGCTGAAAACTTCCTGAAGTGTTTCCGGTCGGTCAATATTGAAGACCAAGGCCGGAGGCCGGCGCACGTTCATCATCCAGTGGTACGGACTGTATCAAGAGTGACCGTTACTAATGGAGAGTGTAATCAAGGCTCAGCTGCGAACCGTGGGGCGGCGGGGCCTGAGGCATTCTCTCCGCCACCATGCGGCTCCTAGCCAGGGACACAGCACCTCGCCTAGCGGCAATTTCAACACTTCCATGGGAGAGGGCAGGATACCAGAGAACTCTGACGTCGCACAGGTTATCCAGGTTCACGAGAGTGGAGGCAAAGACCTGACATCAAGTTACCACACAGTAATTCTTTCACCGTTTGTATAAGAGGCCTTGGGGCGATGCATCGTTGAAGAATTTGCCGGTCACCAAAATAACCATGGCCCACTAACACCGGAGCGGCGCAGATTTCACTAAAGACATGTCACGAACCTACTATCATTCCTAAAGTGACAGAGCGACCAGAAAGCGTTGGCCGGTTTGGGTTTTTTACCTAGACTTCAACGGCGCCTCCGGCTCACAAACCACTGCCTTCCCATGTTTTAAATGACAGCGCCACAAACAGCCCCATCCTGGTGGTGGCGTGGTTATTGGACCGAACTAAAAACATGAGGTCCTACATCAGAGTAGAAGGCGCCAAGTCATTCTTCGCAAACTGATGAAGTAGGGTTCTTTGGAAGTCTGCCCTAAGGCCGTTGCTGCCCCTCATTTGCAGTAGGGACCTGGTAGGCGGGCTAAAGTTCTCCTCGTGCTTATTCTCAGACAGTGCTGAGATAGTAGGGAACCCGGCGGATAATGAAGCGTAATCCGACCCGGTCATTCTCCGTGAGTGGCCGGTAATCTAGGACCTACCGCTTGACAATGGCAAATGTAGGCAGCTGCTATACATAAGTGCACTAGCCCCCCGATATCTGGGTTTAGGCAACCCCTAAGACATGGCAAATCCTCTGCCACGAAGAGTTTAGGGGTGCCTATCCCAAACTTCCTTGAACCCCTGGCCCAATATGCCGCTGCGGCCAACAAGGTTAAAAAGGTCTATCGACTCCGAAGAATAGTCGATTCCGGAAGTCTCCGGGCAGCAATACCGGTATACTTAGAGAGCAGTAGGGTACAACAGGGGGCTATGCCTTTTAAAGCCATATTGGAATACTCCACCACTCTATAGCCAACTTCAGAAGCGTCACAAAACATGTTAGGCTATGCCCCCTCGTTCGACTAGTCACTTCTAAGAACATCACTCTGAATCTTCAGTTTGCAAAATCGTTCCACAATCCCCAGCCACCTGTTCCACCGGCGTAGTGGGTTTTCTCCAGTAGGGTAATCCAAACCAAGTCTTAAGCAGCATAGTGGTTGTGCCAACGCCCTGCGTGGAAAAATGGGAGGTCAAACTAACTCCAGTGGGTCGATCACCGACGAGATCACGGACTTTAAGTCAAGCCGTATTTGAGGTTTTCGCGTATCGTAAGTGAAAACGGGAACAAGTCTTCTTTGGCCTTTCACTCCAATTCAAACGTACTCCCCATCTCTGGCAAGCAACCATGGATTCCCAACTTGGGATTTATCAACTCAGGTTTTGTCAACACGTCCAGCACTTTCTTGTGCTTACACAGTAAGCAATGAGGCCTGAAGCCACCACGTGATAGGTATTCACTAATCTGAATCGTTAAGCTCTTGAATTCTCCAGCACAGGCAAGGACACAAAACGGTCGTCTACATAGAAGAAATCATGCACGGCCCTAGAGACTCAATCTTCATATCTTCCTCCCCAATCGTTTGCCGAGCAGCTCAAAGCGAAATTCGCGAAAACAGGAAGAAAGTGGCACCAAAGATGGGAGCATTTATTTGACATTTAACCAGATCACCACCCAGTTGACCATTTTCCCACCAAAGAAACCTCAGTGTTCCTCTGTCTCTTGCCGACACTCGAGTTCGCGTGAACGCTTTATTGATGTCCACAGCCAATGCAATAAACCCTTTTCGAAAGCGAAGCAACATACCAGCTAGATTTGCTGTGGCGTCGGCTCCCTGCAGCAAGTGATTATTCAGAGTGTCCGTGGAATGCAGCTGCGGTCAAACACTACCCTCAAATTGGTAGGTCTTTCGGTCTGGCACTGCGTAATACGGCATGTACCACTTAGGGTCAAGGTCCTATTTCAACCTTATATCAAGTATTAACTCGGCTTGGCCCTTGCGCACGTACACATCTATTACAGTGTTCGGGATCACGAGCAAACCTTCATCTCGTTCCTTTCAATCTCTCTTTGGATACTGGATAACTATTTGGAAGTCCAACCACAGGATTCTTCCAAAGAAGGGCAACTTCTTCGTGTCCGTCTAACTAGGCTACGGCAATAACAACTTTACCAACAGCATACTTGTCCTCTGACAAAAGGGATTTTAAAATAGATCTCTAAAGCAGAATCCGGCGTTGTATAGTCGATTGATCTATTACTCTGAGGGATAGGTTTCTATTTTGGTTTTGCTTACCATCCTCCCGAATGGTGGTTCCTGGCTTATTGGACCTGGAACAATCAGCCCTAATGACGTCCACAGGGTATGGGGTTGCTCTCCTGGACCTCTTCTCTGCGCCAATGCCTAATGTGTCAGTGGAAAGCCAGCACCTATGAGAATTCGAGCTCTCAAGTCTCCCAGATTCTACCTTTCTATGCAAGGCAGATGGGGCCAAGAGAAAACGTCCGCATCTCAGCTGTATTGAACTGACAGAATTGGCAACCTATCGACAGGGTAGGCTTCAGCTACATTCACAACAGGGTTCCTTCTGGGCTCGACTGCTGCAACTGAATTACAGCAAAAGGTTTGAAACAGAATATGAGATTACTAAATAATCTCATATCGAAGTTCTAGCTCAGCCACTCGTGCTCGAGGACGCGGTGAGGGTCCGTGTGGTGACGAGGAATTAGTGCAACAAAACACACCACCGGAATTCCGGTAAGGTCAGTTCATACAACTGAAATAGTGTTGACATTACTACGGATTTCATTGAAGGGAAAAGACTTCCTTGAACCCCTTTAAGGGTAGTTTTATAGCCCTTGGACGATTCCTCAGGCCTAGATTGTTCCGGTTGCTGGATGAATCATTGCGGACTTCGGCTACTTCCCTGGTCCTTCGAAGACAGTAGCGCAATGAATACAAAACCCCGTAACTAGGAATGAAGAATATGCACTCCATGAAATTTTATAGCTTTCATGCGTCCACGGTGTGAGTCTGTTTTCGCAAATAGAGCAACGCGCAGCCAATTCAAATGAACCCCAAAACCAGAACAAGATTGATTCGTCGCTTCTACGGTACTTAATTGAAATTCACAAAGGGTACAAATATATACAAACCTCAAGTATACGGCCAAATAGACTCCACAGTAAAACCCAAAGGTTCAAAGCCCCGTGGCTAAAACACGACAGTCAGAAACGGTTTAAGGCCAAATTCAAAATGTCTTGCATGGATAAACAAACCTGAAAGAGTGTGGTGTACGGAAGAGTTTTTCAAAGTAGTGTCAAATATAGTCAGATTCATCAAGCACGTAGAACATGTGGAAGGATTTTCAGTATTTGTTCTTTACACACCGTATCGTTCTAGTACCCATCCAAGAGGTTCGTATCTGCTCCCGACCGATCAAAGGCTGATATTCTGGTAGTTTCAAGCAGTCTCAATGAAGTTTTTTCGTCGATAATGTGGCGATTCGGACTTTGATGTTGTGAGCTACATGATCTTTGTGTTGACTGCGGAGGCGATTTCCTTTTTCGAGAAGTTCAAGCTTCTGTTTAGCTAACCGCTGTTGTTCCTTTAAATTTGTCACTGTCAGTCTACGAAAATTAACATCAACCTCTTTACGGCTAGGACCACACCGACCAACATTAATTGAGTCAACGGATCTAGCATTACCTAAAAAAGGTACACCCAAATAGTCCCTCACACCTTGTTGTTCAAAGTCCTTGTTTCCTCGTTTGGAGATTCTGATGATTTATCTTGAAAAGGACCCACTTGACTTCCAAAAGTCACAAGAATTGCAATTCGAGTAATGCCTAGCCAACTCACATGAATTTCGAAACCAGAGAGACTGATTCGTAGGTTTTACGGCACAAACTATACAGATATGGAGTATGTTGCAAAGTAGAAGCAACAAGTAAACTAGGAGGTTCCGTAATCTATGCAAGACACTCAGAAAAGTTTCAGGGCCAAATTCAGGTATGTTACGCGAAAAATCAAATGCTTGTGGGAAATGTGATTAAAAATGCTCGAACAGTGGTGTCGGGTATAATGAAATTCATGAAGCACGCATAAAATTGGAGAGATTTTCAAAGTATATCTTTGGAAGTCACAAGCAGTAGACCTAATTCTATTGCATGCGCGAACTAAGTCTGTGCAGCCGAAATTCGTGCAACGGCTTGGTTTATCGTGTACTGGACAAGTGGATCTGGGTTCCGGGTGGGTGTGTTGCTATTGCTTATTGCCCAGCAACAGTGAAAAACCCGCCTGTCTTCAACAGACGTACCCAGCTGTGAATGTAGAGAAGCCCGAGGGCTTGAAGATAATCCGATGGTACCAAGATGCAGGATGTGCTGAATTTTAGCCTTGGATATTTGGAGTTTGCCAGGTTCTAAGAGCCTGAGGCAGTAGTGAATTGGTGAACCATTTCTGAACTGCGTCGCCGTTCATCAGACTAAATGAATCGCGACAAAGTGGAACAATAAGACTGCGACCAGACAAGAATATGAAAACCCGAAAAACAGTGGAAATGGGGGGGGGTATGGGACGAGAGAAAAAAGGAATCCCTCAGAATACCTGAAGTTCGATGAGATACCAAGGAAAAAGTAGAAGCCCAGGAAAGTGTACGTCTATCTGAGGTGAAGAATGCCAACATGGAGGAAAAAGCGTATCGTGAAAATACGCCGACGGGAGGGGGCTGGAGAAGTCAGACGGAGTGCTGGTGGTCGAATAAAATGGGCATGTATGGGGGGCAAACATCTGTGGTGGTCCGTTGGTCCTTCAACACAGATACAATTACGTACACAACTCCAGATCACATCGAAACTGACACGAGTCAAGGGATGAACGACCGGGGTATCCGACTGAAGTGCAGAGCAATGCAACACACACAAGCACACATCGACTTGGACCCGAAAATAGAAGCCTTTGGAAACAAACTGTGGGCAAGGGAAGGGTCCAGTAAAGTTGACCTGATTGACCCAAAGAAAGTCAATCGGGATCTCAAAACCATAGTCAGACTAGCGTGCATACGTATGAAATAAAAACTGTGATATACAAGTCTACAGTGGGTGTCAGTGGTGAATAGCGCCCCGCCTTGATCTAACCCCCAAAAGGGAGTAGGAGGCGAGTGTGGAATAGGCGTAGTTCCCAAGAGACTGGTATGAATATACATAGGGTTTGCATGAGTGAGGCCCAGTTGCAAGAAAGGAGCAAGCAACAGGTGTAAATATATCCAAAGCAACCGGAATATGCGACTGAACAGAACTCAAGCCAAGCGAAAGGTAAACTGAACAGCGGAAGCTCATGGTAGCAGTGTTATTGGTTGCGGAAATGAAAGCAACGGAGACATTCTTCGCAATTTCCGCTGTGAACCCCGGCAAAGACAAATTCAATTATTCAGTCTTGCGATCTCTTTGCAATGGGCACACGCACCGGGATGACTTCCATGCCCCTGTATCAGAGTTGTGCGGAAGCATCGGCGGAAGGAGGGAGTCACCGGCAGAGGCTGAAATGCCAAGATGATTGTTAGCAACAGGACCGAATAGACCAGTGACCACCTAAGTGGCTCCGCATTTTGCTGATCGAACCGTTGATAAATCAATGGCACCGGGTTTACCGTGACTGGTGCCGTGATTGTTGAACTATAAGTCCCACATGTGGCGTTCGGATTACTCAGAGTCGCTGCCAGGGCCGCGACTGCCGCAGCAGATGAGGCCGGTCCAGAGTTGTGTGCGATCGGATCGTGAACCAGAGAGGTCAAATTTGCGGTAGCTGTTGGTGAGATGAATTACTGTTTCCCCTCAAGTCCAGATGGAGAAGTAAACACGGGGCCTGCAGGATTCGTTAGAGTCTCAGCCGGCCAGCCATGAGACATTCCAGTTGCTTGTATATAAGCTGCAGACGCGTTGGTTTCGGAGGCTTGGGCTTTCGGTGCTTGAAAGGCATTGTTACTAAACAGGATACTTTGGTTGGCTGCAGAACCATTGTTGCAGACCTGCTGTTCTTTTCAACTTAAAGTGGGCCAGATGCACTATGAAGTGGTGTTCGCAAGAACAGTGTTGCTGTTTTTAGTTGGGTCGTGATTGCCCGAGAGAAATTACGGGCAAGGGTTGGAGTTTCGCCACTGTTGCTTTTGTTGTTGTCAACAGCTGAAGTGGCTTCATATTTGTGTGTGCTTCCGAGTGGTGTGTGTGATGCCCGGTGGAGTTGGTTGTGAGAAAGCTGCTCACGAAAGTTATAGAGTACCCGGGCTGGGGCGAAATGACTTGAGCACTTTTCACAGAGCGGAATAGGGATTGACCTTGTAAAGGGTGGGTTTTGCGCCCCCATGGGATCTCAGTAGACGTAGTAGCCTTGCTCTGAACTGTTATTCGTGGTGAGGTTTTCACAAGCATTCAGAGTAAGCCAGGTTTTTTCCTTTTAGTGGAACCGTCGTTCTCGCTCATAAAGCTCTTTGGCCAAGACCAAATGCCTTTTCTCACGACAGCAGTTGTAGAATAGTCTAAACGACGTTCCTTCCGATGACTGATCCATTGGTGGATTAGGTGGCCGACCAGGGATTAGATGCCGAATCAGGTATCCAGAAGAATTAGCATAATCCTTGTATTGTGGTCGGGCTATATAAGGATAGGGGCTTGGAGAAGAGAACGTATTGTGCAGCTCTTTTATTAAAGTTTCCGGCGTAGTTTGAAATTGGTTTGATGACGTCGTGCATCATCTTCCTTCCCAATGTATATTGAGATTGTGCCTTCCAAGGGGCAGGATGATCCGCAGAAGAGAATAGCTGTCCTGTTCCTGCCATAAGAAGTGCACATCTGGTGGTAATAATTCTACTTTATCATCTGCTTGAATAGTAGCGAAAAATGTAGCAACCAGGCCAAAATAATGATCAAAGGTGAGCGAACAAAAGAAGCAAGGACAAGCCCTACCACTCAGGAAAGTATCCAGTGAAAATATAGTGTAGTAAGTTGGTTGGCACCTAAGGTAGCGCATTGGAAGGTTAGAATGGTTCAGGAAACTTGTGCCTGAGCCACCTGTGGCGGTCTGTAGCGACAAGGGTGGTGGAGACTGGAGACAGCAAGGGCTTCATTGGTGGTGTGCCGCTAGTTAAGACTTCCGTAGCGTTTTTTACGAGGAGAAAGCCGGCAGGATCAAACAAGTGATTGAAACATCAAATAAGGTCCATTCCATCGATCGAGTGAATAATGTCGACAATAGTAAACACCACTGTAGGTTACTGACTAGGCCCAGGTTCGGTGAGTAAACACTTTTCTTAAGCTCTACCAGGTGCCCTTTTAGCTGCGTCCAACCCATTGTCTGGCAGGCTGAGTCATTCTGTGAAGTAAAGTTGAACAGCACCTACCTGTGCACTGCTAGGAGTTATGTCCCCGATATTTTGTTGGCAATAGAAGCGGCTGTGAGGGCAAAGAGCTGATGCAGCTACAGCTCGCACCGATCGGCCCATGCACTTCCTTGCTACTCCCACTGATGCGTGCAAGGTTTGGTACATTTACTTGCTTTACCGATGTAGTTGTGGTGGCATCAATACATGCCTGAGTCCGCAGGGCTACTCCGCCGAGGACGGCTGGGGCTATTAGCTCGACCAGATACGGAATTTGCTTGCGGTGAGTTTACCTAGTTAACCTGAGAGGAAAGCGGCTCCGTCCGCCTAGCCAAACGCTTCACAGCGTTACCATTATCTACTTCATGGTCCCTAGCTATGTGCTGCGCATCGAGTAAGGCAAGTGACGGTACTCGATCAGCGGCTTCCGCTGGTTCATATAATGTTGGCCTTCCCCCCAAAAGGGCTAAGGCATTGTAAACGTTATTCCGAAATACTTCTGTCCAAAGCAAGTAGCATTTTATTGTATACATTGACAATGAAGGCCCGTCCCGCAAAAAATGGAAAACTTGCGCCGGCTTTTGAGAATTATGGCCACCTAGCTTGAAGTTGGGCACTATGAGTGCTTTAGCCGAAGTTCAGTTGACGCCTCACGTCTCTCCAACATGGCTTCCTGCGGAATGTCACAGGGGCCCTCATCGGATGAGTTGCACGCAACATGCCCAACTACTGGAGCCAGAGTCAGTGGTGGATTCCTCACCACAAATTAAAAATGGCTGGTTGGCTGGCAGTGCAAGTCATTCGAAATTATCCTTCTGGTCAAACTAGCCAAAACTCTGGCCCGTGTGTAAAAACTCGGGAATTATTTAGTGTGCTGAGGTTTCGCTGGACAGCTATGAATCTTCCACGTCTTTTGCGCCCAATAGTAAAGTTTCCGCAAGGTGGCCATAAAATAAGCTCCGTTCGATATAAACTTTGAAAATGAAACTCAGGATAATCAACGAGATACCGAAGTACTTCCATCAGAGGAAATGATTTAAAAGTGGACGAAAGTGAGATAATAGAACGGGCTCTCATCATTAGTGAAAATTTCCGCCGGAGACTCAAAGGCGGTGCCAGTATGCAGAGGTCAATTCCGGCTCAACTATGTAGAGCGCAGGGCCAAAAAGACGAATAGTTTAAGGGTGCGGCTGATTACCATAGCCACGAATGAGCTAATACTCATTTAGTAGCCAGAAAACCAAGGAGCCAGCCACGGACATGCTTCCGCGAGCATGCCGAGCAAGGAGCTCTTAGTAAGAAACAATAAGAGAGGACCCACAGGAGTGTGCCGTGTTGACTTTTAAGGTGGGAGCAGCTTGGCTTCCAGCGACAAAAGACAGTTTACGTATCTGGCGGCAGTGGAATGATCATTGCCAGAGACGACGGCGGTGTCACTTTGACAGCAAACAATTCACGGACAGAAATTTTGTATTTAATTCCATGGGAGATAAATGGACTTCAGTTTGACCAGATGTTGAAAGCCAGGCGAGTTAGTGACCGGAGCTTATGAGCCAAGGATCTCCAGGTTCCCGGCACCGCTTGGGAGGAAGTGGAGAAAAAGCCGATGCAAACGGGCACCGGGTTGACTCAAGCAAGTAAGCTTGGAACAACCGGTTGATTGATGGGTTTGATGCTAACCTTAATTTTCACTTTACCAAAAAGGCCGGTCAACGTTTAGCTTGCCAGTGAGATCTCCGAAGTGATGAATGATGTGAGTCAGCTGTACATCATTATTATCCTCTGAAACAAACCCATCATCTGTTGATTTGAGTAAGCACACGGAAATAAAATTTTACTTAACTGCAAGCCATTTTCTGTGACTGTGAAGAAGAGTAATTCAAGGCACAATGCAAATCTACCTATAACGAGTGAAAAACGTGACGCCGAAACGTGAGAAGTCCTGAAGGATGGAAAGCACTCCGACGGCTACTTACCCACAGATAATTTCTATACACAAGCGGCACCGATGCTCTAAGCTTGAAATTGCTTTAAATATGGGTCTGGTGTTTTGGTTTCGTTAAATGCCCTCTGTGGTATTATTCTTCCAGACTTCTGTCAGCCTATCACCCAAAATGTCCCCCAGATTTGCCAATTAAGAGGCGATTAAATTGGGCGTTGTATTCAAAACTCCCAGCTATAGGTTCTTTTTGGGGTGCCCACCACTGCACCAAAGAATATAACTACAGAAATTGTCAACTGGACACTTTGGCCCGCCCAGTTTGAATTAAACAACAAATCTTCATGTTCTGTGGAGCGTCATTCACGAAGAGACTTGAAATGTCTTGGTCATTTCTTGCTTTGATTCATGATTCTGGTCATTTCAGACAACAGCTTGGAGAACCTGCTATCTTCTGACCTTCTCCTTTGGCTTTTGGCGCGACCATTTCCTATCTTTTTCGGAAAACTTCTGTGGAAAGCCACTGTCCTGGAGTGCAGGCGGTGCAAGCTGAAAATCGACCTTCCGTTAAGGCCTGTTTGGATTGCGTTGGACAGAGACTTTGAATACTCAGATTGTGCACGGCCTTGCTTGTTTCTTGTCCTTAACCACAATAATTTCAATGATATAATGGCCAGAAAAAAGCATGTCTGTATACAGCTGTGCGGGTTTATTTATAGCCAGGGCCTTTCGAAGGTATCTTTTTGAACCCACTACGCTGCTCGTCTGATTGACAGATCGATGACCGATCTATACAGGTTTCCACTAAAAGGTAAATAGTCATCTCCAGTAACCAACAGTGGAAGCTTTTGGAGGTGAGGCAGAAGGATGGGATCAGTTTTATCGGAAAAAGCAACTTCAATGGCTTCCTATGGGGGATACTGATGAATACCGAGCGGATATCATGTGGTGCCATAAGTCTTATGCAACATTCAAGTTCTAAATTTTGTCCACGAATCCCGAAAATCTCTCCGAATGTGCATAGCCAACTTTTATGAGTAGTTCGATCGATTTGGATCATACTTCCGGAGTGGTCACGATTGTAGTCCAAAAAAGGGACCTTGGGGTCAACTGAATTCAGTGGGCAGAATCTCGCGCAGATCTACTAGGAATAGGGAACCTTACAGGTTTATAGAACGTGACTGTTTAGTTGTGTGCGTAAAATTATTGCAAGAGTAGTTGTTATTTTATTGCTCTGGATATCGGGTAGTACTTAGATCACGAAAATGGCTCAAGGTACAGGCAAAAATCACAAGTTCTGGCGGTTGCAAAAAGACGGTAAAAGTCAGTGGAATATATGAAGGTGGGTTTGTATTGAAACAGTATCGAGAACGTTTACATAACAGGGCAACGATGGACACGATGCTAGCTGAGGTGGCTGAAGTTTCAACCATTCACGGGCAGAACATTCAGGAGTGTTGTTCAAATGGCGGAAACGAGGCAGACAAACAAGGAACAAAATGCGCAACGCCTAGAACTAAGTATTCACTAGTAATATTTTCCTACGGTAATTTTTGATTACGACTTCACACATTCAAACTCAGTCAATCCCACGTCACTGAAGGGACTCTTCTCTGGGGGCGAACTGCAGAAGTACCCCTTGGCCTAACTGAGGGCCTACGGCGGGCAGGTCCCCTTTAACCCCAAAAGTTTCATGCCTCAGCATTCATCTAGGGGATCATGTTGTGGCGCCACACTTAGCTCGTGCTGTCGGTGAAAGTTAGGAATTCTCCCAAAGTAAATCAGTACCTGCTCCCGCAAGAAGTCTATAACCACCGGTCATCAGTTTGTGACACGATGGTGATCATGCTGGGTGGAGGGCAAGGGAACAGTAAGCGAAACTCTGGGATGGGATAAGGTATGTATTAGGAGGAAGCAACGATGTGCTTACGGAGTACACTGGCGGAGCACGCGGAACCACCCGATTCGGTATTCCTTCAGGTAAGCGGCCTTGTTTGCTTTCGCAGTTGTGTCCTATTAGTAGCATTACAGGGGTTTACGAAAATGCGCACAGGCCCAGCGGCCACATAATAGGCCCCGATTAGGTGTCGCAGAAAAAATGCACTGTTACAAATACTGCAACACAACCTTCTGGGAGGCTCCTCCTTCCATTGGGTGGGTTCATACAAAGAAAATGCAAAATAGAAAAAAATGAGAGAGCCGCTAGTTAGTAAAAACGAAGTGGAAAAACTTGACCCTGACGGTTGATGCAATAAGCAAATTTCGAAATGCCCCCGTTGTTCATGTTGGACTTTCAAAGTGGTTTTACGACACGTTAAGCGGTGAAAGCATCGAAAGTGAGGGGGGGCAGAAAAATAAAAACTGTCCACGAGACCCTTTGGCCAGTGTAGACAACTGCCGGATCGCCTTACTTGCCGCAGACACTCGGATTCTGGTCGAGCCGTCTGAGGCTGAAGGCCCATTTGTGACGGGTTATTGTACCACTGAGGCACCAGCCTTGGGCGGTGCCCCCACTCGTAGACTATTTTCCAGGTGCGCAACCTCGAGATGGTCGATAGATGCGGGCTCATGTTTACCATTTTGGTCGGCGAGATAAACTCTAACTCTTCGCTCGGCCACCCTGAATGGAATTTCGTAAGGTCACGGTGGAGATGTTCTCACGCTGTCTACGCGTGTGTAGACGTGGGCGCAAGTTGACAGTTCTTGTAGAATGCAGGTTAGCCGACACTAAGTTTAAGAGGGATGCCTTTGCAAAGGGCGCATCTGTGAAGCCATCCTTCGACACTCTGAAGCATAACAGTTCTCATTCAGGTAG
Source organism: Fasciola hepatica (assembly GCA_948099385.1). Lineage (NCBI taxonomy): Eukaryota > Metazoa > Platyhelminthes > Trematoda > Plagiorchiida > Fasciolidae > Fasciola > Fasciola hepatica. Next base: position 21,068,934 of record CANUEZ040000024.1, on the reverse strand, counting down.
CCGATTTCAAAGTAATACCCAGCTGGCCAAACTGTTTGACCAAGAGCCAATTTAGCAGCTGACGCGTTAGTATTAGGTTTAGTAGACGCAAAGTAAGCCTAAGAGAACGATTGGGAGTACCTGCACCCAACCAGGAGCGGTGAGCAAAGCTCTGAGCGGACGATGAGAGCACTCAACCGTACCAATGGCTGTTGGATGCCAAGCTCCTGTACGAGAAAGGTGGCAAACTAAAAAAGACAGTGCATCTTCAACACGGGCGTGACTAAACTAGTGCGCCGTGACCAGTAGTTACTTTCGCAGCGCAACCATCCAACGAAGCCAGATGTCCCATAAAAGCAGCCACTAGGGTTTCTGATTGCGCACTGACAATAGAGGCAGACTTTGGTTGGCGGGTGAAATGATGGACCGCTATAAGGAGGTAGCAAAAGCCATAACATGGGGGGGAGAGAAGCAACGATATCCATATGGATGTGAGAAAACGGCGAGGATAAACTTGGAAAGTGGCTCAACGAGACCATTTTATTATTGGAGGGGACACTCCCTCAACTTCTACAATGGCATTCGTCGAGGAATTCAACGACAAAAGACCGTGGGGTGCCAACCGCGTGTATTCTTACAGGGCCTGAGTGTAGGGACCGCAGGTTAGCTTGTGTCGAGGAAGTGCGTCTGATACAGCACTGGCGGTCGCCGCGTGCGCGAAACGTACAGTCAGACAAGTGATAAACAGGGCTTGACCGGCTGATCACCAAGGAGGCCCCTCCTAGAAGGCCGCCCACAAGAAGGGATTTGATTTAGGAGCCTGGCAAGCGAACAAGCATGTTGCACGTGATAACGCCAGGGGAGTAAATAAATGTTGCAGTTCCTTCTGACTTTGAAACCGTTCGTGGTTTCGGACCGCAGCTCCGAAGTCCTCTGATTCGGTAGTATTACCTGTGGATGATATCCGGTCACCTGACGGGCGTAACAAACACGACAACGAAAGAAATGTGCAAGGTTACTCCGAAATGAATGAATTATTTTGAAAATAAAAATAAACAACTGGTTGGAGCCATTTTATTTGAGATAAAAGTGAATTGACAACATGGGTCCACCAGGGAGGAAAATAAAAAAGCAAAAGGGAGAACAAATAGCTACATGCGGTAGAATGTGGCGGCTGGCCTTCGAAGCAAGACACTATGGAAGGCCGCCCAACCCGAAAAACCCCGTACTTTCAACTCGGGAGGTAGGATATTACAGTGCTTACGGCGAAGGTGTCGGTAGATGTTTCTCCCCACTCACCCCCAGTGAATGACTTAGTACAGGTTCGGCTTGATAGAGTGATGTTGTGATCGGTCTTTCTGGTGATTCATGTATTCTGCTTTATGAGTATCTAATGCGAGCGCAGTGGATGATGGTTGCGAAAACTTACCGAAAGGCAGTCAGGTTCCTGTCGTTAGCGAACGGGTATTCTGAAGGTGGTGGGAGTTCCCTCTAAAACTGCATGCTTTTGGTGATAGTGTCCGCAGTTGACGGATAGGCAGAACATCAGCAAAGTCGCTTAGCCATAAAAAGGAAGTGGTATATTGCCGCCTCAGTGTGGGAAACAAACGGCGACTGATGAGTCAGAAAGGTGGGTAAAAAAGAAATTTTATCTCTTCTTTTGCAAGGTTCTTATTTTGTTTACTCCTGGGATCCAATACACGGTATCTGCGAAACGAACGGTTCCTTGATCACTCGTCCGCTGGCTGGATGTCGGGAGGCTGTCCTGTGTTGAGAGCTGCCTCAGAACGTCCAGGAAGCTGGGTCACCGGCTTTGGTACAGTACGTTTATGGGAAGTCGTGTTTTGTCCACCAGCCGCGGGACAGTTCAACCAGCGCATCTGGTGCTTTAACCTAGTGACGTAATCAGCGTAGTCAAAAGTGACGATGAACCTTGGAGCCACCATGCCGTCACGAAGTCAAAGCGCGAAACCCAATGTGAGTTCGGATGATGTGTGGATGATCCGTTTATGGTCTTAATAGATCATGAATTCGCGGCCCTCTAAGATGTGTCTGAAGTGGCAGATGCCCAGGTGGATAGCGAGAAATTCGCGGCCAGAGGTGTTTCACTTGAATTAAGCCGGTCGTAATTTTTTGAAATAAATGCAACGGGTTGCCAGGTGTCGGCTAAGTGCTGTTGCAGCACATTACACACGCCTTTGTTTAATGCGTCCGTGACCAATGCAACGGGGGAAGTTGGTTTCAGGTGTGACAACGAGGCTATGTTGCTGACAGCCTGCTTCAGCACAGCGAATGCATATCGTGCTGTTTCTGTGAAAACCAGCTGTTTGCTTTACCCTTTGAGGCATCTGTGAGCGGCCGCATTATCTGAGCGCATTGTGAAATAAAATTCCGACAAAAGTTGATCAAGCCGTCGAAACACTGTACTTGATCGAGTGTGTGGGTTCTGTGCAGTCCAGGAAAGCCTTCACCTTATCTTGCAATGGTATGACTCCCGTGAAAGTAACCTTGCGGCCTAGGAATTTTGATGACGACAAAGCCTGTTACACACTTCGTTTTTACCGTGACCCCGTGTTGAGACGGGCGGTCAAAAAGGGTTTGTAGATGTGCTAGATATTCTGTCTTAGACGAGCTAGCAGTCAAGATGTCGTCAAGATAAGCGAACGCAAAATCCAAACAACTGTATACCATATCGATGAAACGCTGGAAAGTCTGCGTGGCGTTGCCAAGTCCAAACGACATTCGTAGAAACCAGAAAAAAGACCGAAATGAGTCGTTACGGCTGTTTTGGGGATATCTGCCTCAGCTGCTGGTATTTGGTTATGTGTTTGCACTACATCTGTTCGACTGGAAATTGCCTTACCCGCTAAACCGGCTTTGAGGTCCGTGATGTGCGGAATAGGAAAACGGTCGGGCGTAGTCACTCCGTTGAGTGAGCGATAATCCCCTCACGGTCTTCCGTGGTCAGGCAACTTCTTCGGGACCGCGGACTGTTGGAAGGCCGGATAATTCCCAAGTTGAGCATGTGTTGGAACTCAGAGCGAGCTACACGGAACTTGTCTGGAGCCAACCTGCGGGGTCCAGCGTAGACCAGGGACCCTTGTGTGACGATGTGATGGGCCACATCAGTGGTGATTGGAGGCAGGTTGTTGCTTGGGTGGACAACATCAGGATGCCTGCCGAATAAACTGGCGAAATCTGGCTCGGAGGTGGGAATTGGTGTGAGGATTGCTGGTGACTAAGCTTGGGTCGGGGGACCAAAAACCAAACTCGATTTAGCTCGACCTACGAGCTTTCGCTCACCGGAATCGATCACTAGACCGTGACTTTCCAAAACATCTAAGCCTATAATACCCTGGTGCACTTGAGCGACGACGAAAACCCACGAGAAAGAACGACGCAGGCCAAGGTCTGGGGTGAGAAATTGGCTGCAGCATGTTGGGAGTGAAGCATCTCTGGGGGCTTGAGTATGAGAGCCGTGGGAGTGACAGTGGGCCGTTTTGAATCCGGTCACATACTCACCTGCCCTCCCGTATCGATTAAGAAACGGGTACAGGTAGTCCCGTCTTTCGCATAAACGAGGTGAATACGAACAGGGGCGCCGGTAATGTGGGACTCCACTACCTGATTGGGGCTGAAACTATAGGGCTTTTGGCACTTGCGAGCGTGAGGTCCGAAACAGCTGAGGAAGTAATACTTGGCGGATCGGTACTTTGTCCTAGGGGTACATTTAGTGAAATGACTGCTGGTAGGGCTTTGCTTGTGAAGGCTGTCGGGGGTGCTCCCTTATTATTCGACCACCTTCATCAAAACGCAAACCTCCTGACAACATCTAACTGTCAGAGTTGCTACTGGGCGCCTTGTGGCGAGTGGTTTTCGAGGTAGCTTTAATGACGACATTAGGTGTAGCAGCTGTGGTGGTGCTGAACTCATGGGACTGTGAGACAAGTGCGTTTGTTTGCCCAATAACTTTGTCTGCAGCCACTGCGCACTTATCTGAACCGTTGATTTGCGTTAAAACTGCCACTACTCTTTGAAACTACGGTGGGAGCCTTTGCATCCAAAGTTGATGCATGTAGGTACCTGTACATTCCCAACTTTTTCCATGATTTTCAACGTCCCTTGGTGCAACACTCCTTTGTTGTACCGACGTTTTATTGTAGAACACACACACCTTTTGGTCGTCGACACAGTGCAATACAAAAGAGCTGTAAATAAATCTTTCATTCTGGCAAAAATAAATTGGTGAGCCCAGGTTGTTTTTCTATCCTTTGACACTAGCTTCATTCTTTTGGTCCAAATTCCCCACGATTCACCATGTCTGGCAGCGAATTTATTGAAATCCACGCGGTTGCTCTCAAACTGCCCGTTTTTGCCCCGACCAACACTCGAGTGTGGTTCCGACAAATGGAAGCCGTATTTTCCACTCGACGTATAACCAGCGAGCGCGTGAAATACTCTAACGTTGTCCAAGCGCTTCCCTTTGACATCGCCGTTGGTGAGGAAGATCTCCCCGATCCCATTCCACAGGAAGCTCTTTACACGAAGCGTAAAGAGGCAGTCATTCAGCGTACCGGAAAATCAGCCGGAAAAATGCTCCGGGAGCTGTTCACCTTGGTGGAGCTCGGAGACCAAACTCCGTCCCAGCTTATGCGCCACATGCGGTCGCTACTGGCTGGACGGCAAATGGACGACGCCATTTTCAGGGAGATATGGGTTGATAAACTACCTCTCCCGATGCAGCAGGTCCTGTCAATGCTGGAACCCACTACTCCACTTGACAAAGTTGCACAGCACGCCGACAGAATAATGGAATGTTACCCGGCTGGTAGACCTTGCGTTCACATGACATCACCCGCCGAGACTACTCCGACGCACGAATCCCCTATGACATTACCAGTTCCTGCCCCAGATCGCCGTGGCGACGTTTCTCGCAGTCCTGATTCCCCATCCCATCACTCTCATATCTAAAAGGACATTACGGACCTAAACAAAACCGTTCGAATGTTGTGCAATCAGGTCGATGCAATGTGCAACGCACTAACTACTCATCGACCTGTGTCCGCCGAGGTACCTCGTCGATCTAGATCACGGTCCAGAAACCGCCGGTTACAAACCTGGTGTTGGTACCACCGCATATCCGTCTTCCAGACACGCCGCTGTGATCCCCCATGTTCATTCCACACTTCCACCTCGCAGTCAAACGGCCAAGCCAGCCAGTAACGGCGACGACTAGGGCTGGCCCTCCACATGAAAGTCGCCTATTTTATATCATTGACCGATCCAGTGGCCTTCGATTCCTCATCGACACCGGCGCCGAGATCAGTGTAATCCCCCATCCAAACATCATAGCCTCAAACCATCTCACTTTACACTGCAAGCAGCAAACACAACAACTATTGTGACATTCAGCCAATGGTCCATCACTCTTGATTTAGGCCTCAGACGATCTTTTCAATGAGTTTTCATCCAGGCGGATGTTCAGACTCCCATTATTGGCGCGGATTTCCTCTCACACTTTGGCTTAACTGTGGACCTCAAAAATTGCAAGCTGGTAGACACCACAACCAAACTTTGCGCAGTTGGCATTGGTAAATGCACCAACCCCCTGGGCATTCGGCCGGCGATCCCGCAATCGCCGTTTGCTGACATTTTGAAGGAGTTTCCATCCCTCACTAAACCGTGTTAGTTCACCGACCCGGTCTCTCATGTTGTGTGTCATCACATCACCACAAAGGGCCAACCGGTCCACTTTCAACCACGCCGACTCAACACCCACAAACTCCGTATTTCACGCTCTGAATTCGAACACATGAATCTTGACATCATTCGACCATCTTCAAGCCCGTGGGCCTTGCCTTTGCACATGGTTCCAAAGTCATTTGGTGATGGGAGACCCTGTGGAGACTACCATGCTCTCAACAACGTCACCGCCCCCGACAGGTACCTGATCCCGCACATTCATGACTTTGCACAAAATCTCCCTGGGAAGACAGTCTTTTCCAAGATTGACCTCGTAAAGGCGTATCACCAAATCCCCGTGGCCGAAGAAGACATTCCCAAGACAGCCATCACCACGCCTTTTGGCCTGTTCGAGTTTATACGCATGCCATTTGGATTGAGAAACGCTGCTCAGACGTTCCAACGGTTCGTCGATGAGGTGCTTCGAGGTCTACCCTTCGCGTTAGGCTACATCGACGACATCTTAATTGCCAGCGCCTATCCATCGGAGAATGCCATTCATCTGCGTCAACTCTTTCCACGTTTCCAACAATACGGACTTCAACTGAACCCTAGTAAATGCGTGTTCGGCCTTCGGTCGCTCGACTTTCTTGGGCACCATATCGATCAAAATGGTTTGACACCCCTTCTTGATAAGGTGCGCAGCATCCTCTCATTTCATGCACCTCAGACGATCACACAGTTACGACGTTTCTTGGGAATTTTGAAATACTACCGTCGCTTCATCCCCCATTGTGCGACCATCGTTTCACCTTTAACCGATCTTTTCAAGTCCAACGTCAAGACGATGGATTTCGCTCCCGAGGCCGAGACAGCTTTCACAGAAGCTAAAAAAGCTCTCGCAGATGCCACCATGCTGCACCATCCACATTCGGATCCAAATATTGAGTTAGTCCTAACGACTGATGCATCCAATACTGCAGTCGGTGCAGTGCTTCACCAAATAGTGGACAACCAATTACAGCCTTTAGCGTTCTTCTCGCAGAATCTCCAGGCGGCACAGACAAGATACAACACGTTTTCTCGTGAAATCCTTGCTATTTACTTGTCCATTCGTCATTTCCGTCATCTTTTGGAAGGACGACAATTTCGTGTGCACACTGACTACAAACCCCTGACACACGCACTTCATGCCAACTCTGACCGACATTCACCCAGAGATATCCGCTATTTGGATTATATTTCTCAGTTCACAACAGACATCCGCTACGTGCGTGGAGTTGATAATGTTGTGGCTGATGCTTTATCCAGACCTGACATCAATACTGTGCAGACCTTACGAAACTGGCAAACCTCCAGCGTGATGATCCATCTTTGCTCGAACTGCGCACATCCTCCATACTCCAGCTGAAGGATTCTCCCCTACCTTCAGCCGAGGGCACAGTCCTATGTGACTGGTCTACAGGTCACCCTCGTCCTGTCGTTCCAACTTGCTACAGGAAGATCGTTTTCGATCATTTTCATTCCCTTTCTCATCCTGGTATCCGTGCATCTCGCAAACTCATTTCTGCCAGATTTGTTTGGCCCAGTATGAATTCTGACATTGCATTATGGACTAAACAGTGTTTACAATGTCAGAGAAACAAAGTTCACCGCCACACTTTTTCTCCTCCCAGTAAGCCTTTTGAGAACTCCTAAGCGGGAATTTGAGCTGAAATTGGCCCAGTCTGTAAGACAACAGCTGAAGAAGTTCTACAGCTATGTACAGTCTAAAGGCTCAACAAGAAATGCCGTAGGTCCGCTATCCACTAGAGAATATGGTATTGTCACTGACGACCAGGGCAAAGCAGACGCCCTGGGGGAATACTTTGGTAGTGTACATAGGATAGATAGTGGGGTACGAGTAGATCTGGCTCTGGTGCATCCTCCTCAGTTAAACGAGCTGGATCTCTCAGAGGAATGCGTGCGTAAGTACCTACAGGAGTTAAACAGCCACAAGTCAGCGGGTTAAGATGGCATTCATCCAGCTATCATCAAGCCGTTGGCGGATATCATAGCTCCATCGGTATGCAGATTGTATAGATCCACGTTGGACCAGGGAAAGCTGCCTCAGGACTGGAAAGTCGCGGCAGTCGTAGCAATACATAAGAGTGGGCCTAAGTCGGATGTGCAGAACTACAGGCCGGTAAGCCTAACTAGCATTCTATGTAAAGTCCTTGAGAAGATCATCCGTGCCCATATCTGCCAGCACTTACTGCAGCACTCCATGCTAAGCCCCGCGCAGCATGGATTCCTGAAAAATAGATCTTGCCTGACCAATCTCCTGTGCTTCTTAGATGAAGTAACTCGACGACTGGACGAAGGTAAGGAAGTTGAGGTATGCTACCTCGACTTTAACAAAGCTTTCAACTCCGTCAATCATCGTCTTTTGTTGCGAAAGATGGAGACGTTCGTCATAGTTTGGCCAGTATATGGGTGGCTGGAGGACTTCCTCTCCCACAGGACGCTTTATGTCAAAGTGGGGGACAAGTGCTCCAGTTTGGTGAACGTCACCAGTGGTGTACCTCAGGGATCCGTCCTAGGCCCGGTCCTATTCTTGTTATTTATTAATGACCTAGCATCCACTCTTCAATCGCCCAGCTTTATTTTTGCGGATGATGTGAAGATTGTTGGATCTGAGGGTAGGGCTGACTTGGGCAGGAAATTAGGTACCGTCCTGAACTGGGCATATAAATGGGACTTACCTCTAAACGCTCAAAAAAGCCATTTGTTTTCAAGGACAACAGAGAGCCTAACTGTCGCTCATGATCAAGGGCTGTTCACCGTAGAGGCAGTCAGTAGGGTTAAAGACCTTGGGGTCATCATGAACAGTGACTTCAAACGGTCAGAGCAGTGCAACACTGCTGCGCATAAGGCTCGTGAGGAACTCTTTAGGCTGCGATCAACTTTGTCTTGCCGGAAGCCGGAGGTATTCGTACCTATTTACATGGCTATAGTACGACCTCACTTAGAAGGTAGCGTGCAGGCTTGGTCACCCTTCTACAAAAAGGACGCCGCCTGCCTCGAGAAAGTCCAACGTCTCGCCACACGAATGGTTGAAGGGCAGAGGGGTAAGACTTACGAGCAGAGACACTGTGACCTGAATCTCTTCTCGTTGGAAAGGAGGAGACGTCGAGGGGATCTCATAGAAACGTTCAAGGTAATGAAGGGCTTTTCTGGCCTTAGACCAGATAGTCTATTCCAAGTGGCCGTAGACTCCAGAACAAGGGGACACGAAAAGAAGTTGATAAAAGCCCGATCTAGGTTGATGGCTAGATCGCACTTCTTCAGCAACAGGGTTGTGAACAGTTGGAACGGTCTGCCTGGTGAAATGGTAGATCTGCAGACAGTCCAATCCTTCAAATGTGCCCTTGATCGCAAGTGGTACGAGATCTTTCCTTGTAGTGAGACTTGAGAATATCAACTAGATGGGTGACGGGTAGCACTGTGGTCCTTCTGAAGTATGTTTTAGCAGACTTTTTCCCTCATTGCATACTGTCTCAGTGAACGCTCACGATGCATAATGTCTCTCGCAGTTGATGTGCGATGAGGTTTCCCGTTTCCCTCTCATTTTTGGCGGGGATTCGAGGAAATACACTCGGCAGTGGTGGGTGCATAACTGGTGTGCATACCATCGAAGGAATTCTGGACGCTCGGTTGGCCGTGGCCATTACCTGTCCTGTGCAGACTGAACTGAACTGAACTGAACATTCACCGTTCTTGACATCCGTTTCACACATATTCACGCCGATCTTGTTGGTCCACTACCACCATCAAATGGACATACCCACTTATTAACCGTTGTTGATCGTTTCACACGCTGGCCGGTGGCAGTACCCATTTCCGACACCTCGGCAGAAACTATTGCAAAAGTACTACTCCAACACTGGATTACTACATTCGGTGTACCGTCTACCGTCACCACAGACCGTGGCAGCCAATTCCAATCGACTTTGTTTCGTGAGTTCACTAAACTGCTTGGCTGTAAACACATCACAACAACTGCATACCACCCTCCGTCCAGTGGCATGGTAGAGCGCCTTCACCATCAACTCAAAGCAGCACTGATATCACAGCCAAACCCCAATAACTGGAGCGACAACCTGCCACTAGTTCTCTTGGGTCTGCGGTTATCAGTCAAAGACGACCTTCACAGCACGTCGGCTGAACTCGTTTTCGGTACCACCATATGCCTTCCAGGTGAGTATGCTCAACCCAGCATTGATGCCAGTCCTAACCCATCCCACTTTGTCCAACAACTCAAAGACCGTATGTCACACCTTCATCCAATACCCACTCGCTCGTCATCCACACACGTTTTTGTACATAATGATCTGTATACGTCACCTTTCGTTTTTATTCGTAACGATGCTGTTCGGAAACCACTCACGCCACCGTATGACGGTCCGTTTAAGGTACTTAGTCGCACAGGCAAATATTTCGTGGTTCAGAAAGCCGATAAGCCAGACACAGTTTCCATTGACAGATTAAATCCCGCGTATTTTGATACACCTTCATCACCAGCAACGCCGACACCATCACCATCCACAGACACACCACCAACAATTCCTGTTGATGATCCACCCTCTATCATCATACCAGACACTACACCACACCCGCCAGCACCACCACAGCAACAACCATCCCTGGTAACCTGCCGTTCCAGCAAAAACGTCCGACATTCTGTCAGGTTTCAAGACTTTGTTAGTTGAAGTTTTCTTTCGCTAACCGTTTCCTCTTTCTATTTTACTATCGAGCGTTTACTTTGTACAACAAACGCTCCGGCGGGGGAGTGGTGTAGGTACCCGTACATTTCCGACTTTTTCCATGATATTCAACGTCCCTTAGTGCAACACTCCTTTGTTGTACCGACGTTTTAATGTAGAACACACACACCCTTCTGAACATCATCACCGCGCAATACGAAAAGGCTGTCAATAAACCTTTCATTCTGGCACGGTCTCATTTTCTGGTTTGGAGTGCCTTGGAATTATATCGGTCGGAACTAACTGTGAGAAACAAAACATTTTAGAAGCCTCCACGGCGTCACTTGGCACTTCGCTCAATACCATCCTGTTCTGCTCAACGGATGGCTGTCAGACCGAACTGAACTGAAGGCATTGGCGGATATTGGCTATTCAGCACTCATTTCCTGATCACAAGAAAACTGAACAACTGTGAGTTTGTGTTACGCCTTTTGTTTCATTTTACTTCCCAATGTACATACCCTTTCGGCCTTTTTATCACAGCACGCCCCTCGGCCATCTTAGTTTGCTAGTGTCGTCTTAGATATTGTTGACATTCATTTAGTGTACCATATAGACAAAGTAGTACACTACACGCAGGACCACGTACTCCGTGGACTTTGTACCTATTGATGAAAGCACCTTCCGTAACTACTGTGAGGGTGTCGTATCGCCCAGCTGGATTTGGAGAGAAAGCGATGAATAAGTCTCTCTTCGGACGCTGATTCTTGCTTGGGGAGAGCCTCTCGAAGGGTATCGTACGAGAGATGCTCCGAGGAGTTCACAACGATATCCCCGATCAACAGGATCATTTTTGCTAGGATTCCCGAAGGCAATTTATTGCATCCGGATTGCTGGCTAGATATGCAAGTCTCCTGGTAGCGAGATTTCAGAATGGCAATGAAAACCTCCGGGTCTTCCAAAACGAAATCAGGCATATTCGTGTGCCTAGAGTGGCACCCCGGTTCATAATCAGGCTAAAGCTCGGTGTTCATTAGGAAAAAGGTGCCTTCTGACAAGACAAACTTGGCTGGAATTCTAAAATGTTGGCTACGCCTGACATGCAAAAGCGTGAAAAAAATGAAAACGAAAAGCGACTGAACAGGTAATGACCAATGAAGATTAAAAATGATTTCACCTTTACAAAACATATACTGTCGAACATTTCCAATCGGGATACTTATCAGTATACCTGATAAAATGCTTCATCATTTAGGAAAAAATATATAACCGACACAGGAAAAATCTACCGTAGACGTGAACTGGATAGGTCACTTGTGTAGCGTACTACTTTGTCTATATTGGTACACTAAATGAATGTCAACAATATCTAAGACGACACTAGCAAACTAAGATGGCCGAGGGGCGTGCTGTGATAAAAAGGCCGAAAGGGTATGTACATTGGGAAGTAAAATGAAACAAAAGGCGTAACACAAACTCACAGTTGTTCAGTTTTCTTGTGATCAGGAAATGAGTGCTGAATAGCCAATATCCGCCAATGCCTTCAGTTCAGTTCGGTCTGACAGCCATCCGTTGAGCAGAACAGGATGGTATTGAGCGAAGTGCCAAGTGACGCCGTGGAGGCTTCTAAAATGTTTTGTTTCTCACAGTTAGTTCCGACCGATATAATTCCAAGGCACTCCAAACCAGAAAATGAGACCGTGCCAGAATGAAAGGTTTATTGACAGCCTTTTCGTATTGCGCGGTGATGATGTTCAGAAGGGTGTGTGTGTTCTACATTAAAACGTCGGTACAACAAAGGAGTGTTGCACTAAGGGACGTTGAATATCATGGAAAAAGTCGGAAATGTACAGGTTCTTATGCATCTGTGCAGTTAATCAAAAACGACAAATGGAACGGGCTCACCAATTATTGGGGAACACTCTCCTTCAATTTATACGATCGCATTCGTCGAGGAAGCCAACGACGAATGACCGTGGAGTGCCAACCGCGAGTATTCTCATAGGGCCTCAGTTTAGGGACCGCACGTTAGCCTGTGCTGAGGTAGTGTGTCTGATTCAGCACTCGCGGTCGCCGCGCGCGCGAAACGTACAGTAAAAGAAGTGCTAGGTGGGGTGTGACCAGCTAATCATCATAAGGCGTCTACTAACCCTCGGTCGTTGGTACTGAAAGCATGGGCCGGCCCATTTGCGGATATGTTTTCGTGAACAATGCCAGACCTATTTTTCTGCAACTAGCCTGGTGGTGACTCGGATGCCAGGATGGGCTAAGTTGTCCAAAGCATCAAAGTTGCCCGGTGCCAAGAAACAGGCACGATAGGGCGTGGGTGTGGCGATGTTGCGTCACACTTTATTGGGTTCGAGGAGGTGACTAAAGGAAACCCTGAAAGTTCAAGAGGTGCGATCTAACTTGGATCTGTAAAATCCAATTCCGGACGTTGGGCTGCGATGTGATAATCAAGAATTAGTTTAGGGTACTGGTACTATTCGCAGTGAACACAATACATCTCCTGCCAGAATTACGCGCAATAGAGGATCAGGAGCACCGTCAAAGTGGGCGCAAGCTAAAACTCGTATTCTGCGCAACCGTAAAGCACAGACATGCAGCTGCATCAAAACTGCATGAAGAACTGTCATTGCCAGTCGCCAAATGCTGCCGAAGCTTCAAGGGCTATGACCCATGGCTGACTAGAAATAGCGTTCACCCTACAGAGCACCAGCCATAACGTTGTCGATGCCAGAAACGTGATGAACATCACTGGAGAACTGAGCTACGAGGTCTAAATTATGCAACTTACGTGGCAAGTGTTTCTCGGTTTGATCGTGGCAAGCATGCGTCAGTGGTTTGCGATAAGTAAAGACGATGAGATGAATCAGGGGTATATCGTAAGTGGTTAAAAGTACCGCATGCAGTAAGTAGTTCCCGACCAAATGTAGAATATTTGGCTTCAGCTGTCAAGCCGCGACCACAGAAAAATGCTAACGGTTTTTTCGTGATGCTCACTACAGCTGAAGTACTCCACTTATAGCTTGGCTGTACCCAAATGGGCTTTAGTGTCGAAATTATTGAGCAAAGTAACACAAGCCGAAGAGTCTTCAACTACACTGAAGGCCACCTCAGCATCCTCGAGTAATTCTATTGGACCACCTTTAGCACCCTGAATTAAACCGGTTAAAGGTTGCTTCAAGCGGGCATCGTTTGGGATGAAAAACTGATAATAGCTTGCCTTATTTCTGGAGCGACGAACAGCTGCTTGTGAAGTGGGTAACGAAAAGTCAAAAACTGCCCTTTCTTTGAAGGGCCGAATACCATGCTCATCTATCATCTGGTCAAAAATCAACTGTATTTTGGCCCAAAATGCCTTTCTCCGAGTTGAAGGTTATATCATCTTAGGCCAAACGCTCGGACAGATGACATACATGTTGCTCAAGTGCATCTTCAGAATTGTAGCCTACTGAACGGCTGTATATATGGACGAAAACAACTCGGTTTGTACTTCGTCGACGATCTGTGGAGGAAGAACTGTGACCACGTAGTGAGTTCTACAACTTTCCGTGGTCAATATGCGCAGAACAAACCGAGCTGCAGGGTTAGCTTCCCTGAACGGTGCAAAAGGAACAGTAACTGCATTCACCTCAGCGTCAAAAATCTAGGGTTTCCCATACTGCAAATGGTTATACGAAGGGAAGTAATTCAAAAGAGCGAGAAAAAAACAGCAGCGGAAGAAATTAAAAAATGGTTAACAGAAATTAGCTACTATCGGATAAAATTCACAAGATGGTATACCGGAACTCGAGGATCTACCAAAGAAATCAGAAAATATGGAGGGCTCTCCAACTTAGTACTCCGGATACCAGGCACTACATAGATCACGAGAATGGCTCAAGGAACAGGCAAAAATCACAAGTTCTGGCGGTTGCAAATAGACGGTAAAAGTCAGTGGAATATATGAAGGTGGGTTTGTATTGAAACAGTATCGAGAACGTTTACATAACAGGGCAACGATGGACACGATGCTAGCTGAGGTGGCTGAAGTTTCAACCATTCACGGGCAGAACATTCAGAAGTGTTGTTCAAATGGCGGAAACGAGGCAGACAAACAAGGAACAAAATGCGCAACGCCTAGAACTAAGTATTCATTAGTAATATTTTCCTACGGTAATTTTTGATTACGACTTCACACATTCAAACTCAGTCATCTACAAATCACTGCAGTATGACACAGAGAACACCAAAAGTCGAAGTCGAAGGAGTCATCCTTGAATGCTGTCCGCCGCACCCTGAAGTGAGGTGTAGGTCATTGTAATCTATTCGTGGTAGTTAGCGAATTCGTTTTTGTCTTCAGTTTGCACAAAAAGATGTGAAATGACATCAGACTGGCCTACCTCATTGAACGGTGCTGTGAGGAGGGCCTAGTGACACTGTATTTATTTCTGGCAATTATCTTTATTACCACCCATGTATAAACTTTGTTTATCACTCCGAACCAAGCTGTTCCTGATTCGACCACCAATAAGGCGCACGCTCTCTGAGTCCCCCATCATGGTTTCTCACTTTGCACTCTTTGACCTGCAGGTTCGCACGAACATCTCTTTGGCTCGACGTCGGTTTTTCTAACTGTTAGCGAAGCAAAATTCTGTCAGTGACTGTAGTTATTTACGGCGTACTTACTCCATTCGTCTCCTTAGCTCTGCGGGCTAGGCTCTAAAACGCACACTAATTACTTTCTGTTCCGGTCGCATTGTCTTTCTCGCAGGTCGTGGAGAATATCGTTCCGGTTAAGGTATATTCGTGTAGTGTCAAGCTTAGCACGAAGGACCGGCGAACGCGAGTAATGAGGAATCAGCTTGGTAAGGTTTAACCCTTATAGGGCGCAGGTAGACGATCAAATGGTAACTGCGCCTGGCGGTCAGCATTCAGTTACCAATGGCCAGCGGGAAAGCATAAATCCAAGAAGGGTCCACAATAGTCTGCAAGTACCCGCTGCCAGCCCTCACAGGGCACTGGCCAAGGAAGCCGCTTTGCAGGTTATGAATGTAATTTATGCAAATACCTATTGCAGGTTTTGGCCGCAAGCGCAAGTTCGGCTTTCGTCCCCGGCCACCAGCAAGTAGCTCTTGTGACTTCATTTCGTCGACACCCAAATGCCCCGAGAGAAGATCTACCAATAGGATAGAAGGGAACGTAGAAGGATCGTTGAGGCACAATAATTCATCTAGAGTGATCAGTAGATCTTTAGGATGAGGTAAAAAATCAGGGAGTCGCCGCTTTGAATCGACTTCCAACCGCGAGGTACAGCTGGAATCACCGGAGCAAAATACTTCTTTGTATCCTTTACAAAATCTTCACGCCATGCTATAAGTGGTTAAATCAAAAGGTAGTCATGAATGACGGGACTGAGATGAAAGTAAAAGTCCAGAGGGAAAGTTGGCAAGTGCTATGTATTTAGCTCTGCGGTGCATTATGTCATAATCCTATTGTAACAGGGAATGCTGGGGCGAGGGAACGGCGCGAACATCAAGGCGAACGAACGAACCAAACGAGGGCCACAGACAAAAGAACAGGTGGCGAATATGTCGGAGGCGGCCCGAAGCAGGCAAAAAGAGGCATACAGACGACCAGAGAGGAAGCAGCGGGATCTCCGGCAACCAGCAAGATAGCTCAGGTGAAGGGCTGCCGATCGAGCCGTTGACTGAGACAGTCGGGCCAACCGAAGGGAAATGACGGACAAGAGAAGCAAGCCATCGGCCACAGGCAAATGGACAGAACGCAGCCGAAGCGCTCAAGCAGCGGCAATAGCAATCTTGGTACCGCGCAGTCTGGAAAAGGGCCTATATAAGCGACTGTATGTGTGCCATGACTTAACTTGTGTAATCGTGGGAATACAAGTGTCCTGCCGTGTGTTGTCGTCCTTGCTACACTATGAGCTGATTGCAATACTCCATCGTTGAACCATGGCAGTTGGTGATTTGGACAACGAATGATGCAGATGGGAGAAGAACTGCAACGCCTCGTGGCCAGCAACCATGGTGAACTTTTGACCAAATAAATATGTATGCAAAAGCCTGAAGGCCCACTAAACAACCAAGGTTTCTCCATGAAATCCAAAAAGACTGGCCGCTGGCATTGTTGGTGAACAGCACCAATGTCAGTGGATTTGTTGGTGGTACCAGATGAATGATCGTTCCAAGAAGGTGATTTGAGGACTACGCCGGATTGTAGGTGAGATAGTAGTTTACGAGATGTCTTTTCGTGATTCTGATTGCAGAAGAAGTTGATGAACAGATTATCAAATAGACAACTGGTCTGTCAGAAGAAATTTGGAATAAAAAGAGAATAGTACTGAGGACCGTCTAGAATAAAAAGTAATTCATAAATGTGGGTAAAGATACGTCAGTGCGAAGGGCTAAACGCGATGGATCCGAGGAGAAGCCCTTAGTCTTAATAATGTTGCCAAAACAGGAAAAATCAGACAGCAGAACGTACATCTGTCTGGGAGTGAAATTCTAGCTCAGCTAATGGAGAGTAGCTACCTAGGCAGAACGACCGTCACCTGAGCGTAACCTAGACGTCATATGAGTGTTCCCTTTGGAACAAAAAAGGGATACTCAGATGACGGTCAGTGAAACTGATTAAAAAAGACCTCTTTACTCCAAATCAATTTCAAATAGGAATTCGTATTTAGTGTACCTAAATATACACATCCCTCCCAATTATTACACTATTATCCTACGGTATAATGGAAATTCGCCACGGGTGTAACAATGCTCTTAATCATAATTCTGCATAGAACGCTCAGTTGAATTAATTCCCAAAGTGTATGCAAAAGCCTTATATCTTTAAATAGTTATTATATTCAGAAAAATGTTTATACAAACATGTTTTACGAAACACAGTTATATTTTGCAAAAGTGACGCATGCATCTACACTGCGATTTTCAACGAACATTTGTTATTCGCCCATATGTTCTTCAGGTGCATTTGGCATATTCTGGAACGAAGGAAACGATAAAGAGTTTTCTCGAACCTGATTAGTACAAAATGTGGTTATAAGTTTTAATGTTATCAATGGATTTATCAAATGGTTAGGCAAAGGATAATAAATTAACAATAATCGACTCATAACTGACCTCAACACTTTCGGTTTGTACCGCGACGTCTTGAAACGGTGAATCAGTGTCCGTAACCTCATTCGCTCTATACCTCTGTATTCAACGTTTTAATTCGTTCGTTGATGAAAGGGATTGTAGACCCAGGAAAACTGGCCCTAATTACAGCACTTCCAATTACAGAATAAAATAACAAAAAGCCGCACTCACCGACAATTATTCTGCATACTCTTGCATTTGCAAATAAGTGTAGCCCATGAACACCCCACCAATTTAATTTTTGAAGAAGACAATCGAAAGTCAAGGATCGAACTACCATCCACAATCTCAGGGGAAAAATAAAATTACCTAATTCTTGGAAATTCTTGAGGGAAATGTATGTTTTAGAACATCAGTCGAAATTTTATGTGACAGACGTGCTATTAAACCACTCTTAGCAGTATTTTACACCTAAGTAAAGGTCTTTCTCAGTATTTTGCTAGCCATTTATTATGAAGGCCACGCATTTTTCCAGCTAAAATTCGCTGCGCGAAAACAGTTCAAAAGTCAAAGTGGTAGTTTCATTCGTCCTTACCAAAATAATCCGAAATCAATGTTCGCATAATTTGATGCACGCATTCGTTGGTAGTTTTTGTTCCCTGTGGCAGCCAGGAATCGTAACTGCGAATCTCAGAATTGTAAAAATAGAAGTTACCATTTCTTCGTAAAAAGTTTCAACCTCCAATTTTTCGTTCAATTTGTTGGACTTTGGCGCATTCCACACAGGAATAAAGCAACGCAGCAGTTGCACCGATGCACCCGCATTGTTCAAGTTTGCAAGTTGAAAATTAGGATCCTCTAGCTTTTTCTGTATCCACACAACACGAGCTGTTGGATCGTTCATCATAGCTGCAAATAATGAACGCAACTTCTGAACTTGAACATAGAAACCAAAATTTTCCCCATAGGTATTATGTTCCGAAACTTGGTTTTTCACATTTTTTATTTTTGTTACTGTTTCCTTTTCACTAGGAAATCAATATCTGACAATTTATATAAAACTTATGCATACTGTATAGTGTCTCGCAGTGTCTCTGACGGAGGTTGACGTAACTGATATCACTGAATGTGTTGTAACTTGGTAACTTGATAAATACGTGCATCGTGACAACCGGACACAAGTCATGTTTTTCTATGGCTTTCAAAAGTTCACTTACTTGTCGCGCTCTAATGGCATCCAAAATGGGTCTACTTCCAGAACTAAGTGCGTGCCAAAGACCGATTATTCGCCGCATCATTCCGAGACAAACACTCTGCATGTAGTCGTTGGGAAACAGGGCTATCATATCCATCGGTAGCACTTCAAACGGGGAACTGCCAGTATGGTGACTGGCTTGGCGACGATTTCGAAAATTAACGTCGTTGTGTAGCCTTACGGTAGTTGACGGGAAAATGAGCCGGCGTTGGATGCATTAGTCGCGTTGTGTGCGCCTGTGACAGCTGTATAACCTGTTTAAGTATTGTCTTTCAATTATCCCAAAATGTACGTATCCACCGGCCGTAACATTTTTCTTTTGGATCCAACTTGGTATCCCCAGCAACAACCTCGGATCCAATGGCAAATTAAGCTTTAATTGTTTCGAAGCTCGTAATAAAATCCTCAAATCGGCCATCGATGAGTGCATTTGTATAGCAGCTTGCCTCACAACATCCCTAGCAAAAGAAAAGACTGGAAAATATAAATATACAAACCCGGTTACCTTCTGCAAGCATGCTTATTATTTTGCTCGGTGTTTTAAATTTAATTTCTCCAACCCTAAATGATAATTCTGTTGCATATATTGCTGATCACCATCAAGATTACTGTTCGTGAAAGTGGTCGCAGCCAAATCAGTTGATGCCAATGCCTTGTTTGGTGCACACGTGGTGTTCTCCATCATGTTCTCACAACAATCTATATTTAAAAGTTCAGTATGCATTACCTGAAGGTAGTGCTGGTAGTGGCAACTATGACTTGTTACAACCGCTTCAGGCGAGTCCTTCGTTGTTTCCGGACTGTCGATGTCATCAGTTAAATCACTGACTCGTTACTCGTTGAACCGAAAACAATGGTCTGAAAAATAGTAACACACTTCATAGCAGCTAACTTTGTACATCGTCGTTCCATACGAGAGATGTGTTGAAGTCGGCCGTATCAACCTTGTGGACTGCGATCTGCTTCTTGCGCCTCCATATGGTAGTTCTGGAATAGTCAGACAATTCAGGGTGTATTTTTTCCATCTATAGACGGAGAGATAGGTGAAAACAAATCACATATATCCACCGAAGAACCGAAAAAATTGACTAAAGGCAGGGCAGTGTCTAACAACGTTACCGAGGCAGTGAAAACGAATAACCACCACTAAAACTGGCCGCCATAGTGGGAATGCATTCAAACTAGTAAAATATCTTAATTCATAATACACAGTTAACTGGACAATAAATGCCAACATTTATCATCATCTTATGCAGTCACGATTGCAGAGATTTCTGTATCTAGATTCAGTCAGGGTCAAGCTAATAAATATTCCGAAAAGTGATCTAACAAATACTCCTGTTGAAAACATTTTACATTTTTGATGCATACTCCGGTATTTCTGTAGACTTCGACTTTTTTGGGGAGGGTGGTATTGTAGTGGTTTTCTTCGACCGTCCCCTAGGGGACACTCATGTGAATGTCAAGTGTCCCTTTGTGCTGCCTGGGTATTATCTCAAATTTGGACGAATAGCAGAACACCACAGCTTGGAGTACGAATCACAGTCAATTATTCACACAATCCAAGGTTGCGTATATGTAATGATACAGAGACGCAATACTGAATAACTGCACTTGGGACAATCAAACAGTGAGTTAATGAAAACGTTGAACTTAATGAACTGTTTTGAAAAATAAAAAGGTGATAACAATGCACACTCTAGTGGGACCATGAACAACGATGTCATCTTGGTGTGAATTACACCTTCAAGACCATGCACAATATAGTTAAGAGACTGTTGAAAATTAGCAGGAGAAAAATTCATACCGAAAGCCAAAATGTTTTAGCTGAATAAACCGAAAGGAATACTCATATTGGTTACCACACTTGATTCCTTATCCGGGGATATCTGAAAATATGCATATTTAAGTCAATTTTCGGGGGTACACTAGACCCTACAAGTAGTTAGAACAAGTCTTTGGGTTCTTCAGACGTCCATGTACGTTGCACTAAGCAATTGCTCAGTGTCAGTCGGTGGCCATCGCAAATCTGTGGTGTGATTTGGTGTCTTTTCATCAGATTTTAACAGTGACAATCGGCGAGGCTCAGTTAGATGACTCCACAGGACTAACAATTCCGCGCTCACACACCGACTGTAGTGCCTAACGGACAGGCCCCTCAAAACCAAAAACAATCCGTCTGCGCTTTAAAAAATGAGATCGCTGGATAACCTTAACCTCACTCCAGGAATGTGCATTCCACCAGAAACCTTAGAAAATTTTAAAATAAGCTATTATAGCGACAGCCATCTTCGTTCACGCTTTTACCACGTAAATTCTTTAACTGAACGCTGACTACCAAGCACGGTTGCCATGTGACCGCTGCTGTTGCGCACGCTGTCACTCACGCTCCCAAATACACGCTAACCACAATCTCTCCCAATCGCCTGCTCGTTCTCACGGGTCGTGGAGAATCCCGTTCTGGTTAACATATTCGTACAAGGCCGAGCACAAGGGCAACGTGCATGTGGATCACGTAGTACGAAAGACCGAGGAACGCGCTTAATAAGGAAACCGTGAAGTACGGTTTGGCGACATTACACTGTGGTATAACTGATGAATCGGGCGGAAATGTAAAAGTCACATCAATTTGCAATTTATGAAGAACTCTCAAACCAGGAACTGAGTGTTCTGAATCATAAGCTAAAAGTTCACGTTCAATAGGATTAGAGTCACGTGAGTGAATTGAAACCATGCAAGAACTGACAAGGGGGTGATTATGCCCAGTAATACCTGGAATAGTCACACTGATAAAAGTAATCTTCGCAATGGGATAAAAAAAACCACAACTTGACGTGAAATTAAGAATTCTACACTCCCGGTGTCAACAAAGGGAACGTGTTTGCTACCCACTGAAGTAAACAATGTCTGGTTAACATGGGGAACTTCCCCTGGCAAAACAGCTACCTCAACTGTCGAAAAAATGGAATCAAGTGAAGTGTCACATGATGGGAGAACCGTCAGTCGAAAGGCTCGGCTACTTCCACACTTTTACTGTGGCCAACCTTAGCGTAGCCAGAACATTAGCTCGTCAGTAGGAACATGTCAAACAGGAATATAACTGGCCATATGAAATACACTTGCCCAAATACAAACTTGAAGGGTCGGATTTGGAATGAGTCGATCGCTTAAGCGGAATGTAGTATACCAACCGGCCTATATGGTAAGCTAACTCATTGTCAACACTATCTTTGACCACTCCAGGAAAAGAGGAGAGGCGGAGCATCGTGTTCAGATGAGAAGGCAAAACGGTATGTACAGTGTGTTCCAAGAAAATGTATCCTCCCCTGGAGGGTCGAGTTTCTACATATGCTACTAAAAACCACAGGAGTAGTTAGATTTTGACATCCGGCGAAAAAACGCTCTGGATTCTCCGCTTGAGATGATGATGACTAATAACGAGATTTGCCAATTACAATGCCAAAAATGATTCATTTCAGCGTGGAGCGATCGTACAAAGCTACTGACGTACTCCTACCGCGCTTTTGGTGATATATCAACCAATATGGACGTGCCCATTGCTAATAAGCTGGCCGTGTCGTTCAATTCTGAAGCCCTTGTATGGAAAATCCGAGTAAAATAACAATGTAAGTAAGATTCACTCGACAGTACATCATCCATTGTCACAGCATCAATCGCAAACCTGTTCTTGGTTCAGTCGTGTATATTCACATTGGTCTGGTGAATTTGTGAGTATTTAGCGGATCTCATTCCCTTGTAACAACCAGTAACAGTTCATTGATTGTGTTGGTTCAGTGATTCCTACGTCTCACCAAAGGCCTAACTTGAATATCGAAACGATCATCGAGATTGAAAGTCAGAGGAAAAACTATGAATGATGGTATCATTTTGGCTGTTAAGTTGGGCAACTACAAGTGTCACTTCTCATGTCACATGGTCATATCTTCCTGCTATGATCACTGATTGGATGGATCTCGTGGTTGCGTGACCCACCGTGGAAACCCGATACACTCTAAATGGCCAAATGCACTAGTTCGGCTTTAGATACCTTCCTTCCATGCTACGGAGTGATCACTTAATGGCGTTTAATAGTTTCTGAAAAATGGTATACTATTAATTTGCCAAACCAACCACCAACCCGACTACGGGTTAAATCTCTATAGTGTTTGATCTCGTGATTGGAATAATTTCCTTCGAAAGACTTTATGGAACTGTCAGATAGAGACGGATGGAAGTCACTTCAGTTTGATCTGGCGAAATACATAGTAACCCCAATTATTATGTGCATGATCATTTGCGTGTATAGTGTAACTTCGGACATAGTTCGTGTGACGTCATAATTGAGCAGTTCTTCGATCGTTTTAGTAACGCGTATCGGGTGACAAGTCGGGACAAGTCCACGTGAAAAGTGGAGTCCAAAAGGACAGTCAATCAAACGAAAATCTTATTCGGCTTCACTGTTTCTCCATTTATTTTGCTGGCTTTCTAGTGAAAATGTTTCTCATTTTGCAAAGGTTCATTGAAGTTATATCACCATCCATTGGTATAGCTTGCCCTGAATTACTCAGTTTCCTAGCAGGGAACTCTTTGCTGCGCGTAACCAATCTTGTAATAACACCACAGTTTTGATGTTATCTGCGGAAATTGAAAAGTATTAATCTGCTGCTGTTAGAAGCAGACGGCTCCAGTGATCCGCGTAGTCGCCTGCGTTTCTCAATAACGAAGTCATTTGTTTATTTAACTGGACCATATCAATAACAGTAAGGGATATCGAAATACGTGGAATACGTTTGGTAATAAGGACACTTATCAAGAGTTGGAAGACAATGTCGAACGTACCCATCTATCACAATGAATTGGTATTCCTGCCTATAGACTGCTAAATCAGTCAGAGAGGAAGCTGCTTTAACAGTGAAATGATTGGAAAGCGTGGCCGCAGATCAGGTGTGAGACCGTTGGTTCACTGTTTTTATCAGTTTTGATCATCCACGGTATTACCCTTATCCTTTTATCTTGCTTTATTTAGCTTTCTTTGTTTCGTAATAATGGTACATAATTTCAGGAAGGGGGTAGCGACCATTTATAGGCTGCCTAATGGGGAAACTGATCTGCGGCCATTTCATCAGCACCTATTCACAAACTTGGAGCTACTCAAAGGGTCAACTCAAGGTGCACACGTCGGTAGGAATGTACATCATTTCTATCTCAATCTCTTCCACTGGAGCTATCATTTTCTTATGCCAATTTGAAGCGGTAATTCTGGAAACTGATAAATTCCCCACAGACTACCATCGTTCTTGTGTTTCAACCTTCATTCATGGAGTTCATTAAGTGTTAATCACAATCAACGGTGGTTATCGTAGTGTTTACGCATGACACGACCTGGAAGCACCAATTCTAGATACGTTTACACCAGCGTGATACCATGCATTCATTCCGCTGCTCCAAAGGGGACAGTGTGTCTTTCTCTAACTGTTACTGGTAGATTTTCTGAGACCCCTCCAACACAGCGAATAGCACACCACAACACACTTTTCTTGTATTCGCCGTTCACCTAACGTCTCCGTCTATGTTAGCAATGCGGTCGCGCTTTTCAATTTTAAGTCACCGCACCAATTCACGTTTAAGTATCGAATTGTTTTCTTGGTCATACATCCCTGCGCTGTCCGTGTGTGTGTGTGTGTGTGTGTGTTAGTTCGCGCACACGAACACACGAGCATACATGAACCCACAAACACGCATGCGCTTTTACACCTGCCCCAACCATCACTTTCTCCCGTTCGTGATGAGTGAACCCCGAAACATTATTTTGTTTTCTCAAACTTTGTTCCCGGAGTTCATTGAGTGTTAGTCACACTGAATCGGGGCTATCCAATTGCGTACAAGTGACCTTTTGCACTTTACTGGCCCGGCCCTGCGTTTACCTATCTCAGTTACACAATCAAATCACTGAACAATGTGTACTTTAGGGAAGCGAATGAACAACATTTAATTTATCTGTCATAACAGCCGTTCTCAGCTCAGCAGTGATAAAGGTCATCATAGGGATTGTAAGTCAAGTATGTCTGGATTGCCGGCAAAAAAAGGAGAAACAGTGAAGCCGAATAAGATTTTCGTTTGATTGACTGTCCTTTTGGACTCCACTTTTCACGTGGACTTGTCCCGACTTGTCACCCGATACGCGTTACTAAAACGATCGAAGAACTGCTCAATTATGACGTCACACGAACTATGTCCGAAGTTACACTATACACGCAAATGATCATGCACATAATAATTGGGGTTACTATGTATTTCGCCAGATCAAACTGAAGTGACTTCCATCCGTCTCTATCTGACAGTTCCATAAAGTCTTTCGAAGGAAATTATTCCAATCACGAGATCAAACACTATAGAGATTTAACCCGTAGTCGGGTTGGTGGTTGGTTTGGCAAATTAATAGTATACCATTTTTCAGAAACTATTAAACGCCATTAAGTGATCACTCCGTAGCATGGAAGGAAGGTATCTAAAGCCGAACTAGTGCATTTGGCCATTTAGAGTGTATCGGGTTTCCACGGTGGGTCACGCAACCACGAGATCCATCCAATCAGTGATCATAGCAGGAAGATATGACCATGTGACATGAGAAGTGACACTTGTAGTTGCCCAACTTAACAGCCAAAATGATACCATCATTCATAGTTTTTCCTCTGACTTTCAATCTCGATGATCGTTTCGATATTCAAGTTAGGCCTTTGGTGAGACGTAGGAATCACTGAACCAACACAATCAATGAACTGTTACTGGTTGTTACAAGGGAATGAGATCCGCTAAATACTCACAAATTCACCAGACCAATGTGAATATACACGACTGAACCAAGAACAGGTTTGCGATTGATGCTGTGACAATGGATGATGTACTGTCGAGTGAATCTTACTTACATTGTTATTTTACTCGGATTTTCCATACAAGGGCTTCAGAATTGAACGACACGGCCAGCTTATTAGCAATGGGCACGTCCATATTGGTTGATATATCACCAAAAGCGCGGTAGGAGTACGTCAGTAGCTTTGTACGATCGCTCCACGCTGAAATGAATCATTTTTGGCATTGTAATTGGCAAATCTCGTTATTAGTCATCATCATCTCAAGCGGAGAATCCAGAGCGTTTTTTCGCCGGATGTCAAAATCTAACTACTCCTGTGGTTTTTAGTAGCATATGTAGAAACTCGACCCTCCAGGGGAGGATACATTTTCTTGGAACCCATTGTACATTTGGCGTAAATAACGTGCGATCAATTGTTTGACAATTGCCATTCTTTCCCATCCGGAACGTTCAGAAGCAGAGTGGACTGAGTCTGGTTTTACTTTTCGCATGTTCTGGAGATAATCAATTTCGTACATTATGACAGTACCCGCACTTTTTTCACGCCCTTGAATATTATGTTCATTCCTGTGAAGCCTCTCAATGGCTTTCTGACATTATTCTCGATGCAGATTAATTCGTGACGCCTATCTGATTCGCTAGATCCACTACTTTAGCGTTGAGGCAGATAAATTTTCGGGATGATTTGTGGGGCAAATCCGAATGTTGTTCAAAGAATCATTCAAACTGGCTCTCAATAATTAGGTCATAGCTCACAAAAGCAAAACAACCGAGTGCCGTTGTGTGGTCTATCCATGTGTCGTTGGCATTCGTACGTGGCTTATTGCGGTCCCGCTGGCCTTGCACTGCCTGCGCGATTCCTGTCTGTCCAACGCTCTGCATCGTCCCACTCTAATAGTCACAAGAGGCTAGCTCCGCTTGAGGCTGGCATCGATTCTTTGTTCCCGTCCGCTTGTGACATTATCTTGCTTGAGCTTACCGTACGGTGTAACTGAACCCACTCGTTCTTACGTACTATTTGCGACAACGACTACCCTCGCATGCACGCACGTGCGTACATCTCTGTGACTTCACTCATACCACGGACGGCTTACACACGAATTAACATCGGGCACGAGGAAAAACCGAGAGCAAGTACCGTATACTACATTTACCGCTCAAACAACATACCCATTCGTTTTGGCTCAATAGCAGTTGGCGAAGAAAAAACCTAGTTGGAGTGGTAAGGTGATTGCCATTTGCAAACAGTGGCTGGGTTACCACTTTGTGCGGGCAGGGATTTATTGAGAAGTATGAGATTTGAGGTGACAAAGCCTCTCTAGCAGTGAACAGAGTAAGCCGCACGGAGGTCATCAGATCAAAATAGACTGCTACAAAGCTTCCTCCCTTTGATGAACAACGATAAGACTGAGTGCTCAGAGGCTTTCACCAGAAAATCTCCGCCGATATTTGTCCGAAAATCGACGCAGTCGGTATTGATCAAAATAGCCACATCCACAGGGAATCCGAATCCAGGAGTGACGTGATAATGGAGTATTTTTATTCGATCACGACGTCCCAGAAGCACTTGGTTTCGGTTCATAAAATAGAAAGGTGCAAATCACCGTACGCCGTATGCACGAAATTCGGCTTTATCTTACACTGTGACAAAAAGTGAACAGACGGAGAACAGATTCAAGTCATCTGTTATTCGATCAAGTTGCAAACATTGATCGGGCATTCCAACAGCCGCATTTGATGTGTTTGGTGACGTGGTTGTCAATAGAGGTACTTCATCACGAGGAGATAAACTGAATCCGGTAAAGGTGGTCGGGAGCACCAAGTATCAACATGATTGTCTTAAGGTCCGCACTCTGCAAAGGCATGACCCTAAGTAGATACTGAACAGTCAGGAAACAGCCCTCAGGAAATAAAATTACGCGAAGATCCACAAGTGATGGGAGATATGTCCAAGCCATGCTACATAACACAGACTTGGATTATCTAGAGAGAGCAGCAGATGCAATGAATGACACAAAAATAACGTGGTACATTACTCCTCCTAGTGATAAACCCATTATCTGATACCTTGGAAGTAGGTTATGGGTTAGTGGTTTACGGCTGTGGAGGATAGCGGACGGCACAGTAAGAAAGTGGTCGCTAAGGCAAACGTAACCCCAATCAAAACAGAAACCATCCACATAATAAAGCTGACAGCAGCAATATTGGTTGGGAGGGTAGCCACACTGATTGGGAAGTTTTTCCATAGAATGATCGTGAAGATGACCTTTTGGGCCGATTGATGCATTGTACTACGCTGCGTTATTAACACAGGCACTCACTTCTCCAATTTCTTAGCGAACCGAATCATCTTGATTCCTCAGCTGTCTAAGGCAGAACAGTCACATTGCGTGCAATCCTCAGGTGAT
Source organism: Fasciola hepatica (assembly GCA_948099385.1). Taxonomy (NCBI): domain Eukaryota; kingdom Metazoa; phylum Platyhelminthes; class Trematoda; order Plagiorchiida; family Fasciolidae; genus Fasciola; species Fasciola hepatica. The sequence goes on along the minus strand of CANUEZ040000024.1, from coordinate 21,040,906 downwards.
CCCATTGACTTATGCTCCAGGTGACTGAGAACACGTTAAAGAATGACGATGTGGACCGTGGAGCCGGAGTTCCCAGTTACATTTGTAGAAAACTTAATAGCATCAACAAGACTCAAGTCACCAGATGCTGTTGAAACGAAGCCACTTATATTGAGAATCAGATCTAAGAAGGCCAGAAATCTATTGGAGAAATTCCTGCTTCTCTAAATGCAGCCAAATATTGTGAGCCGTGGATTGTCATGGACTGGCATGCAGAATCAGGAAAACGATTGATGCTTCCTGTCTTACGACAAGATGCGAATAGAAGTATCTTCATCTGATATGCTGAGTGAGCTACACAGACACTAACGCTATGGTTAGGTAGGGTAGGTTGAATCAGCACCCTATTCTTGCCCTTGAGCCGTCCGTATTTGCCGAAGATTTTGGTGGAAGGGGTAACATGCACATGGAAATATCTCTCAGTTACTGTCCCAAATCTTGACATTTCATAGACTGCGAACTCCCACCTGAACCACATCCACTCATACTCAAGCACATTCTAAACATAAGCACAAGGTTTTATGGTCAATTAGGACACGGTTTTGTGTTCGAAGAAGTGGATGATTCATCTTTAAAGCACACATGCCAAAAGTTTCGACGAATGTAATATGTAGAGTTAGGCTACTAATACCTTGTTAGTACACCATATAAAAATGTTTTTTTATAAATGAAGCATACGGTGACCAAACATCGTTATCTTCCATTGCCTAAAGGACGACGCAGATAGAATATATCACTAATGGAAAATGAACAAGGCAATGCATGGAAAATAACTGCTCGGATAACTAAGTGTAAAAACTGGGGAAGATGTGAAATGCGCGAATAAATTGAACCATGTAATCCAAAATAATTACACCAATCTTTCTTGTGCTCATTTTATTATCTGGTGTTTGCATGTGAACGCATCGGAATCGAATTTGCGTACCGCGATAACTTTGACGTTTTTGCACGCAACAACTCACTAACATTTGGTATTCACTGCACACGTTCCATTGTGAAATGAAAAAAGATAACTAGAGTTCAAATTGTTCTGGGCTTTTTGAATATAGGTGGACTAACCGTGTCCTATTGTTTTGCCTGATTCCATAAATAAAACCAAACCACAAAGAGAGTCTTCGTCGGAGTGAGATGATCGCGGGGAACCAGTGGGCTGTAATTTTTCGAGAACATACTCCAGCCATTCATTAATTTTCTGATGTGTGACCTATTATGCAACTTGGCCAAATGCATACTGTACTAAGTTCTATGCACCCTATTTGTGGTCATCAATAAACAGAACCTCACAACTCATAATCTGCAACAGTTTGTAATTGCCAATTCGGCTTATAAAGTTTATGAATATCAAAAATCAAAGATAAATTATTATAAACAGTGGGTATTCCTAGCTGAGAAGAATGAAATGCGTATGGCAAAAAATTCGATTGCATTGTGAATAGTGCTCTGAAATACGCCATGAAACTTGCTGCAACTCATGCGAATGATTTCATTGCATTCATCAAGCTTCGTCATGAACTGCCTCCAGCTTGATTCACTAATGCGATCTCAAAGTCAAGTACGAACGAAGATCTCTCATTTGGTAGAAAATAGAAGGCCTGTTAATGTTGTACATCGATGAATACATAAAAGAGTTTGCCTGGAGGATGAAACCTCTCGCTTTCTTCGTAAAAAGCGGTGATTTCAGGTTGGGTGTCCCGTACGAGTTTAGCCTTATCCATTTGCACCTATGTTGTACCGAACTTTGCATTCCTTTGTTACTATCCTTTCATCTCTTATCACGATTACCCATCCATTACTGATCATACCACCCTGTAAATCTGTTTATAGCAATTCGTCTAACTTCCTTGCATCTAGTTCCTTTTAAGTAGCTGTTTTTGTTTGCATGTAAAAGCTGCACTATTGTTGCTCCAAACTATTTAGGCCATTAACTTTGCTTCAAATCTTGTTTGTTTTTTTTTACATTTTTTTTCACATACTGTCTCATTGAATCAATAGGAATAGTAATCTTGAATCGAAATAGATTATAAGCAGAACCAAAATTCGAAGTATGAACAAGAATCATTTATTTTTACTATTCAAGGTCAGTGATACTGAATGTATTCTGCAATGCAACACAATTAAAGTTCATGTACAATCACCACACCCACCACAGCTCGAATAAATTTGAAGACTTTTGTAATCTTGACGTGATTGACTGGTCAAGCTTTCTGAACGTCCGCACACCAGGGTGGCATCAATCATTACATCCGTAGTGGAGTCAGATTCATTTTTTTCCAGCATCGACTGGAAGTTCTGGAACATAGTGACAAATTTTATCAGCATGCCTTTGGTGCGGTGAGTCGTCATCCGTATCAAGGATCATCACCATCCTTCAGCTGAGTTGATTTATAACGATACCAGAGGCTGGTCGTAAATTGTTGCCTCGTTGACATGGTACCTGAACTTATTCCTTGTATCTCAAATGCAAACGTACTATCCAAGCCTTGAAAAGCTTCGCTGAACTTGAACGTTTAGGGCCATGGATAGCATCCCCATTTCGAGTTCCTGAGATGTGGACGGATTGGTTGATCTGACTGCACTCTTGAGCGTACAAACAAAGTTACCGCTAACCTATATGTACTTCGAGCCTTTCACCCACTGCGCCAGATTTTGAGCAATAAAATGACTGCCGTTGTGTTATGGTTGGTACTTGCACTCGAGAACTGGTATTATCGCAACGAACGCGGTAAACGCTCCAAACTGAACTAAGCACACCGAAGGAATGAGAACTGAGACTTAATTCGAAATTGTACTCCGCGCAATCGTTCTGTACATGCATTCGAGGATGTAATAAAACAACATAAAGGAATGTCAATAACAGTCATCACATCTGCCACAGCTTGAATGAAGTTCCGGTCTTCTGCAATTCAGTCGTTCTTTACGGAGCAATCTTTCAGATCTTCGAACTTGTACTGCTGTATTGGCGTCGGATGCACTGGAGTTGTTCTCTTCTGGAATAGACTCAGAAAAATCGGAGCTCGAACATTCAGAAGTATCATCCGAAATAGGGGTGTTAAAGCCTATTTGGTCTAAATACCTATGATGTACAGAACCATCATCCAAATCAAGAATCTTACACAGTCTTTTACCCATCTGATTAGGAACAATACCGCGAGAAGGTCCCAATTCATTTCTTCGATGATAAGCGACCTCAGCTGATTCCAAACTAAGCAAGTTTGTACTCTATGCTCTGTTCTTTAACAGCTTGGCTGGGCTCTCTTCGGTAGTCGAATGGACGGAGTTACGGTACTGCATTAGAAAATTGTCAACACTCCTGTCGAGTTCGTCAAACGTAGTGACACAAACAGATTCAATCGCACTCTTCAAGGTACGAACAAAGTTTTCGGCTGCACCATTGGATTGTGGGTGTCGAGGTGGAGTTATTACATGGTGACAACCCAACGATTTCAACCAGTCAGTCACCTTCTTCGCCGAGAAATGGCTTCCATTGTCCGTGACCAACGCACACGGAACACCTTCTCAACCAAATGTTTTACGTAGAGCTGTAATCGTGAAATCAGCATAAGAAGAAGTAGTGAAATATGCCTCCGGCCAATGGGAATAGGAATCAATGACAACCAGAGCGTAGTACCTGTCTAAAAATGGACCACAATAATCAGCGTGAACACGCTGCCAGGGCTCTGTAGAAATAGGTCATGGCGTCCATTTCGACGGCTGTGTGTGGAGTTTATGTAGACCGTCACGAAAGGTTTTAGCAATACGGCACAAATCGGCGTTCAACTCTGGCCACCAACAAGTGAGACGGGCGAGAGATTTCATTTTTGCAATGCCTAGGTGTCCGGAATACAAATCTTGCAAAACCGCAGCCCGCAATAGAGGGGGTACAATGATTCTGTCGTTACAACACAAGATACCATCACAAGTCACGAAATTTCATCGCGTCGTTTATAGGATTCAGAAAATCGAAGCCAAACGTTTGCTCGCCATCCATGTTGAACACAAGATATGAAGGCATGGCAGTACTTCTTCGTTTCACGAACTAGATCTGGCCGACTAACAGGTAGTGGCTGCATAAGCAAACAGTCAACAGTAGAGGGTTCTTAGGAAATGGCGTGGCGAGACAGGTAGTCCGCATGTGAAATAGATTGTGCTTTGCAATACTGAATGTCATAAGAGTATGCCGATAAATTAACACTCTAACGCTGAACCATGACTGCCAAGGATTTAGCCAATGACCAGTGTGGATTATATATAAACTTCAATGCTTCGTGATCAGTGGTTTTGGTGAAATGAGTACCGAACAAGTATTTGTGCAGACGAGTAACGGCCCAATAAACAGCCAATACCTCACATTGCGTTTGTGAATATCCGGGTTCAGCGGCACTGATTCGGTGGGAAATGCACAAAACTGGATGATCCTTTTGTTCTAGCATGGCGTCGATGCCGATAGGAGACGCGTCCGTAATAACAGTCGAAGATGCATGGGGGGGGGGGGAAGTACGAACTACAGCATTAGTTGAAAAAAGCGTCAATAAACCACGTAACCATTGTTCATGTACTGAAGACCACCACAAAGTCTGTTGGGACACAAGATTGGATAAGGGTGCAGTTCAAGTGGCAAAATTGGGAACAAATCTAAAGTAGTACTGAAGAGAACCTAATAGAGAAAGTAAACCAAACGATTTGGGATAGGGCGCGTTAGATAACGGAGCAAAGCGGTTGGAGTCAGGACGAAAGCCGTGAGCATCAACCAAATAACCCAATCAAGTGAACTCAGAAGTGGAGAAAACACACTTATCAGGGTTGATGGCTACATTACGCTTCAGGAATCTGTCCAGCGTTAAACGCAAACGGTCATCATGCACCTCTTTGATGGGTGCGTATACAATAATGTCATCTTGGTAAGCAAAAACACCTTCTAGATCAGAAACCAGAGAACTGATAGTGTCTTGGAAAATAGCAGGGTGGACGCTAAGACTGAGAAGTAGAAAATTGTACTGATACAAACCAAACGGCGTATTAATGGGGGTTAGTTCACGAGACTACTCATCAAGTGGAATCTGTAAAAATGTATCCTCCAGGTCAATTTTAGAAAAATACTTAGAGCCGTGAAGTTGTTGAAGAACGTCCTCAGGTTCGAAGGTGGCATAACTGGACTGTTTCAGTAACTGGCTCAAGGCAATACGGTAATCTCGACAGATTCTGGGAGTTTTGGCATCACTTTTTAGGGGAGTTACAATCGGGGTGGCCCATGCTGAAGAACTGACCGGTGTCAATACTCCTTTACTAACCAAATCGTCTAATACCTTTCTCACGGACTCTTGAAGTCCGAGAGGAATAATGCGGCTTTTCATAAAAATAGGAGAGCCGGTAACCTCGAGATGTACAGGACCCATCTTCATACCACCAGAAACTTTAGACCAATCAAAAATTAGAAACCAAACACACTATTGTTGAGAATCGGACAGAAAATTCAATGAAACACATGTACGATTCATGCAATTCAAACCGATGTTGGAAAGGTCCGTGTGAATTACAAGAATAGAACACTTGTAGGCATTGGATTGTTCATCGGTAAGAAACAATCTACATAAACGAAGCACATGCAACGGGTGACCAGTAATACCTTTAACCGAAATGGATGTGTGTTGGAGCTGTGTAAGGGCCATATTTTTCTGAATAACCTTCTGAGAAATAAATGAATCAACACTGCCGGTGTCCATAATGAAGGAATGTCGAAAAGAGTGATTAACAATAAACGAGCGGGTAATGTGACGAGAGCTGTCGGGACTAACAACAGATAAGGCCAGAGACTGAAAATCTGAAGGTAAATGACAATTTTCGGACGGAAGTGCAGTAAAGCATGTCTTTTTACTTCTACATACGGACTGAATATGACCCATCTTACCACAATTTTCACTCGTCGCATTGCGAGATCTGCAGGTCAATCGAGAATGTTTCTGACCAGAAAAAATATAAGTATTACACCGCTTGTTTGGTTGAACTGGTCGGGAGTGAGAATTTCGGCCGAATCGATGGCCCGGAGGAATGTACTTCACTTTTCTCAATGGCGGATTAGAAGAGGACTTCGGATTTTTCTCGCTAAACAAAACTGATGTCTCGGTAATAACAGCGCCATGAACGTCTTGATGTTGCTCACAAAGAAGTTTGGCAGATTGGAAAGTGCATTCGTGGAGGAGAAGAAGATTTTGTTGCAGCTGGGGACAGTTGGTACCAGCAATTAATCTGTCCCGTAACTGCACCTCGAGCTGATCACCACAATTGCATTTAGTGGTCTGTGTTTGCAGTCACAACACACAAAATCCCGAGTTGCTTGATTGGCCTCTCGCATCAATGAGTGAAGCCTTGCTCTTTCAGAAGCTCTAAAACTCACACTTTGAAAATGTTGCAGAAGCAACGCTTTCAACGATTCGTAGGGCAAGGACACTAAGGAACTCGGAAAAGCCAAATTCTTCACGAGGGAATATGCATCCTTTCCGAGGACTGTCAAGAAATGCGCAGCTTTCTTCTCAGAATCCAAGGACTTGCGAGTCAAACACCATACTTCGAAGCGCTCGATGTAATCCTCAACCTCCCGGTACTGCTGTGCACATTCAAAGCCTCCAAATTACAGACATCCATGATTGGATCCTGCCCGCAACTCCAGGTGTTGTGATCGGTACTTGCACTTGCAGTAAACGCTCCAAACCGAACTAAGTATACCGAAGGAATGAGGACTGAGACTTAATTCGAAATTGTACTCCGCGCAATTGTTATGTAGAAGCATTCGAGGATGTAATAAAACAGCACAAAGGAATGCCAATAACAATCACACGTTGCCAGTAACCAACCCTTGCAGCAAACCTTCAAGATTGAAGGTCTCACGCGGAGCTTTTATTGTAAAATCCCCGTCAGCAGATGTTGTGAGATACACTTCTGGCCGACCAGAGTATGAGACAATAATTACAAGGGCCCAGTACAGGCCATGTAGAAACTATCCCGATTACTTGAACTTTCAATATAACAGAAAACGTGGTCTCACTAGCTTTACGCACGATATGGGCTGTACACGGCTACGGGCAGCAGAACAAATTCCAAATGTATAACCGTGTTTATCGTAATTTCGTGGTTCTAAACAATGCAATACATAAAAATACATAAATGCAATGACTTACAGCCAGGTGAGCAACCAAGGGCAACAGTACAGAAAGTTATCCGAAAAATCGGGACAGCGCGGTCATAAACGGTCCACTCAGCAAGGAGTCATGCGAAACTGTAGCGCAGCACGGTTGCGGTACAGACAGTGGGTCAAGAAGCGTAAGTGAAATGTTCTGCAAATTTTTCTTACAAGGGGAATGTACAATCATAGAACAATCGAGTCGGGAACATAACGTAAAATGTTCATGCACCATACGTCGGAAAGGGGTAAACCTGAACTGTGTCAGTACAGTAAAAACAGGGAATTGGATCACAAGTATTCGAGGTTCATGAGGGATATACACGCTACTCACGAGTAAGACAAGCGAAGATGTCGTCAAAAATACAAATTACAAAAAGTAATTTACACTGCCCCCGGGGTCAGGGAACCTCACCAGCCATATTCGTAATTGAAGCGTCACCTTCCAGCAAGCACAGTTGTCGTAGATCTCGTCGGTGAATGCCGTTAGCAGTGCGTACAATGACTTCTCTTGTTCGGCCGTCGCTTCCAATGGTGGCGCTTTCCACGATACCCTTACTTGGTGAAACATGGCTTCAGTATCTGCAACCAGGGTGTACCGATACTCCCGGAACCTCGGAAGAACTCCATATAGACTGTTGACGAGGTCTGGACCCGTCAGCAGTTGCTTATTCAGGGACGTTTTGTTGCATTCTGCAGCACAATCGAATACAGCTCTAACCTTCGTTTGATCTCCGTGCTTGTACACTCCATGGTGTGCCAGATACAATACATGCGGGCCAGTCAAGTTCTGTTCTGAGCCGGATACAATCTCAGCGTAGCCTTTCGTAATGTACTCGTTGACCATGGCTGCGCATTTTTCTTTAAGGTCATGGTCCCTTTCGAATCGCTTCTTGAGAAACAGCAGTCTCTTCGGTGCAACATCCTTATTATCCGGCAAGCATGGTCCACCGGGCTTCCATGGCAGGGCTATTTCATAGTGGCCGTTGACCCAAATCATTGAGGCGGTCATATGACGTAAAGCTGTTTTATCATCTTCTGGCATACTCCGTTTGATGAAAGACTCTTCCACGAACTCAGAGTTGAACATACGCTCCGAGCTCATATCCAATTCAGTGGCCGTGACATGACTAACATTGGCCGTCGCCTTACAAGGACGTTGGCACGAAGTCTGTCCTAATATCACTCATCCTAGAGGTCCTCTCACGCCATAAGGATCATCTGGACTGCCCGTTCGTTGTTCTAGCACCCAATGTGCCTTTGGAACGTCGGCACCAATGAGAATACGGATGTCGGAGTCATCAATGGCTGGCATCAGGACTTCTTGCAGATGACTCCAAACTTCTAAATCTTGCTTTAGGTTGAGTGGTCTCAGTTTAGGCAAGTTTTCTACTGCCCACGCTCGGCGGACTTGGATGACTTCCTGACCGTCTAGCGAAGTTAATGTAAAGGATACAGTGCGCGCTTTGGTTACACAATTACTATCGATGGTCTTAACCGTCAGAAGCTCGGGCTTCCCATTGAGACCCAATTTTGTCAGGAGCGACTGGTCTACGAAAGTTGTGTCCGATCCATTGTCCAGCAATCCATTCACTGTGACCTCCCCTAAAGGACCTCGGAGGCGGACTGGCAATATAGCAAGGGAAATTCGACGGCCGGCGGTACTTTCGTCTGCTAATACGTGACCAACCGAAGCAGTGTTGTCTGTTGGCAGGTTTTGGTCACGATTAGATTCTGGGGTTTTTGGTCGATGTAGCATCGGGTGGTGTTGGCCTACACAGCCCTTCAGGCCACACGTCTTTCGCGAACGGCAGTCTTTAGTTACATGATTAGGCTTTAAGCATGAAAAACATAATTTCAGCTTCTTCACGGCATTATACCTGTCTGTTACCTTTAAGTCTCGAAATTCGCTACACTGGTCCACGTAGTGGGGATTTTCACATATAGGGCAAACTTTGTTGGGGGTCGGCTTAGGACTGGTGCTAGATGGCTTAGTCTCGGTTGACATGATTGTGGCTACTCGCTCGGTGGAGTATAGACCGCTAGCGGGCTTTCGAGAATCTGGTTGTCTAGACGCAGAAATGGCCGGTCGCGATACGTAAACGAGGCTAACCAAGGCAGCATCACCCTGATCGCTGACAAAACTCGTTAGTTCATCGAAAGTGGGCTCCCGTCCCGATCTGAGAATGAAGGATGCCCGGTCGAACCATCTAGACTGAACACTGGTGGGCAGTCGTTGCACAATAGCGCTCAGCGTCCGGCAGGCATTCAGATCAGCCTGGTAGCCGAGGCTCTTCATCGTGGCCGAACACACCTTCATCTGATCCGCCAATTTTACCAGCGCCTTGGTATCAGTTTGCTTCAGCACAGAGCCGTCACTTAGCTCATCGATACATGTTCTGGCAATCACGTGAGGCCTGCCGAACCGGCGTTCTAGTATGCGTATGGCTTCGTCGTAGCCTTCCTGCGGCTCAAGCACCGTGCACCACCGAATGGCTTCAGCTGGCTCCCCCTCACAGGCCGAAATAAAGTAATCGAGGAGGTAGGCGGGATCGTTATTGTACCTAGCGACTGTGGACTGGAAATTTCTCATGAAACCAATGAAATCCATGGGATTTCCATCGAATTTGACTGATCGGCGAGCAGGCAGGCTCATACAAGCTTGCAACAGCCTGGCGGTCTCGCTGACGTGGTCGAATTCCCTGGATTTAGCGGGCAGAACACGTATTCCCTGTCCGTTCAGTGTAATTTGGTCTTCCTGCCTTGTTTTTGACCCTGGTAAGGACATGACATAATCGTGAACAATTTTCAGTCTTTGACTGCGAGGTGGCGTAGGTGGCAGTATAGGCTCCGATCCAAAACTGCAGTTATCGTCGGGAAATTCTTTGACGATTTCATCCTTGACTTCATTTATGCGTTTGGCAGCCTCGGCCTCCAGCTCTAACTGCTTAATCTTCAACCTGGCCAGTCGCAGTTCACGTTGTAGCTCTGGTCTGGAGGTTGAGCCATTTGCTGATTGAGCCTCCCTGTGGTTTGCTGGATGAGCCTCCATGCGGTAAACTGAATAAGCCTCCGTGCGGTTTGCTGGATGAGCCTCCATGCGGTTTGCTAAAGAAGCCTCCGTGCGGTTTGCTGAATGAGCCTCCATGCGGTTTGCTGAATGAGCCTTCATGCGGTTTACTGAATGAGCCTCCCAGCGATTTGCTGAATGAGCCTCCTTGCGGTTTGCTGAATGAGCCTCCATGAGGTTAACTGAATAAGCCGCCATGCGGTTTGCTGGATGAGCCTCCATGCGGTTTGCTGAATGAGCCTCCATGCGGTTTGCTGAATGAGCCTCCCAGCGGTTTACTGAATGAAGCACCATGCGGTTTGCTGGATGAGCCTCCATGCGGTTTGCTGAATGAGCCTCCATGCGGTTAACTGAATAAGCCTCCATGCGGTTTGCTGAATGAGCCTCCATGCGATTTGCTGACTGAACCTCCCAGTAGTGTTTCGGCAAACCAGGCAATTCATCATTAGAAGACTGTATACTGGACGTAATTGACTCCATTTCAGACAAATATTGGTTACTGGCTAACTGTAGAAACTATCCCGATTACTTGAACTTTCAATATAACAGAAAACGTGGTCTCACTAGCTTTACGCACGATATGGGCTGTACACGGCTACGGGCAGCAGAACAAATTCCAAATGTATAACCGTGTTTATCGTAATTTCGTGGTTCTAAACAATGCAATACATAAAAATACATAAATGCAATGACTTACAGCCAGGTGAGCAACCAAGGGCAACAGTACAGAAAGTTATCCGAAAAATCGGGACAGCGCGGTCATAAACGGTCCACTCAGCAAGGAGTCATGCGAAACTGTAGCGCAGCACGGTTGCGGTACAGACAGTGGGTCAAGAAGCGTAAGTGAAATGTTCTGCAAATTTTTCTTACAAGGGGAATGTACAATCATAGAACAATCGAGTCGGGAACATAACGTAAAATGTTCATGCACCATACGTCGGAAAGGGGTAAACCTGAACTGTGTCAGTACAGTAAAAACAGGGAATTGGATCACAAGTATTCGAGGTTCATGAGGGATATACACGCTACTCACGAGTAAGACAAGCGAAGATGTCGTCAAAAAGACAAATTACAAAAAGTAATTTACAGGCCATGGCAAATCCTTCGATGGTTGTGAATGTTTCATATGTATGCACTGATTACACGATTTGCATTTCATGAATTATTTTGGTCGATTCTGGGCCACCAACAGGTAAGACGAACCAAAGCTTTCCTTCTTTGAACTCCCAAGTGACCAGAATGTAAATCACAGAGAATAGGTAAACGAAACGGTGCAGGAATACCAACGCAATCACTTAGACGCAGTATGCCATCTGATATTACGATCACCTCCGTCATCTTAGAGTAAAATACCGAAAACAGAGGTTTGACAACTGATGTCCATCTGCGTTTCAATGACAACAAAACTGGACCAAACAAATTCGAACCCAAACTGACCGGGAGTGATTGAACCAATAAACAGTCACCTTCAGATTCTGCAATGGAAAATGTATAACGAGAAATATAATCAACATGTAGAATATGTTTAGCATGACGGTGTTCGATGTCATAGTCATATGTATATAGGGGAATACACCAACGTTTAACCAAGAACTAGTGGCCTTATGGAATGATTGGGATGGATGGTAGGCAAAAGGTAAAGCTTTATGATCAGAAACAGCTGTGAATTTGAAGCCAAACAAATATTTTCGTAAATGAGTAACTGATCAGTAAACAGCCAACCTTTTTAGGCTACACATTAGCTCCTTGAAAGGCACAACCGGATAACCGTACTGCTCCAGGACTGCACCACTTCCAACAGGAGAAGAATCCGTAAGTGAAGGTGAAAACGAACGCAGAAAGGCGTTCGTTCTAAGTAGTCCAAAATGGAACGCAATGTGCGGTTATGTGCAGAGGACCAATAAAAAGTGCCAGCGGATAACATAAAAGATCGATTCCATTACCGTAGAAGACTGGCGAATGAATCGGGAATAATGTCGCACAGATCCAACTAAGAAATGTAGTTCACTCAAATTTGTAGGAGTATGCACAGTAAGTAAATGAGCCCAATGATCGGAATCCGGTTCAAAACCGTCTTCCTAAATGAAACAACAAAGGAAATTTAAGAGATGTTCAACTGAAAACACGCTTGGATGAGATCATGGCAAAATTGAATCCATAAAATCGTTGCAACAATGAATGTATCTTCTCATCATGAATTGCTTTATTGGGACCATGAATCATTGCATCGTCCTGGTAACATTCAACACCAACCAATCCTTTTTCAAGCGAATTCGCTACAGATTAAAAAATGGCTGGGAACCACTCAGTCCTGATGGTAAATGCAAAGGCGTGCTGGTTGTGGCTAGCTCACGGGAATGAGGAAGAATATGGATTTGTAAACAAACATCTTTAAGGTCCAGGAGGGAGAAGTAACCTGAATCATTGAATCGAGATAATTTATCAGCAGACTCTTCGGTGGTACATGTTTGTCGACGAAGTTTTCCGTGAGGAGTGACGTGGTAATTGGTGTGTTCGTCGTGAGCAGCCATGTACTCTCTCACACACACACACGGTTGATCTGAATCCCATGCGATCATAGACACGCCTGCAATCGTGCGCACACGTACACTGTTGACGTTTGTCATGATTCATCCCGGACAGTACTGACCAATCAGATCGTACCACATGTTACACGACCTTTCACGACTTAATCCCACTGCACAGTTGTCTCACCCTTTCGACCGCATACATCACTGACTCATGCACTTGCATACTGGTTTGCGTTTTCACTTGCTTGCCTGTGCTTGCGCTTGCCGTAGGTTCATACTGAATACATATTCAGCCACACAAGTATGCATTCCTTCTACTTGCCGAATCCGGAGTACAAGGGTAATCACCAGAAATCCTCGGATTTCTGCCATCTGATTTCAAAGGTGTAAAGATTAGCGTGGCCCACTTCCATGAACTGATAGGTTCCAGCACATGATTCAAAACCAGGATCCAGCACCTTTTTCACGCATTCTGGCAAACCTTAAGACAAAACACCTGGCTGTAGAAATACGGAATCACCATCTACTTGCAGCTTCACCGGTGAAATTCTCATACCACGTTTGGCTTTGGAACATCGCAAAATAAGGTCAATTAAAGACAAAAAACCATAAAACAGGAGAGAAATGGAAATATCAATATCTTGCATGGACTTTAGCCTTAATACGTAAGGTCCTGAAAAAATGACAGGTAAAAGATAATTGAGGGAATTGACATCAGAATATGTGGAAGGAAGGGTGCGGGCATCAAAAATCGGTAATGTGTGTCCGGTACTACCCTTTACAGCAGTATCAGTGGGATCAAGTCCTAGATTTGGACCGGCTTTTCGTACCATGGTCTCAAGAATGCATGATCCAACACTACCGGTGTCAACAATGAAATCATGCTGATTGTCACCACCAACCAGAAAAGAACGCAAAATGCTTCTGTGCTGGTGCACTCACAGCAGGGGAATACTGGGAGCATCAGCCGAGCGCAATTTAACTGCTTGATTGGGATAGTACGTCCAGGAATTCCGTCGAACTGACTGAATGTGCCCCATTTTGTCCCATCTAAAACACTTAGTACCATGAAAACGGCAGGTGGATCGAGAATGTAACTTGCCACGCCGTTCCCACTGACCAGGTGTGATCTTCGTTGTAACCGCCTCACTCCCAATCTTCTGAGATTGGGATTGATGGGTACTTCTCTATTAACAGAGGGAGTCATTGGGTGACCTTTGGCTCGCCCGGAGCAGTGACTACTCTACATGAAATTAGATTTGGATTCAGTAGGACTATTCACATCTTGATACTGCTCACAGACTTCACAAACATTCTGAAGAGTAATATTAGGAAGTAAAAGCAGTTTTGTTGTAGCTGCTGACTATTGATGCCAGCAATCAGACGGTCACGAAGTTATGTTTCTAGCTGATCTCCAGAATTACAGCTCGCAGCTTGCGTCTTAAGCTGCATGATAAACTCACGACTATTTTGTTGTTGTACCCGGATAGAACAGTCCTGAGTGCTGCACGAGAAGTCGATCAACATCTCCCTCATGCATCGACATACGCCTATTGAAGATTAACCATGCTGTATTTGTTCACTGATTGATACTGCCACGTCTCAATTAACCTCACTTGATTAGAGGTGAATGCATGCTAGAGTATGCATACAACTCAGCTCACTGAAGCTGCACTCACAGGTACACTTGTCTGATTTTTGCTCTCCGGCTACTGCTGAGTCTGGTGTCTGCGCTCGTACAGATGAATGGAGTGCTACCATTACGTTGATTACGAGCGAAAAATCTATGAATCTTTTCGTTGAAGTTGGTAAAATTTGGCCCGTTCAGAAATTTCGAAGTTAACTGTTTGTGGTATGCCGCAGTATGAGATCCTTACTTTCTTCGTATTTCAGAGGAAAGGTTTTCTGCGGGAACGATGAATTCTTGATAAAAGAATACGCCGATTTTCCAACAATACTTAGGAAAGCAGTGGTTTGGTGTTCACAGGAAATTTCCTCACAAGGATCATACCACAACTCGAAACTTTCGAAATAATCCTCATTTTTCTACATAGGAGCTTTTAAGTCCAGAAATTCTAAACCGCCGGAAAGCTTGATTTTGGTTAATTGCCGCGATGCCAAGTGTAAAATATTGTACCACTGAATCAATAGGAATAGCAATCCCAAATTGAAATGGAGTACAAGCACAATCAAACTTGGTGTACGATAAGAAATAATTTCTTTTAACAGTTCAAGGTCAATGGTACTGAAAGTAATCTGTTACGTAACACAATTACAGTTCATGTACAATCACCCCAAACACCCAGAGGTGACAGTGAGGATTCGATACTACTTCTGGTTATTGACAATCGGTATTGAGTGACACGTAATCCACCGGATCCAGAAAATAGAGAACGAGTTTGATCCACCGTATCTTTCGGTACTGCTTTTCAATCATCATGTCAGCTAAAACACAACCATACCTATTTCTTCATTCTTCCCTATAGAGGCAGAGAGCATCTGTCCCTTGCAAGCCTCATCATCACAGCTCAGCGACGTGTACTAAGGCGTGAGTCGTCAGCCACCACCTCTTCCGAAAGACCTCAAGTAGTCGCTTGAACACTCGATCGTTAGGCTGTTCCACCACTTCAGGTGGTAGCGCGTTCCATAGATTGGTCACTCTCCGAGATAGACGCTACACCAAAGGTAGACCAGCCGACTGCTGTTTCAGTAAAGTGAATGGATGACCCCGCTTGCGGTCGTGATCGTGAAGAGGGAGCTTTGCACGTAGTTTTGGTCCCAAGTGATCTTGAATTATGCGTCTGGTTAGAATTAAGTCACCTCGGATTTTCAATACGCCACTGGAAACAACCCGGTAATCTGCAGACGACCTTCGTAGATGATCCACTTGAAGCCACAACAAAAAAGGTTGCTCCAATCTGCCCTTTTTCCAGCCTTTCCACACCTGCAGTCGTATATGGGAACACAGGGGGTCTTCCCTATTCCAGTCCAGGTTCTACGTGAGTAGTGTACAGCACTTTGAAAGCTTCAGGTGACAGTTGACCAAATGACCGACTAATAGGTCCAAGGGTATTCCAAGCTGCAACACAACTTTTGTCTGCTTTTAGTGACGAAGCCATAATCATCCTCAAGATCATTTTCGCAAACTAATTTGAGGAGGGATGAACCATGTAAATAGTAAATCACATTATTGGATTGATTCTGAACGCGCACATGAGCGCGCTTGTCAGTGTTGATTAGTAGGAACCATAGACAAGACCATCTTTCAAAGGCTTTGAAGTCATCACAAAGGCTGAGTTCATCTGAATTTGATGTGATCGCACTCCAGATCTTAAGTTTGTCCGCATAAATGGGACACCGTAATTTGGAAATCGCCGGAAGATCAGTGGGCCTAGAACTGATCCTGGCGTCACGTCAGTCGTAGTCACCTGCCGTGTCGACATTGAGTGTGCTACTCGTACTGCGAAAATCTCCCTTCCGATGAAATTCTTGATCCAAAGAATCGTGGGGTCCGCAACACCGATGGCTTTGAGCTTAGCTATCATGTGGTTTTTGCGGAACTTTGTCAGGAACTTTTCTGAAGTCTACAAAGGTTACGTCCATAGGGTCTCCTTTGGCCTTGATCAAAAGTGAGCCCCAGTTAATATCCAGTCAAGGTTCGAACAATTGATGTGACTGAAAATTTGGTATGGCAAATTATTGTTCGATTGAGAAAAGAATAATCACAAAATACCAGTCAACGTTAGTCTACTGAAAAATAAATGTTGTGCTCGCGATATCAGGCCGAGCGAGTAAATTTTTCTCAGCGTGACAGCCAAATCGATCTTACAGCACTCAAAGAAGCAAGCTTTCGCTCCAGGAGAGACTAACTAAAACTGAGCCGTGATTAAAAAAACAAAGCAAGGCAGAGAGGTTTCATTTCGATATCAGGCGAAGTAGTTGGAAAGCCGATAGAATAGACTCTCGAAACCCGGTGTCATCAAGAATGACGTTGGGGCAGTTATTCCAAACCATAATACAGAAAAGCAATGGGTTGAGAAACTTTTCAATTCTCAAGATGTTGCAGCTATCGCCCAATCTTTCTCCTTTTTTGACGAACCAAGCTCGAGTATTTTACTGATTGCCTACCCATGAGTTCACACGCACAAGCTGACAATTTCTATCCCGTATGGATTCCAGTCACTTGATGCTGTCTGATGGTGCGCAGCACGTAATATATATATATATATATATATATATATATATATATATATATATATATATATATATATATATATATATATATATATATATATATATATATATATATATATATATATATGAACACCAATGTACTACCCCTGCACTAGAAGGGTTGCATGAGTCTTTAGGCTCGATGGCTTACTTCAAATGTAAGCGTAATCAACACAGTGTTATCCGTCGCTTTACAGTGGTGAACGAGCTAAACAAGGAGATGAAAGACTTTGTAGATTGTCAGAGTCATGCCCGTGAAATGCGGCAGGCCACTGGTTTAGCAACATCCGTTACACACGACTCTTGATACTCCTCATGAAGTTAGCATTTACGAATCACTGTTGATGCCACTATTAACTGCACTTCTGTGTGCATAAAACAGTGGACTACATTTTCCGATTCTTCTTCTGTTGAACACATACACCCTTGTGCATTCACCATCTGATTTGATAAATTACCGCCAATACCTACGTATCTATCGACTTTTCAGGCATTTCTATCGCTATTTGGCATCAAATCTACTAATTTGAAAACCCTACCCTTCTTTTTCTTATTTCCGTTGTGGTGCAAACAGAGCACCACTTCTTCACCCGGAAGTTGCTTGTGCTCGATCTGCAAAACACAAAAACACTAGAAACTCAATGAACCCAAAACCCAGTAGGTGTATCATCGGGAACCCACACTTATATTAATTAAACACCAATGCGACTATCAAAAGATTACCCACTACATTGCGTTTATCCTCAAACGGCCTTGACCACTTGAATTCTGCGGGCCGATGCTCAAATATTCCTTGATTATTGATTATTATTTCAGCTAATAAAATACTGTACATTTTTAACCACTGTACTCCTTGATTATGCAATTTTGCATGTTTCTCCAATTCTTGGGAATATGTTTATATACTGTATGTATGAATATATGTTTATTTATACTGTGGTGCTAGTTTACTGCCGGAGCGACCATTTCACAGGAGACCATACACAACGAAATCCGCGGACGCACCAGCAAGTTGTCCAAATTTGATCAAAATGACAAGTGTAATGAAATCTAAATTTACGAAACTTTGGACATGGTTCATTTATCAAAAAAATAATCAAACAATGAATGGGCCACATAGTCATTCATGATACATCCCAGTACTGTAGTTATTATATGATAGGAAGTAAGCCGATGCCAACACGGCTAGCTCTGTTCGCTATGGGCAATCCAGTTTACAGTTTCAGTTGTCGGTTTCAGAAAATAAAGCACATTTTATAAATAAGGTTTAGTCGCGCTACTAGGCATGCCACCGTAAAAATCCCGGTAGTGAGAAAATAACCTTTAGTACTGACTTCCCACCACCTGACAACAAGGCATGCGGAATTGTTTGCCATTGGGCCACGAAAATAGCAACCGTATAAGAGATTACAACAGGACCAAATTCGAAGTTCGTCGGAGTTATCTAGCACTTTGAAGTTGTTGGGTAACCCGGTGGAAAACTTAGAAAAACAAATCCAAGCACGTTCAGCCGTGGGTGCAGGTAATTTCGTATGTAAAGCTGTGGTCTCCAGATGGGAATCATCCACCGTCTCAATATTCTTCTAGCAAAATGTGCAGGTGAACAGTGACTCTGTGCAGGCTGTACGTTACTCTGTTCGATGAATTCTCCAACAGTGTGCACACCCTTGCCAACATTAGTAAGCACGGTCCAAAATAAACATTTTCGTGGCTAAAATTCAAACCTTTAAAGTTACCAGAACAACTTTCACATGTGCTCCTTCCAGGTTGAATTGCCCTAGGAAATCATTGATTGTGAGCCATCTGAGCACCTCTCTGGTGCACTTGCCTCGTGGTTGACGGGCTCATATTTTCCAGGAATACCAACTCAAATTGTGATCATTACTGAAGGAACATTTACCAGTCATTCATGGCAGCTGACGTCATTCAGTCGTTCATTGAGGCGCTGAATTTCCTACGGGTGATCCCGCAGCAAATCGAATTTTCCACAATTGTACTCATTACGGTTTTCTCGATAGAGCTGAAATCAGATTATGATTCAATTAGTGAATCCTTTATTTTTCTCAGTTCCGCTTTCAAAGGGAGTAGGAGAGCTACAATTTGGAATAAGAGCAGAATGTAAGAACAACTAACCACGAATTTTCTCCGCAGAACTGCTATCCCATTGTTTTTGTATCCTACTATCGTTGATCCTCTCTGCACGGAACTACTTACGAGAATCGGAGGAGTAGATTAGATTTTTAGCACTGGACTATTAGCTGGAGCTGAAGTCCATTGTCTGCGTCCCCTGACATTACCGTGTAACATCATAATATGCGATGCAGCTTTCTCACATTCGACTTGGGTAACTGGATCTGTACTATTTCTTGCCCTGACACAGACCGAGCTGACATCAACGGCTTCAAGTCTACAGCCGTCATAATACACAACAGAAATAAACAAAGACCTCTGTCGATAAACTGACTGCAACTTCTGCTTCCGGGAATGAAATTTCTTGCAGTGGTTTTGTAAAAACCGGATCGTTCGAAATGAGATCAGAAGTCACTCCAGCTGGCACTAAAATGTATTGTCTTTTAGCGTATAAAATGTGGCAGTTATATTAGCATGGAATAAAGAAAGGAACGCATTTACACACAAGTATTGATCCATCAGTAATGGGATTGATGGGCACACACATGCTTGACACTGTCACGTGATATGGAAGTAGATCATGTGCACGAGATACGTGCACTGCGATAATCAATGCACATGGTTGAACTGATATGAGCCATGCGCGCATGGCACATTTGCTTGTGTGCAGAAATGCGTGGATGCTGGTTGTAATGTATATCGAACGAATGAACACCTATTGGTTCAAGTTGGTTTTCTTGAAATGCATGCGAATAGGACAGAATCATCACAGGTTTCTATGAATGTTTTTCCACTTAGAAAACTAAAAATACCATTGGCATTTAATGTGCTTCTGGTCGTTGCATTCACCTCTGACTTGTGATATATCCGCTAATTTGTC
This sequence comes from Fasciola hepatica, assembly GCA_948099385.1. Classification (NCBI taxonomy): domain Eukaryota; kingdom Metazoa; phylum Platyhelminthes; class Trematoda; order Plagiorchiida; family Fasciolidae; genus Fasciola; species Fasciola hepatica. The sequence goes on along the minus strand of CANUEZ040000024.1, from coordinate 21,020,849 downwards.
ATTTTTATATATAAGAATACATTAGTACGGTATCCCTCTCACCTTACATCCTCTCTGATTGCAGTAACCTCTCTACGAGAAACATTTTCGCTCTGCAAGAACATTTTTTCAATCGAACATCCTTCCATGCCATAAACCCCCAGAACCGAAAAAGAAACACTTTTGAGTCAAGTATATTTGAGCATATTGTTTCCTGAACAAAATTGTTCATGCACTTTTGTCTAGGGATATGGTATCAGTTATCTGGCTCGTTGCTTCACCTGACCCACTGGGTGGTTCTCCACTCCAATTCTCAGAGTCTGGTTGCCAGCTGTCCCTAATAGTGCCGTGGGCTTTTGAGAGACTATCTGGTATGCCCCCTCCACGGCCCTCATGCGCTACAATGCAATAAGTTAGAACCACCAAACCACTGAGTTTGGTGATTTCTGGTCCGGTTAACCGAGTTTTATCCAAATCAGTCAGAAATACAGTTAAAAACCAGTTGGTTGTGGTCGTGCGGGTTTCCGGGTTTCCGTCTCATGCTAAGGCATCGATACTGATTTTCTGTGACCCAGACACTGATAAGGTGAACAGTAATCCTGATGCTTGTAAGCTTTTTTTGGTATCAACTTTTTATGAACCTTGTGATGACGCATCGCAACATCACACTTTTTGTTCATGAATCATAAACATCTGTTCTTGAGGTACTCAAGTCAATACAAGTCCTTCTGGCTAGATTCACTCTGTATAGTGGTTGAAAAGACAGTATTACCACACTGCGCGTTAAAAGGGACACTTACTATGTGACTACTTCCTTTTGATCATGTTTTTCCCCGGCAAAAATCTGAGCTAACCTGGCTAGTTTTTCTTTCTGATAAAGGTGATACCTATAGAAGCTTGGTGTGATACCTGAGGGATCATGGTAAGGAAACATAAAAAGCAGATTCTATGACAACTGGCCAAGTAGAAGCTGACTAACTTTCAGTGATTTCTGCTCTTTGTTCAGCTATTCACGTTTAAGCACCAGTTATGTCTACATTTATTCGTGTAGTGTACTGACGAATCTGAAAGGCACACCAAATTGATGTCAAAACGATCTAGGATGACACTAGTAAACTGAAACAGGCTGGGAAGCGTGGTCAGATGAGTAGACAGAAAAGACAAATACAACAGAAACAAGAATGAAATATGCGACATTAAACGAGATCACATTTTCTTCACAGCTGTTGTTGCAGAAATCTGGGTACAGAACTTCCAACGGCTAACGGCTTCGGTCCAACTCGGTTCAACTGCCAGGGCTTGACGGCAGATTACTGAGTTGGTCAAGATGGTGTGGGGACAACTGCCGAAAGGTGGCCGTGAGAGCTTCAAGAATGTTTATTGATCACAGAACACTGGTTGAATTAATTTCAGGACCCGCCTAGTCAGAAATCGAGGTTGCACCAGAACGAGTGATCTATTGAAAGATTACGTGTTACGCGATATTATGCGTGTGCCGGGTTCAAATCATATGTTGATTGTATACATTAAAACGTCGGTAGAACAAAGGAATGCTCTATCAAAGGAAATTGCTAGTCATGCTTGGTGAAAGTTGGAAATGTACAAGAACCTACAGGCGCTCGAAATATGAAGTATTCAAAGGTTGGTCTTCTGCAACGGCAATTAGAACTGCCTCACTTCCTCGTCTTCAAAGTGTTGTTCTTGAATATCCACAGACGTAAAACTAACCAATTTCCTTGGACTTTTCATCTTAGGATAAACGATTATTTGTTTGCTACCGTTTCGCTCTATTTCTTCAGAGCATTATGGCGAAAGAACTTATATAAAGGATAATGATATACGTGGAAAAATCCTGCACACCTCATTGGTAATCACATTTAACCTAGGCTATGTTGTTGGATTCTGATCTTTATTCATCTACACAACGCAACGGGCTGGTGCAAAATCATTTACAAAAAGTGATTATCAATAATATACTATTAAAGAACCACAATCACGTACCTTCTGCAAGCGAACACAGCGGTGCAAGTGAGAAAATGGATGACCTTCATGGATTTCACTAAACAAAGTCCGACTGGGAATTCCGACATTAGAATCTGAATGATATTTGCTGTATGTTTGTTGACTAAACCGCTTGTTCCCTACTCACAGTGTGATTTTCGAAATTATTCAAGTTACCTTACGAATGTAAGTAGGAGATTTGATGTTTACATGATGTGATTCACCATGCAGAGTGAACGGTAAACTTACTATTGAAAACCCCGGGTCGGAGTTCCAGTATGGCCCGGTGGATGTCCACTGCTAACGACGCTAACATGGATTCAAAAGCTGAACAGTGCTTCAATCGTTTTCGACGGTGAGTTGAACGTCCACACTGCGTGAGAAATCCTATTATGTTACTTTGTCCATTATGTGAAGTTTTCGTGAGCACCACACGGAAATGACATTGGTGTAAATCATCATAAATGACAGAGGTTTTTCAAAAGCTGACGCAAATTCTCACTTAACGGGCCATTATAAGGCTGAATGAACAAAATTTCCATCTAAAAATGCATGATAAAAAACTATGCTCAAGAGGACATTTTTGGGACCACTTAGTGTTCCCTTGTTCCGACTGAGGAATGAAAGGCCTGACTGGCCTTTGGGAACCGGTATAAAGGATGCTGCTTAATCCTGGGTTTGTAGTATTTGACAGGCATGAGTTTGATGTTTCACTTTGTCTCTGATCTTTTTTGTTTAACTCTTTCACCACGGTATATATATATATATATATATATATATATATATATATATATATATATATATATATATATATATATATATATATATATATAAACTGCGGAATAAGCCCATCATTGTACTCAGAACACGAGTTGTAGGTGGACATATGTTTTCGGTAATTTAGTTCTCAAGCCATTACAATCACATTTATATGAAAACGAATTGTTAAGAAGAGTTGAAAAAAGTCTCACTAAGTCAGTACGGAGAGTTAAAGGTGAGGAAGAATGGAAACCCGTGTAAATGACCGGATTATGTAACTGGTGCTAATCAGCTTACGTCACCGCTGCGCCCGGCTGTGTAACACAGTTGAGTGTTGGCCATGGGAGTTGTAGTGCTTGGACTAATTTTCGCTGCGCGCAAAGCTCAGGCTTCAAGAGGCGGATGATAAATGCCTCGGCAGCTGCTAGTATCCGGGGCGTAATTGCTCTTGACACGTGTTGTGGAACCCGCTAGACGACTTTGAAGGCGGGCTGGATGTCGATTGAATGCCCAGTTTCTAACAAGCGCGAGACGATTGGACTTGATACTACTCCATTGTCTCCGTGTCTAAGCCATCGTGGATGATGCTCCTTAATGCGCTTTGATAGCTGTCTTGCCGTTTGACCGTGACACTCAAAATTTTACAAACTCTATCGGCTCCGACATCTCCTTTGAAGGGGAGCCGGATGAATAATACTTTCTTTTCTGCCTGCGTGATTCTCACTGGTTTTATCCGTTCGATCCAGTTTCTTTGGAAAAATTTCTCAGGATAACCGTTGCTAAGTAGCGTCTTCCTTATGTTTGATAGCTCGGCCTCCAGAGTATTTGCAGTGCAGATGTTTCGCCCTGTGTAGAATACAGCGTATCAGATTACGTTTGTGACCAAGTGGCACAAAACTGTGAAAGTTTGTGTACTGGCCATTCCAGGTGGCTTTCTGATACACCTTCCTCTGGATCGAGCCATCAGGTCGTCTGATTAGGTGTACATCAAGAAACGGTAGGCAATTTTCTTCTTCCATCTCGGTGGTGAACCAGATTGCGGAGTGCGTAGTGTTGAATTCGCGAGATATATCATCGAAGTTGGTTTGCGCATTAGCTATGCAAAATATATCATCCACATATCGGTGGTAGTGGTCTAATCGACTTATTGTTCTGCGTAATGCTTGAGTCTCCAGTTTTGCCACGAAAATGTCAGCAAGAAGTGGTCCTAGAGTTAGACTTTTTCCAACTCTTCTTTATGATTCGCTTTCATATAAATATGATTGTAATGGCTTGAGAATGAAATCACCGAAAACATATGTTCGCATACAACTCGTGTTCAGTGTATATATATATATATATATATATATATATATATATATATATATATATATATGAGAAAAAAGGAGTGACAAAAGTGTAGGACCGCCCTTCAGCTCGGCTTCTGCAGTTTCCACTTCAAATCGTGTGCAACCTTCATTCTGCTTGAGGACCTCGATATATCCCCTCGGTATACGTCTTAAAAGACATGACTTTCCCTTGGTCAACATTCACTCATTCTTGCATGAGGGCTATTACCATATCACTCTTTGACCGACAAACCATGGAATCCTTGTTCACTTAATGAATAAGTGTGCCTTATATGTCCTTAATCTGGTTTGGATCCGGGCTGTACACTGGCCACTCCACGACCTTGATTCCACGGAACAACAGCCGACATCTTATGGTTTAGTAACAGTGGACAGAAGCATTATCATGTCGAAGTTTGGCCTTATCATGTAATCTGTCGGTCACCAGCAGGAGTAAGAACTGCTTCAACATGCGAATATACGTAACGAATCTTGCATACCCTCTAGTATAAGTAGCCCACTTTTGGTCTTTGGCTGAGAAGGCTCCCCAAAATACCACTGAACACTGGTCGTTGTTTCTTTAGCAGAAAATTCTTTCTTCTTTTCTTACGCCATGCCAGTAATAATCCCATCATCCAATCCAACCAAATCTGTTTTTTTCGTCACTAAGGTATATATTTTTCCACTCCTCCATTCATGCCAAGCGTTGTTCTTTATGCAGTGGTATCAGAGCAATGTATCTTCTCATTGTTCCATTTTTCGTTCAAGCCACAGCCTCAGACTTTCTTTGTAACATTTATTTCGGAACACTGACGCCGATCAAAGCCTTCAACGTAGACATGGAGCGTGTGTTATTGGAGGATAGACGAATTAATGTGTTCGTCCGATTCAGTTAGGTTTTTTGGACGACCCATCTGTCTTCGATCTTTTGCATTGCCTGAAGATCTCATGCAAACTGAGTTCTATTTGGTAGAACGCGGATATTTCAGCCTTCTCAAAATTTGTTGGTTTATTCCCGCGGCATCGCGCACACAAAATCGGAAGATTTCTGAAAGGTGTATATGTGCACCCAACGCGAATGGTCACCTAGGCCAGTTAGGTGAGTCACGTGCTCCAGTACACATGAATCACGATTCCGGTTTACTTGGACTTTTCGACCGCCAAATCCACAAAACGAACTAACCCGCCTGTTGCCAGACTCAGTGATCCGCCTGTATTGTGTTTGGCTTGTACAGTAATGTGCTCACGCGCGCGCTCTTGGTCTACACCCCCTGCACTCATGGGCACACGCCTGCAATCGTGCGCACACGTACACAGTTGACTTTTGTCGTTTTTCGTCCGTTCAGAATGTACCACGTGCTGCACGACCTTGCCCAACGTAATCCGACTGTACAATTGACTTACGCTTTCGGTCGCACACATTGTTGATTCACGTAGTCACACACGGTTTTGCGCTTTCAGTTGCTTGCATGTACTGGTGCTTACCGTATTTTGCTACAGAATACACGTTTACCCGTTCATGTGTGCCTTTCTGCTACCTACCGAATTCGCGACGCAAACGTCTAGTTACGCGAAATTTCCCATGGGACTGCGCATCGGAACAGGGAGCCCTATACTTTTGTCCCCCTCGATGTTTACGTTTTCTGCTCTAATTTGTGAATGGTGCATATTTCCGATCTCAAATTCGGTAAGCCGTATCGTGCCGTGCACTTAGTTGTTCTGATCAGATATTGCTTCGTTGAAGAATACAGAAGCGAAAATGTCCGGGAAAATGAGGGGGTCTCATAATTTGATCGCACAGTTTATGGTGTAAAAATCAACTTTCACATTTGGGTTCAGTCATGATGTTCCTCAATAACTTCTATGATATACTTGCTTTCTGATCAGAACTAAGTTCCATATTCCCCGTGTTCATTGAATAACCCTTTAATTGAGGCTTATTGCTTTGAGGAGAAAAGAAGTACCTGTTGACAGTCGAGAGATGAAAAAAAAAATTGATAGAAAAGAGAAAATTATCATAGAGTAGAAGAGAGAATAAAACTATGGTCCAGATAGGACAGTTATGCAATACGAGAACCGAAATCACCCTGAAATATTTCAAAAGAAGCAAAGGTGAAATAACAAATTGGTTGATCGGATAAGAGTACGCTGCCACAGGAGTTATGCATCCAGCGACGGACCTTTCTGATGCATTTGAAGACGCACTGTTCAGTAGAAGACTACAGCAGGAGATTCGGGAAGTTCTGGGTAAAATTATACAGAATACTACTAGGGTAAAGTTTTCGATATAAAAGTCCAATGGATCGTTTTCAATAGAATTCGAGGAAAGACACGGACGTTCCCAGAAAGTTGCGCCCCGACTGAAGTTTCGCTCACGGTGAATAGTCAACTCTTTGTGTGTGAGATGCCTTTTCCTGAAAATTATGACGGGGAAAATTGGCGGACAACGCATGAGCTATCAGTGGGTGCTCGTATTTGCAATATTTTGTGCGTGATGCAAAACGACACGGTGTCTCACAAAACACTGGCTAGAACAACTCTAAGAATCTCTGAGATAAATTGAATTTATTCCTCAACAACAATTCCTCTGTTTGTTTTTGATATTTCATCCGGGTACCTTCTAGTCTATCATTCAGTATTAATGCCCCTTGTGTATAGCTGTGATGCACCGAACCATATTTTACTTCAAGACCACGTAAAAAAAAATCTCTATTTGAAATTTCTGGCACCAGATGGAAACGAATTGTGCAGCTTTCTGTCTGTATTCCGTTGTGCTCACATTGACTTCTCTGGTATGGATAGTACCTATAAGACAGGTGAGTTTCATTTTATCCAGGACATGAAACGGTGAAAAAAGACCGACCATGCGAGTTGACGTAGTGTATGTCAAGTCCTCCACAAAGCCTACTTGATATTGAGAAGAGTGACCAGGTGTCTCGACTGGATTTGCCTGGGTAGTTAAACTCTTTCATCAGACACCAGTTTCTTGAATTCAAGGCAATTGAATTTAATCTGTACTTCAGACTGGGCCATACTGAATTATCTGGCACACTGCTCAAGACTAGTGGCTGATCATAATCCAAGGCGAATCATAGGAAACGCTCGATCCATTGATAAACCAGTCAAGGTAAGTCCTTAGACATGCCTTATGATAATCACGTTTTTCGACGAACCTCGCGGGCCTAATACACACAGAGTATAACCAACGGGCCACACCTAGGCACTATTTGGTCAGCCAGATGACCACCGCGCTGACTGGGTGGGTTATTTTTCGTATTATTCCATTGAATACTTGAAGCGGAGTAATGTGCAACAACTACCTATGTTGCTTGTATCTGTGATCCCTTGAGAAGTAGTTTTAAATCGTTCCAAACTTGTGTTTATACTACCACAACGGTTTATCGCTGTCAGCTACAGTGTATGTCAAATGAATACATTTTACCATTTCAATAACTTAAATCACCGCGGAATCGCTGCTGTCTACTGGTAGAGCAAGACAATCGAAATTTGAAGCCATATTGGTGCACGATCTGTAACTTTATTGATTTTTACATATTTTTATATAAAATTATTTTCGATGGGATATCCAAGCCCCGTTGACTTAGTTGAAACTGCGTGGTTCACAAGTCTGACACCATTTGATTACGGTCGAATCAGAAAAAAATTGCACGATTGGTTGAAAACAGATTTTCGGAAGAGCATTCACATACGTATACGAAGTAAAACGGGTGACTTACCATTCCGTCGGGACTGAACAGGCTTGTGTGAACAACACTACCAGTGCCCCAACTAGAATACGGTGCCTCGAAGTCGAGAAATCCTGTGTTTGGCCCACCTTTGCCAGATGCCCAAATCTATTGCCACGTGTTATTTAGGTAAAGAGATGAGAGAATTGTCAGTGACTTGGGGATGTAGCGGAAACACGGTGATTTATGATATTGATCCCACCAGTAATAATCATAACAATAATAACAATAGTACTTCAAACAAGAAATGATTTTCGTTAATAAATAAGTTGCAGTTGCTCGCAGCCGTTGTTTATTAAGGGGTTTTCCTCAGGCACTGTCGAACTAGAGGTCAGGAATCCAGTTCGTTTCCTGTGAATAAGTGATTCTTCGTGGGTACACTGATAAAGGACACACACAAATGCATAGGCATCAGTGCACAGTGTTGTACTAAAGCGTAGCTCGTTCGAAAATACATATCCAAGGATCCTGCATATTGGTCAGTTGTACTTTTTCCCCTGCCGTGTGTTGTGATTCTCTGCACTGTTTTGATGTATTACACACCACTGGCAATTGTTTCGCTCTATTCCGCAATGTTTTTTATACTGCCATCGTAAAAGGACAATAGAGGACAATAGAGAAGCATTCTAAAAAGTCTTCCAGTCCATACTTCCGCCCTACACAGTTCATCGTAAGCCACGGACCCAGCGAAGGAAGACATTTATTTACTCAGAACTAAAATGCTGAGTGCAGTAAGAAGACTGATAAGAAATATTTCAGCAGATTAGACGAGCCGTGGCAAGTGATATATATATATATATATATATATATATATATATATATATATATATATATATATATATATATATATATACATAATGTTAAAAACTAGCTAAAAACTAACTTTGACTTCCGAAAACATCTAAGTCACTGGTCATTCGTGAAAACATAGTGAACTAACTTCATACCAAAGCCATGTTATAACTATGAACATTTAGGTTCAGTATGACTGTGATGAGTGGTACTGCGCACGAATCACATACCCGAAATGTGTGATGCGGAGGAATTCGACGATCTGGGAACGTGTAACGGATGATGCTCCGCCCGTGATCAATGTTTCGGATTAGACACCAACCAGAAAGACCAACGTCCTGTAAACGATGAAAGCCAACAGTTTGTACTCATCAGTAAGTATTTGCTGCAACAGTGAATTAAGTCACAAAATCTCAAATGTGCACATTAAAAAAGAAATCCACCAAGGAAACCGTACCCAATGAGACCGCGGGTTATTTGCAAAATATGAACCTACGCAGTTGCCCGTGTTGCAAATCTCGATGAAAGCGCCGTTCTGTGCGCATTCTGTGAAAGCCAGCTGACCACGGGAAAAGTTCTCATCCTGTTCGGGGGTTATCTTTTCACCTGAGATATGAGAAAAAAACATAAGTCAGACAAAGTTCTGACTAGCATAGAAATACACAACTTCAAGTGACTCACACAAGACAACACCTTTCACGCAGCTGGCGACAGAGAGTTGAGTGCAAGGGATATTACTTTTTAACAAAACCATATGACGAGTTCGGTTGACTCGATCATGAATTCATCTACCCATGCACTTGATTTCGACGGAATCATCCCATGCTACTCACGAGTAACGCAATCAGAAAGCATGCAATACAGATGGAGCACAACTTACTGTCGGAATAGCTACACGCGAGTAGCTGACTCCCTAGAACAGAGATAATAAACAAGGATATAAGCAAACAGTAATAGGGTTGGTTGTTTTTCGAGTGTTTACTAATCGACTTAATTTAAGTGAAGAGTCGTGAACGCCGGTCTCCAAACATTGAGAAGATAGGAGAGGCGAATAACCAATCTCCGTATTTCATGCGACGTATACTTACTTGCATGCAGCGTGCTATTTCGGGTGCACTAGCCCGAAGTTGATCAGTAAAGCATAACAGCAACATCTGACGTCTCTAAAGAAAGAGTTGTCGATTCCCTAAGCTTGTTCGCAATTCGTTAAGTTCCCTACTAGGTTCCTTTCACCATACAATCATCAAAACTTCACCTAAGATCTACAGTCACATGGTTTATACGATTCTGTGCTTTCTAAGTTCGAAAGAGACAGAGAATTCTTGAGCTTCGTGAAATGGTTGCTCAGGCAGACTTCTCCGTATTTTCTCAAGCAGATCTTTCGGTCACCGGCTTTTCCAATTTTTCGCTTTATTAAACTATACTTGGAAATCAAATCGTTTATTATGCAATGTTCTCAAACAGCTTCGCCGCAAAAAGGATTATACCTTCAAACACAATATCCAGTCAGCCGTCAAAAGATTGACGAAATCTACCTGGATTGAGCTAGCTCAATTCAACTTACACGCGTCAGCTTCCGAACAGAAATCTTCGTGATACATGGAAGCTTTCAAGAGATCTAACTGGTAACTCGGACTCTAGCACTCAGCCACCGTAGACATGGACTAATTCAATAAATCATTCAGCAAAGCAATGGGGCCATCTGATTCGACAGTTCTGAAAGGAAGTTCATCCCAGGAACCTCCACTTTCATACCGCTTTCATACCGCTAACGTTTTCTAACTCCAGAAAATTATTCGTACCGTATGGTCTCAACCCAAAAAGTGCTGAAAGGGTGCATCGCCACCTTCTGCGCTGTTCCTTCGGAACATCTTAACCCATATTCGAAGGACAGAAGGGTTGTAGGCTGATGGGAGAGTATGGCTACAAGCCCTGTTCCCATAAAAGTTTCTTCGAAATTTCGTCCCATTACATGCACCTCCGTTGCTGTTAAGTTTTTCGAAAGATTGGTTCACCAACAAATGACAGTTCTTCCATCTTTTCGAGTCCTATCAGTCTGCTTACGGGAACTCACGCTCCATCCTGGGTGCACCCACTACCCTGGCACATTACACTCTCTCCACAATGGACAGGAAGAGTAATGCAGTCTGGATATGCCTCCTAGATTGCAGCGACTCACCCAGCAGCGTTGAAAGAAATAAGCTGCTTTCATTTCCCTCCCGCTCTGGAGCTGAGCTTCCCTTCGTTTCATTGCTGACGGAGTACTTTCGCAACGGCCAGCCGTTCACCCAGTACAACGAGAGTAAGGGTTCTTTTGTTACTCCTATCCGTGGCGTTCACCAAGGAGCCATACTGTCGCACTTTTATCTTCTGCCCTGATCTATCTAGGTCCTAGAAAAGGAACATGCTCTACTTGTTCAGTACACGGATGACGTCATACTTGGTCATCCGCATGCTTCTGATTTTCCTGGTCCTATCCTGCAGAATGGCATCACTGAAATCTCAGAATAGTTCGATGCTCATAACTTAGATCTTAACCTCAATAGTTATGGTGGTAATGTATTCTCTCTGTTGAATGCCAGTAAGTATTCTGGTTTTAAAAAGAACTGCACTTCCGTAAAAATAAATGGAAAATAACCAAACCTTCTTGATTCAGTTTATTACCTTGGAGCGTTAATTGACCGTAACCTCACCTGGTTAAAACACAGTGGCTATATTTTGTGAAAAGCGGACGCCTATCTTTCTGTTTCACTTCTCGAATTTCGCTCCGTGCCTACTCATCTCATCAGACGTCTTGTCCTTCCCTATTGACCATATGCCACTTCTCCTAATTTTTTCTTGGACGCTGTAGAATAACCTTTCGCTTATTACCAGATCACTCAGGCTCTTATCACCTTTCCGTGGTACATCCCGACAGAATTTCACTCGCTTTATCATATCCAAACACAGTTAGCCTGGACAAAATCTATCCACATAGAATCTTTCTAAAACTCAACTAGCAAGCTTCAGAAAGATCTTGTGAGATACGTGTCCACTTCCACAACACATTATCACGACAAACTGCGAAATACACACACTCAAGTGTATAGCAGTTTCGTTGTGTCTTACGTAGCAAGGTTTTTGCACAACCCAGTTTTTGAAATATTACAACTCTCACAGCATTTAGAATAACGTAGGTCTTTACTATCCACTACCCCAGACGTATTTTGTATTATCTGCTTTTCCCAGAATGTGCACTTGGGCATGTGAAACCTGAATATTCATCCTTGGTGGTACGTAAAATAGTGACTCAACTTGACTGACCTGACTTAGTGAACATATTGTCAACATAAAGCCCTCAAGTCATATCGACGAATCACTGAGTCCTCTACTGAGTCCCAATTTTTCGAACTAGGTTAGAGGCATCGTGTTGTACACTTTCAATGCAGTGCTCGTATGAATCCAACACTCCGACTTATGCGAAAGAAAATCTTCTGCCCAATCTGAATCACCTACGTTTGCAAATATGACGTAATCAAGGGCCAGATGAACAATTTATGTACTAACAAAAACAACACGGTAATACAAACCATCAGACTAATGCTAACTAGGTCCAATAAACAAACCCTCCTTTCTTATTTTGGAGACAACATGTGACTTGGGTTCGCTTATTCCCCATTTGATTAACATGCAATCACGCGGAGAAAAGTAGATGAGTAATTCCAATAAGATGAAAAGCTGAGATGGGATATTTCAATTTTCGATACAGACTATCTTCAACCAATTCTATCATTAAAAACTGGATCAGCGGTTTTCTATATGAAAAATAAGTTCATCCAAATACGCACATTTCGATAATTTTGTAATGTGTGAAGGTGCTATAGAACCTAGTGTGACATAGTGCGGTCAACAAGTTGTCCCTGTTGAGAATGGCGCCGTAACGTGCCTCTACGATCCACTACTTTTTATGTGAGGATGTCAGGAAGCCTCATGCACAGATTTGAAAGGGAATAATTTGGAAGAAATGAACTGACAATTTCCTTAAAGCATATCGTCTGTATTGGTTATGGACTTATTCGTCCGTCTACGGTCACCTAAATTCTTCCAAATTCCTCGAACGTTTATTGCTTGAACGAAAGTGCTTGTTCTTGTGAGTAGTGAAAGCTTTAACTTGCTTATGATATGATCCACCAAGCAGTATCAACTCTCAAGTCACCACTGAAAACCATCGTAGCACTCTGTACCGCTATTCCGTCCTTATTCACGTCCACCAAACCCTAACTGGGACTCGAACCCCGGGGTGCGTTCTCGTGAGTCACACACGCGGGACCACCGAGCAATACGGGCGGGTTATCTGCAGTTTGTTGTGTTTTCACTTCATTTGGCACAGAAATAAATAAACTGGTCAAATGAGGTCACTTTTCAGCAGCTTGAGCGGATTTTGCAGAAGCCACCTTTCCGAGGATTAACTTTCTGATCATTCCATGGATTTTTACAAAGTGGACTATCAGGAAGAAAGTGAACTGCACGCGATAGTGAAATGTATTTCTATTTTAGTTCCTTGAAAAAAACACCAAATAATAGCCAGTGGATTTTAGTTGAGCGTCGACACGGTTCACAATGAGTTGGAAAATAAAAATAAGACATTCCCGTCAAATTTTTACCTTTCGCCATATTTAGAAGTTTCCGCTAATTCGTTTTTCCCTTACGGTCATGAATACGGACTGACCTCAATTGATAGGATAAATTAAACAGTTCTTAGACATTATTTGAGATTTATTTTCTTCAGGATCTGCTCTGGCGCATGCCTTTGACTACGCTACCTTTTTGTTGGGTTATGAGTTGAATTGAACTGGGAGAAGAAGCACAGGGTTCCCGTTGACTCCAGCGTGAACATGCTTTTGATTTCTCGCTGCCCACAGGCACGTGACCCGTTTTTCGCTTCGCCTCTCTTTTGATTTGCCGTGCACGTATTGGTCTTATCGGTGATATCCCAGTACCACAACATACGCAATACACGTTTTTATTTGCTCACCGACTCGGGCCTTCTCCGTGCGGTTGGCTGTATGGATTTCGTCGATCAGTCGCTTCGAGACCTAATAGAAGATACGTACATCTTCTAGAGACATATTGGTCATCCTGTTTCGAGGATCCGATCTTCACTCCTGGGTTTGATGCAATGGGAGATGATAATCCACAACAGACATGACCCAGTCATGACGTTTGCACCGGATCCGATGAAACGGAGCAAGAAGTCAGGAGCCACCCAGCCCAGAGAAGGCGGAGCTGGAGATCTTCATCCTGAGACCAAATATAGGTCCCATCGAATCAGACCCGTCAGAGTCAGACAGAGTACCTTCTGTGACCAAAGTTGATCACCAGTGATAGTGTACCAGAAGTGGTTTGAGGTTGAGAAGAAATTTACGATTCCGTATCGATTGGATGAATATCCATTAGGTCAGACTGAGAGAACCAGCGATAAACTAGACAATGGGGACTTATACATATCGGTCATTTCTTCCCTCAATTCATCGATAATTCCTTATAGTGATGAAAGAAATTAAATCCCGAAAAGAGGATTTCTCAAAAATCTGGCTACTTATTCGAAATGAGTAGGATGGCATTGTATCTGGACGACAGGTCAAAATTTCCCCGGGTCGTGTGCTTCCGGGGAAATTTTGTCCTGTCATCCAGATACAATGCCATACTACTCATATCGGAAATCCATACTTGAGACCATGTGTCCTCGTTCTGAAGGTTAGCCGTGTTAACCGACGAACTAACTAACTTTGGAGGAATCATCGTGTGATTGTAAAAATGGGCTCCCCGTCCATGCACGCTCCATTCAATTCAAATGAGATTAAAGCCGACTACTTTATGTTTGGTTTTTAATTCACGGACTATAATTATAGAGTGACATGGATTAATTCTGCGACAGGAACCACAAGTTAGATTCATCAGGTCGACATTTCAAATCGATGGATCAAATAGTCAAACAGTCAAACCGGTTCTATCGAGCATTTCCTGGTCCCAGGTTTATTGTGTTGTTCCAATCATCAAAAAGTTTCCTAAGTTTCTCTGGGTTTAGAAATTTACACTAGCGTAGAAAGAAATATAGATAAATGAAAAAAATGGAAAAAAAAATACACGTGAGTATTTACTCTATATGGGCATAAGCTTTCGTAATCGGTGTTTGATGAAAGCAGGGGCGTCAACATGCGGGAGAGAATGAGACAAAGCGGTCCACAAAGATAAGAGAGGGAAAAAGAGGGCGTGGCTAGGGATTTGTTCCAGTCAATTTCTGCCCCATGACACAACATCAGCTGAATGAACCGTCAGAGGCCAATGACTCACTTCTTAATCATCCACGTCCCCAGAAGCGCAAAACTCAGTAACCGAAACGCCACCAAGTAGGGACAAGCAAGTCTCTCACCTCTGTTCTCTCACCCTCTCTCGCTTTGTGAATGTGTGTAGTATGCACGCCGGCTTTCGTGTGTGTATGAGATTAGGAAAACGTTACAAGTGAGATGCTTGCTGGATTAAGGTAGGTATTGCATTTAGTAAAAGGACCGAATAAATGCAATACTAACGTGAGAAGACCATAATCCCATCGTTGTACACACGTTCATACAATCAACTGATAAACGTGCACATGGGTATTCAAATACATGCATCAAAGCTTTGTTGACCAAGGTAAACGAATCGACACTGTCAGTACAGCAAGGCACACCCACCTTCAACGGTTCGTTCAACCAGATGGGAACGAATGGACTGACCACTCGGCTCGTCACGCTCTGTCCATCGATTAATACTGGTGCTAGGTGAGTGGAGGAAGATGGTTGCAAGAGGAGGCAATGACAAGTAACATAGGTAAATATAACTATGGAACTACAAAACATGATAATTTCTAAGATTTTTAATAAATTAGGATTGTTGTCCAAAATTAGAATCAAATCAAGTGTAGGAATTCATGGCGGAAAAGTAAGTGATGTTATTCGAGGAAAAAATATTATTTTACAAAGTAATTTTTTTTGAAATCGGTACTGAGCTACTAGGCATCACACACTGCGGAACAACCGTAAAGTATTATCACATCGACTTGTATTCACTCAGCTGAAGTCAACAGCTTGAAACTAGGACTTGCCGAGGACTTGTTCGCGGGATACCTGGTGATAGTGACATTGCGTAACAGAAATAATAGCACCGATCTGATGGCCCTGGAAAAGCTCGTCACCGAAGCTTGTATAAAACAGGTACAAAAGACCTGATTCTTGACAAAACCACACACAGCTCATTGTTCAGATGCCGACAGTGCAAGTGTGGATACATTAGTGAAGAAAAGTTTTTGGTGACCGATCACTACCGCTTTTTACAGGTTTCCATCCCACACATAATACGGCCCACTTGTATTAAACAAAAAAGTATCACACACAAAGAGTACACTCTCAGTAAGATTTGTCAAACGTGATAGCAATGAAATCCATCAGCATTACCGGCTGTTGGCTGAGGACGGCTTTCATTATCGGACAAAGCATGCCCCTAGCAAGAGTTCTCCTGTTCAGTTCATCGGGTCTTTCCGATTGCGCTAGACACAATTTCTCAAAATGAGGTCAGATTATCGATTCCTGTTGAGTTCAGCTATGTCCCAAATAAGCATATTTCTGTTCCCTACTCCTAATCAAATCACGGTGTTCCTTAATCCCTGGTATTTGGTGACCAATAATTACTTGTGAATGTTCTATTGACAGTGCGAGGACTCTACGCCTGACGCGCACATTTTGAAAAAATCACTGTATAGATTCTTCTGGACCGAATCGGACGTGATTCAGTATTCCGTTCTCTATTTTGACGAGCGCTAAATCAATCGTTTCACGTGGCGCATGCGTGAAAACGATTGCGTGCCTTTATGACTAATGTTCTCTCATTATTTACTGGGCTAGAACACTCAGAAGGATTTGTGTGTGTGTGTGTGTGTGTGTGTGTGTGTGTGTGTGTGTGCGTGTGTGTGTGTGTACAGAGTTAGGTCTCGTTGAGACAAATTGCTAAGAAATCTGATAAAGAAAATACCTTATTCAGTGGGTCAAAGACTTGAAAAATGGCAAACTAATCTCCAAAGAATGATTTCCTGCAGATGCGGTTTCAGTAATCGATACTGACTGATCCCAGAGTCAAATAGAGAGCGCACACTGCTCGCGAGTTCTGACCTGCATGAGGCTATCAAATGGGTTTGGATTTTGGATAATCCTTTCGCGCTATGACGAATTTTGACCTGCCAAGTTCGCCTTATTGCTGCAAAGTTTGACTTATTTGCCAGAAAGAGAAATACGAGCAATGGAAATCCTTCGAATTCTTAGGACTTTGTCGGTGAAGTTGCTTGACCGGTGAAATGGCTTCCTAATGCCATCAATCCTGTCTGAAAGCCCCTACGTACCGTTTTGTTTTAGGAAGTTCCTCCGTTGATATGGCACGACCTATCCGAGATTTGTAGTGCATAATTCAACATCATAATTGGTGCTGATGTTTTTGCCGCTTTTTTTTATTACCTGTGGAACTGGTGAAAGGGATTGTTATCTATTGTTCCAAAAGTCACCATAACTCACAGTTTAGGTGCAGTCTGATACCTTCAGCTTGAGCAGAACACATAAGTGAATCTTCTTCCTCACTGATTAGCAGTGTAGACATAGACATGAAGGCATAAAGGTTTCATATTTTACTGCAAAACAGTCAGGACTCAGTTTGCCTATGTTAATCTTCTTGCCCAAACTGCTTCCCAGAATATGCTATGCTTGGTGAAACTCTTTGCGAATTCCAAAATCTTTGTACTGAATGAAAAAAATTGGAATTGGGCATACTCTGTGATCACGTGATCAGGTTTATTTTTATTCAATGCTTGTGTATCAGTAGAGATGAAAGAGCCTACTCCGTAGCCTCCAAGACCGATTGCATTTTCAGGGATAGCCAGTAACTTGACCAGGATACTTGGCGTGGAGATTGGCATGAATGTCAAACAGGTCAGATTTGGAAACGAGCTGGGCCAATATGAACTATTCTCTGCTAGCAATGTGACTGGTAACGGCAGCGTTTGAACTTTGTGCCTCAGACGTGATAGATGTTCACACAAATCGAGCACGCCCAAACAAGACTAAAGGACAAACCAGATCGAACAGGGAAGCGGATTTCTGCACATACCAGTTCATGCACCACAATGAGAATCCGAGTCTGTTTGAAAAGATACACACATTTGATCTACTAAAAACAAATAACCCATGGACATCGGAATAAGACAAGGAAGTCTATAGGTGAACCTTTTAGAACCTAATACTAAGGCTCAGCGACTATGTCAGAAGGAATATTATTATTTGAGAACCCCTAACACTACTGAGTTTGATCCCGAGCCGTAGAAACCAAAGCCATAGTTGGAGAGGACTTACAATCATCCCATTGCAAATTTTCAAAGTTTCGACAATTTCGTCCAGTCTGACTATTGGGTGTTTGGCCTGAGCTATGATTTCCGCTCGTTGGCCGAGAGAATCTTCACTTAAGCACAATATGAATAATGAAGATCCGGAGATCAAACTTACCTATCTGTTTTTGTCGACCGACTTTGTGCAGAGGCGGCTGCATGTGTCATGTGATACGAGGGAACACGAACACGCAACTCTTTTGGCCTGTATGTGACCTGTGAAGCTTCTACTGTAACCGCATTCGGGGGCTTCACACCGCCTATTAAGGAATCCTGAGCTTCAAGCAGTCGGCGATAGGCGGCTATTTCTGACTCCAGGTTCAGCTTAGCGTCAGTCAGCGCAGACAGTTCATTGAGTGCACGATTAAGTGCTTCCTCGGCTGCTTGACGTTCTCTGTTCGAATCGCGCAACGCGGTGTCCAGCTTTTTGCGTAGTGTTTGAATCTCGTCCTGGGCATCCGTCACCACCCGCTCGTAGTGTTCCGACTTGAAACGCAAGTGAGAACACGAGAATGGTTCATTCGTTGATTAGGCCAGGTTGTTTATCGTTAGATAACCATTAATTTATCTGGTACATGCATGAGTTCTTTTTTCTGATTGGTTTACAGCTAACAGTCTGTCCATATCCGCGGATTTGACTGAATATTCAGTGAATTGAGTTTCGGTGGAGATACAAATTAGGATAAACGAAAAAATTTTTGAATGTCAAAAAATTCTTTTCCCTTGACTCATTTGATTAGTGCAAAAGGACCATGCGGACAAAGTTAATATTGGTCAGAGTGTGTGAGCACATCCCAAGCAAGTTGAGTCTTCGCGGCGGAAAATTATCATCCCGTGGAGTAGCCCGTCATTTGTTTGATTAAGGTCACTGTATTGATCCCACCAGTGTTTTCCGGATCATCACGAGACCAATAAAACAAATTTGCTAAAGTTCACGGAGACAGTAATCATTCACCAGACAAAGTCTGAACTTTGTATCCAAAAGACATTCGTTAGCCAACTTGTGTTGCCGTGGTGGTGACCTGTGACCTCATCCTGATTTGTCCCCCACCCCCTTTTCTGATCTCAATTATGTCGCACATCTCAGCGCGAATAACTCTTCCTGTTCGTTCTTTTGTATGGGTACAACTCTCCTCTGTTTGAACTTAATGTAAACACATATAATGCGCGTTAGCAGCTGATTGAGAGCATGCAAAATTGATGACCAATGCCAGTTGTGCCAGCACTGTTCTTCTTGTTCTAAAGAACGACTTGTGCATGAATTCCCGAAACAAACTCGAACAGCTGACAATCAACTGCCAAACTTTGTTTGTACTATAGTCATACGGGGCACTCGGTCATGAGAGAACGACTACTGATTACTTTCCGAGTATAGAGTCATCAAAATATGAACTAAATTCAGTTTCACTTGTGACTTTATCTATCAGGGAGCATGCGGCACCGGATGGTGGGGGTTAATTTGTCACGAAGTTAGCTACGCCTATCCTGATTGAAACTTATATCCGTTTATCGTTGTAAATGGCAAGAATAACAATAACCATATTGGTATTAGAAGTTGTGGTCCCCCATATCATGCATATATCCTTTTAACCACTGTCAAGATCTGGAAGCTGTCTTCAACTGTTTCATTGCCGTTACCGATCGTCATTGATGCATCCACAACAAGTTGTTCTTTTGGCCGGAGTAATGGACTTTGCTCTGTGTCATAAAGGGTAGAGTTGAAACACACCACCGAAAAGCCACTTTACTGGTGTTGAAATGAACATGTTCAACATTTAAGTCTTCCATCCCAAGGAATGGTACCCATTGCAGGGACACCAATTAACAAATTGCACAGAAAAACCAAGTAGAAAGTCAGAGACTGTCCACTAGTACCAGAGACGATTACACTGAACGACCAATCATCTTCTATTCGTTTTTCTTGTGATTTGTCTGATTGGGCTGAGGTAGAAAGTTAGTGGGAATGTCAGCCAAAAATAAGGAGACTTGTGGGAAAAGCTCTAGTTGACTCGTACCACAATAACAGTAATTAACTAAGAATTACTGAGTCATTCTAACTGTTTCTCTTACTGACCATACTTCTCCGACTACTCATCACAGGTTTCAAATGAACAACAACCACCCCCCCCCCAAATTACACATCAAAATGTCATGCATAACGCAACATGCATTGTCAACACACTTGAAAAGGGGGCCTACCTTGACTCGGTATTGCTCCAACCGTTTACGCATACCTTCAATAGCCTCCTTCAGCGTGTTATTCTCTTCTAATAACTGGGTGAAATGCGACGACTGAGCTGCATTGTTCCTTGATGCTTCGGCAATCTACAAGGAAACGTTTGAAGACGCGCAAAGTAAATTGAGCAGAAAGGCTCGTTCTGTGTTAACTACGGACAACCATGTTTACCTTGAATAAAATTAGAATAAGGAAGGTTTGTCGTATCAGAAAATAAATAAATAAACTGGTATTTAGAAAGATGAACGGAGAAGTGGTTGGGTGAAAAATTTACCAATTGATCGACTGACTGAATAAAGGGATAAATGAAAAAAGCCAAATCTTAGTTCGTCATATCAGAGGACAGCGACACAAAGCTCCAGTCAACCCAACACAACCAGAGATCGACTATCAGTTTGGTTTACATATGTTGATGTCTTATGTAGGTTTTATTTTTTCCACTTGTTGATCAACCTTTCCTGTACAGTTTGATGAAGCTGATTATCAGCACAAACAAAATAAAGAACATTAAATTATTGAGGTAATATTTGTTAATTATCATTACCACAATTCGTGGCTGGTTATTCAAATGAATTCGAACAGCCCTGTTAAAAAAAAGACGAAGTGGGAGGAGTAAGTACCCAAAGTGAAACGGATTTGTAAAGCTGAAGCAAAAAATGAAAGCACCTACATCAAGTACCACGCAGATATGGGGGTTTGTTAGGAAGAGCAATTTTTCTTGCCCATAATGTATTCCAACTTTGTTTTCATGCCTCTAGTCTAGCTCAGAGTGGCAACCCATGCTTAGATAGCCCGATCACTTACTCGATTTGCATAGCTTGCATCCATTTCTTTCCTAATTCTATCCAGTCGTTGATCATACTCCGTCTGAATATCTCGGATCGCTCTCTGCATCTCATCCTTCCACTGATCTCGGTCTTGTTGATGGTCGACCACGGTGATATTTCGCAGTTCGTCCAGTTCTTGTTCATGAACCGTCTTTAGAAATTCCATTTCCTCCCGTAGGGTTTGCATTTCCGACTGACAAGCCATTCGGCTTGCAGTCTCCTCGTCCAGATTCTGAGCAAGAAATGTGAGAATACAGAAGGTGAGACGTGCTTTGATTGAGTTCTAAGGCAAAATTTCGCTGGTCAGAGATCTCGATAGAATGAAGTGAGTTATGGAAAATAGTCTTACTAACCCCATTCCAACCTTGCCTGACTCCTTAGACACAGTGTTACGTAGCACATGATATGAAAATACATCTATCTGGGGTTTGATTAGTGTTCGGCTCCTTGAAATTCTTTAAATTTTTGCGGGTATGCCTCTACTGTATAACAAACCACTTCATATAAACTCAATCCTCCATCACCACACAGGTGTCAAAAAGCACCCGCATTCGGAAAAACCACTTCACACTGTGAACTGCAAAGCAAAGAAGAAAGAACCGGATTGACCTAAACAGTCAGGGCTGCATCTTGACCCGGATAATCACACTTTATGGTACAACGTAATACTAGCCGTACGTAGTTCGAGGTCAGAGAAAAAATTAGTAAAAATCACGGAAAATCTGGAAAGGAGAAAATATTCACCGTATCTTGGCGAATGTTTACGACGAGCTGAGCTTTGTATCAAAACTGGTTGTTTCAAGTGATTTAGGAGCTTGCTTCCCAAAAAGCGTAGACCGGATGGGAAACATTTGTCTTCAGGAACTCAATACTGTCCGTGTACAGAGCATATAGGCGACAAAAGTGAACATTATTTGACTCGCTCGCCTGATTGGAAATGTCCGTCGTAGGTTTGCGGTGATGGCAAAGATTCAGTTCCTATTAGTTTCTGTTGTCAACATGAGATTATCCGAGTTTAGATGTGAATTCGCTTATAAACATGGATCCAAACCAGTCGAGTTTGTTGCCAGTAACTCAGCAATTTTCAATCGTCACTTTCTTTCGCGAGAGCCGCAAAATTTACTCCGCTGTGGCGGGCCCAGTACCACAAATACAGCCTGACAGCCACTGGCGAAGTCACGGTTACTTCCACCGTATCCCATGTCCGCTGGCAGTTAGGCGAGGAATATAAAAGGAGACATCCGTTGGATCGATCCTACGACCACCGTCCACGAGGTGACTCAGGACTGAATCCGTTAAATGGATCAGTCCTCTGGGGACTAAACATCTTTGATTGATGCTAATTAATGCATCAACAATCGTTGAAATCCAAATACGCACCCGAGAGAGAGTCACTGAAAATAACAATCCGTTTCCCCCAGCTTACCATTATGAGATCATGTAACTCGTCAGTCCATTTCCTAAGATTTTGTCTATAAACGGCGATTTAGCGGCTACTGAAAACTAAAAGTAGCACGTATTTACGTCTAGTAGGATGATAAGGAAATTTTACAATCTTATGAATCGAGTGGTCCAACCAGTATGGTTTAGACCTCAGATACTTGTTTCGATTAAACATTTCATTAAAAAGTGAGTTCTATTTCATGGTATTTCCCTATGCCTGGTAGACCAGTTCAGTTCTGAATCCTTGGAGTGCTTGTTGGACAAACCAGAATAAACGATACCAGTTCTCACTGGTCGTAAATGCCCGTCATCTGTTTCCTCAGAGTGTCTATGCATGAATGCAGTTGAAACAGACTCATGGTCACAGGTGCACATTATGCAGTTGCAGAGAGGAGAGGAGAGGAGAGGAGAGGAGAGGAGAGGAGAGGAGAGAAGAGGAGAGAGAGAGAGAGAGAGAGAGAGAGAGAGAGAGAGAGACAGCCAGCCAGCCAGCCAGCCAGCCAGCCAGCCAGCACATTTGAGCCTGAAATCAGAAATGATAGATCACACATAGCCTTAATAATTCAGATGGGGAAACTACCAACAAGACAATGACCAACGCTGGCTGTGACCAGAGTTTAAGAGAGTAGACGCACAATTTCAAAATTTCTATTATTATCAGACGCTTTTCTTGCTCAGCGATCATCGGCCTAAGTTCAATACAAATAGTATATATACGCTGATAGTAAGTAGTATGTTAAGGTGTGGACAAAATTTCCCCGGAAGCACACGAACGGTTTCGCGGTTGTTGCCCCTCATCAAGTATACGTACCCGGTACTCATCTGCCCACTCGTCTTCATACTTGTACACTCCGATGTTATATGTCCACTGGGACCTGATTCGAATCGTCTGGAGTGGGAATGGATACTACTTACTATCAATATGAGCGCTTGCGCATACAGTCTCGTTGTTCGCTGGGTAAGCAGTGACCCAGACACGAATAACTATGAGGAATCACAGTTGTGATTTATTTGTGGGCTCTTCAATTAATTACCGGCTACTAGGGTTAACTGATGAGATTATTGAACAACTAACATCCCTGACTGATGAACTTCCGAATGTTGAAGATGATTTCATAATACGGAGGTTCTCAGTTTGGATATGATTAACACAAATATTACTTAGAAGACCAGTAAGACGTTTTGCAAGACTGCAGAATTTGTATAGCACTAAATCGACTAAATCAGCTAATAAGTAACTTAGCATCGATCGATTTTGCACTGTCTGCGATGCGTAGGTTATCTTCAGATTGAACAGTTAGGTAATAGGTGAGTTCATACTAGCTTGGGTAAGTGAATCGACAAACCGGAAGGGAACGAGATTACTATTCGTCGGTCTCCATATTCAGTCGAAAAAACGTATCGTTTTTATTCGAAGTGCGTATTGCAAATCACATCGTGCCTCTTACGTTGCTCATTTCCTTCTCTATAAGAGACTTCTTCGATAGTAAAACAACGGATCATATTTCTCGGAATTGCTGGGGGAAACAACGTTTTATTAATTTCACCTCTCATTGAGTCTGAACAAATCGGCATTCATCAGAATGTGGCACTGGACGCAGTTCGAACGCGTGCGACGGGGACGCGCAAGGATCTGGCACTTGTATCGGAATAGTCAAAACGAGTGAACTTACCGCATGCAGTTTCTCATTGTTCTGCTTGGCTTGATCAGCCACCAGTCGAAATCGTTCCGCGTCATCCTCTGCAGTCTTGGCATGACGTTGTAACATTTGATTATCTGCCTCTTTTTCGCTGACCACTTTCAGAGCTTGATCAAGCTGATGTGACAATTTTTTGTTCTCTTGCGTCAAATGCTTTATCCTGTTTCAGGAACGTTTTTTCCAATAGGGGAGGGGGATAACGAAATGCAGCAAAAAACCAAAAGAGTGAAACAGATTACTGTTTTCAACTGTCCCACTAACTCGAGTGAGAAATCTCTTCTGCCTCCGGATCACGTCGTTCTATTGGTATGAAGCAATGTTTATACGGTGGATGTTGTTCAACGTACCCAGTCGTTGCACGCATACGTGTTGGCCCGACTGGTATGACCCGCCAAGCCTGGAGTCTTCAACAATGCTGACAGAATTCACCTCTCATTCCATCAATCTACGTCATCACTCGGCTATCCCGTCACTCGAAATTCTGTTGTCCCAAGCCTTGGGCTTGGTACAACACAAGTACTGACTGCCAACACGATTTGGCTGTTCATCGACAATGAGTCAGCCCATACTACTACAGTTGCCTCATTTTTTCGACGTGTATCTTCGTTATTTCGGAAAGTTGCACAATAACACTAATATTTCCGAAAACTGGAGCACATGATCAATGCCCTGTTTTGTTGCTTCACACTAGTGGTTTGTGTTAGTTACATTGATCTTATTATTTGATGAAATGGTTTTGTGAAAATGACCTTAGAAGCACCGTTTTCATTACATGCTTACCATGAGTGCAGTGGAGGAGGTATACCCCATGGTCTCGGAGGCCTACTGCACTCTTAGGGGGAGCTGGCAACCAAACCCATATATACGATCCCAATAGGTCAGGTGTGGTAACCAGTCTAATGACAATGGACTACCGTCTGCCACCAACGTGGCCGGTGGAGGCTGGTTCATAACCTTTGGCCTGCGAGATAGTAGGTAAACCGTCTAAACCACTCGACCATCATCGGTCCAGTGTCGTATACCGTTCAACTGTTCTGCGTTATTTATTTTGAGAGAAAGCTAGATTTTGACTCATAAAGCCTGAAAACTCACGTTCTATTTTTCCCGTCACTAACAAAGGACCGAAGGTGATCTGACTATAATTGATAGTTTACAAAATCATCCGATCGAAAGTGATGAAAATGGAGGCATGGAGTACAAATAGCCCTTAAAGTAAAGACTTGGGTACAATGGCAGTTAAGCCTCTGACACCAAAAATGGGCCATTTTGTTTGGTGTATTCTAATATTCGGTCGGCGGATCCTGTGGAAATCAAACACGTCCTACATGTCCAAATCCACTGACGTAGGTTTTTATAAGGAGTAGTGAGGATAGGAAATGACTACTTTACAATGGCTATCCCACCCGGTGAATGATGCGTAAAGGGAAAAGTTCCCCCGGGGAAATGCACTACACGAGCCCCAGGCAAACCAAACTGTTCAAAGGACGTTCTTAGTTCACAGACCGACTTTCAATTCCCAAACAAGTCTATTTGCAGTATTAAAACTCGCGCGTTCCCACTTTATGGCGAAATGTTGTCCGAATTTGCATGCCTTTTACCGGAAAAGATCAGGTTTCGAACGGGTACGGCGAATATGACTGGATTAGCATTGTGTTCAGCAGTAAGCTGATAGACAATCGAATGCAATGTCCACTCCATAGAAGGAAAAGTTTCGTATAAAAACAACCTCGTCTTCTGGTCACCCATCATACGATATCAGACGATAAAATAAAGTTTAGATTCTCAGCTAGCACTTTTGCAGTAGCACATCATGCATGAACCACATGAATGAGACCTAGCCTGTATGGTAATGAAAATACGCATGCATTGCCGGCTAGATCCCAGTCCACCAGGGTCAACCCATGCGCATAGTGCAACTGAACTTTTAGACAGTGGCAACTATAGTCAGTGAATTTTTTAGCATATTCTGGTCGAGCACGTCACAAAACGTGTAGAATGCGCGAAATCTGACCGGCCGTGGTCATTGCTGTGATGGTATGGTCCGACACATCGTTCGATGGGCGGTTTGATTTAACTGGCAGACAGTGCGTCAGTACCAGCCCCTGCCGAGCCCACGAAATCTCGGGCTACAGGACAGCTGATCGATGGCGTGACTCGATACACAAGACGAATCCTGTCAGCTACATTCAAGCCTTAAGGTGCAGACGACAGCAACAGTCGGACCAATGCGCTGTGTACAACGTGGGGGCATATGTAACGACAACCTAATATATTCTCTGTCTTTCGCCAACCAAACTAAATGATTCTGAGGCGGAGCAGAGTTTTCACTAGAACTAGTGGGACGGACGCAGGCAATCACAACGGACTTTCAACTCATCCGCGCCCGGGGTTCGTATTCCGCTTTCGGCGCCGGCGACCTTTGATTGGCCGCGAGCCCCATCCTAAAACTGTGTACCATTGTTACGTAATAAAAGGAAGTAAAGGGAAAGAAAAAGGAGAGGAAAATCACTCTGCAAATTTCTGATTTACATACAGTAGAGAAGGATCTGTCAGTCTTAGGTAACACGAGACGTTTACCGACGGCTTTTTCCGGCAAAATCTAGCTCTTATTTTACCTGGGAATTCATGAGACAAAGCCACGCAAACCTTTTCTATAAAGGTTTGTCTATTTTGCAAACGTCTAATCCTTATCTGCACAACGCATAAAAATGATGAAAACAATGAAGAACGGGCTGAAATGGTACTTTTAACTAGATTTTGTGTCACAATACTAAAAGGCGGGAAGGCGTACTGGCGTTACGTCCACGTATAATCATTAGTATCAGTTTTGGTGTTTAGTTGAGAATTTCAATTTTTAGTCATCAATTATTAGCATGCCCGGTTTTCTGAACTATCGCATCATCGACTCTATATAGATAGCTTCTTGTGTTAGACAACAAAATTTGGAACATAATTATTTTTGTTACATAATCTTCAATAGTTGAACGGCAAATGGACATTTCACTTAAACTGGTCTCGTAAAACGTAACCTTCCCGAATTTCACAAAGATGATAAACTTGGTCACGAGATAGCCTGGACATAAAATCCACAGTCTGAATCGAGTAAATGCTATGCCCTCCTGTGAGCAGAAGAAAAACTACCGGGAAAAGGAACGCGGGTTTGGTGTATTGATTTTCCGAGTGAGCTGATGATGAACTCTGCCTGATTGGGATTGATTTTGAATCACCCAAACCTACTATGCGCGCAGTGATCGAATGACGTGTGGATGAAAGATCGACCCCCTTATGTCTAAAGTTGTCATCATTATTCACTCCGAGACCCGCAAGGACACGACTATCAGTGCACATATTTGTTCACAGTTGGAGCCCTGATAGTGGTGTCTAAATGATACCTTAGATACGGTGCGTAAAACAAAAATGTCACAAAAAATCACTTTGGTGCAATCAGCCGAGATGAAATCTGACTGGTTTTGAAAACATTTTGCCGTAAATAAAAAAAGATTATCTGCTACAATGCTTGGTTTCTTATCAGATCTAGAAAAAGTAGTATTTTTTTCTATGCGTCTTTCGTGCGCAAAACGGTCTCAAACAATTTCACTGGGTCCTGATATCAAACACAACCTGAGTCCATCTCAAATTAAAAAGACACCCACGCCAGTGTTTTTCCAGCCCATCGTCACTCACTGATCTTCGGCGTAGCGCAAGTTTTGTTGTAATGTTGCCATTTTCGCCAAACTGTCTGCCTTCTCCCTTTCACAGTCGTCCACCAGTTGACGTAGCTGACGCATTTCCGTCTCATAAGTCTTCTTTAATTTCTCCGTTTCCTTGTTAATCCGACCGCGGGACCCGTTAGTCTGTTCCATTAGTTTCCGATTTTGTTCCGATAGGAACCGCATCTGTAAAGAGTTGATTAGCATTCGAAATGGAAGACTAATCATTATACTACTGGATAATGATCAATGAATAATATGTAAGCATGCAAAATAGACCAGTACGAGTAAGGAGATCTAATAGATTGCGGCATGTTACGGAATGACTCTCGAAACGTGCACAATCTAATCTTCATTGATTTTCGTGCACGTATTGGCATTCTTAGGAACAGTTTCTATCTATTTGACATGACAGTGTAAACACCTTCATTTGAGGACGACGAAGTAGAAAATCAGACTAACAAATAATCCTTCTAGCCTATACTTGAGCCACAATTTTACCAAAAAAGGGTAGACCATATTGTCACTGTTGTTTAAAAACCCGCTAGAAAAAGTCAATAACCTTGTCATCGAGGTGTGGAATGTCATTGAAAATATTTTCTAAACAAAATAACGGTTTTGCTAGCCGAACGAAAAGTGAAGACGATCGTAATGATGTCCATATTAACTAACATGTAAGCTCTCCCACTATTTGTCCCACCGTGTCGAAAACGGTTGCGAAAAACGAAAGGGCGAAAATCTAATTAACCTTCGATATCCAAAACTCGGAAACAATCGCTGACAAAAATGCAAAAGAAATGGAGGACGGCAACTTACAAAAAAAGCGTGATACAACAGAGACGCACCAGTTGGAATCAATACCAGTTTTGTAGACTTCTGCCTATATAACCGTAATACATTATTCAGACAAACATATGAATAGCAGAAGTTAGTGAAATTAAAGGATAACTACGAAATCAACTTCTAGTCCCCAAAGCGATTCTGCACAATAAAGTTTGCGTATTTTTACAAATGTTATTCTTTTTCTACCTCCATTTATTACACGACAGAAGAAGAACATTTTAGACAGGTTCTGGCTTCCAATTAGAGACTAACGAATGAGGAAGCGAAAGTGGTGGTAACCAGATTCGAACCCAGGAAACACAAGGTCTGAAGTTCAACTCCCATTGAAAGATTGACCATAGCCGGTCGAATAAATCGCCTGAAAAAGGTCCAGCGCTTGAGATACCGATTTCTGACACTGTTGTTTTGACTTGTGGAATATGAGAAAATTTTCACAATCAACAAACTGTGCTTGATGTTTGACTGTTTAAAAGCAGCAATTATTTGGTGACTTTCGCCGCAGTAAATAAAAGATATCTTACTGGTTCACGTGTGTGGAGTTTGACGCTTCATAGTGACCTGGGTTTTGCTCCAGTTCTGTCACACGGAATGACTCCGTCTGTTCCCAATCGACGGTGATTTCGACAGCCATAGAAAAGTTAAATGTGGAAATGTTTTTCCGCTTACAGGAGTTGCATTCAGTACTTCTTGAACGGTTATTCATGTTTATTGAGTTTCAAGTTCAAGTTCAGATCAAGTCAATGAGAACTGAATGTTGTCTCTGAAGTGAGCTTTCAATTTTACGGACATTTTTGGGGATGCACGAACGTTTTAGGTTCGGAATTATTGGCACACTGTCTTTTTCGAACGCACAAATGGACGGGCGATCATCTGTTTACGCCTATGAAACAGTGGACCAGCAGAGGGTGACGAGTTCTACAGAACGCTTTCCGAGCAGCTGTGATGTAAGAAGAGATGGTGGTGGCAGGACAAGACCAACTGAGTCCATGTCCATAGTGCTCGGGGCAACGAGGTTCACACGGGATACTTCCCCCCTTCTTGTTTGGAATACTGAAGATTGAAATTAGGTACTCGGTAATTATATAGTATTTGGTGTAAATAGTATTTCAAACAAAGCCCTCTGTTTTTTCGATGATGACTCTTACCGGTCTGACAAGCAGATTTACCAGATACGGCGAGATGGAAATGTGGGTACGAACACGTGTGTGAGAGGGTAGTAGTGAGATTTTTGCACTCGTGATGTATGACTTATATATCGTTTACGAAGGTTATCATTTGGAGGATAGAAACTGACCAAATTAATTAAAACGTTCACTGACCATGTAACACACATAAACCTCTCCAGCTGAGCCATAACATTTGGTAATAACCTAGTTTTTTCAAAGAAGAAGCAATCAACTGACGAACGGTACAGTTGTGAGTAAGATTGTACGAGTTTACGAGGTTAAAAGGTGGGCCACTCAGAAAATTCCCCTTCTTAAATAGAACAGTGATAATTTTTCAAATTTACGAAGGGATGCCTGGATATGTATGAACTGTGACGACGCATTCTCGGTGTCAGTCAAAGATGCAACTTGACAATGACTTCTTGTGCACTAAATCAATACAATAGCGCTGCTGGTCTAGCGATAAACTAAATTTGGATAAACAATACAGACCAAGGAATGAAGCTTGTTAAGCGAACTCATGGATTCGCCAAATTTTGCTCACTGTCTGACGAACAGTATGCGCAATCGTTGTTGAAACGGTCACTACCATCGTTTGGTTTCATCTTGTTTGTTGCGTACGTACGATCGATCCGTGGAACATGAATTTGACTGTGATTGGGTGTACAGAATTTATGATCTCTCTCTCTCTCTCTCTGCATCAGTTTGCAACCTCGTTTGAAGTCTCACATTCCCCTAAACCCTATTCTCCCCCCCCCCCTGTAAATGGTATCAGAAGATATGTTTATTGGGAAAGAAATGAAAAGAGCGGATACGCGGATTGGGTTTAACAAATCTTAAGTTAGTGAGACCAATACAGATTTGCACTCTAGAACTCCAGAATAATGTTCTCAATCCAAAATCAAGTAGATGCTCACGTGACTCCATAATGGTGGGATCACAGATTGTCATATTATTTTTGTCGGCTGTTTATTCAACAGGTGCTGGCTGTGAAACATTTACTTCTATTTTCATTCAAAAAAGTAGCATTCGTTTGAATTAAGCTGAATAAATTTCCCTTCTTCTTATTTTTGCCTACGATTATCTTGGAATTGATAGTATTCCCCTACGGATTCAATATAGTCCGTCGGAAGAAACTTCAGTGAGCCTCAGACCACCACGTGACCTACCGGGGA
The DNA here is from genome assembly GCA_948099385.1 of Fasciola hepatica. Taxonomy (NCBI): domain Eukaryota; kingdom Metazoa; phylum Platyhelminthes; class Trematoda; order Plagiorchiida; family Fasciolidae; genus Fasciola; species Fasciola hepatica. Next base: position 20,989,702 of record CANUEZ040000024.1, on the reverse strand, counting down.
AAGTGGAAGGAATTAGCAACCAGTCCGTTTGTTCCGAAGTCGTATACGTACTGAGGAAATGATCAATATGCTGACCAAATTTATTTTACTTTGGTGTTGAGATTTCTTTTCATATGCTTTCATAATTTGACCTATCAGTTAGACAATTTTAATTTTGTGTAATTCCATTTGACGATTACAGAATCATGAGTCTTAGTGAGGATTTTGTTGCCTGTTTGTCTCTTCATGTACGGTCAGACAATCATTTGCTTAATAAGAAATGGTTTTCGGACACTGGCCCATTGGGTTATGGGCTTCAGTTTACTGAAGTAACCGTGTCTGACCAAGATGACAAGGGCAGAAAAAAAGCAGGATTGAACGGGAAGTGATGCATTCACTAAAACACTATGTTCTCTGTTCTTGTTCATCTGTGTGGGTGAATAACATAAAACACCTACATTCATTGTTCTGTCTGCCTTCCAGCGCCAGTATCACATTACACCATCTCTTCTGGCAATGTCTCACTATCTTCCGAAATGGGAGGCAGCAATCGTGTGAGTTATGAGTAAATAGTTATTTGCTAAATGGAATCGGCCATCATATATAGGGAAGTGGACAGAAAAAATTGACCTATAGTGCTCATATTTTTTTCACAATTCGGGATTTGAAAGACCAGAGTAGTGATAGAAAGCTCCTGATATAAGCGTGATCTGACCTCGTATGATCTAGATGGTACGGTAGGGTTGCTATTTCTGTAAGCCTGTACTAAAAGCAGTCGAAAAATCACAGCAGTGAAGCAGAGTTACTCGCATCTCACAAACTTTTGTCTTACAACAGCACGAAAACACAAGTTGATCAGACGATCTGATTGTCTGTTTGCATTTGTAAGTCCAGTATACTTCCAGATGGAACGGATCCGATTGTGAATCATGCTTTACGCGAGACTAGAGAGAAACAAAAATCTTCGGAGCATCGAGTTTGAATGGTTTATCAACTGAATTATCGCAAAATGATAATGCTCTGCTAGGCATAGAAAATCTGTAGAAGCACCGAACAACGGATTCGATCCCGGCGCACATCCGTCGAGTCCCAAAGGGGACAGGAAAGCTGTGCACCGGAGATTGTGAGTCTTATATTCTAACTGTGATAGGTTATCCGGCATAAAAGTCAGTGAATTATTGTTTATTTCAATAATAAATGATATCTGATATAGTTTCCATTCATCAATAACTTCGGAAGTCAACAACTCGTCACCCACAAAAGGATCAAGTCCCGTGATAGACATCTTAGAAAGGATGCAAGTACTAGAAAATTTTGATTAATGTATTGTATGATTTACCATGGAATATCAATGCCAAACTCGCCACAATTTTATCTTTGTTAGGAATTCTCAACAGTGCACACCAGCCGAGTCCCAACCGGGAATGAAACCCGGGATGAATGATTTTGTGTCAAACGCCCCACTGCCAGGTTATTCGGAATGTTTCTCATCAATTTATTCAATAGTCACAAACTGTATGATTCAGTGCTCATTTGTCACCGGTTTTATGAGAGTGGCAAATCGTTGTTATCAAAACGATCGGCTCTTATGATGAACGACTTTCCGAAAGAGTTTCCCATGGCTAGTTGAACTCTGATGTTGCAAAATAAACTTTAACGAGGTCCTAAATTAAACAAGAGCGAAAAATAGCCTCGGGAGCCGGAATGCAGATTCAGTTAAGCTAGTGGAAGATTTGAATACTTTGGAGTATGATTCAACTTACGGCTTTCTCACAGTTCTCAGTGGTGATCAGAGCGCTCTGGTTTGTAGTGAATTACTCCAAGTAATGCAACCACCAAATTGCCGGGAATGTCACCCGACTCTTCCAAGTCGATAACACTGATTCTAGGAAAAATAATATTTCACTCAAAATCGCCTGTCATTTAATGGAGTATTTTTGTAGTTCAGTTTTACTTATTTGAATTTTTACTGATTCTCACCATTTTGACATTCGTGTTACACCTCCAACCTCCTCTTGTTGATCCATTTTATTACTACGGCCATAGAGTACTATATACAAAGTGGGGCTAACTGTACAGTTCGCCTTTCGTAAAGTCAAAATACAATGCTAAACTGAAGGTCTTGTTTCACGTCTTGAGTTGATTTCTCTGGGCCAGGACTGACACGGTTTACCGTGGAAACGGAGAAGTGACCTAATGGTCATCCTTAAGTAGTTCATCAATTCGTATCCCAAGCTGACATCCGGACAGCAAAAAAACTCTTGTTCCGTACTACCTGATGAACATATACTCCTAGTCAAAGAGTTATGAGCGACCAGATTTGTGAGGAATAGAATTTGTGCTGTCTTGGCTTTTAACGGTGAGTTGAGTGTTGATAATGCATGGTGAATCATAGGTTACATACTGATAATCTGCCAGGCACTCTGGGAATGAGACGGAACCAAACATCGAAATTAAGGATTACTTCGATAAATCAAATTGGGAAGGAACAGATTTTAAGATCCAAAAGTTATTGCATGTTATTTGTACACCACTGATGATCACTAGTGAGAACGAAAAACTAGCGAATTGTTTCCAAATAATGTAACGGTTGTGTGCTTCTCCATGTTGTGGATAAGACAGTGACCGCGCCAGTGGCCATTCGCGAATAAGTGAACAACAGTTCATAGAATTAGCGGTCACGGACGATTGTCGTCTTTTTGAGAGATCGTGGAGGGTTCTCACTCGCCTATGAACTCTCCACATAAAAGCCACAGCGACCGGTAGACAGCAACGTAATGTTCGTGAACGTGTCCTACCACAAAATGCTCTTGCAGCTGACCCAGCTATCTTGAGTGGGGTTAAGTTCACTAGGACGCGATGGGCATCCATGACTGGTAGACAGCCATCCAAAGGGCGCATGAACTATACTATTGGCCACCGGCTTCCAACACACGAACTTCCGAATATCCGACAGGAAGTGTCGGTTAGAGTGACGCTGGAGAGCCACTTGCTATCCTAATCCCGAGAGACTTGATGGATGTTCACAAAAGTTGGCTCGTCTGTCAAGAGCTAACCGCATAAAAATAAAGTAAAGTAGTAAGTGATACTTTACGGAGGGGTGTTGGTACTTCACTATCGGTCATCATAGGACAGTTGTTTTTTACAGACTATATACTTAGCTGTCATGACCAACGCAGTTCTTGTGGCGCTGATGAGGCTGCAGGTCCATTCAGACAGAATGCAAACATGATCTAATGAGTGAGGACGAGGATCATGCTGCCTTTTCAGATAACGGTTTGTCCGTAGTATGGGACGGTTTGTTAACACTCGTTTAACTTAGAAAATGATGTTGATGTCCATATCGAATAACTTAATATATTCTAAAAAATCAGTCTGACTAGTTTATGATTAATCCCCATTGTAACTGGATTATATTTTATCAAGAGACAACATACATTTGTTTGTGAATTGACTCGTCGTGCATTGTGGATGCTGCACTCCATAGTGAGAATCCATCTGAACTTTGCTCAGCCGAATCATCCTTGTCAGAAATTATCAGTGGTACACATCGGCGAATTACTGGGTAGGTCTCAAATCTGAAATGCACTACTGTGAGTCGCACATACTACCATCAGGCTCTCCGGGCTAGATCTCACCAGCTTGTTTCGTAATAAAAACGACATGACTAAGCACCATACATTAGTGGTCCGCATAGCAGCAGTCTTCTACAGGACATATGAAGTAAAGGTGCTATGGTCATCCGTTAATTGACCAAGTTCAGTTAAAGGATAGGTGAATTGTTTGTGATATTGTAGTACGTGGTGAGTCATTTCATGAGCAACCTTAATCTCTTGTTACGGAAAAATGAATTTGTCTCAGGTAAACAATCAGAAGGCAATGCCTTCTTGTGATATTATATCCTCCTAATGAGGAATTAGTTCTTCGCTGATTTTGTGCACTGTTTGATGCTGTCGGTTTGGTATTTGTCTCACTCGGGGTGGGTCGCTTCTCGATTCATATGTACATGACTCAGAAACATTTCTGTAACGGGACTTGAACAGTTATGGCCGGAATGGCACGAGGCCGTACTAGCGCACTCCATATTTCTCATCGGTTTCCAGTTGGAGAGGATGTTTAACTTTCATTGATATAGTAGAGGAATAAGAACAAGACAAACAAGAAGAACAGAAGTAATCCATTGGGAACATTTCAAAGGATGAAGAATAGGACGCGACGGCAAAGTTGCGTAGTCCTAGTGATCTTCCATATAGGAGTACCACCACACTCGGTCTTTGTTCGTCCACGCCAGATTTGCTTTTTGGATAGTTGTATTCATTTTCATATCTTGTTCTACGTTGAAGTGCTACGCGTCCCATGTCTCCACTCGGTGTCGCAATCTTCCTACGCTAATGGTAACCTGCTATCGGTCTTGTCTACTTTGCAGTGTCAAAATTTCAGTGACAACGTGGTTTTTATGGGTTAGGGGATTACCTATCCACTGCGTTCTATCTTTACGAAGTCGCGTTATGTTAACTATGATCAGTACATTGCGGCCAGAAGATGCAACGGCATGTCGGATTGCCTTTTTCACGATTGACGAATATTCCGCGATTTCATTGTGTAAAAATCGTCATTTAACCAACAAAAATCATCCACAAACGCGGAAGGAAGTGAACCGTAGGTAGGAAAACGAACGGTCTGCATGTACATAGCAACTCCTAGCACAATCTTCTGTACATACCTACTAGTCTCTGTTTTTATTTTTGATCAGTCATCCTAGCTTTCTAGTCTTAGAGTCCAACAACTTATTGATGAGACCACTAATTAACTACTGTCCAGTTATTTGTATCGTTTTCAACCCGAAAGTCACTTGAGGGGAAGGTGTGATAAATTTAACTGAGAATATATCTCAGATCGGAGCTGAATAGATTACCTCTAAAGCTTTTCTCATCAAAATTTCCGTGATTCCACCGGGTTGGAAGCCAATAACAAATCAATAGATTTTTCCCGTACATAAGGTATTAAACCTTAGGTGTTTCCAGAAGAACTTTTGGCTTCACTTCCTGGAATTAATAATATTATCATCACTTTTATCATTATTATCGGTAGTTAATAAACTTCAGAAATACGGGTTCCATCAAGCAAACTCGTATTCCAATTCTACATTTCCCAGGTAGAGTTGCGCTGCTGTGGCTGCTACGGAATGAATTTATTCTGAAGAAAACATTTTCACTGAGGTTTGTCTATCTTTTACGCCGTTTAATGTCATTGCCTCCAGCTTTGTAGCTTCTCAGATGGAAGACATGAAGCTTCGCCGTCCTGAAAAATTCCTTTTGATTCCAACCAGAGAGAGATTGTAACTTTTATAGCATATTTCATCTCATTCTTTAAAAAGGATAGAACGAAAAAGTCGATCTGTTGTGTTGTAATTTATTTTATTTTGGCGCAGAAAGAAGTTATTATCAGCAGGCTTTTTGAAATCTCTGCAGTTATGTTTAGTGTAAACTGTGAAGTCACACTATGACAATCAATCAAACTACTCTCCACGAGGTTGGCACCAGACCACGTGGTCAGCTAATATTACGTGTGTGTGTGTGTTTATGTGTGTGTGTGTGTGTATTGATGATGGTGTCAAGAATTTGCTCGAGCATTTGATGAACTTCTTCCGTTCACATTTTGCACTAATCGAATGGCGTAGAGTTGTGCCAGTAATGAGAGCTTGTGATTGGATCTAAATAAGTGACAAAGTTCCTTCTTTCGCCGCCCGAAGTTGAATCCACAACGGAAGAGCTTCCAACACCGGTGAAAGTTATGCACTTTTGGCATGAGTTGCCAACCGTTAAAATTAGATGCGTGAACTGTTTAGGTCACACTTGATTACAGTAATGGGAGCGCAAAGTGCATTGAGAAGAACTTGAGAAAAACCACGACCATATTCACCTTTGATTTGTCGGGAGATCATATTCCGATGTGATTTCTATGTGAAAAATTGCTTGTTTAACAAATGTATGTCACGCGACTCCACGCTGACTCGCTCATATGCAAATCACATCGAAATTGGGGTAAGGTCACACCAGACAGAGAAAGAGAGAGATTGTTCATTTTCCTTTTGGTAGTGAACTTTGTTCCATGTTTAAAAGATCCGAAGAAATTCTACCCAAATTCAAACACTGACTTGCAAAGTTTCTGCGTCAAAGAAATGTCTGAGTAGTGAATTTGACATGAATCTTCGCTTGGTGCAATTTACGATCTTCTGCGGAAAGAAACTGGGAGCAAATCCAATCCCTGTCGTCGACTTCCTTAGCCAAAAGGCACAAAGTATCCTTGGTTGTCGACAGTGATTCGCCGTCGTCCGACTGGTTACCACACCTGACCTACTGATATTTAATGTGGTTCTCCATCATTTCAAGTCTCAGGATCTGGTTTCCGGCTACACTCAATGATGCAGTGGGCCTTTGAAACTATGAGGTCTACTCCTTCTCTTGTCCTCTTGGGCAAGAATATGAGTAAAAAACAATTTCAGCAGCTGGCAATTACAGCTAGCATGGTTTAGAAATCTTCAGGAGCGAAAGTGGAGGGTGAGTATGAGAAAATATTGCATTTGAAATGACTTTAGGCCTATGACTGGTTTAGAGTGTTACGTAATATTTTACTGAGGCCTTTTCGTCTGATATGCGGTTACCGAATGTTGGAATCAGGTGCTGTAAGAAATTTCGAAGTGCGTTTGTTGGGTTCATTTTGATAGACAGAACAGGAAAGCACGCAAAATTCAGATATCACTTAACCGACTGGTGTGATTTCACTGGGTCAAAAGCGAATATGAAGAATCCTTGAAAGTTATTTTCAATCCTCGAGTGTGTAAAGATCCGCTTGACTCAGAAAAGTCACATTTGTGTTTTTATTGAAAATTCGCTTCTTGTCCATGCTGGACTTGTGGATTCGCAAAGAACAACCTGTGTTACTAATAATATACTACTGAGCTGTATCATATTTAGCATTGTCGTAGTGGATAATGCGCGTAGTGGTAGCAATATAAGAAAATCGACAAATAAGAATCTTTGTTTCCTTCTTTTTCATATTGATATAAACGCAGATAACTAATCATCCCTACACTGATAATTTCCTCCTCGACCGGTGGTGAACCGTTTGGCACTTAAACACCAATCTTAGCGAGCAAGAGTTTCTCTTCGAAGGGAGGCACTGACGAAAGTGAAATTCGGCAGATGCCTCTCTACAGCATGGCAAGCATGCACTGAAATCCATGAAAACAGACCAGACATGAACTGATCACTTCGGCAAGCACAAAACTGTACCTTCCAAGAGTCATTATGCATTATTCTGTGGTCGTGGAAAGTTTAATTTGAACACTGGACAATTATAAGCTTTCTGATTTTCCGTGGTACAAAAAAGCATTACTTACAAAAACTGTATGCGTATCATTTAACTATGAAATATTGAACCCCAAGCAAACTTTCTGATTCAAAATGATTTGTTTTCAGTACCCATAGTAATAATGATTATCGCAAAGTGGTGTGCTGATAGTCACGATAAATATCGGTCGCATCAATGAAGGAGTATAGAATGAGCACTTGGACAGTTGAATTGTTTTTTTTTCTCAGTTTGACGGCTTCCAAATCTGTAGCAAAAGATAAAAACGGCTTCGATAACTGCTCAACTACGGACTGTTACTCTGGGCGACAAGTCTCTGACTACGAAGCTCGGACTGGACGATTGAAACCTCATCCGTGAAAGTCATTTTCGGTTTTAGACTAACTTCCTGGTAGTCAAAGTCGCCACTGCACCTAAGCTATTGGAACGGTCAGTGATTCACTCGTCTAAGTGGCAACACTAAAATTATCTCGTTCTTTCCGGTAGGGTATTAGGTCCTTGAGACTATTAGGTCTGTCCGTCCTACATGTTTTCCTGTCGTTACACAGCCTTGTTGCATCTTTACCGAACTTTATCGCATTGTTACCTGATCGTTTCATCGTTACTCTGACTTTTAATATCATTACTCAGCCGTGTTCGATAGTTCTCACCCAGTGAGTACATTTCGCATGGAACTGTTGAACCAAACTCTCATAGTTGACCTTATGAACGAAACTTATCGGAAGCCTCGTTTGTTGACTGGCGGCCTTACGATAAAAGAGCAGTTATTCAATAGAATTTCAAGGTCAACTGAGAGAGTTCGGTACACCATATCTCTGTTTTGTCATCAACTGAACGCAAAAGTCAGTTAGTAAGGTTTCGTTTCTTTGATGATAGTGACGCACTTCACTGCGCTGACAAATGAAACTTACTCCATGTACTTACCGACTTTGGCGTCATTACCTCTGCCAATAACCTTTTATCTGACTACTTTTCCAATCAATAACAATGTATGCGATATTGTGACCGAACTTCTGTCATGCTTCCTTCTATACAAGGCGTCCTCCATCACCGTTTTTGTTTCCTGCCTATAAATCACCTATTCCCATGCATGTTGATGGTCTATTTATTTAGTACACGGATAATGTGACTTTAGGAATTCCTAACTCGCGCAGCTCCACATTTCCCCTTTTACAACGAGGAGTAACTGAGCTTGTCAGCCAGACTTTAAGTCATATCCAAAGGATGAATTTGCCAAAGATCTCAAATATTCTGTTTTGTTTCGATGATGGCAATCAGTACTCCGACCTAATAGTATCCAGTCCATACCCTGTCATCATTGGATAGCCAATACAACACCCTCCGTCAAGTACCTCGCTACAACATCCAGCCGTGACCTTCCCCGGATTGATCATCTCGCAGCAATTTTCTTGAAATTTCGACTACTCAACTTTCACTTGATACGACTTAAGTCATTCTCTACCCCGTTTCACTTAATAAAGTGCCTTGTATTTTCTTGCATCCACACTAGCTCTGTGCTTCCTCCGTCAGATTCCCCTGACTGCTTGTGAAAGATTTTAGAATTACCGACAGGTCCCTCTGATGTTTGCCTCGACATGGTGGAATCAATTCTGCCCTGATCATCCATTTTATCACAACCGAACATCACGAGGCATGTGTGAATTTCGTAAGATCATGATTGACAGCACACACACACACCCTTCATCCCGATCTTAGCATTTGCACACCAACATCTGCCATGTGATCCCAGTGCAAACGAGTGTTCACTCGCACTGGAGGTTATAAATTTGCAATTCCTTACCTCACTCGTTTCTTCACCAACCCGTTTCCTACCACCACAGACTTTCTTAACTTGCTACGTTAAACACGTTTTCGTTTCTTTTTCTACTGGCAATTTTCGTAGTTCACTAGTTATGTAGCGGTTGAATATTTACCCTCGAGTGTGCAAAGCATATTCATAACTTGGAGTATACTGATTCACTGAGAATTATCATACACGGCTGAGCAGCGGTGCGGTAAATTGGAGTAATGATGGAAAACCCGCATTGCATTCATGCTTTATTCTGGAACAAAAAATGAAGGTTATTTCTACCGGTTTTCGGTAGCTACAACAAGTAAAAAGATGAATTCTTTACTATTTTAAACTATTTCAAATTTCTAGCCAAAGGAAGCTTTAAGAGACGTATTTAAATCCCATTGAATATCCAGTTCAATCCACACCGATTTTTGCATCCTTTAATACTTCAATTTTGGGTGGTCTTAGTCCGTAGTCGTCCACTTTCAACACTACAGAGTATATTCAATATATCCTCCTTTACACTGGCACAATTGGGGATGTTTTATGTACGCAAAAACCTGAAGCCAAGTCGTTTTACCACTTACCCTCTCCAACTGTGAGGCCAATTTTTCATTTAACACGTGCATTTCCTTTCGACTTTGTTCCCGTGCCTCACGACAAGTACGGGCTTCGGGCACATCCAGTGACATGGTACTACGGGCAAGATTGTCCAGTGATCCGTAACTTCCTGCTTGATTCCAACGATTATCCTGTGAAGCATTCATCAAAAGTTCGCTTCACTGATATGATCTCTTGAATTCACAACGAAATAAAATCAAAAGGTTGAAATCCCAATGCATTCGCATGCACTACGCAGTGGGACCACGTTCGCACTCCGCTCAAGAACGGAGCTCTGGTCCATCTGACCGTGTGAGTGTTTTTTCTGGACGCGATATTCGGGCCGATTTTCGGGGTCCAATCAGTGCCGCGTATTTGTTCGTTTAGGCACGCGAACCAATACCGTCGGACCGCGAAACCGATTGGACAATTATTGACCAGTCACGCTTCGTTTAATGTGGTGTTAACCTTCACGTCAAAAGTCAGAATTTCTTTGGACTGGTCGTTTCGTGCTACGTAAATAAAGTTCGCACTGCAATCAATGAGGCGTATTTGACATTTTTCTGTCAAATGAAGAATAGCCTTGTAGTTGTAAAAAGGATATAATTTGCCAAATACACTAGTTATTTTATTAGCTCAACGCGGCTTCTCATATCTACATGCTTAGGTAAGAACGACTCTCTGAAATTGTTCTTTTTTGATAAACTAGTGAAAATAAATAAGTAATAAATAAAACGGGTATACAATCTGGTTTTCATTGTGAGAGCTCAGTTTGAATAAAATAGCTTATGAGAAACTTCTGAAACCATCGACTCTTGGTACGAAAGCGTTTATTAGTTTACCTGAAAATAGAAAATGTCAGCAAAACATGTGCAACTGAAAGTTTGAATCACACAAGACAACAAACTTACTTGGTAGTTCTTATTTCTCCATATAAATCAGCCATTTCACCCACACAGACAACACATTCACGCACGTTCACGCACCTACGCCTAGACAGGAATCCGCAATGGCTAGATCGCAAATAAGGCGCCTGATACGGTCTAACTGGTATAAGTGAGTAAGCTGCTCCGTGGAACGGTTAAACAAGCAAACTGGCGACAGTGAACGCGTGCAATGCTTATTGGGACTTCTACCGCGCGGAGTTGTGTTGAGCTGTCAGTAGTTTGTCAAATTGTCTTACAATTCATTAGTTTCTCGGAGCTGTCCGTGAGTTCGTTCCCTTCTGTACGTGTACACAGTTCTTTTCGAATAGAACTGCATGATTCTAAAAATAGACGCTTCGTCCGTGCCCTGCTCCATTCGATTCAAATGAGATTACAACTGAAAATTCCACCTGTTTCTTACTCCGTAAATGAGGCAATCCTAAACACAAGTATCTTAGTGCGTTACAGATCCCGACACGAGTCAAGTCAAATAAACTCAATTCAACCGTGCACCTAATTCACTCGAGGAGGGATATTCAGCAGCTACGAACTCTCTTCCAAATACGGAATAGGAGTGCATACAATGAGTGAACCGTAAATGTCAACTCAGCATCCAGTTCAGTAGAGTAATTACAGCTTCACTGTTGATGAGGTAACGGACGGAATACGGCAATGTTGAATAATCGCAAGCTTCGGTGGGAGTAAATATTTGTTTATAACAGGATCTCATGGATGACTTCGAAATACATTTCCGGGATCGGTTTAATGGGAGGGTGTGACAGACAATTCAATGTTCTACGAGAGAAGTTCGCATATGAGTTACGATACTGGAGCATTATATATTGGGTTAACTGATTACGAGATATAACACTGTGATAAATTTCATGTTCGACCAAAGAGCATTCGATCGGCGGAAAAAAACAGATTGATACAACTTTCTGAGTTCCGTTCACCCCTTTTAGTTTCGTTTCATATTCCCCTTACTGCGGACCAGAACTGATCCACTGGTCCATGCTTTGATCATCGATCCTTGATTGATTTACAACAGCGAACTGACTGCTTTTTGTAAGCCCCATGAAAGGGATACGGCGAACTTCTTAGTGTCGAATCAATGCGCGTATCTAAATTTGGACCGATTGTCACACCATCTCACGGTCCCATCAAACTCCTCCGCGCATTCGAACTCTATTATTCATGTATGTGAGACGAGTAAAAATCTGGATCCAGCACCGGTTCGACTTGGTTCGGATTTCCAACAGAAGGGTAGAAAATCCCGGGTTGAGCTCTTTGTGGTCTGTATGAGATAAATTATAGGACCACTACCCAAAGATAAATGGTTTAGGGGTCAGACAAACAACCTGAATTATCTAGCAAACACTTCAGCGAATACTTCAAGGGAGACGTATGGCGAGTTAAGTAGAGCACAGGAGTAAATAACGTGTCAGACGAAGTGAAGTGGATAGGCAAGGGATCTAAATTGTATGGCGTAAACCGTGAGCTGTCAGAAACACTGCCACGACATGTTTAAACCCATAGTGGCCTTGGTTAATGATAACACCGAGGTAGTTCACTTTTCGAGTTGCTCCCGATGAGCCCACCATCTATAAACAGGGAAAACTGATTTCAAAAGCTGGAATAACTAATCTCATTGTGAAGAAAAGACAAAATATCGGTAGACTTTTATTGATTCATTCTCAGATTGTGGTTGGATGAGCAGCTGACGAGCTCGATTAAGCCGTCCTGTGAAAAAAGGCTGAGTAGACGAAACAGGGCGGAGCGTGCCAAAAATCACACGATCAGCGTATTTAATAAGTAAACCATCATCGTTCACTGGTATAGAAGAGATATAGGTAGAAAGCAAAAACACATATGCGATATCTTGTAAAATCCCATGTATGGATGAGACAGTAGGGGAAGTTGACCCATGAAATCTTGTTATTTATTGTCGACTAGAAAATTAACTGGACAGCAGGTGTATTATTTGGCTGAATTCCGATATCATCTAAGATCTGAATAGCTTCGATCTGTCAGCGCAGTTGATTGCAGTGATGTAGCCGGATAAGCAGATTCTAACCGTCATGCATTTCTGATGGACTGACGATATGACAGAAGCGGCGGCCAGTTCAGTTCAGATAGCCATTACCCACGCATTAGATGCGGTGGCTTTCATTGCTATCTCCTAGCGGCGACCTCAGTTGAAAATAACATAAAAAAGCAAGAATATGCAAGCCGTAGAAAGAAAAATACAAAAATCGGTATCAAGTTGATGGAGGAAGTTTGTGAGTGCAATGGCGCCACTGGCTGTGACACCTAGCTGTATCCTCCAATTGGTCTAACTACGGAGTGGGCGGGCCTCGTGGACCCCACCCAGGGAGTCTAACATGCCTTATATGACCAAGTCCGCTAGTAAAGCTTTTCATATCATTTTCCATATCATGGACTGACTACTCTTACTAATCCTGCAATCGTTACAGAGCTTAAGAAACATTGCACGTCGAGGAATCGTAGACTTGCGCAGCACGTGTCCCAATCATCTTAGCCTGGTGACTTTTAGTGCTTCTCCAAACGATCTGATTTGTGCAACTGATATTCTGAGCCTAACCTCAGCGTTGCTTACACGGTGTTCCCACCAGATTCGAGCAAAGCTACAAAAACATCGTGCTCAAATACCGACAATCTTTGTACATCCTCCACCCGCAATGGCTATGTCTCCGAACCATACAGAAGCACGGGTCTGACTGCTGCAGAATACTCGACCCTTGATAGATAAATGGATGTCATTTGGCAAATGCCAAACGAGCTTTCTGTGTGCTCAAAGACACTTCATCCGATATCCAACCTCCTGGTGAAATGCAGCTGGCCAGATAACAGAAACCATCTACCAGGTCCATAGTTCCCCAAACACTTAAAGGTTTAGTATTGGATCAACCAGATCCTGAAACATCATCTTGCACTTTAAAGGTGCAAAACGAACACCGAACATAGCTATGCAGTCCATTAAACTCTCAACAAAAAAAGCTCGCAAAGTACTTGAAGCTTCACTTAGAAGGACTATGTTGTCCGCATATTCAAGGTCTGGCACTTTTTCACTCTGAAAAAAATAATGTCACTATCCTCACCAGACAAAAGTGCTGTCTCTAGTACCATATCAGTCAAAAAGTTAAAGAGAAAAGGAGAGAGGGGACAACCCTGACGTGCATCACTTCTCGTGGTGAACTCGGGTGAAAGAGCACAGTGGACCCGAACTCAGCTTCGGCTGTTCATGTGAAGGGACCTTAGGATGGAAATGAGTTTCTCTAGTACACCCTCCAACAACAGAAAGCCCCAGAGAACTGTGGAGTCTACTGAGTCGAATGCCACGTTAAAATCAAGGAAACCGGAGATAACATACCTACGGAAGGTGTGCCCATGTTCTAATATTTGTCGAAGAGTGAAAATATGATCGATACTACCTCGACCAGGTTTTAACTCGGCTTGATTCTCGCGCGAGCACTGTTCGTAAGCGTATAATAAGCAATGGAGAATAATACTGATGTGCAGTTTAAATAAGATGTTTGCGAGACTTATTCCCCTGTGTTTTACACAGGAAGACCTATCGCCCTTCTCATAAATAGGTATGATCACCAATTTACACCAACGTTGTGGAACATTATCCTTTTCCTATATCAAACTGAGGAGTTTTGTCAACTTCAGTAATAATGTTGAGCCATTGTCGTTGGAAACAGAGGGAGACAATCCATCCCATTCGTCGGCTTTATATCTTTGAAGATGGCTTATCTTACACAGAACCTCCGCTTCTGACAGAGGACTGGTATCTGCAACTAGAGCAGTAACGATTGTGCTAATAAGAAAACCTGTCGTGGGTAGAAGCCAGTTAAACTGACTCTCAAAATGTTCCAACCAACGAAGTAGACGACTCTCCTGAGTTATCAGCTAGTTAACGTCTGGATTTCATGGACTGGTATTTCTAATTAGACGGAAAAGTTTACCGCTGTCACCAATGGCCACTGCTTTTTCTATCCCTCTACACTTCGCAATCCACCACTGCTCACTATCATTTCTCCGGGCTCCGAATCATTTGGCTTTTAACATGTTTCCGTGCCTCATCAAATCTAGAATCCGGAGGAATCGATCCGCGCGCATCCAACAATCAGGGCCTGCTTGATTTCTGTTCATCGCTCTTGTGGATCCTGGGCATTTGACTTTATCGATAACCTGTCACGTGAGACGTGAATGCTGCACGCTTTTTGTCTTGTCTTCGCTGGTGCGTTGTTATCAATCCGCTTTTCGGATTCTGTTCTCCCCCCCCCCCCTCCCATACATCCAATGGAGCAAGGGGAACGTCGACGGGGCAACATCCTTTGGGCTGGGGACTGCCCATCTTAGGCGGGAGATGGCTGCCAAATGAAGCTAGATGATTTATCTTGCCATCGATATAAACTCCAGGTACTTCATTCCTATATCCATCTAGTAGGCGGTTTTAGATCGGCAAACCGCTTTCCTTGTTTGTTTGTTGGAGTGTCCTCTTCAGGGGCATAGGGGTTAGAACCGGGTGTTGCCCAAAAGCTGGTTCGGAGACTGGACTTCGTCTGACATCCACCCATAGACTCGTCAGGCAAGATTGCATCTCCGACTTAAGGAAGCCATCCTGCATAGCTGTTTGGGTCATGGAAGCAGGCAAGCCATCACACAGCATCAAGGCGAAGTCTTGTCATGATGTTATTAAGGACGTTAAGGGTAGAGCGTGAACGATGGGAGGTGAATTGTTTGAGGTCAGATACAATAAGCTGGGAGATAGTCTTTGTGTTAATTATCATTCAGATAACTTGAGGGCCACGGAATTGCTGATTTGTGCAACCTAATTGTTCCCTTCCTGGGTATCCGTGTGATGCCCCCCCCCTGTCCTATGGGTTAGACGATAATTAAATACATCGGACATTGCAGGGGAAGGTCCGACCGTATATTCCTTTAGTACAAATGATGATAACGCCTCAGGTTCATTTGCTTTATCTGGTCAACTTTAAAACAGTTATTCCTATACATCGAGGGGATTGAACAAACGGAAAACGGAATCTGTGAGACATCTGACGTCGAAGCTGAGAGTCGATTCTGAGTCGCGGACATAGATGAAGTTCCAACTGAGTTCTTTGACATACTCTGCTGATGATAGTTTCATTGATTTGTTACCGCTTAACAGATCGACAGCCTTTCACCTTCTGCAACGGCTTTTATTTGTCATCTGGTGGTAAGTTTGTATAGCTCGGCGTTGATCGATCTGACTTGAACTAGTCGAGGAATAACTGTTAACTTTGTCCGAGTTGCCTAGCTGAGTGAGCCCAACAGAGAAAAACAAGAACGTCTGGTTGTGTGCAACGTGATACGCCATGTGATCATAAAGTTGAAAGTTGAACTTATAAAGAACGAGAAAGTGTGTATGTTTGTGTGGTTTCACAGTCCGTACCAATCACATGCATGGGACAGACGAAGTACGTGTTTGTGAAAACGCTGGACTGAACCTGTGGGCACCATCACAAGGTGGACGTGGACAACATGGGGGTCCCACTGTCGTGCAGGAGCATATCTGCCACAAGCCTGACTGTTTCCCTTAGAGCAACAAGCATTCAGATAGCAAGGCCTAATTCCTGTAATTTCCTCCTCGGCTTTTATAAAGGTTCCCCACACTGCTCAATAGTAGAACACAACTTCCATGATTGGAATATGAACAAAAACGGGTGGCGCAAACAGTGCTTTCCATAAAGCCAGTGGTCAAAGAAGGGCGCTGTATGTCAGGTAGCTTTGACGCGAAACAAACCGGTGATGGAGTCAGTCCCCGGATGGCCTGAAGGTCAGACGCACGTGTGTGCCTGACTCATTCATCGGCGGTGGGGGCCTCGGCGTGGATGTGCATTGGAGCCGATGAATTCCGACGTCAGATGAAGCAACAACTATTGCTCAAAGATGAGTTGTGCTTTGACCAACCATTTCATGCACAATTCAGATCTTCCTCTAACCACACTAACCAGTGAAGCATTGAAAATTAGCATAAGAAATCATAAGTAACATCTATCGAAGAATGGATCAGAATTTAAGTTGGAAATTGGGTTAAGGTCGAGCAGAAACCCCGAGAGCCGTACACTCCTGCCTCTAATCTATACAGCAATAGTTCGCTCATTAGCGTAATTCCTGACAATTAAAAGTATATTATTGAGGTGATCGAAGAGTTGGCTGGAATTTGAAGGCCTCAGTGGAAATCGCACCTGCACACACAAGCACACACACACACACGCACAAGCTGTATTGCTGCATGCGCTAGGCCAACCGAATCTCGATACCACAACCCCGGCGTCTTCGGACATTTCGCCTTCTGCTTGCCGGCTAAAACTGCCTTAACACGGCGTCTACCGAGGAAATTTTAACCTTACAGACCCTGACAGGATACCCCTACATATCGACCTGTGTCCTCAAACTGAACCGGCTAGTTTATGGAATCGACTTGATAGAATGTGACAGATGATAAGGTGGTCCACAATGCTATTATGTTCTTTTAATCGAGGAAAACACTAGCGTTTCTCACATCGAAAAGCAATCGAATTTTTCATAAAGATCTTAATTTATTGCTGCAATCTCATTTGAATCGTATGGAGCTTGCTCGGACGAAGAGTCCATTTTCAGAACCACACGGTGATTATTTTAAAATTATTTCATCAATTAACACGACTAACCTTCTGACCGCGGACACATCATCCCATGCATGAATTTTCGAAATGAGTAGTACGGCTTTGTATCTGAAGTTTAGCCGTGTTAACCGACGAATTAACTTTGGAAGAATCACCGTGTGATTCTAAAAATGAACTGTCTGTCCATGCACGCTCCATACAATTGAAACGAGATTACAGTTGTAAACCAACCGTAAAGTGATCAAGTATGGGGATGTGTGGGCAGAAGAGTACCGGGTACGCATATCTGATGAGCGGCATAAACCGCGAAACCAGTCGTGGGCTTCCGGGGAAATTTTGTCCCGTCATCCAGACACAACTCCATACTACTCATTTCGAAAACCTTCGTTTATTGTTTTTTTAATTGTTATACACGTTTTCGAGATTCATTTTTTATTGCAGATTTGGTTTGTATTCATTCTTATGATGGCTGAATTGCGTCCTATTTTTTCAGTCAACAGATATTTTTCAATTCTGAATTCCTGTTCGAAAGTTGGTATTTTGGGAATTAATTCTACTCCATTTCACAACAAGAATGTATAAAACGCACAAAGGGGGTGCGATCGATATCAAGTATACGCCAATGAAATGGAATACAATTCATTTAGAATTGATATCAATTTCCTGAAAAGTACTCTCTGCAATGTTAAGGTTTTATGCAACGATGATTTGAATGACAGTGTTTATCAATGAGAATCTATCCCCTGGAGAACGAGAAATCGATAGGGCAACCGGTCTCCAGTCATAGTCTACCACTGTGAGAGTTTAGTCAAAATTTGATTGTCCATTCGCCCGCCTGCAAATCAGAAGCAGAAGTAAAGCTGTTACTCACCGTGTCCACTAAGTCATGGTTACCAAAACAACGCCCTTTAATAATTCATAGACAGTAATCATCTATTATTTCATGACTCATCTTTTCGTCGGATGACTCGTATGCCTTTGCCAATTGTCTATATACCCGTTTGTTGATGTGTTTATATATGAGCACTAGTATGGCCAAACGATCCACCCAGTCACCAGTTTCTTGCGCATGGTCGGGAAAAATTGGTCATCTCTTTACATGCATCAAATTTTGGGCGGATCCCCTAAAGCCACTATGAATGATTCGGTTATAGACGCATTTGTTGGGCCTTGAGCAAGCCCATTCTTCGCTTACTTTGTTTTTCTAAAAGCTTATGAAACAAAAAAGAGAACTGAGGATAGTTCCTGTTGGGTGAAATTGACCACTAGATGAAATTTCGAAATCCGAGCTGATTCACCGTAAGCAAACGTGAATCACATCTAAACTGGAGCTTGGTTTTCGTCTGCTTGCATGTTATCGATCATCACAAAATAAAACTAACAATCAATATACTAATATGTGAGTGCACAAAGCATGTATATAAGCGGGAAAAGATACATGGTAATACAGCAAGGGGGATGCACGCTGTTAGAACACCCCCCCCCCCATATGGAAACCGAAGGTGGAGACCTGTAAAAGGTATCGGCCCAATCAAACGTCATTTCCACCAAACTGTTACCAGAATGAATAGTAACACAGCCAAATACAGACATAAAACAAGGAAAATCAAATTTCACCAGTGTAAGACTAAATTTTTACTCTGGAATAAACGATACCATCCGCTCTACGCGGCAGATCATTTTCAAAACGATCAATGTGATTTAGAATAATGGTTTGTGATTTCCACTTCTCAGTACTGTCACAAAGACATAGGTTTCTCATCCAGAAGAAGCGAGGAATGTTGACTGCATGATTTGCGGGTGAGAAGTTGCGTAAATCGTGCATGGTAACTGTTTCGAGATCACAAATTGGTCCGCTTCACGCCGTAAGTGATGTCCTTTCAAGCTCATCAGGCTCCGCTTCACTGGTGAGCGTTTTCTGTGACCTTCGCACGAAGGATCCAGTTAAGTGTTCCCATCGATTTATACTCTCGTTGTCTTTGCTTTGTAAGACCGTTCCGAAAAGAAATTCCAGTAGACCATTCTGATTCAGCGACTCGTGTTTTTTCTGACCGGGATAATCAGGTCAGCGCTACCCGCCATAACAGTAACGAGCTGTTCGACGTTGGATTTCGCAGCCCAGGGTGAATTCCGAACCACCTCCTTGTCAGAACTCACCGTCAGCATTAGAAACAGGGTCAATTTCAAGGTTTTCCTCATAAAATCATTTAACGATAGTTCCTCTTGATGATCAGCAGTTTTGAAACAACTCACTTTCGAACATAATAAATCATTTTGGGTCTTCTGATACCGGTTTGATAATCGACTTTCCCTATCCGATATATGAAAATAATTTTTACATGATCGAGCCAAATTTAATGCATACAACTCACTTTCTAGTGATTACAAGGAGTTTGACAGAATGGCCTGTGAATCGTAGCAGTAAAATCAGTGGGATTTATTAAACTGACATCTCAGATAACAGGTGGACTTTGCCCTCCCTAGATCAGAGCTCGATGACCGAAAAAATCCTGCTTAAAATACCCTTCCCGTGGTAATCACTCGGGTCATCTTAGTCCGCAAGGGTCAAAATTATGGTATTATTTGGCCGTGATGATTGCTTTTTAGATAGTGTCCTCATATGGTAGATCAGCATAAGATGTATCTTGCAAACGAAGTTGGATGGGTGCACACCCTTTCTCTGGGACTCAAATCTTCAGCTGAATATGATTGGCAAGCTGCCTTGGAGAAAGATCCTCCGAATAACCCGCAGTACACTTGTTCTTGCAGCTGTCTGAGTAAAATTACATGTTCTACCACATAAGGATATTTAATTTACCTGATGTCTTCTGTCAATCTGCTGATGAAATATTTCTCCAAAGCTGTTACTGAATACATGCATAAATATTTTTAAACCCACGTGTTCTACTTTTGTGAATGAAAAGAGTAGAAATAAGTCCTTGCGTCTCTAAATTCAGGTAATCTGTTTTACATTCGTCATTTAAATATAATTGCAGCACTGAGGGTACAATAGTAGCAAACAAACTTTTTTCGGCAACTTCTTTTTCCGGGTCAAGCCACTGCATACATAGAGTACTAGTGACTTTTGACGAGTAACATTTACGAAATAATTGGTTTGAACAGGTTTTCTGCAAAAGGTGGTTGGAAAAACCGAAAAGGTCCTATTAGGATTTGTGTTTTTGTAAATACTACGTATAGAAATTAGCCACCGTCTCAATGGTTTTGAAAACTGATACTGTTCATCAAAACCAACTCAGATATATGACTGTTTCAGTCAGAAGATGAAGTTACCGAGAGAATGTTTGGTCGCTGGCTTCCAGTTCTTATATATATATATATATATATATATATATATATATATATATATATATATATATATATATATATATATATAACCATTTCGCCCACGAAAGTATCAGCGAAGTAAGGCACAAATGTGACGGGTTCATGTTTGATGCTTCTTAGGTTTTTGATTTGTGAGGCTAATATCAGCTTTAGAAGTCATTCAGCTTAAACGCGAAATTTGACACGCACAAATAACGCTGAACTCATCATCTGAGACTGTAAAAGCGTAGCTGAAAAAGTCCACCATAGGAGTCGATTGCTGATTCTGTGGGTGGTAAGTTCTTGTCGACCAAAGCCAGAGACCGATGGGTGAGTGCTACATCACGTAGTATCGATGAGAAGCAAGGAACTGTGTAAAGGCCATCCCGGTCATCCAGACAGCCAACGAGTTAAGGGTTCGTATTCATCCGTGCCTGGTCCCACTTTCGATTGTTGCTCAGTGGGTAGCGTGTCGCTAAGGATTCCTAACAGGTCATTTATTTTTCTGAATAATTAATCTACTGTCTCTTGTTAGAATCACCCAAAGCGTTTCTTACCCGTCCTTCAGAGACTTTCTGTCATCCCACTCATTTATTATCCTGGATTCTGGACTTCAGTATGCAGCAAACCCGAGTACCAGCTTTAGTGCGGAATCATCATAGCCAATCATAGATCAGTTCTGAGTGTACCATGATGCACTTTCTCCTCTGCTTGACAGTGAATTCTAGATGGAATCATTGATGGAACAACTGAAAACGAATCCGACCTTCCTAGGTTCTCCATCTAATTGCGACTAATCAATATAATTGGGAACAGAAGGGGGGATTATCATTATTTGTGAATTGATCTGCATTGCCGTGATAAAGCTGGTTTCAGCGCTGAAAATCGGTGGTGGCATTGGGCTTCCATTTCACCCCACATCAGGCTCGGTGGAGGAGCGTCACGCATGACTTCTAACAAGCTAGTTGAAATAGTTTTTTGGTTCAAGTGTAAGATGAATCCCTTTCTCTAAATGAATTAGCAGCTTTGTTTAAACCGTGGGAGAATAATGACCGATACACCATCGAGGGTGTTTGGCACACACACTCGACACCAAAGTACTGCACTGGCTTTTACTGATCTCGTGATTGGGACCTCATATTCGATATCAGCAATGCACGTTATAGAACAATCGTGACTTTCAGCTGTCTCGACAAATACTTCATGTATCTTTGGCATAGGGCAAAGACAGCCGAGGTTGATATCGAGTCGAAACTGCACGATTTCGAATTCCCTGAACAGGTTTATTGGATTCGGTTATCAGTGAACCACTCACTAAACCTTATGAATTCGGAGTCCTAAATGGATGGAGACAATTTAAAGAGCAGCTCTTCTGAGTATGAGTAGTAGTAAATTAGATTTCACATAATATGACTTATCATCCAGTGTAAACGTTCAACTCACCACTGAAGACCACGGAAGCACGGCGCAACTCTTTCGGTCCTGTTGGGAATCATCAGCAGCGTACATCCTCCGAGCCCTCACTTGCACTCGAATCTCTGTTTGACTGACTATAAGTCGTAGACTCAACCACCTGGTTAGCTATTGTACCGTGGTTTTCCATGATGAGTTAGACGTTCACACTACGTGATGCATCGCATTATTAGGCTATTGTTTTATGTTGACCATGGTTTCGAATGGGTTCAACGGAAGAGGAACATCTCATAGCTTTCAAGGACCACTGCACTGTTAGGGAAACTCGGATGTCCCAACCATGTCCCAACAGGTCAGGCAGGAGAACGAGTCACTCGACAGCGAATTGTTATCATTCCGTACCAGTATGAGCGGCAGTGACACGATTAGAACTTGTTACCTCCCAGGTGATGAACGCTCGGAACCAGTAGACCACCACCGGCCGTATTGAACCGTTACAGAATCGCATTTTGAATTTCGGGGAGAATACCACCTAGTCATCGGCAGATATTTTGTAATCGAAAACCAAAATAAGCACAGTCAATTGTTCTCATTAGTCATAAGCAATAAACATAATTTTCAATCAGGTTAAATATAAGCGATGAAGATTCCGCTCCTCCTGTCAGATTCCACTGCGCACGGCAGTCAGCGCATATTAAATATTGCTGGTGGTTACGCTGGCCGTTACTACACGATTTTACCCATGAAGGGGTTAAATAATAAGGATAAATCAGTGAGTGGTAAGCAGTTCTTTGACGACGTATGTTTGCAAAACGGACATTTCTTGATCGCGCCAAGTGGTTGCATATTTTTGTTCTCGTACAGTTGAAGTCTGAATAACGATGGAATTCGGTTTACAAAATAACCCAAATGAGAGGGAAAAATTGGGCAGTATCCAGACCAACCTTTGTCACTGCTAACGGGAAGGATAATTTCATCTGGCGTGGTACGTGCGTTGTACAAATAAACACCTATTGATGGTTCCATCCGCCTGGGCATCTGTCTCGGCATGTATATCTACCCTCTATTCACTCATTCATGACAAGTACCGCATCCATAATGAACTATTATTTGGGTTCTTTAGCGTCATCGTGAAGGCCAGTTATCATCATGACATTTTTTGGCTCACTGTTAGTCACCTAATCAGTTTGAAAGTATCAGCCAACATCGAACCAATCAAACTGATGAGACTTGTAAACAGCTGCTGTATTTTATGTTATGTTTATTGATGCAAATCTGCCGTCTTGGCCTGCAGAGGTTGTTTACTCCACCATTTACTGGTTCTCTTAACTATTAGTGTATGTATATACTATTTGCTAACAATATACTAGCTTTTTCGTGCAGTCTCGTTGTTCTTCGGGTTAACAGTGACCCACCAACAGTTATCACTGTTGTGATTTGTTAGTGATCTCTTCAATGAAGA
Source organism: Fasciola hepatica (assembly GCA_948099385.1). Classification (NCBI taxonomy): domain Eukaryota; kingdom Metazoa; phylum Platyhelminthes; class Trematoda; order Plagiorchiida; family Fasciolidae; genus Fasciola; species Fasciola hepatica. The sequence continues at coordinate 20,966,155 of CANUEZ040000024.1, read as the reverse complement.
GTATCCATTCACTCTCCTGGAAAACCAGATTAGATTTATGTAACCAGCTCGTCTGCGGAGTGTACATGTATGAAGAAGAGAGGACAGAGGAGTACCGGGTAAGCATACCTAATTAGCGACAATAATTGGAAAACTGTTCTTGTGTTTCCGGGGCAGTTTTGTCATGATACACACAGTACACGTACTACTTAACTGCAATGCATAGTTAGTAACTAGTGTCCTCGTGGGTGGACAAAATTAGAAATTAGTAAAGGTTGGATCCGGCAAGCTGACATTTGTGACTAGGTTACTACAAAATTACTGTGTCTGAATCAACCGTCCCGTGTATCTTATTACTATTTCGGCAATGAATTTTTGGATGACCCGACAGGCGTACATTCAATATCCTGACCACCTGAGAACCAGTTACGGCTACAATCAATCATTCTCAGTAAACTGAATTATCGAAAAATTATTTTGTCCCATGTAACTTCCAACAAGACAGCTTGTTTGTTCTGCAAGCAAAAAACACCAACAGAACGCGACTCGTACGCCGTCAACAGACCAAGCTCGGAACATGACCAATCGCAACCCGTATGTATTTCTACCCAAATACCTGAGTTTTATTTGACCTGTTACTTTGAAATTGCTCAATCTTGTGAGCAAAATCACTCTCTTTCGTGTTCTTTCCTCCGCCTATTAGTCATCCTATTGTATTCCGTTCTTGTAATAATTCATGCACACTAGTGATCCATCTCTCCCACCAAACCATCCAGTGAGGAAAAACTAGCTGCTTTCTAGAACATGATATGATTTTTCTGTGGTCACAGAAGGAACACACATAGCAATACGAAGAAACCAGTGTCTCCTCGTTCGGATTTCCACCCCCTGGTTTTCGTTTCACTGTAAGACAATAAAATCACCATGTTGACCCAATTATTAGGATATTTCATTGCCTGTTATTACTGAAAATAATCCGTTTATCCTACTGGTTGTGTTGCAACTGCGCTCCGACGTTATTCGTTTATCCTGCTATCCTAGTAGCACATTACGCACCGAAACGTTCCGATAGCATACGGCTGATCGGTGGTCAGAAAAATACTTTATAGTTAGCAAAAATAAATACCTTTATAGTCGGGAAATACTGTTCTTAAGATTTATATACCGATTCTATCCAGATTTGTGCAAGGGCATTGAGTTAGAAAAAGAACACTTCCTGTTTAAAGGAAGTCACGGTCGGCAGTGAGTCATTACTTTACCGGTGGCTTTGTCTCTGTTTCGCTACATAGTTGAGTAGATTCTGGGACTCCGTGGTTATCTACAGGTTTTAAGATATGAACAACGTGTAGCAAGATGTAGTAGGACAATATGCTGATTAGTATATTGACTGATGAATGCTTCCACAGGACGTGAATACTATTGGGTGAAGTTTTAGTCTACGAAAGTGAAATGTGTTAACAAATATTGTTGAACTTAGACGGTCACACGTGATACTGATTCTATGAAGTTGGTGTGCGGTGTTCCTGGAGTCGACAGGAGGGGTTCCGGAAGTTCCCCGGTGATCAGTCGGCACCATTCCAGTGACATTCCGTAGTGATTCAGACTGAGTATAAAGTAAGATTTTGAAACATCTTGTTAGATTCTCATGTAACAAATGTCTTTTTTAACTCAGAGGCGAATTTTAAGTGTTATACATGTAGGTCACTGGTGACAAGTGGCTCGCACAAGCACAAGAAGTACAGTATGAGAAAGACAGAACTCAGCTTTTGGAACTGTGGAGATGCCACCCCTTGCGAAGATCGCATGCGTTGCCCTAAGCTGGATTTACCACGTAAGAACTTTCAGTATGTATAGAGTGTCTGGGAGGAGTAGCTCCACTGAGTTTGTTCGTTGTCGTGTCTCTTGGAGCATCCTCCATCTTCTTGGTCTCCATTAGTTACCTAGCTCTCACATGTGGCCCCACGAAGCTGAAGCATGCGTCAGCGGCCATACCCCGGCAAACCGCTCGATAGGCGGGCTGAACCAGTTTGAGGGTTATCAAAGTCCAAATCCTCGGTAAGACGGAGTTCGGCATGTAAAGACGGATGCTCCTGAATGGGCGGACTAGATCTGCTGAGCCAACGACTATAAAGGAAGACTGTCCATCTTTCCTGAAGTGACATTCCGAAAGAAGTGAATGAACGGTGTAAGACTGGTGAAACCTCACCGTGCTTTTTTTATTACACCTGTTCGTTAATCTTTCCTACTTTGCGTTGACCACCTCTCCGTCAATGCGATGCCCCGCACCAAATCGGGACGATCAGCAGAGCCAAAGAACACTGTGGATGGGGGGAGAGTGAAGATCGTATATGGCCAGAGTGTGCACGTGCAACGGCCAAAATGGCTATCTTGCTCGGTAGTAAGGATTCAGATAAACAATAATGTGTGTTAAGCAAATGAACAAAGTTGAATATCTCTACAACCGCATAACATGACACCGGCTTCTCTGGAACAACTCTGCAGCCTTGTAGTCTGCAGTTGATCAAGCAAGGTTAGAGAAGTGTCCTCGAACAAAAAGGCCCAACGGTGCTGCTGACACTGCTTCGTACCCTACTCCCCTGACTATCTGTGATAATTCACGGCACATCGTGCGCCCATCATGTTACGTCATTTCTGATAAAAGGGACTCCTCGTATTCCAGCGGTCGAGGTGATGAGACAGCCAGATGGGATTATTCGTTGCAGGAAACGAACACATTTAGCCTGTTGGCCTTTCAGGACGTTTCTAGACGTCGGTAGACAATGCATCTCAGTGCGGGCTCTATATGACTATCACGTAGATGCTGCTTGCCTCTTGGAAGTCCGCCTACTCAGTTCAGGTAGCCAACAAATAAACGCCTCGGGAGTGGATACATTTTATTGGCTTTATCACAGTAGCCTGACAAGCAACTCCGGTCTCTACGACTTCGCGTTATCTCTGAAAAAACCAGCTAATGACGGAATGCTCTCTTGAGAACCAGTCTCATCCACACTCGCCTTGGCAAGCTTTGAAGGTTCCCCGCACGATCTGACGGCAACTGTGGTCTATGCTTCAACCATCTCAGCTGATGAGAAAACCAAAAATGAATTCTGTCATAACTTGCAGAAGGCAATTAACCAGAGTTCGAGATGCGACGTGCTTTTCGTTGCAGGAGATTGGAACGCCCTCACATATAAGCCCGATGAATCCATTCGCCATATTCTCGGGAAATTCGGCCTCGGTCAGCGCTGCCACAAAGGTAGCTGACTGATTGATTTAGCCGACGTCAACGGAATGGTTATCTGCAGCACTCGCTTTCACTGCCCCAAAAAGCACCTACGAGCATGGTATTCCGACGACGATCACTCTGTGGACCAACTCGAATCCATCCTGGTGAATTCCCGTTGAGCCTCGCCAGTAGAAGATTGCCGAGCGTACTGAGATGCAAATATGGGCAATGCGAACGGCACCGACCATGTCCTTTTACATGCTTCTTCAAAATGTATCTGTCTACACTTGCCGGGGTCTCTGCACCCTCCCGGATAAACGCTGCTGTTCTAGGAAATCCAGTGAAGCAAGAAGCGTTGTCGTGATCAGACACAACTCGTCTGATTGTCGCAATCAATACACAGGAAGACGAAATTTCCGTGGAAGCCCAGCGGACTCAAATAAAATCGGCAATCAGGGAAGTTGCGAATACAGAATTTAGGAAAACAAAAGACCGGGCAAAAATTGGATCTCTGACAACATGCTCCTGTTATCAATCCCTGCCTGTGAGACCCGGCTTTGCAGGTAGTAGTGAAAGCCATAGACTGCAACGAGTGGCCACACTCTGTACAAGAGATACTGGATAGAAATAGACGAAAAAACGAAGATCTTGTCAAGAACTGGTGACTTTGATAGACCGTTCTGAGTCATTCGCAAAGCGTCGAATACTTTCTGTAAACAAGATTCGCTTCTTCGTGGAACGGCAGGAAACCTTATACCCGAACAATCAAAGAAATGGACTGATGGGTCGAACACTTCAGTCAGGTACTCAACTGGCGTATAAATCACCCGATGGACCAACCACAGTCAACTTCTCCAGTCCATTACGAAAGCAACTGTGACCGGCCGAGTACTACGGAAACGCGAGGAATTATTCACCTTTTGAAAGGCATAAAGACCGCCGGGGAAAACACCGTCCCTCCAGAAGTATATAAAACCTGCTGTCCTACGATAACTGGCAAGCTATCCACACTTCTTGGCTCCATTTTTTAAGAGGACTTGGTCTCATCTGACTGGGACATGTCCACCCTGCCGCCCATTCCGAAGAAAGGTGATAAATCTGCATGTGCGAACTACCGAGGGACCTGTGTTGATCGGTGTTGCCGCAGTCTTTCAGTGGTTTGTTAATAAACCGTTTCTCCGTGGCAAGAGACCAACGTACTCTCCCGAACGAAGGGGGTTTTGGCCGTGGCAGAGGCTGTGTGGATAAAAGCTTCACACTGTGGCGAATACTGGAACACTGCTAAAAGTTACAGTAGCCAACGGTGGCTAGCTTCGTCGACTTTCTGGCCGCCTTGATTTCGGCTAAACGCGAGTCCCTTTGGGCTTTAATCCAATCCGATGGGATGCCCGATAACCTTTAAAGGCTCTTGATAGGCTACCTCTCGACAACTGGCGCCAGGGTTCATAAGTATAACGGAGAACTCTGTGAGTTCACATTCGTCACCGGAGATAGACAGGGCTGACCGCCCTAACCGGTGCTGTTTAACTGCGCAACTGATTGTACAGTGAGTCAGGAATTACAGTACTACCCAGGCGTTATGCTTAGCCAGGAAGTATACACCTCGGACCTGGAGTCCGCGGATGATATTGTAGTGTTAGGAGACTTCCCAGCTACGCTTCAATCAGTTCTCGGCCAAATCAATTCTTTCACGAATTTCATCCAGCTAGAGGTGAGTTCAATCAAAACCAAAGCTTTTACAACCCATCTAGGCCCCGACGATGCCACAAATATCCATCAACGATTGACCAGTCGAATGCGTTCCTCCATTCAGACACACTGACTCAACTCTGATTACCAAATTCCAGGTAAAAAATTGAGTGACATTACGGATTGGCAGTGCCAGGAGAACCTTCCTTCAGCTAAGACAAAAGCCGCGAACTCGCATCGGAATTAGCTTGAAGACCAAAATTCGTATTTGCAGTGCCGCTATCCGCCTCGTACCCATCAATGGCTGCAGAACCTGGCCACTGCGAGCTAAGGATACCCGAAGACTGGAAATTTTCTATCACTGGAGCATGCAGCAAAATCCTTAAAGTCAACTGGCTCTAAAGAGTGTCCAACGAAGTGGTAATGAGACGATGCTCTGGCACCGCAGCACTCGTCTTCCCCCTCCAGTGTCGACGACCGCAGTGGTTCGGTCACACCGAGTCAGGGATAACCAGGCTTACGTTTTGTCCTGCTCCCTGCCCTGGTATACGTTGTCGTTTGGTATGCAGCTTCAAACGGGGAACAGCTCCACAGAAAAAGACGAAGAGCTTCTAGACCTTCGGTCGGTCTCTTGAGTTCGGTGATGAGAAAAGAAATGGGTCACGATCTGCACTGAGTTCACCTCCGACCGTCGCTCGTGGTCAGCAGTGGTCCGTGATATTCATGCAGCTAACTTATCCTCCCTTGAAAGATAAACGCGTGAAAGTAAAAACAAAATAGCACTATCACTTCCTCTTCAGAACCTTGTTTTTCAAACTAACCGTATACCGATCGCTTCCGCACGAAAATCAACTGTCGAGTAAGCGAATCATCTTAATTCTAACGTTGTCAACCTTTTATGGTCCAGAAGTAAGACATTTACGGAAAAAGGCGCGACCTCTGAGCATCGACCGCGATAGATGGTTGAATGATTTGGTTTTCATGCGTTAACTTATATTACAAGTAGGTCTTTAGACAGCTTGAGATCTGAACTACTATCTGGTAATTCGTTGGTGAATTCTTTTGGTCGTCTTCGACTATTATTGGTCCGTCGAAGAGAAATCGCGAAAGGTGACATAACAAAGCTAGGGCAAGATGTTAGGATTTTACTGTGTAAACAATATGACAGTCCTTCCGGCAAGTTAGGAAACGGACTCTCTGTTGAAAATGAGACTGACTAACATAACCACAGACGGGAATAACGTTCAACTGAATTGTTGCCAACCACCAGGTACGTCCACACAATTCCTTGCTACTTATTTCTACGATAATTTATCACCTGTGTTTTTAAGCTAACGACCACGTCCATTCATAAAACGTTACTACTTTCACTTTTTGTTATATATATATATATATATATATATATATATATATATATATATATATATATATAACCATGTTATAATTGGCTTTATTTCTACATTCTTTCGTAGATCGCACCAACACACACAGATTGATGATCGAATTTTAGCAAACATTATTTTTATTACAAACTTCTGTTTAAAAATAGCATTTTGCCATATTTTATTTTTTATTTTTCACCTATCGATGATTTAATCTCAATCCGTTCGTGATTGTGCACGATCGTTTTACATATCCCCGTTTTGTGGGATGCTTATCGCGTAGATGTGCCGCCACAGATCGCGTTGGAAATGTAGGCAAAAACTGAGCTTGTAGAGATTGATATTAATAAGTTGGTGATTTTAGGAATAGTTAGATGGGTGTGAGCAAAGTGCAATTATTTTAGGAATGCGAATTAGTAGTTAGGAATAAAAAGGAAGAAAGTACGGAGAGGATAACTCCGATTTGTAGCTTGTCCACCGTTTACCGTACCGGTACCAGCACCGAACTGCTCACCGAGCTCTCCTTCCGTGTCTTTGCATATGGTGCACGTGCTACTCTCACGGAATAACACTGCATCCAACATACTACATCGTTATCGTTTGCGGCGATTCACGGAAAGATTATTGAAATATTACCGGAAAACCACCTAACACACCACTACCAGTCTGGCTCCGGTGTTCTACTTGGGCTGAAAAAAGAACAATGGTCACCAATGCTTCTGGTTAAAGCAAACCAGAGCTACAAGCCACGGAGACCTTAATGCTAACCTTCGGAGCAATCTGTGAAATTGCAGTTGGTCACGAGGAACTCGGAATCGAAAGCTACGTGTTGGATTCGCAAAAATCGAACAATTTTATTCGGCCTAATTGACGAAGTTGACAGTTTTGAGAATGAAGTTGATGTATACCGCGAATGGATGTGGCCTCGTTACACTAGGACCTACGATTTGCTCACGAAACTTTGTTCATCCATATTTTGTTATTCCATGGTTCTATTTGTAACACACAAAGGCAATGCTCCTCCAACGAGGGTTGCCCGTGTGTGTGATCTGCAAAAGCGCAAAAAGAGGAGAAACTCGGTGAGCCGAGGCTCGGTAAGTGTGTCAACGGGCGCCAACACTCACATTGAACGAACAACAAGATGGCGGCCTCCATTCTGGCCTTTGCATACTCACACACTATACCCGTCAGGTGTCGACCTGCAAGGGATCAGGTTTTGTCTGACTTGCCCACGTCAAAATTGTCTATTCCCGTTGAAAATGAATCATTCTGTGGGATTTTTCTCGTGACTGCAAATCTACCATCGGAGGGTGACTTTGAATTTCCGCGAAACCCCAAACATCGGATGAAAGTATTTCGTTTTATGCGTTCAAATTTGAGATCCAATGTTCTGATATACTCACCTTTGTAGGAAATTGGTCCAATGTGAAGGATTTTGGTGATTAGAGCTTTTGTTCAGGAAAAATTCGAGAAATCCACTGTAACCCGAGTACAGCTGAACATCTATCAGGAGTCATCTTTTCCAGGCCTAGTGTTCTACTTCTACGTGATGACTGATCATTTTTGACTAGGGTAGCCCAAAATTCGGGTTTGCACAAAGAATTCAGGATCATTCCGCTGCATCTTCATAAGTGCTTCCCTCAGTCACGGTAATTTTTTCATACGGTCTGAATAAAACAAACATGGATGAAGGCAAATCTGCTACCAAACAGACATTAAAAATAGTAGGGCAGATAAGGGGACCACTGAGCAGATTATCCCCGTGGTAGGGCTTAGTCAATGGTCCGTCCTCGTTGCCTGCACCGATCAGGGTTGTGGTTAGGAATGGTTGGCGCTTTGGTGTAGTTAAGCACTGTGGTGTTTGTACTGCAGTAAAGGATTTGAAAGGTGTTTCTGGGACTGACGCAAAGCTTTGATTCCCACAGATACCGTGTTATCGAAGACCCGATTTTTTCCCTTTTTTTGCCGACATCATTGTGGCAAATTATCTTACATCGTTTCAGATAACGACACCGGAATTTGTTTGAATATTCCTCATCGTGCTTTTTTGCCACGAGAAACAGTCGATCTAGAATTGTATGGATACAAAATTGTTAGCCGTATTTCAAATTATGCTTAGTATTTATTCCCTCCAAATTTGAGATTGCCACTTCTATTCATTTATTTCGCTAATATTACGCAATTAGCGTCGTGACAATTGCTTATCGATATGCAATCCGGCAATCTGGAATTTCAGAGCCTTATTCATTCTGTATGTAAGGCGGAAGATTACGTCAAGCGTTTTGAACACTGGGCGATCGCTTGTGACAGCATTTCGGAGGGGCGAAAAACGGCTGTTTTCCTGAGCGTTGTCGGAAACCCAGCCTATTCTGTTTTTAGGAATCAAGCATTTCCGAATAAGTGATTTTTTCTGTAGTATAAAGAAATAAATAAATTGGGGCTTGACCCCAAAGACCTGTGAAGTGTGAAATTGATAGAAGAGTCAATTCTCACTAGCTACAGCGTAATGCCTCACAGGTTATCCGTATGTTTACTCTTCAGCTGCAGACGGAAGCCGTTCGGTGTAATTTCGACGGCCGGCTTGAAACAACTTTGCGATCGGCTCATCACAGGCCTCAGCTGTTCCCCGTTGCAGCGAACGCTTCTCCCGTTACCAAAACCTACGCTGCAGAACGTGTGGTGTACGTGAACAATATTAGAATGTGAATAACCTCGTGGATGTTTTTACTTCAGTCATGCTGTGTGGCTCATCTACGTATCCGCCTAACGTGCGGTCATCTTTGTGCACGAAATGTTTTTAAAGCACACCCAACTTTCTGTGACTTCTCGCGAACGCATATAAATGTACGTAACTTTAGTCACACTTGACATTTTGTGAACAATTCGTTCGGTAAATTCCATTCCCGATATACCAGTCACTTTCGAAATACCAGAAATGTGGAGAACTGGGACAAACGGTTTTGACTGGATAAGTCGGCCAGTAATTCCACTTCACAGGAAAATACGTCATGTTATTAACCCCGTTTTTGAAGCGTATAGTGATGATAGACCGAGTTTAAAACGAATTTTATGAATGTGTTCAGTCTAGTCAAACTCATTCCCGGTGTATTGGCTAATATCCTCGGTCCTCGGTTGGTAGCGCGTTGACGACGGTACTGGGCAGCGCGCAAACGAAGAGAATCGGGAACACTGGAGTCGGATAGAACACACAAGAGCATGCAGATAGCTTGCACAAGCAGAATAAGTGACTCCAGGGTATTCGGTCATCTTTCAGCCAAAGAAAACTGATCGTGTGTGTGTGACTGTCGTATCAGTAACACTACAGGATAATGTCGAACCCAAACAACCGATTGTTCTATTACAGATACTGAACTTCCCGTAATGCAGCGCACTTGCGATACCTTTGACACTGAATAGCCTATGTGATAATTACACCATCATCCTGTGCCTCTCCACTTTCGTATTTTCTCTGTGCTAGTGCAGACGTTCAACCTTCCTCTACGTGCGGCTTTTACAATTGTTCTCGAGTCTCAAGCGTCTCCGGGTCCGGATGGTCTCTCCCCTAGAATTCTCATGCAACTTGTGGAATCCACGGCAATTTCGTTGGATGAATCCTTATCTAATTGTTCAATCTGAAGTGTGGCCACCGGTCACCATTATTCCATTTCCCAAGATCCCCAGTACAACTAGCACGGAAGAACGTTTTCGTCCCATATCTCTTACATCAGCAGGACTTAAAATTGCTGAGAACGCTATACCTGATCATCTTCAAACTTATCTGAATATACCTCCCATCTCTTATCATTTTGCCTACAAACCGAAAGGATCCACGCGTGATGCTGATGTTTCCTTAGTCCACTTGGTTACTGATTCCCTAGACAGATCCGCCCTATCTGTCAGCGGTGTTTCTTAATTATTCCTCTGCCTTTGATTCAATGCTTCGTTTTTTGCTCTTTCAAAAGCTTGAAGCCTTCAACTGTTCTTCACAAATTGTTCTCTGGCTCTCTAGCTACTTTCACAACAGAAAACAGAAAACCAAAGTAAGGCACAAATGTTTCAAAACCTCTGTCAATAATTCTGGAGTACTCCAGGGTGCTGTGTTGTTACCCTCCTCAATTTCCACGTGTCAACAACTCACCAATTTCTTCCCCGTTTAAGGTATTTAAATACGCTGACAATGTTGTTCTGTCAGGTTATTTCCGACTCTACGACTTCAGAAACTTCAGTGAAAACCCATATCAAACAGAACATTTTTCCACCCGATCTGGTTTGCGACTGAACCCTTCCAAGTGCCTTGAATGTGGTTTTAGCAATTGCCGTTCCTCTTTTCGAACAGATTTGGTTTTTCTTAATTCCAATTCTTCGTAAGGTCACTTGACCTTACCTCGCAGTTTCCTTATTAAATGCATTCTTCGGTACTTTGTACTAGGTGGACCACCTGCATGCTACTCAACTGCTTAGTACTGTACCAAAATGTCAAACAGAAAGGTGTTCTCCACCACCCGTGAGAACGAGAAGTCGGTCGGGAGAGATAGCCGTTAGAGTGTACTTGAGAGCGTGCGCAAGAGTAGCGGTTGAATGGCCACTGCGCTTAGTTAAATAACGTTTGTTTAGGGCATGGACGATGATGAATCTCGCTACATCCCTATGTAGAGTGAGCTCTGTCAAGTACCCGGGAGTTAACTTTATAACTACATTTACGATGGACAAATCACATACAAAACTGTATTGGAAAACTGCGACGTCTATCCCTCTTTCAAATACGAAATTTCAGACTGTTTGCGTATCGCAATCGGTTATCTCCACTTTCGTGTACCAACGCGTCCTTCTTATCCTGTTTTATTGTTCTGAAATTTTTTGGCCTTCTGAAACACGAACTTAAAGCTCTGAGCCGTCGCTTGGCGATTAAAACTCGCATTTCATCCATCCCCAGTGACATTCATTTGACTGAATTCGTTCATTAGTATATTGCTTCTTGTCTGATCTTAGCCAGCACTATAATTCAGGATCCTTCTCATCCGCTACACACAGACTCGGTCTTGTATCGTTCCCATTTATTCACTCATTCTACATTCCAGCACGTATCCTCAGGAATAAATTTGTACGAAAACTCCCCCATACCCTAGTTGTTTCGAGTTTCGACCAATGCTGAGAAGATAAAAACTGAGTCACTTACAGAACTTTATGACTAACTTAGTTCTTACTTTTTCACTTCATGAAACACACGCCATTTGGGACCTACCTAGGGGTGTTTAACCAAATATTTTACCATTTGTAACATCCTGCTTATTTTTCCCGTTCTATCTTTGCATGCAGCGGTTGAAATGTCGGCATAACGCCTGCATAAGCTGACCGTACAAATACAGATACAAAGGAATTGAAATTATTTCCATCTGTTGGGCTCCAATGGTGCTTTTCATCACTCTTTGACCGATGAGATAAATTTCTGGTGAAGTTATCTGAAATACTTATGGACTGTTATCTATCTCAGCACGGTCAGTTGCGCGCTAATCCAAAACAATCCGTTTTTGTTCATTCCCCGTTCTGACTCACCAAGGCGAGTTATTTTCCAGTTAACAAATATACCACTTTGAATCACAGGTTCCGATTCATACAGGCAGAAGAGCATCCAGCTTCCAGTGAGTCACCCAAAAAGTTCATTTCTGTGCTGCCAACGAAGGCGAAGGGACCAGAGAGGATAACCAAGGAAACCAGCTGGACTATGATGGTCTCAAGACCGAGATGAGCCACCGATACATCGACACAAAGAAAACAAACGTCCGCTATGCACGTTGATTCCCTCAGATTCTGAAATTTCTTCTGATTGCTAGTGCGCATTGTATTGTAAGGGCTTGCAGATGACTATCTCACTTGTGTGTATGTTCACTGAGTAAGGTGCACTGACTGATTTAATCTCCCAGTAGAGACAGGTTCAAACAGTTTGCATGATATCCCATTCCACAAGATTGTGTTCATAGTTTGTCTGCTTGAGTCGGTGACAACGGCTTTCCACCAACTTCAAGTGTACATTCTAGACTAACTGACTTGAGAAAGATTGGAACTTCACCCTATTAACTAAAATGGATTTCGGTATAGACATGGTCTCAAGGAGTAATCGATTACAATATATATTAAAGTTCACGTCACCCACAGACATTTGGCAATCGCCCGAATATGTAATCCACTGCAAGTTCATAGACCTCACTAGCTATTTGGTTACTACCTAGCTACTCGGGCAACTAGTTAGGTCTTCTATCTTCAACCTGATAGAGCGTGATCAGGTAGACTGCCGACGTTACGTGATCTTTATTCAGAAACCGGTCAAACACAATGAACATGACCTGTGCAAACATTTTTTGGAATATCGAGGAAACACCGTATTGAACGGGAAGGAGCTCTTCGATGGCAGAAAATATCACACGTGTGTATACTTACTTTTTTCAGGTCAAGCGCTCGCCCACTCAGTTGAAATCCCCGTGACTTAAAAGATCTTGTTCTTTATCGGTATCATGCTCAGCTTGGAATCATATTACTACGATAATCCTGGCTCAATGAAAATACTGACGAACAAATTACTCATCTCCAAAGCTTCATCTGCTACTGAGTCGATCGACCCTCATCCTTTGTGGAATGAGGATGAGGGGTTATTAAGTTCATTAAAGACAATTGGTGACAGTCTGTTCAGGTGCTAATTATGCACACTGATTACTAGACTAACGCTTTCATGATCCTACGCACGCCTAAACGTATTAGCGGCTAACACTCAGTCATTATTGCAAACTATTACATTCCTTCCCGATGCTCCATCGCAGGAATTCCTCCGAATTTTTCACCGCCAAAATTTTGAACAACTTTAATGATTCCTTATTTTATTTTCAGTGATTTCAGACATTTCCAGCCAAAATTCTTGAAGGTCTTCGGTCTAAAAACGTTCAAAACTTCTCCACAATGATTGATGCCCATCTCGGTCTATGCCTCACAAAAATTCCCAATTTATTTCGGGCCGTTCGTACATCTCTACCGGGACGTCGGATCACGCTACTGAGATGAGTTCTACCACGATTTATAGCTACCCTGAGCATAAGATCATCACTCGTTACCGTAATCCAAAATGCAAGAAGCATCAACGTGATCCCGAAAATCTAAGGAAACTTCAGGACATGATCAACCGGACAAACTTCGACCTCTTTAAAGATCAAGACTACTGTTTTCTGTCAATTTCTAACAAGATAATTAACATTCTGCTACGATGTGTACTGTCCATTGGAGACCGTATACATCCGCAGTGGGGTGTTTTTCTCCTCCTTTCTCAAATAATCACGCCACTGAAAGGGGCGAGCTCATAAGAACGGGGACTTTCGAACAAATAAATCAATTTTATCAGTTAAATCAGATGTGACCAGGCTCATCTTCATATACATTCGTGCGCGTCTAGCAAACATTAACGTATCCCGGGAACTCTAGAAATCCGTCAGGCATGGTCTTATCTCCTCACGGCATTTATCTCCAAACGGTTATGTCGGTGATCTAAGCCGTGACTTCAGTAAGCAATCACGTCCTCCGTGGTTCAGCTTTCCCAAGGCAGTACCTTTTTCCGGCCTCTCCAGCTCTATGCGGCACAATACTCCCAGAAGCTGTGATTAGAGAGAGCTGAAACCTCAAGTGCAACAAGTCCAGCGGACCCGGTAATCTTCCCTCTGGTGTACTCAAGCTGTGTGCACATTGACTCACACCGGTAATGAAACAATTATATGGTCGGTGCATGGGCAGACATAAGGCTCCCGACCGTTCGTGATCAGCTCCATAACACCTGTGCCCAAAAACCGGAACGGAAAAATTTCGTTCAACTGCATGTAACTCCATCGCGTTAAACACGTGTAAAAACTATTACATCAATTGTTGTCAAATGATCTGACAATAACGGACCTGCACCGCCATTCCCGCTCTGCCTTAGTTTATATTGTTCCCCTAAAATGTTATACCTTCTCCGGACAAAGAACCAAAGCTGTGAATACCTGCTTTATATATCACAGCGATGCATTTAACAGTTTAGATACACAAAAACGTCTTCATATCCATTCGACCTCAACCCTCAGGTTGTCATCTCGTTTTCCTACCGACAACAGTTAACAAGATACCGAAACTGCATTTATGTTATTTAGGTTTTAAGCCAAAGATTCTTGCAAGGTACACTCCTCTTATCTGTTATTCTCTACCTGCAGTCCTTACGTACCTGTTAATGGCTATTCGTTTATAATAAAGTATGCGTATGGTATTACGGTTAGTTTACCCCCATTATGCCTCAGCTTGTTGTGTCCTTCAATCCAGTCTCCTGAATCCTGTCTCATCACCAACATAAAGCCCATAGCCTAACCCTGAATTCATTTGAATGCTCACGTGTGGTTTTCTCTTCTCAAAGGCTCAACGTACGTGAACTTTATGAAATCCTATCCACACATATATATAGGAAACAACGTTGATCGACTATCTTCCGCCAAATAAATTGAGGTTGCAATCACCAGTAATCTTTGTTCATCTAAATATGTTACTTGTGTTTTCACCAAAGTGAGAGGACTGACTGACGTTATGTGCCCGACAGCGATGTCTACACTTTTATATCCCACTCAACATGTCCGTCCTTTTGTATTAACTTACTGGTTTTACTCCTCTCTCGTCATTTTCCCTGAATTACAAGTTAAAGACTTGACCGCAGGAAAATAGATCTCCCAAATAATCACATTATGCAAATGGTATGCTTTGAAGTACTCTCACAGGCTTTATTGCGTCTCATCTACAAATAAAGGTGCGAACTATTTTCCGAGAGAATTTTGAGTCACTTACACCAAGCGCTTTCTAATAACGTCCGCGTCTGTGTTTTCCCTTCATCCAGTCACAACAAATACTGTGATTTACTCACATACGACTGCCTATCGACCCTCTTTTTTGCCTTGCTCATTTCTTATGCAACCCAGCAAATATTAATGTTGAACTTAAACTGTGTCCAGTTTCTCAGTTCCTTTTCGTATTTGTTACGCTGCCCTGTATCATTGTACTCCTTTGCAAACGTTGCTTTATAGTTGCTCTGAACATGGCCACGGATTGCACCCAGCGGAGTGAGTGAATCAACTACATGGCGTGTCATATGTAAGCATACTTGTCTTCTAATGAGATTGTTACTGATAATGTGTGAGTAGTTTGCTTCGAAACGAACATTTGTCGGGCAGTATGTATAATACAAAAGATTGTAGCCCTGTATATTCTTGGTTTTTGTGACATTAAAAAAATACGTCTTTTCAGAGAACATATTAAACTTGAAGAATTGGCGTCGGAAGTTATACATTGTTATGAATTATCACGGTCTGTGAGTCAGAATATCCGAGCATGAATGAGAATATATTTCACCCGGCAGAAGTTCCGGACAACTTGAAAATGAAAATGAACCACCCACTTCATCGTGCATCAAATCCAATATTTTCCTGTGGTTTACCAGAATATTTCATTTTCAACTACACCATTCTCTTTAGAAATGCGTCATAAATTATCAAGGAACTCAAAACGAACGTTTATCACGTATTTAGACCAATAACAAACGGAAACGCATATGGATAGCAAAACAAATAATACGTTAGTCTGAGTGAAAACCCCACTGAATTGTGCAAATTCTTCCTCGAAGTGGACAAATCGCTTTTAGATTTGTAATAAAGGCATTCGAATGCTGATAGTTTACAGTAAATTCATCGAATTTTATTCGATAACCCTCGAAAGATTTATTGATCAGGGAAGTCGAAGACACATTGCATAAAGATGAAAAAGTAAACATCGTTGGCTGGTTAGTAGGTAACTAGTTGGACAATCATGATTGCTCGTTATCTTGTCGATCGTAGCTACAATCCGAACAAAACCACATGAAAAATTGATTCCATTGCAAATAACACCAAGTCACGTCCTCCTCGTGTACCGTTATATGTTTGTGCCGAACAAAATTGACCGGATGGGAAACGGTTTTCTTGTCACCCGGGGCAGCAACACCATTTGCTCAATTGCACCTGATATGATTCTGCCCCACAGACTCCGGCGGTTGTTACCATTATTTCCTTTACCACTGCAGCAATGAAGATGGACACAGACGTAAGTTTGGGCATCGTCTATTTAGGGCGACCTGGAGATGATTGAGTTTGTATGAGTAAATGCACTCATCATCATCATCATCATCGTACAGCGTTAAACAGTAGGGCAAGCCCCACTGACCACTGCCTTTCTCACCATGTTGCACGTTGAATTAGAAAGTATGAATATACAAGATGGACAGGGAGTGCACCTACAGGGGTGGGAAAAGGAAAGAATGCCCTAGTAACCAACACACGGAATACACAGTCTAACTGTACAAACGCACATCGATCAGTCATTCTGATTCGATAGAAAGTGAGAACACGATCGCCACTGTTCGCGGTTCGCTGCCATATTTTTCAGTGTCTCCAGTCGACTGGTAGACGGATCTTTTGGACCCCAACCACGAAAACGTGAAGCACCTACTTTTCCTAAGTTTGCTGTACATTTCCTCATTCCTCGCTGCCACGTCATCTGTTGACCTCCATGTGGTCTCTTCCACTTCCTAGGAGGAACGAAGAATAGGACACGGTATGGTACACGTGTGTTTGCCACACGTAACACGTGTCCCAACCAACGAAGTCTACTAAGCCGGATACGCTGTGACAAAACGTTCTCTGAATTAGTACCCAATACTCGCTTTCTGACCTTATCGTTGCTTACTCGACTATTCCACCCAATCCTAGCGATACTACGTAAACATCGATGGTCGAAAACCTCAAGACGATGAATATCTTCAGCACGCAGACTCCAAGTTTCGCAACCATACAACAAAACTGAACGCACTGCAGC
Organism: Fasciola hepatica; assembly: GCA_948099385.1. Taxonomy (NCBI): domain Eukaryota; kingdom Metazoa; phylum Platyhelminthes; class Trematoda; order Plagiorchiida; family Fasciolidae; genus Fasciola; species Fasciola hepatica. Next base: position 20,948,980 of record CANUEZ040000024.1, on the reverse strand, counting down.
ACAGTATACACGGCCTTTCAACTTCAGTGAAATATCAGGTAGGCGCCACAAGTGCTTCAGTCCAGTGTACGCCCCTCGAGCCTTGGATATACGCGTGTTCACCTCTACTACCGTGCTCCCATCCGTCGTCAAACAGCTACCGAGGTAGGTGAAGTGGTCGACAACTGACAGCACCACCCCATCGAGCATCAAGCTCGGAATCGCTGACGTCCAGTCTTGTAACATCACCTTGCACTTTGAAGGTGCAAAGCGCATGCCGAATGGAGCTACAGCTCTTGCGAGATTATCTAGTGCACCCTGAGCATGTTTCGTGTATTCGAACAAGCAGACAACGTCGTCCGCGTAATCTAGGTCACATAGCTTTCCACTATTTCCTAGTTCGACACCTACGTCCTGAAGATTTTGCTGCGCACTCTCCATTATTTCGTCCATGACGAAGTTGAACAGGAATGGAGACAAAGGGCATCCCTGCCGAACACCACTGGTCGTTTCGAACCGACCGGATAGTTCACCGTAAACTCTAACGCGGCCAGAAGTATGAGAATACAATGATCTCATTAGGTTCACGAACTTCTGGGGCATACCTTTTCGATGAAGAACACTGAAAAGCGATGTTCGACCAACTGAATCGAAGGCGCCTTTCAGGTCTAAGAAAAGTATTATTGTCGGTCGGCGGTGCGTGTGACGCGTTTCAAGTAGTCGGCGAAGAGTAAAAATCTGGTCGATGCATCCTCGACCTGGGCGGAATCCAGCCTGCTGTTCGCGTACATTCCTCTCGCGAGCCGGTGTAAGACGGTGCAGCAGAATCAAGGTTAACACTTTGGTGACTATCGCAATTAAGCTGATCCCACGATGATTACTACAGTCATCGCGTATTCCCTTCTTGAAGATGGGAACAATCAATGACTCGCTCCATATTAACGGAATACGCTCCTCGTTCCAAATGTCACGGAGCACGGCGGTAAGTGATTTTATCAACGCCTCACCACCCAGTTTGAAAAGAACTGGAGGAAGTTCGTCGGGACCTGCCGCTTTCCCCCACCTTAGTAATCGAATACATGACTCTACTTCTACTTCCGATGGGGGCTCAAGTGATACCACCCAAGGAGTCGCAGTTGTTGACACGGGAGTAACTGCACTAGCGTGCAGCCAGCTTAACTGTTCCTTGAAGTACTCGGCCCATCGGTCAAGCCTTTGCTGTTTGCTATGGATGGGCTCTCCATTTCTATCGCATATTGTTTCACTGACCTGGGTTCGCCGTCCACTGGTGTCACGAATAAGTTTGAACAGTCTTTGACTGTTACCTGAAGCAGCTACTATTTCCATTTCTTCGGCTACCTTGACCCACCAATTTTCGCAATCATTCCTGAGGCTTTTCGTAACTTGTCTTTGTAGCTTTCTCCGCATCTTATTCATCTCCTTACGGTTCGAGAGCTGACGCTTTCGCTCCATTATACTCAGCCACTCTTGCGAGATCCAGTGTCGTTGATGGACAACGGATCTGGGACCACAGGTGAAACCTGCTGATACGTGCATCGCCTGTTTGATATGAGCCCAATGCTCATCTACATTACTGTTCGTCGTAGATCCTAGCTCATGTTCTAACTTCTGCTCATAACGGGTGCGTACTTCTGGATCACACAAACGTTGCATGGCTAATCGGGTTTACGGTTTGCAACGATGACCATGGAGCTGGAGAGATAATCGCATTAAAACTAATGCATGGTCCGACTCTACGTACGTGGACCAGTAAGATCTACAGTTCTGAACAGAACTGAGCAACCGGTAGCTTACGGCGATAGGGTCAATTTGACTCAAAGTACCTGTAGAGTTAGAACGCCACGGCGCTGTGCGACGCGAGCTGTATCGGAAATCGGTGCTAGACAAGAACAATCAATTGTCTGCACAAAACTGGAGAAGTCTATCCCTATTATCTGTACGCTCAAGGGGTAAAGCACAACGCCCACCTAAACAAGCTTCTGACGCACTGAGTTTGCCAACTTGTGCATTTAAGTCACCAGCTAGCACTACAATGTCAGAACCCTTGCTGCTGCAAACAAGGGTGACGAGTTCATCATAGAACTCATCTTTCTGCAAGTCTGAGCTGCAGTCTGTTGGGGCGCACGCCGAGATCACAAACAAATTGCGCTAAATACAACTATCCTTTCGAACGCCAACTGACCCTTGGAATCTCACACCACAAAAACGACTGTAAACAGGGATATAGTCTAAAAGGGCAGCCTCAGCCTTGCCAGTCAAGACAATTCCTACACCACGTTGACCCACAGTTCTAGCTACTTCGTCTCCTGAGGTGCGCAAAAAATACCTCGATGAGATACCTGGAGCAGTTAGTTGAATTACACTGCTCGAATCCTGGATACGCGTTTCACTTAAGCAGCAGACATCAATCTTCACAGAATCTAATGTGAGGGCTAGGCACGCCTGCTGACCGGCCTGCATGAGTGTACGCACGTTGAAGGAGCCGAGATTCAGAGGCTGACGGGGCTTGAGAAAATGTGAGTTACCAGACAGAGGATTATTCCCGACACTATTTGACAGTGAATCGTTGCGAGTATCGGCCGTGTTATCAGTGGCAGCATTATGGGTGGATATATGGGGCAAGGAGGGGTGGTTAGTGACAGAAGAAAAAGGTTGAGTAAAAGAGAGGGAACTCTGAGCAGTAGCCCACTTATCACTACCCACCCCGCTCGATGCAATGGGCAGCGCGGTCCTGATTAGCCTGCGCGACGACCGATACAGTATGGAATTCTTTGTATTCGTGCAGTTCATGGGAGATGTTGTACGGGTACTGCTAGGGCGTCCAGACACAAATGCACTAATAAGAATTATTCTAGAAAAACGCAACTGATTATTAATTAGCTCTAGGCAGTTCACATATTATTCAGTGCCACAGGGCTGTTTGTTGTTTGTCTACTTGTTCTAACGGTGATTGGTTCCCGGCTATTGAAAAACACTTTTGACCGTCTGTTTGCGAATGACTGAATCTTAGCTCCCTTTTTGTCCGGTGTTGCTCTAACTTTCGGACGTGATCGAGAGAGTACACTGCTTCAATAAACACTATTGGCCATTCGTCGTTTTTTAGTACATGCTCGATTATGAATGCAGAGGAAGAGGTATTCCCTATAGGCACTGTTACGGATAACCGACAATCAGACCCTGAGACCCGAAATGACGGAGAGCTACATAAGGTCCCAATAGGTCAGGAGTGGAAACGAGCCGGACGAGATTGGATTACCGTCTACTGACATCTCATCCTCTATTGGCAACCGTCGGAACTCTGGGCTTGTTGCCCTTTCCTTGGGTCATACCAGGTGAATCGAAGTACCAGTTGGTCACATACCTCCATGTACTTAGTCCTCGTGCACATCACCCTCGTCGAAATTCACTGTCTGCATACTAACTTCTTCAATCTCACTGAACTTTGAAATTCCTTCTAACACAACATAAATACCAACTTCGTTAGAAACCAATCACTTTCGGCCAGCGCCACAAGTGCTTCAGCCCAGTGTACGCCCCTCGAGCCTTGGATATACGCGTGTTCACCTCTACTTCCGTGCTCCCATCCGTCGTCACGCTGCTACCGAGATAAGTGATGCGATCGACAACTGTCAGCACCTCCCCAATGAGCATCAAGCTCGGAACCGTTGACATCCAGTCTTGCAACATCACTTAACACTTTAAAGTTGCGAAACGCATGCCGAGTGAAGCTAAAGCTCTTTTGAGTCCATCTGGTGCAAGCTGCGCATGTTCCGTGCATTCGAACAAGCAGACAAGGTCGTCGGCGTAGTCTAGGTCGAATAGCTTATCACCATTTGCTAGTCCGATGCCCATATCCGGAAGATTTCGCTAGGCATTCTCCGTTATCCGTCGATAACGAAGTTAAACATGCCTACCAATAGACTTCCTCGACGTAACCTGTTCTCCAAGGCAGGTAGCAGATGGAAGGTGGGCCGAAGCGGTCAGTCCATGACATAGCGAAATTGTTTGAAAACCTTCACCAGTATCCTTGACGAATTAAGGCGTGTGAGACTTCCGGGTTGGTGTTCAGGAGTTTGACCCACTCACTGGGTAAAAAAATAGAAGATATAGATAGAAATCACGGCCAGTAGCGTGCTTGCATTCGGGGTCTTTTGTTGTTATTGTCATTTCCGTTTATTACTTTGTTTTCGGCTCTTTTTCACCATATGCTTCTATTCATTCCGCCTTCAACTCAACGATGCCGGGAGGTAACAACTAAAAGCAGAAAACAGAAGTGCGAGGTTGGTGGTTGGACTGAGCTGAACTGCATTTTCCCTTACAAGCACAACATTACTCATGTATTCTAATTCAGATAGTGTACAGTAATCCATTGTCGTTCGGCTCGTTACCACACCTGACCTACTGGGATCTTATGTGGTTCTCCACTCCAAGTCTTAGGGTGTAGTTGCCGGTTATCCCTAATAGTGCAGTGGGCCTTTATCGCCATGGGGTATATACTACTTCCACTGCACTCATGCGCAAACATGTAATAGAAAATACAAAAACTGTCTGAGCAAAGATCGATGCTGGAATTCACAAAACCATCTCAATCACAAAGTCGAAAAGAGTGAAAACAACCTTGACGAACACCGTTTCTCGTGGTGAACAGAGATAAAAAAAATCGCCTTTAGCGAAAACTCACCTTTGGGTGATCGTATGCAGTTGCTTGAAAAAGTGAAGTGAATTCCTCTAGCAGTTAACTCAGTCGAACACCACTTTCAGATCAAGAAAGAAAGGTTGTGTCTATGAAAGATGTAGCTTCCACATACGGCCAAGTAGAAAATCATCTAACCTTGAATGTTTTGGCATCGCTGACTCCGGTGAGTTGCAGGCTTTTCTGAGTAATCTTAATAACTACGTAGAAATGTTTGGTTTACTTTTCGCATAAGCAAACTTCAAAAAGCAACCACAGGGCTGGATTTTAACACCCAAAACATACGAATCAATTTAGGTGGGTTTTATTATTCTGGCATCTATACACGCCTCTCGATCGGATAACGGTCTCCCCAACCCGATGATGAACCCGGTCGTCACGGCGGGAGGCAAAAAGCTATACTTTGTCACCAAGTTTGATGGGACCATGAGGTCATTACTGCTGTGGTCGGATGCATTGGTGGGAGAGGGATGACCAAAAAATTGAAAGATGATTGCACTGCTGGGGCTTTATGGGGTATCTGAGGGGCAGCAGCTCTGTGTTGGTAGACAGTCGTGCCCCTCGGGGTGCCTTCCACCTCTTTGGTCCCGATCACTCGCCAAACTCTCACCTGGGGCTCCACGAAGCTGAGGCATGCATCAGCAGCCACACCCCAGCAAACCGCTCGACAGGCTGGCCAAACCAGGTGAAGGGTAATCAAGGTCTAGAAACCTCAATGAGACGGCGCCTATCATGCAAAGACAGATATTCCTACATAGATGGATTAGATCTGCTGAGATTCAACGGCTACCAAGGAAATCCGTCCAATTAACAGAGTTGCATGGACCCTCGGGTCTAGGTGACCTCTACCGAGGCCGTGGTGACCAATATGTTAGCTGGGGGCCTTAAGACGCGAAACCACATCCAAATCGCCTGCTGGAACGTGAGAATACTCTTTGGCATCGGAAGCCAAGCCATCACCGCAAGAGCGCCATATCACTATCGCATCGAAATAGCATGTCACTCCGAAGTTCGGCTGCCAAATCCTGGCATCCGGTGTATAAAGACTCCTGGGGCAGAGGACAGATACCATCTCCTTCACAGCGAGCCCATGGACAGCTCTGATCTCTACGGCGTCGCGGTAGCTGTCAGCAACAAGGCTAACAAAACACTGCTTTCATCGAACCCGATATCCTCTCGGATCACCTAAGCTCTTTTTCGCGCTGCTCGCCCTTGAGCGTATCGGTTGTTGCGGTCTATGCTCCGACACCTGCAACCAAAGAAGCGGCCAAGGACGAGTTCCTCAACAGGTTACAAGAGGTGACAAACAACGTCCCGAAATGTGACATTCTCCTGGAACGCCTCACTGGTGCCTCCACCCAAGCAACTAGACACATTTTGGGAAGGTATGATCTCAGACAGCAGTGTAGCAATAGTGAACGCCTCGTCAACTTTGCAGATATCAACAGCCTAACCATCACCAACACCCGCTTTCAACATCCCAGGAAGTACTTGCTAATGTGGTACTCTAATGATTGTCACATAGCGCACCAAATTGATAACATTCTCATACGGTCACGCTGGTCACCTTCGATTGGACATTGCGGGTCCTGCCAAGGCGCGGAGACTGGTAACAAGGACGGCACCGACTACACCCTCGTCCGTGAACACTTGAAGAGCCACCTAGTGAATCACCGCAAAAACTGTGCCCGGAGTGGGTTAACACAGTGGCGCTAGGATCCCCGAGAAAGCGCCAAGCGGTCTCAGACGCTAGTGCCTCCCATCTAGCCACCACATTCATAGGTGGAATTCACTTAAGGCATCGGTCTAACGATCCGCTTTAGATAAACTGGGCTTTACGCGACGACGACAGAAAGACTGAATGCCAGTGGCGACTTTCCAATTAATCGAAAAAGCTAAAGATCCCCGCCTAAACGGTCACCCGGACTCCCGTCATATCCAACGAAAAGTCACCCGTTCGGCCAGGATCGACCGCAACAACTACTGGACCGAAATCATGGAAAAATGGAGACTACGACTAATTTCGGTGACTTCTCAAAGCTCTCCCGTCTAATCCACACTGCATCCGGTAAGCGACATTCGGCAGAACTCCTCTTTTGTGGTGCTGCCGGGCTGCTCACTCCTAAGCAGGCAAAAAAGATGCAGCGGTGGACCGAACACTTCGATTGTCTGCTGAACCGTGCCGCGGCAAGCACTGTGAACCCAATCTTAACAACCCAGAGCGAGATCTATGACGGTAATAACAACCCACTGAGTTAGGTAACTTCACCGATGTAATTCAGAAGCTGAAGAGCCGGAAATCCCCTGGAGAAGATGGTATCGCGCCGGAGATATATAAATAGTCTTTCGACACTGTTGGAGCCATTGCACACTCTGTTTTGCTCAATCTTGGCAAAAGAACAATTCCCAGTGAACTGAAGGACTTCAATTTTACTCCCTCTTCCAAAGAGACACCAAGACTGTGTGCGCTAACTACCATGGCATCAGTTTAATCGAGATGGCCGCAAAAATATTCTCCGCGCTTTTGTTGAACCGTTTCTCAGTGGTGCGGGACGCGCGCACACGCCAAAATCAAGAAGGCTTTCGCCGTGGCAGAGGGTGCTTGAACCAAATATTCACCCTTCATCGAGTATTAGAACATTGGTACAAGATCCAGCAACCGACTGCAGCTTGCTTTATTGTTTTTCGGGCTGCCCTTGACTCAGTTGACAGACAATTTTTATGGACCACACTACAAGCGGATGGAATGCCCCAAGAGCTTTTGTCTCAAGAGGTCATACTACACAAGTACGCGCACAAGAGTATGCATCTACAGAGAGGAGTCCAGTGACTTCTCCCTCAACTCCGGTATTAGACAAAGCTGTCCCTTGTAGCCAGTGCTGACCATCTGCACCGTCCATTGGATAATGCGTCAGGCGCTCAGTGATTACCCTGATATTCAGCTGGGCGCTTATGCTTTCCTTGCCGACATTGAATTCGCAGACGATATTGTCATCCTTGGAGATAGTTCAACTGCCTTAAAACTGATTCTCAATGGTGTAGAATCTTGAGGGAAATCCATGGGTCTAGAAATCAATAGGTTGAAGACCAAGATCCTTTCGACATGCACTACACAGTTCATTATCTCGGTATACTTGAACGGCGAACAAATTGAACACATCCCGGCGTTCAAATATCTGGGCTCCACAATTCTCCCGAAGGGTCAGGCCAAAGATGAAGTCAAGTTGCTCATTGACAATGTCAGGATTGCATTTCTCCAGTTTCGCAGTGTACCCTGGGTGTACAAGGAAGTCAGCCTCCGGAACAAAGTCCGCTTCTTCCGGGCTGCTATCCGTCCAATACTGACCTACGGTTGCTGGACGTGGCCACTAGGACACTAGGACATAAGAAAGCTGGAAGTGTTTGACCATTGGTGTCTGCGACGGGTACTGAAAGTGGCTTGGCACGTAAAACTTTCAAATGAGACAATGAGACAACAGTGCTTCGACATCGAAAAGCTTGTCAGTATTCCTCCAACGCCGACGATTGCAGTGGTTTAGACATATCTTACGACGTCCGGACATAGACCTCAAAACAGTGCCTTGCTCGTTCCATGTCCAGGATGGCACTGTCATCCTCTCACATGAGCTTGCAGCATGAAACTACAGTTAATTAATCAACTGCTGGCTCAAAGAGACCCTGAATAAAGGGACGTTTTTTCAACAATATACATGGTTATTGTAAACATTCCCTTCTTTTGAGACTGAACTTGATGAAGTGAGGCCGATCATTGGTTTCTGTAGGAAGATCAACATGCAGAGATTAGATTCTACCTCTAGATTTCACGCTTTTGAATCTGCAAAGCTGGCCAATCGCCATATCCGGCTGTACCGGTATTGTAGCAGTTTAGGTAGTGTGGGACTAGAGGGCTGTCCTACAGGTGTATTAGCGCAAAAGGCAAATTCCGTTGGGAAGGGCGGATGAGATTAGAGCAAATTATCTTCGCACCTTAATAATTGCCATAAACTTTCTGTTTACGTGCTTTCTAAAATTATTTTTATTCTTCCTATTTCAGCTAGTGTACCGCAGTTTTGAAATGAATAAATCCTGGATCAAGGCTCCGGCTTATTTACTCAACATAGCCAGCTGTCTAAGTGTTTCTTTTGTGAGAAGTCTTTCACTAGCTACAACAATGTATTCACTTCAAAACACTCCGAAGCTATGGAACGATTCTTCCGACCCGAAAGTTTCGATGCTGAACCTAGCACTCCAAATGTTTCATGAAAGTGGACCCACTGATGTCCGTAACCCCTATCGAATATCATAGACTCAACAAGCTTGATACGTTGGTAGGATACGTTTCTTCATCCCTTTACGAATATATCGCGGTGTGTAATACGTACGAGCCAGCTACAAGTACCGTTGTCTCTGTACGTACGCTCAAAGAACGAGGTGTTTGCGCCCTATTTACTATCGACTTGCAAGCAAGAAGTGGGACAAAATCTCGATAAGCGTCTACAGAAGTAGAAATTATTGGCGGAGTGTAATTTTCAAATCCATATGGCATATTACAGTCGTGATAACTTCATAAGGAGTGTAGTTATCCCTGGTTTTTACCGTAGTCAAATTTGTCAGAGTTTATTGGAACATGAATCTCTCGATCCGAGAACAGCCCTTGAGAAGGTGAGAGCCCTGGAAATGGACAGTAGTCTAACATGAATGAGGTTTCCTTATCATCCATTCACTTTCGTCCACTTACAATGGATCCCGACACGGCCAAACTGACTGAATCGCCTTGTTCCAAGGACCCGATTTCTAGCAAAAAGCATCCTCGTGTCAATAGCCCGGCAAAAGATATAATATGCTAGCTTTGCGGCAAAAAGGCACTTTCAGTCTGCAGATCTAGTGCTGTGCGCAAGCACGTTGTTTCGGCGTTGAATCCTTTCCTTTCTTCAATAGCAATTGCTACTGTACCAACTTTTCCGCGCAGTGCTGTCACTAGCACTCAAGTAAGCGGGATTGTTCTACAGGCTCTTATCGATACTGACAGCTCTGAAGACTACGTAGTATCCGCCACAGCGCACATGGCTGGAAAGTTATCTACTCAAGAAACAAAATAACCATAAATTCCGCCAACTTATCCAGGAAAACAGAATGCCTTGTTCCGTATCTATCGACGGAAGAGGTGAGCACGCGCATATCCAAGGCTCGAGCGGTGTACGCTGGACTGAAGTACTTGTGGCGGCGACCTGATATTTCACTGAAGTAGAAAGGTCATGTGTACTGTGCTGTGGTGCGGTGCGGTGCGCCCAGTTCTGTTGTATGGTTGCAAGACATAGAGTCTGTGCAGAAAATGTCCGTATCCTCGAGGTTTTCGACCATCGATATTTGTGTAGTATTTCTAAGATTGGATGGAATGACCGGGCAAGCAATACCAGGGTCAGAAATCGGGTAAAGGGTGCTATTTCGGAGAATGCCTTACCACAGCGTATCCAGCACAGTAGACTTCGCTGGTTGGGGCACATTTTACCCTGTTTTTCTTTGGCAGTGGAAGAAGTCACGTGATGGTCAACAGGTGACGTGAAAGCGAGGAAAGAGAAAATGTAAAACGAACTGAGGAAAAGTAGATGTCTCACGTCTTCATGGTTGGGGTCCAGAAGATCATTCAACCAGTTGGCTGGAAACACTGAAGGATGTGGCAGCGAACCGTGAACTGTGGCAATTGTGCTGTCACTTTCTACTAAATCACAATGATTGATCGATGTGCATTTGTACAGTTAGACTGTATTCCGTGTGTAGGCTACTAGGGCGTTCTTATTCCTTTTCCATCCTTGTAGGTCCAGTCCTTGCCCGCTTTTTATACTTATTCTTTCTGTCGCTACGTGCAACCTGGTGAGAAAGGCAGTGATCAGTGGGGCTTGCCCTGCTGCTCAACGCTGTACGATGATGGTGATGATGATGATATCGTGCATAGAAATATTTCACATCACAAAGTCAAGCTCTCCATTCACCAAATCTATGCGCCAATATGCTGCCGGGTCAGGACTTCTTAAAGCTCCATAGTCGAACCTTTTATTCCCCCGTGGAGGGCGTAAGTATTGGTCACAAGTAACGGGCGACATGAAAAGAATGGTGATCGGTTACAGTCAAAACACTATTCGCTTCACTTACCTAGGTGCACATCCATTACCAGAATTCACCAATTAATCGAAAAATGTCTCCTTATGACGTATACAGCACTTTGATTTGGCACAGAAGTATGAAGAAGCTAGTATCAACATTGGTTTTGGCTGGTGCTTCCCGCCTCCCTGGTTGAGGCCCGAGGGACGAGAATCATCGTGGTTTAGAGATGGTGAGGGATGTGGCTCATAATTTAAGTTGGTGGCGCGAACGCTGTGCGTTTCGTTTGTCGAATTTTCACGCTCCGTATCCGCAAAAGTTATTCCGAGAAACAAACTGACAAAAAACATCAAACAGTGCAAGGCGAAAAAAGAAAAAATTACAGTACTCTACTTTTTACTAACTTCTTTTATTGTGCTCTATTTTCCCTTTTATATCTTTGTAACTGTTGTTGCTGCGTCGGTATCATGTTTGATTTCAAGCCGATGTAATATATATATATATATATATATATATATATATATATATATATATATATATATATATATATATATATATATATATATAGAACGTTAAACAGAAGCAAACATACCATAGCTAACAAGAATGTTAAGATTTAAAGCCTCAAGAGGGACAACCAAACCGGGGCCGAGTCACTCAAACTGCTATGCGAGCTGGCACCTCCAAACAAGTCCCAATAACGAATAGTGGAAGTTTTTGCATACCATTCGCAGTAGACATCGCACTTTCCAGATAAAATACCCATTGGTGGGAGATGGGGAATCCCCTATTACATGTCCTGTGCAAAACTCACTCAACAACTTGGAGTTGGAAAAGTCTGTTATCGTTACCACAGACCCGAATCTGTCTCTGGTGGTAGAAACCCATATCTCTGACATCACAACAACCGCACCTTTGAATCAAGGGAGGAGAGCGGTTGCATTTCTTTTCAGAACTCTTCCTCCTAGTGAGCAACGTCATTCGTCCGCATATGCGACTGCCGAAACCGTACGGAAGTGGGGATACTACTTGGTTGGTAAGTACTTCAAACTTCTAAAGGATCAGAGGTCTGTGTTCTTTGTTCGAAGGCTCTCAAAATCAAAACGATAAAATTCAACACTGGAGAGCCGAACTTTCTGCATTCCATTACGATACTGCCTTACTGGTAGGTACACTGCCTCAGCTTCTACGACCGCGTTCGTCGAGGAAGTCAACGGGAAAAGACGTAGAGTGCCAACTGCGTGTATTCTCACAGAGCCTGAGTACAGAGACCGCACGCTGGCGTGTGCCGAGGAAGTGTGTCGGAAGTAACGCTTGTGGCTGCCGCGTGCGCGAAACGTACAGTCAAACAAGTGATAGGGTGTGATCGACTGATCACTATAGAGGCCCCCTCCTAGAAGAACGCCCGCAAGAAGGGCTTCGATTTAGGAGTCTGGCAAGCGAACGAGCATGTCGCACGTGATAACGCCAGTGGAATAAATAAATGTTGCAGTTCCTTCTGACTTTGAAACCGTTCGTGGTTTCGGACCGCAGCTCCAAGGTCCTCTGATTCGGTGGTAGTGTCTGTGGATGACATCCAGTCACCTGACGGGCAGAACAAACACGACAACGAAAGAAATGTGCAAGGTTATTCCGAAATGAATGAATTATTTTGGAAATAAAAATAAGCAACTGGTTGAAACCATTTTATTTGAGTTAAAAATGAATTGACAAAATGGGTCCACCAAGGAGGAAAATAAAAAAAGCAAAAGAACAGAGTTACATGCGGTAGAATGTGGCGGCTGGCACTCGAAGCAAGACACTCGGGAGAGCCGCTGTAACTGGCTACCCAACCCGAAAAACCCCGTAGGTTCAACGCGGGAGGTAGGATATTACAGTGCTTACGGCGAAGGTGTCAGTGGAGTTTTCTCTCCGCTCACCCCAGTGAATGACCTAGTACAGGTTCGGCTTGATAAAGGGATGTTGTGGTCGGTCCTTCTGGTGATTCATGTATCCTGCTTTATGGGCACCTAATGCGGGCGCAGTGGATGATGGATGCGAAGATTTACCGGAGGGCAGTCGGGTTCCTGTCGTTAGCGAACGAGTATTCTGAAGGTGATGCGAGTTCTCTCTAAAACTGCAGGCTTTTGGTAATAGTGTCTGCAGTTGACGGATAAGAACATCAGCAAAGTCGCTTAGCTATAGAAATGAAGTGGTATATTGCCGCCTCAGCGTGGGAAACAAACGGCGACTGAGGAGTCAGAAAGGTGGGTAAAAAAGAAGTTATCTCTTCTTTTGCAAGGTTCTTATTTTGTTTACTCCTGGGATCCAATACACCGTATCTGCGAAACGAACGGTTCCTTAATCACTCGTCCGCGGCTGGATGTCGGTGGAGGTTGCCCTGTGTTGAGAGCTGCGTCAGGACGGCCAGGCAACTGGGTCACCGGCTTTGGTACTGTCGGCTTATGGGAAGCCGGGGACATGGGTGCTGGCTCTGAATAATAAGATGGGGTGAAATCGGACGGAATGCATTCGGCCAGAAAAGCTGATTAATTCGGTCTATGGTAACCGTATCCTTTATGCGGTTGTGGTCGATGACAAATGTTTTCTCTGGGCGGCGTAAGACTCTGTGGGGGCTGGAATAGGCAGGTTGTAGAGGGCCACGTGCCTCTGTCTAAAGAAAAATGTGCGTACACTCTTGGAGGTGTGGGTGTACGTAAACCGTCGTGTTTTGTCCACGAGCCACGGGACAGTTCAACCAGCGCATCTGGTGCGTTAACCTGGTGACGTAATCAGCGCAGTCAAAAGTGACGTTGGACCGTGAAGCCACCATGCCGCCACGAAGTCGAAGCGCGCAACCGAATGTGAGTTCGGATGATGTGGTTTGCAGATCGGCCTTAAGAGCTTTGTGGCAACCTAAAAGTACTAGTGGTAGTGATTCCCACCAGACTGGATTTTTGTGAGCTGTTAAGGCTGCCTTCAGTTGCCGATGAAAACGTTCGACCGTTCCGTTTTCTGACGGGTGGTAGGCGGTGGAATGAATGCGATGAGTGCCTAAATGTTGTAGAAGACTACTGAGGGCTCCCTCGAAATGCGAGCCGCGGTCTGTGGTAACCACAACTGGACAACCAAATGCTGTTACCCAGTATTGGGTGACTGACTGCACAGCTATCTGGTGAAACGATCTACACAAGTAACAACATATATGCTACCCTTTGAAGGATGTAACGGGCCTACCAGGTCAAAACGCACGTGTTGGGAAAGTAAGTCGACAGCTGGAAATTTTAATAATGGGATATTTGTGTGCCTATGCGTTTTCGACCGTTGACATTGGATGCAGGTACGGACCCATGCAGTGACATCACGGTTCATGTTGTGCCAAACATAACGGTGACCGACGAGTTTAGTAGAAGCCTTTACACCCGGGTGGGACAAACCATGTATCATCATCATCATCGTACAGCGTTAAACAGTAGGGCAAGCCCCACTGACCACTGCCTTTCTCACCATGTTGCACGTTGAATTAGAAAGTATGAATATACAAGATGGACAGGGAGTGCACCTACACGGGTAGCAAAAGGAAAGAATGCCCTAGTAGCCAACACACGGAATACACAGTCTAACTGTACAAACACACATCGATCAACCATTCTGATTCGATAGAAAGTGACAACACGATCGCCACTGCTCGCGGTTCGCTGCCATATTTTTCAGTGTCTCCAGCCAACTGGTAGACGGATCTTTTGGACCCCAACCACGAAGACGTGAAGCATCTACTTTTCCTAAGTTTGCTGTACATTTCCTCATTCCTCGCTGCCACGACATCTGTTGACCTCCACGTGGTCTTTTCCACTCCCTAAGAGGAACGGAGAATAGGACACGGTATGGTACACGTGTGTTTGCCATACGTAACACGTGTCCCAACCAACGAAGTCTACTAAGTTGGATACGCTGTGACAAAACGTTCTCTGAATTAGTACCCAATACTCGCTTTCTGACCTTATCGTTGCTTACTCGGCTATTCCACCCAATCCTAGCGATACTACGTAAACATCGATGGTCGAAAACCTCAAGACGATGAATATCTTCAGCACGCAGACTCCAAGTTTCGCAACCATACAACAAAACTGAACGCACTGCAGCACAGTATACACGGCCTTTCAACTTCAGTGAAATATCAGGTAGGCGCCACAAGTGCTTCAGTCCAGTGTACGCCCCTCGAGCCTTGGATATCCGCGTACTCACCTCTACTACAGTGCTCCCATCCGTCGTCACGCAGCTACCGAGGTAGGTGAAGTGGTCGACAACTGACAGCACCACCTCATCGAGCATCAAGCTCGGAATCGCTGACGTCCAGTCTTGTAACATCACCTTGCACTTTGAAGGTGCAAAGCGCATGCCGAATGGAGCTACAGCTCTTGCGAGATTATCTAGTGCACCCTGAGCATGTTTCGTGTATTCGAACAAGCAGACAACGTCGTCCGCGTAATCTAGGTCACATAGCTTTCCACTATTTCCTAGTTCGACACCTACATCCTGAAGATTTTGCTGCGCACTCTCCATTATTTCGTCCATGACGAAGTTGAACAGGAATGGAGACAAAGGGCATCCCTGCCGAACACCACTGGTCGTTTCGAACCGACCGGATAGTTCACCGTAAACTCTAACGCGGCCAGAAGTATGAGAATACAATGATCTCATTAGGTTCACGAACTTCTGGGGCATACCTTTTCGATGAAGAACACTGAAAAGCGATGTTCGACCAACTGAATCGAAGGCGCCTTTCAGGTCTAAGAAAAGTATTATTGTCGGTCGGCGGTGCGTGTGACGCGTTTCAAGTAGTCGGCGAAGAGTAAAAATCTGGTCGATGCATCCTCGACCTGGGCGGAATCCAGCCTGCTGTTCGCGTACATTCCTCTCGCGAGCCGGTGTAAGACGGTGCAGCAGAATCAAGGTTAACACTTTGGTGACTATCGCAATTAAGCTGATCCCACGATGATTACTACAGTCATCGCGTATTCCCTTCTTGAAGATGGGAACAATCAATGACTCGCTCCATATTAACGGAATACGCTCCTCGTTCCAAATGTCACGGAGCACGGCGGTAAGTGATTTTATCAACGCCTCACCACCCAGTTTGAAAAGAACTGGAGGAAGTTCGTCGGGACCTGCCGCTTTCCCCCACCTTAGTAATCGAATACATGACTCTACTTCTACTTCCGATGGGGGCTCAAGTGATACCACCCAAGGAGTCACAGTTGTTGATACAGGAGTAACTACACTAGCGTGCGGCCAGCTAAACTGTTCCTTGAAGTACTCGGCCCAACGGTCAAGCCTTTGCTGTTTGCTATGGATGGGTTCTCCATTTCTATCCCAAATCGTTTCACTGACCTGAGTTCGCCGTCCACTGGTGTCACGAATAAGTTTGAACAGTCTCTGACTGTTACCTGAAGCAGCTGCCACTTCCATTTCTTCGGCTACCTTGACCCACCAATTTTCGCAATCATTCCTGAGGCTTTTCGTAACTTGTCTTTGTAGCTTTCTCCGCATCTTATTCATCTCCTTACGGTTCGAGAGCTGACGCTTTCGCTCCATTATACTCAGCCACTCTTGCGAGATCCAGTGTCGTTGATGGACAACGGATCTAGGACCACAGGTGAAACCTGCTGATACGTGCATCGCCTGTTTGATATGAGCCCAATGCTCATCTACATTACTGTTCGTCGTAGATCCTAGCTCATGTTCTAACTTCTGCTCATAACGGGTGCGTACTTCTGGATCACACAAACGTTGCATGGCTAATCGGGTTTACGGTTTGCAAACGATGACCATGGAGCTGGAGAGATAATCGCATTAAAACTAATGCATGGTCCGACTCTACGTACGTGGACCAGTAAGATCTACAGTTCTGAACAGAACTGCGCCACCGGTAGCTTACGGCGATATGATCAATTTGACTCAAAGTACCTGTAAAGTTAGAGCGCCATGTCGCTGTGCGACGCGAGCTGTGTCGGGAATTAGTGCTAGACAAGAACAATCGATTATCTGCACAAAACTGGAGAAGCCTATCCCCGTTATCTGTACGCTCAGCAGGTAAAGCACAGCGCCCACCTAAACAGGCTTCTGACACACTAAGTTTGCCAACTTGTGCATTTAAGTCACCAGCTAGCACTACAATGTAGGAACCTTTACTGCCGCGAACGAGAGTGGCGAGTGCATCATAGAACTCATCTTTCTGCAAGTCTGAGCTGCAGTCCGTTGGGGCGTACGCCGAGATCACAAACAAATTGCGCTTAACACAACTATCCTTTCGAACGCCAACTGACCCTTGGAGTCTCACAGCACATAAACGACTGTTAACAGGAATCCAGTCTAAAAGGGCAGCCTCAGCCTTGTCAGTCAAGACAATCCCTACACCACGTTGACCTACATCTCTAGCTGCTTCGTCTCCTGAGGTGCGCAAAAAATACCTCGATGAGATACCTGGAGCAGTTAGTTGAATTACACTGCTCGGATCCTGGATACGCGTTTCACTTAAGCAGCAGACATCAATCTTCACAGAATCTAATGTGAGGGCTAGGCACGCCTGCTGACCGGCCTGCATGAGTGTACGCACGTTGAAGGAGCCGAGATTCAGAGGCTGACGGGGCTTGAGAAAATGTGAGTTACCAGACAGAGGATTATTCCCGATACTATTTGACAGTGAACTGTTGCGAGTATTGACCGTGTTATCAGTGGGAGCACTATGGGTCGATAGATGGGGCAAAGAGGGATGGTTAGGGACAGAAGACAAAGGTTGAATAAAAGAGAGGGAACTCTGAGCAGTAGCCCACTTATCACTACCCACCCCGCTCGATGCAATGGGCAGCGCGGTCCTGATTAGCCTGCGCGACGACCGATGCAGTGTGGAATTCTTTGTAGTCGTGCAGTTCATGGGAGATGTTGGACGGGTACTGCTGGGGTGTCCAGCCACAAAGCAGGAGAACGATTAGGGTCCTCATCCAAAGCCTTTAGTTCTAACAAGAACCTATCCACAAGGCAGCGGGATGGCTTAGTGGAAGCCCATTTGCTTGGATCAATTATTCTTCCACTGGTTTTTCCGACTGAGTTGCCAGCTCAAATCAACCCCCAACCTGGAGGACCAGGAGACTGGACTTCGTCTGACCTCTACCCATTGACCTGTCAGGCATGATTGCATCTCCGGCTTAAGGAAGCCATCCTGTATAGCTCTTTGGGTCATAGAGGCGCGCAAGCCATCACACCACGTCAAGGTGCAGTCTCGTCGTGATGGAAACCATGTAAGGTTTCGAAAACGTATCGTCTAAAAGCTGACGGCACTACTGGCCTTAGGTGGCCTTTGGACATGTCACACAGTATGTCACCTTAGGCTGGAGGAATGGGAACCGACTGGAGCCGCAGCGACGAAGGGCTACCAAGCTGCTCTATCTCGGGATCGTCCGCTTGAGCGGATGCGATGACCTCGAGGTTGATCGGGCCGGGAGGTTGTAAATGCGAGATAACGCGTCTGCGACAGGATTATCGACACCTGAGATATGAAGTACATCACTCGTGTACTGAGTAATGTAATCCGGATGTCTGGACTCTCTGGGAGAGTATCTGTCGTGTTGGCGCGCAATGCGTGGATGGTCGGTTTACGGTCAGTGTAGACTGTGAATTCGCGTCCCTCCAAGATGTGTCTAAAGTGACGGATGCCTAAGTATATAGCGAGGATTTCGCGGCCACAGGTCCTATACTTGGATTTAGCCGGTTGCAGCTTTTTGGAAAAAATGCAATGGGTTGCTGGGTATTGTTGCAGTACTGCGCCCACGGCTTTGTCTGGTACGTCGGCGACTGACGCAACTGGGGAGGTTGGTTTCAGGTGTGATAGCGAGGCTATGTTGCTTATAGTCTGCTTCAGCATAGCGAACGCATCTCGTGCGGTTTCTGTGAAAACCAGCTGTTTCGCTTTGCCTTTTAACAGGTCTGTGAGCGGACGCATTAACTGAGCACATTGTGGAATGAAACGCCAGTAGAAGTTGACTAACCCGACAAAACGCCATAGTTGCTTGAATGACGCAGGTTCTGGGTAGTCCAGGATTGCCTGCACCTTGTTCTGCGATGGTATGACCCCTGTGGAAATAACTTTGTGGCCTAGGAATTCGATGGCGTCGACGCCTATTACACACTTCGCTTTGGCCGTGACCCCGTGTTGAGACAGGCGGTCAAAAAGGGTTTGTAGATGTGCTAGATATTCTGTCTTAGACGAGCTAGCAATCAGGATGTCATCAAGATAAGTGAACGCAAAATCTAAACAATTGTATACCATATCGATGGAACGCTGGAAAGTCTGCGTGGCGTTGCCAAGTCCAAACGACATTCGTAGAAACTAGGAAAGACCGAAATGAGTCGTTACGGCTGTTTTGGAGATATCTGCCTCAGCTACTGGTATTTGGTTATGTGTCCACACTACATCTATTCGACTGGAAATTACCTTACCCGCTAAACCAGCTTTGAGGTCCGTGATGTGCGGAATAGGATAACGGTCGGGCGTAGTCACTCCGTTGAGTGAGCGATAATCCCCGCACTGTCTTCAGTGGTCAGGCGACTTCTTCGGAACCATGGGTACGGGTGATGCCCACGGACTGTTGGAAGGCCGGATAATTCCCAAGTTGAGCATGTGTTGGAACTCGGAGCGAGCTACACGGAACTTGTCTGGAGCCAACCTGCGGGGTCCAGCGTAGACCGGGGACCCTTGTGTGACGATGTGATGGGCCACATCAGTGGTGATTGGAGGCAGGTTGTTGCTTGGGCGGACAAGATTAGGGTACTCGCCGAATAAACTACCGAATTCTGGTTCGGAAGTGGGAATCGGCGTGAGGACCACTGGTGATTGAGCTTGGGTTATGAAACCTACAACGAAATTCGATGTGACTCGATCTACGAGCTGTCGCTTACCGGGATCGACTACTAGACCGCGACTTCCTAAAAAATCTAAGCCTATAATATCCTGGTACACTTGGGTGACGACGAAAACCCACGGGAAATGACTACACAGGACAAGGTCTAGGATGAGAAGTTTACTGCCGTATGTTGTGATCGGAGTGCCGTTGGCGGCTTGTAGTGTGAGAGATGTAGGGAAGACAATGGACCGTTTTGAAACCGGTAGTATACTCACCTGCGCACCCGTGTCGATCAAGAAATGCATACCGGTGGTCCTGTCTTTCACGTAAATAAGACAACTAGGAACAGGGGTGCCCGGAGGTCGTCGTCATCACCTCCCGGCCTAGTAATGTCCCTGGTGGGTGCGGTATGTACGAGGCTCTTCGCATTCACGCGCCTGGGATCCGAAACGGCGGTGATAATAACATTCGCCGGATTGTGCGTTTGCTCTCAGGGCATTCGGTGTAGAACGGTGACGGCTTTGGCTTCGTGAACGCAGGCTACTGATGGTGGTCTCGTACTGTTCGGCCATCTGCATTGAACGGCGGACCACCCGACGTACCATCTGAATGTCAGAGTTGCTACTGGGTGCGTTGTCCTGGGTGGTTGTCGACTCATGGTTAACAACGGGATCTGGTGGAGTAACAGTGGCGTTGACGAATGCGTAGGACTGTGGGGCAAAAGCACGTGCTTGTTCGAGGACTTTGTCTGCGGCCTCGACGCGTTTATCCAAGGTCTGACCTTGTATTAGGACGGCAACTATGCTCTGAGCATGTGGTGGAAGCCGCCGCATCGATAGCTGACACAAGACCGCATAGTCCATGGACGTCGTACCTACCAATAAACGCATTTTGCTTAACAACTGCGATGACGTCATATCTCCTAGCTGGATTTTGGAGAGAACGTATTGGATACGTTTTTCTTCCGACGCTGCCACGCGCTTAATCAGGGCTTGCCGCAGTGTGTCGTACGGGTCGTGATCCGGGGAGTTCATAATGATATCCCGGATTTGTGGGATCATTCTAGCTGAGATTGCTGAGAGCAGTTTACTATATTTGGACTGCTGACTAGATGCGCGAGACTTCTGGAAACGAGACTCGAGGATGGCGATGAATACGCCCGTATCTGCCGGTATGAAATCCGGTATTTTCATGTGCGCTGCATGGCACTCCAGTCCATACTCGGGCTTAGAATCTTTGTTCATTGTGAAATAGGTGCGCTATGGAAATAAACTAACCTGGGATTCCAAAAATTTGTTGTCAAATAAATAAATGGGAATGAAACTTAACCGGTACAATAACGACGATCAAAAAAGGATGAAATCGATGTGCCTCCCAAAAAGATGTACGTAGTTGAAAATGTCCAATGGGGATACACGTCTGCGATAAAAAAAATTTAATTAATGTTAGGCTGAATATATGGTCGACAAAGGGAAGGAAAAACTACCGTAGACGCGACCTGGATAGGTCACTTCGGTGGAATTAATCAAAAACTATAAATGGAACGGGCTCACCAATTACTGGAGGGCACACTCCCTCAGCTTCTACGATCGCGTTCGTCGGGGAAGTCGACGGGGAAAGATCGTGGAGTGCCAACCGCGTGTATTCGCACAGGGCTTGAGTACAGAGACCGCGCGCTGGCGTGTGCCGAGGAAGTGTATGGGAAGTGGCGCTTGCGTCCTGGAGGGGAAAAGCCAGTGGCTGATATGTTCTCGAACATACTGCTCTTCAATTCATCACGGAACTGATCTGAAAGCAATACATGCATCTCTGTGACACCCAGGCGGTACTCGAATGCTAGATTTCGTTCGGCCGAAGAATCTATCTTTCTCGTTGGCCGAAATGAAGTGTCACGAAGCAATGCCGCACATGCGCAGGGATCAATTCAACGTCTCATCGACCGGGATCATGAGGACTGACCAAACCCGTCCAGCTATTTGAGACTAAGTATCGACTTCAAGGAGCTTCTGTCGTCAGTCATTCGAAATCGTCATCCTTAGGAGTAACAGATGAGCACTCTCATTTTGCCTCCGTAACAGCGTGTCTCGATATGACAGCAACAATAACCACTAATCACCCGTTGGTTGTTTTCGCTGGTTGGTACGCCCTCCATGGCTGTTATGATTGTGGAGCTTCCACGTCAAACGAACTAATGCATTTTCTCCACAGCAAGCCCAGTGCGACTAGCCGAACTACCCCGAATAATCTTCAAGGAAACCGGTAGGTGGAAAGACCCAACGGAAGGCACTAACTGAGGTCTTCCACCCAGTTACTGAGAGCGAGTACTCCCGGACGCATTGAATTCGACAGAATCTTAATTTGTACGAGTATCGATGATATTTTGCAAAGAAGGTTTTCCACATACAAGAGGAAATTAATTTATGGGGCTGCCTTGCCAACTTGGATCACAGTAACCGGTTGACAACTTGAAAAGAAGAACGCACATAGCTTCAGATACATCATCACCATCGTATAGCGTTAAACAGTAGGGCAAGCCCCATTGACCACTGCCTTTCTCACCATGACGCACGTTGAATTAGAAAGTATGAATATACAAGATGGACAGGGAGTGCACCTACAGGGGTGGGAAAAGGAAAGAATGCCCTAGTAACCAACACACGGAATACACAGTCTAACTGTACAAACGCACATCGATCAATCATTCTGATTTAATAGAAAGTGACAGCACAATTGCCACAGTTCACGGTTCGCTGCCACATCCTTCAGTGTCTCCAGCCAACTGCTTGAAGGATCTTTTGGGCCCCAATCAAGTTTGCTGTACTTTTCCTCGTTCCTCTTTGCCAAGTCATCTGTTGAACTCCACGTGGTTTCTTCCACTCCTGAGGAACGGAAAGCAGGGCACGGTAAGGTAGCCGCGTGTTAGCCATACGTAACATGTGCCCTAACCAACGAAGCCTACCAAGCTGGATACGCTGTGATAGATAACTCCCTGAAGTGGTACCCAATACTCGATTTGTAACTTCAGCATTGCTTACTCGGTCATTCCATCCAATATTAGAGATACTACGCAAGCATCGATGGCCGAAAACCTGAAAACGACGAATATCTTCTGCACGCGGACTCCAAGTCTTGCAACTATACAGCAAAACTGAACGCACTGCAGCACAGTATACACGACCTTTCAACTTCAGTGAAATATTAGGTCGCCACCACAAGTACTTCAGTCCAGCGTACACCCCTCGGGCCTTGGATATACGCGCGTTCACCTCTACTACTGTGCTCCCATCCGTCGTCACGCTGCTTCCGAGGTAACTAAAGCGGTCAACAATTGTTAGTTCCTCCCCATCGAGCATCAAGCTCCGAATCGTTGATGTCCAGTCTTGCAAAAGTACTTTACAGTTTGGAGGTGCAAAGCGCATGCCAAGTGGAGCTACAGCTCTCGCAAGTCTATCTAGTGCATGTTGCGCATGTTTCCGTGCATTCGAACAAGCAGACAACGTCGTCCGCGTAATCTAGGTCACACAGCTTCCCACTATTTCCTAGTTCGATGCTCACATCCTAGAGCTCTCCCAAGGCAGCCCCTATTATTTCGTCCATGACGAAGTTAAACAAGAATGGAGAAATTGGACATTCCTATCGAACACCGCTCGTCGTTTCGAATGGACTGAATAGTTCACCGTAAACCCTCATGCGGCCAGAAGTATGAGAGTACAACGACCTCAGTAGATTCAAGAACTTCTGGGGCATACCCTTCTGGTGAAGAGTATTGAATAGCGCCGTCCGGTCGACTGAACCGAAGGCGCCCTTCAAGTCAAGGTAAACCGTTACTGTCGGTCGACGGTGTGCGTGACGCATCTCCAGTAATTAACGAAGAGTAAAAATGTGGTCGATGCATCTCCGACCTGGGCGGAATCCGGCCTGTTGTTCGCAGGCGTTTCTCTCGCGAACCGGTGTGAGGCGACGCAGCAAAACCGAGGCTAATATCTTGGTGACTATTGGAATTAAGCTAGTCGCACGATGATTACTAGTCATTGCGTATTCCCTTCTTGAAGATGGGTATAATCAATGACTCACCCCATAATAGCGGGGTGCGTTCCTTCTTCCAAACGTCACCGAGCAAGGTGGTAGTTGATTTTACCAATGCACCACCACCCATCTTGAAAAGAACTGGAGGGAGTCCGTCAGGACCAGCCGCTTTCCCTCGCTTTAGTAATCGATCCGACTATGGAGGTCGATCTGTTGGAATACTTTGAGCTTTCAAAGTGCAGGGTACTTCTTCAAGACTGGCAGGAGCCTGTGCTTGTACTCATCCTTAGTGATGATCGGTTGGAAGTGGTTGATAGCCCTAAGTACCTCGGAAGCTTGATCACAGCTGGTGGTGGTGCTGGAGAGATCACATCACAAATTTCGAGAGCCAGAACAGCTTTCGCTAACCTGCACCATCGGTGGTGCAGCCATGACGTCCGGCCTCCCCTCAAGGGAAGGGTATACAGTGCCACAGTTCGTAGCGTTCTTCTTTACGGTTCCGAGACCTGGCCCCTCCGCGTTGAGGATACTCGGCGGCTTTTTGTATTCGACCACCGGTGTCTCCGAAGCATTGCTGGTGTCTGGTGGGAACATCTAATGAGCAATGACAACGCTCGTCGCCCTGTGTATGGTGCTCATAGTCGCCCCTGGCAGAGATAATCGCTCTTCACCGCCTCCGACGGCTTGGGCACGTTTTACGTGCACCTGTCCACCGTTTACCCTTTTGGGCTCTGCTTGCGTGTATTGGGCAAGGCTGGAAGAAACGGCGCGGCGGTTAGGTTATGACTTGGCGCAGGGGCATGAAGAAGTTAGCTACGGCTTTGGCTTCGTTTTGTACTTCCCGCCTTCTTTGTTGGGGGCCCAAGAGATGAGGATCGCCGTTGGTTAGAGACGCTCTGAGATATGGCTCAGAACCGAATCCAGTGGCGCGAACGCTGTATAGCCTGTCTTCTGACCTCCCATTCCCCACAGACAACTGAACACACAATAAGGATTCACAGAACACGTACGGTGGAAATATCAGAAAACTGCCTTTACTTGTTATAATCTTTGTTGGCTTCTAATCCCCCGCCCACGACTTCGTAGTTGTCCTCCGTTGTTGTTGTGTTACCACCATGCTTGCTCTCAAGTCGGTGTAAAATGTGCATATATATATATATATATATATATATATATATATATATATATATATATATATATATATATATATATATATATATAATATCCCGTAAGCGCTCGTATATCTCCCTAATGGTAAAGAGGAATGCTAGCCCGCCACTCAGCTCCTGTTGGTGCACGCACAGTTGAACACGACGACTGTTAGCCTGACACTGGGACTCTGATAAGTAACCCAGGCCCAGAATGTGAATAATCAGACACCCGCATAAGGTCATGATGACCGGGATGGAGTGAATCGAGACCCAAGAAGTAGCTCAGCTCCAGACGAACTAGCGTCACGGAGGCAGCAGCGGGCACAGGCGTACAACTCGAGCAGTAGAGATTTAATCATGACTCGCAACCCTCTTGTGCCAATTCCACGCCAATACGTTTATTGATAATTCATTGTCATACCATCCTTCAGCTCACGTCACACTGTCCGGAGGGGGGAATATTAGTTGTATATTAAAACGCCTCGCAATCTTCTTTTCATCTCACCTATGGTACCGCTGATTTGAGATGGATAAAGCCCAGATCGAAGACCCAGTTTATTCATTCACCGTAACCATGCGAGACTCACAAGTCAACAGGTTGGTACCTAGAGAGAGGATTTTCCAATTATAATGCAGCGAAGAGCCTTGTGAGGAAATATCGTCGGCAATAAGCTGTGTTACACGACCTCGCTCCGTTAACACCAACCTTATGAACGGAGCAGTTTTTCTCAAATCTACACGCACAGAAGTATAATGCAACACCAAGAGTGAACCGCTCGCGATTCAGCGACGCGAAGTTTGGTAGAACATGAACCCCGAACGAACCTGGAGCGTCTAGCTAAACGGTACAAGTCCACTTGCAGCAATACCGCACCGAAAAAAAACGATTTTTGACCAGCTTTCGAGCGGTTTGCGCTACCGCACTGCTGGACTTCCGAGCGGTGTATACAGGCCGTACGTACTTGACCAACTGGCCACCTTTCCCAAACTACGATTTTCTTGATCAAATTTACCTCCCAAATAATGAAGTTATCAATTATCCTTATTCTACAAATTGTACAGCGCATGGGATAGGACGATCTGCTGCTTGGTATCAAAGGGCATCTCAATGTACACAAATCACTGCATGGAAACAAAACGCTCATTGAAATATACGGTACTCCGGCCGTTTATCCCCCTCGTATCAATTCACGTTCAACCTGTGGAGACTAGCTACTAAGCAAACCGGTTGGAACCCATGCTGTGTTACAAGGGTCGCAGCACGAGGCCAACCGCTGCCAGCGCCTAAAGTTGCTTTGAATACGTGCATCTTGGGGGCCAAAACTAGTTTTGAGCGTAGCTAAGTACACGGGTTTCCACTCTTCCACTGAAATAAATTACGCCCCTCAGCTACCGAATCAGTCTTTGAATTCTTAAACCGACAGATTCCGATCTATACCTACCGAGGACCGAACGACGAACGACCGACAACTTGCAGCTGCTACAAAGCCACAAACTCTAATTGCTACTGATCCTCACCTCTATAACGCCACTCACATTCAACGTCCTATAAAGCCATTTTTCCTGCTGAGTAGAACAAACTACGTAGCCACAAACCGTTGAAAATGGAATAGCCTCATTGCCCAGACGTGTAAACAAGATAAAAACCCGATCATATGAACATTTATTTCAATGTAAAGTGTTTACTTTAGCTTCTTCTTCGGGCGCAGGTTACTAGTATGTCCACATTTCCGCTTGCGGCAATTTGTGGCTTTCGGGTGCAGCCTCGCATAACACTTCCGGCAAATCATTTTCTCACAATTGTACTTCTGGGCTAGCAGACGTAACGTGGGCTCGATGATTCCACCGCGCAGGCGCAGAACCAGATGGAGAGTCGATTCCTTCTGAATATTGTAATCCGAAAGAGTTCTCCCATCCTCCAACTGCTTCCCGGCGAAAATCAATCGCTGCTGGTCGGGAGGAATTCCTTCTTTATCCTGTATCTTAGCCTTCACATTCTCGATCGTATCCGAAGATTCCACCTCTAGGGTGATGGTCTTGCCCGTCAAAGTCTTCACAAATATCTGCATCGTGACAAAGAGCGAAACCCACCCACAGTGCGCGCCGTAACAGCCGACCCGGATAAACAAACTTGGGGTCAGAACACATGTTAATAAAGGACATGGAGGCTTCATCCACATTTATACACTTTTCCCTTGCACCCGAGGCCGCAGAGATTCTCACGTGCTACGAAAGAAAAGTCAGACGGGATTCGTTATAGTGATCACGACAACTCGGTCTAGACTGCATCTCGTCTTGTATTGGCGGTGAGCAGGAACACAGACCTCTGGATAAAGAAAGAGGGTTTATTTTTGAGGCATCTCGTTTCCGTTGCGTAACAGAAACGGTTTCGCCCCGGCCAATCTCATGAGAATCCCCGACAAGAGTTTTTTTTACCCGGGCGCATCCGCACAGCCTTGCCGTGGTGACCGTAATTTCTCGAAGGATGGGTTAGATAGGGTGGATGACCCTGCTCTTCTGGTGCTGGAAAACAAGGTGAAGGATCTGCAGAGGCAGATCTTGTCGATAGGGAGGGTCTCAAGCCACAGGCTCCTGGTCCTAATTCAGGAAGAACCATTTATGAGAGAATCGAAAACCAGGAGGGACATAGATAGAAGGAGGGTCTGCGATATACTGCGAATCGAGGGTGTTCCATACCCTACTACTCTAAGAAGGGTACACAGAATGGGGACATGGAAGTCACCACTGGGGATCAAAGGCGAACATCGTGCGAGACCAATCCTAGCGGAGTTCGCTGATGAGGCCACCCAGGACAAACTGTTGGGGAGGGCAGCAACAGGGGCTCACACCATCGAGGTTAGATACCAAATTGTGCCAGACAAGCATAGAGAAAAGCCTGGGGGTCTAGCTCCGTGGGGTAACCTTGTTCGACCAGCCAGGGCACTGGTGAGAAACCTAAAAGTTCAGCGGAATGCCGTGCTCGGCTCTCAGGCCCCGACCCCGACAATAGTAAAGAAGCCACGTGCGGGGTCGCAAACATTTTTAATTGAAGACGCACTGGAAGACGAAAGTTGGCAGTTCTGTTCGAAGTTGGAGGACAGTGTGACCCCTGCCAGTCTGGATGTTGTGGCAACTCCTATAGAGATGGATTGGGGGTAGTCGGAAGTTCTGGATCGTCAGCCGGCTTCATGCACACCAGTGGAACAACCGAAGTGAAAAACTTGTCACCATCTCAGGCGTTTCGCCTGCGAAACGGACAGGAGTGAATAATAAGATACTCCTAAGAGACGGAGCAAACGCGGTGGTGTTGTATACTAACACGTGTAGTATTAGAAGCAACTGGGCGGAACCTGCCAAAACCGCTGAAGAGCAGAAAGCGTCAATGGTTGCCGTCACGGAAACGTGGATTTTTGAAGAAGACCATGTGCCAGACCTAATGAGTAAAGATTTTGCAGTCTATAGGCAGGATCGAGAACATGGTCCATCTGGTGGTGGAGTAGCCCTCCTCGTTAGGTCGGGTATAAACCACCTTGGGTCTCAGACCAAGATATGCACTCGCAATATCCAGTTGTGCTCCGTTACGATCATCCTTCCAGGCAGAAGGGTTAACGTTGTCTGTGTCTACAGGGCACCAAAAGCTATCCACGAAGAGGGCGTTTGTTTACTGCGGACTTTGACTGAACTAGTTAAGAACGCACAAATGACCCTCATAGTAGATGACTTCAACCTTCCGCACGTCGACTGGGCGGCTGAGGTCTGCTTGCTGGGATCGGAGGAGCAAACCTACTTAGGATGGCTGCATGCCAATGCGTCGCACCAGCACATTAGGGGAAATACTAGATATAGGGCTGGATGCGTTCCACCCTTGCTGGATCTAGCAATAACAAACTTCCCCAACGATGTGTCTGGACTGCATTATTATGCACCTCTGGGCAGGAGTGACCACGCGTGTGTCAAAATCGTCTTATGCTTGCGGCAACCCAAGACTCTCTAAGGGCTGATCAGACTTTTCGGTAGTATGGACATGGGTAAGCTTCGTAATAGGGCCATGGGTTTGACCTGGGACACGACAGAGGGGACTACTGTCGAGGAGCGCTTACAAGCCATAAAGGGATCCGTTATTGCCTTACAGAAAGAGTTCGCACCCTTAAAACGAGGGAGTGGGGTGGGCAGACCCATGTGGTGGAAGGCTGCAATAGCCAAGGCCACCAGACGTAGAAACCGCAGCTGGAACCAGTACAAAGCTTCCGGCAGTCAGCTAGCCTGGAACCGCTATACAAAGCTGAGAAGCGAGACTGTAAACCTTCTGAGAACTTCCAGGCGGGAATTTGAGCTCAAATTAGCCCATTGTGCAGGACAACAGCCAAGAGAATTCTACAGCTATGTACAATCTAAAGGCTCAACGAAGAATGCAGTAGGTCCGCTATCCACCAGAGACCATGGTATTGTCACTGATGACCAGGGAAAAGCGGACGCCCTGGAGGAATACTTTGGTAGTGTAAATAGAATGGATAGTGGGGTACGAGTAGATCTGGCTCTGGTGCATCCTCCTCCTCAGTTAAACGAGCTGAACCCTTCAGAGGAGAGCGTGCGTAAGTACCTACAGGAATTAAACAGTCACAAGTCAGTGAACTCAGACTGCATTCATCCAGCTATCATCAAGCCGTTGGCGGATATCATAGCTCCATCGGTATGCAGGCTGTACAGGTCCACGTTGGACCAGGATAAGTTGCCTCAGGACTGGAAAGCCGCGGCAGTCGTGGCAATACCTAAGAGTGGGCCTAAGTCGGCTGTGCAGAACTACAGGCCGGTAAGCCTAACTAGCATTCTCTGTAAAGTCCTTGAGAAGATCATCCGTGCCCATATCTGCCAGCACTTACTGCAGCACTCCATGCTAAGCCCCGCGCAGCATGGATTCCTGAAAAATAGATCTTGCCTGACCAATCTCCTGTGCTTCTTAGATGAAGTAACTCGACGACTGGACGAAAGTAAGCAAGTTGAGGTATGCTACCTCGACTTTAGCAAGGCGTTCGACTCCGTTATTCATCGTCTCTTCCTACGCAGAAAGGAGAGGTTCGGTATAGGTGGGCGAGTATTTGGGCGGCCAGAGGACTTTCTCTCCCACACAGGCGGTTTCACGTCAGAGTGGGAGACAGGTGCTCCAGTTTGGCGAATGTCACAAGTGGAGTACCTCATTGATCCGTCCTAGGCCCGGTCCTATTCTTGTTATTTATTAATGACCTGGCATCCGGTCTTCAATCGCCCGGCTTTATTTTTGCGGATGATGTGAAGATTGTTGGATCTGAGGGTAGGGCGGACTTGGGCAGGGAAATAGGTACCATCCTGAACTGGGCATACAAATGGGACTTACATCTTAACGCTGAAAAAAGCCATTTGTTTTCAAGGACGACAGAGAGCCTAACTGTCGCTCATGATCAAGGGCTGTTCAGCACAGAGGCAGTCGGTAGGGTTAAAGACCTTGGGGTCATCATGAACAGTGACTTCAAACGGTCAGAGCAGTGCAACACTGCTGCGCATAAGGCTCGTGAGGAGCTCTTTAGGCTGCGATCAGCTTTGTCTCGCCGGAAGCCGGAGGTATTCGTACCTATTTACATGGCTATAGTACGACCTCACTTAGAAGGTAGCGTGCAGGCTTGGTCACCCTTCTACAAAAAGGACGCCGCCTGCCTCGAGAAAGTCAAAAGTCCCGCCACGCGAATGGTTGAAGGGCAGAGGGGAAAGACTTACGAGTAGAGACTCTGTGACCTGAATCTTTTCCCGCTGGAAAGGAGGAGAAGTCGAGGGGATCTCATAGAAACGTTTAAAGTAATGAAGGGCCTTTCTGGCCTTAGACCAGATAGTCTGTTCCAAGTGGCCGTAGATTCCAGAACAAGGGCACATGAAAAGAAGCTGATAAAAGCTAGAGCTAGGTTGATGCTAGATCGCACCTCTTTAGCAACAGGGTTGTGAACAGTTGGAACGGTCTGCCTGATGGAATGGTAGATCTGCAGACCGTCCAATTCTTCAAATGTGCCCTAGATCGCAAGTGGTACAATATATTTCCTCGTAGCGAACCCTGAGTAGGTCAACCAGGTGGACGACTGGTAGAACTGTGGTCCTTCTGGAGTATGTTTTAATAGACTTTTTCGCTCATTGCTTACAGTCTCAGTGAATGCTCACGATGCTTCATGTCCCTCACAATTGATGTGCGATGAGGTTTTCCGTTTCCCTCTCATTTTTAGCGGGGATTCGACGAAATACACTCGGCAGTGGTGGGTGCATAACTGGTGTGAATACCATCGAAGGAATTCTGTACGCTCGATTGGCCGTGGCCGTGACCTGTCCTGTGCATACTGAACTGAACTGAACTGAATCTCTATCGTATGTTCCGGGACTCCTGTTAGCCATGTTTTTGGCAGCATAATATGACACCGCGAATTTTGTCGGCTTCCACGGGCCGGGACCGATGGCCTTCATTATCACCTTACTTCTTGATCGCAAATAGCCCACCCGAGTGCACAGTACGTCAGCCTTTGTTTTCGAGTTTTGAGGGAGCCTTCCGCCAGGCCGAGGATAACCACTTCAGCACGGGGAGCCTTGAGATTTAATAGTGCTGGCTATCTGCCCCGTGCTTCGATTTATACCAGTCTTTCCCCACATGGTCGCTCCTCACATATTGCACAACTGAGATATGTACTCCGCCACTGGCGTTTTGATCCGTAGCTACGTCAAGTGAAGACGTAGGTAACCGACGAGAGTATACGTAGACTTCCTTCTCTCCGGGTAGTGCCACAGACTGACTGCCTAGATTCACTTTGGCGGGGGAGTGAGGGGGAAGTTGAAACTTGGTATCTCCCACACCCGCGCGTCACGACAGGACCTGAATCCCTTATACGCTAGTGGAAATAGTTTTGGGAATCACTTGTTAGGTTACTCTGCGGTCGTGGGGAAGACTGCTAGTCTTTACTATATCTTCAAACAGGGTGTCCCGGTGGGCGTCTAACTTTCCTCTGTAATCATTGACCACCTGGGCCTTCGCCACCGAGGATGCAAGTTTATTCCATAGGTTCCCTACTCTTAGGGCGAAGGAACTTGCTCCATAGCCTAATTGCGGAGGGCTTTCCAAAAGCTGCAGTTCACATTCCGTTAGCCTTTCACCTGTTCCTCGGGAGGAACTGAATTCCCCTCGAAAAGCCCCTCATAATACTGAACTCCTCAAGAGGGCCACCTTTCACCCTCCTTCGCGCCAGAGAGCAAAGTGGTACTTCTCTAAGGCGTTATTTATATGACCGGCTTCGGAGTCAAGAAAAAACTCGTCTCGGTCTCCTTTGAACACGCTCCAGCAGTCTTCTGTCCTTAATAAGACTGAGGCGTCAATCCTGAAAGGCATACTCGAGAAGCGGCCTCTCGCGGGTTGCGTAGTTCACGGCAGTCCACTTCGGTTTTGACAGTGTCTTGAGCCCAAGCAGTTGCACTATCGGTGCGTTTCCATATCTTGCATTACAGTGTGATATTTTCTTCTTCTAAGTGGTAGAAGTGTGGGGCCGCATGAGCTCTGGCGGATAAAGGGGGGAAATAACGAAAGAGTTTTCTGTGTTTAACGATTTTGAGTTCCAGCTTATTCGGAATGTGATTCCACTCTTATACCTTAAAATCACATCCCCCAAACTCAGGGTGTGGAGGAAGCATTTCTGGAGTGAAAGTACGGCGAGATAGTGAAGGTAACTGGAGCTAGAATCTGGACTCCTTTCGGCAGGCCGCAAAAGAACTGGTGGCAGCATGTTGAGATTAAATCTTTGTCCTTATTGAGAGCATTTGGATGTACGCGTGAGACTTAAGCTAGTTTCAGACTCGGCGATTATTTTGTCGACCACATTTTTTAACCTCCGTCAAATTCCAGGGCACAAACACACCTTCGTTAGATCGACCATTTCCCTCTTCATAATAATAATCACTGTATACTTCTTGATTTCGTTTGAGACGCGTGACCAGAGTGTACAACAATGTCCGTAAGATACAATACCGGAAAGTCTTGCGAGTGGGAGCTGCACGTTTCGGTAGCAGCGCGATGAATCTGGAAGAAGTTTGAAGGAAATAAAATTAAACCGGTCTACCCTGTAAGCTTGACGTAGTTTTGAATTAAGTTACTGGCCACAGTTAAGACAGTCAAAATCAAAAATGGTGAAATTGGCTTTGTTATGGGAGGCAGACAAAGCGGTTTATACGAGAATGATGCATTCACTGAAAGAAACAGTCGTCAAGCCTTTCAGTACCAGTGATTCCACTGGGGGAAAACATCGACATAACATTAAGAAGGAAGCCGAAACATGTGCACCGCGCACATCAAAGAAGCGAAAGTGGGTCAGTGAATGTGGATAACACCGAGAGTCACCGCAGCTACAAATGAATCACTATTTGTGGAGGAAAAGCGGACGACTTCAAGCTCTCATAGGAAAAGAAAAAACGAGAAGCACCCATAAGATTGTTCTGTTGTCAGAAGGGTTAGACGCTTTTGCTTTCACCGCTGTGAGCACATAATACACATAATACCTAGTGATGCGGGGCCGTCATGTAGTATTGGTGGATGAAATGGCAGATCTGGATGACTATCCACGCATACTTGGATTCCGACAGGGTGACTTTGGTTTGATGGTGTCGTGGGAGTGGTGCTGCATCATAGATCACTGCTATGGTCGGGTTTTGAATATTATAGGCCGACTGAGACATGATGTTCCAGTTGGTTGAACGGGGGACGGGCAGGCACGTTAGACTTTCGGTGTGAAGTTTGGTGCAAGAGCACCGTAAGAGGTAGTGCCAAACGAGGTTTACCAGGGTTTTATTTTGAAATGTAGGGGCCAACTTGTTGAGATACGTCAAAGGATCAATTGCAGATTTAATAAGTCGAGGCTTCAGTTAGAAGAATCGGTCAGGTAACCCAGTGGGTGACGACGAATTATCAGGGTCCTAGAATAAAGGAAAAGGTCCTTGATGTGGACATCGTTTCAGCGATGGGTCTAGGTGGGTGGGGAGAACAATGTATTGCGGACCGGGTAGGATTGTGATAATTCGGCAGGGATATAACTTCGGTTAAACTACCATGATGTCGGTCGGGAATGGAAATGACAAATTTTGAACGACGGAAGCTATTAGGGGAAATTACTGACAGGAAACAGATTAAACTGATGCTGCTGGCCGATTGCGGACATCATTTGGGCGCTGTTTGTACGCAAAGAAATGGATGATTTGTGGGTGGACTGCGGCTCGAAATATAACGCGTAGTGGAGCGTATCACACGAGGCTTGGTTAGTTATGGTGGAAGAAAATGTATGAATCGAACGAACGAATTACTCAAGCGGAAAACTGAGACGGTAGAGTAGCACCAGGTGTAACGACCGGCCGTGGAAAATCCCCCCCCCCGAAAAAGGCACTGCAGTTCCATCTTTCCTTAACATCACTCACTTATTTACACCAGTAACTTGTGTCTACGTACAGCATATTTTACGAACCGACGTTTGTTTGTTCGCGTCTAGCGCGCTGCTCTGCCATATCTTTGTTCTAGACCTGCGTGACGCACGTGCTCCTTTCTCGCACGCCGCAATTTGGTTCTTGGTTTTTGCGTCCTGGTGATAGCATAATTGAGTTTCGTATCTGTTTCGTGTCATTGCTCATTTGATAATCTAGTGTCGTAGAATTTCACGGATGATCGCCTTCTGATTTCGGGATCCGTTGCGAACTCGGGTACTTATTGCCTTCCAGATCATGGTGATAGACTGACCGTATGAGGTCGATAGACTGAGAGCACTGATACATATAAAGTGCGATGTTATGTTATCTTCGGATTGCACACTGCATATTACGTGATAAGGTCGGTGCAGGAAGTTCATCTGCTGACAACGATAGGTGTAAAGGAGTTCAGGAAACCCCGTTCCATGCATTAGCATCCATATTACAAACGACATTTATCATTCGTATGAACTATCTTTGCTGGAATTCCAATTGTTTGTTTTATTTCTTTAAATCTTTGTCACAAACCGGACTCCTACCGTTGCCTCGAGCGAGAGTCGCTCAGCTTGAATTTCGTTGTGACTGTATTTGGTAATCTCATCTTCTGTAGCTAACCTTTGCTGTAACCCAGCTGCAGTTGTTGATTTGTTGTCCAATTTGGAGCGAAAGAGCCCAGAAGGAACACTATTGAGGTTTGATTATTGTAAAATTAATTAATTTGTTGTATATAGTACCGCAGCTATTTGGAATCGACTTTGTTTTGAATTGTGTCGAAATTGGTTGCTGCGCGTCGCTCGAGCGTTCCGGTGGCTGGACTTTACAGTACTCAATATCCTTGGCAAATGCTGAGGCATGAAATTACGCAGCGAATCGGCAAACCGTTCCGAATCAAAGGACAATACCCTGTAGGTGAACCAAAACCCTCTGCCAGTAGGTGTTTGTCATGTTTCTTGCTCAGGCTCTAGTATATCAGGTTGTTCTAGGGTTAGCTCGGTTTCCGATAGAGCTAGAGCTGATCTGTTGTTAGCGGAGTTGAAGGAGAAGCAGTTGCAGAACAATTAGAGTTAGATAAGCAACGTAAGCTGCTCCAGGTGAGGAATGAGACGGAAATGGCGAAACTGCGTTTGGCACTCGCTGAGGAAGAAGAAGATCTAGTCAACAGAGATGAAGTCAAGGGTGGAGTAATGATCAGTGAACATCTTTCTCGTTACCTAGTTGATTGCCACGTGCAGAACGATGCACCACGAACAACAAGCTTGGTTCCAGTGGTGGAACCTGCAGTGAATTATCGTTTGGACTTACCCAGGGTGGAACTGGAGTCATTTGCGGGCTGCTCGTCAACGTACTGGAGGTTTGTGAAACAGTTCGAATATTACATCGAAGGTAGAGTTCGAGACGATGGCCAGCACCTTCTTTATTTGATGCATTACTGCAAGGGACAAGCAAGGGATGCGATTGCCGAATGTGTTATGTTGCCTCCAACAATGGCATACAATAGGGCTAGGGAAATCCTAAAGGATCTGTATGGACAAGATCATGTAGTGGCTCGTTCACTGATTGACGGCTTACTGCAAGGTCTGAAGCCTCTGGTGGAAGATTCGGATGCCCTGACCAAATTGTCGTTAAAAATGCTAAACTGTGAAGTTGCCCTCACGCAGATGAATTGGATGTCAGACCTCAACTCATTGCAGACTATGGAACGTATCACTCGAGTGCTACCAACGCGTCTCCAGGATTTGAGGGCTAGGACCGTTGATGATATTTTGGGAAGAGGAGACGAACCGAGGTTCCAAGATCTGCAGCACCTAGTGTCCCGTGAGGCACGGATTGCTCGAAGTAGGTTTGGCAAACTGGCTGCCAGTAGCAAGGCTCAGGGGTATTTGCGGTCATCCAGTTGGAGGAATTATGCACAAAACCAGCATCCAGAAGCGACACGGTTCATGCCAAATCAGGGTAGTACTTTGTTGGTCGCAGCTAATAGGTGTTCGGTATGTAATGGAATACACGCACTTGAGGAATGTCAGCGATTCCTTTCTCGTGATATACTTGGTCGTTGGGCATTGATCAAAGAAATCAAGGCTTGTTTTTCGTGTCTCAAGTGTGGACATCTGTCTAGCAACTGTTCTGTTTCCAAACCATGTTCAACATCAGGTTGTCCGAAACGGCACCACCCTCTACTGCATGTTGCACAGAGGCAATGTACCGATCGAGTCACGCAAGATACAACACAAGGGCTGCAGCTGGATAAGCTGGGTACGGACGAGGCAAGAAAGCCTGGGCAGCGGACCAATAATTGTGCGGCTACTCTTAGGCTAGAATGTCGGGCCAGTTTAGGTGTGCTACCAGTGCGAATAGACGGACCGGGGGGCTCTGTGGAGACCTACGCTCTGCTGGACAGCGGGTCTGATGTGACTCTAATAAAAAAGACATTATGGAGCTGGTGGGCCTGAAGGCATCCCCGACCTCACTTTCGATTTCGACCGTAAATGGGACTACCACTTGGAATTCGGGAAAAACGGAGCTGCGACTAAACTCATTGTCAGAGAATGATTTCGTGAATGTAGAGAGAGCCTTTTGTGTTGATAGGCTACCAATCCAAGCAGTCCAGTACTGCACAGATGCGGACATTTTATCCTGGCCTCACCTACGTCGCATCCAAAGACAAAATCTGGAAGATTCGAGAGTGCGGATCCTGATAGGTGCCGACGTCCCAGAAGCACATTGGGCATTAGAGCAAAGGTGCGGCAAAAGAAAACAACCCTATGCTGTGCGGATGATTTTAGGATGGATTGTTCTCGGTCCGATAAACCAGGAACCACGCTTTGTGAGGACAGTAAACCACATTGAGAGGGGAATCGACCCCTTAGCAGAACAGATCGATCGACTGTACAATGCCGATTTCTGCGATGGGTGTGCATCGGAAAACTCTCCTTCATTAGAAGACAAACAGGCCGCTGATATGGTTTCCAATGCCACAACCTGGTTGGACGGACACTATGAAGTTGCACTTCCGTGGAGGAATCCTGAAGTGAGACTTCCAAATAACTATATTGTGGCCAAAGAGAGATTGAACGGCTTGGGGAAAAGGTTTGCGCGTGACCCGGAATTCTTTGACAAATACTCTACAGTAATAGAGGGTTATGTGCGCAAGGGCCACGCCCAGTTAGTGCCCGATGTAGAGCTAAAAATGGGGTTTGAGCCAAAGTGGAACTTCCACATCACGCAGTTGCAAACCCTAAAGAGCCTAGCAAGTTGAGGGTGGTGTTTGACTGTGCGGCTGCATTCCAGGGACGTTCCTTGAATGATTACTTGCTACAGGGCCCGGATACGACAACAAGCTTAGTTGGAGTGTTGCTTCGTTTTCGAAAGGAATCTGTCGCATTGGCTGCGGATATTGAAGAAATGTTCATGCAGGTTCGAGTGCCGACGAGAGACAAAGGAGCACTGAGGTTCCTCTGGTGGAAAAATGGTCGACTAGGTGGTAATCTTGTTGAATACCAGATGAATGCCCACCCCTCTGGTGCCACTTCCTCCCCATTTTGTGCAAATTTCGCGTTACGTCGCACGGCAGACAATTGGGGAGGACAGTATGAGCATTACGTCTCCAGGGCCGTGTATAACAACTTCTATGTAGACGACTGTCTTGTTTCTTTGCCCACACCGGAGAATGCAAGAGTTTTTGCTATCCAGATGAGTGAGTTACTATCACGAGGTGGATTCCGGCTTCATAAGTGGGTGTGTAATCGTAAGGAGGTGTTGGATATTTTACCAAAATCTGAGCTGGCCCATCCCACTTTGGAAATAGATAATTGCGCGCCTGTGCCGGAGAGGACGTTGGGGTTAGAATGGAATGCAATAGAAGACACGTTCCAGTTTTCATTCGCAACACGCGAAAAACCTCAAACAAGGCGTGGCTTGTTGTCTATAGTATCATCCGTGTTCGACCCACTAGGGTTGGTTTCACCTTTCATTCTGCCGGGCAAGGTGTTATTGCAGTCACTGTGCCGCTTGAAGCTTGGTTGGGACGACCCAATTGGAGAAGAACCCCTACGATGCTGGAATGAGTGGTTAAGAAGTATGGAACAACTATGCGCATTCAAAATTCAGCATTCTATTATTAGGGGTGACTCGCTGAACGAAGGTGTACAGCTTCATGTATTTTGTGACGCTTCTGAAGTTGGCTATGGGGTGGTGGCGTATTCCAGAATGGTTTCAAGGGACGTAGCCCCCTACTGTGCCCTACTGTTCTCCAAGTCAAGGGTAGCTCCTCTGAAGACCGTAACGATCCCTCGATTGGAGTTAGCCGCAGCAAGACTGGCCGTTAGAGTTTCTCGGATTCTTATGGAAGAAACTGGAATCAAGTTTGGTAAGATCTACTACTGGACGGACTCTGCTATAGTTTTGCACTACATAAACAACACTAAAACGAGATTCAGTACGTACGTTGCCAACCGCTTGGCTGAAATCCATCAGTGGTCGGAACCCTGGCAGTGGCGTCATGTCAGATCGGAGGCTAACCCTGCAGACTTGGCATCAAGAGGCACAACATCACCTAGTGATATCAGCTGCTGGTTCGAAGGTCCTAAATTCTTGAGGAACGATGAAACTTCATGGCCGACCAGTCCTATGGTGTCTGCAGCACCACCAAACGTTGAGTTGAAGCAGCCTTCGAGTACAGTTCTCACAGTGTTGCAGGATGCATGGACGGACGCACTTCTAGCTAGGCACTCCAGTTTGTTTCACTTGCTGAAGTCGGTAGCGTGGTTAACCCGTTTTAAAATGTACGTTGCAGTCATGAGAGGCGGGCGCACGGATCTAGGATTGACACCTGGGCCCTTGAAGTTAAACGACATTACTAAAGCGGAGGAAAGTGTTATTTTGATTGTACAAGCTAAGGTCTATGGCGAAGAGCTAAAATGGCTACAAGACAGGAGCAATAACCTATGCACTAACAAATCTGCGATGAACAGAACCCTAATAAAACTCGATCCAATTTTATTAAATGGAATTATTTGTGTTGGAGGACGACTGAACTACTCCAGTCAGCTTCGGGGTGTGAAACATCCGGTGATACTACCCAAGACTCACCCGATTACAGACTCGATAATCCGATAGTATCACGCGATGGAAGGACACGCAGGACCTTCTCAGTTACTCGCGGAACTTCGCAAAACATTTTGGATTGTACAGGGGGGAGCTGCCGTCAAGCGAGTACTTGGAGGATGTTGGAAATGCCGGAAGCATTTGGCGGTCGTAGGCAAGCAGATGATGGCTCCTCTACCAGCCATTAGAGTCCAACAAGGTTGGTTTCCGTTAAAATACGTCGGAATAGATTATTTCGGCCCATTTGCGGTTAAACATGGGCGCAGCATGGAGAAACGATATGGATGCATCTTCACCTGCCTACAGATGCGTGCAGTACATATTGAAGTTTCTTATTCTCTAAGTACGGATTCACTCATTATGACATTGCTGCGTTTCATGTCGAGGAGAGGGGCACCGTCCGAGATTTTTAGTGATAACGGTACAAACTTTGTTGGGGCTAAAAGGGAATTGAAGAACCTAATGGGAAACTGGTCTAGTGATAAGATTGCTGATAGATTGTTGCAACGGGGCGTGCACTGGCATTTCAATCCCCCACATGCTAGTCACCGTGGTGGTATATAGGAGATCATGGTGCGCTCGGTTAGAAGAGTACTTCTTTCAATTTGTGACGAGCAGCCGATGACTGACGAAATATTGTTGACATTCCTTACGGAAAGTGAGCGGATAGTAAACGGACGACCGCTAGTGCCTTTGACCTCGGACTGTCGTGATCTGCCGGTGTTACGAACGTTTGAGCAATGCGTAGCCAAATTCTCAACGGATCCCGAAATCAGAAGGCGATTATCCTTGATAATTCTACGATACTAGATTATTAAAATAAACAATGACATAAACAATATACAAACCTCAATAATACGATCACAAAGACTCAACAACGAGAAACCGAATGGCAGCGTGTGAGCAGACAGCACGTGCGTCACGCAGGTCCTGAGCAAGAATGTGCCAAAATAGCGCTCTGGGCGCGAACAAACAACAATTGGTCCAGAAAAACAACCAGTTCGTAAAGACAAGTCAATAGTGTATGGAAATGAGTGATGTTGGGAAAAAACACTGAATCGCGAGGGAAAAAGGGGGATTTTCCACGACCGGCTGTTACACCGCCCACCAAAATTCTCCTGGATCCTTAGCAAAGTCAAAGGTTCGGTATAAAGGTACTGATTCTTCCTACCTGCCTAGGCCCTGCTGTCAGTGCGCGCGTCTAATGCTCGTCGTCAACGTTCTACTACTGGTCGCACCTAATCCACTGGATACATAGACGTGAGGCTAGTCTACATCTTCCACAAGACCAAATGACCGACGGCGGGCGTGAATGGTCACATAGACGTTGTCCTCGTAAGGGGCCGTCCGGTCCTGGATGTACGTGCTTGAGTGTGTGTATGTGTGCGTGTGTGTGCGTGTGTGTGTGTGTGCCGGGGTTACAATGAAATCACAGGTATGACTACACATCAAAGGAGGACTTTCTGCAATGTCAACAAAAGACCGCGTGGCAAGAAAACGAGTAAATGTAGCATGTATGTGTGACCTGAGCTCCGCTACTTCCACATATGCAAGGGGCATTCGGTAGCGTCAACAAAAGGCAAACAAAGAACACTGTCACATGTATGATGGGTTTACGGGATGTAGAGTGCGTCGTGCATGCGTGTATGTATCGGGATGTATAATGGAATCGCACTCATCACCACATATCGGAAAGAACCTTCTGTAATGTCAACGAAAGGACCGCGAGCACCTTAACGTGTTTGACGGAGATTGTGTGGTATATATGGTGTTTCTTTATCCACCTCGATTACTGGTGTGAAAAAGGTTTACTAGGCCTCAAGGTTATCAGCTTCTCCGTCTTCGCTCTCGAGTAGGTTAATACTGCGTATGTCACGAATGAGCACTCCGTTAGCTGTCTTCACCTTCACCGTTCTTATCATTTCGTCAGTGCTTTTGATGGTTTCCGTAACTACTCCCAAAGACCAAGCGCTGAAATGTGCGCGTTCGTCGGCGATCATAACCACGTCCCCAACTTTGAATGGTCTTGTTTTGGCCAGCCACTTCTGTCGAGTCTGCAAAGCCGGTAGGTACTCCCGTAGCCATCGCCTCCAGAAGACCTTGGCCAGGTAGTTCGCTTGCTTCCACCCGTGGAGGTAGCTCCCACGAAGGTTTACCGGCCCTTGGAAACCCTCGTTCGACCTTAACGTCAATAAGTCGTTCGGGGTGAGCGCCAGGTGGGTGGGGTCGCCGTTCAATACTGGAACCAGGGGGCGGTTGTTCAGGATTCGCTCCACCTCAGTCATGACGGTGTTCAGCGTCTCGTCGTCGGGTGGCTGCTGCTCCATGATTGACAGCAATATCCGTCTGGCGGACCGGATCATGCGTTCCCATATGCCGCCTCGGTGACTGGCCTGTGGGGGGTTGAAATGCCATAGTATGCCGTAGGCCACGGATCGATCCTGCAGTTCGTCCCTGTTTATGTTCTTGTGCCAACGCTGCAATTCCCGTTGAGCGCCCACAAAGTTCGATCCATTATCTGAGTATATATCGGCCGGTACGCCTCTTTGGTTCATAAATCTTTGCAAGGCCCGTAGAAACGAATCGGTCGTCATCGAATGTGCGACTTCTAGGTGTACCGCACGTGATTTCATGCACGTCATGATACATCCGTATCGCTTTTCTAATCTTTTCCCGCACTTGATCCACAAGGGCCCGAAATAATCCAACCCGGTGTCACTGAACGGCCACCAGCCCGTAGTCACCCTGCATTCTGGTAGTGGGGCCATGAGTTGTTTGCTTGCCGTGGCATTGCGTCTCCTGCAGTGCACACACCGTCGGATTACGCGTTTTACAGTCTCTCGTCCTCTCAACAACCAAAGACGCTTTCGGATGACGCTCGTCACGTGACTTTCCCCGGCATGTCCCTCCATGGCGTGGACGTGTTGAATCATTAGCTCTACTACAGGTTGTCTCGCAGGCAGCAGTATAGGATACTTTGTGTCGAAGTTCAGGTGGGCGTTGGTCAGCCTACCATCCACCCGCAGCAGTCCGTTGATGAGTTTGGGGTTTAAACGCTTCAGCTGGCCTCTTGGAGATGGCATGTCTTCATTGGTCGGCCCCACTTCTTCCGCCCTCTTGAGTTCTTGGGCGAAAGCCTCGCGTTGTATCATTCTGAAAATATCATACTCTGCGGCTTGTAGCTCATCGGGACCTATCGGGCCGACCGGTATCCGACCTGAGGGCCGTAGCCCTTTCATGACTAGTAAATTTATCTTGAACCTGGTTAACCAAACTAGCGAACGAAGCGTCTTCATCCAGGAAGAAAACCTGACCAGTCGCGATAGAATGGACGACGCTTCGACGACGTTGGTTGCTATCACTACGCCTTTGATCTCCAGTTCCAATTCCGTAGGGTTTTTTAATTCGAACACGGGCCAGTCCTGTTTGGGCAATTGCAGGAAGTGTGGCCCTCTCGTCCACGTGTCCAGTTGCCCGAAGTTGTTCGCACCTCGGGAGCACAGGTTGGCCGGATTATCGCCAGACCTGACATGACTCCCGGTGGTGCGTGGCTGATTCATCGTGGATAATCGTGAGCCGGTTAGCAACGAAAGTACTAAACCGGCTCCGTACGTTGTTAATGTAGTAAATTACTATCGTTGAATCCGTCCAGAAGCTCACCGACCAGATGTAGAGATCGAAACATCTCTTCACAGCTTGCACCACCCTGACTGCCAACACGGCTGCGCTGAGTTCAAGGCGTGGGATTGAGACCGACTTCAGTGGGGCGACGCGGGCTTTGGCGAACAGGATCCTCGTGGTATATTGTCCATCTCCTGCGCACCATCGTCCGTACACCACAGCTCCATAACCGACTTCGGATGCATCGGAAAAGGCATGTAGTTCTCCAGTCCGTGTCGTATGGCCAGGGGTCAAACATCGTGGGATTCTTATGTCCCCTAATTTCTTCAAGGTGTTCAAAAATTCTTCCCAGTCCAGCCGGTCCTGTCGGTTCAGTGACTGGTCCCAATCAACTTTCTTACGGCACAGCCGCTGCAGCAAGATCTTTCCGGGTAGCAGCCACGGCGAGACGAAGCCGAGCGGGTCGAACAAACTTGAGACGGCAGATAGTATGCCACGACGGGTTATTGGCAGCTCGGGAACGTTCAGTTCGAAAACAAAATCGTCCGTTTCCGCGTCCCATTGTATCCCTAAAGTGCGCTCGATAGGAAGTGGAGAGCCGTCCAAATCTCTTACCCTTTCGGCCTTTTCGTGATACGGGATGACCTTCAGCACTTCTGAAGCGTTCGACATCCATTTAGTTAGATGGAAGCCGCCTTCTTCCAGCAATCTCGTCAGACCCCTGAACTGCTCTAGAGCTGATTCCACATCATCGAATGACCCAAGGTAGTCGTCGACGTAGAAGTTCCTGCTGACGCTTTCTACCACCGTCCGATGTACTAGATCGCCATGTTTGTTCGCTGATTCTCGGAGGGCGTAATTTGCACAAAATGGTGACGATATGGCTCCGAAGGGGTGGACGGTCATCCTATAATTCACCACTGCGTTGTCCCGGTCGCTCTCTTCCCACCACAGGAAACGCAAAGCATCTCGTTCTCCTACCGGAATCTTCACCTGATGGAACATTTCCCTAATGTCAGCAGACAAAGCCACTTTACCCACTCTGAAACGGCACAGAACATCGATCAGTGGTGTGGTCCAGTCAGGCCCCTGTAGTGGGCGATCGTTTAACGACTTGCCCTGGAACTTGGCCGCACAGTCGAAAACCACCCGCAGTTTATTGGGTTTCTTGGGGTTGATAACCGGATGG
This sequence comes from Fasciola hepatica, assembly GCA_948099385.1. Classification (NCBI taxonomy): domain Eukaryota; kingdom Metazoa; phylum Platyhelminthes; class Trematoda; order Plagiorchiida; family Fasciolidae; genus Fasciola; species Fasciola hepatica. Next base: position 20,904,715 of record CANUEZ040000024.1, on the reverse strand, counting down.
TGAGGCAGATACCGGATACCCCTTTTGCTGTCGGTGTTAACAGGCACCTTTTCAACGTGACCGAGGGCCTCGTTTCGCTTCATCAAATCCGCGTATCGTTCCCACAGATTCTGGTCTCGAATGAAGCTTTCTTTCAGTTGTAGTAATCGTCGGAGAACATAATTTCTGTTGTCAGTCCACGGGTCGACCGGTGTGCGCCATGGGAGGGGAACCTCGAACTGTTTTTTGAGGCCTCTAGAGCCTTGCCGCACCGTTTGTAGAGCGAAGTGATCCTCTTGAGACAACGTCGGTCTTTCGTCTCCAATGTCATGAAACTCCTTTTCATACAGCCGTTGCAGATGATACTCTATGCGGTCCGTTTCGGCGGATAAGTAATTCACGGAACCGCGTACCCCTACTGGACCGTATAACATCCATCTCAGAGCCGTGCGTACGGCATAAGGTGCCTGGCGGTCGCCCACCCTCTTGTCAAGCATCCAATGCGCCTCTGGCACGTCGCATCCGATGAGGAGATCCACCTAATCATCTTCCCAGTCTACGACGGTTACATCCTGCAGGTGGGGCCACCGAGTCAAGATTGCGTCCACCGACCTTGGTGCTCGCATGGGGAGATCCGCTAACGTGAATGCCTCCGTTGGTTCAATTTCCTCGTTAGTGTCTAGAGAGATGAGTTGCAGCCTTAATCTACCGGCAGTCATTACCTGTGTTCCACCCACCGTGCTCACTGCTAACGACGTCGCACCTTTAGCCAGTTGGTGTTTGTCGGCAAACCGCTCTTTCACTAAAGTGGTGTCGGATCCACTATCAACGAAAGCCAACGCCTTGACTATCCCAGTCGGAGTCACTACTCCCACGGCCACTACGCCTAAACGTACCGGTTTACTGGCAGATTGTGAAGTTGAACAAATCACGCTGGGCTTGGCACTCGCCTCGGATATGGTTACTCTCGCCTGATGCAGCAGCCGATGGTGTCTGCCCGTGCAGCCCTCGTAGCCACATCGATTCCTTGTTCTACAGGCTGCTGCCCGGTGCGTGGTGTTGAGACAGATGAAACATGCTCCTGCCATCCTCGCCATTCCCCACCGTTCGTCTATTGTGGCGTTGCCGAACTTGGGGCATTCTGGTAGGCCATGGCTATTACCACAGGATCTGCAATTTGGTTTCGCCGTAGCATCTCGTGAAATGACGTGTGTGTTGGTCCAAGGCTGGTACTTTGGATATTCCCGTACAGGGGTTTGGGCTTGGCTAGTACCGGGCTTGTTTGCTCGGTTGCTGTCCCGGATGAGTCGGCCAAATCTGCTGTCAGCTATCTTCGTTTGCCTGTCTAAGTATTCAGTCAGGTCTTCGAAGTTGGCTTCTCTGTCGCCTCGGCTTATCCGTTCAGCTTCTTCCGCCCACCGACCCTGTAGTTCGGGAGAGAGGTGACGGACTATGCCTTCCAAAGTGTGCATGGCGTCTAGGTCAGCCCTGTAACCTAAATGGTCGAGGGCTATTGAGCAGTTCTGCATCTTGATCACCAGGTCGGCCATGGTGTAGACGTCGCCCTTGGTTCTCTTTGCCTCTGCCATCACGCCCTCTATTAGGTTACGGGCTACTTTGAAAGGTTGGCCAAACAAGTCCCTCAGAATCTTTCTTGCCCTTGTGTAGCCTTGTTCTGGATCGAGCATGGTGCACCCGTCGATAGCTTCTCGCGCTCGGCCTCGGCAGTAGTGAGTAAGGTAAAGAAGCCTTTGCCCAGGGTCGTTTACCTTGTTTTCAACGAACGTCTCGAACTGTTTGACAAACTTGCAGTATTGCTCAGCTCGCCCGTCGAAAACCGTTAACTCCACTCTAGGCAGATCGATCGATGGTGGTTTGTATTCGGCGACCGGCGTGGGGTTCCCTACCTTATTGCACTCTAACCTATCGGAAGTGTCAAAGTCGCTGGTCTCATGCTCTCGCTGTTTCTGTGTACACTTCTCTGCTTCATGCGCCTGTGGTCTAGCCGAAAGTAACTGTTGCTCTAGTTCTAGTATTCTCAGCTTATATAAATCGACATCCTTACGATCAACATTGCTTTCAATAACACATGAGCTAGCACTGACAGGACTAGGCGATCTAGCATTAACTAAAGAATCATATGTACCCAAAACCTCCCCAGAGACTTGCCGTATTACTTCCTGTCCGGATTCGACTGCTTTTGATCCTTTTCTTGGCATTTTGCGTGATTTTTCCCCGTTCCAAATAGATCTATTGAGTATTGTTACGAACGTTTGAGCAATGCGTAGCCAAATTCGCAACGGATCCCGAAATCAGAAGGCGATTATCCTTGATAATTCTACGATACTAGATTATTAAAATAAACAATGACATAAACAATATACAAACCTCAATAATACGATCACAAAGACTCAACAACGAGAAACCGAATGGCAGCGTGTGAGCAGACAGCACGTGCGTCACGCAGGTCCTGAGCAAGGATGTGCCAAAATAGCGCTCTGGGCGCGAACAAACAACAATTGGTCCAGAAAAACAACCAGTTCGTAAAGACAAGTCAATAGTGTATGGAAATGAGTGATGTTGGGAAAAAACACTGAATCGCGAGGGAAAAAGGGGGATTTTCCACGACCGGCTGTTACAGCCGGTACTCACGCACAATGACCTACTTATCCTGAGGGCGAACCCACGAGATATTCCAACGGATTCGTTGCGCGATAGACTGGTTCGTCAGTGGAGGCAGGCAAACTACCTAACATCTGTGTTTTGGAAGAGATGGATCAGGGGATATCTTCCACTATTACAACAGCGGCAGAAGTGGATAACTCGAGAACGCAACTTTACATCGGGTGATGTAGTGCTACCAGTTTCGGAGGCCTTGCCGCGTAGCCGGTGGCGGATAGGAGTCATCGAAAGCATCTCAGTTTCGGACGATGGTTTGATGCGAACGGCAACAGTGCGAACTAATGAAGGATTAGTGCTCCGTGACATTAGAAAGATTTGTCTTATTGAGGGCGAACCGGACACTGGTGGTGTAAGTTCAGAGGCCAACTCTTCTCAGGTGGGAGGCGGGTCTTCGGATCTGCCGAATCGGGAGGGACCACTGAGAGTTGATCCACTTGTCCGACTGGGAGCTGCTCTTGACGGTGATAAGTTTTAGGTATTGGGGAACCGTAGGGCGAGCCGATGCATGAGGCCGACCACACCTAGCGGTGCACGGGAAAAATCCGGGTCGGATTTTGGGGGCCGGTGTAAAGGAGTTCAGGAAACCCCGTTCCATGCATTAGCATCCATATTACAAACGACATTTATCATTCGTATGAACTATCTTTGCTGGAATTCCAATTGTTTGTTTTATTTCTTTAAATCTTTGTCACAAACCGGACTCCTACCGTTGCCTCGAGCGAGAGTCGCTCAGCTTGAATTTCGTTGTGACTGTATTTGGTAATCTCATCTTCTGTAGCTAACCTTTGCTGTAACCCAGCTGCAGTTGTTGATTTGTTGTCCAATTTGGAGCGAAAGAGCCCAGAAGGAACACTATTGAGGTTTGATTATTGTAAAATTAATTAATTTGTTGTATATAGTACCGTAGCTATTTGGAATCGACTTTGTTTTGAATTGTGTCGAAATTGGTTGCTGCGCGTCGCTCGAGCGTTCCGGTGGCTGGACTTTACAATAGGAGTTCCACAAAACTTTGTGGGACATCCGTTATTGGCACATTTAGTGATCTTAAAACGGTTTTTGAATCAGTCGCACAGTCCTCTGATGCTGCTTCTCGCCGAAGGATGTGCCAGGAAAATATATTTCTCTTCTTTATTGTCTTTATGCCGACAAACAAATCTGGTTTGATGCGTGCGGCGATCTCTAGCCCGAGTTCAGTTCGAGAAATTAAATCCACCAGTTTCCCTGTTCGCCATTTTGCTGAACGTTGCAAATGAACTAACTATTGGAACGGCACTATCACCGTGGTAAAATAGTGACTCTGATCCGCACTCAATCTGTAAGTAGCTTTGACTTCGAATACGCGGAGAACATTTTTATCGGGGTAAGATCCATGTGAGTTTCAGCCTCCGCAAATAGACTAAAATCTACGTAGCCGTATTTGTGATGCTTTTCTCGTCTTCGGCGTGTAAAATGCCACCACAGGACTAGGCTGGCTCCACACTAGACCTTGTGATCAAAGGTGAGGTGTCAGCTGGGGCAGATCAGCCTTGTTACCCGGGCAGTTGTATCTCTCCAGATGGTCAAATATTCGTCGAAGCGTCACCGCATGTTCCGAAGGAACTATGGGCTTTTGGGAAAAGCATCCATATGTCACCGGCTTGACATCCACTTGTCCGCCACGGGTCGGGTTTCTGTTACGAACTTGAGATTGGTTCTTTTATGCGGCTCAGAAACATGACCTTTGGGGGTCGAACATAGGTGTAGACAGTCGGTTTCTGAGCATTGATGTCTCCTTGGCCTTGATGAGGTATGGAGAGGGCGTCGTGTCAGCCGTGTCTAGATTAGACTTAGAGTGTCGGGAATCAGAGACCGGTCCCTGGACCAAGTACCGACATTAAAGGGATTAAGATCGCCGGGACTTGAATTACCCATGTCGAGAGACAGGCTCCCCTGGCGAAAGCTACCATCTGAAGTGGGCAGTTTTCGGGAAATGGGTCAGTTTATTACATGGCTGCGGTTATTTCCTAACACCTCCCTTGGACTTTATCGAGTAGGACGTGATAGACTTCTGTGGTAAGGTCCACGAGACCCGCCTAAAAGGTGACTACGGATATCAGGTATACGGCCATGTATCGCCTCGAGCGAAAAATTGTTTTCAATTTAATTCTGTCTTGAATTCAGCTTATTGCTCTAATTTTGGCTATTTCGCAGTCCACTTGTCCGTTGTTTTGTCACTTGCTCGATGATGCCGCGAGGCAGCAACCGCAAACAGGGCGCTGAGATGAACGTTTACTAGTTGAGTTAACTGAACAGATGAAATTGTGTCGCTAGTAGGAACTAGGCAGGGCGGCATTCTACCGCTGTAGAAGTCCGGATCACGGTGGGCAAAGACAAGAATAATGGAATAATGAGGGGTCTTAAGAAAGAGCCTGTCACAGAAAGCTATTCGAGTGTGTGAAAGACACAAAGTTAGGCTTTTCGAGCATAATCAAGACGCCAACACTCACTTTAGGATAACGTGGTACGAGGAGACCAGTGTAAATCCCGATGGCGGAAAATACCCCAAAAACCTTTGCAACTCCATGTTTTTTAACATCACTCACCTGCTTACACCATTAACGTGTCTTTACGCACTGTTCGTTTTATGGACCAATTGTTGTTTGTTCGCGCCCAGAGCGCTAGTTTGTCATATCCTTGTTCTGGACCTGCGTGACGCACGTGCTCCTTGCTCGCACACCGCAATTTGGTTTCTCGTTTGTTGAGCCCTTGTGATCTCATTATTGAGGTTTGTATCTTTTTGGTGTCATTGTTCATTCAATAATTTAGTATCGTAGAATATCACGGATAATCGTCTTCTGATTTCGGGATCCGTTGCGAATTTGGCTACGCATTGCTCAAGCGTTCGTTACAATACTCAATAGATCAATTTGGAACGAGAAAATACACGCAAGATGCCAAGAAAAGGACCGAAAACATTAGAATCTGGACAGGAAGTAATACGGCAAGTCACTGAGGAGGTTTTGGGTACATTTGATTCTTTAGTTAATGCTAGATCGCCTAGTCCTGTCAGTGCTAGTTCATGTGTTACTGAGGGCAATATGGATTGTAAGGATGTCGATCTATATAGGCTGAGAATATTTAACCCGGAAAAATAATTTCCATCGGCCAGAAAACGGGCCCAGGAAGCAGAACAGAAGTGTGTACAGAAAGAGCGTGAGCATGAGACCAGCGACTACGACACTTCCGATAGATCGGGGCTCAATAAGATAGGGAACACCACGCCGGTCGCCGATTACAAAACACCATCGATCGATTTACCAAGAGTAGAACCGACGGTTTTCGACGGGCGATCTGAACACTACCGCAAGCTCGTCAAACAGTTTGAAACGTTCGTCGAAAATAAGATAACCGACCTCGGGCAAAGGCTGCTCTATTTGACTCACTACTGTCGAGGCCGAGCAAGGGAAGCTATCGACGGGTGCACCATGCTCGATTAGGAACAAGGCTTCACCCGAGCAAGGAAGATTCCAAGGGACCTGTTTGGCCAACCTTTCAAATTAGCCCGTAACCTAATAGAGGGCGTGGTGGTGGAGGCTAAGAGAACCAAGGGCGATGTCTACACCATGGCCGGCCTGGTGATCAAGATGCAGAAATGCTCAATAGCCCTCGACCATTTAAGTTACAGGGCTGATCCAGATGCAATACGTACTATGGAAGGCATAGTCCGTCATCTCTCTCCCGAACTACAGGGTCCGCGGGCGGAAGAAGCGGAACGGATAAGTCGAAGCGACCGGGAGGATAACTTCGAAGACCTAACCAAATACTTGGACAGGCAAACCAAGATTGCCGACAGCAGATTTGGCCGACTTATCCGGGACAGCAACCAAGCAAACAAGCCCAGTACTAGCCAGGCTCAAACCGCTGCTCAGGAACGGCCGAAATATCAGCCTTGGACCAATGCTCACGCCATTTCACGCGATGCCACGGCGCAAACAAGTTGCGGGCCCTGTGGGGCTAGCCATGGGCTACCAGAATGCCCGAAGTTCGTCAACGCCACAATAGACGAAGGATGGGGAATGGCGAGGATGGCAGGAGCGTGCTTTATTTGTCTTAACACCGCGCACCGGGCGGCAGCTTGTAGAACAAGGAACAGATGTGGGTACGAGGGCTACACGGGCAGGCACCATCGATTGCTGCACCAGGCGAGAGAAACTTTACGCGAGGCGAGCACCAAACCCAGTGTGATTTGTTACACGTCACGGTCTGCCAGTAAACCCTTACTTTTAAGAGTAATTGCCGTAGGAGTAGTGACCCCAACTGGAGTGGTCAAAGCGTTTTCTTTCGTCGACAGTGGATCTGACACCACCCTGGTGAAAGAGCGGTTTGCCGACAAACACCGGCTCCCTGAAAGTGCGACGTCGTCAGCAGTGAGCACGGTGGGGGAGCACAGGTAATGACTGTTGGCCGGTTGGGGTTGCAACTCATCTCTTTAGACACTAACGAGCGAATCGGACCAACGGAAGCTTTTACATTGGCTGATCTCCCCATGCGAGCACCAAGGTCGGTCAACGCAATCTTGACTAGGTGACCCCACCTGCAGGATGTAACCGTCGTAGACTGGGAAGACGACGAAGTGGATCTCCTCATTGTCTGCGACGTGCTAAAGGTGCCTTGGGTACTTGACCAGAGAGTGGGAGACTGCCAGGCACCTTATGCCGTACGCACGGCTCTGAGATGGATGTTATACGGTCCAGTAGGGGTATGTGGTTCCGTGAATTATTTATCTGCCGAAACGGACCGGATAGAATACCACCTGCAGCGGCTGTATGAAAAGGAGTTTCATGATATTGGAGACGAAGGACCATCGTTGTCTCAAGAGGATCACTTCGCTTTACAAATGGTGCGGCAAGGCACTAGAGGCCTTAAAAAACAGTTCGAGGTTCCCCTCCCATGGCACACATCTGCCGACCCGTGGACTGACAACAGAAATTATGTGCTCCAACGATTACTACAACTGAAAGAAAGCTTCATTCGAGACCAGAATCTGTGGGAACGATTCGCGGAATTAATGGAGCGAAACGAAGATCTCGGCTACGTTGAAAAGGTGCCTGCCAACACCGACGGCCAAAATGGTGTCTGGTATCTACCTCACCACCCGGTCATCAACCACAACAAACCCATAATATGCGGGTGGTTTTCGACTGTGCGGCCAAGTTCCAGGGCAAGTCGTTAAACGATCGCCCACTACAAGGGCCTGACTGGACCACACCACTGATCGATGTTCTGTGCCGTTTCAGAGTGGGTAAAGTGGCCTTGTCCGCCGAAATTAGGGAAATGTTTTATCAGGTGAGAATGCCGGTAGGAGAACGAGATGCGTTGCGTTTCCTGTGGTGGGAAGAGAGCGACCGGGACAACGCAGTGATGAATTATAGGATAATCGTCCATCCCTTCGGAGCCACACCGTCACCGTTCTGTGCGAACTACGCCCTTCGGGAAGCTGCGAACAAACATGGAGATCTAGTCCATCGGTCGGTAGTAGATAGCGTCAGCAGGAACTTCTACGTCGACGACTATCTTGGGTCATTCGATGATGTGGAATCATCTTTAGCGCAGTTCAGGAGCCTGACAAGATTGCTAGAGGAGGCGGCTTCCATCTGACAAAATGAATGTCGAACGCTTCAGAAGTGCTAAAGGTCATTCCGTACCACGAGAAGGCCGAAAGGGTAAGAGATTTGGACGGCTCTCCACTTCCTATCGAACGCACTTTGGGAATACAGTGGGACGCGGAAACGGACGATTTTGTTTTCGAGCTCAACGTTCCCGAGTTGCCAGCAACCCGTCGAGGCATACTATCCGCTGTCTCTAGTTGGTTCGACCCGCCCGGTTTCGTTTCACCCTGGCTGCTACCCGGAAAGATCTTGCTGCAGCGGCTGTGCCGTAAGAAAGTTGATTGGGACCAGTCACTGGACCGACAGGACCGGCTGGACTGGGAAGAATTTTTGAACACCTTGAAGAAATTAGGGGACATAAGGATTCCACGATGTTTGACTCCTGGCCATACGACGCGGACGGGAGAACTACATGCCTTTTCCGATGCATCAGAAGTCGGTTATAGATCTGTGGTGCACGGACGATGGTGCACAGGAGATGGAAAATATACTACGAGAATCCTGTTTGCCAAAGCCCGCGTCGCTCCACCGAAGTCGGTCTCGATCCCACGCCCTGAACTCCGCTCAGCCGTGTTAGCAGTCAGGGCGGTGCGAACGGTGAAGAGATGTTTTGACTTCTACATTTGGCCGGCTAGCTTTTGGACGGACTCAACGATAGTACTTTGCTACATTAATAACGCCCGGAGCCGGTTTAGTACTTTCGTCGCTAACCGACTCAAGGTTATCCACGATGAATCAGCCATGAACCAGTGGAAGCATATCAGGTCTGGCCATAATCCAGCCGATCTGTGCTCCCGAGGTGCGACCAACTTCAGGCAACTAGACACGTGGACGAGAGGGCTAAACTTCCTGCAAGTGTCTAAACAGGACTGGCCCGTGTTCGAATTAAAACCCCCTACGGAAGTAGAACTGGAGATCAAAGGCGTAGTGCCAACGGCCAACGTCGTCGAAGTGACATCCATTCTATCGCGATTGGTCACGTTCTCTTCCTGGATGAAGACACTTCGTGCAATAGTTTGGTTAACCAGGTTCAAGAGAAAGTTAATAATCCTGAAAGGGCTACGCCCCTCAGGCCGGACACTAGTCGGCCCGATAAGTCCCGATGAGCTACAAGCCGCAGAATACGATATTTTCAGAATGATTCAACGCGAGGCTTTCGCCCAAGAACTCGAGAGGGCGGAAGAAGTGGGACCAATCAACAAAGAAATATCATCTCCAAGAGGCGAATTGAAGCGTATAAACCCCAAACTCATTGATGGACTGCTGCGGGTGGATGGTAGGCTGACCAACGCCCACCTGAGCTTCGAAACAAAGTACCCTATACTGCTGCCGGCTCGACAACCTGTGGTAGAGCTAATGATCCAACACGTCCACGCCGTGGAGGGACATGCCGGGGAAAGTCACGTGACGAGCGTCATCCGAAAGCGCCTTTGGTTACTGAGAGGCAAAGCGGCTGTAAAACGCGTGATCCGACATTGTGTGCCATGTAGGAGACTCAATGCCACGGCAAGCAAACAACTCATGGCCCCGCTACCAGAATGCAGGGTGACTGCCGGCTGGTGGCCGTTCAGCGACGCCGGGTTGGACTATTCCGGGCCCTTGTGGATCAAGTGCGGGAAGAGATTAGAAGAGCGATATGGGTGTATCATGACGTTCATGAAGTCACGCGCGATACACTTAGAAGTCACACATTCGATGACGACCGATTCTTTCCTGCGGGCCTTGCAGAGATTTATCAACCGGAGAGGCGTACCGGCCGATATATACTCAGATAATGGGTCGAACTTTGTGGGCGCCCACCGGGAATTGCAGCGTTAGCACGAGAACATAGACAGGGACGAACTGCAGGATCGAACCGTGGCCTACGGCATACTATGGCATTTCAATCCCCCGCAGGCCAGTCACCGCGGCGGTGTATGGAACGCACGACCTGGTCCGTCAGGCGGATATCGCTGTCAATCATGGAGCAACAGCCGCCCGACGACGAGACGCTGAACACCGTCATGACTGAGGTAGAGAGAATTCTGAACAACCGCCCCCTGATTCCAGTAACCAACGGCGACCCCACCCACCTGGCGCTCACCCCGAACGACTTATTTACGTTAAGATCGAAAGAGGGTATCCAGGGGCCGGTAAACCTTCGTGGGAGCTCCTTCCACGGATGGAAGCAGGCGAACTATCTTGCCAAGGTTTTCTAGAGGCGCTGGCTGCGGGAATACCTACCGGCTCTGTAGACTCGACAGAAGTGGCTGGTCAAAACAAGACCATTCAAGGTTGGGGAGGTGGTGATGATCGCAGACGAACGCGCACATTTCAGCACCTGGTCCTTGGGAGTGGTTATGGAAACCATCGAAAGCACCGACGGAATGATAAGAACGGTGAAGGTGAAGACAGCTAGCGGGGCGCTAGTTAGTGACATACACAGTATTAGCCTGCTCGAGAGTGAAGGCGGAGAAGCTGATAACGCTGAGGCCCAGTAGACTATTTCGCATTCGTCTTCGAGGTGGGTAAAGAAACCCCATATATGGGAGCATTCACGACACACTGACGTATCGAGCCATCATACGCCCCGACGCACACTCACCTACATTGTACTCATTAATACCACCTGGTCTCCGTCAAACACGTTACAGTGCTCACAGTCTTTCCCTGACGT